>CM057343.1:239284007-241684007 GCA_030015575.1 Agapanthus africanus | reverse complement strand
ATAATGGGATGCACCAGAATCAAATAACGCTAATGCAGGAAAACCATAAACGAGCAGAATACCTGAAACAACTTCTCCTGACGCCTTAGCTTCCTCGGCCGTCAGGGTAAAAGCTCGAGCCTGATTAGGTCCTTGAGTCAGCTGCTTCTGTCCGTGGAACGGTTTCTGCGGAGGCTTCCGAATATCATCCTTCGTACGAAGCTTTGACGGACAAGCGCTGACAGTGTGATCTGCCGCTCCACAAACTAAACAGAGTCCCTGCCTCCTTCGACAATCCTTTTGCACGTGGCAAGGTAAATAGCAGTAGTTACAAGTCACGCTCTTTCTCTGGTCAACTACCACAGGCTTCTTCATCGGTGTTACGCCATGACATTCTACTGGAATACCTCTGCGTCCATGAGCTCGGTTTGGTAAAAATGCCGGCTTCCTTAGTGCAACTGCTGTCTGCTGTAAACTCCCAGTCTTCCCGGATAGGCTCTGCTGTTCTCGGGGTGCCGTAAGAACCTGTGAGAAAGTGGTCAAACCCAGGGAGACAATCTGCCTCTGGATGTCCACATCCAAGCTGCGCATGAACCTCCGTGCCCTGTCTGCATTGTTGGCAACTAAAGGTCCAGCGAATCTACTGAGCTTTGTCCATTCTGCTGCATGCACATCTACGGGTGCTCCATTCTGCTTTAGCCCGATGAACTTCTCTTCCATTTCCTCCCGTGCAGTCCGCGGGAAGAACTACTCTAGGAAACTCATCGAAAAATCCGCCCACTTGATCGGCTTCGACAAGCGAGTCTCCTCCACAAGCCACCATTCACGGGCATAGTCCACTAACTGAGTGCGCACCATATCTACTCTCTTCTTATCTGGAATCTGTGCCGCAATAAGCAAGTTCTCTGTGTCAACTAGCCACTGCTCTGCTGGCAACGGCTCCTCCAAACCAGTAAATGCAGACGGACCCAAACGCCTGAAATCTGCTACGGTCCCTACTCGATCAACTGGTTTAGCTTCAACCTTGTTCACGGACTGCTGAACGGTCCGCAAACCCTCCTTAAACGATTCCGCTTGCTGCTGGATCAGCTCGGTCTGTCTCTTTTGATTCTTCAGCATTCCCCGTATCACTCCAAGCATAGCGGCTTCGTCAACACGCCTTTGGTACGTCTTCAGATTCTTGTCTGCCATATTCCTGAAATCAAAAAACCCAACATTAGCATGATAACAGATTCAAAATATAGATCAAGGCTAGAACTCCAAGTTACTTAACTAGAGTACCGCATTGTAACTATGCCGCAGTATCATAGCCACAATTACATAACTCCACCCAAGTCGCCTGAGTCCCAGAGATAACAAGGAATCAGGTTTCGAGTCGATATGGAAAGGAAGTTTGCACATCGTAAAAGATATAATCAGGAAGAACTTGATTCAAGAACGGTAAAACGGCAAGGTGGCAGGACATGTTCCCTAAACACGGGTATTCTGATTCGTGTATTGGGTACAATACCCAACTACAAAAAGAATCAACCCAACTAACCTATGGCACTGATACCAAAAGAACCATGTCACGCCCCGCTTCCCAGAGTACGTTAAATTGGGCACGTGACATAGCCAACCATGCTACCTGTGGGTAGGAAGTATCCATCCACAGTCACATTACGGCTGTAGAGATATCAAGAACAAACTATAACAATCTAAATATGTCCATAAGCCAAGATAACATGAGCCAAGAATAAAATTGTGGAAGCAAAGGATCCAATACAAAATAACTGGAATGTATGTCCCATAATACGAGCTCACATCAGGAATAAATGCAGAAAATAAAGAACTAATTACTGTTAACACCTCACAGCTCCGCCTGCTGGCTGAAGTACTCCTGCTCGGACTGCAGCAACGGTACAGAATCTGGGCCATGCAAAACCCAGACGTCAGTGCGTCATGTCATCAAGTAATAAAATATAAACAGGATAATAGGCAATGCAATATACACATGAATGAACAGCAGGTGTAACAGTATTATAAATCAGGGCAGTGAGGGGTAGTGTGCAGTGAGTAAACTAAACTGTTCTATTGGGTTTTCTACTCTAATGTCTTTGAAATCAATTTGATAAATCATCGATGTAACTCGATAGTATCCCGTGCATACCCGGGACCACGGTCTAGATTCTCGGGCTGAATCCGAGACATGCCTCTAGGCACTAAAACAGGAGATATGTACAGATGAATGATGTCAGCTGCATCATCCCAAGGCTGGCCTAACCTCTAAAACTGATCAGTAAAGGTAGTACATGTTGGATATATGTATGCCCTAGAGGCCATTATATGATAGTGGATGTATCTATACATGTATATATATATATATTCAGTATGCATTCTTGCTCGACATGATAGTATGCTATCTGGTTCTTCTTTATCTGACATGTTGATTTGATCATGCTTTTATTCATTCACACATGCTGATAAAGCCCTAAGGATATCGTCTTGACTAGTCTGATTATGATAGAGATCATACTAGTGGGACACCTGTAGTCTATAAGCATATCCTGAAAGTCCCTAGTTGTAGGTATATCAAGACGGGGCATTGATATACCAGAGTAGACTAGCGTAAATGATACTAGACCTATACCATGGGCGATGATTGTTCCCACATTCACCGATGTTTGACATCAAGATCATATACGGGGGCTCAGTGGTGACTGGGTACGCTGGACGGACTCACCGAGAACTCCTATATGGAATTATAGCTATCGTCGGATAGCAGTTCTCAGGTCACACTGGTACAGGTTAGTCTGTAGACCCGAGATCGTCAAAGAGTCTTGTGTGTTCTCCCACTGTACTTTAATTGTCACCCTACCACGGCTCTACTGAGTCGTGCATAAAGGTGGCCGTTGGGTACAGTCCCGAGACACACGAAGGTGATGAGTGATAGGAGGGGTTTCGTCTCTCCCGGTATTGGGAGTTGATGCTATGCTGTGCCTGACTGGTTATATCAGTAAGTCCCTGGCCAGGGCTGCTGAGATTTGCTGATAAGTGTTGTCAGTAGTTTCTCGATCTGTTATAGACCATTCACCGGCATGACTTATTGAGTTATTGGGGTCGACATGACCATCCCTAGGCTCGATATGCAGCATATCTGACAAAGAGACCGGACTGTACGGTAGTGTTGCCGGTTGGCTCGACGGGGGTTGTAGCAGGTTCGCTTGTTTTCTTCTGATCGCTCAATACCCGGGTGGCCGTTACGTTTAGCTGACCGCTTGCGGCTTGGGGGTGCTTGATATGATCATCACCCACTACCGGCGTATTGACGAGTCTTAGAGTCCCACAAAGGAGTTACCTAGTCCAGGCGAAATGTTGTGGTGCGCGTATGCGATATGCGCATGGACCCGATTAAAATGCGCGTATGGGATACCGAACATTGATCGGGCGGCTTGCTTTTGGTGGGGTCATATGTGATATGGCCGGATTGATTAATCAAGTATCGATTTATCATTTAACCATTAGTTTTCTCACTTAAAACCTTTTCTTGTATATGATGGATGTATGCATGCATGTATGTTTTTCTATCTTTCTTTTAGTTTCATGGACATATGGATGTGCATACATACATACATACATACACCCTCTATCATGGTTGATTACACATGGAAAATGGTGGCAATATAAGACTCACACCATGGATAAATGAATGGATTATTATTTGATCTATGTTTAAAACAAAATAGAAAAGGAAAGGATAATTCTTGCTTAGCTTCTACACTCTTCTTTAAACATAACCATGCTCACCTACTTCTAACCATGAGTTATCCTTCTCTTTGTGTTTTAAAGTCAAGTTAAATAATGTCTCCATCATCTAACCATGGTTTGAGATGAGGATTAGAAAATATATATACATATATTTTCTTTTTACATCACATTAGTTATCATTTTTACTCTTGTTAAAAAAGGAAAAGCCATCATCTTCCTCTTCCTTCTTCCTTTGCTCTCTAGTTTCTTCTAGTAAGCAAATCACACATCAAGAAAGGTTTTTGAAGTGAGAATCATAACCACAACATCATTCTACACAAGTTTAGCCAACTTGTTTAGAGTGTTCTCTTCATTTCTCATCTTGAAAAAGTGAAGTTGCGAGCTTGGACTAGGAACTTCGGGTGGATCGTCGTGGACACGAGAAGACTTCAAGAGGACCTTATTCCAACACCCAAGAGGCCAAAGAGTCTAGCGAAGGGAGCTACAAAGGTTGCAGTCTCAAAACCCTAGTCTTTATTGCCTTTAACTTTTGAAACCCTAATTTTCTAGGATAAGATCCTTTGTATGCTTTCTTAGCACCATCAAAACTTGAACTTTGTGACATGTGATGCTTCCAAACTCTACATAGGGTGCTAGGTAAACCTAACATTGGTATCAAAGCCGACCTAGAACATTAGGCGACACTTCTACGAAGTAAAAATCCCGATCGTATCAAAATATGACTTTTTGAGACCCTCTCTGGACAAATTTTAAAATCTGACTTTTTTCAGAATTAAAAATACTTAAAAAATACAGCAGGAAAAACTATGAAACACAGTGAAATTCGATGACCTGAACAGTACAAACAGCCGCGGAACCGCGGCAATTCCTTGCTTAGGCCGTGGTTCCGCGGCCGTACAGAGGCATCATTGCATAAAATTTACAGTGTAATTCTTAGAACTGCTTGTACAGTGTTTTAGGTATGTTTAATCTGAATATAGTACTGTATTTTCTGGAGATGGTTTTGGACTCGTAGATTTGATCGGAATTTTCATTTCGTTGCTTTTCCGGGTAAATTAGAAATTATTGAAGTGTTTGAACGAGTATCATTTTCTCACTATTCACGGGGTTTAAATACTTTGGAGATACGTGCAAGTCTTTTTGTGGTGGACACTCTAGAAGACAACAAACCTTAACTCGATTATGTGACCGTTTTGAACTGCCCTTTGAACCTTAGGGTTTGGGGCAGTACGGCGTGCCACATGTGAGGCGTTGGCTTGACCCTTCTACGGCTGGACCGCTACTACTGTGTCACACTCCGGGTTTTTGAACTCCGCTCAAGTGTTGAGCTTTAGGGGATCTTGGGTGTTTGATTATTCGTTCGAAAACTTTAATACTGTCTATTTATCTGGAATGTGATACAATATGTTGAATTCATATACTTTAGGCATGAAATACGAAGTATGTGATATTTCGCATTTATGATGTCTAAAGAGAATGTGGATTCCAAATATTGTAATCTTACACTTTCTTTTCTGTGACCGTAAGTGTAGTATGTTCGATATCGCCGGTTTCGTTGCTATACATCAACGACAATCGGGGTACGCATACTTACTTACATTGATGATATGAGATATTATGTGTTGCTGAGATATGATGTGCAGGATTGTCGCGATTGAATAGCCGGGGGTTTTATGTGAGATGAGATTTTTATATTTTCATTCATGTAAATTCAAATGTAATGTAATATTCTTTTATTTGGGGCACTTCCGGGTTGAGGTTGTGTCACCAGTGTTGTATATTATTTACTTTTCCGGATTAGGATGGACCGAAGGAGAGGAGCACAGGTGACCGGGTTCTGGGGTTCAGTGGGAGGCCATCTCGAGGAGTCGAGACCGGGTCTCCTAAACTCCAGAATTGGAAGGGTCGCTTGCCGCTCTCGTAGGGGTCCAGGGTGTGGGCTTGGCTATTCATCGCGACTGTGGAATCCGTATTTTCTATTCTGGCTAAATACTAAATACGGACGTCCTAGTATATCCCACATTATATCTATGTTTCTGCTGCCTGTGTTCTGTGATATCTGAGATGAATGACATATTATATATATGATATATAGTAGAAGTTGCTTAGGTTTCACACCCGCACTAGTCCCGTCCCGGTATGCCGTTAGTTAAGTAACCTAACGGTGCATAACGGAACATTGCGGCGAATGCGGATGGCATAAGCGTACGTGTTATTTTCGTTTCTTTTCAGTGATTGGCTTAAGGACTTAAATGATGGGATTACATTAATATGATTAATGTAAAGAAAATAAACCTAAAAAGATGTTGTAGAATCGGATTTGAAAACCACTCGGCTATTTATGAAAAAGCTACATCAAAACTGCGGAGCTTAAGCCACTCTTTTTGAAAACCATTTGATTCTACAACGATATCAAGTTCAAAGCGTTAATGATTTTCTTAAAAATCATCCGCAGCCCTCCGTCATTTTAGGAAGTAGAGTACTTAGTATTCGTGCTATATTTGTTGACTATAGTTAAGGCGTAGTGTATGGTAGCTAAGTGATGTCTTCCTACATTGCATATGATGCAGATTAATTAGGACATTCTTATGACATTGTTGACCTTAGTTAAGGGTTATATGAGTGAGTCTAATTAATCACGAAATGACGGGTAGAACTTGACTGGTACATATGATTTGTTGACCTCAGTTAAGGTCATAAGTGCTAAGGGTAAAAACCACATCGGGAATTTCAATAGTTGAAATTTGCAATGAGATTGCATACCATCCATGTGATGGTTGGATCCCGATCCCACTGTGGGCAATAGTTGCTCCTAGGAGAGTTTTACAGTTTACAATTAGCTAACTCATTAGGTGTTTAGAAAGGTGTTAATGGGGCTCCGCCTCTGGGAAAACGAGATTTACTCTAATTAGCTCCGTGCGAAAGCACGGGGAACCTCCCTCAAGTACCGACACTGGCCTGGCAGAACAGTTAGCGAAGTTGTAGACTGTAATTAATCCTGGCTAGTTTTTCTTTTTATGGTTTGAAAGAAAAACTCGATAAAAGCAGTGGGAAACATCGATTAGACAAGATAATAACCAATCTGATCTATGCAAGAGCTTTCGCTGAGTGTATTCTTTTCTATCTCTTAATGGCAGATACCCATGACTGGACTCAAGCTTCTACTGGATAAAAACAAACTGAATGGGACCAATTATAAAGACTGGCTGAGGAATCTCAAAACAGCCTTGACTTATGATAAAGTATCATATGTCCTCAAGGCTTCAGCCCCGCCCGTCCCAGGTCCAAAATCCTCAGTTGCGGATATTGAAGTCCGCAAGACATGGGACGCTGACTGTGCCACGGCAAAATGCCTCGCGCTTGCATCGATGGATAGCACACATCAAAAGTAGCATGAGGATATGGAAATTCATGGTATATTGCTCCATACAAAATAGTTGTATGGAGAGCAATCCGGCGTATTACGATACGAAGTATCAAAGAAATTGTTTCAGATGCGAATGGTCCCTGGCACATCAGTAGGAGACCTTGTTCTGAAGATGATAGCTCTTATAGAAGAGCTTGGGGACCTTGGATGGACGATGGACAATGAACAATATATAGATATTATTCTGCAGTCCCTCCCCTCCATCTTTGCTCAATTCATAGTGAACTTCAACATGCACGGCATGGAGAAGGAACTCCCTGAACTCCTTAACATGTTAAGGAGTGCCGAGAGCACTATGAAGTCAGCAAAAACTCCCGTTATGACAGTTGGACAGTCTTCCTCTTCTCGCCCGAAAGCTAAGGCCAAGGGAAAGAAAAAGAAGAAGCCCACCAATCCTAAGGGTTGAGTTAAAAAGGTGAAGGGAAAGGAAAAGTCTAAAGCTGGAGACTCGGGGAAAGGCGAATGTTTTCATTGCCACAAGACAGGACATTGGAAGCGCAACTGCACGGAGTACTTAAATCTCAAGAAGAAGCATGGGGATGCTTCTACTTCAGGTGCGTTTGTAACAGAAAACTGTTTTTCAATAAACTCTGCTTCCTGGGTATTGGATACCGGTTCAGGTTCTCACATTTGCAATTCTATGCAGGGGCTGAGAAATAGCAATGTTCTGAAGACAGGTGACCATACTCTCCGCGTTGGAAATGGTTCCAATGTACATACAGTCGCAGTGGGAGAGTATCACTTGGGGTTGCCATCTGGATATATTTTGGTTTTGAATCCATGTTATTTTGTACCAAGTATGCTTTGTAATATAATATCCGTTTCTTTGTTAGATAATGAAGGATATAATTTTGTATTGCAGAACAATGTTATGAACATTCACCTGAATCAAATGTTGGTTGGGTATGGTACGCTTAATAACGGAATATATGTCCTAAATCAACACACAGTTTTCAGTATACAAAACACTAATAAAAGGAAACTTTCAGAATTAAATAAAGCTTTTCTTTGGCACTGTAGACTTGGTCATATTAACGAAACATGACTAAACAAGTTACACAAAGATGGATATTTTAACTCTTTTGAATATAAATCTTATGCGACTTGCCAGTCTTGTATCAAGGGTTAAATGACCAAAACTTCGTTTACCGGACACGGAGAAAGAGCTACTGAGCTCCTAGGCCTCATACATAGTGATGTATGCGGGCCAATGTCTACACAGGCTAGAAGCGGTTTTTCATACTTCGTTACATTCACTGACGATTTCTCAAGATTCGGTCATATATTTTTATTAAAGCACAAGTCGGAAGCTTTCGAGAAATTCATTGAATATAAACAAGAAGTAGAAAAACAAACCGGCTTGAGTATCAAGATGCTGCGATCAGATCGAGGTGGTGAGTATCTCAATACAGAATTTGTAAACTTCCTAAAAGAGAATGGGATTCTCTCTCAGCTCACTCCTCCTTACACACCACAGCTCAACGGTGTGTCAGAACGACGGAATAGGACCCTATTAGATATGGTCCGGTCCATGATGAGTGACGCTGAGTTACCAGTCTCGTTTTGGGGGCATGCATTGGAGACTGCAGCGTTTCTACTAAACAGGGTTCCATCCAAAGCCGTGTCTACCACGCCATATGAGATATGGCATGGGAAGAGACCATCTCTTAAGAGAATTAAGATTTGGGGTTGCCCGGCCTATGTTAAAAAGCAGAATCCGGACAAACTCGAGACACGGTCAGTCATGTGTAACTTTGTGGGATATCCAAAGAATTCTTATGGATATCTATTCTACCACAAAGAGGAACAAAAAGTGTTTGTTTCTTAATATGCCACATTCTTAGAAAAAGAGTTTTTCACAGATAAAGATGATGGCAAGGTGGTGGATCTAGAAGAGATTCTAGAAACACAAACTACAAATGACAATTTGGTTGAACCGGCTATTGCAATAGAAACTGAGGAACCTCGGCCACTCCGTAGGTCTGGTAGGACGTCTCGCCCACCGGAGAGGTACTACGGTTTCCTCATTGATGGTGACGGAGAAGACTGCATCATGGATGATGATGATCCTACCAGTTTTCAGCAAGCTATCACGAGTGGAGACTCTGTGAAGTGGCTGGATGTCATAAGATCCGAAATGGAGTCTATGTACACCAACAAAGTATGGACTTTGGACATTGTACCCCCTGGGGTAAAACCTGTGGGGTGCAAATGGATCTTTAAAAGAAAGATTGGTGTAGATGGGCAGGTGGAGAGCTATAAGGCAATACTTGTGGCAAAGGGTTTTCGTCAAAGACCAGGTTTTGACTATGACGACACCTTTTCTCCCGTAGCCATGCTTAAATCCATTCGGATCCTACTTGCTATTGCTGCTCACTACGACTATGAAATCTGGCAGATGGACGTTAAAACCGCATTTCTAAATGGAAATTTAGAAGAATGCGTTTAGATGGATCAGCCAGAGGGCTTCATTGACAGTGAGAGCAGCGGGAAAGCATGTAAATTGCTTAAATCCATTTATGGGTTAAAGCAGGCATCTCGGAGTTGGAACATCTTTTTCGATGATGTTATCAAAGAGTTTGATTTCATCAAAAATCCAGATGAACCTTGTGTTTATAAGAAGACTGTAGGGAGAGCTGTCACATTCCTCGTATTGTACGTGGATGACATTCTTCTGATAGGAAATAATATTCCTATGCTACAGTCGGTCAAATCTTTCTTATCACTGAGGTTCTCCATGAAGGACCTGGGTGATGCCACATACATTCTGGGCATAAGGATCTATAGGGATAGATCCAAAAGGTTATTGGGATTGTCCCAAACCAGGTACATTAACACCATCCTAAAAAGGTTTAGTATGGAAGACTCCAAGCGGGGTGCCTTACCCGCTTGCCATGGGGTCACTCTCTCTAAGGATTCTTGCCTAAAGACCGATGAAGAGAGAACTCACAAGAGTGTTATACCCTATGCTTTAGTAGTAGGATCTATAATGTATGCGATGTTATGTACACGCCCAGATGTAGCTTATGCACTTAGTGTTGTAAGCAGGTATCAATCCAACCCAGGGGAGAATCACTAGATAGCTGTGAAGAACATTCTTAAGTACTTGCGAAGGACTAAAGAATTGTTCTTGGTGTATGGTAATGGAGATCTCCAAATGGAGGCCTTTACCGATTCGAGCTTCCAGAGCGATAAGGACGAGAGCAAATCTATCTCTGGGTTTGTATTTACCCTCAATGGAGGGGTGGTAAGTTGGAAGAGTTCCAAACAGGATACCGTTGCAGACTCAACGATGGAAGCTGAGTACATTGCTGCGAATGATGCCGCCAAGGAAGCCGTCTAGATGAAGAAGTTCGTCTCGGAGCTAGGAGTAGTTCCAACCATTATTGATCCAATACCTTTGTATTGTGATAATAATGGGGCTATGGCGTTAGCCAAGGAGCCCAGATTGAAAGTGCACGGCGGCGTCCCGGCCGTCAATCCGACGGCCAAATGCGGAAGCGGTGATAAACTTTAATTTTGCGGACTTAGCAAACCGGCACCCCCGCGCACTAAACACCCGGATCGAACCACTAACTAGTCCTAGCTAACTAACAAGACGGGTTAGAGATATACCGAGTGATCCGAGTCCTCCGGTCTTCTCGTCGTCGTCCCGATCTCCCGCAGAAACTCCGGTGGTCGCCTCCTCGCCGGAAGGGCACCACGTAGCCGGATTCTTTTACGGGCTCCCACTTCTATACCGAGGCAACTCGGGCGCGAAGTTGGCTAGCCGACGCGCCCAAGATTTGCTGTAGAATAATGTAGAATCGTTGTCTCTTTGGGGTTTTGTATAGTTGCCATGATGGAGGAATTTTTGCACAAGGATTTTTCATGAAGGCTTGAAGAAAAAAATGGAGCATCTTAAGAAATGAGCTCGGCCAGCCCATTTGTGCTCACTGGAAAACAAAAGTGTGAAGTGTGTATTAATCATTCATGCACCAAGATGAAATTCCCACCTCATATCCAGAACATTGGCCGGCCCCACAAGAAAAAGGGTGGAGCAAAAAAAAAAGGAATGAATAAATTCACACCAATTAAACCCATTGCCACCTTAAGAAATAAATCCTTCATCATATTTTAACCTCCAGCACACTCCATTAATTAATCAAGAAGGAAATTTTCCACCCAAAAATAATCCTCACTCCATACCCAAACAGTGGCCGGTCATACCCCATGTGTGAGTGGAGAGGGAGAGCATGGTCAAGGTATGGAGCAACCATTATGATAAAACAATAATGCAAAAACCCCCTTCCAAAATTGCTTATTTGCAACAATGCAAATAAGCCCTCCTCCACCAATCTTCGGCCAATGAACGGAACAAAGGAAATCGGCCGAAACGAAAAGCAAACTGGCAACTCCAGAAAACTGGTCCCATAATAAATTACAGGAAAACCCCGATACTGTGCATACACACCCGCATCTGTATTCCGTCCGAATACAAATGCAAAGAGATAAAATCTACACTGTACTAAACTAGGATCCGGCTTAAACCAAAGCCGGCTAGTAATGTTCGTCCGATCCTGATCCGTGCAATACCGCACGAATCTGATCGAACCCTGCCATATAACTATACGGCCTCTAGTACAAACTGTCCGATCCTGATTCGTGCAATACCGCACGTATCTGATCGGACCCTGCCATATCTCCATACGGCCTCTACAGCGTTTCGCCCGAAAGCTGAGTAACTGAATGTGTGGTGGACTCTAAAGACTCGTCAATACAATGGTTGTGGATTTAACCACTAGTACGTCAGAGGTATAAGCCAATACGTAACGGGCCACCAGCTATTGACTAAAAGGGACGTCGATGAGCGAACTCATCCTGACACCCTACTGAGCCTGTCAGTGACAATATCCGTACAGTCCGGTCCGTTCGTCTATGAGCATCGCATGTCGGGCCTAGGGGGTTGGTAAAAGTCAGACCCCCAAAAGCGGTACAAGTCGTGTCGGAGTGTAGCCTAAAACACCCTGAGATACTACTGGAATACCTACCAGTAAATCTCCTTCCTTGGCCAAGGACTTCGTGTAATGGCTCTCCTAGACACAGCGCGACCTCACCCCTAATACCGGGAGAGACGAACCCCTGAAGATCCGCTCACTGCCTCCATGTGGCTCGGGACTGTGCCCAACTAAAACCTGTTTGCACGACTCCTTTGAGCCGTGGTAGGGTAGTAATCAAAGCACAGTGGGAACTCACACGAGACAAATGACGATCCCCAGGTCGATGAACTAACCTGTACACATGTCACCAGGGAACTGCTATCTGACGTCAGGTATAAGACCAACCAGCATGTTCCCGGCGAGTCCTGTCCGGTGTACTCATAACCCAATGAGCACCTGTATACATCTTAGATGAACCAACTGACACCAGTGGCCTGTGAGACCGGCCACCGCCCCTCGTCGGGGTCTCAACTGTATACACTAGTCTACTCTGGAGAATCGATGCCCTGTCTCGAATCTCCCACGACTAGGGACCTTTTAAGGATGTGCTTATAGACTCCCGCTCTCACTTATATGATAGCCCTCATACTGCTGGCAGCCAAGCAAGAATCCTAGGGGCTCTATCAACGTGCAATAGTGACCTCTCAGGTCACCTAAAGCAGTACACGATGATAAAGGTAAACCAGATAGCAAACTATCATCTCGAGTAAGACTGTCGTACCGGGATAGGTCCTCCCTCAATCATTGCAATCACGTGCCTGTGATCCAACAATTGACTCTGAGGGCACTATCTCCAACATTCTCCCACTTGCACTCAAGGCTATTTATTGCGATGTCGCATACTCACAGCCCGTGTGATACCGAACACCCAACTCCTCTACTAGTCAGTCTCACAAAGCCTGTTTGCGAAACTATTGCGTTCGAGGAATAGCCTCAGTGAGTGGATCCGCCTAGATGTTTCTTTCTATGTCTCTCTCTATATCTCAAGTTCGCGGAGAAAGCCATCTCCCGAAATGAGCAATACCTGTCTTAGAATGTCTGGATGTCTGATGGGACCTAGTTCATAAATGAACTCCAAATCCAAACTTCTTAGACTGTATCGTCAACTGAACTTAATCAGTATCCTGCGCCATGCCACCCTCAGTATTGCCTTGGACCACCTGTCCAAAATACTGTCCCTCGTCAGAAGGAAAACTATAACTCTGACAATCACCCAGTTGTCCATGTCACCTTGGAAGCCTGGAGTGATAACCGTCTCCTAAAGGAGGCAGCCGTTATCATATCCCTAGAACATCTACTTATGTTCTAAAGCTGCTTCCGATTGTTTCTCCAGGATTGGATCAATATCATCTTATTGCATCTAGTGCAAGAACAACATCTGGTGTGGTACTTGACATCTCATGATTGACTCAATTGCCTAAGCAAGTGATCTGCCAATCATGCACATCCCTCTCTACTTTAGTCTATAAGACACTTTTAGAGAGGGTGACTCCATCACCTGCAGGTATACTACCGTGCCAAGAGTCGTCCATTCTAAATACTCTTAGAATGCTGTCAAAGTACCCTGATTGGGAAACCACCCAAATCTAGATCTAAAACCACAGATCTAGTAACCAGTATGTCTGATATAATGTCCAAGTCCCATGTGGAGAAAACACTGTGTGACGACCAAAGTATAACCGATCGTAGTATAGGAATATCACTTCCTACTACCTTCTCAACAGATCCATCCCCTATTCTGATGACGTCAAACCTATGACTGTCACATCAGAAACAGATGATCTATCTCTGCTATATCTGCTTTAGTCTATAAATAGACATAAGCCTGATGTCCACCAATGCTTCCGCTGCTCCGACTGACTACGACAACCCTCTGGCAGAGTCATATAGACGTACACTTCTAAAGCTAGTTTAGAATGACGCTATACTCATCCTCCTGCCGGGTCTCGCAGTCTGGAACAACAACAATGGCAAGTGTGGGTAAACAAGAACTTCCCTGTCACCGTCCTTGAGGCTACCGGAGTACCTCTCGGGTGCCTGAAGTTACCCACCTTATCTGCGGAGTGGCCAATGGAATGTCAAATCAGATTGAATCTTTAGGTTCCTTATCAAATCTTCAGTAATCATTTGCGGTTCTGGAATCACTTCCAGTTCTACCATACTCCCACTACTGTTTTTGAAAAAATCCATTTTTAATAAAACTGTGGCGAGTTTAGAACAATATTTCTATTGATCTGCCAGATGGTAGAAAGTCAACCCTCGTCATAGCCTGGGTCAACCCACAAACAGCCATTACAGAAACGTGCCTTGAGTTATCCAGAGTCTGGTTTTAATCATAAGCCGGACAACTCCCCGTACCTTAACAATGTTAAGATATGAACTGTACTATATCCAATATAGAACCAGAGGCACTGATTTAATTGAACCAGATTCAAATCATGCAGCTGTCTCCAGTGCATGTCAACTAAATGGAGAGAGGCCGATCAGCGTTACTCAACTTAGGAATGCTTCCAATTATGAGTAACCTGAAAGAGAAGCAATTTCTCTTTATCATTACTATCAACTGAATACCATACATAAGCATCTACATCTTCGATCACCTTGAAGAATCCCGATACTTGCTACACCTGGTTCTCTACTCTATTCAAATACCTATAACTCCTCAAAACTTAGACCCTGTGTTTCTACGAAACACATGTCTAAGAACTAGAGAAGTTAAAAGTAAACAGAATATAGTATGAGGACCAACCCCTCTGTCCTAATGGACACTGGACAACATACAATACTCTGTATAAGTCCGCTGAGTCTAACAACTCTTTCACTGTGTGTCGTAGGTTGAAAACTGTACTTATGGTTAAGAAGAATTACACTGCTGTTTAATGCTCCTTACCTAACCATCCACTGATATAGGTAAATGTCATCGACATAATATCAAAAGGTATATCTCACTCTATGAAAATAGACGTACAGATATATCAATTTGAAATTGGTGCACAATAGCGGATATTCAAAACCAAATATTTGCCGACCGGCAAACATCCCAGGTGATCTCCTCAAATATCACCGATTACAACGAATCCCGATATAATGAGGATGATCACTCAATTCCCAATAACTTACTCCCACTCATCATCTGTAAAACCATACAGATGTGAGAATCAAACCTGGTAAATACATACCCTGGAGCAAGTGTCTAATCGGGAAATCAGTTTTCTTTTAACAGTACACAGTTGAACTGAAACATTGAAATGTTTCGATGGGGTTTTCTGGTATTCCTAGTAATGCCTCTACCATTATCCAGATTCACAACTATAACCGTATAATTCTTTGCCACCTCTCCAAATCCCTTTATATGTCTTTAGTCATTACCTTCTGCACACCCCTTTAGGCCAATTGGTTTTCTTCCTTCCCTACCGTTCGGCACCAGCCTATGGTTTGGAAGAAGACTATCCAATAAGCATAATGGGTGTACTGTCCTAATCCTAGGAGCACTCGCAATGCGAGAGAAGGTGAAGATAAAATACAACCGAATAAACCTTATTCCTATTTCTCCTGGACCAGAATCCATCCCCGAACTGGAACAAGTTCCTTTCGAGTTCGTATATAACCATACGATGGAGTATCCAATAAACTGTGGATCTTCGTAGTGATACGGAGTGTCCTGGAGAAATGCAAAGGTGATTTAGGATTGGCGAAGAAAAACTTGGTTTGGTCGTGAATATCAGTCGCAATTTACTTTGCCCTCTTACTAATCCCTTGCTTTGTCTTAATCCTAATACCTTCTGCACACCATCGTTATGCTAATTGGTTTTCTTCATTCCCTACCGGTCGGCACCAGCCTAAGGTTTGGAAGAAGACTATCCAATTTGCGTAATAGGTGTACTATCTCCTAAACTAAGGAGTACTCGTAACTTGAGAGAAGGTAAAAGGGAAAAGACAACTGAATAATCCTATCCGTTTTCTCCAGAACCGGAAACCATCCTCGAATTCCTTCGAGTTCGTATCTAACCATACGATGGCTTTGTCCAATGGAAGTGGACGTTCGCAGTAATACAGGGTGTCCTGGAGAAAAGGGTAAAAGTAGGAGTGGCAATAAGGTCTGCAACTCTGACAATCCAAAAGCCAGTGTTAAGAAGGTTCGGTCAACTTGGTCACTGAGTCATAGTCTTAGGATCGGGTCAATGGTCGCTGCCAAAGAGAGAGAGAAAAGAAACACTCAGCGTGCACTCTAACCAAGATCAGAATGGTTACCAATTTATCTAATCTGGAAACCTCCCACTGTACCTCAAATTCTCCTCCAAACCTGAAAGAAGAATTAGTCGGGGTCACCCGAGGAGTAAACCAACTCATCAGTGGGAATCGGGATCCAACTATCATCGCATGATAACGTGACGGAATCCGCTCACGGTATCACACTCCAGAAGGTATGCGCATATCTGGCAAGTTTCATTTCTTTTGAAACTCCCGATGTGATTTCTACCCCATGCTCTTATGACCTTGGCGTGAGGTCAAAATATCATAAGTCACATGTCAAGTTCTACCCATCATTGTCCAGGTTAATTTGAACCCACCCGTACATACCCTTGACGTAGGCCAAAATAGTAGTACGACTGTCCCAAACCAACGCATCTATCTATGCAACAGATAAATACCCGGCAACTACCAAACACTATGCCTTGGCGTGAGGTCAAAATACATAGCTTGAATACTACCGAATATTTAACTGAAATGATGGAGGGCTACGAATGGTTTCTGGCGAAAACCTTTAACGTAATGAACTTGATATCGTTGAAGGAACGGATAGCTTTTTAGAAAATATAGTGACGAAAACCTTTACTAAAGAGGTCACTCCCGGTGAAGGGATCTCGGCTCTTTCCCCATAGAATGGGGTGCAGGATATTCCAAATGAATACCACGATGCAAAGAAAAAGTAATCGGCTATAGTGAAGTTAATGCCCTGACGCAAACTTCTGTCCAAGGGGTCACTCCCGGTGAAGGGATCTCGGCCCTTGCCTCGTCGACTGAGGAGCTGGATATTCATAACCGAATATCACTGTGCAAAACAAAAGTGAACGTCCTTGCAATAACAGCTTTTTGAAAAGTGTTCCAACAACATCAGAATAGGTTTGTTTAACTTGCATTGATCCGAATCAATGCAGTCCCATCAATTGATCACACCACAAAGAACGAAAATATACTGACGTACGTATATGCCATCCGCATTCGCCACTGGGTCCCGTCATCACCCGTTAGGTTAGCTAACTAACGGCAGAGCGGGGACTGGACTAGCGCGGATGAAAAACATATACAACATCTACTAATATATATACCAATATATAGTATTTCGCTCAGGGCGTGAATAAAATGCAACATCACAGAAATGTACAGCATCACAGAACAATACAGATATCTGGGATCCCCGGGTTTCACAGAGCCACTACTGAAACCCGACGTTCCCCTGGTCGTGTGGATAGCCTGTGCAATGAAAACCTAGACCCCTACGGGCGCGGCAAGTCACCCGCCAAAACCTGAAGCGAGGCAGCCCCCTTCAGCACCGTGAATGGACCACCCAGCACTTCACGGAATCCGGTAACTTGGGCACCCCTCCTGGGTCAACTTGTACCCCCTACGAGTGCGGCGAATAGCCCGCCAATCCTAGAGTAAAGACCCCTCCGTCTCAATGCCATGAGATGCGGGCTTGTTGCCCTCTAGAACCCGGCTATCTGTGCACCCCTCCGCGGGGTAACCCTAGTACAGAAAGTAAAATATACATACAACGGGTACATCGACCGCAACCAGGTCGTGCCCCAAAAGAATAATACAAACAGGCAGTGACGGCAGTCCACATGTCGGACGCTCGCCCCGCAATATCAAATGTACATAATGCAACCACAACTGTACTAGCATTGCATCCAGGCTATCCCCCACGACCGATTCGCAACATCACAGCAAAACACAGAACATCAACGTGAAAGTCACGTTCGCAAATCCGTCTAACCGGGCTATAGCTGTTAGACCGGATTTACCGATCAAGTGACATTCACGGTCGCAGATATAATGTAAATACTGTGAAAAATGTGTTTAAAATATCCGATCGATCAAAAATTAACAAGTGGGCCCCCAAGCAATACTGTAGCACTCACAGAAATTCTGGGCCCAATTTTAATATTCCAAAACCCCTATTTTTAGCCCACAAGCCCACTGCAAAAAAATGATGACATGATCCCTCATTCATGCGGCGGATCCGCGGCCTCCAGAGTGGTAATGGCCGCGGTTCCGCGGTCGTACGGAGGGATCGTGTTGTTGAATTTTTCCAGTGTTCTTAGAACTCTCTGCACATCATTCTGAGACAACCTGAAAAATTTTTCGACAGAAAACTGATGTGAACAAAAATGCAAGTTTTGGAATTTTGGTCGATCGGAAATGTAAAACACATCAAACAAAGCTAGACGAAGTTAATGGCGAGGCTCTGATACCACTGTAAGTGCACGGCGGCGCCCCGGCCGTCAATCCGACGGCCAAATGCGGAAGCGGTGATAAACTTTAATTTTGCGGACTTAGCAAACCGGCACCCCCGCGCAATAAACACCCGGATCGAACCACTAACTAGTCCTAGCTAACTAACAAGACGGGTTAGAGATATACCGAGTGATCCGAGTCCTCCGGTCTTCTCGTCGTCGTCCCGATTTCCCGCGGAAACTCCGGTGGTCGCCTCCTCGCCGGAAGGGCACCACGTAGCCGGATTCTTTTACGGGCTCCCACTTCTATACCGAGGCAACTCGGGCGCGAAGTTGGCTAGCCGACGCGCCCAAGATTTGCTGTAGAATAATGTAGAATCGTTGTCTCTTTGGGGTTTTGTATAGTTGCCATGATGGAGGAATTTTTGCATAAGGATTTTTCATGAAGGCTTGAAGAAAAAAATGGAGCATCTTAAGAAATGAGCTCGGCCAGCCCATTTGTGCTCACTGGAAAACAAAAGTGTGAAGTGTGTATTAATCATTCATGCACCAAGATGAAATTCCCACCTCATATCCAGAACATTGGCCGGCCCCACAAGAAAAAGGGTGGAGCAAAAAAAAAGGAATGAATAAATTCACACCAATTAAACCCATTGCCACCTTAAGAAATAAATCCTTCATCATATTTTAACCTCCAGCACACTCCATTAATTAATCAAGAAGGAAATTTTCCACCCAAAAATAATCCTCACTCCATACCCAAACAGTGGCCGGCCATACCCCATGTGTGAGTGGAGAGGGAGAGCATGGTCAAGGTATGGAGCAACCATTATGATAAAACAATAATGCAAAAAACCCCTTCCAAAATTGCTTATTTGCAACAATGCAAATAAGCCCTCCTCCACCAATCTTCGGCCAATGAACGGAACAAAGGAAATCGGCCGAAACGAAAAGCAAACTGGCAACTCCAGAAAACTGGTCCCATAAATTACAGGAAAACCCCGATACTGTGCATACACACCCGCATCTGTATTCCGTCCGGATACAAATGCAAAGAGATAAAATCTACACTGTACTAAACTAGGATCCGGCTTAAACCAAAGCCAGCTAGTAATGTTCGTCCGATCCTGATCCGTGCAATACCGCACGAATCTGATCGAACCCTGCCATATAACTATACGGCCTCTAGTACAAACCGTCCGATCCTGATCCGTGCAATACCGCACGTATCTGATCGGACCCTGCCATATCTCTATACGGCCTCTACAGCGTTTCGCCCGAAAGCTGAGTAACTGAATGTGTGGTGGACTCTAAAGACTCGTCAATACAATGGTTGTGGATTTAACCACTAGTACGTCAGAGGTATAAGCCAATACGTAACGGGCCACCAGCTATTGACTAAAAGGGACGTCGATGAGCGAACTCATCCTGACACCCTACTGAGCCTGTCAGTGACAATATCCGTACAGTCCGGTCCGTTCGTCTATGAGCATCGCATGTCGGGCCTAGGGGGTTGGTAAAAGTCAGACCCCCAAAAGCGGTACAAGTCGTGTCGGAGTGTAGCCCAGAACACCCTGAGATACTACTGGAATACCTACCAGTAAATCTCCTGCCTTGGCCAAGGACTTCGTGTAATGGCTCTCCTAGACACAGCGCGACCTCACCCCCAATACCGGGAGAGACGAACCCCTGAAGATCCGCTCACTGCCTCCATGTGGCTCGGGACTGTGCCCAACTAAAACCTGTTTGCACGACTCCTTTGAGCCGTGGTAGGGTAGTAATCAAAGCACAGTGGGAACTCACACGAGACAAATGACGATCCCCAGGTCGATGAACTAACCTGTACACATGTCATCAGGGAACTGCTATCTGACGTCAGGTATAAGACCAACCAGCATGTTCCCGGCGAGTCCTGTCCGGTGTACTCATAACCCAATGAGCACCTGTATACATCTTAGGTGAACCAACTGACACCAGTGGCCTGTGAGACCGGCCACCGCCCCTCGTCGGGGTCTCGACTGTATACACTAGTCTACTCTGGAGAATCAATGCCCTGTCTCGAATCTTCCACGACTAGGGACCTTTTAAGGATGTGCTTATAGACTCCAGCTCTCACTTATATGATCGCCCTCATACTGCTGGCAGCCAAGCAAGAATCCTAGGGGCTCTATCAACGTGCAATAGTGACCTGTCAGGTCACCTAAAGCAGTACACGATGATAAAGGTAAACGAGATAGCAAACTATCATCTCGAGTAAGACTGTCGTACCGGGATAGGTCCTCCCTCAATCATTGCAATCACGTGCCTGTGATCCAATAATTGACTCTGATGGCACTATCTCCAACACAGATCCCATCAGCGGTCCAGACACATCCTGAGGCGTTTTCATTTGTTCCGGGAGATTGTAGATCGCCGCAAGATCGATATTAGGAGAGTAGACACAAAGAATAACACCGCGGATCCACTCACGAAGGCCCTCCCTCAGTCGCAGCATGAGCGACCTTTTGAGATGTTGGGTATGAGATGCGCCAATAACTGGCCTTAGTGCAAGTAGGAGATTGTTGGATATATGTATGCCCTAAAGGCCATTATATGATAGTGGATGTATCTATACATGTATATATATATATATATATTCAGTATGCATTCTTGCTCGACATGATAGTATGCTATCTGGCTCTTCTTTATCTGACATGTTGATTTGATCATGCTTTTATTCATTCATACATACTGATAAAGCCCTGAGGATATCGGCTTGACTACTCTGATTATGATGGAGATCATACTAGTCGGACATCTGTAGTCTATAAGCATATCCTGAAAAGTCCCTAGTTGTAGGTATATCGAGACGGGGCATTGATATACCAGAGTAGACTAGCGCATACGATACTAGACCTATACGATGGGCGATGAATGTTCCCACATTCATCGATGTTTGACATCAAGATCATATACGGGTGCTCAGTGGTGACTGGGTACACTGGACGGACTCACCGAGAACTCCTATATGGAATTATATCTATCGTCGGATAGCAGTTCTCGGGTGACACTGGTACAGGTTAGTCTGTAGACCCGAGATCGTCATAGAGTCTTGTGTGTTCTCCCACTGTACCTTGATTGCCACCCTACCACGGCTCTACTGAGGCGTGCAAACAGGTAGCCGTTGGGTACAGTCCCGAGACACACGAAGGCGATGAGCGATAGGAGGGGTTTCGTCTCTCCCGGTATTGGGAGTTGATGCTGTGCTGTGCCCGACTGGTTAAATCAGTAAGTCCCTGGCCAGGGCTGCTGAGATTTGCTGATAAGTGTTATCAGTAGTTTCTCGATCTGTTATAGACCATTCACCGGCACGACTTGTTGAGTTATTGGGGTCGACGTGACCATCCCAAGGCTCAATATGCAGCATATCTGACGAAGAGACCGGACTATACGGTAGTGTTGCCGGTTGGCTCGACGAGAGTTGTGGCAGGTTCGCTTGTTTTCTTCTGATCGCTCAATACCCGGGTGGCCGTTACGTTTAGCTGACCGCTTGCGGCTTGGGGGTGCTTGATATGATCATCACCCACTACCGGCGTATTGACGAGTCTTAGAGTCCCATAAAGGAGTTACCTAGTCCAGGCGAAATGTTGTGGTGCGCGTATGCGATATGCGCATGGACCCGATTAAAATGCGCGTATGGGATACCGAACATTGATCGGGCGGCTTGCTTTTGGTGGGGTCATATGTGATATGGCCGGATTGATAAATCAAGTGTTGATTTATCGTTTAACCATTAGTTTTCTCACTTAAAACATTTTCTTGTATATGATGGATGTATGCATGCATGTATGTTTTTCTATCTTTCCTTTAGTTTCATGCACATATGGATGTGCATACATACATACATACACCATCTATCATGGTTGAGTACACATGGAAAATGGTGGCAATATAAGACTCACACCATGGTTAAATGAATGGATTATTATTTGATCTATGTTTAAAACAAAATAGAAAAGGAAAGGATAATTCTTGCTTAGCTTCTACACTCTTCTTTAAACCTAACCATGCTCACCTACTTCTAACCATGAGTTATCCTTCGCTTTGTGTTTTAAACTCAATTTAAATAATGTCTCCATCATCTAACCATGGTTTGAGATGAGGATTAGAAAATATATATACATATATTTTCTTTTTACTTCACATGAGTTATCATTTTTACTCTTGTTAAAAAAGGAAAAGCCATCATCTTCCTCTTCCTTCTTCCTTTGCTCTCTAGCTAGTAAGCAAATCACACATCAAGAAAGGTTTTTGAAGTGAGAATCATAACCACAACATCATTCTACACAAGTTTAGCCAACTTGTTTAGAGTGTTCTTTTCATTTCTCATCATGAAAAAGTGAAGTTGCGAGATTGGACTAAGAACTTCGGGTTGATCGTCGTGGACGCGAGAAGGCTTCAAGAGGACCTTATTCCAACACCCAAAGGGCAAATGAGTCTAGCGAAGGGAGCTACAAAGGTTGTAGTCTCGAAACCCTAGTCTTTATTGCCTTTAACTTTTGAAACCCTAATTTTCTAGGATAAGATCCTTTATATGCTTGCTTAGCACCATCAAAACTTGAACTTTGTGACATGTGATGCTTCCAAACTCTATATAGGGTGCTAGGTAAACCTAACAGTACACTGTCGAGTTACAAGTCAGGTTTCATCATTGATTTCCCCATATCCCCAAGTTATATGTGTATGTCAAGTCAGGTATTCAGTAATCAAGAACCAATGCCAACACAGGTTCAGGTAAGAGCAGTTTTGTCTGGATAGACAATAGGAACGGTCCGTGAGGACTGCATGTCTGGTTTGTCGGCATTAGACACGAGATCAAGTAACGGGTCAAGCCATGGTATCTCAGGTCGAGTCAAGTAGAGTACGGTACCATGTCGGGTCAGGTAATATGTATAGCACGTCATATCAGGGTATACCAAATATCATGTGGGTGCTCATAATCAACTAGCATAATCATGGTTATAAATAGACAAGCATGGTTATCAACAACACAATCTAAGCAATGAATTAAACAATAAAGCAGATTCAATTAATTATCAGCACAGTTTTTTCAGTTATGTTTAACAGACAGTGTCAGCATTATGTGAATACAGTATGATAGATGTGAATGCTAAAACCAGGTTAATAAGTATTGAGTGATCCATGGATGCGACGACATGTATAATCTGTTTAATGGATGCAGTTGTAATTAGACCGGTCAAAGTTGCACATAGATGTCTGATAGGCTAAACTGGATTAAAAGGGGTACCATAGGAGTAAACAAAAATGATCTATCATGCACAGGTGATTGTTAGATATAAATAATTCGATGCAAGATTAAGTCTCAAGTTCGGAATCATAAAATGTGTAATGGAACCTTATACGGTTAATTTGAAATCCATTTCTATCAATTCTAATTAGGGATTTAACAGGAAATAATTAATTTAGCATATGAATAGTTTAAAATAGCATGTAGCAAGTTTCACTTGCCTCGACGGTTTGCAGAACGGAAAACGGAACGTTACGCGTCGGCGGGAAAAATCGCGACGCGCGCATGGTTCACGGAACGAACCCAAACGACGAACAGTGGAGTCACACGGGTCGAAGGTACATGCTGGGTCGTCGGGAATCGCCGTCGGCATGGTCGGATTCCGGCGAAACACAAAAACAGTGAACCATAAAGGATACTAGAATGCATGAAGAAAAGAAGAGAAGAATAAGAAGAAGGAAGAGAAGGATGATGGAGAAGAGGGTGCTCACGATGATCTGTAGAGGGGTTGTGATCGTCGACCACGTCGACGGAGTTCCCGCGCACGAACTGCAAAGGACCCGGCAATCAACAGAACATTCTGTAAAAGAGATGAACAAAGAAGGAGAAGGAAAGAAGGAAGAAGAGGGATAAGTAATGCTCACCGGGGTTGCACGAAGGCCGGGGCATGGAGGCGAGGTCACTGGCGGCGACTATTCCGACGGTGCAACAGTGCAGGGGCACGGCTGCCAGATCCAGGGGGCTCGGGGATAGGAGGAAGGAGGAAGAAGAGGAGATGGAGGTGATGAGGGCGAGGAGGCGACGAGGACTGCGACGATGTCGTCGGCGTTAGGGCTACGACGAGAGGAGACGAGGCGGCTAGGGTTTACAGGGGTTGGGTTCACTATATTTTTCAAGAGGAGGAGGAGAAGGATTTTAAAAGAAAATAGAGAGAGAGAAGAC
Source organism: Agapanthus africanus (assembly GCA_030015575.1). NCBI lineage: Eukaryota > Viridiplantae > Streptophyta > Magnoliopsida > Asparagales > Amaryllidaceae > Agapanthus > Agapanthus africanus. The sequence continues at coordinate 241,659,188 of CM057343.1, read as the reverse complement.
GCGGGGAAAGAGAGAGAGAGAGAGAGAGAGAAAGAGAAGGGGAAAGGAGAGAGATAGAAAGAGACGTGTGGGGCCTAAGGGTTTTAAAAGAATTGTGATTGGCTCGTGGCCAACTAAGGAAAAGAAAGAGAAAGATTCATGGGACAAACAGTTAGGGAAAAATTTTAAAAGATTTTAAAGGAAAAAATGGGAAATATTTTCTGGGGTTAGGGATTTAATTTCGTTGGTTTTAAAAAAATATTAGAAAAATAGGATGTGGCGCGGTTGCAAAATATTTCGGAATTGCGCCCGGGTCGGGTCCAAAAATTTGAATTTGAAATACAAAAATTATTGGCGCGTTCCAAAAATTAAAATGAAAGATTTTACAATTAAAAAGCATACCCCCAAGAACGGACGCACGTGCGTATGCGTAGTCGTCCAAACACGTCCGTTTCACTGAACGGGACGAGAACACGATGCATGGACGCTACCACAGGGTTAGGGGTGTCGAGCAGGCCATGACAAGTATTTTTAATTTATTTTAAAAGACTTAAATTGTTATATGCAAGAATTTTAATTGTCGGGTAAATTAAAATTAGCAACAGTCAATTAAGATAAATAAAATAAATACCACACAACACACATACGGTAACTGAAATTTGTAGAACTGGACTCGGTTGTTACAATCCCAGAAGTGAGGCAGCCCCCATCAACAAAGTGAATGGGCCACCCAGCACTTCATGGAATCCGGTAACTTGGACGCCCCATCGTGGGACATCCTATACCCCCTATGAGTGCGGCGAATAGCCCGCCAATTCTAGAATAAAGCCCCCTCTGTCTCAACGCCATGAGATGTGGGCATGTTTCCTTCTAGAACCCGGCTATTCGTGCGCTTTAGCATAGGGTAATCCTAGTACATAAAATGAAAATAATATGTACAACTGGTGACATCGACCTCAACCCGGCCGTGCCCCAAACAAATAATATACAATTTGGCAAAGACGGCAGTCCACATGTTGGACGCTCGCCCCGCAAATGAATATACAAATGAATCTTAAATTGTACCACTAACATTGCACCACATGCTATCCACCACGACTATCCAACCACAATCACAGCACATGCACAAAAATCAACGCGAATGTCATGTTCGCAAAACCCGTCTAAAAGAACATATAGCAATCAGAAGAGTTGTACCGATCGAATGGCATTCACGGTGGCAGATAAAAGTTAATGTACTGTAAACTATTAACAGTGTCAAATATAACGGCTTCGAAACACTCCAAATTGCCCCTAACTGAAAAACAACAGAGAATCAAATATGGGCAAAAACTAGCAACACCTGAAACCCAAACTTCAAGAGACAAGAACAATGGCCAAAACTCGTTGAAATTCTCTTTAATAAAAACCGGTGGGCTCGGTTTTGGAAGCTGTGTGGCCGGCCAAAATTGGTGAGAATTGTGTCAGTTTTGGTCAGTGTTCATCACACAGTGTAAAGAGCACTCTGTAGTTGGTAAAAAAAAATTTTGAAGCCTTTAAAAATTTGACAGAAACTGCAGTTTGGTTTCATTGTTACGGAGTTGTTTCGGTTTCATTATTTTAACATTATTTAAACTTGCTAGTGTAGGTTTTATAGGCTAGCTCTGATACCATGAAAGGTTACGCTGGTGCCCCGGTCAACTGCCGTGACCAAATGGGGAACAAAAATATTTCTAACGATTAGAACATGGCACTAGAAAAACTTTTAACCTGGATCTTACCATAAACCTAACTAGAAAAAGTAGTAGTGCTATCTACTATGATGAAAAAATCTCACCAAGCGACCCAAGTCCTTCGGTCTTCTTTCTTCGTCATATGCTCCAACTGGCCACCTTGAACTTGTTTGATCTCAATTTTCGGCTCCATTGGTCCTCCGAGATCGAGCTTGTTCTCCGGCCCTCCATTGTCGTAGATGATCGAGATCCATGGCACTAGCTCCTAACTAAGTAACAAAAGGAGCAACTAGAGGACTTGGGATGCTAATCCAAGTTTTCTAGGATGTATTATGAAGATCTATATGTTCTACTATCTCTATCTTGCCTCTTCACTTGTTTCTCAACTCATGAGAGGGTAGTGGAAGAAGAAGATGATGAAGGTGCAGGAAACTCAAGAGGAGGGAGGAGATGAAAAGAAATGGGAGCTCATGAAAACAATGAAGCATCCATGAGAGTGAAAATCCACAGAAAGGTTTTGTGTATGAATTTCTTGAATAAACAATCAACAACCATACTTCAATAGTAACTCCAAATGAATTAAAAATTCATTTGTTAAATACTGAAGCATGGTTATGTCCATTCCTCCCATACTTCATACTTTACACCTCATTTTCCATTTATCAAATAAACGGAAAAAGCATAATGAGGTGACCACCTTCTAAAAGGTAATTTGTAATAAATACGAATTACAGTCTGCTGTATATACATACCTGCATTCGGATAAAAACACGAATGCCCAAAGAGATAGAATGACACGAACAACGTAATACTAGAATATACATATCGAAATACATATATGTAAACTATTAAATCAATACCTGATTTAATAATCCGGCTCAAACCCGAGCCGGCTTGTATTACCAACTGTCCGATCGAAAGTCCGAGTACAAAGTATGTCAATCGATCGAGACCCTGCACGTATCCAATACGGCTACTACATCATTGCGCCTGTACTATGGAAACCCTATATGTAGGGCTCTAAAGACTCGACGGTATGCTGGCAGTGAGTTACTGGATAAATCCATAACCATAAGCACGTCAGCAGCAGTAGCTGTATGTAACGGCTACCCGGGTACCTGTCGAAAAGGAAAGCCAACGAGCAAACTCATCCGGATCTCTACAGAGACTATCTATGACAATCTTCGTACAACCCGGTCTCTTCATCTAAGAGTATCGCATACCGGGTCTAGGGGGTGGTAAATGTCAGACCCTAATAAGCCGATAAGTCGTGTTGATGTGGCTCATGACCAATCCGGAAAACTACTGATCAGTTTATCAATAAATCCCAACAGCCTTGTGTTGGATATAGTGCCGTCGAAGTCAATTATTGGATCGCATGTACGTGATTGCAATGATTGAGGGATGACCTATACCGATAAAACAGTCTTACTCGAGATGATAGTATACTATCTAGTTTTTCGTTATCATCATGTATATGTTGATAAAGCCCATAGGATTCTTGCTTGACTGCCAGCATTGTGATGGCGATTACATACATGGGAGCTGGAGTCTATAAGCACATCCTTAAATGTCCCTAGTCGTGGAAGTATCGAGATTGGGCATCGATACTCCAGTGTAGACTGGTGTATACTTATCTAGACCTTGACGAGGGGCGGTGGCCGGTCTCACAAGCCATTGGTGTCAGTTGTTCACCTAAGATAGTATACAGGTGCTCATTAGGTTATGAGTACACTGGACGGACTCGCCGGGAACATGCTAGATGGTATTATACCTATAGTCAGATAGCAGTTTCCTGGTGACATGTGTACAGGTTAGTCTGTCGACCTGAGATCGTCTTTTGTCTCGTGTGAGTTCCCACTGTACTTTAATTACTACCCTACCACGGCTCAAAGGAGTCGTGCAAACAGGTTTTAGTTGGGTACAGTCCTGAGCCGCATGGAGGCAGTGAGCGGATTGTCGGGGATTCGTCTCTCCCGGTATTGGGGGTTGATGTTGCCCAGTGCACGGGTGGCCATCACTAGAAATCCTCGGCTGGGGTATGTAAGAATTACCGATCTAGGATCGATAATTTCTCGGGTAGTGATGGGTTTCATACCGACATGAATTATCGCGTTATTAGGGGTCTGACTTTATCCACCCCTAGACTCGATATGCGATACTCTTAGAGGAACAGACCGGACTGTATGGATATTGTCACTGACAGGCTCAGTAGGGGTTTGGATGAGTTTGCTCGTCGGCCTTCTTTTCACTCAATACCTGGGTAGCCATTACATACAGCTAGTGCCGCTGACGTACTTGTGGTTAAACCCACTGCCAGCGTATTGACAAGTCTTTAGAGTCCCACACAGAGGATTTTCACGGTTCAGGTGATATGGTGTAGTTGATGTATGTTGGCAGATACAGGTGTCTGATTGAATATGTGCACAGGCTGCACAAACTTTAATCGGACGGTTGATAATACTAGCGGCCTAGGATTAAGCCAGGTTGTTAAATGACGTTTTGATTTAATAATTTGCATATGTATTTATATATATGTATTCTAGTATTATTGCTCACTATTTATTTTCTCTCTTTGGCTTTTCGTATTTTCGTACGAATACGCGTATGTGTATTTCGATACATGTACCGGGAAGCATTCCGTATTTATGCGGAATGGCTTCTAGAAGATGCCACCTTATTATTGATTTTCTTTCGAAATTCATTTTTTTTATAATGAGGTGGAAAAGGTGACCAGGCTAGGCATGGTCTTTAGGTCAAAGCTTGGTATTTTGCATGTAGTGATTCGTATGGTTGTCATTTCTTTATTGCTTTAATTTGAAAAGGTTTTTGGGTGTGCATTATTTTTGGAGAGAGGAGGGAGGGGCCGGCCACTACCAGAGGTATAGGTTTTTATTGCTCATTTTGATGGATTCACTTGAGGCTCACTCTCTATCTCACTCTCATTACTCATACACCCAAAACACTTAGCCAATTTCTCAGCTCATGCCTTCCATGTTTTCATCACCTCCACATCTTCCATGGTAGCTCAATGAGCATTAGTTTTTGAGAGAGAAAAATATGGTGAGACTTTCCTACACTCCCCACTCTCCACTACTAGCGATCTTGGAGGGTCGGTTGGTCCGTTTGGTGAACCTGAAGCTTATGCCGTTTCCCTCGGGTGGATCATCGGAGATGAAGGAAGGCCGGCGACCAAAGTCGATCCGCATCACTAGGAGCTTGGAAATGGTTGAAGACTCGAAGGACTTGGTTCATCAGGTATAACCTCTCTATCTCATTTTCTTAGTTTGCTAGTTTTAGGGTTAATGGTTTCGATCATGGAAATCGGGTAATAGTAGTGCCGGCTTTTAGAAATTTTTTTGTTCCGCATTTGGCTACGGTTGGATGGCCGGGGCACTCCTATAACCCAACAATGGTATCAGAGCCACCCATTAAACCCTACTAGCTAGTTTGCACAAGCTTAAAATCTCGATCGATCAAAATTTTCAAATCAATTTTCCAATTTGCCTATTTTCTGTCGATTTTAAAATTTTGTCTAAAAATCTTTCTGTATAGCTTAAAAATCCGTCAGGCAATTCTAGAGAACCACAAGAAATTTGGAAGCTTGATTCAATTTTTTAGCCGTGGAACCGCTGCAAAACATGCCATTTGGCGGCGGTTCCGTCGCGCTTTTGTGGCCAAATGCCTCCAAATTTTTTCTGCACTCTGTAACAAGGAAAAATGATTTTTATGATGTTTTGTTTTAGCCCAGATTCTCTTGAGTACTGGTTTGCACTTGGGGCTAGACGGAAATTTTAATCGATCGAAATTTTAACCGTGTGATTATCAGTACTTAGTTTCGTATCCGCGACCATGAATGTCATTTGATCGGTAAACCTTGTCTAATCGCTATAGTCCTTTTAAACGGGTTTGCGAATGTGACATTCACGTTGATGTTCTGTGTTGTGCTGTGATGTTGCGGATTGTTGTGGTGGATAGCTTGCATGCAATGGTAGTGCAGTTTGGATTTATTTGGACATTTGATATTACGGGGCGAGCGTCCGACATGTAGACTGCCGTCACTGCCTGTTTGTATATTAATCTTTTGGGGCACGATCGGGTTAAGGTCGATATCATCCTTGTATATTATTTTCTTTTCTGTACTAGGATTACCCCAAGGTGGGGTGCACGGATAGACGTGTTCTAGAGGGCAACGGGCCCGCATCTCATGGCATTGAGACGGAGGGGGCTTAAATCTAGAATTGGCGGGCTATTCGCCGCACTCGTAGGGGGTACAGGTTGACCCAAGGAGGGGTGTTCAAGTTACCAGATTCCGTGAAGTGCTGGGTGGTCCATTCACTTTGTTGAAGGGGGATGCCTTGCTTCTGGTTTTGGCGGGTAACTTGCCGTGCTCGTAGGGGTCTAGGAGTTCATTGCACAGGCTATCCACATGACCAGGGGAACGTCGGGTTTTCAGTTGTGGCTCAAAGGAAACCCAGTGCTCCTAGATTATCTGTATTGTTCTGTGATACTTATTACTTTTCTATGATATTGTATTTATCATGCCTGGGACGATTGTTATATATATATACTATTAGATGTTGTATATGTTTTGTACCCGCGCTAGCCCAGTCCCCGCTCTGTCGTTAGTTAAGTAACCTAATGGATGATGACGGGACCCATTGGCGAATGCGGATGGCATATACGTACATTTTATTTTCGTTCTTTTCTGGTTTGATTAATTGATGGGACTGTGTTGATTCTTGTCAATGCAAGGAAAAAAAAACCTATATATATGATGTTGTTGGAACCAAGATTTTAAAAACTGACATTACAGACGTACGTTTTTGCTTTGCACAGTGGTATTCGGTTATGAATATCCGGCACCTCATTCGATGAGGCAAGGGCCGAGATCCCTTCATCGGGAGTGACCCCTTGGGCAGAAGTTTGTGTCAACGTAATAACTTCACTATAGTCGATTACTTTTTACTTTGTATCGTGGTATTCAGTTTAGAATATCCTGCACCTCATTCGACGAGAAAAGTGCCGAGATCCCTTCACCGGGAGTGACCTCTTTAGCAAAATTTTTCGCCACTATATATTCATAAAACAACTTGGATTCCTTCAACGATATCAAGTTCATTACGTTAAAGGTTTTTCGCCAAAAACCAGTCGTAGCCCTCCGTCATTTCAGACGGGTATTGCTTAGTATTCGTGCTACATATATTGACCTAGTCAAGGCGTAGTGTTCGGTAGCTCTGCAGAACTTTTCTGTTGCATGTGCGATTGGTTAGGACAGTCGTACGGTCATGTTGACCTAGTCAAGGACTCGTACGAGTGGGTCTAATTAATCCAGGATAATGACGGGTTGAACATGACTTACGACTTATGATATGTTGACCTAGTCAAGTCCATAAACCGCTTGGGGTAAAAATCATATCGGGAGTTTCAAACATACAGGAAACTTGCAAGGAATGCGCATACCTTCTGGAGTGTGGTGACTTGAGTGGCTTCCATCAAGTTATCATGCGATAATAGTTGGATCCCGATTCCCACTGATGAATAGGATTACTCCTCGGGTGATTCCGACTAATTCTCCTTTTAGGTTTGGAGGAGAATTCGAGAAAACAGTGGGAGACATCTAGATTAGATAAAGTGATTATCCATTCTGATCTAGGTTAGAATACACGCAGAGTGTTTCTTTCCTCTCTCTCTTTCACAGTGACCATGGCCCGACTCTGGACTATAACTCAGTGACCAAGTTAACCGAACTTTCTTATAAACACTGGCTTTTGGATTGTCTAAGTTACATACATTATTGCCACTCCTTCTTTTACCCTTTGCTTTTCTCCAGAACACCCCGTATTACTATGAACATCCACTTCCCTTGGATCAAACCATCATATGGTTATATACGAACTCGAAGGAGCTTTTTCGAGGATGGTTTTTGGTTCTGGAGAAAATGAATAGGATTATTCAGTTGTCTTTTCCTTTTACGTTCTCTCAGGTTATGAGGGCTCCTAGGATTGGGAGACGGTACACCTATTACGCTTATTGGACAGTCCAAACCATAGGCAGGTGCTGAACGGTAGGGAATGAAGAAAACCAATTAGCCTAAGTGTGGTGTACAGAAGGTAATAAGTAAAGACAAATAAAAGGATTAGAAATAGGGCAAAGTAAATTGCGACTGCTATTCACGACCAAACCAAGTCTTTCAACGCCACTCGTACTTCACCTTTGCATTTCTCCAGAACACTCCATATTACTATGAACATCCAATTCCATTGGATAAATCCATCGTATGGTTATATACGAACTCGAAGGAACTTTTTCGAGGATGGATTCTGGTTCAGGAAAAATAGGAATAAGGTTTATTCAGTTGTCTTTTATCATCACCTTCTCTCAGGTTGCGAGTACTCCTACGATTATGAGAGTACACCTATTACGCTTATTGGATAGTCTTTTTCCAAATGATAGGCTGGTGCCGAACGGTAGGGAAGGAAGAAAACCATTTAAGCCTAACAAAGGTGTACAGAACGTAACGACTAAAGAAAAATAAAGGGATTTGGAGAGATGGAAAAGAAATATACGGTTACAGTCATGAATCTGGATAATGGAAGAGGCATTACTAGGAATACCCGGATACCCCTTCGAAACATTTTCATATTTCAGTTTCACTGTGCATTGTTAATTGTAAACTGATTTCCCAATTAGACCCTTGCTCCAGGGTATGTATTTACCAGGTATGATTCTCACATCTGTATGGCTTTACAGAAGATGAGTAGGAGTAAGTTATTGGGAATTAGGTGACCATCGTCATTATATCGGAATTCGTTGTAATTGATGATATTTGAGGAAATCTCCTGGGTACAGTTTTCAACCTACGACGCACAGGGTTTGAGTTATTCAACTCAAGGGACTTATACAAAGTATTGTATATTGTCCAGTGTCCATTAGGACAAAAGGGTCGGTCCTCGTACTGTATTCTATTTACTAGTGACTTCTTAAGTTTTAGACAAGTGTTTCGTAGAAATACAAGGTCCAAGTTTGAGAAGTTATAGGTAAAAGAATAAAGTAGTGAACCAAGTGTTGTAAGTATCGGGATTCTTCAAGGTGATCGAAGATGTAGATACTTGTGTATGGTATTCAGTTGGAAGTAATGGTTTTGAGAAACTTGTTTCTTTTTCAGGTTACTCATAATTGGATGCACTCCTAAGTTGAGTAATACTGATCGTCCTCTATCCATTTAGTTGACATGCACTGGAGACAGCTGCATGATTTGAATCTGGTTCCAATTAAATTAGTGCCTTTGTTTCTATATTAGATATATATAGAATCAATTTATATCTTAACGATGTTAAGCTATAGGGAGTCGTCCGGCTGATGCTTAAAACCAGAATCCGGATAAACTCAAGGCACGTTTCTGTAATGGCAGTTTGTGGGTTAACCCGGGCTTTGACGAGGGTTAATTTTCTACAATCTGGAAGCTCAATAGTGATATTGTTCTTGACTCACCACAGTTTTAGTAAAATAGATTTTTTTAGAAAAACAGAAGTGCGAGTATGGTAGAACTGGAAGTGATTTCAGAATCACAAACGATTACGGAAAATTTAATAGGACCTAATGATTCAATCAGAATTGACATTCCATTAGCCACTCCACAAATATGGTGGGTTACCTCAAGCACCCGAGAGGTACTTCGGTAGCCTCAAGAAGGGTGACAGGGAGATTCTAGTTTATCCATACTTGACACTACTGTTGTTCCTGACTATGAGACCCGGCAGGAGGATGAGTATAGCGTCGTTTTAAACAGCTTTAGAAGTGCACGTGTATATGATTCTGCCAGAGGGTTGTGATAATCAGTGGGAGCAGCGGAAACGTAGTGGACAAGTAGATTATATCTATTTATAGATTAAAGCAGATATTTTGGAGAAAGATCATCTATTTTTTATGTGACAGTCATAGGCTTTGACTTCATCAGAATAGGGGATGGATCTGTTAAGAAGGTGGTAGGGTGTGATGTCCTGGTATTTGGATGACATACACAGAGTAGGAAGTGAAATTCCTATACTACGATCGGTTGTACTGTGGTTGTCGCACATTGTTTTCTCCACATAGGATATGGATATTATATCAGGCATTCTGGTTACTAGATCTATGGTTTTAGATCAGGATTTGGGTAGTGTCCCAATCTGGGTACTTAGACAGTATTCTAAAGATATTTAGAATGGAAGACTCCTGGCATGGTGGTGTACCTGCAAGTGATGGAGTCACCCTCTCTAAAGGTGTCTTATAGACTAAAGGGGAGAGGGGTGTGCATGATTGGCATATCATTTGCTTAGGCAATTGAGTCAATCATGAGATGTCAAGTACTAAACCAGATCTTGTTTTTGCACTAGATGCAATAAATTGATATATTAATCCAATCCTGGAGAAAACGATAGGAAGCAGTTTATGAACATAAGTGGATGTTCAAGGGATTTGATAACGGCAGCCTCCTTCGGAAGACAGCTATCATTCCAGGCTTCCAAGGTGACCTGGATGATAGAGTGATAGTCAGAGTTATAGTTTCCCCTCTGATGAGGGGCAGTAGTTTGGACAGATAGTCCAAGTGGATACTGAGGAAGGTATGGCGCAGTATACTGATTGAGTTCAGTAGACAAAACAGTCTAAGAAATTTGCAAGATTTGGAGTTTATTTTTGAACTGGGTCCCATCAGATATCAAGAAATATTCTAAGACGGGTATTGCTCATTTCGGGAGATAGTTTTCTCCGTAAAGTTGAGATAAAGAGAGACATAGAAAGAAACACTGGAGCGGATCCACTCACTGAGGCTATTTCTCGAACGCGATAGTTTTACAAACGAGGTTTGTGAAACTGATTCGTAGAGGAGTTGGGTGTTCGGTATCATACGGGCTGTGAGTATGCGACTTCGCAATAATTAGCCTTAAGTGCAAGTGGGAGATTGTTAGATATAGTGCCCTCGAAGTCAATTATTGGATCGCAGGTACGTGATTGTAATGATTGAGGGAGGACCTATACCGATAAAACAGTCTTACTCGAGATGATAGTATACTATCTGGTTTGTCTTTATCATCATGTATATGTTGATAAAGCCTATAGGATTCTTGCTTGACTGCCAGCATTGTGATGGCGATCACATACGTGGGAGCTGGGGTCTATAAGCACATCCTTAAATGTCCCTAGTCGTGGGAGCATCGAGACTGGGCATCGATACTCTAGTGTAGACTGGTGTATACTAATCTAGACCATGACGAGGGGCGGTGGCCGGGCTCACAAGCCATTGGTGTCAGTTGTTCACCTAAGAGAGTATACAGGTGCTCATTGGGTTATGAGTATACTGGACGGACTCGCCGGGAACATGCTAGTTGGTATTATACCTATAGTCAGATAGCAGTTCCCTGGTGACATGTGTACCGGTAAGTCTGTCGACCTGAGATCGTCATTTGTCTCGTGTGAATTCCCACTGTACTTTAATTACTACCCTACCACGGCTCAAAGGAGTCGTGCAAACAGGTTTTAGTTGGGTTCAGTCCCGAGCCGCATGGAGGCAGTGAGCGGATCGTCAGGGATTCGTCTCTCCCAGTATTGGGGGTTGATGTCGCTCAGTGCACGGGTTTCCATCACTAGAAATCCTCGGCCGTGGTATGTGAAAATTACTGATCTAGGATCGATAATTTCTTGGGTAGTGATGGGTTTCATACCGACACGAATTATCGCGTTGTTAGGGGTCTGACTTTATCCACCTCCTTAGACTCGATATGTGATACTCTTAGATGAACAGACCGGACTGTACGGATATTGTCACTGACAGGCTCAGTAGGGTTTTGGATGAGTTTGCTCGTCAGCCTTCTTTTCTCTCAATACCTGGATAGCCGTTACGTACAGCTAGTGCTGCTGACGTGCTTGTAATTAAATCCACTGCCAGCGTATTGACGAGTCTTTAGAGTCCCACACAGAGGGTTTTCACGGTTCAGGCGATATGGTGTAGTTGATGTATGTTGGCACATACAGGTGTCCGATTGAATATGTGCACAGGCTGCACAGACTTTAATCGGACGGTTGATAATACTAACGGCTTAGGATTAAGCCAGATTGTTAAATCAAGTTTTGATTTAATAATTTACATATGTATTTATATATATGTATTCTAGTATTATTGCTCACTATTTATTTTCTCTCTTTGGCTATTCGTATTTTTGTACGCTTACGCCTATGTGTATTTCGATACATGTACCGAGAAGCATTCCGTATTTATATGGAATGGCTTCTAGAAGATGCCACCTCATTACTGATTTTCTTTTGAAAATCATTTTGTTTATAATGAGGTGGAAAAGGTGACATGGTTAGGCATGGGATTTAGGTCAAAGCATGGTATTTTGCATGTAGTGATTGGTATGGTTATCATTTCTTTATTGCTTTAATTGGAAATGGTTTTTGGGTGTGCATTATTTTTGGAGAGAGGAGAGAGGGGACGGCCACTACTAGAGGTGTGGGTTTTTCTTGATCATTTTGATGGATTCACTTGAGGCTCACTCTCTAGCTCACTCTCATTACTCATACACGCAAAACACTTAGCCAATTTCTAAGCTCATGCCTTCCATGTTTTCATCACCTCCATATCTTCCATGGTAGCTCAATGAGCATTAGTTTTTGAGAAAGAAAAATATGGTGAGACTATCCTACACTCCCCACTCTCCACTACTAGAGATCTTGGAGGGTCGGTTGGTCCGTTTGGTGAACCTGGAGCTTGTGCCGTTTCCCTCGGGTGGATCATCGGAGATGAAGGAAGGCCGGCGACAAAAGTCGATCCGCATCACTAGGAGCTTGGAAATGGTTGAAGACCTGAAGGACTTGGTTCATTAGGTATAACCGTTCTATCTCCTTTTGTTAGTTTGCTAGTTTTAGGGTTAATGGTTTCGATCTTAGAAATCGGGTAATGTTAGCGCCGGGTTTTAGAAATTTTTTTGTTCCGCATTTGGCCACGGTTGGATGGCCGGGGCACTCCCATAATCCAACACCTTGGCCAAGGTTTTATGGTCCTGACCAATCGAATACAGTGCGATATCGACTCCCATTACCGGGAGAGTCCAATCCCCAACAATCTCTCACTGCCTCAATGTGGGTCGGGACTGTACCTAACCAAAACCTGTTTGCACGACTCGGTAGAGTCGTGGTAGGGTAGTGATCAAAGAACAGAGGGAACTCATACGAGTCTAATGATGATCTCAGGTCTAAGGACTAACATGTACTCATCTCTGAGAACTTCCATCTGACGATATGTATCGTACCATTTGGAAGTTCTCGGCGAGTCCGTCTGGTGTACTCACCCCAGTGAACACCTGTATACGATCTTAGGTATAATGACCAATGGTTGCGGGACAAAACCATCGCCCCTCGTTGGGGTCTAGAAACGTATACACCAGTCTACTTGTGAATATCGATGCCCAGTCTCGATAATCCCACGACTAAGGACCATTTAAGGATGTGCGTACCGACTACCCAGCTCCTACAAGTATGATCGCCATCACAACGCAGGTAGTTTAGCAATGATCCTACGGGCTTTATCAACATGCAATTTCAAATATTTAATAGCAAGTAAAACATACACATCTTAAGATAAAGACAAACCAGATAGCAAACTATCATATCGAGCAAGACTGTCCTATACATATATATGTCTAAGCATCCATATGTATACATATACAATAATGGCCTCTAGGGCATACATATCCAACTGCGGCCATTGTGCATGAAAAAAAATATCGAATATCAAAGTCGAAATAAACGGTATAAGATATATACCAAATCAAATCAAGTATACCGCGGTATATAAACTCATAAACATGTGCAACTGCATGCACAAAATCATATCAAAGTACTGAAAGCTCTTGTAAACTACACCAAATGCATAAGTCAAAATCATGTGCATACTATATGCACGAAATCATATCAAATATATCGGTGTGTACGGAATCAAAATCAAGTGCAATGGGTATGGACAAAAACGAAATCAGCACAACTGAAACATAAAAATACAACTCATGTGCAACTGTGGTGCACATAGGAAATATCAATCATAAAACAATCGTCAAAATACCGAAATCCAAAATGATGGAAATGTGATATCCGAATTACCAAGTTGCAAATCATAAATAACTGTCGTCGACGTGCCCTACCTTCAATGTCGAGAGGTGCCGGTGCATCCATGACTGGCAGAGCACGAATATCTACTTGCCACTTTCCCACGGTCTCGCGTCCTCTGCTCTTATGTCCTCGTTTTCCTCTGTGGATTACCAGTTACATGACTCCTCGGCTCGACAGCCTAATTTCGGAGTAATGACGGAAACAGTCCTGTCTTGGCACTTCTCTGAAGATCTCCTTACCAATTAACATGGTCACTCGTAACGTTTCCCGTCAGTGATTGCAATCTCTGGCCTACTGAGTGTGTGCGATACATCTGATCCTGGGTCCAGGTCTTTATTATGAAGTATTCCAGAAAGATTCTGTCGGGGTCTCTTCCAATCTTATCTCTGCAGGACTTCCCGAAAGTTGGAACTCTTAACATAATCCGCTTCTCATTCCGGAATAGCTGCATTCTCAATAAGGCCTTCATCTGGAAACACGGTCGTATCCAACGCCTCAACGTGCGTATCAAGTCTCTGGCATTAACGGAGTGGAATGCTATCTCGTCAAGATATCATACGAACCTCTTACTTCGCTTCCCGTCAATATGGACCAATTCGGAATAGTCTCTTCGTAGCTGTGTAGACAGCGCTCCAATTGGCTGTAGTCATATCTGGGGTCCCTTCGAAGCTATGAACTCGGAATCTCTAATATCCTGTAGAAGGCATATGGCCAATTATGTCCTCGGGAACTCGTCCATGTCCTCGGAGTAATGCGCCTTCGCTCGTCCTTTCTCGATCGACTCACAACACGTCTGTGTGAGGTCCCCTTCTAACTGAAGTTAGTTGATTTGATGGCCTCTCATCGGAGTATCTAAACGAACACGCTGTCCTAGTCATTTATCCAAGGGTTACTAGCGATCTTCTATCACATCCCATTATATAGCTCACGCTGCATTAGCTTCGAAAGTCTGGAGGCAATATCTTATCAATCGCAGCAACGGCTGGCTTATCTGTCAACATGATAGACAACTCCTCAACATCTGGAGTTGACGGTGCATCAACAGTCTTCACATTCTGGATGGCCTCTAGCTGTAGCCCGATCATCTAGTGTAGGTCCCGAACGCTGGCGTCAACGATAAATATATCAACGCATTCGTACACCATCGGAATACATCCTGGTCAATCTTTGTCCATGACGAGCTCGCTCTAACCGCATCTCTAACCGCAGCTCTCTCTGCTCATGTAGCCAAGGTAACGGAAACCATAATCCGATAACGATGACGATGGATTCTAAGAACGAATAGAAATACGGTGCATAAGAAATGTACATCCTAAGGCTTCTTAAGCGAAGTGGCGTATCGTAAGTGTTGGATATGTATGACCTAGAGGCCATTATTGTATAGTACTGGTTTGTATAATACATTTTGGAGGCTTGGGTTATATATACGGGTTTGCGACAGTCTTGCTCAATATAGTAGTATGCTGCTTGGTTTGTTTCTATCTTAATATGTGTACATGTTTCTTTTAACATATCGCTAAAAACATATTGATGGAGCACTTAGGATCTTTGCTTGACTACCGGCGTTGTGATGGCGATCACACTAGTGGGGACTGGGTAATCTATAAGCACATCCTTATTTTGGTCCCCAGTCGTAGGATTATCGAAACAGGGCATCAATACTCAAGAGTAGATTGGTGCATACGCTTTTCGTCCCAGCAGGGGAGATAGTCTGTCCCATAGCCATCAGTACGTCGTACTGGAGATAGTATGCAGGTGCTCGTTAGGTTACGAGTACACTGGACAGGACTCGTCGGGAACTGTTGGTTGGTATTATACCTATCGTCAGTTAACAGTTCTCAGGTGATATGAATACAGCTTAGTCCGTTGACTTGACACTGTCATTTCGCTTCGGGTGTGTTCCCACTATTCTTAGATTACTACCTTACCACGACTCTATTGAGTCGTGCAAACAGGTAGTAGTTGGGTGCAGTCCCGAAGCACTTGGAGGCAGTGACGATTAGACAGGATTTCTCTCTCCCGGTATTGTGGGTTGATATCGCGCTGTGTCTAGGAGAGCCATAACACATAGTTGTCCCTGGCCAGGGCAAACAAGAATTACCGGTAGTGTTTCCAGTAGTTTCTCCGGGTGTTCTGCGCTACACCCCGACATGACTTATACCGCTATTAGGGGACTGATGTTTACCACCCCCCTAGGCCCGCCATGCGATACTCTCAGACGAACAGACCGGACTGTACGGAGATTGTCACATTCTAGCTCAGTATGAGTTCGGATGGGTTCACCTCATCAGTCTTCTTATCTGCAGCTACCAGGGGACCGTTACGTACAGCTAGTACCGCTTGCGGCCTGTGGTTAAACCAACTACCAGCGTAGTGTCGAGCCTTTAGAGTCCCACACAGAGGGTTATTCGCCTTTGGGCAAAACAGAGTGGAGGTCGCATGGTTTTGCGACTGGGTTCGTTCACATCCGTGCACTTGTGCACGTTTGGTGTCCGGGCAGTTATTACTAGCGGGCTTTGGTTTAAGCCAGATCCTAGTATTTGTTTTGGGATTGGTTTTGTCTCATTGTATTCATGCTCCTCGAAACACGGATGCGGGTGTGTATGCACAGTTGACAGAGGCAGAGGATTCTCATTAGGTTTGTTGACCCTTGACTTTTTCCAAACCCTAATGAGAACGAGAAATATGATTAATGATATTAATTAAAGGTAATTGTGCCATGGTTAGGTTGACCATTTGACTTATGTTGACTTTTTGACTTTGGTTGACCGGTTGACTTATGTTGACAATTTGACCATCATCATTTCACATGAAAGATGCTTCTTGATTCTTGCAAAATTCATTTAATGTGAAATGATAATGGTCATTCCAAATGAACCATCACAATTTCTTTAATCATTATTATTATTTCATAATTCACTAATATTTGAGCATTGTTGTAGAATTCTACTATCACTCTCTCTTGCTCTTTCTCTCTCATGTTTTTGAGCTCTCCCTCTTCCTCTCAAAGCTTTAATCTTTCATGTGTTGAAAATCAAAAGCTTTTGAGACAAAAACATCAAAACAGCTCTCTACTCTTTCTAGGGTTCTTTGTCTTGCAAACCAAGCACTCTAGTTACCTCTTGGTTGAGGTAGGAGCTCAAAGCAGGGCCCTCGGGTGGATCTATCTTCGACAAAGAGAAGACGACGAGAAGGAGCCGTCTACGCAACCAAAAGGAGCAAGGAAGAAGAAGAACCACAACAAGAAGAGAAGGAGTTCAAGACCTAGGTATAACCATTCTACATAGTAGCTAGAACTTGTAATGTTAGTTTTGTTTAGCAAAGATCCTTCATAGATGGTCCATGATACCTTGTGAGAAAAATTTGACTTTTACCTATTCCGCCTCCCCAAAAGAACCGGGGTGGGTAACATGGACCTAACAGTGGTATCAGAGCCTAGCTAAACAACAACTAACTGTTAGCAAAGTGTTTAGAATTTCGATCCGGAAAAAATCGTAAAATTCATCTAAAATCATGCACTTTCTGCCGATTTTTAAAACAACCCTAAAAATATTTCCACATACCTTAAAAATCGGTGCAGGGTTTTTTGGGAACAGGAAAGAAAAACGAGCCCATGACTCGGTCAACACGCCGCGGAAGCGCGGTGAAACCACGCATTTCGCTGCGGATCCGCGGCCGAGTTGACTCGGCCGCGACTCGGATTTCTTGCAGATTGTTCAGTTTTGTGTTCTGTGATTTTTTTGATATTTTGTTTCTGCCCAGATTATCCAGAGAACAATGTTGTGTTTGGGGTAGTTACAAATTGGTATTTTGATCGAAGTTCTACAAACTTTTGCTAAATGGTTATATCTGTAATGTGATATATGCACTGAACGTCGACTAATCGCTATACGTCGATTAGTGGGGGTTGTGCATATCTGTGATCTGTAATGTTGTTGGATTGTGTATCTGAACTTGTTGGATTGTCGCGGATGAATAGCCGGGGTTTGTGAGATGAGAGTTTCTTTATCTTTCATTTGATGTAATATGTAAATTGATGTAATATTATTTCATGGCCGCACATCCGGGATGAGGTTGTAGCCGCCATTGTATATTATTTCTTTTACTGTTTTTGCTCCTAGGATAAACCCAAGGTGGGGTGCACAATCTACCGGGTACTTTGAAGTGCCGAGTGGCCTACTCACGTTGTTGAGGGAGGTTGCTTCACTTCGGGTACTTGGCGGGTAGTTTGCCGCACCCGTAGGGGTATAGGGTGGGGTGTGGCTATTCATCGCGACCGTGTAATCTGTCTTTCGTTGCAGGCTCGAACGAAACGCAGATTCCTAGCATATCCAATGTATTCATCTGTGATCTGGAATGGCTATCATTGCATCTGACGAATGTATATATCTATATATGATATCTAGTAGGCGTTGCTTATGTTTTGCATCCGCGCTAGTCCAGCCCCCGCTCTGTCGTTAGTTAAGTAACCTAACGGATGATGACGGGGCCCCATGGCGAATGCGGATGGTATAAGCGTACGTCATATTTTCGTTGTTTTCTGCAATGGTAGGATTAATTGATAGGTCGCATTATATTAATGCAAATAAAAAATAAACCTAAAAGTTGTTGTTGGAACAATTTTCAAAAAGCTGTTATTGCAAGGACGCTCTCTTTTGTTTTGCACAGAGGTATTCGGTTATGAATGCCCAGCACCTCATTCGACGAGGCAAGGGCCGAGATCCCTTCATCGGGAGTGACCCCTTGGACAGAAATTTGCGTCAAGGTAATAACTTCACTATAGTCGATTATTCTTGCTTTGCATCGAGGTATTCAGTTTGGAATATTCTGCACCTCATTCGATGAGGAAAGAGCCGAGATCCCTTCACAGGGAGTGACCTCTTTAGCAAAAGTTTTCGCCACTATATTTTTTTTTAAAAAGGCTATCAGGTTCCTTCAGCGAAATCAAGTTCATTATGTTAACGGGTTTTTTGCCAAAAACCCAGCCGTAGCGCTCCGTCGTTTCAGATAATTAATACTTAGTATTTGTGCTGCGTTTGTTGATTATTCGTCAAGTCAAAGTGAACGGTAGCTAAGTAATAATTCTCTGTTGCATTGATAGATGCGATTGGTTAGGACGCTCGCATGATTTTGTTGATTATTCGTCAAGGATCATGCGGACGGGTCTAATGCAATCTTGGATAACGACAGGTTGAACTTGACTAGGACCTTTTGATTTGTTGATTATTCGTCAAGGTTACTTGGGTCCTAGGGGCAAAAATCCACATCATGAGTTTCTAAAGAAACCGAAACTTGCAGATTTAGCATACCTTCTGAAGTGCGGTGACTATAGTGGATTCTATCTAGGTCATCGCACAATGATAGTTGGATCCCGATCCCACTGATGAGTTGGATTACTCTCAGGAGATTATTTCACTTAACCATCAATGCTATAGACCAAGTAGGTGTCTAGAACGGTGTTAGAGGGGCTACCCCTCCAGGGAAAAGAGGTTATTTAATTAAAGAACTTCACGAAAGCGTTGGAAAACCTCCCTCGAAGTACCAACACTAGCCTGGCTGAAAGGTTAAGCAAGTATTGTGACGTGCGTCCTGACTAGTTCTTCTTTTAAAGGTTTGAAGAAGAATTTAAGGAAACAGTGGGAGCTATCCTAGTTAGATAAATTAATAAACCAATCTAATCTTGCAAGAGCGCACGCTGAGTGTTTCTTTTCTCTCTCTCCAGGTAGCAACAATTTCACGCCCTAATCAAGATAATAAAATGTATTGCTTGACCGATCCGAATTCTTATTCGGGGCTGGGGAACGTTGGTTCGGCTCTAACTTACGACAACAGTCATAAGTATGAGCAAGGAAAAAAGGATTGCATGGATTCCAAGGATACCCAGTTGAAGAAGAAGCATAGTTTTGCATCTACTTCAGGTGTTCTTGTAATTGAGAACTGCTTTACAGTCAACCCTACCTCCTGGGTACTTGATACCGGATCAGGATCTCATATCTGTAATCTATTGCAGGGACTAAGAAAAAGTAGGAAAGTTGTACCTGGTGATATGTCGCTCAGGGTAGCGAACGGAGCACAAGTTAATGCTGCAGCCGACGGTGAATATCACCTAGTGTTTCCAAATGGCAATACTATGATTTTGAACGATTGCTACTATGTACTATCCATGGTTTGC
Source organism: Agapanthus africanus (assembly GCA_030015575.1). NCBI lineage: Eukaryota > Viridiplantae > Streptophyta > Magnoliopsida > Asparagales > Amaryllidaceae > Agapanthus > Agapanthus africanus. The sequence continues at coordinate 241,639,178 of CM057343.1, read as the reverse complement.
AACATAATATCAGTATCTTTACTTAATAAAGATGGATATAACTTTATTCTTGATAGAAATATCATGAACATTTACCTTCATAAGGTACTGGTTGCAGAAGGTACACTGTGTAATGGTATCTATGTTCTAAATCAGAATACAGTTCTCAATATACAAAACACACGCGAGAGGAAGAATTCAGATACGAATGAATCCTACTTGTGGCATTGTAGACTTGGTCATATCGGAGAGAAAAGACTAAGTAAGTTGCATAATGATGGACTCTTGAATACATTCGAGTTTTCATCTTATGAAACTTGTCAGTCTTGTCTCAAAGGAAAGATGACTAAATCTCCGTTCACCGGACATGGAGAAAGAGCAACAGAGCTCTTGGGACTCATACACAGTGATGTATGTGGTCCAATGTCTATACATGCAAGGGGTGGGTTCTCGTACTTCATCACATTCACTGACAATCTCTCTAGGTTCGGATATGTGTATCTGATGAAACACAAATCTGAACCTTTTGAGAAATTCAAGGAATTCAGAAACAAAGTAGAGAACCAGACTGGAAAAAGTATCAAGATCCTCCGATCGGATAGGGGAGGGGAGTACTTAAGCACAGAATTCCTAGATTACTTAAAAGAGAATGGTATTCTCTCTCAGCTTACTCCGCATTATACACCACAGCACAGTGGTGTATCAGAGCGGAGGAATCGTACCCTATTGGATATGGTTCGCTCCATGATGAGTAGTGCTGAGTTGCCTCTTTCATTCTGGGGACATGCACTTCAGACAGCGGCATACCTTTTGAATCAAATTCCGTCCAAATCTGTGCCTAAAACTCCATATGAAATACGGAGCAGTAAGAAACCATGTCTTAAATTTATTAAGATATGGGGTTGTCCGGCCTATATGAAGACACAGAAACCGGACAAGCTAGAGGCACGGTCAGTTCTATGTAAAATTGTGGGATATCCTAAAGATTCACTTGGATATCTGTTCTACCACACTAAGGAACAGAAGGTGTTTGTATCTCGCTATGCTACCTTTTTAGAAAAGGAGTTTCTTGCAAAAGAAACTAGTGGGTGTTCGGTAGAACTAGAAGAAATTCAGCGACCACAAAATTAAACTAAAGATTTGACAGAACCACAGGATTCAATAACCCTGAAGGAACCTCAGCCACTCCACAGATCTGGTAGGATTTCTCATCCGCCCGAGAGATACTACGGTTTTCTCATAGACGGGGATCGAGAGGATTGCATCTGGGAAGAAGATGACCCTACCAGTTTCAGGCAGGCCAGTATCAGTAGGGACTCTGATAAGTGGCTGGATGCTATGCAATCTGAAATGGAGTCCATGTACACCAATAAAGTGTGGACCTTGGATATTGCTCCACCTGGGGTAAAACCCGTTGGATCCAAATGGATCTACAAAAGGAAACCTGGTGTAGATGGGCAGGTGGAAACCTATAAGGCTAGACTCATTGCAAAAGGTTTTCATCAAAGACCTGGTGTGGACTATGACGAAACTTTTTCTCCAGTGGCTATGCTCAAATCCATTCGGATCCTACTTGCCATTGCTGCCTTCCATGACTATGAAATCTGGCAGATGGACGTAAAAACGGCTTTTCTAAACGGCTGTTTGGAATAGTGCATTTATATGGATCAGCCAGAAGGTTTCGTAGACAGTGGGAGCAGCGGGAAGGTGTGCAAGTTGCTTAAATCCATTTATAGATTAAAACAGGCATCGTGGAGTTGGAACATCTGTTTTGATGAGGCAATCAAGGAACTTGATTTCATCAAGAACGAAGATGAACCCTGTGTCTATAAGAAAATTATAGGACGAACTGTCGTGTTCCTAGTCTTGTACGTGGACGACATTCTTTTGATAGGAAATGACATTCCTATGCTACAATCGGTCAAGCTATTCTTATCACAAAGGTTCTCCATGAAGGACCTGGGTGATGCCTCGTACATTCTGGGGATCAAGATCTACAGAGATAGATCCAAGAGATTACTGGGACTTTTGCAGTCCAGGTACATAGAGACCGTACTAAAGAGATTTAGTATGGAAGATTCCAAGTGCGGTAATATACCCGCATTGCACGGAATCACCCACTCCAAGAAGATGTCTCCTAAGACTGACGAGGAAAGGGTTCGCATGAGCACTATACCCAACGCTTCGGCGGTAGGATCTATAATGTATGCGATGCTATGTACAAGACCAAAGGTAGCTTACGCGCTAAGCGTGGTCAGCCGGTATCAGTCAGACCCAGGTGAGAACCACTGGACGGCAGTGAAGAGCATTCTCAAGTACCTGAGAAGGACTAAGGAGATGTTCCTGGTTTATGGTAATGGAGACCTCAGGGTCGAGTCCTTTACCGATTCAAGCTTCCAGAGTGACAAAGATGATAGCAAGTCTGTCTTGGGTTTTGTGTTTACCCTCAACGGAGGGGCGGTGTGTTGGAGGAGTTCCAAACAGGATACCGTCGTAGACGCGACGATAGAGGCTGAATATATTGCTGCAAGCGATGCCGCAAAAGAGGCGGTCTGGATGAAGAAGTTCATTAGTGAACTTCAGGTGGTTCCATCCATTGTTGACCCAATACCTTTGTATTGCGATAACGATGGGGCTATAGCTTTATCGAAGGAACCAAGGTCCCATCAGAAATCCAGACACATCTTAAAGCGGTATCACCTGATCAGGGAGATCATTGATCGCCAGGAGATCGAGGTACGGAGAGTGGACACAAAAGACAACACGGCGGATCCATTCACAAAGGCCCTCCCTCAAACATAGTTCGAGCGACTTTTTGAGCTATTGGGTATGCGGTACGCCAGCAGCAGGCCTTAGTGCAGACGTTGGGTATGCGGTACACCAATTACTAGCCTTTAGTGCAAGTGGGAGATTGTTGGATATGTATGCCCTAGAGGCCATTATTGTATAGTACTAGTTTGTATAATACATTTTGGAGGCTTGGGATATATATACGGGTTTGCGACATTCTTGCTCAATATAGTAGTATGCCACTTGGTTTGTTTCTATCTTAATATGTGTATATGTTTCTTTTAACATATCTCTAAAAACATATTGATAGAGCCCTTAGGATCTTTGCTTGACTACCGGCGTTGTGATGGCGATCACACTAGTGGGGGCTGGGTAGTCTATAAGCACATCCTTATTTTGGTCCTTAGCCGTAGGATTATCGAGACAGGTCATCGATACTCCAGAATAGACTGGTGCATACGCTTCTCGTCCCAGCAGGGGAGATGTTCTGTCCCACAGCCATCAGTACATCGTATTGGAGATAGTATGCATGTGCTCGTTAGGTTATGAGTACACTGGACAAGACTCGTCGGGAACTGTTGGTTGGTATTATACCTATCATCAGTTAACAGTTCCCAGGTGACATGAGTACAGCTTAGTCCGTTGACTAGAAATTGTCACTTCACCTCGAGTGTGTTCCCACTGTTCTTAGATTACTACCTTACCACGGCTCTACTGAGTCGTGCAAACAGGTAGTAGTTGGGTGCAGTCCCGAAGCACTTGGAGGCAGTGACGGTTAGACAGGATTCGTCTCTCCATGTATTAGGGGTTGATATCGCGCTGTGTCTAGGAGAGCCATTACACATAGTCGTCCCTGGCCAGGGCAAGCAAGAATTACCGGTAGTGTTTCCAGTAGTTTCTCAAGGTGTTCTGGGCTACACTCTGACATGACTTGTACCGCTATTAGGGGATTGACGTTTACCGCCCCCCTAGGCCTGCCATATGATACTATCAGATGAATAGACCGGACTGTACGGAGATTGTCACATTCAGGCTCAGTAGGAGTTCGGATGGGTTCACCTCATCAGTCTTCTTATCGGCATCAACCTGGGGACCGTTACGTACAGCTAGTACCGCTTGCAGCCTGTGGTTAAACCCACTGCCAGCGTAGTGTCAAGCTTTTAGAGTCCCACACAGAGAGTTAGTCGCCTTTGGGCAAAAACAAAGTAGAGCTCGTATGGTTTTGCGACGGGGTTCGTTCACATCTACGCACTTGTGCACGTTTGGTGTCCGGGCAGTTATTACTAGCGGGCTTTGGTTTAAGCCAGATCCTAGTATTTGTTTTAGGATTGGTTTTGTATCATTGTATTCGTGTTACTCGGAACACGGATGCGGGTGTGTATGCACAGTTGACAGAGGCAGAGGATTCTCATTAGGGTTGTTGACCGTTGACTTTTTCCAAACACTAATGAGAACGAGAAATATGATTAATGATATTAATTAAAGATAATTGTGCCATGGTTAGGTTGACCATTTGACTCAAGTTGACTTTTTATTTTGGTTGACCGGTTGACTTATGTTGACAATTTGACCATCATCATTTCACATGAAAGATGCTTCTTAATTCTTGCAAAATTCATTTAATGTGAAATGATAATGGCCATTCCAAATGAACCATCACAATTTCTTTAATGATTATTATTATTTCATAATTCACTAATATTTGAGCATGGTTGTAGAATTCTACTATCATTCTCTCTTGCTCTTTCTCTATCATGTTTTTGAGCTCTCCCTTTTCCTCTCAAAGCTTTAATCTTTCATGTGTTGAAAATAAAAAGCTTTTGGGACAAAAACATCAAGACATCTCTCGACTCTTTCTAGGGTTCTTTGTCTAGCAAACCAAGCACTCTAGTTACCTCTTGGTTGAGGTAGGAGCTCAAGGTAGAGGCCCTCGGGTGGATCTATCTTCGGCAAAGAGAAAACGACGAGGAAGAGCCATCTACGCAGCTACAAGGAGCAAGCAAGAAGGAGAACCACAACAAGAAGAGAAGGAGTTCAAGACCTAGGTATAACCATTCTACATAGTAGCTAGAACTTGTAGTTAGTATGTTAGTTTTGTTTAGCAAAGATCCTTCGTGGATGGTCCATGTTACCGTATAAGAAAATTTTGATTTTTACCAATTCCGCCTCCCCGAAAGAACCGGGATGGGTAACGTGGACTTAACAGTAAGTATGCCGCGGAACATACACACGGTACGTCATTCTCCTTAAGTCACCTACTCCATCAACCAAGGTTAACCTATGCGACGAAAGTTCGGGTCTAATACCACCTCGGCCAAGTCTATGTTCCGTAAGGTCCAGCCTAGGTTCCGCATGTTGGATATATGTATGCCGTAGAGGCTGTTATATGTATAGTAGATGCTTTGTAACATTTCAAAAAATATATATATTATTTTTGGGAATTTTTATAATTTAATAATAAAATATTGAATATTTTAATAAGGCGGTATAATTAAATACCGACAATTTGGGGAAATTTTTTGAGAATTATAGAAATTATTAAAAGAGAGTGTTTTATGTGAATTATGCAAATTTTATGTTTTTATGATTAGTTTGACACTAAGTTATTGCAAATCGCGATTAAAAATCGCTAATGGCGCTTTATGCGTATTTTGTGCAAAACGTTGCATCGTATCATTTTTACACTTATTACATTTTTGCATGGCTTTTATTTTGGGTTTACTATTGAGGAGAGAAGGAAAATGGATTACAAAAGAAAAGAAATTGAATAAAGAATGGAACAGTGTGAGGTATGGGTGAGAGAGAGAAAGAGAGTGTGAGGGGTCAACCTTGACTTGAGCCATCCCCTATCATTTTCCTTCACTCAGTCCCTCTCCCCTCCTCTTGTTGTTGCTGCTGCTGCCTCCCCTTCCTCCTCCATCTTCAAACCACAAATCTCCATGAAAAACCCTCCAAAACCTTAAACCCATTTCACATAAAATGTGCATAAGCCCTCAAGCAACCCTTTGGACCAAGAAAGTATTCATTTTGGCGCTGTTGACGATTCATGAGTGTCTAATGAGGTAATTCCTACACAATTAGTGTAGTATTTCTTGTGCTTAAGCCTCATTTCAAGTTTGAAATCGATGTCAGGTAGTTTAGTGCACTTTGGACATTACTAAAGAGGGTTAGGATTCAAATTGAGAAGTGTGGTGAACTTGAGTGTGTTTGGTAACCTTAAACCCCCCTACAATGTTTTAAACCCAGACCAAACACATATACATAACCTGAAACCCAAAAATACAGAATTACGGAACTTTCATGTCGGTTTGTGATGACTTTGAGGGTGCAGGAAAATCTGGAATGAACTCGGATTTTTACTGGAAAAATAAACAAGTACAGAGACCAATTTGAGACCCTAGGAACCCCCTGTAGCAAGACGAACCACAGATGAGCACCCAGGGCCGGCCAGGCCGGAATTTAGGGGGGAGGGCTCGGCCACTTGGTAATAGGGTGGGTCCAGGATGCTTCAGTAGATCATATATACCCTATATATCACCCTAGTGTTGTTTTGGAATCTTTGTTTCACCTGAGACAAAATCTGGAGCATGTTTTCAACATTGCTGCCTTATGTTTTCCATTGTTTTTGAATTCAAGTTTTGGTATTTGTGTTTGTTCTCGGTCACTTGACGTTTGTACGTCTATCCCGAGTGTTATTGGGTTGAGTCGCGAGATGCAAACCATAGGTTCTAATCTATAGGCTTTTAAGCGTGTCGTTTTGGTTTCCGCGTGTCCTTTTAGTTTCCGATTTAGTTTTGATGCGATACGATACGTGTGACATGTAAGTACCCCCACGACGAATCGAGACAATGAAGAAGATGATAGCGACATCAACATCAGCATGCAAGACACAAGGTGAATAAATTATATCTACGGGGGAAGTCGGGTGAATGGCGTATAGCACCCCCGCAGTTCGATACTTAGTATACTACATATAAACTATATATATATGTATGATAGCGTTAAGTGTGTTTTGGATTTTCTAGATGTGATTAGGTGTATTATGGATAGATTAGGGTTTAGAACTAAACTAGTATAGTTTCCTAGTTGCGAATCCTAGAATAGGTTTACACCCCCCACACACACATGCTTGCTTATTATACGTATACCTGGATGATGAGGATAGTGGATAATATTTGGAGATTGGGCATAGTGCCATGATATCGGTGATATGATGTGATTCGTATTTGGGATAAGACATGAGATTTTAGCGAGCCTTTATACGTGTGTTTCACACACGCACTTATACTTATATAGATGGTATCAGTTGTACTAGACTTAGATCCGTACCCCAGATCATGAGATATGATGATAAGGTTACCAGATAATTGATGAGATGGATATGACATTGACCCGTACCTAAATTTCGGATGCTGTATGATGACTTGCCGTACGAGCTTTATATTGATGATAGATCCGCACTCTTGACTCGAGGATGTCATATGATATTGTATCGTACGCGGTACCTTTGAGGCGGGATCACCGACTTGTATATTATATATATATATATATATATATATATATATATATATATATATATATCGACTCAGATTTAGGTGGTATCCATGCCCCTCCATAATGACTTGTTAGTTAGAGCCGTTGTTTTGCTAGTAGATGTTAGGCTAGGCCGATGTTATACCTATTTCAAAAACTAACGAATCGGGAGAATTTTAAAGACAGGCAAGGGATTCTACAGATATTTTCAAAAGACGCATCTTTTCTTAAAAACACCGTAGCCCTCATTTTCCTAAAACCCCCGATTCGTCTTATTTCAAATGGCAAAAACATTATGACATATATATATTGATGTAGATTCTACACTGTTGTGTTTATTATTCATTTGCCGCAGATTCTTACTGTTTGCATCGCATTGCAAGCTAAATATGTTTATTGTTGTATCAAATCCATGCTGTTAGGACACCAGCACCATTATCGATGATGCATATGTTTCACGTACAGCTGCTTGCCGGCTCACACACTTCATCATCGATAATTGCCATGTCACTATACTGTAGTCTGTTGCATTCAGGATATGACGCTTGCATGGCATACTTGTGCATATACCTATTATACATTCTTATTCGTGTACTTACATCTTGTACACTCATACTTGTGCACATACCTATGGTACATTCATACTCGTGTACTTACCTATTGTACACCCATACTTATACACATACTCATTTGCACATACATAGACGATTCTCGCTTGATTTAGAGATTTGAGAACAGCATGATACTCTTTAAAACTAATTCATTTTAAAAGAGCGGTTTCCCTCAATATGTGCATATCATTATTCTTTGTTGCATGATATACCTATATGCTTACATTTTTTTATATGTCGCATACATCATGCTTTTTGATTATACGAATTGAGATATGTTGTTTCCATGATATTTCTGGATTTGGGAACTGTGGGTATTTTAAAAGTGAGTATGTAATTGTTTTTAAAACCCGGTTATGCTTGATATGATATTTCAGTGCGTCCACCTTGTGTTTTCTCGGTTCTGAGAGCGACATGTGAAAACCGATTCGAGGAGGCGGATGAGGCCAATTGCGGGTACATGGTAGACCCCATACTCCGGGACGAGAACGGATCGCTGTGTAGTAGACGGTGAGCCTGGCAGAGGGAGTACTACCTACCGGTGATTGTATTTGAGCTCGGCGAATATGTAAGTCCGCGGCGGCGCCCCGGCCGTCGATCCGACGCCGGAATGCGGAAACGAAAAACTTTGCAAACTAGCAAACTGGCACCACAGCGCACTTTTAACCCGGATCGGGCCATTAACCTAGCTACTAGCAAACTAAAAAGATGGGTGAAGATATATACCAAGAGATCCGTGTCCTTCGGTCTTCGTCTCCACTTCGATCTCCCGCGGAATCTCCGTCCGTCACCTCCTCGTCGGAAAGGGCACCACGTAGCTGGGTTCGTTTACGGGCTCCCACCTCTAGACCGAGGCAACTCGGACGCGAAGTTGGCTAGCCGACGAGTCCAAGGGATGCTGTAGGCAAGTGTAGAATCTATTGTCTCTTGGGGTAGTGAAGTTGCCATGGATGAGGAGGAGAAGAGAATAATGGAGAATGAACTTTGGAGAAGGGACTCTCTTCTTGCATGAATGAAAATGAGATGTCTAATATTTCTCACAACCAAAATGAACTCCCTCTCCCCTCACCTATATTGGCCGGCCCCTCATCAAAATGGTGGAGGATTAAAAAGGAAATAGAAATCCAAGAGAAGAAAGGGAATGAATAAGTGTAGAAAAAGGTCATACTAATTTCTTTTCTCATCTAATCAAAGCACCATCACACAAAAGCCAAGGAATGGACTCAAAAAGCATCTCATGATGAAGGAACAATCATGAAGCCACACATAAGAAAGAAACCCCCCAAAAATAAGTTATTTGCAAACTGCAAATAACCCCCTCCACCGAAAATCTCCTGCCTTGGCCAAAGGAGATTTGTTGGTAGGAGCCTTTGGCCCAGAACACCCTGAGATACTACTGGAATACCTACCAGCAAATCTCCCGCCTTGGCCAAAGACTTTTCATGTACTGGCTCTCCTAGACACAGCGCGACATCATCCCCAATACCGGGAGAGACGAACCCCTGCAGATCCGCTCACTGCCTCCATGTGGCTCGGGACTGTACCCAACTAAAACCTGTTTGCACGTCTCCTTTGAGCGTGGTAGGGTAGTAATCTAAGTACAGTGGGAACTCACACGAGACAAATGACGAACTCTGGTCGATGAACGAACCTGTACACATGTCACCAGGGAACTGCTATCTGACGTCAGGTATAATACCAACTAGCAGGCTCCCGGCGAGTCCTGTCCGGTGTACTCATAACCCAATGAGCACCTGTATACATCTTAGGTTAACCAACTGACACCAGTGGCTTGTGAGACTGGCCACCGCCCCTCGTCGGTGTCTCGACTGTATACACTAGTCTACTCTGGAGAATCGATGCCCTATCTCGAAACACCCACGACTAGGGACCTTTTAAGGATGTGCTTATAGACTCCAGCTCTCACGTATATGATCGCCCCATACTGCTGGTAGTCAAGCAAGAATCCTAGGGGCTCTAGCGACTCGTAAGGTCACCTAAAGCAGTACACGATGATAAAGATAAACCAGATAGCATACTATCATCTCGAGTAAGACTGTCCTACCGGCATAGGTCCTCCTCAATCATTGCAATCACGTGCCTGTGATCCAATAATTGACTCTGAGGACACTATATCCAACAATCTCCCACTTGCACTCAAGGCTAGTTATTGCGATGTCGCATACTCACAGCCCGTGTGATACCGAACACCCAACTCCTCTACTAGTCTGTCTCACAAAGCTCGTTTGCGAAACTATTGCGTTCGAGGAATAGCCTCAGTGAGTGGATCCGCTGTGATGTTTCTTTCTATGTTTCTCTTTATCCCATGTTCGCGGAGAAAGCCATCTCCCGAAATGAGCAATACTTGTCTTAGAATGTCTGGATGTCTGATGGGACCTAGCTCATAAATGAACTCCAAATACAAACTTCTTAGACTGTATCGTCAATTGAACTTAATCAGTATCCTGCGCCATCATTCCCTCAGTATCCACCTGGACCACCTGTCCAAAATACTGCCCCTCGTCAAAGGGAAAACTATAACTCTGACAGCCACTCTATCATCCAGGTCACCTTGGAAGCCTGGAATGATAACCGTCTCCTAAAGGAGGCTGCCGTTATCAAATCCCTAGAACATCCACTTATGTTCTAAAACTGCTTCCGACTGTTTCTCCAGGATTGGATCAATATCAACTTATTGCATCTACTGCAAAAACAACATCTGGTGTGGTACTTGACATCTCATTATTGACTCAATTTCCTAAGCAAGTGATCTGCCAATCATGCGCATCCCTCTCCCCTTTAGTCTGTAAGACACCTTTAGAGAGGGCGACTCCATTACCTACAGGTACACTACCGTGCCAGGAGTCGTCCATTCTAAATACTCATAGAATGCTGTCTAAGTACCCAGATTGGGAAACCACCCAAATCTAGATCTAAAACCATAGATCTAGAAACCAGAATGTCTGATATAATATCCAAGTCCCATGTGGAGAAACTATTGTGTGACAACCAAAGTATAACCGATCGTAGTATAGGAATTTCATTTCCTACTCTGTGTATGTCATCAAATACCAGGACATCACACCCTACTACCTTCTTAACATTTCCATCCCCTATTCTGATGAAGTTAAACCTATGACTGTCACATCAGAAATAAATGATCTATCTTCGCTACATCTGCTTTAGTCTATAAATAGACATAAGCCACTTGTCCACCAATGCTTCCACTGCTCCCACTGACCACGACAACCCTCTAGCAGATTCATATAGACGTACACTCCTAAAGCTAGTTTAGAACGACGCTATACTCAACCTCCCGCCCGGTCTCACAGTCTGGAACAACAGCAATGGCAAGTCTGGGTAAACAAGAACCTCCCTGCCACCGTCCCTGAGCATACCGAAGTACCTCTCGGGTGCCTGAGGTTACCAACCATATCTACGGAGTGGCCAATGGAATGCCAAACCAGATTGAATCTTTAAGTTCTTATCAAATCTTCAGTAATCGTTTGCGGTTCTAGAATCACTTCCAGTTCTACCATACTCCCACTACTGTTTTCTGAAAAAATCCATTTTTATTAAAACTGTGGCGAGTCAAGAACAATATCACTATTGATCTTCCAGATGGTAGAAAGTCAACCCTCGTCATAGCCCGGGTCAACTCACAAACAACCATTACTGAAACGTGCCTTGAGTTATCCGGAGTCTGGTTTTAAGCATAAGCCGGAAAACTCCCCGTACCTTAACAATGTCAAGATATGAACTGTTCTATATCCAATACAGGAACGGAGGCACTGATTTAATTGAACCAGATTCAAATCATGCAGCTGTCTCCAGTGCATGTTAACTAAATGGAAAGAGGCTGATCAGCGTTACTCAACGTAGGAATGCTTCCAATTATGAGTAACCTGAAAGAGAAGCAAGTTCTCATTACTATCAACTGAATACCATGAACAAGTATCTACATCTTCGATCACCTTGAAGAATCCTGATATTTGAAATACTTGGTTCTCTACTTTATTCATATACCTATAACTTCTCAAAACTTGGACCTTGTGTTTCTACAAAACACATGTCTAAGAGCTAGAGAAGTCACAAGTAATCCGAATATAGTACGAGGACCAACCCCTCTGTCCTCATGGACACTGGACAACATACAATACTCTGTATAAGTCCCCTGAGTTGAATAACTCATTCCCTGTGTGTCGTAGGTTGAAAATTGTACTATGGTTATGAAGAATTACACCGTTGTTTAATGCTCCTTACCTAACCATCCACTGGTATAGGTAAATGTCATAGACATAATTTCAAAAGGTATATCTCACTCTATAAAAATAGATGTACAGATATATCAATTTGAAATTGGTGCATAACAACGGATATTCAAAACCAAATATTTGTCATCCGGCAAACAACCCAGGTGACTTCCTCAAATATCACCAATTACAATGAATTCCGATATAATGAGGATGATCACCTAATTCCCAATAACTTACTCCCACTCATCATCTGTAAAACCATACAGATGTGAGAATCCAACCTGGTAAATACATACCCTGGAGCAAGTGTCTAATTGGGAAATCAGTTTTCTTTTAACAGTACACAGTGAAACTGAAACATTGAAATGTTTCTATGGGGTATCTGGGTATTCCTAGTAATGCTTCTTCCATTATCCGATTCACAACTATAGCCGTATAATTCTTTGCCATCTCTCCAAATCCCTTTATATGTCTTTAGTCATTACCTTCTCTACACCCCTTTAGGCCAAATGGTTTTCTTCCTTCCCTACCGTTCGGTACCAGCCTATGGTTTGGAAGAAGACTATCCAATAAGCATAATGGGTGTACTGTCCTAATCCTAGGAGCACTCGCAATGCGAGAGAAGGTGAAGATAAAAGACAACCGAATGAACCTTATTCCTATTTCTCCTGAACCAGGATCCATCCCCGAACTGGAACAAGTTCCTTTCGAGTTCGTATATAACCATACGATGGATTATCCAATAAACTTAGGATCTTCGTAGTGATACGGAGTGTCCTGGAGAAATACAAAGGTTATTTAGGATTGGCGAAGAAATACTTGGTTTGGTCGTGAATAGTAGTCGCAATTTACTTTGCCCTCTTACTAATCCCTTTCTTTGTCTTAACTTAATATCTTCTGTACACCGTTTAGGCTAATTGGTTTTCTTCATTCCCTACCGTTCGGCACCAGCCAAGGGATTGGAAGAAGACTTATCCAATTTGCATAATAGGTGTACTATCTCCTAAACCAAGGATTACTCGCAACCTAAGAGAAGGTAAAAGGAAAAGACAACTGAATAGTCCTATTCGTTTTCTCCAGAACCAGAAACCATCCTTGAATTCCTTCGAGTTCGTATATAACCATACGATGGTTCTGTCCAATGGAAGTGGACGTTCGTAGTAATACGGGGGGTCCTGGAGAAAAGGGTAAAAGTAGGAGTGGCAATGAGGTTTGCAACTCTGACAATCCAAAAGCCAGTGTTAAGAAGGTTCGGTCAACTTAGTCACTGAGTCATAGTCTAGGGTCGGGTCAATGGTCGCTGCCAAAGAGAGAGAGAAAAGAAACACTCAGCGTGCACTCTAACCTAGATCAGAATGGTTATCACTTTATCTAATCTGGAAACCTCCCACTGTAACATCAAACTCTTCCCCAAACCAGAAAGAAGAATTAGCCGGGATCACCCGAGGAGTAAACCAACACATCAGTGGGAATCGGGATCCAACTATCATCGTACGATAACGTGACGGAATCCGCTCACGTTATCACACTCCAGAAGGTATGCGCATATCTGGAAAGTTTCAGTTTCTTTAGAAACTCCTGATGTGGATTTTTGCCCCATGCTCTTATGACCTTGGCGAAGTTCAAAAAATCATAAGTCACATGTCAAGTTCTACCCGTCATTGTCCAGGTTAATTTGAACCCACCCGTACAAGCCCTTGACGAAGGTCAACAAGGCTATACGACTGTCCCAGACCAACGCATCTATCTATGCAGCAGAAAGGTAACAAGCAGCTACCATACACTATGCCTTGACGAAGGTCAACAAACATAGCATGAATACTACGTGCTACCCGTCTGTAATGACGGAGGGCTACGAATGGTTTCTGGCGAAAACCTTTAACGTAATGAACTTGATATCGTTGAAGGAACTGATAGCTTTATAAAAATATAGTAACGAAAACCTTTGCTAAAGAGGTCACTCCCGGTGAAGGGATCTCGGATCTTTCCCCGTAGGATGGGGTGCAGGATATTCCAACTGAATACCATGATGCAAAGCAAAAGTAATCGGCTATAGGGAAGTTATTTCCCTGACGCAAACTTCTGTCCAAGGGGTCACTCCCGGTGAAGGGATCTCGGCTCTTGCCTCGTCGACTGAGGAGCAGGATATTCCAACTGAATACCACGATGCAAAATAAAAGTGAACGCCCTTGCAATAACAGCTTTTTGAAACATGTTCCAACAACATCAGAATAAGTTTGTTTATTTTGCATTGATCCGAATCAACGCAGTCCCATCAATTGATCACACCAATAAAGAACGAAAATAATGACGTACGTATATGTCATCCGCATTCGCCACTGGGTCTCGTCATCACCCGTTAGGTTAGCTAACTAACGACAGAGCGGGGACTGGACTAGCGCGGATGCAAAACATATACAACATCTACTAGTATATATATCAATATATAATTTTCGCTCAAGGCGTGATAAAATGCAACATCACAGAAATGTACAGCATCACAGAGCAATACAGATATCTGGGAACCCCGGGTTTCATAGAGCCGCTACTAAAACCCGACGTTCCCATGGTCGTGTGGATAGCCTGTGCAATGAAAACCTAGACCCCTACGGGCGCGGAAAGTTACCCGCCAAAACCTGAAGCGAGGCAGCCCCTTTCAGCAACGTGAATGGACCACCCAGCACTTCATGGAATCCGGTAACTTGGGCACTCCTGCTGGGTCAATCCTATACCCCCTACGAGTGCGGCGAATACCCCGCTAATTCTAGAGTAAAGCCCCCTCCGTCTCAACGCCATGAGATGCGGGCTCGTTGCCCTCTAGAACCCGGCTATCCGTGCACCCCTCCGCGGGGCAATCCTAGTACAGAAAGTAAAATATACATACAACGGGTACATCGACCTCGACCCGGTCGTGCCCCAAAAGAATAATACAAACAGGAAGTGACGGCAGTCCACATGTCGGACGCTCGCCCCGCAATATCAAGTGTACATATAAAACAAAACTGTACTAACATTGCATCCAGGCTATCTCCACCGACCGATCCGCAACATCACAGCACAACACAGAACATCAACGTGAATGTCACGTTCGCAAATCCGTCTAAAAGGGCTATAGCAGATAGACTGGATTTACCGATCGAGTGACATTCACGGTCGCAGATATAATGTAAATACAGTGAACTAGCATGTTTAAAATATCCGATCGAACAAATTTATCGAAGTGGGCCCCAAGCTGTACTGTAGCACTCACAGAAAATCTGGGCCCAAAAAGATTATTCAAAAAACCGTATTTTCTACACTGGAGCTCTCTGTAAAAATTTGGTGCGCTGAACAGTTAAAAGCGCGGAGGAACCACGGCCCAAGCATGGGTTTGGCCGCGGTTCCGCGGTGGTATGGTGAGATCTCGCGACCAAATTTTCACAGAGTGCTTAGAATTCCCTGCACATCATTCCGAAACAACCTGAAAACTTTTTAGAGCCAAAAAAAATTTCAACAGAAACCAAATGCACAAGAAAATACGGTTTTTGGGGTTTTATTGTTCGATCGAGTTCTAAACACGTTAGAGCAAGCTAGGTTAGGTTAATGGCGTGGCTCTGATACAAATGTAAGTCCGCGGCAGCGCCCTGGTCGTCGATCCGACGCCGGAATGCGGAAACGAAAAACTTTGCAAACTAGCAAACCGGCAACACCGCGCACTTTTAACCCGGATCAGGCCATTAATCTAGCTACTAGAAAACTAAAAAGATGGGTGAAGAGATATACCAAGCGATCCATGTCCTTCGGACTTCGTCTCCACTCCGATCTCCCGCGGAATCTCCGTCCGTCACCTCCTCGTCGGGGAGGGCACCACGTAGCCGGGGTCGTTTACGGGCTCCCACCTCTGGACCGAGGCAACTCGGCCGCGAAGTTGGCCAGCCGACGCGTCCAAGAGATGCCAAAGGCAAGTGTAGAATCTATTGTCTCTTGGGGTAGTGAAGTTGCCATGGGTGATGAGGAGAAGAGAATAATGGAGAATGAACTTTGGAGAAGGGACTCTCTTCTTGCATGAATGAAAATAAGATGTTTAATATTTCTCACAACCAAAATGAACTCCCTCTCCCCTCACCTATATTGGCC
Organism: Agapanthus africanus; assembly: GCA_030015575.1. Classification (NCBI taxonomy): domain Eukaryota; kingdom Viridiplantae; phylum Streptophyta; class Magnoliopsida; order Asparagales; family Amaryllidaceae; genus Agapanthus; species Agapanthus africanus. Next base: position 241,622,893 of record CM057343.1, on the reverse strand, counting down.
GGCCCCTAATCAAAATGGTGGAGGATTAAAAAGGAAATAGAAATCCAAGAGAAGAAAGGGAATGAATAAATGTAGAAAAAGGTCATACCAATTTCTATTCTCATCTAATCAAAGCACCATCACACAAAAGCCAAGGAATGGACTCAAAAAGCATCTCATGATGAAGGAACAATCATGAAGCCACACATAAGCAAGAAACCCCTACACAAATAAGTTATTTGCAAACTGCAAATAACCCCCTCCACCGAAAAGTCCGGCCGCGAAGGTACAAAGGAAAACCGGCCGGAACGGAATGCAAACTGGCAACTTCAGAAAACTAATCCCGTAATAAATTACAGGAAAACCCCGCTACTACATATACATGCCCGTATTTGTGTTCCCACTGAACACAAATGCAAAGAGACAAAATTACACTGTCTAATACTAGGATCCGGCTTAAACCAAAGCCGGCTAGTAAAATCCGTCCGATCACGATCCGTGCAATACCGCACGTATCTGATCGAACCCTGCCATAACTCCATACGGCCTCCACAGCGTTTCACCCGAAACCTGAGTAATTATGTGTGGTGGACTCTAAAGACTCATCAATACTATGGCTGTGGATTTAACCACTAGCACGTCAGAGGTATTAGCCATACGTGACGGGCCACCAGCTATTGACCAAAAGGGACGTCGATGAGCGAACTCATCCTGACACCCTACTGAGCCTGTCAGTGACAATATCCGTACAGTCCGGTCCGTTCGTCTATGAGCATCGCATGGCGGGCCTAGGGGGTTGGTAAAATTCAGACCCCCAATAGCGGTACAAGTCGTGTCGGAGTGTAGCCAGAACACCCTGAGATACTACTGGAATACCTACCAGCAAATCTCCTGCCTTGGCCAAGGACTTTTCATATACTGGCTCTCCTAGACACAGCGCGACCTCACCCCCAATACCGGGAGAGACGAACCCCTACAGATCCGCTCGCTGCCTCCATGTGGCTCGGGACTGTACCCAACTAAAACCTGTTTGCACGTCTCCTTTGAGCGTGGTAGGGTAGTAATCTAAGTACAGTGGGAACTCACACGAGACAAATGACGATCTCAGGTCGATGAACTAACCTGTACACATATCACCAGGGAACTGCTATCTGACGTCAGGTATAATACCAACTAGCAGGCTCCCGGCGAGTCCTGTTCTGTGTACTCATAACACAATGAGCACCTGTATACATCTTAGGTGAACCAACTGACACCAGTGGCTTGTGAGACCGGCCACCGCCCCTCATCAGGGTCTCGACTGTATACACTAGTCTACTCTGGAGAATCGATGCCCTTTCTCGAAACTCCCACGACTAGGGACCTTTTAAGGATGTGCTTATAGACTCCATCTCTCACATATATGATCGCCCTCATACTGCTGGTAGTCAAGCAAGAATCCTAAGGGCTCTATCAACGTGTAATAGCGACTCGTAAGGTCACCTAAAGCAGTACACGTTGATAAAGATAAACCAGATAGCATACTATCATCTCGAGTATGACTGTCCAACCGGAATAGGTCCTCCTCAATCATTGCAATCACGTGCCTGTGATCCAATAATTGACTCTGAGGGCACTATATCCAACAGAATATCTGGGGGATATCGACCGGAGTTGAAAGATGATATGGGCCGATCCGGACTGACGGGGCCCTATTTATATGAAGATTTATGTGCCGATGCTAGGCACAGGTTTCATGATGTTTTCGAGTGTCGATACTTGACACTCAGGTTCCATGATTTGATATGTCCTAAGCGACACATGTTGATTTATATCCTCATATTTCAATGCATATGCTTTATGATATTTACATGCGTGATGTTTATTGTCATTGGGTGATACGTGGACGATTCCACATACATATAGTTGATATTGGTGATATTGATCACATAGTTAGATGATATCCACATATTCATAGACTTCATGATATAGTCGACATTGATCATACCTCATATTTATGATATGTTATTACCTGAGGCACTGGCACGAGCACCTGGCATTACACTCATGTATAGATGTTACATTGCCACCTTATCTTGCTTCAAGCATATTCATTTGAGGTTTATATATATAGCTGATCGTATTGACCTAGGATGATTCATACATACGATTTCTGCTCCGTGATGTTTTCTATTCACGAGTGGGCAACTCACCCCCGTTGTGCCACAGTTTCTTGCAGGTTTTGCCGTAGAGGTTCCTTTGCGGCTTCAGGCACACTGTCTCCCTTGCGGGTGATTTGCTTTCGTAGGTGGGTTCTTTTGCATCAGAACCACCATTGTATATGGATTGTTTAGTTGTATCTAGAAATTCCATCAACCAAACTTGTATATTGTTTCAGACTTAGAAAACCAGTTGTGTATTATTTCGACCTTAGAGTCGCGCGTTGTAGTATTATGGTTTTCATGCTGATTTTGAGTTTCCTTTTGAGTTTTGATCCTCGCCCTTCGGCGTTGTATATTATATTGCTTGCATGGTTGTGACCGTCGATTGACGAAGAGCTAGCTCCCGCTTGGGGATGCCTTTTATCATTGTTCTTATATTATTCTTGTTGTACCCCGTTTGAGGCCAGTATTTATAAAAGAAACTCTGCCGAAATTTTCAGAAAAGACTATAGATTTTAAAAATGCATATTCGGATTACTTATTTAAAAACCTTGCTTTTAAAACATGTTTTCTCACTTCTTAAAAAACTAGTTTTCCTTATTTACTCAAAATTGTTTTAGATTTCTGGGCTTTTGGCTTACTTGAATTAGATGGGGTCCTATAGACTTCATATGGTTCAAGTGCCAGTCACGTGCTATTTCGGGTCGTGAAAAAGTTGGTATCAGAGCGCTAAGTTAACTTTGGTTCGAGTCTAAGTTTGAATATGCGGAGCCTAAAGCGTTTATATATATATACGGAACTTAGGCTTGACCTTACGGAACTTAGAATTAGTCGAGGGGGTATTATACCCGAACTTTCGTCGCGTTGGTTGACCCTTGGTTGATGGAGTGGGTAGCTTGAGTAGAGTGACGTACCGTACGTATGTTCCGTGGCATATTTACGATACGCTCCTCCGCTTAAAAAACCTTAGGATGTACATTTCCTTAACAGTATTATATTCATTCCTATGATCTACCTATATCGATACTGGCTATGATTTTGCTGCCACGATTACACGGGCAGAGAGAGAGCTACGGCTAGAGTTGCGTCAGCACGAGCTCGTCATAGACGAGGACTGACTAGGGCGTGATCCCAGAGATGTACGATTGCATAGAGGCTTCATTTTATTGCGTTTTCGCGCCATGAGCATTTGACGGATTGCTTTTACGAGATTTCCCGGATGCACTGATCGACATTAGAGTATCAGGCTACTGCTAGATGCCAGCCAGGATGCGATGACCATTGATATATCGCTTATTCATGATGATTGAGGCGCTGTTCAGCGTACAGACGAATGAGCTAGTTGCTGCTGCAAATGATGAGATATCGCCCAGACGTTGGAGCTACTGCAGCATGAGCATATACTATGAGATACGATGGGAGTTCGCCAGTCACCCGAGGACGAATGACTAGACATGTGGTTCGTTCGCTTACCCCGATGCGAGGTCATGAGATAGATTGATTCCAGCTAGAAACGACTTCACGCAGATTCGTTGAGAGTCGATAGAGACGATCGAATGTCAGGAACCCATTTCCAAGTTTACAGTATTCGGAAGAAAATGCAAGTAATGCTATGGACCCTCTAGAAGAATGAAACCCTAACTCGACGTAATGACCATAGAACGCCTCCGAACCATAGGGTTTGCGGTAGTTTAGCAGTGCCATTTGTGATGCTTGGGTTTGCCCTTCTATTGTTGGTCCATAGGTGTTGTGGTATGTACCGGAATACTATAAAACTGTACTCAAGATGTTGATCTCTTGAGGGATCATGAGGTTTCGACAAATCGATCGGATGGTTTGAAATCATTCGGATATCATGTGATGGGATACATTGCTTGGAGACTCCAGATACGAGTATAGCCATTGGAGCGCAGTCCATGCAGCCATGAGAAGACGAGTCCGAATCAATCGACATTGGAACAGAGTAGTGTAAAGAGTTCGCACGAGATTTCGACGAGATGACGTGCCACTCCGTTGACATCAGAGATGCAATACGCATGCAGAAGCGTTGTATATGGATATACCTTGCAGAAGGAGTCGCGATGAGTATGCAGCCATTCCGGGACAAGAACAGATATAGTAAGGGTGGTAACTTCTGGGTAATTCGGCAGAAGCGAGATTTGAGAAAGACCTCGACATGACCTTTCTGGAATACTATACGAGAAGACTTGGACCCAGGAGTGGTCATATTACGCATACCAAGCAGGCTAGAGTTCGGCATCGTCGACGAGATAGTTGACCGGTTCGACTAGAGGACCTCACCCAGGTGCATTATGAATTGATCAAGAATGGATGAGAAAGGAGTATATCTCCGTAGATTGGGACGAGTTCCCGAGAACGTGTTCGGCTAGATATCTTCCACAGAGTGATGAAGATACCGAGTTCGTGATTTCGAGTCCATGTGAGAGACTTCGGATTGACCGTAGCCGAGGACATTTGCAGTGCGCAGACAGAGACGTGACGTAGAAGCGGACGATGATATAGACAAGTGCGACAAGAGGTTCGTGCGAGATGCTGACGAGCTGTTGTTACTCCCCGTTAAGATTAAAGGTCGGATATGTCCACAGAGGCGTTGGGATGCGACCAGCGTCCGAGAAAATGCTGTGCTGAGGAGGCAGATGTCCAAAGAGCGAGAAAAGATTTTGCAATAGTACCAGCCTCCGTACAGTTCGGAAGAGACCTTCAGAAGGATTCCTTCTAGGGCACTGCTGCGATAAGATTTGCACCAGGATCAGATGTGCGATGTGCATTCAGAGGACCAGAGGTCGGCGCCAGTGACGTGCTACTTTACGAGTGGTCGTGAGGATTGGCCGAGAGATGGCCAGAGAAGTGCCAAGACGGAATCGTTCCCGTTAGCACACCTGACAGGGCCGATGAGCCGATGGATCGCGAGATTAGCAATCCACAGAGAAGAAAAGGGCCCAGAGACAGAGGACGCCAGACCGTGAGTAAGAGGTAAGTAGAGAACTTGCGCAACTAGCATTGGATGAACCGACACCTTCTCGACTTTGAAGGAGGGACTATCGACGACGGTATTTATGATTTTTGATTTTGTGATTCGATTATCACGTATCCGTCACCTTGGATTTCGGTATTTTGGGCGATTGGTTCGCATGATTTAGTCTTGATGGCCGAGTTCCATGATATATGTTTTCATGCACCATGGTTGCACCTACTGGGTATTTATATTTTGTGCATAGTATTACGCTTGAGGTATTGATTGTGATTTTATGCCTATTTTATGCCTGTGATTTGATTTATGATTCCAGCATAGTTTTTGTAAGTCCATGCTACCTCTCCCGGTACTTTCGGGAATGCGGAATTTGGTAAAAAACGATTTTCTTAAAGATGATAACATGGACCTATAACCCGGATCTTGGTTAAACATCTATCTAACATCCTAACTAAGAGATTCTAGCTACTCGGTTAGGGGGTTATACCTAGCTTGTCTTGAACTCCTTCTCTTCAAGCTCCGATGGTGGTCCGATGGCTCCTTCTCGTCGTCTCCGTACGCCGAAGATAGATCCACTTGAAAGCTCCAACCTTTAGCTCCTTCTTCGTTCTTTGAAGAAACTAGTTCACTTGGTTTGCTAAACCTAGTGAACTAGAATGAGTAGAGAGGAAATAGAATGGGATTTTATCTATGGTTCTTGATTCTCAACTCATGAGACAAGAGAACCATAGAATCAAGAGAGGGAGGAAGAGGTTGAGGGTGAGAGCAAAAGGAGAGCTCAAGAACAAGAGAGAGAATGAGCAAGAAAGAATGAGGCTCTCTTTTGTCTTTCACCCTCTCATAATCCAAAGTGATCATAACTCATCATATCAAAAAAAGTCTTATGTGATGGTTGAAGCAACCATAACCATATCATTTCATGCACTCATTTTACACAAATGAGCAAGTAAACAAAAGTCTTTGCCATGAAATGATGGCTATGGTTATCATGATGGTCAACTAGTCAAGCCTAGTCAACCGGTCAACAAGTCAACAAAAGTCAACAAGTCAACAAAGTCAACAAGTCAACAAAAGTCAACAAAGTCAACAACCATATCACCATAATACTTAATTAATATAATAGTTAATCACATATCATATTCTCATTAGGGTTGAGCAAAAAGTCAAATAGTCAACGGTCAACTGTCAACAACCCTAATGAGAATCCGCTGCCTTTGCCTCCCTGTCAACTGTGCATACACACCCGCATCCACGTTCCGAGGAACACGAATGCAAACCGGATAAATCCAATCCCATAAGGTACACTAGGATCTGGCTTAAACCAAAGCCCGCTAGTGTATACTGTCCGGACACTGTACATGCACAAGTGCACGGATGTGGCCGAACCCTGTCGCAAAACCATGCGACCTGTCGCAATACCATGCGACCTCTACTCTTTTGCCTAAAGGCGTAAAGCTTTCTGTGTGGGACTCTAAAGACTCGACACTACGCTGGCAGTGGGTTTAACCACAGACCGCAAGCGGCACTAGCTGTGCGTAACGGTCCCCAGGTAATGCCGACAAGAAGACCGACGAGGCGAAACCCATCTGAACTCCTACTGAGCCTGAGTGTGACATTCTCCGTACAGTCCGGTCTGTTCGTCTGATACATCGCATGGCGGGCCTAGGGGGCGGTAAACGTCAGTCCCCCAATAGCGGTACAAGTCATGCCGGAGCGAAGCCCAAAACACCCTGAGATAACACTGGAAACCTACCAGTATATCTCGTTTGTCCTGGCCAGGGACTACTCGTGTAATGGCTCTCCTAGACACAGCGCGATGTCAACCCCCAATACCGGGAGAGACGAATCCTGTCTAACCGTCACTGCCTCCAAGTGCTTCGGGACTGCACCCAACCACTACCTATTTGCACGACTCCTTTGAGTCGTGGTAGGGTAGTGATCAAAGTACAGTGGGAACACACTCGAGGCGGAGTGACAGTGTCAAGTCAGCGGACTAAGCTGTACTCATGTCACCTGGGAACTGATAACTGACGATAGGTATAATACCAACTAGTCAGTTCCCGACGAGTCCTGTCCAGTGTACCCGTAACCTAATGAGCACCCGCATACTATCTCAAGTACGACGTACTGACGGCTGTGGGACAGACCGTCTCCCACACTGGGATGAGAAGCGCATGCGCTGGTCTACTCCGGAGTATCGATGCCCTGTCTCGATAGTCCTGCGACCAGGGACCTGCATAAGGATGTGCTTATAGATTACCCAGCCCCACTAGTGTGACGGCCATCACATCGCTGGTAATCAAGCAAAGATCCTAAGGGCTCTACTAATGTGTATAGGCGATATACAAAAATAAACACATGTACACATTGAAGTAGAAACAAACCAAGTAGCATACTACTATTTTGAGCAAGATTGTATATACAAGGTGAATATCCCAAGCATCCATTAAGTAATATACAAACCAGTATGATACAGTAATGGCCTCTAGGGCATATACACTAACAATCTCCCACTTGCACTAAGGCCATGTACTGGCGTATCGAAGACCTATCATCTCGATCAGCCGCTCGAACTGAGTCTGGGGCAGGGCCTTGGTGAATGGATCTGCAGTGTTATCTTCTGAAGCGACTCTCCGAACCTCAATCTCCTGGCGATCCACGATCTCCCTGATCAGGTGATACCGCCTTAAGATGTGCCTGGATCTCTGATGGGACCTGGGTTCCTTCGCTAAAGCTGTAGCCCCGTTGTTGTCGCAATACAGAGGTATTGGATCAACAATGGACGGAACCACCTGAAGTTCTTTCAAGAACTTCCTCATCCAGACAGCTTCTTTTGCGGCATCAGATGCAGCGATGTATTCCGCTTCCATCGTCGAGTCTGCAACGGTTTCCTGTTTGGAACTCTTCCAACACACCGCCCCTCCATTGAGGGTAAAGACAAAGCCCGACATGGACTTGGAATCATCCTTGTCACTTTGGAAGCTGGAGTCAGCAAAGGCCTCGATCTGGAGGTCTTTTCCGCCATACACCAAGAACATCTCCTTAGTCCTTCTCAGGTGCTTGAGAATGTTCTTTACCGCTATCCAGTGTTTCTCCCCAGGGTTTGACTGATACCGGCTTACCACACTCAGTGCATAAGCTACATCCGGTCTGGTACACAACATCGCATACATTATAGAGCCTACCGCAGAAGCGTAGGGTATAATAGACATGCGATCCCTCTCCAAATCAGTCTTGGGAGACATCTCTTTAGAGAGGGTGATCCCGTGACAAGCCGGTAGGTTACCGCGCTTGGAATCTTCCATACTGAATCTCTTCAGTATGGTGTCGATGTACCTGGACTGTGATAGTCCTAATATCCTCTTGGATCTGTCACGGTAGATCCGGATACCCAGAATGTACGAGGCATCACCCAGGTCTTTCATGGAGAACCTGTGTGACAAGAACCCCTTGACAGATTGTAGCATAGGAATGTCATTTCCTATTAAGAGAATGTCATCCACGTATAAAACGAGAAATACTACAGTTCTCGCTACAAATCTACTATAGATGCATGGTTCATCTGGATTTTTAATAAAGCCAAATTCTTTGACCGTCTCATCAAAGCAGATGTTCCAACTCCGCGATGCCTGCTTTAGTCCATAGATGGACTTAAGCAACTTGCACACCTTTCCGCTGCTCCCACTCTGAATGAAACCCTCTGGCTGGTCCATATAGACACACTCCTCTAAATTTCCATTTAGAAAAGCTGTCTTCACGTCCATTTGCCAGATTTCATAATCGTGGAAGGCAGCAATGGCAAGAAGGATCCGAATGGATTTCAGCATGGCTACTGGAGAAAAGGTTTCGTCATAGTCCAAGCCAGGTCTTTGACGGAAACCTTTTGCTACCAGCCTAGCTTTATAGGTCTCAACCTGTCCATCTACACCAATCTTCCTTTTGAAGATCCACTTGCATCCTACGGGTTTTACCCCGTATGGAGCAATATCCAACGTCCATACCTTGTTGGTGTACATGGACTCCATTTCGGTCCGCATTGCATCCAGCCATTTCACTGAGTCAACGCTCTGAACGGCCTGCTGGAAGCTAGTAGGCTCATCATAATCTATGATGCAATCCTCTCTATCCCCGTCTATGAGAAAACCGCAGTATCTCTCGGGCGGATGAGACTGCCTACTACTCCTGCGGAACGGCGTAGGAATGTCCTGTTCTGTTGAACCCTCTGGTTCCACTAACTTTTCAGTAATAGTCTGTGGCTCTGGAATTTCTTCCAGTTCCACTGCGCTCCCACTATTTTCCTTTTCCAAGAACTGGTGTTCTAGAAAGTGGGCATTACGAGAAACAAGGACTTTTTGTTCCTCTGCGTAGTAGAAAAGATACCCCCTGGTGTTCTTTGGGTATCCCACAAACTTGCATAGTACTGAGCGTGCCTCGAGTTTGTCCGCATGCTGCTTTTTGACAAAAGCTGGACATCCCCAGATCTTCAGATATTGAAGATAGGGTTTCTTCCCACTCCACATTTCATATGGGGTGGTAGGCACAGTCTTAGTCGGAACTCGGTTCAAAAGGTATGCTGCTGATTCTAGCGCATATCCCCAGAATGATCGCGGTAACTCAGCGTTACTCATCATGGACCGCACCATATCCAATAGGGTGCGGTTCCGTCTCTCCGATACACCGTTATGTTGCGGGGTGTATGGAGGAGTAAGCTGAGAGAGAATTCCGTTCTCTTTTAAATAGTCCAGGAACTCGGCACTTAAGTATTCTCCACCTCGATCCGATCTTAGAATCTTAATACTTTTGCCGGTCTGTTTCTCTACTTCATTCTTATACTCCTGGAATTTTCCAAAGGCTTCGGACTTATGTTTCATTAAGAAGACATAACCGTACCTTGAGAAGTCATCCGTAAAAGTAATGAAGTAAGAATGTCCGCTTCGGGCATGTGTAGACATTGGACCGCACACGTCACTGTGTACGAGTCCCAAGAGCTCGCTCGCTCTAACTCCATGTCCAGTAAACGGAGTCTTTGTCATCTTTCCTTTGAGACAAGATTGACAAGTGGCATACGATTGATATTCGAACGCATTCAAATATCCTTCTGTATGTAACTTAGTCAACCTTCTCTCATTGATGTGACCCAATCTACAATGCCATAAGAAAGTCTGATTTATTTCTGGAGACTTTCTTTTGTGTGTATTCTGGACATTAAAAATCTGTGGTTGGTTTAACACGTATATACCATTACTCAATGTACCTGACCCAATCAAAACTTGATTAAGGTGAATGTTTACAACATTACTTACAAACGCAAATTCATAACCTTCTTTAGATACTAAAGATACAGAAATGATATTACAAGTTGCGTTGGGTACAAAAAAGCAATTACGCAAAACCAAAACATGTCCATCTGACATTCCCAGGTGATAGTCCCCCACGGCTTTAGCATCCATGCTAGCTCCGTTCGCAACTCTGAGGGTCATGTCACCTGCCTTCAAAACCCTACGGTTTCTCAACGCCTGCAAAGAATTACAGATATGAGATCCTGATCCGGTATCCAATACCCAGGAAGTAGAGTTTATTGAAAGACAGTTTTCAATAACATACACACCTGAAGCTGAAGCTGCAACCTGCTTCAATTCCTGTGTTCTGGCCTTCCAGGCCCTGCAATCATTCTTCCAGTGTCCTTTCTTATGACAATAGAAGCATTCTTCCTTATCCACAAGCTTCCCTGCTATCTTTGTTGCTTTTGCTTTTCCCTTCGTATCCACTTTACTAACACCGCCCCTTGGTTTGGCGGGGGTTTTCTTCTTCTTTCCCTTGCCTTTCGCCTTGGACCTAGAAGAAGATGATCCTCCTACAAACAAAGTGGATGTATCCCTACCTTTCTGTAGGGTGCCCTCTGCGCTCCTCAGCATGTTGAGGAGCTCTGAAAGTTCAACCTCTTTTTCTTCTAAGTTGAAGTTCAGTATAAACTGGGCGTAAGTGGAAGGAAGGGACTGGAGAACTATATCCGTATATAGCTCACTCTCCAATGTGATCCCTAGGTCAGCGAGCTCCTCAATGTAGCCGATCATCTTTAGCACGTGCTCGGCTACTGATGATCCGACGGCCATTCTTGTCGAAAATAACTTTTTCGACGCTTCGTATCTTGCGATACGAGATTGCTCTCCATACAGTTCTTTTGTATGAAGCAATATGGATTCCATGTCCATATTCTCGTGCCTCCTCTGATGTTCGTTGTCCATCGAGGCAAGCAGGAGGCATTTGGCCTTCGCGCTATCAATCTCCCAGGTCTTGCGGATTTCCTTATCCGCGACGCTGGAAGTTGGACCAGGGACAGGGGGAGCTTTGGTGGTAAGAAGATACCCCAGCTTGTCGTAAGTGATTGCTATCTTGACATTCCTGAGCCAATCTTTGTAGTTTGGCCCTGTCAGTTTGTTTTTATCTAGGAGTAACTTAAGTCCAGTCATGTTGATTGGTCGCTGCAATTAGGAGAGAGAAGAAGAAACACTCAGCATGATGCTCTTGCAAGTTTAGAGTGGTTTTTAGTTTGTCTAAACAGGATGGCTCCTACTGTTTCTCGAATCCCTCCTCAAACCATAAAGGAAGAATTAGTCAGGATCAATCCCACCGTACAATACTTGCTTAACCGTTCAGCCAGGCCGGTGTCGGTACTTCGAGGGAGGTTTTCCAACGCTTTCGCGAAGTTCCTTAATTAGAGAACCTCTTTTCCCTGGGGGCGTAGCACCGCTAACACCTTTCTAGGCACCTACTAGGTTTATAGCATTGATCGTTAAGTGAGAAATTTCCCGAGGAGTAGCATATACTCACAGTAGGATCGGGATCCAAATATCATCGCGTGACGAAACTGAAGGAATCCTACCAGAATCATCACACTCCAAATGGTATGCAAATCTAGCAAGTTTCAGTACTTATGAAACTCCCGATGTGGATTTTTGCCCCATGCTCTTATGACCTTGGCGTGAGGTCAAAATGTCATAAGTCACATGTCAAGTTCGTCCCATCATTATCCAGGTTAATTTGAACCCACCCGTACATACCCTTGACGTAGGCCAAAATGGCAGTACGACTGTCTCAAACCAACGCATTCTATCTATGCAACAGATAAATATCCGGCAGCTACCAATCACTATGCCTTGGCATGAGGTCAAAATACATAGCTTGAATACTACCGAATATTTAACTGAAATGATGGAGGGCTACGGATGGTTTTGGCAAAACCGTGAACGTAGTGAACTTGATTTGGTCGATGGAACGAGATAGCTTTTAAATGGAGTGGCTCAAACTCCGTATTTTAAAAGTTTGTTTTGAAAAGAACCGAGTGGTTTTTCGAAAGTGTTCCAACGACTTTAACTTGGTTTATTATCTTGCATTAGTTCTTTTAATGCGTGATATTCTTGCATTAGTTCTTTTAATGCGTCCCATCATTTAATCCTACCATTGCAGAAAACAACCAAAATATGACGTACGCTTATGCCATTCGCATTCGCCACGGGGCCCCGTCATTACCCGTTAGGTTACTTAACTAACGACAGAGCGGGGGCTGGGCTAGCGCGTCTGTAAAACATAAGCAACGCCTAAATAATATCATATATAGATATACTGCAATGATAAACATTTTAGATCACAGATGAATACATTGGATATACTAGGAATCTGTAATTTGCACGAGCCTGTAACAAAAACAGATTACACGGTCGCGGTGAATAGCCAAAACCCCACCCAAGACCCCTACGGGTGCGGCAAACTACCCGCCAAGTACCCGAAGCGTAGCAACCTCCCTCATCTCCATGAGTAGGCCACTCGACACTTCGGCATACCCGGTAGTTTATGCACCCCCTCCATGGGTCTATCCTAGGAGCAAAAACAGTAAAAAGAAATTATACAATGACGGCTACAACCCCGACCCGGTTGTGCGGCCATACAAATAATTATTACATCAATTTACAAATTTACATGAATTGAAAGAAAAGAAAACTCTCGTCTCACAACCCCCGGCTATTCACCCGCGACAATCCAACATATTCATATCCACATTCCATCAACATTACAGATCACAGATTTGTATAACCCCCACTAATCGACATATAGCGATTAGTAGACGTTCAATACAAATATCACATTACAGAAAACCCATTAGCTTAAGTCTTTTAGAAGTTCGATAAAAAATACGGATTTTCGGGACCCCAAAATAAAATTTTCGTTCTGGAAAATCTGGGTTGAAAATATATATGCTAAAAATCCCAAAATACCCCCATAAAAACACTGCACCAAAAATTTACCTCGGCCGAGTCGACTCGGCAGCGGATCCGCGGCGGGAGCGTGCTCCCGCCGCGTTTCCGCGGCCCTTTGACTCGAACGTTGGACAATTTTTGGTGGGTGCTCACAGAAAAGCCTGAGCCGATTTTAGGTGTTAAAATAATCAACTTTTGAACAGTGGAAAAATCGACAGAAACTGCAAATTTTTTTTTTTTGGGTTTGTTTCGGGACTTTTTCGTTGATCGATCTTCTAGTTACTTGCTAACATGCTAGATAGAGTTTAACTAGGCTCTGATACCACTGTAAGTCCATGCTACCTCTCCCGGTACTTTCGGGAATGCGGAATTCGGTAAAAAACGATTTTCTTAAAGATGGTAACATGGACCTATAACCCGGATCTTGGTTAAACATCTATCTAACATCCTAACTAAGAGATTCTAGCTACTCGGTTAGGGGGTTATACCTAGCTTGTCTTGAACTCCTTCTCTTCAAGCTCCGATGGTGGTCCGATGGCTCCTTCTCGTCGTCTCCGTACGCCGAAGATAGATCCACTTGAAAGCTCCAACCTTTAGCTCCTTCTTCGTTCTTTGAAGAAACTAGTTTACTTGGTTTGCTAAACCTAGTGAACTAGAATGAGTAGAGAGGAAATAGAAAGGGATTTTATCTATGGTTCTTGATTCTCAACTCATGAGACAAGAGAACCATAGAATCAAGAGAGGGAGGAAGAGGTTGAGGGTGAGAGCAAAAGGAGAGCTCAAGAACAAGAGAGAGAATGAGCAAGAAAGAATGAGGCTCTCTTTTGTCTTTCACCCTCTCATAATCCAAAGTGATCATAACTCATCATATCAAAAAAAGTCTTATGTGATGGTTGAAGCAACCATAACCATATCATTTCATGCACTCATTTTACACAAATGAGCAAGTAAACAAAAGTCTTTGCCATGAATGATGGCTATGGTTATCATGATGGTCAACTAGTCAAGCCTAGTCAACCGGTCAACAAAAGTCAACAAGTCAACAAAGTCAACAAGTCAACAAAAGTCAACAAAGTCAACAACCATATCACTATAATACTTAATTAATATAATAGTTAATCACATATCATATTCTCATTAGGGTTGAGCAAAAAGTCAAATAGTCAACGGTCAACTGTCAACAACCCTAATGAGAATCCGCTGCCTTTGCCTCCCTGTCAACTGTGCATACACACCCGCATCGGCGTTCCGAGGAACACGAATGCAAACCGGATAAATCCAATCCCATAAGGTACACTAGGATCTGGCTTAAACCAAAGCCCGCTAGTGTATACTGTCCGGACACTGTACGTGCACAAGTGCACGGATGTGACCGAACCCTGTCGCAAAACCATGCGACCTGTCGCAATACCATGCGACCTCTACTCTTTTGCCTAAAGGCGAAAAGCTTTCTGTGTGGGACTCTAAAGGCGAAAACCACAGACCGCAAGCGGCACTAGCTGTGCGTAACGGTCCCCAGGTAATGCCGACAAGAAGACCGACGAGGCGAAACCCATCTGAACTCCTACTGAGCCTGAGTGTGACATTCTCCGTACAGTCCGGTCTGTTCGTCTGATACATCGCATGGCGGGCCTAGGGGGCGGTAAACGTCAGTCCCCCAATAGCGGTACAAGTCGTGCCGGAGCGAAGCCCAAAACACCCTGAGATAACACTGGAAACCTACCAGTATATCTCGTTTGCCCTGGCCAGGGACTACTCGTGTAATGGCTCTCCTAGACACAGCGCGATGTCAACCCCCAATACCGGGCGAGACGAATCCTGTCTAACCGTCACTGCCTCCAAATGCTTCGGGACTGCACCCAACCACTACCTTTTTGCACGACTCCTTTGAGTCGTGGTAGGGTAGTGATCAAAGTACAGTGGGAACACACTCGAGGCGGAGTGACAGTGTCAAGTCAGCGGACTAAGCTGTACTCATGTCATTTGGGAACTGATAACTGACGATAGGTATAATACCAACTAGTCAGTTCCCGACGAGTCCTGTCCAGTGTACCCGTAACCTAACGAGCACCCGCATACTATCTCAAGTACGACGTACTGACGGCTGTGGGACAGACCGTCTCCCACACTGGGATGAGAAGCGCATGCGCTGGTCTACTCCGGAGTATCGATGCCCTGTCTCGATAGTCCTGCGACCAGGGACCTGCATAAGGATGTACTTATAGATTACCCAGCCCCACTAGTGTGACGGCCATCACATCGCTGGTAATCAAGCAAAGATCCTAAGGGCTTTACTAATGTGTATAGGCGATATACAAAAATAAACACATGTACACATTGAAGTAGAAACAAACCAAGTAGCATACTACTATTTTGAGCAAGATTGTATATACAAGGTGAATATCCCAAGCATCCATTAAGTAATATACAAACCAGTATGATACAGTAATGGCCTCTAGGGCATATACACTAACAGTTTTCATGCACTTTTAGTGTTTTGATTTGATTTGTGCACGTTGATGCATATGGATGTGAGCTTATATACCGCGGTATACCTGATTTGGATTGAGCCGTATTGCATAACGTGTATTTTGATTCTGATATTGATGTAGATTCCTTGCACTCCGTGCATTTGATTTGGACCTTGCGCATGTTCGACGCTTGATATTGGATTTCGTGATTTCGTGCATGTTGAATGCGCATGATTTAGATTTTATTTGTGCATGATGGATGCACCTGATTGGGTTTTCGCGCGTGTTGAGTGCTTGTTTTAAGATACGATTTTGGTGCACACCAGATGCGCAAAATTGAGATTTTTCGTGCATGTCAGATGCACCTGATGTTGCTGTCAGGCATGCCCGTTGCCCTTGGCAGATGTTTCGTGCACACCCGTTGCACCTAGATGTTGTTTCTGTGCACATATATAGGACATATATGGATTTTGATTTCCGTGCGCACCAGACGCACAGGGTATTCTCATATACATTTTGGGATTTATTTCTAATGGAGCAGTACGTTTTTATGATATTTGCTATTAGTTTTCGTACTGAGCAGGACTAGTCAGAGGCAGTACCTGGATATATTTTGCATGCATTGATAGTTATCGAAGGGATTTCCAAAAAGCGAGCTATAGTCTCAGTATTTACCTACGTGTCTGATATGACACGACGCGTTTAAAACAAGAAAACCCTTCTAAATTGTTTTCAAAATGGCGGTACGTACATATGAAACAAAGGATATATATGTATGTAGTTATTTTCTTACACTAGACGTCCGCCACTGTGCTGCGATACGTGCATCGCATAGTAACATGAAAGATTTAGCATGCAATTCCTTCAGATGTTTTCATGTATAGTTTTGATGCATATCATGTTGGTTTTGTATTGGATTTGAAATTTGTGTCTTCACCATGACTCCGATGATTGCGGGATGCTTGACAAAGTGTTGATTTTGAGTTATCTGCTCGTTGTTTATGTGTTTGCATTGCGCTATGATGCGTTTTATGTATTGATGATTTCGGAGCCCCGACGACTTGGATTTTTTACTGAAATGTTTTAGTATTGATGGGTTTAAATTTAAATCCGGTGGCCGAATTTCTTTAAGGGGGGAAGATTGTAACATTTAAAAAAAAATAAAATATAATTTTTGGGAATTTTTATAATTTAATAATAAAATATTGAATATTTTAATAAGGCGGTATAATTAAATACCGGCAAATTGGGGAAATTTTTTGAAAATTATAGAAATTATTAAAAGAGGGTGTTTTATGTGAATTATGCAAATTTCAAGTTTTCATGATTAGTTTGACACTAATTTAGTGCTTATCGCGATTAAAAATCGATAATCGCGCTTTAAGCGTATTTTGTGCAAAACATTGCACCGTATCATTTTTACACTTTTACATTTTTGCATGGCTTTTATTTTGGGTTTACTATTGAGGAGAGAAGGAAAATGGATTAGAAAAGAAAAGAAATTGAATAAAGAATGGAATAGTATCAGGTATAGGTGAGAGAGAGAAAGAGAGTGTGAGGGGTCAAGCTTGTCTTGAGCCATCCCCCATCATTTTCCTTCACTCATTCCCTCTCCACTCCTCTTGTTGCTGCTGCTGTTTCTTCCTCCCCCTCCTCCTCCATCTTCAAGCCACAAATCTCCATGAAAAACCCTCCAAAACCACACACCCATTTCACAAAAAATGTGCACAAGCCCTCAAGCAACCTTTTGGACCAAGAAAGTATTCATTTTGGCGCTGTTGAGGATTCATGAGTGTCTAATGAGGTAATTCCTTCACAATTAGTGAAGTATTTCTTGTGCTTAAGCCTCATATCAAATTTGAAATCGATGTCGGGTAGTTTAGTGCGCTTTGGACATTACTAAAAAGGGTTAGGGTTTAAATTGAGTAGTGTGGTGAACTTGAGTGTGTTTGGTGACCTTAAACCCCCTACAATGTTTTAAACCCATACCAAACACACATACATAACCTGAAACCCAAAAATATGGAATTACAGAACTTTCATGTCGGTTTGTGATAACTTTGAGGGTGCAGGGAAATCTGGAATGAACTGGGATTTTTACTGGAAAAATAAACAAGTCCAGAGACCAATTTGAGACCCTAGAAACCCCCTGTAGCAAGACGAACCACAGAGGAGAACCCAGGGCCAGCCTGGCCGGAATTTAGTGGGGAGGGCTCGGCCACTTGGTAATGGGGTGGGTCCAGGTTGCTTCAGTAGATCATATATACCCTATATATCACCCTAGTGTTGTTTTGGAACCTTGGTTTCACCTGAGACAAAATCTGGAGCATGTTTTCAACGTTGCTGCTTTATGTTTTCCATTGTTTTTGAATTCATGTTTTGGTATTTGTGTTTGTTCTCGGTCACTTGACGTTTGTACGTCTATCCCGAGTGTTATTGGGTTGAGTTGCGAGATGCAAACCATAGGTTCTAACCTATAGGCTTTTAAGCGTGTCGTTTTGGTTTCCGCGTGCCGTTTTGGTTTCCGATTTGGTTTTGATGTGATGCGATACGTGTGACAAGTAGGTACCCCTACGATGAATCTAGACAATGAAGAAGATGATAGCGACATCGACATCGGCAAGCAAGACGCAAGGTGAGTAGATTATATCCACGGGGGAAGTCGGGTGGATGGCGTATAGCACCCCCGCAGTTCGATACTTAGTATACTATATATATACTATACACATATGTATGATAGCGTTAAGTGTGTTTTGGATTTTCTATATGTGATTAGGTGTATTATGGATAGATTAGGGTTTAGAAGTAAACTAGTATTGTTTCCTAGTTGCGAACCATAGAATAGGTTTACACCCCCCCCCACACATGCTTGCTTGTTATACCTATACCTGGATGATGAGGATAGTGGATATTATTTGGAGATGAGTCGATGCGATTGGGCATAGTGCCATGATATCGGTGATATGATGCGATTCATATTTGGGATACGACATGAGATTTTAGCGGGCCTTTAGACGTGTGTTTCACAGACGCACTTATACTTATATAGATGGTATCAGTTGTACTAGACTTAGATCAGTACCCCAGATCATGAGATTTGATGATGAGGATACCAGATAATTGATGAGATGGATGTGACATTGACCTGTACCCAAATTTGGGATGTCGTACGATGAGTTGCCGTACGAGCTTTATATTGATGATAGATCCGCACTCATGACTCGAGGATGTCATATGATATTGTATAGTACGCGGTACCTTTGAGGCAGGATCATCGACTTGTATATTTTATATATATATATATATATATATATATCGACTCAGATTTAGGTGGTTTCCATGCCCCTCCTGAATGACTTGTTAGTTAGAGCCGTAGTTTTGCTAGTAGATGTTAGGCTAGGCCGATATCATACCTATTTCAAAAACTAACGAATCGGGAGTATTTTAAAAACAGTCAAGGGATTCTACGGATATTTTCAAAAGACGCATCTTTTCTTAAAAACACCGTAGCCCTCATTTTCCTAAAAACCCCGATTCGTCTTATTTCAAATGGCAAAAAAAGTATGACATAGATACATTGATGTAGATTCAACACTGTAGTGTTTATTATTCATTTGCCGCAGATTCGTACTGTTTGCATCGCATTGCCTGCTAAATATGTTTATTGTTGTATCAAATCCATGCTGTTAGAACACCAGCACCATTATCGATGATGCATATGTTTCACGTAAACCTGCTTGCCGGCTCACACACTTCATCATCGATAATTGCCATGCCACTATACTGTAGTACTGTTGCATTCAGGATATGACCCTCGCATGGCATACTTGTGCACATACCTATTGTACATTCTTATTCGTGTACTTACATCTTGTACACTCATACATGTGCACATACCTCTGGTACATTCATACTCGTGTACTACTTATTGTACACCCATACTTGTACACATACTCATTTGCCCATACATAGACGATTCTCGCTTGATTTGGAGATTTTGGAACTGCAAGATACTCTTTAAACCTGATTCATTTTAAAAGAGCGGTTTCCCTCAATATGTGCATATCAGTATTCCTTGTTGCATGATATACTTATATGCTTACATTCTTTTACATGTCGCATACATCATGCTTTTTGATTATACGCATTGAGATATGTTGTTTCCATAATATTTCTGGATTTGGGAACCGTGGGTATTTTAAAAGAGAGTATGTAATTGTTTTTAAAACCCGGTTACCCTTGATATGATATTTCAGTGCATCCACCATGTGTTTTCTCGGTTCTGAGAGCGACATGTGGAAATCGATTCGAGGAGGCGGATGAGGCCGATTGCGGGTACATGGTGGACCCGGTATGGTACCCCGAAGCGAGAGCGGATCGCTGTATAGTAGATGGTGAGCCTGGCAGAGGGAGTACTACCTACCGGTGATTGTATTTGAGCTCGGCGGATATCTGGGGAATACCGACCGGAGTTGAGAGATGATATGGGCCGATCCGGACTGACGGGGCCCTATGTATATAAGGATTTACGTGCCGATGCTAGGCACAGGTTTCATGATGTTTTTGAGTGTCGATGCTTGACACTCAGGTTCCATGTTTTGATATGTCGTGAGCGACACATGTTGATTTACATCCTCGTATTTCCATGCATATGCTTTATGATATTTACATGCATGATGCTTATTGTCATTGGGTGACACGTGGACGATTCCACATACATATAGTTGATATTGGTGATATTGATCACATAGTTGGATGATATCCACATATTCATAGACTTCATGATATAGTCGACATTGATCATACCTCATATTTATGATATGTTATTACCAGAGGCACTGGTACGAGCACCTGGCATTACACTCATGAATAGATGTTACATTGCCACCTTATCTTGCTTCAGGCTTATTCATTTGAGGTTTATATATATAGTTGATCGTATTGACCTAGGATGAGTCGTACATACGATTTTTGCTCTGTGATGTTTTCTATTCACGAGTTGGCAACTCACCCCCGTTGTGCAACAGTTTCTTGCAGGTTTTGCTGTACAGGTTCCTTTGCGGCTTCTGGCACACTGCCTCCCTTGCGGGTGATTTTCTTTGGTAGGTGGGTTCTTTTGCATCAGAACCACCATTGTATATGTATTGTTCAATTGTATCCAGAAATTCCATCAACCAAACTTGTATATTGTTTCAGACTTAGAAAACCAGTTGTGTATTATTTCGACCTTAGAGTCGCGCGTTGTAGTATTATGGTTTTCATGCTGATTTTGAGTTTCCTTTTGAGTTTTGATCCTCACCCTTCGGCATTGTATATTATATTGTTTCCGTGGTTGTGACCGCCGATTGACGAAGAGCTAGCTCCTTCTTGGGGATGCCTTTTATCATTGTGCTTATATTATTCTTGTTGTACCCCGTTTGGGGCCAGTATTTTCAAAGGACTCTCTGCCGAAATTTTCAGAAAAGTCAACAGATTTTAAAAATGCATATTCAGCTTACTTATTTAAAAACCTTGCTTTTAAAACATGTTTTCGCACTTCTTAAAAAACTAGTTTTCCTTATTTACTCCTTAAAATAGTTTTAGATTTCTGGGCTTTTGGCTTACTTGAATTAGATGGGGTCCTATAGATTTCATATGATTCAAGTGCCAGTCACGTGTTTTTTCGGGTCGTGACATGCTTGGACATGTATATATATATATATATATATATATATATATATATACAGATGACTTTCTTGCTCGACATGATAGTATGCTATAAGATTTACTTTATCTTGACATGTTCATTTGATCATGCATCTTATTCATTTGGTACATGTTGATAAAGCCCTCAGGATATTTGCTTGACTATTGGGACTATGATGCAGATCATACTAGTGGGACACGTGTAATTTATGAGCATATCCTTGAACTGTTCCTAGTCGAGCGTGTATCAAGATGGGGCATTGATATTCCGGAGCAGACTAGCGTATACCATTCTTGTCCCATATGATGGGCGATGGATGATCCCATATCCATCTGGTGTGGTGACACCAAAACTGTCGATCTCAAGAGATATTGTATAGTACGCGGTACCTTTGAGGCAGGATCATCGACTTGTATATTTTATATATATATATATATATAAAATATACATATAAAGATCCCACATCCATTAGTGTTTGACATCAGAGAAGGTATACGGGTGCTCAGTGGAGACTGGGTACACTGGACGGACTCGCTGAACTCCTAGATGGTATTATACCTATCGTCAGATAGCAGTTCTCTGGTGACACAGGTACATGTTAGTCTGTAGACCCGAGATCGTCTTAGAGTGTTGTATGATTCCCACTATGCTTTGATTTCCACCATACCACGTTCAAGAGATCGTGCAAAATGGTGGTTTTTGGGTACAGTCCCGAGTCAAATGGAGGCAATGAGCGATAAGAGGGGATTCGTCTTTCCCGGTATTGGGAGTTGATGTTGCGCTATGCTCGATTGGCCATAACAGGAAATCCCTGGCTAAGTTTGCTGAGATTTACTGGTAAGTTTTATTAGTAGTTTCTCGAACTGTTATGGACGTTGCATCGACATGACTAATGAGGCTATTGGGGTTTGACGTTATACCACACCCGAGATGCGATATGCGACATATCTGATGAAGAGACCGGACTGTACGGTAGTGTTACTGATTGGATTCGCAGGACTATGAGCAGACTTGCTTGTTGATCATCTGATCGCTCAATACCCGGATGGCCGTTACGTTTAGCAGACTGCTTGCGGCTTGTGGGTGTTTTATATGATCATCACCTACTGCCGGCATATTGATGAGTCTTTAGAGTCCTACACAGAGGTTTCCTGGTTCATGCGAAACGAAGTAGGAGCACATATGTGATATGTGCAGGACCGAGATTAATGCGCGTATGTGATACCGCATTCTATTCTCATGACATGTGATATCGGACGGTTATATGTGATATAGCCGGGTTATCGGATCAATTGTTGACTCGATAAGTTGTTACATTTAATATTAGTCGGTTGTACGTGATATAGCCGGATTGTTAAATCATGTGTTGATTTAATAATTTAATGTATAATTATATTTGTGATATATTAATTTACATTAACTAATATTAGCTCACTTAAACATTTCTTTTTCTCACTTGTGTGCATATAGTATATATGTGATATATATTAATGCACATTTTATTTGTGTCATGCTTGATGCCACATGCTTCATGGGTGTATGAGACTCACACCATGGTTGATATAATGAAGGGTTTTATTTATTTAAAGTTAATCAAAATTAGATGGAAATTGTCATGGCTAGAAGCTTGGAGAAGCTTATGCTAACCATTGACTTAGTCCACTAACTTTGTTTTACTTGTAGATATTTATTAACCTAACCATTATTGTTAGCCATGGTTTATTCTCTACATGAGTTAGTGTATGACACTAAATCACCCATGGTTGCTATTCTCACCTTATGAGTTTCATTCTCATCTCCCCTTCATCTTCTTCTTTCTCATGGAAAAGCTTTCTAGCTTTTGAAAAGATGAAGAAATATTGTGAGAAAAATAAATCTAAAGTGAGCCCAATTCCTCCTTCATCATTCTTTACTATATTAGCCATTTAGTTTAGGGTGTTTGCATCACTAATCTACCATTAGTGAAGAGGTAACATGAGCTTGAGTCTCCTCGACGTAGATCATCTTCGGCCTCGAAGACTTCGAGCAAACTTGTTCATTTCTTCGTGTGAACCCTTACTTGAGTTCGGGTGTTCACTACTTAGAACGAAGGGACTACTTCACGGAGCTTTAGAAGTGAAGGAGCGGTCTACAAAGGTTGTATTTCTCATTCACTTAGATGTAAAGTTGTTTACATTGTAGTTCATCTAAATCTCTAGTTAAGATTCTGGGATTAGGGTTCTTTATTATGACAATTTTTTTGCAATTGGCATGGATGATGCCTCCCGAAACCCAGCGGCCGCCTAGGGAACACTACAGTGGTATCAGAGCCATGCTAGAAAATTAGATGATATTTGTAGAATTACAAAATCGAAACAACTCCGAAACACCCGATATACATTCCTAGTTTCTGTCGAATTTTAAATGGCGACTAAATTTTTTTTGAGTAAATGCAGAATGTTGTATGTAATATAGCATGAACACCATACAAATTCGAAGCAAAACCATATGATTTTGGCCGGACAGAATGCCTCAAAATTTGAGTTCACCGGTTCTTCTTGGGCTTTTTGGCTTTAAATTTTTAGGGTGTTTCAGTCTCTAGGTTTTAGTGTTTCAGGTGTTGCTTGTTTTTGCTAAATTTGCTTGTGATTTTAACTTTCTGCAAAGGAAATTCGGAATGTTTCGTAATCGTAATTCTAACATTTATTCGGGTTATTTAGACGACGTTAAAATGTTCGAACGGATATCAATAACCTAATTTTTCCCTCTCAGGAAATTTTCCAAGAGTTGGATTTTTCCGAGTTTAAAATCTTCAGAAAAACATGCAGGCAATTCTGTGGACCCTCTAGAAGAACAAAACCCAAACTCAACTTTTTGGATCGCGGAACCGCGATCATACCCTAGGGTTTGCCGCAGTTCCGCGTCGACATGAGTGAGGCATGGGTCGTCCCTTCTACGGATGGTTCATAGATGCTGTGGTATGTTCTGGGTACTTTTTGAACTCCGCTCAAGTGTTGAGCTCTTTGGGAAATTTTGGGTGTTTGTTTATTCGATCGAAAAGTTTAACACCGTCTAGCTATCTGTGGTAATGATACAATATTTGGAATTCACAATAATTAGTTATGTCATAAATAGTTTGAATTTTATAAATCTAGCAGTTTAGTCTAATTTGATCGGTTGCCACGGGATTTTGATGTGGATAAAACTCTGTTGCAATTACGTAGTGTACGCGAATACTCGCCGTGTAACCTTACTAGATAGCTACGCCCCATAGCCCCGACCAAGTGACTGTAGGAGAACCCCGTCGCCAGAAGCATCCATTCGGGTGCTCGCGGCCGCGATGTTCCTCCTTAGTGCATTTCGTCGATGGCATCGGGGTGCGGCCGTCTACTAAAGTTTCCGACAAGCATTCGATCAGGTTATCGGGAATCTTGCTGAATTACCCGACAAGTTATTGGAAAGTGTTTTGAATATTAAGACTAAAATGCAGGGTTTATAATTGTTAGGCATGTGATGTCTAAGGAATTCATATTTGTTAGGCATGAAATCCAAAGTATGTGATACATTGGGTTTATGATGTTAAGGTGGTTGCGAATTCCAACTGTTGTAGTTTTTCACTTTCTTTTCTGCGACCGTAAGTGTAATATGTGGTGTATCGCCGGTTTCGTTGCTATATGTCAACGACAATTGGGATACGCATATCTACTTACGTTGATGACATGTGATGTTATATGTTGCTGTAATATATTATATCATCAGAGTTGGAGATCGACAGTTTTGGTGTCACCACACCAGATGGATATGGGATCATCCATGTGATCAACGTAAGTTTTAAAACGTGTTTTCGCACTTCTTAAAAAACTAGTTTTCCTTATTTACTCCTTAAAATAGTTTTAGATTTTTGGGCTTTTGGCTTACTTGAATTAGATGGGGTCCTATATATTTCATATGATTCAAGTGCCAGTCACGTGTTTTTTCGGGTCGTGACATGCTTGGACATGTATATATATATATATATATATATATATATATATATATATATATATATATATATATACAGATGACTTTCTTGCTTGACATGATAGTATGCTATCAGGTTTACTTTATCTTGACTTGTTCATTTGATCATGCATCTTATTCATTTGGTACATGTTGATAAAGCCTTCAGGATATTTGCTTGACTATTGGTACTATGATGCAGATCATACTAGTGGGACACGTGTAATTTATGAGCATATCCTTGAACTGTTCCTAGTCGAGCGTGTGTCAAGATGGGGCATTGATATTCCAGAGTAGACTAGCGTATACAATTCTTGTCCCATAAGATGGGCGATGGATGATCCCATATCCATCTGGTGTGGTGACACCAAAACTGTCGATCTCCAACTTTAAGGTATTGCTTGCGGGTGCTCAGTGGAGACTGGATACACTGAACGGACTCGCCGAGAACTCCTATGTGGTATTATATCTATCGTCGGATAGCAGTTCTCAGGTGACGCATGTACATGTTAGTCTGTAGACCCAAGATCGTCATAAAGTCTTGTGTGTCCTCCCACTATACTTTGATCTTTACCCTACCACAGCTCTACTGAGTCATGCAAACAGGTGGATTTTGGGTACAGTCCCGAGGCACATGGAGGCAATGAGCGATAGGAGGGGTTTCGTCTTTCCCGGTATTAGTGGTTTATGATGTGCAATGCTCGATTGGCTATAACAGGAAGTCCCTGGCCAGGGCTGCTGAGATTTACTAATAAGTGTTATCATTAGTTTCTCGATCTGTTATGAGCCATACACCGACATGACTTATTGAGTTGTTGGGGTCGACGATACCATCTCTAGACTCGATATGCAGCATATTTGACAAAGAGACCGGATTGTACGGTAAGTGTTGCCAGTTGGCTCGACGGGAGTTTTTGACAGCTTCGCTTGTTTTTTTTCTGATCGCTCAATACCCGCGTAGCCATTACGTTTAGCTGACCGCTTGCAGGTTGTGCGTGTTTGATATGATCATCACCTACTGCCGGCGTATTGACGAGTCATAAAGTTCCACAAAGGAGTTTCCTAGCTTTGTAGAAATGATGTGGTGTGCATATGAGATATGCATAGGGACCCGATTAAATGCGTGTATGTGATATCGTATATTAATCGGGCGTTTTACTATTGGTCGGGTCATATGTGATATGACCGGTTTGTTAAATCAAGTGTTGATTTAACATTGACTTTTAGCTTAATTCTTTATTAAACCCTTTTTCTTTATTGTATGCATGCATGTATGCATATGTTTATGTTGATGCACATGATGATGTGCATGCACACATACATGCATACATTCTTATGTGTCATGGTTGATGATACACAAGTGGTGGCAATGCAAGACTCACATGGGAATTAATATGTATATATATTTATTTTAGAATTAAAGAAATAGGAAATCAATTCATGGTGGATAATTCTTCTTGACTCTACATTTGTCTTTAGCTTCAACCATGAGTTAATTTTCTATGATTCATTTTACTCCTAAATAAATATCTAGATATTTATTAACCCATGGTTAAGGATGAGAGTGTGAAATTATATATAATTTCTAATCTCATTTTTAATTAAGTGATTATCATTATCTCTTGAGCTCTTGAGTTGCCATCTTCTTCTTCCCCAATTCTCTTGCTCTCTTGAGATTTCCAAAGAGTGAGGTAGTAAAAAAGAAAGGGTTTTGAATAGAGAAAACAAACCACATCACCATTCTACACTTCTGTAGCCCATTTGTGTAGGGTGTTTGCTCCATTTCTTTTCAAAGATTAAGTGAAGCAAGGAGATTTGTGCAAAGGGACTTCGGGTGGATCATCGTGGACTAGGAAGACCTCTAGCGATCCATTTCAAACTCACAAAGATCCAAGGAGTCACTAAGGGAAGTCTACAAAAGTTATAATTTCTTCACTTAGTGATTATTAGTTTGTTGTATGTGATACTTTTGTTGTTACCCTAAAAAATTCTTGTTAATATTCTTGGTATGTTTGCTTAGCACCTCTCTAAAAATTTAAAGTCGCATGTGTGATGCTTCCAAACCCTAAATTAGGTGCTGAGGAAACCCAACAAGTGGTATCAGAGACAAGCTAGAGTTTTAGAGTAACCTAGACGACGTTAAAAATCTCGAACGAACGAAACCTGACACCCGAAAAATGCTCTCTGGAAACTTTTCAAAAGGTTGGATTTTTCACATTAGAAATACTCAGAAAATCGTGAAGGGTATTGTATCGTCCGACGAGAAGAACGAAACCCTAACTCGACTTAACGATCGTGGAACCGCGACCGAAAGGCTCTTTTTGCAGCGGTTCCGCAGCGCCGTTGGTGAGGCTTGGACTGTGCCTTCTTGTGCTGGCCCGTATGTGCTAATAGCAGTCTCTAGTATATTTTAAAACTACTTAAGTGTTAAGCTTTCTGAGAATTATTTTGGTGATTGATCGTTCGATCGAACGTTTTAACTGCGCCTAGTATATGAGAATGTGATACAATAATTGGAATCTACAAATTTGTTTGTTCCGTGTAAATCTAACATTTCGATCTCGGGTGTAATCGGAAATCTTGTTGAATTATCCGACTTATTTTGAAAAAGTGTTTTCGTGGATGAGACCTAAATGTGAGCTTTACATTTTGGGCATGAAATCTTTGATATGTGATATCCCGGGTTTGTGTTGTCTAAGCGTGGTTATGATTCCAATTGTTGTAGTTTTTCATTTTTCTTTTCTACGACCGTAAGTGTAGTATGTGGTGTATTGCCGATTTCGTTGCTATACATCAACTACAATCGGGATACTCATACTTACTTACGTTGATGATATGTGATATTATGTGTTGCTGAGATATGATGTGCAGGATTGTCGCGATTGAATAGCCGGGGTTTTTATGTGAGATGAGAGTCTTTATTTTCATTCATGTAAAAATTAATTGTATGTAATATTCTTTTATTTTGGGCACTTCCGGGTTGAGGTTGATGTCACCATTATTGTATGTTACATACTTTTCCGCATTAGGATAGACCCAAGGAGGGGAGCACAAGTGACCGGGTTCTACGGTTCAGTGGGAGGCCATCTCGATGAGTCGAGACCGGGTCTCCTAAACTCTAGAATTGGTAGGGTCACTTGCCGCTCTCATAAGGGTCTAGGGGTGTGGGCTTGGCTATTTATCACGACCGTGGAATTCGTATTTTCTATTGTTGGCTAAATACAAAATACGGACCTCCTAGATATCCTTTATTTTCATATGTGCTTTTGCTGTTGATATTCTGTGATGTGATTACTTAGTATCTAAGACGAATGGATTATTATTATATATATGATATATAATATACTTTACTTATGTTTTACACCCGCGCTAGTCCCGCCCCACTATGCCGTTAGTTAAGTAACCTAACAGTGCATAACGGGACACTGTTGTAAATGCGGATTGCATAAGTGTACGTTCTATTTTCTTTTCTTTTTTGTAATGGCTTAGGAACTAAAATGATGGGACTACATTAATAAGATAAATGTAAAGAAAAAGAAACCTAAAGATGTTGTAGAATCGGATTTGAAACACTTTCAGCCTTTTTATGAAAAATGCAAGTTTTCAAAATATGCGGAGGTTAAGCCACTCCTTTTCTAAAGTATTTAGATTCTACAACGAGATCAAATTAAAAGCGTTAAAGGTTTTCATAAAAACCATCCGCAACCCTCCATCATTTTAGGAAGTAGAGTAATTAGTATTCGTGCTACGTATGTTGATTATAGTGAAGGCGTAGTGTACGGTAACTAAGTGATTTCTTCCTACAAAGCATATGATGCGATAAGTTAGGACATTCATGTGATTATTTTGATCATAGTCAAGGGTGATATGGGTGGGTCTAGTTAATCACGAAATGACGGGTAGAACTTGAATAGTGCTTATGATATGTTGACCATAGCCAAGGTCATAAGCAGCTAGGGGTAAAAAAAACCACATCGGGAGTTTCAAAAGTTGAAATTTGCAATGAGATTGCATACCTTCTATATGATAGTTTGATCCCGATCACACTGTGAGTAAGAGTTACTCCCAAGAGAGTTTTGCACTTTTACAATTAGCTAATCCAGTAGGTTTCTAGAAAGGTGTCAACGGGGTGAGACCTCTGGGAAAACGAGTTTTATTTTAATTAGGTCCGTGCAAAAGCACGGGGAACCTCTCTCAAAGTACCGACACTGGCCTGGCTGACCGGTTAGGAAACTCTAGAATGTAATTAATCCTGGCTAGTTTTCTTTTTGAGCTTTTGAAAGAAAATTTGATTAAAGCAGTAGGAGACATCGATTAGATAAGATAATAACCAATCTAAATCTTTGCAAGAGCATTTCGCTGAGTGTTTTTTTTTCTCTCTCTCCTAATGGTAGATACCGATGACGGGACATAAGCTTCTTTTAGAGAAAAACAAACTGATAGGACCGAATTATAAAGATTGGTTGAGGAACTTGAACATTGCACTCACATATGATAAAATATCATATGTACTCACTGCCAAAGCCCCACCCGTCCCAGGACCTGAATCATCTGTTTCGGATAAGGAGATCCAAAAAACATGGGATATTGATTGTGACACGGCCAAGTGCCTCGTGCTTGCTTCTATGGACAGTATACATCAGAAGCAGCACGAGAAGTTGGACGTTCAATCCATCTTTCTTCATACAAAGGACTTGTATTCACAGCAATCTCAGATTTTACGATATGAGGCATCTCGAAAGCTGTTTCAGATGCGAATGGTCCCTGCCACATCAGTAAGAGAACATGTCTTGAAGATGATTGGACTTACAGAAGAACTCGAGGACCTGGGATGGACTATGGATAATGAGCAATATACTGACATTGTTCTACAGTCTCTCCCCCCTGCCTTTGCTCCGTTCATTGTGAATTTCAATATGAACGATTTGGAGAAATCACTGCCTGAAATTCTCAATATGTCGAGAAGTGCAGAGAGCATGCTTAAGACAATGAAAACTCCCGCTCTGTTTTATGGGCCATCTTCCTCTTCCATCCCAAAAGCCAAGGCCAAGGGAATGAAGAAGAAGAAACCCACCAAACCGAGAGGTGGAGTTGAAAAAGCAATGGGGAAAGACAAATCCGGGGCCGCGGGAAGTGGAAAAGGAGAATGTTTTTACTGCCACAAGTCGGGACATTGGAAACACAGTTGTGCTCTGTATCTTTCCGATCTCAAGAAGAAGAAGCAGACTGATGCTTCCTCTTTAGGTGTGTTTGTAACTGAAAATTGTTTTTCTATAAACTCTGCATCTTGGTTATTAGATACCGGTTCTGGTTCTCACATCTGCAATTGTATACAGAGATTGAGAAACAGAAGAGTTTTGAAGATAGGTGACCATACTCTTCGGGTTGGAAATGGTTCCAATGTACATGTTGTATCCGTAGGAGAGTATCATCTGGGGTTGCCTTCGGGTTGTATTTTGGTTTTGAACCCTTGTTATTTTGTACCTAGTATGCAATGTAATATAATATCCGTTTCTTTGTTAGACAATGAAGGATATCATTTTGTGTTGCAAAATAATGTAATGAACATTAACTTGAATCAACAATTGATTGGGTATGGGACACTAAATAACGGTATTTACGTCCTGAACCAACACACAGTTTTCAACATACAACATACTAATAAAAGAAAATTTTCAGATATAAATGAAGCTTTTTTTTGGCATTGTAGACTTGGTCATATTAATGAAACAAGACTAAACAAGCTATATAAAGATGGATATTTGAATTCTTTTGAATATAAAACTTATGCGACTTGTCAGACCTGTATCAAAGGTAAAATGACCAAAACTCCGTTTACTGGACACGGAGAAAGAGCTGTGGAACCCTTAAGCCTCATACATAGTGATGTATGCGGACCAATGTCTATATATGCTAGAGGCGGTTTTTCGTACTTCATTATTTTTACTGATGATTTCTCAAGATTCGGACACGTGTTTTTGTTAAAGCATAAATTCGAAGCTTTGGAGAAATTGAAGGAGTACAAACATGAAGTAGAAAAACAAACAGGCTTAAGCATCAAGAAACATCGATCGGATCGAGGTGCGGAGTATTTGAGTACAGAGTTTTCAGACTTCTTAAAAGAGAATGGGATTCTCTCTCAGCTCACTCCCCATTACACACCACAACACAACAGTGTGTCAGAATGGAGGAATCATATCCTATTAGATATGGTGTGGTCCATAATGAGTGATGCTGAGTTACCGCTTTCCTTTTGGGGACATGCATTGGAGACAGCAATGTATCTGTTAAACAGGGTTACAACCAAGACCGTGCCTACCACTCCATATGAGATATGATGTGGAAAGAGACCATCTCTTAAAAGAGTTAGGATATGGGGTTGTCCAGCTTTTGTCAAAAAGCAGAATCCAGACAAACTCGAGACACGATCGATCATGTGTAAATTTATGGGATATCCAAAACATTCATATGGATATCTATTCTACCACAAGGAGCAACAAAAGGTGTTTGTTTCTCAACATGCCACATTTTTAGAAAATGAAATTTTTACAAATAGTACTGATGGTAATGTGGTAGAACTAGAAGAGGTTCTAGAGACACAAATTACTCGTTACGAATTGGTTGAAGCTAATGATGCAGTAGAACTTCAAGAACCTCAGCCGCTCCGGAGATCTAGTAGAACTTCTCGCCCACCGGAGAGATACTAAGGGTTTTTTCATTGATGGTGATAGAGAAGATTGCATCATGGATGATGATGAACCTACTAGTTTTCAGCAAGCTATCACGAGTGGTGACTCAGTGAAGTGGCCGGATGCCATGAGATCCGAAATGGAGTCTATGTACACCAACAAATTATGGACTTTGGATGTTGCACCCCCTGGGATAAAACCTGTATGTTGCAGATGGATCTTTAAGAGAAAGATTGGTGTAGATGGACAGGTAGAGAAGCAAGGCTTGAAGCGAAAGGTTTTCGTCAAAGACCAGGATTGGACTATGATGAAACTTTCTCTCCAGTAGCAATGCTTAAATCCATTCAGATCCTACTTTCTATTGCTGCTCACTACGACTATGAAATCTGGCAGATGGACGTTAAAACTGCATTTCTAAATGGTGATTTAGAAGAATGCATTTATATGGATCAGCCAGAGGGCTTCATTGACAGTGGGTGCAGCGGGAAGGCATATAGGTTGCATAAATCCATTTATTGATTGAAGCAGGCCTCACGGTGCTGGAACATTTGCTTTGATGATACAATCAAAGAGTTTGATTTTATCAAAAATATAGATGAACCATGCATTTTTAAGAAGATTGTAGGGAGTACTGTCACATTCCTCGTATTGTACGTGGACGACATTCTCTTGATAGAAAATGATATTCCTATGCTACAATCGGTCAAACTATTCTTATCACAAAAGTTCTCCATGAAGGACCTGGGTGATGCCACTTGCATTTTGGGCATTAGGATCTATAGAGATAGATCCAAGAGGTTATTTGGATTGTCCCAATCAAAGTACATTGACACCATCCTAAAAAGGTTTAGTATGGAAGATTCTAAGCGTGGTGATGAAGAGAGAGCTCTCATGAGCATTATACCCTACGCTTCTGCCGTAGGATCTATAATGTATGCGATGTTATGTACTCGCCCTTATGTAGCTTACGCACTAGCTGTTTTAAGCAGGTATCAATCCAACCCAGGGGAGATACATTCGATAGCAGTGAAGAACATTCTTAAGTACTTGTGAAGGACTAAAGAATTGTTCTTGGTGTATGGTAATGGGGATCTCAAAATGGAGGCCTTTACCGATTCCAGCTTCCAAAGTGATAAGGATAACAACAAATCTATCTCAGGGTTTGTATTCACCCTCATGGAGGGGCGGTTAGTTGGAAAAATTCCAAACAGGATACCGTTGCAGACTCCATGATGGAAGCTGACTATATTGCTGCAAATGATGCTGCCAAGGAAGCCGTCTGGATGAGGATGTTCATTGCGGAACTAGGAGTAGTTCCAACCATTGTTTATCCAATAGCATTGTATTGTGATAATAATGGGGCTATGGCGTTGACAAAGAACCCAGGTCCCACAGAAGTCCAGACACATCCTGAGGCGATATCATTTGATCCGGGAGATAGTAGATCGCCACGAGATCGAGATTCGGAGAGTAGATACAAAGAATAACACCGCGGATCCACTCACCAAGGCCCTTCCACAGCCGCAGCATGAGCGATTTTTTGAGATGTTGGGTATGCGATACGCCAATAATTGTTCCTAGTGCAAGTGGGAGATTGTTGGATATATGTATGCCCTAGAGGCCATTATATGTACAGTGGATGCATGGTCATGTATATATATATATATACAGATGACTTTCTTGCTCGACATGATTGTATGCTGTCTAGTTTACTCTATCTTGACATGTTCATTTGATCATGCATCTTATTCATTTAGTACATGTTGATAAAGCCCTCAGGATATTTGCTTGACTACTGGGACTATGATGCAGATCATACTAGTGGGACACGTGTACTTTATGAGCATATCCTTGAACTGTTCCTAGTCGAGGGCGTATCGAGACGGGGCACCGATATTCCAGAGTAGACTAGCATATACCATTCTTGTCCCATATGATGGATGATGGATGATCTCATATCCATCTGGTGTGGTGACACCAAAGATTGTTTGCGGGTGCTCTGTAGAGATTGGATACACTGAATGGACTCGCCGAGAACTCCTATGTGGTATTATATCTATCTTCTAATAGCAGTTCTCAAGTGACGCTGGTATAGGTTAGGCTGTAGACCCAAGATCGTCATAGAGTCTTGTGTGTCCACCCACTATACTTTGATCTCCACCCTACCACGGCTCTACTAAGTCGTGCAAACAGGTGGATTTTCGGTACAGTCCCGAGGCACATGGAGGCAATGAGCGATAGGAGGGGTTTCGTCTTTCCCAGTATTGGGGGTTGATGTTGTGCAAAGCTCGATTGGCGATAACAGGAAGTCCCTGGCCATAGCTGCTGAGATTTACTGATAAGTGTTATCAGTAATTTCTCGATCTATTATGAGCCATACACTGGCATGACTTATTGAGTTATTGGGGTCGATGATACCATCCCTAGACTCGATATGCAGCATATCTGAAGAAGAGACTGGACTGTATGGTAAGTGTTGCCAGTTGGCTTGACGGGTGTTTTTGAGAGCTTCACTTGTTTTCTTCTGATTGCTCAATATCCGGGTGGCCGTTATGTTTAGCTGACCGCTTGCGGCTTATGGGTGTTTGATATGATCATCACCTACTGCCGGCATATTGACGAATCTTAGAGTCCCACATAGGAGTTTCCTAGCTTAGGCGAAATGGTGTGTTGTGCATATGAGATATGCGTGAGGACCCGATTAAATGCGTGTATGTGATACCGTATATTAATCGGGCGTTTTACTATTGGTCGGGTCATATGTGATATGACCGGTTTGTTAAATCAAGTGTTGATTTAACATTGACTTTTAGCTTAATTCTTTATTAAACCCTTTTTCTTTATTGTATGCATGCATGTATGCATATGTTTATGTTGATGCACATGATGATGTGCATGCACACATACATGCATACATTCTTGTATATCATGGTTGATGATACACAAGAGGTGGCAATGCAAGACACGCATGGGAATAAATATGTATATATATTTATTTTAGAATTAAAGAAATAGGAAATCAATTCATGGTGGATAATTCTTCTTGACTCTACATTTGACTTTAGCTTCAAGCATGAGTTAATTTTATATGGTTCATTATACTCGTAAATAAATATCTAGATATTTATTAACCCATGGTTAAGGATGAGAGTGTGAAATTATATATAATTTCTAGTCTCATTTTTAATTAAGTGATTATAATTATCTCTTGAGCTCTTGAGTTGCCATCTTCTTCTTCCTCAATTCTCTTGCTCTCTTGAGATTTCCATAGAGTGAGGTAGTAAAAAAAGGGTTTTGAATAGAGAAAACAAACCACATTACCATTCTACACATCTCTAGCCCATTTGTGTAGGGTGTTTGCTCCACTTCTTTTCGAAGATTAAGTGAAGCAAGGAGCTTTGTGCAAAGGGACTTCGGGTAGATCATCGTGGACTAGGAAGACCTCTAGCGATCCGTTTCAAACTCACAAAGATCCAAAGAGCCACCAAGGGAAGTCTACAAAGGTTGTAATTTCTTCACTTAGTGATTATTAGTTTGTTTTATGTGATACTTTTGTTGTTACACTTAAAAATTCTAGTTAAGATTCTTGGTATGTTTGCATAGCACCTCTCTAAAATTTTAAAGTGGCATGTGTGATGCTTCCAAACCCTAGATTAGGTGCTGAGGAAACCCAACACTGCATAGTCAAACCTAGACTCGAGCAAAAGTTATACCTAACGCTTTGGTACCAACTTTGTCACGACCCAAAAAAAGGCACGTAACTGGCACTTGAATCATGTGAAGTCTATAGAACCCACCTAATTCAAATAAGCCAAAGCCTAGAAATCTAAACCTTTTTAGGGAAATAATAGAGGTGAAGTATTTTTTTTTTAAATGAAGGTATAATGAAATCGAGTTTTCCTTTAAAATGCATAGGTAATGATATATGAAAATGCAAGTGGATTATACTATAGTCGAAAAAAAATTTCGTATTTAAAAATTTGGGCCGCACCTCCCTTGTATACTTTGATCCAAAACCACATACGAGCAATATATATAGGCATCCCCAAGCGGGAGATAGCTCTTCGCCAATCGGTGAAATCACAACCACGCAAGTAAGCAATAAATATACGACGTCCAACGGCGAAGATCAACATAGAAGAAATAAGTAAAGCAAGGCATCAACAACACAAAAGAAGCGAATATACACCCATCACTCTAAGTCTCGCAGCACAAGTCTTTCTAGGTCTACTAATATACAAATCTTGTTTCTGATTGATAGAGTTTATATAGATACAATAGAATAATAAGTATAAGAGTGGGAACGATCCAACGTGTGTCCCACCTACCATAACAAAACACTATGAATGCAAGATATGTGCCAGCGATACCGCTATTGATCCAAACGATCAAACCTGCAAGAAATTGTAGCATAACGGGGGTGAGTTGCCAACT
This sequence comes from Agapanthus africanus, assembly GCA_030015575.1. NCBI lineage: Eukaryota > Viridiplantae > Streptophyta > Magnoliopsida > Asparagales > Amaryllidaceae > Agapanthus > Agapanthus africanus. The sequence continues at coordinate 241,586,268 of CM057343.1, read as the reverse complement.
CATGAGTAGAAAATATCAGCAGGTAGAAATCGAATAAACAACGATTCCTAAGTCATACTCTAACATGAAGGTAATACTATGATATCTAGGGTGTCCATGTATGCATACGTATCAACGATATAATCGATGCCGATAACAACATGTAAAAGATCAAACGTATGAAATCATGTGCCTGTATGTATGAGGAAAGTCAACCAACCTGTGTCAATTAATGACACATCAACATCATGGAAACTCAGTGTTCAATATCGACACTCGAAAACATCATGAAAACCCGTGTCCTGCATCGACACGTAAATCCTCATATCTCAGGTGCTGCATCCTCTGATCGGCCCTCATATCCATCTCTCGACTCCGGTCGGTATCTTCCGGATAACCAGCGAGTCCAAACTATCACCAGTAGGTAGTGCTCCCCTTCTAGGCTCATCGTCATCCTCATAAATTTCTCGCCACGGGATACCTTACCGGGCCTACTATATACCTGCAGACGGTTCATCCAACTCCTCAAATCGGGTCTCGAAAAGAAGCTCAGAACCGAGAAAACTCATGGTGGACACCTCGAAATCACATCATGAGAAACCGTGTTTTTAAAAAAATTCATAATTTCCTTTGAAATATAACCGCGGTTCTCAAATCCAGAAATCTCATGAAAACAACATCTCGATGTATATAACCATAAAGTATGATGTATGCAAATATAGAACAGTAATATGAGCATTTTCAAGTATATCAAGTAAGCATGTCCTATGATAGTGCTGAACAACGAATGAACTTTACAGTTAAGAATAATATCATGATATTGTAGTTCTACTGTGCAAATGGCATGGCAATTATCGATGATAAATGTGTGTGAGCCGGCAAATCTGCGTAAGTGTAACATGTGCATCATCGATAATTGTGCAGGTGTACTAGCAGATGATATCATGTAATAATAAGTACTGGGAACATCATACGTAGGTTACGAGGGATAAACCAATATAAACATGAGCAATAATCAGGTATATATGTTTACACATGAACTATACGGTCAGTTTTAAAAGATACTAATCGTAGTTTTGAAAGTGGGGGCTACGGTGTTTTAAGGAAAAGACACCATTTGAAAATTCGTAGCTTCCCTTGAAGTTTCCTATTTAAAAGTGACTATTCGCCAGTTTTGGAAATAAGTATGGTTCAGGTGGCATCTTTACGTCAGCGATCTCACCTTATAGCAACAAATGTGACAATATCCTTAATCATCATCCTCAAATCACGAGCACGGATCAATCATCCGGTATATCATCATTGCGTACGGTAATCCATCGTACGGTGGCATCAATCTAGATTAAGGATACGTCGTCCTATTCATCAACAAGGGTACGGATCTATGTTCTCATACAGCATATCATCTTTGATTCTCATCCATATATATATTATCAATCTCATGTCATTGCTATATTAATCTCATTATATAACCTGGCACGTGTATTAGTGCATCTATACGGCTTCACATCCTTATATCAAGCATATCTGCTCATATCATCTCATCTCATTATATTGACATCTCAATTTACGTCATCTTGCATTAATCATATCGCCTCATACTCACTATTTTGATCATATCCGTAAGATCATTCATAGGTTCTCTAAACTATAACTTATATATCGGTCATTCATCATTATAGTTGCGGGGGTGCTATACGCCATCCACCCGACTTCCCCCATAGATATAAATCTACTCACCTTCAGTCCTCGCTTGCCGAAGTCGATGATGTCTTGTTCTCCCTTGTCGTCCCGAAGCCCACGCGAAGGTACCTACATATCAAAACACATCGTATCGCATCAAAATCATATTCAAAAACCGACACGTTAAGCGAAGTGCTCATAGGTTAGAACCTATAGCCTACGCATGCAAAAATAACCAAATAACCCTCGTCGTTGACGTGCAAACATCCAACGACCAAATCCAAATTCAAATACCAAAAACAAAGTTTTAGAAATCGGAAAAACATTGCCAAAATCAACTCAAAATGCACCCAGATTTCAGCTCAGGTATACTGGGACAAAACAACTAATACAGTGACTAAATTACAAGGAGTGTGAGCTACAGGACGAACCCCTACACCATGACTCAAAAAGTGGCCGGCAAGGGAAGCCTATAGAACCGGTGTCACCGGATGAGGGTTGGACATTTGAGCTCGTCTTCTTGTAGTGGTCTTCCAGTGGTCCATCTAGGTCAATGTAGCTATTTGTTTTTCTTGCAAATGTCCCAAGTTGCTCCAGATTCCATATAAGCCTCAACAATTCCATAAAAACAGACATCGGAAAATTCTAAGCTCAAGTCTTGGGGTTTCTAGTCTCTAAACTAGCTGGAAAATCACTACAAAAGTCTTGTAAACACTAACTAAACCTCAATTCCACTCTCATAATTCAATTATACCCTAAACCTCCTCTTAGGAAATTCTATAATCACTAAACCATAATAGAACAACTCTAAACTACTGTAGGAGTTAAAGAAACTCAATTTCTAAACTAAGGGTGTAGGGTTTACTTCATAGAGCAACTATGGAAAAACCCTAGATGATCCCAAGTGCTCAAAATCCAATCTTGGTCTACCCATGGTGTTTGTGAGATTTGGAGTAGTTTTTGTGACAGAAAACACAAGTTTTGAAGAAGTTTTGGAGATGGTTTGTGATGGTAGTGAGGTGGAGAAGGAGGAGAAGGAAGTAGAGTAGAAAAAGAATGAGGAGGCAAGGGAAATGTTAAGGGAATGGTTCAAGACTAGAGTCTTCTCACACTTTCTCTATCTTTTCAAATAAAACCCAAAACCATTTAAATGCAAAAGTCACGGTCACAAATAAAAAATGTAACAAGTGTTTTGGAACATGATTTATTGCATGTCATATGCATAAACAAGATTAATGCATAATTAGTGAAATATTAATCGAGTTTAGTAATAACTCGCATACAAATAATTGTATAAATATTTATAAAATATCGAAGTCGCATAAATTCTTTCAAAACAATAATTCTTATTAAATTTCCAATTATTTTCCAAACTATCGATATATAATTATACTGTTTTACGAAAAACCCCATCCGCAAATCGAATAGTTTTCCTGAAATATATTATTTTATTATTTAAATTCCAAAAATAATATTTTAATTTTCTAAAATGTTACAAAAACACAGTTAGATGTGCAGGCTTTTTAGAAGATACCCTAGAAACCTGAGCCCCCAACTCCCACACTTGGCCGCAGATTTATTCACCCTAGCCGCAATTTGCTGCCTGACCCTTGAGTTAGGGTTTAGGTTTGGTTCTATAGCGCACACACATGATTAATAGACTTACCCTATATGCAAAATGTCCTAATTTCACTTAGAGTAAAATCTGGGAGTGTTTTTACAAGATTCAAATTTCGGTTTGCGACTTTTGAGAACTAGATTTTTAGTAATTGAGTTTTGATTCTGTCGTTTGACGTTTGTAGGTCAATGTTGGGAATTGTTTGGTTGTTCTTGCATGCATGGACCATAGGTTCTAACCTATGTATGTTTCGCTTGCCGTGTCGGTTTTCGGATTTAGTTTTGATTTCGTTACGATATTTATTGATTTGTAGATACCTTTGCATAGACTTTCGAGACGACGAAGGAGAGCAAGGCGTGCATCAATTTCGGATAGAGCGGGGATAGTAGGTGAGTAGATGTATATCTACAAGGGAAGTCGGGTGGATAGCGTATAGCACCTCTGCAACCATAATACTAGGAGAATAGAGATGTAGTATATATATAGAAATATACGCTTATGTACATACGGATATAACCATAAGATAAGTATGGGATATTATATGATGAGATGATGACATGATGAAACGAAATGACGTGAGTCGATATGTTGATATGAGGATGCGAGGCGATATATATACACATATACATATGCTAAGATATGATATGAAATGATATATATATGAGAAAATGAGATAATATGAGATACGTGACCATAGATCCGTACTTTGATTCGATGGTACCATACGATGGATTATACCGTACGCGATATGATGTACAGGACGATAGATCCTTACTTTGATTGTTGATACCATACAATGGATTATACCGTACGTGATATGATATACCGGATGAATGATCCACACTCTTGACTCGAGTATGACTTACGATGGATTATAATATATGTGATACTATGAGGCTGGATCACCGACTTATGGATTGTCTCGATTTGGAAAATCATTGCTTTCTAAACACTTTGGTAGATAATAGAGTACATTTGAATCATACCGTAGCCCCGGTTTCAAAACTACGATTCATATTATTTAAACTGTAATCGTATGTTCATGTGTAGTTATGTATTTTATACCGTTCATGTTTACGCTGTATTATTTCCTCGCGACATACGTACTACGTTCCCGGCATTTATCTTTATAAGGCTTCGTCTGCTAGGACACATGCACCATTACCGATGATGCACATGTTGCACGTACACAGATTTTTCGGCTCACACACTCATCATCGGTAAGTGCCATGCCACTTACACATTAGAAACTGCGATATCTCCGTATTATTCTTAAGCAGTAGAATTATAGTCATTGTTCAGTACTTATTACCGCACATGCTAGTTTAGATATTGCACTTCCTTACCTGGTTACACAACATGCTGACATGAAATCATTTGCAATACTTTACAGTAATGTTCTGTGCATGCATTGAAAGTGTATGTTAGCTCCACCACTCAAGCGTACCGTTTTTTAAAAGTTGGTGATGCTAATCTACACTAACCAAGATCTTAAACTAGATGATTAGGGTTTAACAATGATATAAACAAAACTATACTAAGAGAATGAAACTACAACCTTTGTAGATCGTGTCCTTCTCTTCAAATGCTCTGGGTTGTAGTCCACGCGACACCACTAGGCTCCACATGAAAAGGTGCAAGCTTCCTCCGATGACCTCCATGCCGAAGATGATCCACCTGAAATTCCTCTAGCTCAAACTACCTCTTCACTAAACCATCTTTAGTGAAGGAAACACACTATACTTGAATGCTAATCAAGTGTAGGATGGTGTAGTAAGGGTGTTTGGCTCACTAGGTTGATGCAAAGCCCTATGGTTCACATCACATGTGAGGGTTAAGGCTTTGAGGTAGAAGAAGATGGAGATGTAAGAAGCTAGAGAGCAAAATGAGCTCAAGTCAAGAAAATGACTAAGTGTAGAATGAAGTGAAGAATAGCACTCTCTTGAGCTCACTTATTCAAGCATGGAATTATTTGCAATAATAAATTGCAACCAAACTTGAATAGTGAGTCAAGACTGATAAAAAAATGATAAAGCCCATGCTTCACACCATACTCAAAATATCTCGCCATTTTTCCACCTTTTATTCTATTTTCTAAAAATAGAAAATCAACCATGCTTGATATATATATATATATATACATAAATATATATAAAGAAAAGAAAATAATTAAGGAGCTAATAATATTAGTTAATATATAATTATATCAAATATAAATATATATCTTATTATTAAATCAACACTTGATTTAATAATCCGGTTATATCACATATAACCGACTAATATTATTTATCTGTATATCACAATATCAAATCAACATTTGATTCGATAATCCGGTTATATCACATATAACCTGATAACAAATAACCGCCAGATTAGAATACGGTATCACATACTTGTATTTAATCAGCCCCCCCTCCCCTCCCCCCCGCGCACATATCAACATATGCGCCCAATTTCGTTTCGCTTGAACCAGGAAACTTCTGTGTGGGACTCTAAAAACTCGTCAATACGACAGCAGTAGGTGATGATCACATCAGTTACCCATAAGCCATCAGCGGTACTAGCTGGACGTAACGGCTACCGAGTTATTAACCGATTAGAAGATCAGCAAGCAAGCTTGTCCAAAATCTCATGAGTAACTTACCGTACAGTCCGGTCTCTTCGTCTGATATATCGCATATTGAGTCTAGGGGTGGAATCGTCAGACCCCAGTAACTTGATAAATCATGCCGATGTATGGCTTATAACGGTTCGAGAAACTACTGATAACACTTACCAGTAAATCTCATCAACAGCCCTGGCCAGGGACTTCCTGTTATAGCCAATCGAGCATAGAGAAACATCAACTCCCAATACCGGGAGAGACAAAACCCCTCCTATCGCTCATTGCCTCCATGTGACTCGGGGCTGCACCCAAAATCCATCTGTTTGCACGACTCTTTTGAGCCGTGGTAGGGAAGAAATCAAAGCAAGGTGGAAGCTACAAAAGACTCTATGACGATCTTGGGTCTACAGACTAACCGGTACCAGTGCCACCAGAGAACAGCTATTTGACGATAGGTATAGTACCAACTAGGAGTTCTCGGTGAGTCCTGTTTGGTGTACCCATTCTCTAATGAGCACATGTATACAATCTTTGATGTTAAACACCAATAGATATGGGATTAACCATCCCCACATATAGGGTCAAGAAACGTATACACTAGTCTACTCTGGAATATTGATGCCCTGTCTCGATATACCCTCGACTAGGAATAATTAAAGGATGTGCTTGTGGACTACCCAGGTCCCAGTAGTATGATCTGCATCATAGTCCTGATAGTCAAGCCTACATCCTAAGGGCTTTATCAACATATATATGAGAGACGGTATAATAATACCAGTGAACATGTTAAGATAAAGGTAACCAGATACCATACTATCATGTCGAGCAAGAAAGTCCTCTATATATATGTCCAAGCATCCACTATAATATACATCAATGTATAATAATGGCCTATAGGGCATACATATCACTAACAATCTCCCACTTGCACTAAGGCCAGTTGTTGTAATATCTTATACCCAACATCCCAAATAGTTTCTCGAATTGCGTCTGGGGGAGGGCCTTCGTGAGTGGATCTGCTATGTTGTCCTTCGTATCAACTCTCCTGACCTCGATCACCCGGCAATCAACTATCTCACGGATCAGGTGATACCGCCTAAGAATATGTCTGGATCTCTGATGGGACCGGGGTTGCTTGGCCAAAGCCACAGCTCCATTGTTATCACAATACACAAGTATTCGATGCTCAATGGATGAACCACACCAAGTTCAGCTATGAACTTCTTCATCCAGACAGCCTCTTTGGCAGCATCGTTGGCATCGATGTATTCAGCCTCCATCATCGAGTTTGCTACGGTATCTTGCTTGGAACTCTTGTAACATACCGCCCCTCCATTGAGAGTGAAGAAAAAACCCGAGACTGACTTATTGTCGTCCTTATCACTCTGAAAGCTCGAATCGGTAAAAGACTCCACCTGGAGTACACCGTTACCATACACCAAGAACATTTCTTTACTCCTTCTTAAATACTTAAGAATGTTCTTCATAGTTGTCCAGTGGTTTCCCATGGATTGATTGATACTTACTCACTACACCTAGTGAGAAAGCTACATCTGGTCTGGTATATAACATCGCATACATGATTGACACGAGTGCTGATGAATAGGGTATCCTTTGCATGTGAGCCCTCTCCAAATCAGTCTTGGGAGGCATCTCTTTGGAGAGAGTGATTCCTGAGTAAGTGGGTAAATTATCAAGCTTAGAATCTTCCATACTAAACCACTTTAGTATGGTACCTATGTACCTGGATTGGGACAATCCCAACATCCGTTTTAATCTATCTCTATAGATCTTAATACCAAGATGTAGGAGGCATCAATAAAATCTTTCATGGAGAACTTGTATGATAAGAAGATCTTGACCGAGTGTAGCGTAGGAACATCGTTACCTATCAAGAGTATGTCACCCACGTATAATACGAGGAAGACAACCTTATTCTCTACAACCTTCTTGTATATACAAGTTTCATCTACATTTTTGATGAAGTAAAACTCTTTGATAGCTTCATCAAAACAGATGTTCCAGCTCCGCAATGCCTGCTTTAATCCGTTGATTGATTTAAGTAGCTTGCACACGCTTCCGCTGCTCCCACTATCTACGAAGCCCTCTGTCTGTGTCATGTACATGCTCTCTTCTAAATCACCATTTAGAAAAGCGGTCTTGACGTTCATCTGCCAGATTTCGTAGTCATGGTATGCAGCAATGGAAAGTAAGGTCCTGATGGACTTAAGCATAGCCACTGGAGAAAAGGTTTCATCATAATCGACACCAGGTTGTTGACGAAAACCTTTTGTAACAAGTCTAGCTTTGAAAGTCTTAACTTTTCCATTTACACCAATTTTCTTCTTAAAGATCCACTTGCTCCCAATGGGTTTTATCCTTTCAGGCGCAGCTTCCAAAGTCCATACTTTGTTGGTGTACATGGATTCCATCTGGGATCGCATAGTATCCAGCCATTTCACAGAGTCCCCACTTATGATGGACTTCTCGAAACTAGTTGGGTCATCATCTTCCATGATGCAATCCTCTTTCCTACCGTCTACGAGAAAACCGTAGTATCGCTCAGGTGGATGAGGAACCCAACTAGATCTGCGGAGTGGCTGGGGTTCGTCAAGGACTATTGAATTCTCTAGTTCTACTAAATTATCAGTTATAGTTTATGTAGCTGGAACTTCTTCCAGTTCTACCTCATTACCACTAATTTCTTTTACAAGAAATTCCTTTTCTAAGAAGTCGGCATATTGAGAAACAAACACCTTTTGTGCCTCAGTGTGTTAGAAGATATATCCTTGTGAATTCTTTGGATAACCTACAAACTTACAAAGAACTGACCTTACCTTGAGCTTGTCCGGATTTTTCATTTTGACATAGGCTGGACAACCCCATATCATAACTCGTATAAGATACGGTCTCTTTCCACTCCATGTCTCATTTGGTGTTTTAGGCACAGATTTTGATGGAACTTTATTCAATAGGTAGGCGGCTGTCTCAAGCGCATAACCCCAAAAAGAAATAGGTAACTCAGCAGTACTCATCATAGAGCGCACCATATATAATAGGGGGTGATTCCTCCGCTCCGATACTCCGTTGTGCTATGCTGTATATGGAGGAGTAAGTTGAGAGTGAATCCCATTCACTTTTAAATAATCCGGGAACTTCGTGCTCAAGTATTATCCTCCCCGATCAGATCGAAGGATTTTAATACTTTTACCCGTCTGGTTCATTACTTCGTTCTTATATTTCTTGAATTCCCCAAAAGCTTGAGACTTGTGTTTCAATAATAACACATGTCCGAATCTTGAAAGATCATCGGTGAATGTAATAAAATATGAGGAACCATTCCTGGCATGAGTAGACATAGGACCGCATACATCACTATGTATCAGTCCCAAGAGTTCAGTAGCTCTTTCTCCGTATCCAGTAAACGGAGTTTTGGTCATTTTACCTTTGAGACATGACTCGCAAGTTTCATAAGATGTAAATTCGAACGGATTCAAATTTCCATCTTTATGTAACATAGCTAGTCTTGTCGCATTGATATGACCTAGTCTACGATGCGACAAGTAGGCTTCGTTCATTTTTGAACTCTTCCTATTGTGTGTATTTTGTACGTTTAGAACCATTGTTTGATTTAGAACGTATATACCATTACATAACGTACCAAACCCAATCAACACTTGATTTAGAAAAATGTTTATAACATTATCCTTTAATGTGAAATTATATGCTTCTGTAGTCGGCAAAGAAACTGATATAATGTTGCACATCATCTTCGGTACGTAGTAACAGTCATTCAGAATCAATGTATTACTAGTTGGTAACACTAGGTGATATTCGCCAACTGCTTGGGCTGCAACAATTGCACCATTCCCTACTACTAAAGATTTATCACCTTTTCCCAGTTCTCCACCTCTCTTTAGCCCATGTAACAAATTACATACGTAGGATCCTGATCCGGTATCCAATACCCAGGACGTAGAGCAAACTGAGAAACAGTTCTCGGTAATGAACACACCCGAAGAAGATGCATCAGTATGCTCCTTCTTCGTTCGGGTGGCGTGGGAATCCGGATATTCCCCTATTCCTTGCTCAGACTTATGACAGTCATAAGATAGAGCGGAAGCTATCCCAGTATAATAATCGAGTTCGGTCAATACATCCATAATATTATCTTGATTAAGGTGTGTCATTGGTCGCTACCTGGAGAGAGAGAGAGAAGGAAACGCATTACCGTGCGCTCTTTGCAAGATTAGATTGGTTATTATCTTATCTAATTAGGATGGCTCCCATAGTTTTTATCAAATATTCCTTCAAACTATAAAAGGTAAGATTTTCCGGGATTAATTACACCCTACAAGTTCGCCAATCGTTCAGCCAGGAAGGTATTGGTACTCTGAGGTAGTCTCCCTATACTTTCACATGGAACTAATTAAATAACCTCGTTTCCGTAGGGGTATCACCCCGTTAACACCTTTCTTAGACACCTACTTGATTAGCTAATTGTAAACTCGAAAACTCTCCCAGGAGTAACTCTTACTCGCCGTGGGTATCGGGATCCAACTATCTCATAGTAGGTATTCAATCTCATTGCAGATTTCAACACTTGAAATTTCCGATAATTGTTTTTGCCCATAGCCACTTATGACCTTAACAAGGTCAACAAATCATAAGTGCTAGCCAAGTTCAACCCGTCATTTCTTGATTGAATTAAACCCACCCGTACGACCCTTAACATAGTCAACAAAGCCGTATGACTACCATAATCCAATCGCATCATATGGTTGCAGATAAGCACAAATTCGCTACCGCACACTACGCCTTAACATAGTCAACAAACGTAGCATGAATACTAAATAACACTTATCTGAAATGACTGAGGGTTACGGCTGATTTTGAAGAAAACCTTTAACATAATGAACTTGACATCGTTGTAGAATCTAGTGATTTGAAAACGAGTGTTTTATAGCTTTTGCTAGTTTCGCTAATGAGGTCACTCCAGGTGAAGGGATCTCGGCTCTTTTCTCATCGAATGGGGTGCTGGATATTCATCAAGGAATACCACTATGCAAAAAGAGAAATAGAGAAGCTTTTAAAACAAAACCGAGTGGGTTGTAACATTTGCTAGTTTTGCTAAAGAGGTCACTCCCAGTGAAGGGATCTCGGCTCTTTCCTCATCGAATGAGGTGCTGGATATTCATCAAGGAATACCACTATGCAAAACAAGAACTAGAGCTACCTTTTTAAAAACTTTTTATTCTACAACATCTTTAGGTTTCTTTTCTTTTCATTAATCTCATTTATGAAGTCCCATCATTAATGTTTCCTAAACACCACAAAAAAATGAAACGAAAATAGAATACACGCTTATGCCATCCGCATTCGCCACGGGGCCCCATCATGCACCGTTGGTTACTTAACGAACGGCAGAGCTGGGGCTAGACTAGCGCGGGTGCAAAATATAAGCAACATATATTATATATCATATATATAATATAGCATTCGTCTCACGCAGTTATATGATTACATCATAGAACTAAGCAGCAGAAGTAAACATATGAAATATTGGATATACTAGGAGGTCCGTGTTTTAAATTCAGCCAATAATAAAAAAACAGATTCCACAGTCGTGATGAATAGCCAATCCCACATCCCTAGACCCCTACGAGAGAGGAAAGCAACCCTGCCAATTATAGAGTTAGGAGACCCGGTCTCGACTCTTTAAGATGGCCTCCCACTGGACTCTAGAACCCGGTCACTTGTGCTCCCCTCCTTGGGCTATCCTAATGCGGAAAAGTAAATAATATACATCAGTTGTGACATCATCCTAACCCGGAAGTGTCCCAATAAAAGAATATTACATACAAATTTTACATGGATGAAAATTGTAAAACTCTCATCTCACATAAAACCCCTGGCTATTCACTCATGACGATCCAATATAACATATCACAGCAACACATTGTTGGATATAGTGCCCTCAGAGTCAATTATTGGATCACAGGCACGTGATTGCAATGATTGAGGGATGACCTATGCCGGTAGGACAGTCTTGCTTAAGATGATACTATTGTAGGGTTCCTAGGCACTCTCAAGAGGTCTCACAAGGCATCAACCATGCCAATTTCAAAAAATCTAGGTGCCGAGAAACCCGACTACGGATCGTTGGCTAGAAATCTAGGCGAAAGCTAATCTAGTTAACACTTAACTAAAAGAATACGGAAATACAACCTTTGTAGATCCGGTCCTCTACCTCCACGGCTCCGAGATGAGGTCCTCTCCGCTGTCCAAATCAAATCCGGGCTCTAGCGTCGGCTTCATCGGAGAATGGACGGGCTAGGTCGTCGACGACGTGCTGAAGATGATCTACGTCGAAGCATCACTAGATCGAGCTCCACCTTCACCAAGTCTTGAAAACTTGTGAAGGAAACACACTCTACTACTTGGCAAGAGGTAGAGGATGAAGAAATAGGAAGTGGGTAGACTTTAGTTTTGGATTTCTCACTCATTTCATCAATCCACCATTGATGAAGTGAAGGTTTCTTCTTTTGTTCAAGGAAGAAGAAGAAGAAATGATATGATAAGTTCAAATTAAAAAAGAAAAGAATAATCCATTCTTATCATAACACTAACCATGGTAATGTGTAGAGAATCAATCATGGTTAAATGGGATGGTTAGGGTTAAGCATGAGACAAAATGGTTGCTAAAGTCAAAGTCTTCATGAAGCTTCAACAAGCTTCCAAATAAAGCCACCATTTTGCATTATGCTTATCATTTTCCAATAATGAATAAACAAATAAATAAATAGATATGAAAATGAAAACCCTAACCATTACATAACCATGGTTTAAACTTTACACAAAACAAAGTTAGCATGCATCATCAAACATGATACATACAAGTGCACAAAAGTATATCGCATATACAATGCGCACATCCGAGTGAGAAAATCCATCTTAAGTGAACCAATACTAGTTAATGCAAAGTAATATATCAAATATATAATTATGCATTAAATCATTAAATCAACACTTGATTCAATGATCCGGTCATGTCGCACATAACCGACTGGTATCAATAGTAACAACTTATCGAATCAACACTTGATCCGATAACCCGGCTATATCGTATATAACCGATCATTGTCACATCGTGAGAATCGAATACAGTATCACATACTAGTATTATTCTCGGTCCCGCACATATCTCATATGCGCTCCTATTTCGTTTCGCTTGAGCCAGGAAACCTCTGTGTAGGACTCTAAAGACTCGTCAATACGCCGGCAGCAGGTGATGATCATATCAAACACCCGCAAGCCGCAAGCGGTCTGCTAAACGTAACGGCCACCCGGGTATTGAGCGATCAGAAGATCGACGAGCAAGCCCGCTCAAACTCCAGTGAATCCAACCAGTAACACTACCGTACAGTCCGGTCTGTCCGTCTGATATGTCGCATATCTTGCCTAGGGGTGGTAAACGTCAGACCCCAATAGCTCGATAAGTCGTGTCGATATGAGGTCTATAACAATTCGAGAAACTACTGGTAACACTTACCAGTAAATCTCAGCAACCCTGGCCAGGGATTTCCTGTTATAGCCAATCGAACACAGCGCAACATCAACCCCCTATACCGGGAGAGACGAATCCCCTCCTATCGCTCATTGCCTCCATGTGATTCGGGACTGTCCCCAAAAACCACCGTTTTGCACGCCCTCTTGGACATGGTAAGATGGAAATCAAAGCACAGTGGGAACCACACAAGACTCTATGACGATCTCGGGTCAACAGACTACTCTGTACCAGTGTCACCAGAGAACTGCCATCTGACGTGAGGTATAATACCATCTGGGAGTTCTCGGCGAGTCCGTCCAGTGTACCCAGTCTCTACTGAGCACCCGTATATCATCTCTGATGTCAAACACCAATGGATATGGGACCATCCATCGCCCATCTGTATGGGTCGAGAAGGTATACGCTAGTCTACTCTGGTATATCGATGCCCCGTCTCGATACACCCACGACTAGGGACTTTGAAGGATGTACTTATGGACTACCATGTCCCCACTAGTATGATCCGCATCATAGTCCGGGTAGTCAAGTACACATCCTAAGGGCTTTACCAACATGTAATAGAGAGACAAACAGTATACACGTTAAGGTAAAGATCAACCAGATAGCATACTATCATGTCGAGCAAGAAAGTCCTCCCTATATACGTCCTAGCATCCACTACAATATACATCATATGTACAGTAATGGCCTCTAGGGCATACATATAACTAACAATCTCCCACTTGCACTAGGGCCATCTGTAGCAGTGGTTACAGTATCTCATACTCAACCATCCCATAAAAGTCTCTCTCTGGGAACAGGCCTTTGTGAGTGGATCCGCTGTGTTGTCCTCTGAGTCTACTCTCCAAATCTCGATCACCCTGGAGATCAACCATCTCCATTATCAAGTGATACTGCCTTAGAATATGTCTGGATCACTGATGGGACCTGCGTTCCTTGGCATAAGCCACAACTCCATTGTCTCACAATGGTAGGAACATAGTTCATCTTTTGAACCAATATACACCCAAACAGCCTCTTCGGTAGCGTGTTAAGTAGCGATGTATCCTGCCTTTATCGTCTAGTATGTCACGGTATCTAGCTTGGAACTCTTCCAACATACCGTCCCTTTACTGAGGGTAAAGACAATGCCTGCGACTGACATTCAGTCGTCTTTATCACCCTGGAACCCTTCCATTGATTCTCCCCAGGATCAACTGATACCATCTCACTACAACTAGTGAGTAGCCTAACATCCATTTAGATCTATCTCATAGATCCAAAATCCAGGATTTAGTAGGTATCATTTTGATCCTATATGGAGAATCCTTGTGATAAGCGGAGATTGACTGAGCGTAGCATAGGAAACTCCTTCCCTATCTTGAGTATGTCATCCACGTACTCTACGAGGATCACCACTATACTCCCTACTACCTTTTTGTATATACAAGGTTCATCTACCATTTTGATGATGTCAAACTCTTCGACTAACACATCAAAACAGACGTTCCATCTCCGCGATGCCTGCTTTATCCTATAAAGCATCTTGCACTCGTTTCCGCTGCTTCCACTGTTTACGAGGCCCTCTGGCTGTGTACTTATAGACGCTCTCTTCTAAATCATCATTTTAGAAGAGCTGTCATGACACCCAACCACCAGATATCGTAGTCATGGTATGTAGCCATGGCAAGTAGTATCTGGATGGACTTAAGCATAGGTACTGGAAAAGGTTTGATCATTATCCACGCCTGGTCAATGATGAAAACCTTTAACAAGTCTAGCTTTGAAAGTCTCAACTTTTCCATCTACACCAAGTAATCTTCTCAAGATTTACTTGCTCCTGATGGGGATTTAACCCTTCAGATATTGCAACCAAAGTCCATACTTTGCTGGTGTACATGGATTCCATCTCAGATCGCTAAACATCCAGCCATTCTTACAGAGTCTCACTCCTGATGGCCAGCTCGAAACTAGTTGGGTCATCATCCCATGATGCAATCCTCGCTCCCACTGTCATAGAGAAACCAGAGTATCTCTCAGGTGGGTGAGGAACCCTACTAGATCGGCGGAGAGGCTGAGGTTCGTTGGTTTCTACTGAATCCTTTGGTTCTATCAAATCATCAGCTGCAGTTTGTATAGCTAGAACCTTTCCAGTTCTACATTACAGACTTTGCCTCGAGCTTGTCCGGATTTTGCTTTTAGACATAGGCCGGACAACCCCAAATCTTAACTAACTTAAGACATGGGCTCTTCCCTTTCCATATCTCATATGGAGTGGTAGGCAACTGATTTGATTCGAACCCTATTCAATAGGTATGCAGCTTCTCAAGTGCATAACTCCCCAAAAAGGAAATAGGTAACTCAGTAGTACTCATCATAGAGCACACCTTATCATATAGGGTGTGATTGCTCCGCCCCGATATACCATCGTGCTATGGTGTATACGGAGGAGTAATGCTGAGAGAGAATCTCATTCTCTTTTAGAATAATCCAGGAATTCCATGCACAAGTACTCTCCTCCTTGATCTCATCAAAGGACATAATACTCATACCCGTATTCTGGTTCTCTACTTCTCGCTTATATTCTGTGAATATCTCAAAAGGTTCGGACTTGTGTTCCAACAGGAACATATGTCTGAATCTTGAGAGATTATCAGAGAATACAATGAAGTATAAAGAACCAGTCCTGGCATGTGTAGACAGGGGACCTTACATACATCAACATGTATCATCCCAAGAGTTCACTAACTCTTTCTCTGTTTCCAATAAACAGAGCTGTGGTCATCTTATCTTTGTGACATGACTGGCGAGTTTCACAAGATGTAAATTCAAACTGATTTAAATATGCATCTATATGTAACTCTAGCTAGTCGGGTCACATTGATATGACCTAGTCTGCAATACCTCAAGAAGAATTCGTTCATTTCTGAACTCTTCCTCTTGTGTGTGTTCCATATACTAAGAACTGTAGTTTGATTTAGAACATCAATGCTTTTAGATAACGTGTAAGTGCACGGAGGCGCCCCGGCCGTCAATCCGACGGCCAAATGCGGAAGCGGTGATAAACTTAACTTTTCTTGAACTGGCAAACCGCCGCGCACTAATACCCGGATCGAACCATTAACTAGTCCTAGCTATCTACAAGAAAGGGAATAGAGATATACCGACGATCCAAGTCCTCCGGTCTTCTCGTCATCGTCCCGATCTCCTGCGGAATGTCTCGTCTCCTCCTCGTCGCCGGAAGTGCACCACATCGCCTACTTCTTTTACGGGCTCCCACCTCAATGCCGAGGCAACTCGGGCACGAAGCCGGCTACTCGACGTGCCCAAGATTCGCTGTAGAAAATAGTAGAACTAGTGTCTCATTTGGGGTTTATGGAGGTGCCATTTTGGTGGAGGAAATGAGGTATGAACTTTTGTGGAGGAACTTGGGGATTTTTCTAGCATCAAGAGAGCAAAAATCCCCACTACAAAAATGGGCAACCCACCCTCATGGTGGCCGGCCATCACTAGAGGAGAGGGAGGGGAAGAATGAGATGGTTGCCAAAAATGAGAGAGTCATTCTCATATCAAAAACAAGAGAGAGAGAGGAAAGTCTATCATGCAAAAAGGGAATGATCACAAGGTAAACTCAACACTCAACACCACCATCATCACCCCACAAAGTCCAACCATCATGAACCATGATGACTCAAAAAGTCATGCCATCATGAAGAAATCAAGTCAAAGGATGGTGCACATCATGAAAGCCATCATGATGCAACAAGATGCAAAGAACCCCCTCCACTAATGCCTATTTGCAACAATGCAAATAAACCCTCCTCCACCAATCTTCGGCCAATGAACGGAACAATGAAAATCGGCCGAAACGGAAAGCAAACTGGCAACTCCAGAAAACTGGTCCCGTAATAAATTACAGGAAAACCCCGATACTGTGCATACACACCCGCATCTGTATTTCGACCGAAATACAAATGCAATGAGACAAAGTCTACACTGTACTATACTAGGATCCGGCTTAAACCAAAGCCGGCCAGTAATATCTGTTCGATCCTGATCCGTGCAATGCCGCACGTATCTGATCGAACCCTGCCATATAACCATACGGCCAATAGTACAAACTGTCCGATCCTGATCCGTGCAATACCGCACGTATCTGATCGGACCCTGCCATATCTCCATACGGCCTCTACAACCTTTCGCCCGAAAGCTGAGTAACAGAATGTGGGGGACTCTAAAGACTCGTCAACACCTTGGTCGTGGATTTAACCACTAGTACGTCAGAGGTATAAGCCAATACATAACGGGCTACCAGGTATTGACCAAAAGGGACGTCTGTGAGCGAACTCAGCCTGACTCCCTACTGAGCCTGTCAGTGACAATATCCGTACAGTCCGGTCCGTTCGTCTATGAGCATCGCATGGCGGGCCTAGGGGGTTGGTAAAAGTCAGACCCCCAGAAGCGGTACAAGTCGTGTCGGAATGTAGCCCAGAACACCCTGAGATACTACTGGAATACCTACCAGTAAATCTCCTTGCCTCGGCCGAGGGCTTCGTGTAATGGCTCTCCTAGACACAGCACGACCTCACCCCCAATACCGGGAGAGACGAACCCCTGAAGATACGCTCACTGCCTCCATGTGGCTCGGGACTGTACCCAACTAAAACCTGTTTGCACGACTCCTTTGAGCCGTGGTAGGGTAGTAATCAAAGTACAGTGGGAACTCACACGAGACAAATGACGATCCCCAGGTCGATGAACTAACCTGTACACATGTCACCAGGGAACTGCCATCTGACGTCTGGTATATGACCAACTAGCATGTTCCCGGCGAGTCCTGTCCGGTGTACTCATAACCCAATGAGCACCTGTATACATCTTAGGTGATCCAACGGACACCAGTGGCTTGTGAGACCGGCCACCGCCCCTTGTCGGGGTCTCGACTGTATACACTAGTCTACTATGGAGAATCGATGCCCTGTCTCGAAACTCTCACGACTAGGGACCATTTAAGGATATGCTTATAGACCCCCAGCTCCCACTTATATGATCGCCCTCATACTGCTGGTGGTCAAGAAAGAATCCTAGGGGCTCTATCAACGTGTAATAGCAACTTGTCAGGTCACCTGAAGCAGTACACGATGATAAAGGTAAACCAGATAGCATACTATCATCTCGAGTAAGACTGTCCTACCGGGATAGGTCCTCCATCAATCATTACAATCACGTACCTGTGACCTAATAATTGACTCTGAGGGCACTATCTCCAACAATCTCCCACTTGCACTCAAGGCTAATTATTGCGATGTCGCATACTCACAGCCCGTGTGATACCGAACACCCAACTCCTCTACTAGTCAGTCTCACAAAGCTCGTTTGCGAAACTATTGCGTTCGAAGAATAGCCTCAGTGAGTGGATCCGCTTTGTTGTCTCTTTCAATGTCTCTCTATATCTCAAGTTCGCGGAGAAACCCATCTCCCGAAATGAGCAATACCTGTCTTAGAATGTGTTTGGATGTCTGATGGGACATAGCTCATAAATGAACTCCAAATCCAAACTTCTTAGACTGTATCGTCAACTGAACTTAATCAGTATCCTGCGCCATGCCTCCCTCAGTATTGCCTTGGACCAACTGTCCAAAATACTGCCCCTCGTCAGAAGGAAAAAACTATAACTCTGACAACCTCCTTGTCGTCCATGTCACCTTGGAAGCCTGGAATGATAACTGTCTCCCGAATGAGGCTGTCGTTATTATATCCCTAGAACATCCACTTATGTTCTAAAACTGCTTCCGACCGTTTCTCCAGGATTGGATTAATGTCAGCTTATTGCATCTAGTGCAAGAACAATGTCTGGTGTGGTACTTGACAACTCATGATTGACTCAATTGCCTGAGCAAGTGATCTGCCAATCATGCACATCCCTCTCCCTTTTAGTCTGTAAGACACCTTTAGAGAGGGTGACTCCATCACCTGCAGGTACACTACCGTGCCAGGAGTCGTTCATTCTAAATTCCCTTAGAATGCTGTCTAAGTACCCAGATTGGGAAACTACCCAAATCTAGATCTAAAACCATAGATCTAGTAGCCAGTATGTCTGATATAAAATCCATTTCCTTTGTGGAGAAACTACTGTGTGACGACCAAAGTATAACCGATTGTAGTATAGGAGTTTCTTTTCCTACTCTGTGTATGTCATCCAAATACTAGGATATCACACCCTACTACCTTCTCAACAGATCCATCCCCTATTCTGATGAAGTCAAACCTATGACTGTCACGTCAGAAATAGATGATCTATCTCCGCTACTGGTGCTTCAGTCTATAAATAGACATAAGCTACCTGTCCACCAATGCTTCCGCTGCTCCCACTGACTACGACAACCCTCTGGCAGAGTCATATACACGTACACTTCTAAAACTAGTTTAGAACGACGCTATACTCATCCTCCCGCCGGGTCTCGCAGCCTGGAACAACAGCAATGGTAATTGTGGGTAAACAAGAACTTCCCTGTCACCGTCCTTGAGGCTACCGGAGTACCTCTCGGGTGCCTGAAGTTACCCACCTTATCTGCGGAGTGGCCAATGGAATGTCAATCCAGATTGAATCTTTAGGTTCCTTATCAAATCTTCAGTAATCGTTTGTGGTTCTGGAATCACTTCCAGTTCTACCATACTCCCACTACTGTTTTCTGAAAAAATCCATTTTTATTAAAACTGTGGCGAGTCTAGAACAATATTGCTATTGTTCATCCAGATGGTAGAATATCAACCCGCGTCATAGCCTGGGTCAACCCACAAACAGCCATTACAGAAACGTGCCTTGAGTTGTCCAGTGTCTGGTTTTAATCATAAACCGGACAACTCCCCGTACCTTAACATCGTTAAGATATGAACTGTTCTATATCCAATATAGAACCAGAGGCACTGATTTAATTGAACCAGATTCAAATCATGCGGCTGTCTCCAGTGCATGTCAACTAAATGGAGAGAGGCCGATCAGCGTTACTCAACTTAGGAATGTTTCCAATTACGAGTAACCTGAAAGGGAAGCAATTTCTCTTAATCACTACTATCAACTGAACACCATACAAAAGTATCTACATCTTCGATCACTTTGAAGAATCCCGATACTTGCTATACCTGGTTCTCTACTCTATTCAAATACCTATAACTTCTCAAAATTCAGATCCTGTGTTTCCGCGAAACACTTGTCTAAAAACTAGAGAAGTCATAAGTAAACCGAATATAGTACGAGGACCAACCCTTCTGTCCTGATGGACCCTGGACAACATACAATACTCTGTATAAGTCCCTTGAGTCTGAAAACTCATTCACTGTGTGTCGTAGGTTGAAAACTGTACTTATGGTTAAGAAAAATTACACCGCTGTTTAATACTCCTTACCTAACCATCCACTGATATAGGTAAATGTCGTAGACATAATTTCAGAAAGGTATATCTCACTCTATGAAAATAGACGTACAGATATATCAATTTGAAATTGGTGCATAAAAGCGGATATTCAAAACCAAATATTTGCCGACCGGCAAACAACCCAGGTGACTTCCTCAAATATCACCGATTATAACGAATCCCGATATAATGAGGATGATCACCCAATTCCCAATAACTTACTCCCACTCATCATCTGTAAAACCATACAGATGTGAGAATCATACCTGGTAAATACATACCCTGGAGCAAGTGCCTAATCGGGAAATCAGTTTTCCTTTAACATTACACAGTGAAACTGAAACATTGAAATGTTTCGTTGGGGTATCCTGGTATTCCTAGTAATGCCTCTTCCAGATTCACGACTGTAACCGTATAATTCTTTGCCACCTCTCCAAATCCCTTCATATGTCTTTAGTCATTACCTTATGCACACCCCTCAGGCCAAATGGTTTTCTTCCTTCCCTACCGTTCGGCACCAGCCTATGGTTTGGAAGAAGACTATCCAATAAGCATAATGGGTGTACTATCCCAATCCTAGGAGCACTCGCAATGAGAGAGGGTGAAGATAAAAGACAACCGAATAAACCTTATTCCTATTTCTCCTGGACCAGAATCCATCCCCGAACTGGAACAAGTTCCTTTCGAGTTCGTATATAACCATACGATGGAGTATCCAATAAACTGTGGATCTTCGTAGTGATACGGAGTGTCCTGGAGAAATACAAAGGTGATTTAGGATTGGCGAAGAGATACTTGGTTTGGTCGTGAATATCTGTTGCATTTTACTTTGCCCTCTTACTAATCCCTTGCTTTGTCTTAACTTAATACCTTCTGTACACCATCGTCAGGCTAATTGGTTTTCTTCATTCCCTACCGGTCGGCACCAGCCTAAGGTTTGGAAGAAGACTATCCAATTTGCGTAATAGGTGTACTATCTCCTAAATCAAGGAGTACTCGAAACTTGAGAGAAGGTAAAAGGAAAAGACAACTGAATAATCCTATCCGTTTCCTCCAGAACCTGAAACCATCCTCGAATAAATTCTTTCGAGTTCGTATCTAACCATACGATGGTTTTTGTCCAATAGAAGTGGACGTTCGTAGCAACACGGGGTGTCCTGGAGAAAAGGGTAAAAGTAGGAGTGGCAATGAGGTTTCCAACTCTGACAATCCAAAAGCCAGTGTTAAGAAGGTTCGGTCAACTTGGTCACTGAGTCATAGTCTTAGGGTCGGGTCAATGGTCGCTGCCAAAGAGAGAGAGAGAAAAGAAACACTCAGCGTGCACTCTAACCTAGATCAGAATGGTTACCAATTTATCTAATCAGGAAACCTCCCACTGTATCTCAAATTCTCCTCCAAACCTAAAAGAAGAATTAGTCGGGAACACCCGAGGAGTAAACTAACCCATCAGTGGGAATCGGGATCCAACTATCATCACATGATAACATGACGGAATCCGCTCACATCATCATACTCCAGATGGTATGCGCATATCTGGCAAGTTTCAGTTCTTTTGAAACTCCCGATGTGATTTCTGCCCCATGCTCTTATGACCTTGACTTTGGCCAACAAATCATAAGTCACATGTCAAGTTCTACCCGTCATTCTCCAGGTTAATTTGAATCCACCCGTACATACCCTTGACTTTGGCCAACAAGGTAGTACGACTGTCCCAAACCAACGCATCTATCTATGCTGCATATGAATAACCAACAGCTACCAAACACTGTGCCTTGACTTTGGCCAACAAACACAGCTTGAATACTATTGACTACCCATATGAAACGACGGAGGGCTACGAATGGTTTCTGGCGAAAACCTTTAACGTAATGAACTTGATATCGTTGAAGGAACGGATAGCTTTTTGAAAAAATAGTGACGAAAACCATTGCTAAAGAGGTCACTCCCGGTGAAGGGATCTCGGCTCTTTCCCCGTAGAATGAGGTGCAGGATATTCCAACTGAATACCACGGTGCAAAGCAAAAGTAATCGGCTATAGTGAAGTTAATGCCCTGACGCAAACTTCTGTCCAAGGGGTCACTCCCGGTGAAGGGATCTCGGCCCTTGCCTCGTCGACTGAGGAGCAGGATATTCCAACTGAATACCACGATGCAAAACAAAAGTGAACGTCCTTGCAATAACAGCTTTTTTTTGAAAAGTGTTCCAACAACATCAGATTATGTTTGTTTTTAACTTGCATTGATCCGAATCAATGCAGTCCCATCAATTGATCACACCACAAAGAACGAAAATATACTGATGTACGTATATGCCATCCGCATTCGCCACTGGGTCCCGTCATTACCCGTTAGGTTGGCTAACTAACGACAGAGCGGGGACTGGACTAGCGCGGATGCAAAACATATACAACATCTACTAATATATATACCAATATATTATATTCGCTCAAGGCGTGAATAAAAATGCAACATCACAGAAAATGTACAGCATCACAGAAACAATACAGATATCTGGGATCCCCGGGTTTCACAGAGCCACTGCTGAAACCCGACGTTCTCCTGGTCGTGTGGATAGCCTGTGCAATGTAATTCTAGACCCCTACGGGCGCGGCAAGTCACCCGCCAAAACCTGAAGCGAGGCAGCCCCCTTCAGCTCCGTGAATGGACCACCCAGCACTCCACGGAATCCGGCAACTTGGGCACCCCTCCTGGGTCAACCTGTACCCCCTACGAGTGCGGCGAATAGCCCGCCAATCCTAGAGTGAAGCCCCCTCCATCCCATGCCATGAGATGCGGGCTTGTTGCCCTCCAGAACCCGGCTATCCGTGCACCCCTCCGCGGGGCAATCCTAGTACAGAAAGTAAAATATACATACAACGGGTACATCGACCGCAACCAGGTCGTGCCCCAAAATAATAATACAAACAGGCAGTGACGGCAGTCCACATGTCGGACGCTCGCCCCGCAATATCAAATGTACATAATACAACAAAACTGTACTAGCATTGCATCCAGGCTATCCCCCACGACCGATCCGCAACATCACAGCAAAAACAGAACATCAACGTGAAAATCACGTTCGCAAATCCGTCTAACCGGGCTATAGCAGTTAGACCGGATTTACCGATCAAGTGACATTCACGGTCGCAGATATAATGTAAATACTGTGAAATAATGTGTTTAAAATATCCGATCGATCAAACTTTAACAAGTGGGCCCCCAAGTACTACTGTAGCACATCAAGAAATTCTGGGCCCAAAATTAATATTCCAAAACCCATATTTTAAGCCCACAAGCCCTCTGGAAAAAGCTGGTGAGCTGAACCCAATTACCTGCGGCGGAACCGCGGCCAACAAGGGGTTATGGCCGCGGTTCCGCGGTCGTACGGAGGGTTCAGGCAACCAAAATTTTCCAGTGGTCTTAGGGTACTCTGTACATCATTCTGCAATCACCTGAAAAAATTTTCGAGACCAAAAATTTTCAACAGAAACTGATGCGAACTAAAATGCAGTTTTGGAACATTCGATCGATCGAAACAGAAAAACACATTAAGGAAAGCTAGACTAAGTTAATTGCGAGGCTCTGATACCACTGTAAGTGCACGGCGGCGCCCCGGCCGTCAATCCGACGGCCAAATGCGGAAGCGGTGATAAACTTAACTTTTCTTGAACTGGCAAACCGCCGCGCACTAATACCCGGATCGAACCATTAACTAGTCCTAGCTATCTACAAGAAAGGGAATAGAGATATACCGACGATCCAAGTCCTCCGGTCTTCTCGTCATCGTCCCGATCTCTTGCGGAATGTCCCGTCTCCTCCTCGTCGCCGGAAGTGCACCACATCGCCTACTTCTTTTACGGGCTCCCACCTCAATGCCGAGGCAACTCGGGCACGAAGCCGGCTACTCGACGTGCCCAAGATTCGCTGTAGAAAATAGTAGAACTAGTGTCTCATTTGGGGTTTATGGAGGTGCCATTTTGGTGGAGGAAATGAGGTATGAACTTTTGTGGAGGAACTTGGGGATTTTTCTAGCATCAAGAGAGCAAAAATCCCCACTACAAAAATGGGCAACCCACCCTCATGGTGGCCGGCCATCACTAGAGGAGAGGGAGGGGAAGAATGAGATGGTTGCCAAAAATGAGAGAGTCATTCTCATATCAAAAACAAGAGAGAGAGAGGAAAGTCTATCATGCAAAAAGGGAATGATCACAAGGTAAACTCAACACTCAACACCACCATCATCACCTCACAAAGTCCAACCATCATGAACCATGATGACTCAAAAAGTCATGCCATCATGAAGAAATCAAGTCAAAGGATGGTGCACATCATGAAAGCCATCATGATGCAACAAGATGCAAAGAACCCCCTCCACTAATGCCAATTTGCAACAATGCAAATAAACCCTCCTCCACCAATCTTCGGCCAATGAATGGAACAATGAAAATCGGCCGAAACGGAAAGCAAACTGGCAACTCCAGAAAACTGGTCCCGTAATAAATTACAGGAAAACCCCGATACTGTGCATACACACCCGCATCTGTATTTCGACCGAAATACAAATGCAATGAGACAAAGTCTACACTGTACTATACTAGGATCCGGCTTAAACCAAAGCCGGCCAGTAATATCTGTTCGATCCTGATCCGTGCAATGCCGCACGTATCTGATCAAACCCTGCCATATAACCATACGGCCAATAGTACAAACTGTCCGATCCTGATCCGTGCAATACCGCACGTATCTGATCGGACCCTGCCATATCTCCATACGGCCTCTACAACCTTTCGCCCGAAAGCTGAGTAACAGAATGTGGGGGACTCTAAAGACTCGTCAACACCTTGGTCGTGGATTTAACCACTAGTACGTCAGAGGTATAAGCCAATACATAACGGGCTACCAGGTATTGACCAAAAAGGACGTCTGTGAGCGAACTCAGCCTGACTCCCTACAGAGCCTGTCAGTGACAATATCCGTACAGTCCGGTCCGTTCGTCTATGAGCATCGCATGGCGGGCCTAGGGGGTTGGTAAAAGTCAGACCCCCAAAAGCGGTACAAGTCGTGTCGGAGTGTAGCCCAGAACACCCTGAGATACTACTGGAATACCTACCAGTAAATCTCCTTGCCTCGGCCGAGGGCTTCGTGTAATGGCTCTCCTAGACACAGCACGACCTCACCCCCAATACCGGGAGAGACGAACCCCTGAAGATACGCTCACTGCCTCCATGTGGCTCGGGACTGTACCCAACTAAAACCTGTTTGCACGACTCCTTTGAGCCGTGGTAGGGTAGTAATCAAAGTACAGTGGGAACTCACAAGAGACAAATGACGATCCCCAGGTCGATGAACTAACCTGTACACATGTCACCAGGGAACTGCCATCTGACGTCTGGTATATGACCAACTAGCATGTTCCCGGCGAGTCCTGTCCGGTGTACTCATAACCCAATGAGCACCTGTATACATCTTAGGTGATCCAACGGACACCAGTGGCTTGTGAGACCGGCCACCGCCCCTCGTCGGGGTCTCGACTGTATACACTAGTCTACTATGGAGAATCGATGCCCTGTGTAACCCTTCGAAAATCGTTTAGGCAGTTTTTCGGCAAACGGCTAATTTTTCGGCTTTTTCCGTAAAAAAGTCAAAATTGATATTTTTCATTGTAGACCTAATTATACAAAATTTAGATAAGATATTGCTATAATTTTGTCACTAAAATGTCACTTATAATTATCTAGTTAAATAAAAAAAAATTCGTAATTAATTATTTTTTTTATTATTTGAAGCCTTTTTAAATACATTTAATTAGGGATAAATACAAATTTAATTAGGTAAATTTCTTAATTAGGAGTCTTTATAAGCTAAAATATGGTGTTAATAAAATTATATCATGGCTTGCAAACTTTTAGTTTTAAGGAAGGAAATTTAATGAAAAATGAGGTAAAATAAGGGTTTTTTTGTAAAATGTTGAAATGAAAAGTATTAAATGATATCATATGATGTTTTGTGGACCTAGAAACTTCCTTAAAATTTCCCCACCTCCTCCTAAAGCTGCAGCCGACCCTCTTGCTCCAGAATTTCTTCATTTCCCCACTTCATTGTGCTTCATTTTCTTGCTAAAATCCTTTAAAAATCAACAAATTTCCACCTCCATTCAAACCCAAACCCTAATCCCATCTCTCTTCAACCCAAATGAGTTCAAAAACTTGATGAAAGGAGGCTTCTTGGTGACTTGATCATGCTAGGATTCAATTGGGGAGGTAAAAATTCTAAACTAGTTTGCTTACTTGTGGTTTAATTGTGCTAGAATTTCAATTCTAAATATTAGTTTAGTAGTAAATGTTTGATTAGGAAAAATCAAGAGAAGGTTTTGATTTTAGAAATTAGGGTTTGTAGCATAATGCTTGGATTATGTTAGGGATGGTTATCTAGGTGATTGGAGTGGTTAATTGTGTATTGGTATGCTCGCTAAAACGACAAATTTCAATGTTTGTATCGATTTGGTTTGAAAATCGCTTACTAGATTTTTACGAAAAATAGTATGCGTTCAAATTGCGCTAGGTTAGCAATATTATTAGCTTCGTATAGGATTATTAGAGTGCGTGAACGCGGGGTTTCGTCTAGTCGGGATGTAGTTTTGTCGATTTCCCCGAAATGACGATTTTAGCTAAAAATTAGCGATTTTCGTACGTTTTCCCGCGCACCGAGGGCGTGCTATGATTAATTTGAGAGCGTCGATAATTGTATATAGTTACTTGCATCGTTTTAGGTGTTGTAATCTTATGCTTGGTATTGTGCAAATATAGGATCGGTCGGAGAAACATCGGACACGGCGTGCAAAGGTAAAGCGGTGGCCGGATCAGATTAGTGGGGATTTCTGGTGAGTAGATATATTCATCTATGGGGGAATCGTCTGGATGGCGTGAGGCCCCCTCCCTAGTTAGGATTACCCTACTTTATGCATTAATTATATTGTTAGCTAGCTTATCCATTTATATACATGGCATACCCTCACAGCTAACCCTATACTAGATTGCATGGACATTCATATGACATTCATATATACATATGCGATATCATTTCGTAGGACACGAACACCTTACCATTGGCATCTATTGCACGCGCACTATTCATGTGACACACACGCCTTTGGTATTTGCCATGCCACGTGCACTATAAAACCTGTTTAGCTTAGTAACGCCATTGCATTCATGCATGATATTTGAGATTGTATCGCATGCATATACCTCGCATTACTATCATATTTACATAGATTTCTAGCCAAACTCTCACATCATATACATTGATATCATAGACACTTATCATATACAACATGTGGACATTATGATTTTCCTGAGGATTTCAGTTTTGCTGCGATTTCTGGATTTTTGGGGAAAACCGCAAGAATTTAACAAAAACTTATATTTATCATTTTTAAAACAAAGTTGCGGTTTTCTCGTGATGTATGTGTCGTCCACCATGAGTTTTCATGTTTTCTGTTGGATTTCGAGACCCGATTCGAGGAGTGGATGAACCGTCTCGGGTACATGGTTGGCCCGGTATGGTACCCCGGGGCAAGAAGATCGAGTTGTAGACGATGAGCCTGGCAGGGGAAGACTACCTACCGGTGATGTCTGGCGCGGCGGATATCCGGAGGATACCGACCGTTGTCGTGAGATTTATGATATGGGCCGATCCGGACTGACGGAGCCCGATATTGAGACAGATGTGATTCCTATTTGGTGTCGATGCTTGACACGGGTTTTCAGAGGATTTCTTGATGATATTTAGCTATTATGCAGACATTCATTTTCTAAAAGTTAAGAATGCAGTAACATTAACGTTTAAAACACTTAAAGAGTTAGAAAAGATATTGCATACATGTGCATGCATACTAGAGTTATTATATCACATATGGACATACATGTTGTTCCGCATTGCGTGCATTCTTATGATTGCCTTACTAGATGTTATATTTACTCACGAGCTGGCAACTCACCCCCGTTGTGCCACAGTGTCTTGCCGGTCGGACCCGTCAGTCTTGTAGCGGCGGGCTATTTTGTCATCAGTTCCTTTTGCTCAGACTCGCGACATCGCCCGTAGGTGGGTTGCGAGTATACTTTATTTCTTTTTGCTTTATCATTGTATCTAGTATTCTCCATCTACCACTTGTATTGTATATGCGACCTAGTGATGAGACTGAGAGATTTGTATATTGGTGGTTTCTTTTGGGTCGAGCTCACTCGAGCCGGCGTTGCATTTTCTGATATTTTGGGTTTCTTCTATGCTCTTTTCTTGGTATTGCTTATATATTGCATGTGGTTGTGATCCGCCTTGGGCGAAGAGCTAGCTCCCGCTTGGGGATGCCATTTTTATAATTACAGGTTTATTATCTTGTTGTACCCATTTTGGGGGATAGAAAATACAGGGGAGACTCTGCCGAAATTTTCGGGAATTTTTGATGTTCTTTTTTTTGGATTCTATGCAACTTAATTGATTTCAAAACCGTTTTCATTTAAGGTTTTCCTTCACTCTCTTTTGATTTTGGGTTAGATTTCTGGGCTTTGGCTGACTTAGGTTACGGTACGCCTTTAGACGTCTCGTAATCTAAGTGCCAGTCACGTTCCGTACTTTCGGGTCGTGACAAAGTTGGTATCAGAGCTTAGGTTTTACCTTTTTGAGTGTAGGACGACCTTGGTAGATGGAGTAGGTGACATAAGCAGAGTGGCGTAGCGTGGGTATGATCCGCGGCATACTTACGATACGGTACGCCGCCTAAGTGACCTTAGGACATAATTGCTTGTATTTCCTTTCGTGATTCCTTGCATTCCTTGATCCAATTGCAATGTCCTTATCAGTTCTATTTCTTATTCCAGCTTCGATGCCGCCAAAGACTACGAGAGCTCAGCGGGCTGCCGCTAGGGATGAGACTCGGGCGGGCCCGTCTGAGGCAAGGATCGAGCGGGAGGATACTCCTACCCCTCAGGGTCATACTGATCCGCCTTATCCTGACCGTATTGCCAGATTAGAGGCCGGCATGCAAGAGTTGCGGCAGATGATGGGATCTTTAGTTGAGTCCAGCCGGGCACAGAGATCCGAGGACGTTCCTTCCACCGCACAGACCACGATCGTACCTGCTGCACAGATGGTCACTCCTGCTGCTACTACGGAGACTATCCCTATTTCACTACAGGAGTTCATGAGATTGAGACCTCCAGCTTTTACCGGTACAGATGCGACAGAGGACCCACAGGCATTTCTCGATAGGATGGCACGGATTGGCCGTTCGTTGAGGTGTTCTGAGGATAGATTGGTGGAGTTTGCGAGTTTTCGTCTGGAGGGTCTTGCCCAGACATGGTACGACTCAGTAGAGAGAGGCCGAGCTGCAGGTCTGCCTTCTATGACTGGGATGAGTTTACAACTGCATTTCTTGCCCGTTTTCTTCCGGAGAGTGTCCGAGATGCTCGAGCCCGTAGTTTTGAGTCTTTGCGCAAGACTCCTGGGATGACAGTGTCGGAGTATGATATACAGTTTACCCAGTTGTCTCGATATGCTCCGTACCTAGTCGACACAGAAGAGAAGAGAATAAAGAGGTTTGTGCGAGGGCTTGATACACAGCTATTCCTTGCCATCGGCACCCAGCACTTTGATACATACGCAGCCGCGATGGATGCAGCCTTACTTTTGGAGGAGCGTATTTCTGAGACTCCGGTCGCTTCTGGGCCGAAGAGGATCCGTACTGATACGCCAGCTCAGCGGCAGATGGGCAGACATCGTGATAGATTATTTCCGGGAGATGGCGGAGGCAGAGGATTGAGACGAGGTCAGTTATTTGGTTCATATCCACAGACCAAGCAGTCGTCTCCAGGATGTTTTCGGTGTGCGAGTCAGTACCACCGTGTCAGAGACTGTACCATGGGACGTCCGGGCACGGCGACAGTCCCGCATATGACTTTACCACCCTCACCACCTTCTCAGAGAGCTTTACATCCTACTCCTGATGATGCTTCACGCCAGCCAGATGCTTCTAGAGGCCGTGGGCGTGGCGGTCCGGTTCCGCGAGGACGAGGCGACAGAGGCAGAGGCAGAGGCCGAGGTAGAGGCAGAGGACAGCCAGCTATTAGTGGTGGACAGGCCCGAGTGTTCGCGTTGACTCCTCAGGATGCACAGGCATCCAATGCCGTCGTGACAGGTACTCTGCCAGTATGTTCTTTTGATGCACGGGTATTATTTGATCCAGGCTCCACACATTCCTATGTTTCCACATATTTTGCACCGAGGTTGGGCCGAGAGTCATCTCCGTTAGATCAGCCGCTTGTCGTTATTACCCCGGTAGGCGAGTCTTTTGTTGCCCGTTTTGTATACCGATCTTGTTCCGTTCGTATCGGGGAGAGAGATTCTTCAGTAGATTTGATTCTCCTCGATATGCTAGACTTTGACGTTCTTCTTGGTATGGACTGGCTAGCCACCTGTTATGCATCCGTGGACTGCCGTGAAAAAGCAGTCAGATTCAGTTTTCCTGGTGAGCCGGTTCTTATTATTCAGGGAGATCGTAGCGCTACCCTTCCCAGCTTGATTTCTTCTCTTCGCGCTGGTCAGCTCTTAAGGAAAGGGTGTCAGGGATTCTTAGCCTATGTTTGTGATACTAGCTCCACAGAGGTTCCGTTGGACCAGGTCCCTGTTGTGAGAGAGTTTCCTGATGTATTCCCTGATGAGCTGCCTGGTCTGCCACCAGAGCGCGAGATTGAGTTCTGTATTGACTTGATCCCCGGCACGGGGCCTATTTCTATACCTCCTTATCGGATGGCCCCGACGGAGCTGAGAGAGCTAAAGGATCAGTTACAGGACTTGCTGGACAAAGGGCTTATCCGACCGAGTGTGTCACCTTGGGGCGCTCCCGTCTTGTTTGTTAAGAAGAAGGACGGAAGTATGCGTTTATGCATTGACTATCGTCAGCTGAACCGAGTTACTGTGCGGAATAGGTATCCCCTACCCCGCATTGATGACTTATTTGATCAGCTCCAGGGTGCAGGGTTTTTCTCGAAGGTTGATTTACGGTCAGGTTATCACCAGTTGCGGGTTCGGAAGGAGGATATTCCGAAGACTGCCTTCCGTACTCGTTATGGTCATTATGAGTTCTTGGTGATGTCGTTCGGGCTCACCAATGCCTCGGCAGCATTTATGGATTTGATGAACCGCGTATTCAGGCCGTATCTCGATCAGTTCATCATTGTGTTCATTGACGACATCTTGGTTTATTCTCGGAGCCGGGAGGAGCATGAGCAGCACTTACGTATCACATTGCAGACTTTGAGGGAGCATCAGCTGTTCGCCAAATTCTCCAAGTGCGCATTCTGGCTAGACAGTGTCGACTTCTTGGGACATGTGGTGACGAGAGATGGTATTTGCGTGGACCCGAAGAAGATCGAGGCAGTTCAGCGTTGGCCTAGACCGGTATCAGTCACAGAGGTTCGCAGCTTTCTAGGTCTGGCCGGCTATTATCGACGTTTCGTCCAGGATTTCTCCCGCATTGCTGCACCGTTGACCGGGTTGACCCCGAAGGGGGTTCCTTTTGATTGGACCCAGGCATGTGAGGATAGCTTCCAGCAGTTGAAGACTCGTCTGACTACTGCACCAGTGTTAGCATTGCCTTCAGGATCAGGCGGGTTCGTGGTGTATTGTGATGCTTCTAGAGTGGGGCTGGGCTGTGTATTGATGCAGCACGACAGAGTTATCGCGTATGCTTCTCGGCAGCTGAGGAAACACGAGCAGAACTACCCCACCCATGATTTAGAGATGGCTGCAGTGGTATTTGCACTTAAGATCTGGAGACATTATCTATACGGTGAGTCGTGCCAGATATTCACTGACCACAAGAGTTTGAAGTATATCTTCCAGCAGCGAGACCTGAACCTGAGACAGCGCCATTGGATGGAGTTGGTGAAAGATTATGACTGCGAGATTCTATACCATCCGGGCAAGGCGAATGTGGTGGCAGATGCTTTGAGTAGGAGGCCCGGAGGTAGCTTATCTTGTTTGAGCGCAGTACAGATGCAGTCGACGGCGGATTGGCAGGTGTTATGTGACAGCAGAGTGCAGTTCGAGTTTACTTCTTTAGGGGGACAGCTGGCCCATTTCAGAGCACGCCCACAGTTACTTGACCGTATCCGCGAGGCACAGTCCGGCGATGCCCGTATCTTAGATATTATTGAGCAGATTCGGCAGGGCAGAGTTTCTGAGTTCGTGATTGATGATCAGGGGATACTTCGCTTTGGGACTCGACTGTGCGTGCCAGATTCAGAGGGATTGAGGCGTGATATTCTCGAGGAGGCACATAGATCAATATACAGTGTGCATCCAGGTTCCACCAAGATGTACCGTGATTTGAGAGAGGTTTACTGGTGGGACGGGATGAAGAAGGATATTGCAGACTTTGTGTCGAGATGCCTGACTTGTCAGCAAGTCAAGGCCGAGCACCAGAGGCCAGCCGGCGAGTTACAGCCTTTGCCCATCCCTGAGTGGAAGTGGGAGCAGGTCTCCATGGACTTCGTTGTGGGTCTACCCAGGACCAGTCGAGGGTATGACTCTATTTGGGTGATTGTGGATCGACTGACGAAAGCGGCTCACTTCCTGCCAGTGAAGACCACTTTTGGATTTTCTCAGTACGCCCAGGTTTATATTGATGAGATAGTGCGACTGCATGGCGTTCCGACTTGCATCGTGTCCGACCGTGGCACCCAGTTTACCAGCCGATTGTGGCAGAAACTCCAGGAAGCTTTGGGCACCCGATTGAGTTTTAGCACAGCCTTTCATCCGCAGACTGACGGTCAGTCGGAGCGTACGATTCAGACTCTTGAGGACATGCTCAGAGCTTGTGTTTTAGATTTCGGTGGTAGCTGGGATCGTCATTTGCCTTTGATCGAGTTTTCCTACAATAATAGCTTTCAGGAGACGATTCAGATGGCACCTTTCGAGGCTTTATATGGGAGGAGATGTCGATCGCCGGTATGTTGGACAGAGCTCAGGGAGAGCAGTATTTTGGGGCCGCAGATCGTACAGGAGACGACCGAGAAAATACAGCTGATTCGGGACAGGATGAGAGCGGCACAGAGTAGGCAGAAATCTTATGCTGACAGGCGTCGTCGCCGACTCGAGTTCGCTGTTGGCGATCATGTTTTCCTGAAGGTCTCTCCGATGAAGGGTGTGATGAGATTTGGGCGGAAAGGGAAGCTGAGTCCTAGATATGTTGGTCCTTTCGAGATCCTAGAGCGTGTTGGCCCAGTCGCTTATCGGTTAGCTCTTCCGCCCAGCTTCCCCGATGTTCACCCCGTATTCCATGTCTCGATGCTCCGCAAGTACCTTCATGATCCTTCCCAGGCGATTCAGCACCAGACGATCCGGTTAGAGCGTGATCTTTCTTTCACCGAGCAGCCGGTTGTCATCTTGGATCGGCAGGTGAAGAAATTGAGGTCGAAGGTCATACCGTCTGTCAAGGTTCTTTGGCGTGGCCCGAACAGCGAGGAGGTCACCTGGGAGACCGAGGTCGAGATGAGGAAGAGATATCCTCATCTTTTTGAAGGTACGCGTAGTTAAATTTTAAATTCGGGGACCGAATTTCCTTAAGGGGGGAAGATTGTAACCCTTCGAAAATCGTTTAGGCAGTTTTTCGGCAAACGGCTAATTTTTCGGCTTTTTCCGTAAAAAAGTCAAAATTGATATTTTTCATTGTAGACCTAATTATACAAAATTTAGATAAGATATTACTATAATTTTGTCACTAAAATGTCACTTATAATTATCTAGTTAAATAAAAAAAATTCGTAATTAATTATTTTTTTATTATTTTAAGCCTTTTTAAATACATTTAATTAGGGATAAATACAAATTTAATTAGGTAAATTTCTTAATTAGGAGTCTTTATAAGCTAAAATATTGTGTTAATAAAATTATATCATGGCTTGCAAACTTTTAGTTTTAAGGAAGGAAATTTAATGAAAAATGAGGTAAAATAAGGGTTTTTTTGTAAAATGTTGAAATGAAAAGTATTAAATGATATCATATGATGTTTTGTGGACCTAGAAACTTCCTTAAAATTTCCCCACCTCCTCCTAAAGCTGCAGCCGGCCCTCTTGCTCCAGAATTTCTTCATTTCCCCACTTCATTGTGCTTCATTTTCTTGCTAAAATCCTTTAAAAATCAACAAATTTCCACCTCCATTCAAACCCAAACCCTAATCCCATCTCTCTTCAACCCAAATGAGTTCAAAAACTTGATGAAAGGAGGCTTCTTGGTGACTTGATCATGCTAGGATTCAATTGGGGAGGTAAAAATTCTAAACTAGTTTGCTTACTTGTGGTTTAATTGTGCTAGAATTTCAATTCTAAATATTAGTTTAGTAGTAAATGTTTGATTAGGAAAAATCAAGAGAAGGTTTTGATTTTAGAAATTAGGGTTTGTAGCATAATGCTTGGATTATGTTAGGGATGGTTATCTAGGTGATTGGAGTGGTTAATTATGTATTGGTATGCTCGCTAAAACGACAAATTTCAATGTTTGTATCGATTTGGTTTGAAAATCGCTTACTAGATTTTTACGAAAAATAGTATGCGTTCAAATTGCGCTAGGTTAGCAATATTATTAGCTTCGTATAGGATTATTAGAGTGCGCGAACGCGGGGTTTCGTCTAGTCGGGATGTAGTTTTGTCGATTTCCCCGAAATGACGATTTTAGCTAAAAATTAGCGATTTTCGTGCGTTTTCCCGCGCACCGAGGGCGTGCTATGATTAATTTGAGAGCGTCGATAATTGTATATAGTTACTTACATCGTTTTAGGTGTTGTAATCTTATGCTTGGTATTGTGCAAATATAGGATCGGTCGGAGAAACATCGGACACGGCGCGCAAAGGCAAAGCGGTGGCCGGATCAGATTAGTGGGGATTTCTGGTGAGTAGATATATTCATCTATGGGGGAATCGTCTGGATGGCGTGAGGCCCCCTCCCTAGTTAGGATTACCCTACTTTATGCATTAATTATATTGTTAGCTAGCTTATCCATTTATATACATGGCATACCCTCACAGCTAACCCTATACTAGATTGCATGGGCATTCATATGACATTCATATATACATATGCGATATCATTTCGTAGGACACGAACACCTTACCATTGGCATCTATTGCACGCGCACTATTCATGTGACACACACGCCTTTGGTATTTGCCATGCCACGTGCACTATAAAACCTGTTTAGCTTAGTAACGCCATTGCATTCATGCATGATATTTGAGATTGTATCGCATGCATATACCTCGCATTACTATCATATTTACATAGATTTCTAGCCAAACTCTCACATCATATACATTGATATCATAGACACTTATCATATACAACATGTGGACATTATGATTTTCCTGAGGATTTCAGTTTTGCTGCGATTTCTGGATTTTTGGGGAAAACCGCAAGAATTTAACAAAAACTTATATTTATCATTTTTAAAACAAAGTTGCGGTTTTCTCGTGATGTATGTGTCGTCCACCATGAGTTTTCATGTTTTCTGTTGGATTTCGAGACCCGATTCGAGGAGTGGATGAACCGTCTCGGATACATGGTGGGTCCGGTATGGTACCCCGGGGCAAGAAGATCGAGTTGTAGACGATGAGCCTGGCAGGGGAAGACTACCTACCGGTGATGTCTGGCGCGGCGGATATCCGGAGGATACCGACCGTTGTCGTGAGATTTATGATATGGGCCGATCCGGACTGACGGAGCCCGATATTGAGACAGATGTGATTCCTATTTGGTGTCGATGCTTGACACGGGTTTTCAGAGGATTTCTTGATGATATTTAGCTATTATGCAGACATTCATTTTCTAAAAGTTAAGAATGCAGTAACATTAACGTTTAAAACACTTAAAGAGTTAGAAAAGATATTGCATACATGTGCATGCATACTAGAGTTATTATATCACATATGGACATACATGTTGTTCCGCATTGCGTGCATTCTTACGATTGCCTTACTAGATGTTATATTTACTCACGAGCTGGCAACTCACCCCCGTTGTGCCACAGTGTCTTGCAGGTCGGACCCGTCAGTCTTGTAGCGGCGGGCTATTTTGTCATCAGTTCCTTTTGCTCAGACTCGCGACATCGCCCGTAGGTGGGTTGCGAGTATACTTTATTTCTTTTTGCTTTATCATTGTATCTAGTATTCTCCATCTACCACTTGTATTGTATATGCGACCTAGTGATGAGACTGAGAGATTTGTATATTGGTGGTTTCTTTTGGGTCGAGCTCACTCGAGCCGGCGTTGCGTTTTCTGATATTTTGGGTTTCTTCTATGCTCTTTTCTTGGTATTGCTTATATATTGCATGTGGTTGTGATCCGCCTTGGGCGAAGAGCTAGCTCCCGCTTGGGGATGCCATTTTTATAATTACAGGTTTATTATCTTGTTGTACCCATTTTGGGGGATAGAAAATACAGGGGAGACTCTGCCGAAATTTTCGGGAATTTTTGATGTTCTTTTTTTTGGATTCTATGCAACTTAATTGATTTCAAAACCGTTTTCATTTAAGGTTTTCCTTCACTCTCTTTTGATTTTGGGTTAGATTTCTGGGCTTTGGCTGACTTAGGTTACGGTACGCCTTTAGACGTCTCGCAATCTAAGTGCCAGTCACGTTCCGTACTTTCGGGTCGTGACACCCTGTCTCGAAACTCTCACGACTAGGGACCATTTAAGGATATGCTTATAGACCCCCAGCTCCCACTTATATGATCGCCCTCATACTGCTGGTGGTCAAGCAAGAATCCTAGGGGCTCTATCAACGTGTAATAGCGACTTGTCAGGTCACCAGAAGAAGTACACGATGATAAAGGTAAACCAGATAGCATACTATCATCTCGAGTAAGACTGTCCTACCGGGATAGGTCCTCCATCAATCATTACAATCACGTACCTGTGACCTAATAATTGACTCTGAGGGCACTATCTCCAACATAACGTGCCTGAACAGATCAACTTTTGATATAGGAAATGTTCAAAACATTATCCAACAATATAAAATTTTATCATTTCTTTACTAATAAAGAGATAGATATGATTTTGTATATCAGGTTCGGTATCTAATAACATTTGTTCAGAATCAATGTATTCGTAATACAGGGTGACAGTGACCGACAGACTTGGCCGCAACTCTTGCCCCGTTTTCTGCCTCATGAAACTTATCACCCGTTCTCAGTTCTCTACCTGGCTGTAGCCCTATGTAACATATTACATATCTGGGATCCTGTTCTGGTATCACATACCCAGGACGTAAAGGACACTGAGAAACAGTTCTATGTAATGAACACACCCGAAGATGATGCATCAGCATGCACTCTCTTCGTTTGGGCGGCACGGGAATTCTGGTAATCCCCAATTTCCTGCTCTGTCTTATAACAATTATAAGTTGGAGCGGGACCAACGTTCCCCAGCTCAGTATAACAAGCGGGTTCGGTCAATAATCCGTATTATTATCTTGATTAAGGCGTGATATGGTCGCTACCAGGAGAGAGAGAGAAGAAAACACTCAGCGTGCGCTCTTGCAAGAATAGATTGGTTATTATTTTATCTAATCAGGATGGCTCCCACTGCTTTTTATCAAATCTTCCTTCAAACCCTAAAAGGAAAGACTAGCCGGGATTAATTACACACTACAAGTTCGCCAATCTTTCAGCCAGGCCAGTGTCGGTACTTTGAGGGAGGTCCCCCGTGCTTTCGCACGAACCTAATTAATGTAAACCTCGTTTTCCCAGAGGTGTAACTCCGTTGACACCTTTCTAGACACCTACTTGATCGGCTAATTATAATGTATAAAACTCTCCCAGGAGTAACTCTTACTCGCAGCGGGTATCGGGATCCAACTATCTCATAGAAGGTATGCAATCTCATTGCAAATTTCAACACTTGAAATTCCCGATAATATTTTGCCCCTAACCTCCTATGACCTTGACAAAGGCCAACAAACCATAGGATGCTAGTCAAGTTCAACCCGTCATTTCCTGATTGAATTAAACCCACCCGCACGGCCCTTGACAAAGGCCAACAAGGTCGTACGACTACCCTAACTCAATCTGCATCATATGCATAAGCAGATAAGCACCAGTTAGCTACCGCACACTGCGCCTTGACAAAGGCCAACAAACGCAGCACGAATACTAACTACTACTTATCTGAAATGACGGAGGGCTACGACAGGTTTTTCTGAAAACCTATTGCGTAATGAACTTGATATCGTTGTAGGATCGAATGAATTTTGAAATGTAGTGTTTTTGAGGCTTTTCTAGTTTTGCTAAAGGAGTCACTCCCGGTGAAGGGATCGTCGGTCCTTTCCTCGTCGAATGAGGTGTGGGATATATCATATATATCACTGTGCAAAGCAAAAACTCTTAAAAGCAATCAAAAGACAAACCGAGTGTGTAGCATCTGCCAGTTATTGCTAAAGGAGTCACTCCCGGTGAAGGGATCTCGGTCCTTTCCTCATCGAATAAGGTGCAGGATATATCACATATACCTCTGTGCAAAGCAAGAACTATAGCTACCTGTTTTATTTTGAAATTCGATTCTACAACATCTTAGGTTTCTTTTATTTCATTAATCACATTAATGAAGTCCCATCATTTATATACCTAAACATCACAGATAAATACGACGTACACTTATGCCATCCGCATTCGCCTCGATGTCCCCTCGTGCACCGTTAGGTTAGGTAACTAACGGCAGAGCAGGGCAGGGCTAGCGCGGGTGTAAAACATAAGTAACGTCTATATAATATATCATATATACTATATAAAGTATCTATCACAGAACATCACATGATCACATCACAGATATCGCAGCAGAAGAAACATATGAAATATTGGATATACTAGGACGTCCGTGTTTTCAATACGAGCCAGTATAAAACACGGATTCCACGGTCATGATGAATAGCCAAACCCACACCCCTAGACCCCTACGAGAGCGGCAAGCAACCCTACCAATTCTGGAGTTAGGAGACCCGGACTCGACTCCTCGAGTTGGTCTCCCACTGGACTCCAGAACCCGGTTACTTGTGCCCTCCTCCTTGGGTCTATCCTAGTGCGGAAAAGTAAATAATATACAAGAGGTGACAACTTCCGCAACCTGGAAGAGGCCCAATAAAAGAATATTACATATAAGTTTTTACATGAATGAAAATGAAAAACACTCATCTCACATAAAAAACCCCGGCTATTCAAACACGACGATCCAATATAACATATCCAGCAACACATAACATCACATGTCATCAACGTAAGTAAATATGTCCATCCCAATTGTCGTTGACATATAGCAACGAAACCGGCGATATCACATATTACACTTACGGTCACAGAAAAGAAAGTGTAAAACTACAACAGTTGGAATCCGCAATCTGCATAGACATCGCATGCCTAATCAAATGAATACCTTAGACATCACATGCCTAACAATTATAAACCCCGCATTTTAGTCTCATTATCGAAAACACTTTTCAATATCGAGTCGGGCAATTCAACAAGATTCCCGACAGTCTGATCGAATACTCGTCGTAAACTTCAGTAGACGGCCGCACCCCTGATACCGTCGACGAAGTGCACAAAGGCGGAACACCGCTACCGCGAGCACCCGAACGGATGCTTTCGGCAACGGGGTTCTCCTACAGTCACTTGGTCGGGGCTATGGAGTGAGGCTATCTATTAAGTTAACCCGGCGAGTATCCGCGTACGCTACGTGATTGCGACGGACTTTTGATCACATCAAAATTCCGTGGCAACCGATCAAGTGAGACTAAACTGCTATGTTTATAACATTCATTTAGTTATCACATAACTTTTTGTGAATTCCAATTATTGTATCCCATTCCAGATAATTAGAATATTTTAAACTTTCCGATTGAACATTCGAACACCCAAGTTTCCCGATATAGCTCAACACATGAAATAAGTCTAACAACATTCCGTTCGTGCCTCAGTACCAACGGTCCAGCCGTAGAAGGGTCAAGCCAACGCCTCACATGTGGCACGCCGTACTGCTCCAAACCCTAAGGTTCAAAGGGCAGTTCAAGACGGTCACATAATCGAGTTAAGGTTTGTTGTCTTCTAGAGGGTCCATCGCGTTACTTGCACTACTTAGAACGTCGTTAAACTACGGAAAAATCCAACACTTGGAAATTTCCCGACAGGGGAAAAGTTGGGTATTTATATCCGGTCGAACTTTTTAACATATTCTAAAATTTATCCGGAAAGCCACACAGACAAAATTTGATAATCCGATCGAACATTCGAATCCCCAAAACAACCCATGAAAACTCAACTGTATAATAAATATTAAAATATACCAAGAAAATCAGCACAGAAATCTGAGAATTACTGTGAAAAACAAAATGCACAAAACGACAAAACCGCCGCTGAACCGCCGCGACATGCGTAGCACGTGCCGCGGTTCCGCGGCGGAAAAGTTGACTTAGGCCCACGAAATTTACAGTAATTCTTAGAAAACCCTGCTTGATTTTCTGCATATTTTTAATTTGGAAAAATCCCAGTTTTTAAAAAATGGACAGAGAGCATTTTTAGGGTTGGGGTTTCGGTTCGTCCGGCTTTCAAACTCCGTCTGGACTTCGCCTAAGGCTCTAGCTAGGCTCTGATACCACTGTAGGGTTCCTAGGCACTCTCAAGAGGTCTCACAAGGCATCAACCATGCCAATTTCAAAAAATCTAGGTGCCGAGAAACCCGACTACGGATCGTTGGCTAGAAATCTAGGCGAAAGCAAATCTAGTTAACACTTAACTAAAAGAATACGGAAATACAACCTTTGTAGATCCGGTCCTCCACCTCCACGGCTCCGAGATGAGGTCCTCTCCGCTGTCCAAATCAAATCCGGCCTCTAGCGTCGGCTTCATCGGAGAATGGACGGGCTAGGTCGTCGACGACGTGCCGAAGATGATCTACGTCGAAGCATCACTAGATCGAGCTCCACCTTCACCAAGTCTTGAAAACTTGTGAAGGAAACACACTCTACTACTTGGCAAGAGGTAGAGGATGAAGAAATAGGAAGTGGGTAGACTTTAGTTTTGGATTTCTCACTCATTTCATCAATCCACCATTGATGAAGTGAAGGTTTCTTCTTTTGTTCAAGGTAGAAAAAGAAGAAATGATATGATAAGTTCAAATTAAAAAAGAAAAGAATAATCCATTCTTATCATAACACTAACCATGGTAATGTGTAGAGAATCAATCATGGTTAAATGGGATGGTTAGGGTTAAGCATGAGACAAAATGGTTGCTAAAGTCAAAGTCTTCATGAAGCTTCAACAAGCTTCCAAATAAAGCCACCATTTTGCATTATGCTTATCATTTTCCAATAATGAATAAACAAATAAATAAATAGATATGAAAATGAAAACCCTAACCATTACATAACCATGGTTTAAACTTTACACAAAACACAAGTTAGCATGCATCATCAAACATGATACATACAAGTGCACAAAAGTATATCGCATATACAATGCGCACATCCGAGTGAGAAAATCCATCTTAAGTGAACCAATACTAGTTAATGCAAAGTAATATATCAAATATATAATTATGCATTAAATCATTAAATCAACACTTGATTCAATGATCCGGTCATGTCGCACATAACCGACTGGTACCAATAGTAACAACTTATCGAATCAACACTTGATCCGATAACCCGGTTATATCGCATATAACCGATCATTGTCACATCGTGAGAATCGAATACAGTATCACATACTAGTATTATTCTCGGTCCCGCACATATCTCATATGCGCTCCTATTTCGTTTCGCTTGAGCCAGGAAACCTCTGTGTAGGACTCTAAAGACTCGTCAATACGCCGGCAGCAGGTGATGATCATATCAAACACCCGCAAGCCGCAAGCGGTCTGCTAAACGTAACGGCCACCCGGGTATTAAGCGATCAGAAGATCGACGAGCAAGCCTGCTCAAACTCCAGTGAATCCAACCAGTAACACTACCGTACAGTCCGGTCTGTCCGTCTGATATGTCGCATATCTTGCCTAGGGGTGGTAAACGTCAGACCCCAATAACTCGATAAGTCGTGTCGATATGAGGTCTATAACAATTCGAGAAACTACTGGTAACACTTACCAGTAAATCTCAGCAACCCTGGCCAGGGATTTCCTGTTATAGCCAATCGAACACAGCGCAACATCAACCTCCTATACCGGGAGAGACGAATCCCCTCCTATCGCTCATTGCCTCCATGTGATTCGGGACTGTACCCAAAAACCACCGTTTTGCACGCCCTCTTGGACATGGTAAGATGGAAATCAAAGCACAGTGGGAACCACACAAGACTCTATGACGATCTCGGGTCAACAGACTACTCTGTACCAGTGTCACCAGAGAACTGCCATCTGACGTGAGGTATAATACCATCTGGGAGTTCTCGGCGAGTCCGTCCAGTGTACCCAGTCTCTACTGACCACCCGTATATCATCTCT
Organism: Agapanthus africanus; assembly: GCA_030015575.1. NCBI lineage: Eukaryota > Viridiplantae > Streptophyta > Magnoliopsida > Asparagales > Amaryllidaceae > Agapanthus > Agapanthus africanus. Next base: position 241,542,877 of record CM057343.1, on the reverse strand, counting down.
GATGTCAAACACCAATGGATATGGGATCATCCATCGCCCATCTGTATGGGTCGAGAAGGTATACGCTAGTCTACTCTGGTATATCGATGCCCCGTCTCGATACACCCACGACTAGGGACTTTGAAGGATGTACTTATGGACTACCATGTCCCCACTAGTATGATCCGCATCATAGTCCAGGTAGTCAAGTACACATCCTAAGGGCTTTACCAACATGTAATAGAGAGACAAACATTATACACGTTAAGGTAAAGATCAACCAGATAGCATACTATCATGTCGAGCAAGAAAGTCCTCCCTATATACGTCCTAGCATCCACTACAATATACATCATATGTACAGTAATGGCCTCTAGGGCATACATATAACTAACAACTATGCTATCTGGTTTACCTTTATCATCGTGTACTGCTTTAGGTGACCTTATAGGTCGCTATTACACATTGATAGAGCCCCTAGGAATCTTGCTTGACTACCAGCAGTATGAGGGCGATCATATACGTAGGAGCTGGAGTCTATAAGCAAATCCTTAAAAGGTCCCTAGTCGTGGGAGTTTCGAGATAGGGCATCGATTCTCCAGAGTAGCCTAGTGTATACAGTCGAGACCCTGACGAGAGGCGGTGGCCGGTCCCACAGGCCACTGGTGTCAGTTGGTTCACCTAAGATGTATACAGGTGCTCATTGGGTTATGAGTACACCGGACAGGACTCGCCGGGAACCTGCTAGTTGGGATTATACCAGATGTCAGATAGCAGTTTCCTGGTGACATGTGTACAGGTTAGTTCATCGACCTGAGATCGTCATTTGTCTCGTGTGAGTTCCCACTGTGCTTTGATTGCTACTCTACCACGCTCAAAGGAGACGTGCAAACAGGTTTTAGTTGGGTACAGTCCCGAGCCACATGGGGCAGTGAGCGGATCTGCAGGGGTTCGTCTCTCCCGGTATTGGGGGTGAGGTCGCGCTGAGTCTAGGAGAGCCATTACACAAAGCCCTCGGCCGAAGCAGGAGATTTACTGGTAGGTATTCCAGTAGTATCTCAGGATGTTCTAGGCTACAATCCGACACGACTTGTACCGCTATTAGGGGTCTGACTTTTACCAACCCCCTAGGCCCGCCATGCGATGCTCATAGACGAACGGACCGGACTGTACGGATATTGTCACTGACAGGCTCAGTAGGGTGTCAGGATGAGTTCGCTCATCGACGTCCCTTTTGGTCAGTAGCTGGTAGCTCGTTACGTATGGCTGATACCTCTGACGTGCTAGTGGTTAAATCCACAGCCATAGTATTGACGAGTCTTTAGAGTCCCCCACATACAGTTACTCAAGTTTCGGGCGAAACGCTGTAGAGGCCGTATGGAGATATGGCAGGGTTCGATCAGATACGTGCGGTATTGCACGGATCGTGATTGGTCGGATTTTACTAGCCGGCTTTGGTTTAAGCCGGATCCTAGTATTAGACGGTGTAGATTTTGTTTCTTTGCAATTGTATTCAGTGGGAATACAAATGCGGATATGTATATACAGTCGTGGGTTTTTCCTGTAATTTATTACGGGATCAGTTTTCTGAAGTTGCCAGTTTGCATTCCGCTCCGGCCGTTTTTCATTTGTTCCTTTGCGGCCGGACTTTCCGATGGAGGGGGTTATTTGCAAATGTGCAAATAACATTTGTGGAGGGGTTTTCTTGCATTTGCGGCTTCTATCATCATGAGATCCTTTATCCATCTTTTCCTTTGCTTTTTTGTGATGGTGCTTTGATTAGATGAGATAAGAAATTTGTGTGACCTTTTTCTTCTCTTGGTTAAGAGATTCTTTTTCCACCACCATTTTTGATGAGGGGGCCGGCCACTTTGTGGGAGAGGAGAGGGAGTGCGTTTTCTTGTGTGGCATTTTTCCTTCATCTCATTCTTTGCAAGAAAATGATAGCTGTATTTTTCCAAAGCTCATTTTCTTTATCCATCTCCACCTCCATGGAAACTTCATAAACCCAAAAGAGACATAGCATTCTAAACTACACCTACAGTACCCTTGGACGCGTCGGCTAGCTAACTTCGCGCCCGAGTTTCTTCGGTCCAGAGGTGGGAGCCCGTAAAAGAAATCGGCTACGTGGTGCCCTTTCCGACGAGGAGGTGATGAATGGAGTTTCCGCGGGAGATCGGAGTGGAGACGAAGTCCGAAGGACACCGATCGCTTGGTATATCTCTCTATCCAATCTTTTTGTTTGCTAGTAGTTAGGTTAATGGCCCGATCCGGGTTAATAGTGCGCGGTGGTGCCGGTTTGCAAGTTTCGCAAAGTTTTCTGTTTCAGCGCTTCCGGCGTTGGATCGACGGCCGGGGCGCCGCCGTGCACTTACATTGGTATCAGAGCCACGCCATTAACTTACCCTAGCTTGCTCTAACATATTTAGAACTCGATCGAACAATAAAACCCCAAAAACCGTATTTTCTTGTGCATTGGGTTTCTGTCGAAATTTTTTTTGGCTCCAAAAATTTTCAGGGTGTTGCAGAAACATATGCAGTGAATTCTAAGAACACTGTAAAAATTTGGTGACCTAATCCCTCAAGAGAGCCGCGGTACCGCGGCTATAACCCCATTTTGGCCGCGGTTCCACCGCAGAAATATAGCTTCATTGCATCAATTTTTTTCAGTGGGTCCTAGTCTGTGAAATAGCGGTTTTAGGATATTCTTTTTGGGCCCAGATTTTCTTTGGGAGCTACAGTAGTGCTTGGGGCCCACTTTGATAAATTTGTTCGATCGGATATTTTAAACATGCTAGTTCACAGTATTTACATTATATCTGCGACCGTGAATGTCATTTAATCGGTAAATCCAGTCTATCTGCTATAGCCCTTTTAGACGGATTTGCGAACGTGACATTCACGTTGATGTTCTGTGTTGTGCTGTGATGTTGCGGATTGGTCGTGGGGGATAGCCTGGTTGCAATGTTAGTACAGTTTTGTTTTATATGTACATTTAATATTGCGGGGCGAGCGTCCGACAAGTGGACTGCCGTCACTGCCTGTTTGTATTATTCTTTTGGGGCACGACCGGGTCGAGGTCGATATACATGTTGTATGTATATTTTACTTTCTGTACTAGGATTACCCCGCGGAGGGGTTCACGGATAGTTGGATTCTAGAGGGCAACAGGCCCACATCTCATGGCATTGAGACGCAGGGGGCTTCACTCAAGAATTGGCGGGCTATTCGCCGCACTCGTAGGGGGTATCGGTTGACCCAGGAGGGGTGCCCAAGTTACCGGATTCCGTGAAGTGCTGGGTGGTCCATTCACGTTGCTGAAGGAGGCTGCCTCGCTTCAGGTTTTGGCGGGTAACTTGCCGCGCCCGTAGGGGTCTAGGATTTCATTGCACAGGCTATCCACACGACCAGGGAAACGTCGGGTTTCAGTAGCGGCTCTATGAAACCCGGGGATCCCAGATATCTGTATTGTTCTGTGATGCTGATTACATTTCTGTGATGTTGCATTTTATCACGCCTTGAGCCAATATTATATATTGATATATATACTAGTAGATGTTGTATATGTTTTGCATCCGCGCTAGTCCAGTCCCCGCTCTGTCGTTTGTTAGCTAACCTAACGAGTGATGACGGGAACCAGTGGCGAATGCGGATGGCATATACGTACGTCATTATTTTCGTTCTTTATTGGTGTGATCAATTGATGGGACTGCGTTGATTCGGATCAATGCAAGTTAAACAAACGTATTCTGATGTTGTTGGAACATTTTTCAAAAAGCTGTTATTGCAAGGACGTTCTCTTTTGTTTTTCACAGTCGTATTCAGTTGGAATATCCTGCTCCTCAGTCGACGAGGCAAGGGCCGAGATCCCTTCACCGGGAGTGACCCCTTGGACAAAAGTGTGCGTCAGGGCAATAACTTCACTATAGCCGATTACTTTTGCTTTGCATAGTGGTATTCAGTTGGAATATCCTGCACCTCATCCTACGGGGAAAGAGCCGAGATCCCTTCACCGGGTGTGACCTCTTTAGCAAAGGTTTTCGTTACTATATTTTTATAAAAGCTATCCGTTCCTTCAACGATATCAAGTTCATTACATTTAAGGTTTTCGCCAGAAACCCTTCGTAGCCCTCCGTCATTTCATATGGATAGTCAATAGTATTCAAGCTGTGTTTGTTGGCCATAGTCAACGCACAGTGTTTGGTAGCTATTGGGTGTTCATATACAGCATAGATAGATGCGTTGGTTTGGGACAGTCGTATAGCCTTGTTGGCCCTAGTCAAGGGCTTGTACGGGTGGGTTCAAATTAACCTGGACAATGACGGGTAGAACTTGACATGTGACTTATGATTTGTTGGCCTTAGTCAAGGTCATAAGAGCATGGGGCAAAAATCCACATCGGGAGTTTCTAAAGAAACTGAAACCTGCCAGATATGCGCATACCTTCTGGAGTGTGATAACGTGAGCGGATTCCGTCACGATTATCATGCGATGATAGTTGGATCCCGATTCACACTGATGAGTTGGCTTACTCCTCGGGTGATCCCGACTAATTCTTCTTTCAGGTTTGGGGAAGAATTTGACGTTACAGTGGAAGGTTTCCTGATTAGATAAAGTGATAACCATTCTGATCTAGGTTCGAGTGCACGCTGAGTGTTTCTTTTCTCTCTCTCTTTGGCAGCGACCATTAACCCGACCCTAGACTATGACTCAGTGACCAAGTTGACCGAACCTTCTTACAAGACTGGCTTTTGGATTGTCAGAGTTGCATACCTCATTGCCACTCCTACTTTTACCCTTTTCTCCAGGACATCCCGTATTACTACGAACGTCCACTTCCATTGGACAAAACCATCGTATGGTTATATACGAACTCGAAGGAATTTATTCGAGGATGGTTTCCGGTTCTGGAGAAAACGAATAGGACTATTCAGTTGTCTTTTCCTTTTACCTTCTCTCAGGTTGCGAGTACTCCTTGGTTTAGGAGATAGTACACCTATTACGCAAATTGGATAGTCTTCTTCCAAACCTTAGGCTGATGCCGAACGTTGGGGAATGAAGAAAACCAATTAGTATAACGATGGTGTACAGAAGGTATTAAGTAAAGACATATCATGGGATTAGTAAGAGGGCAAAAGTAAATTGCGACTGATATTCACGACCAAACCATGTATTTCTTCGCCAATCCTAAATCACCTTTGTATTTCTCCAGAACACTCCGTATCACTACGAAGATCCACAGTTTATTTGGATACTCCATCGTATGGTTATATACGAACTCGAAAGGAACTTGTTCCGGTTCAAGGATGGATTCTGGTTCAGGAGAAATAGGAATAAGGTTTATTCGGTTGTCTTTTATCATCACCTTCTCTTGCATTGCGAGTGCTCCTAGGATTAGGACAGTACACCCATTATGCTTATTAGATAGTCTTCTTCCAAACCATAGGCAGGTGCCGAACGGTAGGAAAGGAAGAAAACCATTTAGCCTAAGGGGGTGTGCAGAAGGTAATGACTAAAGACATATAAAGGGATTTGGAGAGGTGGCAAAGAAATATACGGTTATAGTTGTGGATCTGGATAATGGAAGAGGCCTTACTAGGAATACCTGGATACCCCATCGAAACATTTCAATGTTTCAGTTTCACTGTGTACTGTTAAAAGAAAACTGATTTCCCAATTAGACACTTGCTCCAGGGTATGTATTTACCAGGTATGATTCTCATATCTGTATGGTTCTACAGATGATGAGTGGGAGTAAGTTATTGGGAATTGGGTGATCATCCTCATTATATCGGGATTCGTTGTAATTGGTGATATTTGAGGAAATCACCCGGGTTGTTTGCCGGACGGCAACTATTTGGTTTTGAATATCCGTTGTTATGCACTAATTTCAAATTGATATATCTATACGTCTATTTTTATAGAGTGAGATATACCTTTCTGAAATTATGTCTATGACATTTACCTATATCAGTGGATGGTTAGGTAAGGAACATTAAACAGCGGTGTAATTCTTCATAACCATAAGTACAGTTTTCAACCTACGACACACAGTGAATGAGTCGTTAGACTAGAGGACTTATACAGAGTATTGTATGTTGTCCAGTGTCCATTAGGACAGAGGGGTTGGTCCTCGTACTATATTCAGTTTACTTATGACTTCTCTAGTTCTTAGACAGGTGTTTCGTAGAAACACAGGGTCCAAGTTTTGAGAAGTTATAGGTATAAGAATAAAGTAGAGAACCAGGTGTTGCAAGTATCGGGATTCTTCAAGGTGATCGAAGATGTAGATACTTGTGTATGGTATTCAGTTGATAGTAATGATTAAGAGAACTTGCTTCTCTTTCAGGTTATTCATAATTGGAAGTACTCCTAAGTTGAGTAATGCTGATCAGCCTCTTTCCATTTAGTAAACATGCATTGGAGACAGCTGCATGATTTGAATCTGGTTCAATTAAATCAGTGCCTCTGTTTCTATATTGGATATAGAACAGTTCATATCTTGACATTATTAAGGTACGGGGAGTTGTCCGGCTTATGCTTAAAACCAGACTCTGGATAACTCAAGGCACGTTTCTGTAATGGCTGTTTGTGGGTTGACCCAGGCTATGACGAGGGTTGACTTTCTACCATCTAGAAGATCAATAGTGATATTGTTGTAGACTCGCCACAGTTTTAATAAAAATGGATTTTTTTCAGAAAACTGTAGTGGGAGTATGGTAGAACTGGAAGCGATTCCAGAACCGCAAACGATTACTGAAGATTTGATAAGAACCTAAAGATTCAATCTAGATTGACATTCCATTGGCCACTCCGCAGAAATGGTGGGTAACCTCAGGCACTCGAGAGGTACTTCGGTAGCCTCAAGGACGGTGACAGGAGGTTCTTGTTTACCCAGACTTACCATTGCTGTTGTTCCAGACTGTTAGACCCGGCAGGAGGATGAGTATAGCGTCGTTCTGAACTAGCTTTAGAAGTGTACGTCTATATGACTCTGCCAAAGGGTTGTCGTAGTCAGTGGGAGCAGCAGAAGCATTGGTGGACAGGAGGCTTATGTCTATTTATAGACTAAAGCAGATATAGCGGAGATAGATCATCTAGTTCTGATGTGACAGTCATAGGTTTGACTTCATCAGAACAGGGGATGGATCTATTAAGAAGGTAGTAGGGTGTGATGTCTTGGTATTTTGATGACATACACAGAGTAGGAAGTGATATTCCTATACTACGATCGGTTATTCTTTGGTTGTCACACAGTGGTTTCTCCACATAGGACATGGATATTATATTAGACATTCTGGTTACTGGATCTATGGTTTTAGATCTAGATTTGGGAAGTATCCCAATCTGGGTACTTAGACAGCATTCTATGAGTATTTAGAATGGACGACTCCTGGTACGGTAGTGTACCTGCAGGTAATGGAGTCACCCTCTCTAAAGGTGTCTTATAGCCTAAAGTAGAGAGGGATGTGCATGATTGGCAGATCACTTGCTTAGGCAATTGAGTCAATCATGAGATGTCAAGTACCACACCTGATGTTGTTTTTGCAGTAGATGCAATAAGTTGATATTGATCCAATCCTGGAGAAAAAGTCGGAAGCAGTTTTAGAACATAAGTGCATGTTCTTGGGATTTGATAACGGCAGCCTCTTTTAAGAGACGGTTATCATTCCAGGCTTCCAAGGTGACATGGACGACAGGGTGGCCGTCAGAGTTATAGTTTTTTCTCTGACGAGGGGCAGTATTTTGGACAGGTGGTCCAGGCGGATACTGAGGGAGGCATGGCGCAGGATACTGATTAAGTTCAATTGTCGATACAGTCTAAGAAGTTTGGATTTGGAGTTCATTTATGAATTAGGTCCCATCAGACATCCAGACATTCTAAGACAGGTATTGCTCATTTCGGGAGATGGCTTTCTACGCGAACATGGGATAAAGAGAGACATAGAAAGAAACATCTAAGCGGATCCACTCACTGAGGCTATTCCTCGAACGCAATAGTTTCGCAAATGAGCTTTGTGAGACTGACTAGTAGAGAAGTTGGGTGTTCGGTATCACACGGGTTGTGAGTATGCGGCATCGCAATAATTAGCCTTGAGTGCAAGTAGGTGATTGTTGGATATAGTGCCCTCAGAGTCAATTATTGGATCACAGGCACGTGATTGCAATGATTGAGGGAGGACCTATGCCGGTAGGACAGTCTTGCTCGAGATGATAGTATGCTATCTGGTTTATCTTTATCATCGTGTACTGCTTTAGATGACCTTACAGGTCGCTATTACACGTTGATAGAGCCCCTAGGATTCTTGCTTGACTACCAGCAGTATGAAGGTGATCATATACGTGGGAGCTGGAGTTTATAAGCAAATCCTTAAAAGGTCCCTAGTCGTGGGAGTTTCGAGACAGGGCATCGATTCTCCAGAGTAGACTAGCGTATACAGTCGAGACCCCGACGAGGGGCGGTGGCCGGTCTCACAAGCCACTGGTGTCAGTTGTTTCACCTAAGATGTATACAGGTGCTCATTGGGTTATGAGTACACCGGACAGGACTCGCCGGGAACCTGCTAGTTGGGATTATACCAGATGTCAGATAGCAGTTCCCTGGTGACATGTTTACAGGTTAGTTCATCGACCTGAGATCGTCATTTGTCTCGTGTGAGTTCCCACTGTGCTTTGATTACTACCCTGCCACGCTCAAAGGAGACGTGCAAACAGGTTTTAGTTGGGTACATTCCCGAGCCACATGGAGGCAGTGAGCGGATCTGCAGTGGTTCGTCTCTCCCGGTATTGGGGGTGAGGTCGCGCTGTGTCTAGGAGAGCCATTACACAATGCCCTCGGCCGAGGCAGGAGATTTACTGGTAGGTATTCCAGTAGTATCTCAGGGTGTTCTGGGCTACACTCCGACACGACTTGTACCACTATTGGGGGTCTGACTTTTACCAACCCCCTAGGCCCGCCATGCGATGCTCATAGACGAACGGACCGGACTGTACGGATATTGTCACTGACAGGCTCAGTAGGGTGTCAGGATAAGTTCGCTCATCGACGTCCCTTTTGGTCAATAGCTGGTAGCTCGTTACGTATGGCTGATACCTCTGACGTGCTAGTGGTTAAATCCACAGCCATAGTATTGATGAGTCTTTAGAGTCCCCCACATACAGTTACTCAAGTTTCGGGCGAAACGCTGTAGAGGCCGTATGGAGATATGGCAGGGTTCGATCAGATACGTGCGGTATTGCACGGATCGTGATTGGACGGATTTTACTAGCCGGCTTTGGTTTAAGCCGGATCCTAGTATTAGACAGTGTAGATTTTGTCTCTTTGCATTTGTATTCAGTGGGAATACAAATGCGGGTATGTATATACAGTCGCGGGGTTTTCCTGTAATTTATTACGGGATCAGTTTTCTGAAGTTGCCAGTTTGCATTCCGCTCCGGCCGGTTTTCCTTTGTTCCTTCGCGGCCGGACTTTCCGATGGAGGGGGTTATTTGCAAATGTGCAAATAACATTTGTGGAGGGGATTTCTTGCATTTGTGGCTTCTATCATCATGAGATCCTTTATCCATCTTTTCCTTTGCTTTTTCGTGATGGTGCTTTGATTAGATGAGATAAGAAATTGGTGTGACCTTTTTCCTTCATATATTGATTCTTTTTCTTCTCTTGGTTAAGAGATTCTTTTTCCACCACCATTTTTGATGAGGGGGCCGGCCGCTTTGTGGGAGAGGAGAGGGAGTGCGTTTTCTTGTGTGGCATTTTTCCTTCATCTCATTCTTTGCAAGAAAATGATAGCTCCATTTTTCCAAAGCTCATTTTCTTTATCCATCTCCACTTCCATGGCAACTTCATAAACCCAAAAGTGACATAGTATTCTACACTACACCTACAGTACCCTTGGACGCGTCGACTAGCCAACTTCGCGCCCGAGTTGCCTCGGTCCAGAGGTGGGAGCCCGTAAAAGAAATCGGCTACGTGGTGCCCTTTCCGACGAGGAGGTGACGAACGGAGTTTCCGCGGAAGATCGGAGTGGAGACGAAGACCGAAGGATACGGATCGCTCGGTATATCTCTCTACCCAATCTTTTTGTTTGCTAGTAGTTAGGTTAATGGCCCGATCCGCGCTTCCGGCGTTCGGATCGACGGCCGGGGCGCCGCCGTGCACATACACACATAACATCACATGTCATCAACGTAAGTAAATATGCGTATCCCACATTCTGTTGACATATAGCAAGGAGATTTGGGATACCCCACATATTACACTTACGGTCGCAGAAAAGAAATAAAAAACTACAATAATTAGAATCCCTATTTCCTTAGACATCATAAAACCGGAATATCTCATATTCCGAATTTAATGCCCAACCCTATAAACCTTGCATTTTAATCTCATCGAAAACACATTTCAATAACTTAGTCAGGTAATTCAATAAGATTTCCAACTTCCCGATCGAATACTCGTCGGGAAGTTTAGTAGATGGCCGCACCCCCGATGCCGTCGAACAAGTGCACTTAGGCGGAACACCGTGGCCGCGAGCACCCGAGTGGATGCTTTTAGGAACGGGGTTATCCTAAAGTCACTTGGTCGGGGCTATAGGGCATGGCTACCCAGTAAAGTTATCTGGCATGTATTCGCGTACAATAGGCGATTGCGACGGAGTTTCGATCCGAATCAAAACTTCATGGCAATCGATCAATAGAGACTAACATGCTAGATTTACAAACAAACTAGTTTTCACAAAACTTATTTAATGTGGATTCCAGCTACTGTATCACATATCAAACTTAAATCCGAAACGATGTTAAAATTACAACTACAAAACACTTCGAGTTGCCACAGCAAAAAAGTTAACCACACATGCAAACTTGGCCAATCAAACATGACCTGAAATCCTAAAACCAAGAGCTAAGAACACCATACAAAATCCAAACCCCATCTCCTTGGAAAAACCGGCCAGGCCAGTTTTTTGTCTCATTTGGCAGGCCAATTTGTAAAATTTCAGGTTCGTTTTCGTAGGGTGTTCTAATTACATCATATGTAAGCTTCTGCAGTTGTTTAAAAAATTTTCAGAGATCGTTTTAAAATCGACAGAAACTTGGTTTTTGTGTTTCGGTTTTCGGAGTTGTTTCGGTTTCGCAATTCTAATAATATCGTCTAATCTTCTAGCTTTAGCTCTGATAAAATGAAAGTGTATGTTAGCTCCACCACTGGGTTTTACTAGTATGAAGCATGCTATTTTTTAAAAATTAGTAGTGCTAATCTACACTAACCAAGTTCTTAAACAAGAAGATTAGGTTTTAACTAAGATATAAACAAAACTATACTAAGAGAACGAAACTACAACCTTTGTAGATCTTGTCCTTCTCTTCAAATGCTCCGGGTTGTAGTCTACACGACACCACCAGGCTCCACTTGAAAGAGGTGCAAGCTTCCACTGATGACCTTCGCGCCGAAGATGATCCATCGGAAACTCCTCTAGATAAAACTACATCTTCACTAAACTATCTTTACTGAAGAAAACACACTACACTTGATTTCTAATCAAGTGTAGGATGGTGAAGTAGGGGTGTTTGGCTCACTAGGTTGATGCAAAGCCCTATGGTTCACATGTCATTTGGTGGTTCGGGCTTTGAGGTGGAAGAAGATGGAGATGTAAGAAGCTAGAAAGCAAAATGAGCTCAAGTCAAGAAAATGACTTAGTGTAGAATGAAGTGAAGAATAGCTCTCTCTTGAGCTCACTTATTCAAGCATGGAATAATTTGCAATAATAAATTGCAACCATGCTTGAATAGTGAGTCAATACTAATAAAAAAAATGATATAGCCCATGCTTCACACCATACTCAAAATATCTCCCTATTTTCCCACCTTTTATTCTATTTTCTAAAAATAGAAAATCAACCATGCTTGATATATATATATATATATATATATATATATCATTTATATATACATAAATATATATAAAGAAATGAAAATAATTAGTGAGCTAATAATATTAGTTAATACATAATTATACCAAATATAAATATATATATATATATCATATTATTAAATCAACACTTGATTTAATAATCCGGTTATATCACATATAACCGACTAATATCATTTATTTGTATATCACATTATCAAATCAACACTTGATTCGATAATTCGGTTATACCACATATAACCTGATAACAAATAACCGCCAGATTAGAACACGGTATTGTTAGTGTATATGCCCTAGAGGCCATTACTGTATCATACTAGTTTGTATATTACTTAATGGAAGCTTGGGATATTCACAGTTGTATAGACACTCTTGCTCAAAATAGTAGTATGCTACTTGGTTTGTTTCTACTTTAATGTGTACATGTGTTTCTTTTAGTATATCACCTATACACATTAGTGGAGCCCTTAGGATCTTTCCTTGATTACCAGCGTTGTGATGGCAGTTACACTCATGGGGGCTGGGTAATCCACAAGCTCATCCTTACGCAGGTCCCTAGTCGTAGGACTATCGAGACAGGGCATCGATACTCCGGAGTAGACTAGCGTATGCGCTTCTCATCCCAGCATGGGAGACGGTCTGTCCCACAGCCGTCAGTACGTCGTACTTGAGATAGTATGCAGGTGCTCGTTAGGTTATGAGTACACTGGACAGGACTCGTCGGGAAATGTTGGTTGGTACTATACCTATCGTCAGTTATCAGTTCCCAGGTGACATGAGTACAGCTTAGTCCGCTGACTTGACACTGTCACTTCGCCTCGAGTGTGTTCCCACTGTACTTTGATTACTACCCTACCACGGCTCAAAGGAGTCGTCCAAACAGGTAGTAGTTGGGTGCAGTCCCGAAGCACTTGGAGGCAGTGACGGTTAGACAGGATTCGTCTCTCCCGGTATTGGGGGTTGATATCGCGCTGTGTCTAGGAGAGCCATTACACAAAGTCCCTGGCCAAGGCAAGTAAGATATACTGGTAGGTTTCCAGTGTTATCTCAAGGTGTTTTGGGCTACACTCCGACATGACTTGTACCACTTTTATGGGATTGACGTTTACCGACCCCTAGGCCCGCCATGCGATATTCTCAGACGAACAGACCGGACTATACGGAGACTGTCACACTCTGGCTCAGTAGGAGTTCAGATGGGTTTCACCTCGTCAGTCTTCTTATCGGCATCTACCTGGGGGCCGTTACGCACAGTTTGTGCCGCTTGCGGTCTGTGGTTAAACCCACTGCCAGCGTAGTGTCGAGTCTTTAGAGTCCCATACAGAGACCTATTCGCCTTTAGGCAAAAGAGTAGAGGTCGCATGGTTTTGCGACAGGGTTCGGTCACATCCGTGCACTTGTGCACGTTTAGTGTCCGGACAGTTATCACTAGCGGGCTTTGGTTTAAGCCAGATCCTAGGGTACGTTTTGGGATTGGATTTATCTCGTTTGTATTCGTGTTCCTCGGAATGCGGATGCGGGTGTGAATGCACGGTTGACAGAGAGACAGAGGCAGAGGATTCTCATTAGAGTTGTTGACTGTTGACTTTTGCTAAACCCTAATGAGAATAAGAAATATGATTGTTGATAATATTAATTAAGTATTATTGTGCTGTGGTTGGGTTGAAAGGTTGACTTTGTTGACATGTTGACTTAGTTGACCGGTTGACTAGGTTGGACTTGTTGACCATCATCATGACAATGGCTATCATTTCTTGGCATTGACCTTTGCTTGCTTGTTTGTTCACAAATTGTATTTAATGAGTGAAATGATATTGCCATTTGATATGATAACAACTATCACATAATACTGAATTATTATTATTTGTTATGATTATTTTGGATTAAGAGAGCAAGGGTGGAAAAAGTCTTGCTCATTCCATCATTCTCATTCTCTCTCATCCTCAAGCTCTCCCTCCTCCTCTTGCTCTCTCTCTTAGCTCATGGTTCTATTGTCTCATGTGTTGAGAAGAAAGAACCATAGAGATAAAACCCAAAACACCTCTCTACTCATCCTAGTATACAAGGTTTAGCAATCCAAGTGTTCTAGTTTCCTCAAAATTGAGGTTGGAGCCAAAGGTAGAAGCTTTCAGGTGGATCCATCTTCGGCACAAGGAGACGACGATGAGAGAACCATCCGACCACCACAAGGAGTCGAAGAGAAGGAGTTCAAGTTAAGGTATAACCCCCTAACCGAGTAGGTAAAACTCCTAGTTAGCTTATTAGATAGTTGTTTAACAAAGATCTGTATTTTGAGTCCATGTTACCACCAAAGAAAAATCGTTTTTCACCATTTCCGCAACCCCAAAGAACCGGGGATGGGTAACGTGGGCTTACAATGGTATAAGAGCCTAGTTAAGCACTATCCAACATGTTAGCAAAGTAACTAGAAGTTCGATCGGAGAAAAAGTCACGAAACATGCCCGGAACACAAACTTTCTGCCGATTTTGTTTTCTGTTCAAAAAATAATAAATCATGTACTAAAAATCGGCTCAGGGTTTTTAAAGAACAAGCAAGAAAAATGTTCCACTAACTCGGTCAAGGTGCCGTGGAACCGCGGCAGGAGCATGCTCCCGCCGCGGATCCGCGGGCAAGTTGACTCGGTCGTGGCACAATTTTCCTGCAGTGTTTTTCTGGGGGTGTTATGGGATTTTTACAATATGTTTTTTCTGCCCAGATTTTACAGAAAGAAAATTTTGTTTTTGGGGTTTAAAAATCCATATTTTGATCGAACTTCTAAAGACTTAAGCTAACGGGTTATATCTGTGATGTGATATATGTATTGAACGTCTGCTAATCGCTATACGTCGATTAGTGGGGGTTATACATATCTGTGATCTGTAATGTTGATGGTATGTGTATATGAATTCATTGGATTGTCGCGGATGAATAGCCGGGGGTTGTGAGATGAGAGTTTTCTTTTTCTTTCAATTCATGTAATTTCTAATTGATGTAATATTATTTATATGGCCGCATAACCGGGATGGGGTTGTAGCCGTCATTGTATAATTTCTTTTACTGTTTTTGCTCCTAGGATAGACCCAAGGTGGGGTGCACAAACTACCGGGTACCTCGAAGTGCCGAGTGGCCTACTCACGGTGTTGGGGGAGGTTGCTTCGCTTCAGGTACTTGGCGGGTAGTTTGCCGCACCCGTAGGGGTCTAGGGTGGGGTCTTGGCTATTCATCGCGACCGTGTAATCCGCTCTTCATTACAGGCTCGTACGGAATGCGGATTCCTAGTATATCCAATGTGTTCATCTATGATCTGGAATGGCTATCATTTCATGTGACGAATGTATATATCTATATTTGATATCTATTTAGGCGTTGCTTATGTTTTGCATCCGCGCTAGTCCAGCCCCCGCTATGTCGTTAGTTAAGTAACCTAACAGGTAATGATGGGGCCCCGTGGCCAATGCGGATGGCATAAGCGAACGTCATATTTTCGTTGTTTTCTGCAATGGTTGGATTAAATGATGGGACGCATTAAATTAATGCAAGAAAATAAACCAAAGTAGAGTCGTTGCAACACTTTCAAAACCATTCGGTTTCTTTTCAAAAACAACTTTTAAACGCGGAGCTTAAGCCACTCATTTTAAAAGCTGTCTCGTTCTATTGATTATATCAAGTTCACTACGTTCGCGGTTTCGCCAAAACCATTCGTAGCTCTCCATCATTTCAGTTAAATATTCGGTAGTATTCAAGCTATGTATTTTGACCTCACGCCAAGGCATAATGATTGTTAGCTGCCGGATATTTATCTGTTGCATAGATAGAATGCGTTGGTTTAAGACAGTCGTACTGCCATTTTGGCCTACGTCAAGGGTAGGTGTAAGTCCACGTTGCGACCCCCGGTTCTTACGGGGAGGCGGAAACGGTATAAAAATCAAATTTTTAAGCGCATGGGGCAATATGGACTAACAAAGTCGGGATCTTTTCTAAACTAAACTAGCTAACATGCTAAAGAGAGTTAGGATAGATGGTTATACCTAACTTGAACTCCTTCTTCTTCAAACTTTTGTAGAGGTTGATGGTTCTTTCCTCGTTGCCTTCTTCCGTCGAAGATGGATCCACCTTAGGGTTCAACCTTCGGGCTCTTTCTCGAACTTTGAGAGAACTAGAATCTCCGGCTTGCTAAACCTTGATCCTAGAGTGAGTAGAGAGTGTCTTTTGGGGTTTTATCTTTTCAAGGAGAGAGATTCTCAACTCATGAGAAGGGTTCTCCTTGAGCTAGAGGAAGAAGAAGATGAAATGAGGAGAGAGAAGCTAAATGATAGAATGAGCTCTTTTCTTTTTGCAACCATAACATAAAGCAAAAAGAATTATCAAATTAATAATAATAATGAAAATGGAATAGTTGATGGAAGGTTTAGGAATGACCATTATCATTTCAAACATTAAATGAATTTGCTAGAATCAAAGAGCATCTTTCTTTTGTAATGATGATGGTCAAAACTTCAACCATGGTCAACAAGTCAACCATGGTCAACAAGTCAACAAAAAACCAACCATGACACAATTTCATTTTATTAATATTATTAATTGATATATCATAATTCCATTAGGGTTTGGAAAAAGACGACTGTCAACTGTGCATACGCACCCGTTACGAAACCCTAATGAAAAACCTCTTCCTCCGCCTCAATCAACTGTGCATACACACCCGCATTCTTGTTCCGAGGAACATGAATACCAAGATATAAAAGTAACCCCAAAACATATACCGGTATCTGACTCAAACCAGAGCTAGCCAGTAATATCCGTCCGGACTCCTAACATGCACAAGTGCGCGGATGAGAACGAACCCTGTCGCAAAACCATGCGACCTCTACTCTGTTTTGCCCAGAGGCGAATACCCTCTGTGTGGGACTCTAAAGACTCGACACTACGCTGGCAGTGGGTTTAACCACAGACCGCAAGCGGCACTAGCTGTGCGTAACGGTCCCCAGGTAGATGCCGACAAGAAGGCTGACGAGGTGAACCCCATCTGAACTCCTACCGAGTCTGAATGTGACATTCTCCGTACAGTCCGGTCTGTTCGTCTGATACATCGCATGTCGGGCCTAGGGGGCGGTAAAACGTCAGTCCCCCAATAGCGGTACAAGTCGTGTCGGAGTGAAGCCCAAAACACCCTGAGATAACACTGGAAGCCTACCAGTATATCTCACTTGCCCTGGCCAGGGACTACTCGTGTAATGGCTCTCCTAGACACAGCGCGATGTCAACCCCCAATACCGGGAGAGACGAATCCTGTCTAACCGGCACTGCCTCCAAGTGCTTCGGGACTGCACCTAACTACCACCTGTTTGCACGACTCCTTTAAGCCGTGGTAGGGTAGTAGTCAAAGTACAGTGGGAAAACACTCGAGGCGAAGTGCCAGTGTCAAGTCAGCAGACTAAGCTGTACTCATGTCACCTGGGAACTGATAACTGACGATAGGTATAATACCAACCTGTCAGTTCCCGACGAGTCCTGTCCAGTGTACTCATAACCCAACGAGCACCCGTATACTATCTCCAGTACGACGTACTGATGGCTGTGGGACAGACCATCTCCCACACTGGGATGAGAAGCGCATACGCTAGTCTACTCCGGAGTATCGATGCCCTGTCTCGATAGTCCTGCGACTAGGGACCTGTATAAGGATGTACTTACAGATTACCCAGACCCCACTAGTGTGACTGCCATCACAACGCTGGTAATCAAGCAAAGATCCTAAGGGCTCCACTAATGCGTATAGGTGATATCGCAAAATAAACACATGTACACATTGAAGTAGAAACAAACCAAGTAGCATACTACTATATTGAGCAAGATTGTTTATACAAGGTGAATATCCCAAGCTTCCATTAAGTAATATACAAACTAGTATGATACAGTAATGGCCTCTAGGGCATATACACTAACAATCTCCCACTTGCACTAAGGCCATGTACTGGCGTATCGAAGACCTATCATCTCGATCAGCCGCTCGAACTGAGTCTGGGGTAGGGCCTTGGTGAATGGATCTGCAGTGTTTTCTTCTGAAGCAACCCTCCGAACCTGGATCTCCTTCCGATCCACGATCTCCCTGATCAGGTGATACCGCCTCAAGATGTGCCTGGATCTCTGATGGGACCTGGGTTCCTTTGCTAAAGCTATAGCCCCGTTGTTGTCGCAATACAGAGGTATTGGGTCAACAATGGACGGAACCACCTGAAGTTCTTTTAAGAACTTCCTCATCCAGACAGCTTCTTTTGCGGCATCAGATGCAGCGATGTATTCCGCTTCCATCGTCGAGTCTGCAACGGTTTCCTGTTTGGAACTCTTCCAACACACCGCCCCTCCATTGAGGGTAAAGACAAAACCCGACATGGACTTGGAATCATCCTTGTCACTCTGGAAGCTGGAGTCAGCAAAGGCCTCGATCTGGAGGTCTTTTCCGCCATACACCAAGAACATCTCCTTAGTCCTTCTCAGGTACTTGAGAATGTTCTTTACCGCTATCCAGTGTTTCTCCCCAGGGTTTGACTGATACTTGCTTACCACACTCAGTGCATAAGCTACATCCGGTCTGGTACACAACATCGTATACATTATAGAGCCTACCGCAGAAGCGTAGGGTATAATAGACATGCGATCCCTCTCCAAATCAGTCTTGGGGGACATCTCTTTAGAGAGGGTGATTCCGTGACAAGCCGGTAGATTACCGCGCTTGGAATCTTTCATACTGAATCTTTTCAGTACGGTGTCGATGTACCTGGACTGTGAAAGTCCTAATATCCTCTTGGATCTATCACGATGGATCCGGATCCCCAGGGTGTAAGAGGCATCACCCAGGTCTTTCATGGAGAACCTGTGTGACAAGAAACCCTTGACAGATTGTAGCATAGGAATTTCATTTCCTATTAAGAGAATGTCATCCACGTATAAAACGAGGAATACTACAGTTCTCGCTACAAATCTACTATAGATGCATAGTTCATCTGGATTTTTGATAAAGCCAAATTCCTTGACCATTTCATCAAAACAGATGTTCC
The DNA here is from genome assembly GCA_030015575.1 of Agapanthus africanus. Taxonomy (NCBI): domain Eukaryota; kingdom Viridiplantae; phylum Streptophyta; class Magnoliopsida; order Asparagales; family Amaryllidaceae; genus Agapanthus; species Agapanthus africanus. Next base: position 241,523,910 of record CM057343.1, on the reverse strand, counting down.
AACTCCGCGATGCCTGCTTTAGTCCATAGATGGACTTAAGCAACTTGCACACCTTTCCGCTGCTCCCACTCTGAATGAAACCCTCTGGCTGATCCATATAGACACACTCCTCTAAATTTCCATTTAGAAAAGCGGTTTTTACGTCCATCTGCCAAATCTCATTATCGTGGAAGGCAGCAATGGCAAGAAGGATCCGAATGGATTTCAGCATAGCCACTGGAGAAAAGGTTTCGTCATAGTCCAAGCCAGGTCTTTGACGGAAACCCTTTGCTACAAGTCTAGCTTTATAGGTCTCAACCTGTCCATCTACACCAATCTTCCTTTTGAAGATCCACTTGCATCCTACGGGTTTTACCCCGTCTGGAGCAATGTCCAACGTCCATACTTTGTTGGTGTACATGGACTCCATTTCGGTCCGCATTGCATCCAGCCATTTTACCGAGTCAACGCTCTGAACGGCCTGTTGGAAGCTAGTAGGCTCATCATAATCTATGATGCAATCCTCTCTATCCCCGTCTATGAGAAAACCGTAGTATCTCTCGGGCGGATGAGACTGCCTACTACTCCTGCGGAGCGGCGTAGGAATGTCCTGTTCTTTTGAACCCTCTGGTTCCACTAAGCTTTCAGTAATAGTCTGAGGTTCTGGAATTTCATCCAGTTCTACTGCGCTCCCACTTATCTGATTTTCTAAAAACTCAGTTTCCAAGAAGCGGGCATGACGAGAAACAAGGACTTTTTGCTCCTCTGCGTAATAGAATAGATACCCCTTGGAGTTCTTTGGGTATCCCACAAACTTACACTGTACTGAGCGTGCCTCGAGCTTGTCCGCATGCTGCTTTTTTACAAAAGCCGGACATCCCCATGTATTAAAGGATTTAAGACAGGGTTTCTTCCCACTCCACATCTGATATGGTGTGGTAGGCACTGTCTTAGTAGGAACTTGGTTCAAGAGATGTGCAGTTGTTTCTAGTGCATAACCCCAGAAAGATCGCAGTAACTCAGCCTTACTCATCATGGAACGTACCATATCCAATAGGGTTCGGTTCCGTCTCTCCGATACACCGTTGTGTTGCGGAGTGTATGGAGGAGTAAGCTGAGAGAGAATTCCGTTCTCTTTTAAATAATTCAGGAACTCGGCACTCAAGTATTCACCACCTCGATCCGATCTTAAGATCTTGATACTTTTGCCTGTTTGTTTTTCAACTTCATTCTTGTAATCCCGAAATTTCTCAAAGGCCTCGGATTTGTGCTTCATCAAGAAGACATGTCCATACCTAGAGAAATCGTCTGTGAAAGTAATGAAGTATGAATAACCGCTTCGTGCATGTGTAGACATTGGACCACACACGTCACTGTGTATGAGTCCCAAGAGCTCGCTCGCTCTTTCTCCGTGTGCAGTGAACGGAGTCTTTGTCATCTTTCCCATGAGACAAGATTCACAAGTGGCATAAGACTGATACTCGAACGGATCCAAGTATCCTTCTTTCTGTAACTTAGTCAACCGTGTCTCATTGATGTGACCCAGTCTACAATGCCATAAGAAAGCCGGATTGATATCTGGAGACTTTCTTTTGTATGTATTCTGGACATTGAAAATCTGTGGTTGGTTTAATACGTATATACCATTGCTCAGTGTACCTGACCCAATCAGAACTTGATTAAGGTGAATGTTTACAACATTACTTACAAACGCAAATTCATAACCTTCTTTAGAAACCAAAGATACAGAAATGATATTACAAGTTGCGTTGGGTTCAAAAAAGCAATTACGCAAAACCAAAACATGCCCATCTGACATTCCCAGGTGATAGTCCCCCACGGCTTTAGCATCCATGCTAGCTCCGTTCACAACTCTGAGGGTCATGTCACCTGCCTTCAAAACCCTACGGTTTCTCAACGCCTGCAAAGAATTACAGATATGAGATCCTGATCCGGTATCCAATACGCAGGAAGTAGAGTTTATAGAAAGACAGTTTTCAATAACATACACACCTGAAGCTGAAGGCGCAACCTGCTTCAGTTCCTGTGTCCTGGCCTTCCAAGCCCTGCAATCTTTCTTCCAGTGTCCACTCTTATGACAATAGAAGCATTCTTCCTTTCCAACAAGCTTCCCCGCAATCTTTGTTGCCTTTTCCTTTCCCTTCGTACCCACTTACTAACACCGCCTCTTGGTTTGGCGGGGGCTTTCTTCCTCTTTCCCTTGGCTTTCGCCTTAGACCTAGAGGAAGAAGATCCTCCTACAAACAAAACGGGTGTTTCCCTACCCTTCTGTAGGGTGCCCTCTGTGCTCCTCAACATGTTGAGGAGTTCTGAAAGTTCAACTTCCTTTTCTTGTAAGTTGAAGTTCAGTATAAAATGGGCGTAAGTGGATGGAAGGGACTGGAGAATTAAATCCGTATAGAGTTCACTGTCCAACGTGGTCCCAAGTTCCGCGAGCTCCTCAGTGTAGCCAATCATCTTAAGCACGTGGTCCGCTACCGATGATCCGACGGCCAACTTTGTCGAAAATAACTTCTTCGACACTTCGTATCTTGTGATACGAGACTGCTCTCCATACAGTTCTTTTGTATGGAGAAATATGGACTCGAGGTCCATATTCTCATGCCTCCTCTGATGTTCGTTGTCCATAGAGGTAAGCACGAGGCACCTGGCCTTCGCGCAATCAATCTCCCAAGTCTTACGGATTTCCTTATCCGCGACGCTGGAGGTGGGACCTGGGACGGGGGGAGCTTTGGTGGTAAGAAGATACCCCAGCTTGTCGTAAGTGATTGCCAATTTTACATTCCTGAACCAATCTTTGTAGTTTGGCCCTGTCAGTATGTTTTTATCTAGAAGTAACTTAAGTCCAGTCATTTCGAATTTGGTCGCTGCAGGGGGGAGAGAAGAAACACTTTAGCACGATGCTCTTGCAAGTTTAGAATGGTTTTTAATTTGTCTAAACAGGATGGCTCCCACTGTCTCTCGAATCCCTCCTCAAACCACAAAGGAAGAATTAGCCGGGATCAATCCCACCGCACAATACTTGCTTAACCATTCAGCCAGGCCAGTGTCGGTACTTCGAGGGAGGTTTTCCAACGCTTTCGCGAAGTTCCTTAATTTAAGAACCTCTTTTCCCTGGGGGCGTAGCCCCGCTAACACCTTTCTAGGCACCTACTAGGTTTATAGCATTGATCGTTTAGTTAGAAATTTCCCGAGGAGTAGCATATACTCACAGTAGGATCGGGATCCAAATATCATCGCGTGACGAAACTGAAGGAATCCTACCAGAATCATCACACTCCAAATGGTATGCAAATCTAGCAAGTTTCAGTACTTATGAAACTCCCGATGTGGATTTTTGCCCCATGCTCTTATGACCATGACTAAGGCCAACAAATCATAAGTCACATGTCAAGTTCTACCCGTCGTTATCCAGATTAATTTGAACCCACCCGTATATACCCTTGACTATGGCCAACAAGGCAATACGACTGTCCCAAACCAACGCATTCTATCTATGCAACATATGAATACCTACCAGCTACCAAACACTGTGCCTTGACTAAGTCCAACAAACACAGCTTGAATACTGTTGAATATTCATATGAAACGACGGAGGGCTACGGATGGTTTTGGCGAAACCGTGAACGTAGTGAACTTGATATAATCGATGGAACGAGATAGCTTTTAGAAGGAGTGGCTCAAGCTCCGCATTTAAAAGTTAGTTTTGAAAAGAACCGAGTGGTTTTTCGAAAGTGTTCCAACGACTTTAACATGGTTTATTATCTTGCATTAGTTCTTTTAATGCGTGATATTCTTGCATTAGTTCTTTTAATGCGTCCCATCATTTAATCCTACCATTGCAGAAAACAACCAAAATATGACGTACGCTTATGCCATTCGCATTCGCCACGGGGTCCCGTCATCACTCGTTAGGTTACTTAACTAACGACAGAGCGGGGGCTGGGCTAGCGCGGCTGTAAAACATAAGCAACGTCTAAATATAAAGCAATGATAGACATTACAGATCACAGATGAATACATTGGATATACTAGGAATCCGCAATCCGTTCGAGCCTGCAACGAAAAGCGGATTACACGGTCGCGGTGAATAGCCAAAACCCCACCCAAGACCCCTACGGGTGCGGCAAACTACCCGCCAAGTACCCGATAGTTTGTGCACCCCTCCATGGGTCTATCCTAGGAGCAAAAACAGTAAAAAGAATTATACAATGACGGCTACAACCCCGACCCAGTTGTGCGGCCATACAAATAATATTATTACATCAATTTACATTTACAAATGAATGAAAGAAAAACAAAAGCTCATCTAACATCCACCCCGGCTATTCACCCGCGACAGTCCAACACATTCATATCCACATTCCAATATCAAACACAGATCACAGAGATGTATAACCCCGACTAGTCGACTTATAGCGATTAGCCGACGTTCAATACATACAAACATCACAGATATAACCAATATAGCCAAAGTGTAGCGAAGTTCGAAAAAAATACGGATTTATAGGACCACAAAAGTAAATTTCTTTTCTGGAAAATCTGGGCACATATAACATATTTGAAAAATCCCAAAACCCTACCAGATGAATACTGCACAAAACAAGATCACATGAAGAGGCTAAACGGCGGCGGATCCGCGGCGACGAGAATAGATGAGGCCGCGGATCCGCGGCGGTTTGAACGATTCATGGGATCGTTTTTCGTGGGTGTTCTCACAAAACCCTGAGCCGATTTTAGGAGTACAAAGTTTTACTTTTAGAGCACAAAAAAATTCAACAGAAACTTAGGGTTTTTGTTTTTCCGGTTTTGCGATTTTTCGGTTTCGAACTTCCATACACTTCGCTACCAAGCTAGTTTAAGTTTAGTTAGGCTCTGATACCACTGTAAGTCCACGTTGCGACCCCCGGTTCTTACGGGGAGGCGGAAACGGTATAAAAATCAAATTTTTAAGCGCATGGGGCAACATGGACTAACAAAGTCGGGATCTTTTCTAAACTAAACTAGCTAACATGCTAAAGAGAGTTAGAATAGATGGTTATACCTAACTTGAACTCCTTCTTCTTCAAACTTTTGTAGAGGTTGATGGTTCTTTCCTCGTTGCCTTCTTCCGTCGAAGATGGATCCACCTGAGGGTTCAACCTTCGGGCTCTTTCTCGAACTTTGAGAGAACTAGAATCTCCGGCTTGCTAAACCTTGATCCTAGAGTGAGTAGAGAGTGTCTTTTGGGGTTTTATCTTTTCAAGGAGAGAGATTCTCAACTCATGAGAAGGGTTCTCCTTGAGCTAGAGGAAGAAGAAGATGAAATGAGGAGAGAGAAGCTAAATGATAGAATGAGCTCTTTTCTTTTTGCAACCATAACATAAAGCAAAAAGAATTATCAAATTAATAATAATAATGAAAATGGAATAGTTTATGGAAGGTTTAGGAATGACCATTATCATTTCAAACATTAAATGAATTTGCTAGAATCAAAGAGCATCTTTCTTTTGTAATGATGATGGTCAAAACTTCAACCATGGTCAACAAGTCAACCATGGTCAACAAGTCAACAAAAAACCAACCATGACACAATTTCATTTTATTAATATTATTAATTGATATATCATAATTCCATTAGGGTTTGGAAAAAGACGACTGTCAACTGTGCATACGCACCCGTTCCGAAACCCTAATGAAAAACCTCTTCCTCCGCCTCAATCAACTGTGCATACACAACCGCATTCTTGTTCCGAGGAACATGAATACCAAGAGATAAAAGCAACCCCAAAACATATACCGGTATCTGACTCAAACCAGAGCCAGCCAGTAATATCCGTCCGGACTCCAAACGTGCATAAGTGCGCGGATGAGAACGAACCCTGTCGCAAAACCATGCGACCTCTCCTCTGTTTTGCCCAGAGGCGAATACCCTCTGTGTGGGACTCTAAAGACTCGACACTACGCTGGCAGTGGGTTTAACCACAGACCGCAAGCGGCACTAGCTGTGCGTAACGGTCCCCAGGTAGATGCCGACAAGAAGGCTGACGAGGTGAACCCCATCTGAACTCCTACTGAGTCTGAATGTGACATTCTCCGTACAGTCCGGTCTGTTCGTCTGATACATCGCATGTCGGGCCTAGGGGCGGTAAAACGTCAGTCCCCCAATAGCGGTACAAGTCGTGTCGGAGTGAAGCCCAAAACACCCTGAGATAACACTGGAAGCCTACCAGTATATCTCGCTTGCCCTGGCCAGGGACTACTCGTGTAATGGCTCTCCTAGACACAGCGCGATGTCAACCCCCAATACCGGGAGAGACGAATCCTGTCTAACCGGCACTGCCTCCAAGTGCTTCGGGACTGCACCCAACTACCATCTGTTTGCACGACTCCTTTGAGCCGTGGTAGGGTAGTAGTCAAAGTACAGTGGGAACACACTCGAGGCGAAGTGCCAGTGTCAAGTCAGCGGACTAAGCTGTACTCATGTCACCTGGGAACTGATAACTGACGATAGGTATAATACCAACCTGTCAGTTCCCGACGAGTCCTGTCCAGTGTACTCGTAACCCAACGAGCACCCGTATACTATCTCCAGTACGACGTACTGATGGCTGTGGGACAGACCATCTCCCACACTGGGATGAGAAGCGCATACGCTAGTCTACTCCGGAGTATCGATGCCCTGTCTCGATAGTCCTGTGACTAGGGACCTGTATAAGGATGTGCTTACAGATTACCCAGCCCCCACTAGTGTGACTGCCATCACAACGCTGGTAATCAAGCAAAGATCCTAAGGGCTCCACTAATGCGTATAGGTGATATCGCAAAATAAACACATGTACACATTGAAGTAGAAACAAACCAAGTAGCATACTACTATATTGAGCAAGATTGTTTATACAAGGTGAATATCCCAAGCTTCCATTAAGTAATATACAAACTAGTATGATACAGTAATGGCCTCTAGGGCATATATACTAACAGTAGGTACGGGTGGGTTCAAATTAACCTGGATAATGATGGGTAGAAGTTGACATTTGATTTATGATATTTTGACCTCACGCCAAGGTTATAGAGCATGGGGCAAAAATCCACATCAGGAGTTTCTAAAGAAACTGAAACTTGCTAGAGCTGCATACCATTTGGAGTATGATGATTCTGGTAGGATTCCTTCAGTTTTGTCACACGATGATATTTGGATCCCGATCCTACTATGAGTATATGCTACTCCTCCGGAACTTTCTCACATAATGATCAATGCTATAAACCAAGTAGGTGTCTAAAAAGGAGTTAGCGGGGCTACGCCCACAGGGAAAAGAGGTTATTTAATTAAGGAACTTCGCGAAAGAGTTGGAAAACCTCCCTCGAAGTACCAACACTGGCCTGGCTGAACAATTAAGCAAGTATTGCACGGTGAGATTGATCCCGACTAATTCTTCCTTTTTGGTTTGAGGAGGGATTCGAGAGACAGTGGGAGTCATCCTGTTTAGACAAACTAAAAACCACTCTAAACTTGCAAGAGCATCATGCTAAAGTGTTTCTTCTCTCTCTCCTAATTGCAGCGACCAAACATCATGACTGGACTTAAGTTACTACTAGATAAAAACATACTGACATGGCCAAGCCACAAAGATTGGCTCAGGAATGTCAAAATGGCAATCACTTATAACAAGTTGGGGTATCTCCTTACCACCAAAGCTCCCCTGTCCCAGGTCACAAAACCAGCGTCGCGGATAAGGAAATCCGTAAGACCTGGGAAATCGACTGCGCGAAGGCCAAGTGCCTCGTGCTTGCCTCTATGGACAATGAACATCAGAGGAGGCACGAGAATATGGACCTTGAATCTATATTTCTCCATACAAAAGAACTGTATGGAGAGCAATCCCGTATCGCCAGATACGAAGCTCCTCGAAAAAGCTGTTTTTGGCGAGATTGGCCGTCGGATCCTCGGTAGCGGAACACGTGCTTAAGATGATTGGCTTCATTGAGAGCTCATGGACCTTGGGACCACGTTAGAGAACGAGCTCTACACGGACTTGATTCTCCAGTCCCTTCCTTCCACTTACGCCCAGTTTATCCTGAACTTCAACTTGCAATAAAAAGAAGTTGAACTTTCAGAACTCCTCAACATGCTGAGGAGTGCAGAGGGCACCATAAAGAAAGGTAGGGAAACATCCACTTTGTTTGTAGGAGGATCTTCCTCTTCTAGGTCCAAGGCGAAAGCCAAGGGAAAGAAGAAGAAAGCCCCCGCCAAACCAAGGGGCAGTGTTAGTAAAGTGGATACGAAGGGAAAGACAAAGGCAACAATGGTAGCGGGAAAGCTTGTGGGAAAGGAAGAATGCTTTTACTGTCACAAGAGTGGACACTGGAAAAAGGATTGCAGGGCTTGGAAGGCCAGAAACCAGGATCTGAAGCAAGTTACGGCTTCAGCTTCAGGTGTGTATGTTATTGAAAATTGTCTATTAATAAACTCTACATCCTGGGTATTGGATACCGGATCAAGATCTCATATCTGTAATTCTTTACAGGCACTGAGAAGGCATAGGGTTTTGAAAGCAGGTGATATGACCCTCAGAGTTGCAAACGAAGCTGGCATGGATGCTGAGTCCGTGGGGGACTATCACCTGGGATTGTCAGATGGAAACGTTTTGGTTTTGCGTGATTGTTATTTTGTACCCAATGCAACCTGTAATATCATATCTGTATCTTTATTATCTAAAGAAGCTCACGAATTTGCATTTGTAAGTAATGTTGTGAACATTCACCTTAATCAAGTTTTGATTGGGTCGGGTACATTAAATAATGGAATATACGTCTTAAACCAACCACATATTTTCAATGTCCAGAATACACACAAAAGAAAGTCTCCGGAAACAAATCAGTCTTTCTTATGGGATTGTAGACTGGGTCACATCAATTAGAGAAGGTTGACGAAGTTACATACAGAAGGATATTTGGATCCGTTTGAATATCAAACATATGCAACTTGTCAATCCTGTCTCAAAGGAAAGATGACAAAGACTCCGTTCACTGGACACGGAGTAAGAGCGAGCGAGCTCTTGGGACTCGTGCACAGCGACGTGTGCGGTCTAATGTCTACGCATGCGCGAAGCGGTTATTCTTACTTCATTATTTTTATGGATGACTTTTCAAGGTACGGATATGTCTTCTTAATGAAACATAAATCCGAAGCCTTTGGAAAATTCCAGAAATATAAGAATGAAGTAGAAAAACAAACAGGCAAAAGTATCAAGACTGAGATCTGATCGAGGTGGTGAATACTTAAGTGCCGAGTTCCTGGATTACATAAAAGAGAATGGAATTCTCTCTCAGCTTACTCCTCCGTACACTCCGCAACATAACGGTGTATTGGAGAGACGGAACCGAACACTATTGGATATGGTACGGTCCATGATGAGTAACGCTGAGTTGCCGCGATCATTCTGGGGATATGCGCTAGAATCAGCAGCATACCTTTTGAACCGAATTCCAACTAAGACTGTGCCTACCACACCATATGAGATATGGAGTGGGAAGAAACCCTATTTTCAATATCTGAAGATCTGGGATGTCCAGCTTTTGTCAAAAAGCAGCATGCGGACAACCTCGAGGCACGCTCAGTACTGTGCAAGTTTATGGGATACCCAAGGAACTCCAAAGGGTATCTCTTCAATTACGCAGAGGAACAAAAGTTCTTTGTTTCTCGTAATGCCCACTTTCTGGAACACCAGTTGTTAGAAAAGGAAATAAGTGGGAGCGCAATAGAACTGGAAGAAATTCCTGAACCACAGACTATTACTGAAAGCTTAGTAGAACCAGAGGGTTCAAAAGAACAGGACATTCCTACGCCGCTCCGCAGGAGTAGTAGGCAGTCTCATCCGTCCGAGAGATACTACGGTTTTCTCGTAGACGTAGATAGAGAGGATTGCATCATTGATTATGATGAGCCGACTAGCTTCCAGCAGGCCATTTAGAGCGTTGACTCGGTAAAATGGCTGGATGCTATGCGGACCGAAATGGAGTCCATGTACACCAACAAAGTATAGACGTTGGACGTTGCTACAAATGGGGTAAAACCCGTTGGATGTAAGTGGATCTTCAAAAGGAAGATTAGTGTAGATGGACAGGTTGAAACCTATAAAGCTAGACTTGTTGCAAAGGGTTTTCGTCAAAGACCTGGTTTGTACTATGACGAAACCTTTTCTCCAGTGGCTAAGCGGAAATCCATTCGGATCCTTCTTGCCATTGCCGCCTTCCACGATTATGAGATTTGGCAGATGGACGTAAAGTCCGCTTTTCTAAATGGAAATTTAGAGGAGTGTGTCTATATGGACCAGCCAGAGGGTTTCATTCAGAGTGGGAGCAGCGGAAAGGTGTGCAAGTTGCATAAGTCCATCTATGGACTAAAGTAGGCATCGCTGAGTTGGAACATCTGTTTTGATGAGACGGTCAAAGAATTTGGCTTTATAAAAAATCCAGATGAACCATGCATCTATAGTAGATTTGTAGCAAGAACTGTCGTATTCCTCATTTTATACTTGGATGACATTCTCTTAAAAGGAAATGACATTCCTATGCTACAATCTGTCAAAGGGTTCTTATCACACAGGTTCTCCATGAAAGACCTGGGTGATGCCTCTTACATTCTAGGGATCCGGATCTATCGTGACAGATCGAAGAGGATATTAGGACTTTCATAGTCCAGGTACATCGGCACCATACTGAAAAGATTCAGTATGGAAGATTCTAAGCGCGGTAATCTACCGGCTTGTCACGGGATCACCCTCTCCAAAGAGATGTCTCCCAAGACTGATTTGGAAAGGGATCGCATGTCTATTATACCCTACGCAACTGCGGTAGATTGTATAATGTATGCGATGTTGTGTACCAGACCAGATGTAGCTTATGCACTAAGTGTGGTAAGACGTTATCAGTCAAACCCTGGGGAGAAGCACTGGATAGCGGTAAAGAACATTCTCAAGTACCTGAGAAGGACTAAGGAGATGTTCTTGGTGTATGGCAGAAAAGACCTCCTGATCGAGGCCTTTCCTGACTCCAGCTTCCAGAGTGACAAGGATGATTCCAAGTCCATGTCGGGTTATGTATTTACCCTCAATGGAGGGGCGGTGTGTTGGAAGAGTTCTAAACAGGAAACCGTTGGTGACTCGACGATGGAAGCGGAATATATCGCTGCTGCAAATGCCGCAAAAGAAGCCGTCTGGATAAGGATGTTCTTGACTGAACTTCAGGTGGTTCCGTCCATTATTGATCCAATACCTCTGTATTGCGACAACAACGGGGCTATAGCTTTAGCAAAGGAACCCGGGTCCCATCAGAAGTCCAGACACATCTTGAGGCGGTATCACCTGATCAGGGAGATCGTGGGTCGCCAATGTAGGGTTCCTAGGCACACTATAGAGGTCTCACAAGGCATCAACCATGCCAATTTCAAATTTTATGGGTGCCGAGAAACCCTAATACGGATCGTTAACTAGAAATTTAAGCGAATAACTAAACTAGTTAACAATTTAACTAAAGGAGAGAGGCTAAAACCTTTGTAGATCCGGTTCTCCACTTCCTTAGCTCCACGTAGGCGTCATCTCGCTGTCCATCTCGAATCCTAGACTCAATCGTCGGCTTCATCGGAAAAAACGAGCGGGCAAGGTCGTCGGCTTCGTGCCGAAGATGATCTACGTCGAGGTTTCACAAGTTCAAGCTCCGACTGCACCAAGTTGTGAAACTTGTGAAGAAAACACACAAAACCACTTGGCAAGAGGTAGAGGATGAAGAAATAGGAGGTGGGTTCACTTTAGAATTGGATTTCTCTCACTTTTGCTCAAGTTGGCATTGATGGCATCAAGTTTTCATTCTTGAAGATGAAGAAGAAGATGAAGCTAGAATTATGATAAGTGTTTTGTTAAAATGAATAATAAATGAATACTTATCTTAAACTAACTAGGGTAGAGTGTAGAGAATAGACCATGGTTACTTGGATGGGTTAGGGTTAAGCATGAAGACAAGAATGGTTAAGAAGTCAAAGCTTCATGAAGCTTCAACTAGAAACAAACATAGCCACCATTCTTATCTAAATCTTTTCCAAATAAATAAACAAACAAATAAATGAAAAAGCAAAACCCTAATCATCCCTTAACCATGGTTTAATCCTTTACACTTAACCACAAGATCAAGTATCATCAAACATGATACAAATATGTGCACAAAAATATATCACATATACTTCTTGCACATCAAGTGAGAAAATCCATTTAAAGTGAACCAATACTAGTTAATGCAAAGTAATATATCAAATATATAATTATACATTAAATCATTAAATCAACACTTGATTTAACGATCCGGTCATATCGCATATAACCGACTAGTATCCTATGTATCGGCTTATCGAATCAATCCTTGATTCGATATCTAGGTTATATCGAATATAACCAATCGATACATCCATCGCAAGAATGGAATACAGTATCACATACATGCATCATTCTCGGTCCTGCACATATCTCATATGCACTCCTATTTCGTTTCGCTTGAGCCAGGAAACCTCTGTGTAGGACTCTAAAGACTCGTCAATACGCCGGTAGCAGATGATGATCATATCAAGCTCCCACAAGCCGCAAGCGGTCTGCTAAATGTAACGGCCATCCGGGTATTGAGCGATCAGAAGATCGACGAGCTAGCCCGCTCACACTCCTGTGAATCCAGCCAGTAACACTTACCGTACAGTCCGGTCTGTTCGTCTGATATGTCGCATATCAAGTCTAGGGGTGGTATACGTCAGACCCCAATAACCGATAAGTCATGCCGATGTGAGGCTCATAACGGGTCGAGAAACTACTGGTAACACTTACCAGCAAATCTCTGATCAGCCCTGACCAGGGACTTCCCTGTTACGGCCAATCGAGCACAGCGCAACATCAACCCCCAATACCGGAAGAGACGAAACCCCTCCTATCGCTCATTGCCTCCATGTGACTCGGGACTGTACCCAAAGACCACCGTTTTGCATGCCCTCATGGACGTGGTAAGTGTAGGGTTCCTAGGCATCCTAATGAAGTCTCACAAGGCATCAACCATGCCAATTTCAAAAATTATTGGTGCCGAGAAACCCTAACAAGGATCGTTGACTAGATGTTTAGGCGAAATGAGAATCTAGTTAACTACTTAACTAAAAGTTAGATGCTACAACCTTTGTAGATCCGGTTCCCCACTTCCTTAGCTCCACGTGGGTGTGCTCTCGCTGTCCATCACGAATCCTAGACTCATTCGTCGGCTTCATCGGAAAAACGGGCGAGCAAGGTCGTCGGCTTCGTGTCAAAGACGATCTACGTCGAGGTTGCACAAGTTCAAGCTCCGACTTCACCAAGTTGTGAAACTTGTGAAGAAAACACCCAAAACCACTTGGCAAGAGGTAGAGGATGAAGAAATAGGAGGTGGGTTCACTTAAGATTTGGATTTCTCACTCTAGAAATGAAGTTGCCATTGATGGCATCAAGCTTTTCCTTTTTGAAGTGAAGAAGAAGATGAAGCTAGAATTATGATAAGTCTTATAAATATGAATAATAAAACAATACTTATCATAATGGGAACCATGGTTAGGTGTAGAGAATTGACCAAGGTTAAAAGAGTGGTTAGGGTTAAGCATGAAGATGAATTGGTCACTTGGGTCAAAGCTTCATGAAGCTTCACAAAGGTTCAAGAAAGAAAGCAACCATTTTGTATTCATATGCCATTCTTTTTCTAAAATAAATAAATGAAAAGAATGTATAATAAAAACCCTAATTACTTACTTAACCTAGGTTTAATCCTTTACACTTAACCAAATGAGTATGCATCATCAAACATGATACAAATATGTGCACAAAAGCATATCACATATACAATGTGCAAAACAAGTGAGAAAATCCGTTTAAAGTGAACCTATACTAGTTAATGCAAAGTAATATATCAAATATATAATTATACATTAAATCATTAAATCAACACTTGATTCAATGATCCGGTCATGTCGCACATAACCGACTAGTATTCAATGCATCGATTTATCGAATCAATGATTCGATAACTAGGTCATATCTCATACAACCAATCGAAACATTAATCGCGAGAATCAAATACGGTATCATATACACGCATCATTCTCGGTCCCGCACATATCTCATGTGCGCTCCTATTTCGTTTCGCTTGAGCCAGGAAACCTCTGTGTAGGACTCTAAAGACTCGTCAATACGCCGGTAGCAGATGATGATCATATCAAGCACCCACAAGCCGCAAGCGGTCTGCTAAACGTAACGGCCACCCGGGTATTGAGCGATCAGAAGATCGACGAGCTAGCCCGCTCACACTCCTGCGAATCCGACCAGTAACACTTAACCGTACAGTCCGGTCTCTTCGTCTGATATGTCGCATATCAAGTCTAGGGGTGGTAAACGTCAGACCCCAATAACCCGATAAGTCGTGCCGATGTGAGGTTCGCAACGGGTCGAGAAACTACTGGTAACACTTACCAGCAAATCTCTGATCAGCCCTGGCCAGGGACTTCCCTGCTACGGCCAATCGAGCACAGCGCAACATCAACTCCCAATACCGGGAGAGACGAAACCCCTCCTATCGCTCATTGCCTCCATGTGACTCGGGACTGTACCCAAAGACCACCGTTTTGCACGCCCTCATGGACGTGGTAAGGTGGAGATCAAAGCACAGTGGGAATCACACAAGACTCTATGACGATCTCGGGTCTACAGACTAACCTGCCATCTGACGTGAGGTATAATACCATCTGGGAGTTCTCGGCGAGTCCGTCCAGTGTACCCAGTCTCCACTGAGCACCCGTATACCATCTCTGATGTCAAACACCATTGAATATGGGATCATCCATCGCCCATCACATGGGTCGAGAAGCGTATACGCTAGTCTACACTGGTATATCGATGCCCCGTCTCCATACACCCATGACTAGGGACCTTGAAGGATGTACTTATGGACTACCATGTCCCCACTAGTATGATCTGCATCATAGTCCAGGTAGTCAAGTACACATCCTAAGGGCTTTACCAACATGTAACTATAAGACAATATAAAGAGACTAGTATACATGTTAAGATAAAGAGCAACCAGATAGCATACTATCATATCGAGCAAGAAAGTCATCTCTATATATGTCCAAGCATCCCATATAATATACATCATCTGTACAATACTGGCCTCTAGGGCATACATACAACTAACAATCTCCCACTTGCACTAGGGCCAGCTGCTGTAGTATCGCATACCGAGCATCCCGAAAAGTCTCTCAAACTGTATCTGGGGAATGGCCTTCGTGAGTGGATCCGCCGTGTTGTTCTTTCTGTCAACCCTCCTGACCTCGATCTCCCGGCGATCAACTATCTCCCGGATCAGGTGATACCGCCTCAGAATATGCCTGGATCGCTGATGGGACCTGGGTTCCTTGGCCAAAGCCACTGCTCCATTGTTATCGCAATACAAAGGTATTGGATGCTCAATGGATGGAACCACACCAAGTTCAGTAATGAACTTCTTGATCCAGACAGCCTCTTTGGCAGCATCTTTGGCAGCGATGTATTCAGCCTCCATCGTCGAGTCTGCCACGGTTTCCTGCTTGGACTCTTCCAGCTAACCGCCCCTCCGTAAAAGGTAAAGACAAAACCCGACTGCGACTTAGAGTCGTCTTTATCACTCTGGAAGCTGGAATCGGTAAAGGACTCCACTTGGAGTTCTCCACTACCATACACCAAGAGCATCTCTTTAGTCCTTCGTAAGTACTTGAGAATGCTCTTCACAGCTGTCCAGTGACTCTCTCCAGGATCAGCTTGATACCTGCTCACTACACTTAGTGAGTATGCAACATCGGTTCTGGTACATAGCATCGCATACATGATAGAGCCTACAGCCGAAGCATAGGGTATCCCTTGCATGCGAGCTCTCTCCAAATCAGTCTTAGGAGACATCTCTTTGGAGAGAGTGACTCCAAAGATCGTGGGTAGGTTCCCACACTTGGATTCTTCCATACTAAACCTCTTTAGTATGGTGTCTATGTACCTGGATTGGGACAATCCCAATATCCGTTTGGATCTATCTCTATAGATCTTGATTCCCAATATGCAGGAGGCATCACCAAGATCTTTCATTGAGAATCTCTGTGATAAGAAGAGCTTGACCGATTGCAGCATAGGAATATCATTTCCTATCAAGAGTATGTCGTCCACGTACAATACGAGGAAGACAACCTTACTCCCTGCCACCTTCTTGTAGATACAAGGTTCATCTGGGTTTTTGACGAAATCAAACTCTTTGATAACGACATCAAAGCAGATGTTCCAACTCCGCGATGCTTGCTTTAATCCATAAATGGATTTAAGCAGTTTGCACACCTTCCCGCTGCTCCCACTATCTACGAAGCCCTCCGGCTGAGTCATGTACACGCACTCTTCTAAATCACCATTTAGAAAGGCGGTCTTAACATCCATTTGCCAGATTTCGTAGTCATGATATGCAGCGATGGCAAGCATGATCAGGATGGATTTAAGCATAGCCACTGGAGAAAAGGTTTCGTCATAGTCCACACCTGTTCTTTGACGAAAACCTTTTGCTACAAGTCTAGCTTTGAAAGTCTCCACTTTTCCATCTACACCAAGTTTCTTCTTGAAGATCCACTTGCTCCCAATGGGTTTTACCCCTTCAGGAGCAACTTCCAAAGTCCATACTTTGTTGGTGTACATGGATTCCATCTTGGACCGCATTGCATCCAGCCATTTCACTGAGTCCCTACTCGTGATGGCCTGCTCGAAGCTAGTTGGGTCATCATCCTCCATGATGCAATCCTCGCTCCCACCATCCATGAGAAAACCGTAGTATCTCTCAGGTTGGCGAGGAACCCTACTAGATCGGCGGAGAGGCTGGGGTTCATTGGGAGCTAATGAATCCTCTTGTTCCACTAAATCTTCAGTTTGAGTTTGTGTATCTGGAACCTCTTCCAGCTCTACCACTTTGCCACTAATTTCTTTTTCAAGAAATTCCTTTTCTAAAAAGGCGGCATGTTGAGCAACAAACACTTTTTGTTCCTCACTGTGGTAGAAAAAATACCCATATGAGTTCTTTGGATATCCCACAAACTTGCAAAGAACTGACCGTGCCTCGAGCTTGTCCGGATTTTGTCTTTTGACATAAGCTGGACAACCCCATATTTTAACTCGTTTAAAATATGGTCTCTTCCCACTCCATATCTCATATGGTGTGGTAGGTACAGATTTAGATGGAACTTGATTCAATAGGTATGCTGCCGACTCCAGCGCATATCCCCAAAAGGAAATAGGTAACTCAGCTGTGCTCATCATAGAGCGCACCATATCTAATAGGGTGTAGTTCCTCCGTTCTGATACACCGTTGTGCTGTGGTGTATATGGAGGAGTCAGCTGAGAGAGAATCCCATTCTCTTTTAGGAAGTCCAGGAATTCTCCGCTTAAGTATTCACCTCCTCGATCAGATCGAAGGATTTTAATACTTTTTCCGGTTTGGTTTTCGACTTCTTGTTTATATTCTCTAAATTTCTCAAAAGCTTCTGATTTGTGTTTCATCAGGAACACATATCCGAATCTAGAGAGATCGTCAGTGAATGTAATGAAGTACGAAGAACCATCCCTGGCATGTGTAGACATAGGACCACATACATCACTATGTATCAGTCCTAAGAGTTCGGTAACTCTTTCTCCGTGTCCCGTAAACGGAGTTTTGGTCATCTTGCCTCTGAGACATGACTGGCAAGTGTCATAAGATGAAAATTCGAATTGTTTCAAATATCCATCCTTATGCAACTTAGCTAGTCGTGTCGCATTGATGTGACCTAGTCTACAATGCCACAAGAAGGATTCGTTCAGTTCTGAACTCTTCCTCTTGTGTGTGTTAGTTATGCTCAGAACTGTTGATTGATTTAGAACATAAATGCCATTGCACAGCGTGCCTGATCCAACCAACTTTTGGTTATGGAAAATGTTCATAACATTGTCCTGTAATACAAAATTATATCCCTCTTTACTTAATAAAGAAACCGATATAATGTTGCATATCAGGTTCGGCATGTAATAGCATTCGTTCAGAACCAATGTATTACCGGTTGGTAATTCAAGGTGATATTCCTCGACAGTCTTAGCTGCAACAATTGCACCATTTCCGACTCTAATGTCTTTATCACCTTCTCCAAGTTCTCTACCTTTCCTAAGCCCATGTAACTGATTACATATATGGGATCCTGACCCGGTATCTAATACCCAGGACGTAGAGCAAATGGAGAAACAGTTCTCTGTAACGAACACACCCGAAGAAAATGCATCAACATGTACTTTCTTCATCCGGGAGGCATGGGAATCCTGGTATTCCCCTATATCCTGTTCATTCCTATAACTCTTATAAGAAAGAACGGAACCAACGTTCCCCAGCACAGTATAATATGCGGGTTCGGTCAATACATCCATATTATTATCTTGATTAAGGCATGAACTGGTCGCTACCTGGAGAGAGAGAGAAGAAAACACTTTAGCGTATGCTCGTGCAAGATCTGATTGGTTATTATCTTATCTAATCAGGATGGCTCCCACTGGTTTTTATCAAATCTTCCTTCAAACCCTAAAAGGAAAGACTAGCCGGGATTAATTACACCCTACAACTTCGTCGATCTTTCAGCCAGGCCAGTGTCGGTACTTCGAGGGAGGTCCCCCGTGCTTTCGCACGAACCTAATTAATGTAAACCTCGTTTTCCCAGAGGCGTAACCCCGTTGACACCTTTCTAGACACCTACTTGATCGGCTAATTGTAGTGTGTAAAACTCTCCCAGGAGTAACTCTTACTCGCAGTGGGTATCGGGATCCAACTATCTCATAGAAGGTATGCAATCTCATTGCAAATTTCAACACTTGAAATTCCCGATAATCTTTTGCCCCAAACGATCTATGACCTTGACAAGGTCAACAAACCATAGACCGTAAGTCAAGTTCAACCCGTCATTTCTTGATTGAATTAAACCCACCCGCACGACCCTTGACAAGGTCAACAAGGCCCGTACGACTACCCTAACTTAATCTGCATCATATGCATAAGCAGATAAATACTGGTTAGTTACCGCACACTGCGCCTTGACAAGGTCAACAAACGCAGCACGAATACTAAATAGGACTTATCTGAAATGACGGAGGGCTACGACAGGTTTTTCTGAAAACCTATTGCGTAATGAACTTGATATCGTTGTAGAATCAAATGAAGTTTTGAAATGGAGTAATTTTGAGGCTTTTCTAGTTTTGCTAAAGGGGTCATTCCCGGTGAAGGGATCGTCGGCCCTTTCCTCGTCGAATGAGGTGCGGGATATATCATATATATCACTGTGCAAAGCAGAAACTATAGAATCAGTCAAAAACAAACCGAGTGTGTAGCATCTGCCAGGTTTTGCTAAAGGAGTCACTCCCGGTGAAGGGATCTCGGTCCTTTCCTCATCGAATAAGGTGCAGGGCATATCACATATACCGCTATGCAAAGAAAGAACTGTAGCTACCTGTTTTATTTTAAAATTTGATTCTACAACATCTTAGGTTCCTTTTCTTTCATTAATCACATTAATGAAGTCCCATCATTTAAGTCACCTAAACATCACAGATAAATACGACGTACACTTATGCCATCCGCATTCGCCTAGATGTCCCCTCGTGCACCGTTAGGTTAGGTAACTAACGACAGAGCAGGGCATGGTTAGTGCGGGTGCAAAACATAAGTAACGCCTATATAATATATCATATATACTATATACAGTATTTATCATAGAACATCACATGATCGCATCACAGATATCGCAGCAGAAGAAACATATGAAACATTGGATATACTAGGACGTCCGTGTTTTCAATACGAGCCAGTATAAAACACGGATTCCACGGTCGTGATGAATAGCCAATCCCACACCCCTAGACCCCTACGAGAGCGGCAAGCAACCCTGCCAATCCTAGGGTTAGGAGACCCGGACTCGACTCCTCGAGATGGTCTCCCACTGGACCCTAGAACCCGGTTACTTGTGCTCCCCTCCTTGGGTCAATCCTAGTGCAGAAAAGTAAATAATATACAAAGGGTGACAACTTCCGCAACCTGGAAGTGCCCCGAATAAAAGAATATTACATACAAGTTTTTACATGAATGAAAATGAAAAACACTCATCTCACATAAAAAAACCCCGGTTATTCAAATACGACGATCCAATATAACATATCCAGCAACACACAATATCACATGTCATCAACGTAAGTAAGTATGCATACACCGATTGTCGTCGACGTATAGCAACGACAATCGGCAATACCACTACATACTACACTTACGGTCACAGAAAAGAAAGTGTAAAACTACAACAATTGGAATCCGCAACCTCTTTAGACATCACATGCCTAACAGTTATAAACCCCGCATTTTAGTCCCATTATCGAAAACTCTTTTCGATATCAAGTGAAACTAAACCGCTAGATTTATAACATTCATCCAGTTATCTCATAACTGTTTGTGAATTCCAATTATTGTATCCAATTCCGGATAAATAGAATATATTAAACTTTCCGATCGAATATTCGAACACCCAAGTTTTCCCGACACCGATCAACACATGAAATAGGTTCAAAGACATTCACTTCATGCCTCAGTACCAACGGTCCAGCCGTAGAAGGGTCAAGCCAACGCCTCACATGTGGCACACCGTACTGCCCCAAACCCGAAGGTTCAAAGGGCAGTTCAAGACGGTCACATAATCGAGTTAAGGTTTGTTGTCTTCTAGAGGGACCATCGCGTTTCTTGCACTACTCAGAACGTGTTTAAACCACAGAAAAATCCAACACTTGGAATTTTTCCGACAGGGGAAAAGTTGGGTATTTAAATCCGGTCGAACTTTTTAACATATTCTAAAGTTATCCGGAAAGCCACATAGACAAAATCTGATAAACCGAACGAATAATTGAATCCCCAAAGCAACCCCAAAATACTCTTCTATAGAGTCACAATAAAAATACCCAGAAAATATAATATCTGAATTCATGAATTACTGTGAAAAAATCACCAGACAAGGGGACAGTACGGCCGCGGAACCACCGCGCATGCATAGCTCATGCCGCGGTTCCGTGGTGGAAAAGTTGAATCAGGCCCTCGTATTTCACAGTATTTCATATAAGACCCTGCATAATTTTCTGCATATTTTTAATTGACAAAAATCCAAAATTTCAGAAAATTTCCAAAGAGCACCTTGGAATTGGGGTTTCGGGTTCGTTCGGACTTCAAACTCCGTCTAGACTTCGCCTAAGGCTCTAGCTAGGATCTGATACCACTGTAGGGTTCCTAAGCATCCTAATGAAGTCTCACAAGGCATCAACCATGCCAATTTCAAAAATTATTGGTGCCGAGAAACCCTAACAAGGATCGTTGACTAGATGTTTAGGCGAAATGAGAATCTAGTTAACTACTTAACTAAAAGTTAGATGCTACAACCTTTGTAGATCCGGTTCCCCACTTCCTTAGCTCCACGTGGGTGTGCTCTCGCTGTCCATCACGAATCCTAGACTCAGTCGTCGGCTTCATCGGAAAAACGGGCGAGCAAGGTCGTCGGCTTCGTGTCAAAGACGATCTACGTCGAGGTTGCACAAGTTCAAGCTCCGACTTCACCAAGTTGTGAAACTTGTGAAGAAAACACCGAAAACCACTTGGCAAGAGGTAGAGGATGAAGAAATAGGAGGTGGGTTCACTTTAGATTTGGATTTCTCACTCTAGAAATGAAGTTGCTATTGATGGCATCAAGCTTTTACTTTTTGAAGTGAAGAAGAAGATGAAGCTAGAATTATGATAAGTCTTGTAAATATGAATAATAAAACAATACTTATCATAATGGGAACCATGGTTAGGTGTAGAGAATTGACCAAAGTTAAAAGAGTGGTTAGGGTTAAGCATGAAGACAAATTGGTCACTTGGGTCAAAGCTTCATGAAGCTTCACAAAGGTTCAAGAAAGAAAGCAACCATTTTGTATTCATATGCCATTCTTTTTCTAAAATAAATAAATGAAAAGAATGGATAATAAAAACCCTAATTACTTACTTAACCTAGGTTTAATCCTTTACACTTAACCAAATGAGTATGCATCATCAAACCTGATACAAATATGTGCACAAAAGCATATCACATATACAATGTGCAAAACAAGTGAGAAAATCCGTTTAAAGTGAACCTATACTAGTTAATGCAAAGTAATATATCAAATATATAATTATACATTAAATCATTAAATCAACACTTGATCCAATGATCCGGTCATGTCGCACATAACCGACTAGTATTCAATGCATCGATTTATCGAATCAATGATTCGATAACTAGGTCATATCTCATACAACCAATCGAAACATTAATCGCGAGAATCAAATACGGTATCATATACACGCATCATTCTCGGTCCCGCACATATCTCATATGCGCTCCTATTTCGTTTCGCTTGAGCCAGGAAACCTCTGTGTAGGACTCTAAAGACTCGTCAATACGCCGGTAGCAGATGATGATCATATCAAGCACCCACAAGCCGCAAGCGATCTGCTAAACGTAACGGCCACCCGGGTATTGAGCGATCAGAAGATCGACGAGCTAGCCCGCTCAAACTCCTGCGAATTCGACCAGTAACACTTAACCGTACAGTCCGGTCTCTTCGTCTGATATGTCGCATATCAAGTCTAGGGGTGGTAAACGTCAGACCCCAATAACCCGATAAGTCGTGCCGATGTGAGGTTCGCAACGGGTCGAGAAACTACTGGTAACACTTACCAGCAAATCTCTGATCAGCCCTGGCCAGGGACTTCCCTGCTACGGCCAATCGAGCACAGCGCAACATCAACTCCCAATACCGGGAGAGACGAAACCCCTCCTATCGCTCATTGCCTCCATGTGACTCGGGACTGTACCCAAAGACCACCATTTTGCACGCCCTCATGGACGTGGTAAGGTGGAGATCAAAGCACAGTGGGAATCACACAAGACTCTATGACGATCTCGGGTCTACAGACTAACCTGTACAAGTGTCACCTGAGAACTGCCATCTAACGTGAGGTATAATACCATCTGGGAGTTCTCGGCGAGTCCGTCCAGTGTACCCAGTCTCCATTGAGCACCCGTATACCATCTCTGATGTCAAACACCAATGGATATGGGATCATCCATCGCCCATCACATGGGTCGAGAAGCGTATACGCTAGTCTACACTGGTATATCGATGCCCCGTCTCGATACACCCATGACTAGGGACCTTGAAGGATGTACTTATGGACTACCATGTCCCCACTAGTATGATCTGCATCATAGTCCAGGTAGTCAAGTACACATCCTAAGGGCTTTACCAACATGTAACTATAAGACAGTATAAAGAGACTAGTATACATGTTAAGATAAAGAGCAACCAGATAGCATACTATCATATCGAGCAAGAAAGTCATCTCTATATATGTCCAAGCATCCAATATAATATACATCATCTGTACAATACTGGCTTCTAGGGCATACATAAAACTAACAGTAAGGTGGAGATCAAAGCACACAGTGAGAATCACACAAGACTCTATGACGATCTCGGGTCTACAGACTAACCTGTACAAGTGTCACCTGAGAACTGCCATCTGACGTGAGGTATAATACCATCTGGGAGTTCTCGGCGAGTCCGTCCAGTGTACCCAGTCTCCACTGAGCACCCGTGTACCATCTCTGATGTCAAACACCAATGGATATGGGATCATCCATCGCCCATCTCATGGGTCGAGAAGCGTATACGCTAGTCTACACTGGTTTATCGATGCCCTGTCTCGATACACCCACGACTAGGGACCTTGAAGGATATACTTATAGACTACCATGTCCCCACTAGTATGATCTGCATCATAGTCCAGGTAGTCAAGTACACATTCTAAGGGCTTTATCAACATGTAACTATAAGACAGTTTAAAGAGACAATTGTACATGTTAAGATAAAGAGCAACCAGATAGCATACTATCATATCGAGCAAGAAAGTCATCTCTATATACGTCCAAGCATCCAATGTAATATACATCATCTGTACAATACTGGCCTCTAGGGCATACATACAACTAACAATCTCCCACTTGCACTAGGGCCAGCTGCTGTAGTATCGCATACCGAGCATCCCGAAGAGTCTCTCAAACTGTATCTGGGGAATGGTCTTCGTGAGTGGATCCGCCGTGTTGGTCTTCGTGTCAACCCTCCTGACCTCGATCTCCCGGCGATCAACTATCTCCCGGATCAGGTGATACCGCTTCAGAATATGCCTGGATCGCTGATGGGACCTGGGTTCCTTGGCCAAAGCCACCGCTCCATTGTTATCGCAATACAGAGGTATTGGACGCTCAATGGATGGAACCACTCCAAGTTCAGAAATGAACTTCTTGATCCAGACAGCTTCTTTAGCAGCATCGTTGGCAGCGATGTATTCAGCCTCCATCGTCGAGTCTGCCACGGTTTCCTGCGTGGAAATCTTCCAGCTAACCGCCCCTCCGTAAACGGTAAAGACAAATCCCGACTGCGACTTAGAGTCTTCCTTATCACTCTGGAAGCTCGAATCGGTAAAGGACACCACTTGGAGTTCTCCGTTACCATACACCAAAAGCATCTCTTTAGTCCTTCGCAAGTACTTGAGAATGCTCTTCACAGCTGTCCAGTGACTCTCTCCAGGATCAGCTTGATACCTGCTCACTACACTTAGTGAGTATGCTACATCGGGTCTGGTACATAGCATCGCATACATGATAGAGCCTACAGCCGAAGCATAGGGTATCCCTTGCATGCGAGCTCTCTCCAAATCAGTCTTGGGAGACATCTCTTTGGAGAGAGTGACTCCAGAGATCGTGGGTAAGTTCCCACGCTTGGATTCTTCCATACTAAACCTCTTTAGTATGGTGTCAATGTACCTGGATTGGGACAATCCCAGTATCCGTTTCGATCTATCTCTATAGATCCTGATCCCCAATATGCAGGAGGCATCACCAAGATCTTTCATTGAGAATCTTTGTGATAAGAAGAGCTTGACCGATTGCATCATAGGAATATCATTTCCTATCAAGAGTATGTCGTCCACGTACAATACGAGGAAGACAACCTTACTCTCTGCCACCTTCTTGTAGATACAAGGTTCATCTGGGTTTTTGACGAAATCAAACTCTTTGATAACGACGTCAAAGCAGATGTTCCAACTCCGCGATGCTTGCTTTAATCCATAAATGGATTTAAGCAGCTTGCACACCTTCCCGCTGTTCCCACTGTCCACGAAGCCCTCTGGCTGAGTCATGTACACGCACTCTTCTAAATCACCATTTAGAAAGGCGGTCTTAACATCCATTTGCCAGATTTCGTAATCATGATATGCAGCGATGGCAAGCATGACCCGGATGGATTTAAGCATAGCCACTGGAGAAAAGGTTTCGTCATAGTCCACACCTGGTCTTTGACGAAAACCCTTTGCAACAAGTCTAGCTTTGAAAGTCTCCACTTTCCCATCTACACCAAGTTTCTTCTTGAAGATCCACTTGCTCCCAATGGGTTTTACCCCTTCAGGAGCAACTTCCAAATTCCATACTTTATTGGTGTACATGGATTCCATCTCGGACCGCATAGCATCCAGCCATTTCACTGAGTCCCTACTCGTGATGGCCTGCTCGAAGCTAGTTGGGTCATCATCCTCTATGATG
Organism: Agapanthus africanus; assembly: GCA_030015575.1. NCBI lineage: Eukaryota > Viridiplantae > Streptophyta > Magnoliopsida > Asparagales > Amaryllidaceae > Agapanthus > Agapanthus africanus. The sequence continues at coordinate 241,498,151 of CM057343.1, read as the reverse complement.
CAATCCTCGCTTCCACCATCCATGAGAAAACCGTAGTATCTCTCAGGTCGGCGAGGAACCCTACTAGATCGCCAGAGAGGTGGGGTTCATCGGGTACTACTGAATCCTCTGGTTCCACCAGATCTTCTGTTGTAGCTTCTGTAGCTGGAACCTCTTCCAGTTCTACCTCATGACCACTAATCTCTTTTTCCAGAAATTCCTTTTCTAAAAAGGTGGCATACCGAGAAACAAACACTCTTTGTTCCTCAGGATGGTAGAAGATATACCCTTGTGAATTTTTGGGATATCCTATAAATTTGCATAGAACAGACCGTGCCTCGAGTTTGTCCGGATTTTGTCGTTTGACATAGGCTGGACAACCCCATATCTTAACATAGTTAAGACATGGTCTCTTCCCTTTCCATATCTCATATGGAGTGGTAGGCACTGATTTGGTGGGGACCATATTCAATAGATGTATGGCTGTCTCAAGCGCATACCCCCAGAAGGAAATAGGTAACTCAGCTGTGCTCATCATAGAGCGCACCATATCTATTAGGGTGCGGTTCCTCCTTTCTGATACACCGTTGTGCTGTGGTGTATATGGAGGAGTCAGCTGAGAGAGAATCCCATTCTCTTTTAGGAAGTCCAGGAATTCATTGCTTAAGTATTCACCTCCTCGATCAGATCGAAGGATTTTAATACTTTTTCCGGTTTGGTTCTCGACTACTTGTTTATATTCTCTAAATTTCTCAAAAGCTTCAGACTTGTGTCTTATCAAGTACACATGTCTGTATCTTGAGAGATCGTCGGTGAATGTAATGAAGTACGAAGAACCATCCATGGCATGTGTAGACATGGGACCGCATACATCACTATGTATCAGTCCCAAGAGTTCGGTAACTCTTTCTCCGTGTCCCGTAAACGGAGTTTTGGTCATCTTGCCATTGAGACATGACTGGCAAGTGTCATAAGATGAAAATTCGAATGGTTTCAAATATCCGTCCTTATGCAACTTAGCCAGTCGTGTCGCATTGATGTGACCCAGTCTACAATGCCACAAGAAGGATACGTTCAGTTCAGAACTCTTCCTCTTGTGTGTGTTTGTTATGCTCAGAACTGTTGATTGATTTAGAACATAAATGCCATTGCACAACGTGCCTGATCCAACCAACTTTTGGTTACGGAAAATGTTCATAACATTATCCTGTAATACAAAATTATATCCCTCTTTACTTAATAAAGAAACCGATATAATGTTGCATATCAGGTTCGGCATGTAATAGCATTCGTTCAGAACCAATGTATTACCAATAGGTAATTCAAGGTGATATTCCCCGACAGTCTTAGCTGCAACAATTGCACCATTTCCAACTCTAATGTCTTTATCACCTTCTCCAAGTTCTCTACCTTTCCTTAGCCCATGTAACTGATTACATATATGGGATTCTGACCCAGTATCTAATACCCAGGACGTAGAGCAAATGGAGAAACAGTTCTCAGTAACGAACACACCCGAAGAAAATGCATCAACATGTACTTTCTTCATTCGGGTGGCATGGGAATCCTGGTATTCCCCTATGTCTTGTTCATTCCTATAACTCTTATAAGAAAGAACGGAACCAACGTTCCACAGCACAGTATAACATGCGGGTTCGGTCAATACATCCATATTATTATCTTTATTAGGGCATGAAATGGTCGCTACCTGGAGAGAGAGAGAAGAAAACACTTTAGCGTATGCTCGTGCAAGATCAGATTGGTTATTATCTTATCTAATCAGGATGGCTCCCACTGGTTTTTATCAAATCTTCCTTCAAACCCTAAAAGGAAAGACTAGCCGGGATTAATTACACACTACAAGTTCGCCAATCTTTCAGCCAGGCCAGTGTCGGTACTTTGAAGGAGGTCCCCCGTGCTTTCGCACGAACCTAATTAATGTAAACCTCATTTTCCCAGAGGCGTAACCCCGTTGACACCTTTCTAGACACCTACTTGATCGGCTAATTGTAATGTGTAAAACTCTCCCAGGAGTAACTCTTACTCGCAGTGGGTATCGGGATCCAACTATCTCATAGAAGGTATGCAATCTCATTGCAAATTTCAAAACTTGAAATTCCCGATAATGCTTTTGCCCCTAGCGTGCTATGACCTTGACGAAAGCCAACAAACCACAGCCCGCTAGTCAAGTTCAACCCGTACATTTCTTGACTGAATTAAACCCACCCGCACGACCCTTGACGAAAGCCAATAAAGCCGTACGACTACCCTAATCCAGTCGCATCATATGCAGCAGATAAGCAGCATATAGCTACCGCACACTACACCTTGACGAAAGCCAACAAATGTAGCACGAATACTATATGCAACTTATCTGAAATGACGGAGGGCTACGCAGGTTTTTCTAAAAACCATGAGCGTAATGAACTTGATATCGTTGTAGAATCAAATGAAGTTTTGAAATGGAGTGATTTTGAGGCTTTTCTAGTTTTGATAAAGGGGTCACTCCCGGTGAAGGGATCGTCGGCCCTTTCCTCGTCGAATGAGGTGCGGGATATATCATATATATCACTGTGCAAAGCAGAAACTATAGAAGCAATCAAAAAACAAACCGAGTGTGTAGCATCTGCCAGTTATTGCTAAAGGAGTCACTCCCGGTGAAGGGATCTCGGTCCTTTCCTCATCGAATAAGGTGCTGGGTATATCATATATACCGCTATGCAAAGCAAGAACTGTAGCTACCTGTTTTATTTTAAAATCTGATTCTACAACATCATTTGGTTTCTTTTATTTCATTAATCACATTAATGAAGTCCCATCATTTAAATACCTAAACATCACAGATAAATACGACGTACACTTATGCCATCCGCATTCGCCTCGATGTCCCCTCGTGCACCGTTAGGTTAGGTAACTAACGACAGAGCAGGGCAGGGCTAGCGCGGGTGTAAAACATAAGTAACGTCTATATAATATATCATATATACTATATACTGTATCTATCACAGAACATCACATGATCACATCACAGATATCGCAGCAGAAGAAACATATGAAACATTGGATATACCAGGACGTCCGTGTTTTCAATACGAGCCAGTATAAAACACGGATTCCACGGTCGTGATGAATAGCCAATCCCACACCCCTAGACCCCTACGAGAGCGGCAAGCAACCCTACCAATTCTAGGGTTAGGAGACCCGGACTCGATTCCTCGAGTTGGTCTTCCACTGGACCCCAGAACCCGGTTAATTATGCTCCCCTCCATGGGTCTATCCTAATGCGGAAAAGTAAATAATATACAAAAGGTGACAACTTCCGCAACCTGGAAGTGCCCCAAATAAAAGAATATTACATACAAGTTTTTACATGAAAGAAAATGAAAAACTCTCATCTCACATAAAAACCCCCGGCTATTCAAACACGACGATCCAATATAACATATCCAGCAACACATAACATCACATGTCATCAACGTAAGTAAATATACGCATCCCAATTGTCGTTGACATATAGCAACGAAACCGGCGATATCACAAATTACACTTACGGTCACAGAAAAGAAAGTGTAAAACTACAACAGTTGGAATCCGCAACCTCTTTAGACATCACATGCCTAATCAAATGAAATATTTAGACATCACATGCCTAACAATTATAAACCCCGCATTTTAGTCCCATTATCGAAAACTCTTTTCAATATCACGTGAGACTAAACCGCTAGATTTATAACATTCATTCAGTTATCTCATACCTGTTTGTGAATTCCAATTATTGTATCCCATTACGAATAAATAGAGAATATTAAACTTTCCGATCGAACATTCGAACACCCAAGTTTTCCCGAAACCGATCAACACATGAAATAAGTTCAAAGACATTCACTTCATGCCTCAGTACCAACGGTCCAGCCGTAGAAAGGTCAAGCCAACGCCTCACATGTGGCACGCCGTACTGCCCCAAACCCGAAGGTTCAAAGGGCAGTTCAAGACGGTCACATAATCGAGTTAAGGTTTGTTGTCTTCTAGAGGGACCATCGCGTTACTTGCACTACTCAGAACGTCCTTAAACCACACAAAAATCCAACACTTGGATATTTTCCGGCAGGGGAAAAGTTGGGTATTTATATCCGGTCGGACTTTTTAACATATTCAAAAAATTATCCGGAAAGCACTTAGACAAAGTTCGATAATCCGATCGAAATACCGAGTCCCCAATACAACCCAGAATACTCAACTCTTGAATAAATATTAAAAATTCCCAGAGAACTCAGCACTGTATAAAAGAAGTTACTGTGCAAAATTTGGTGGGTGACGTCATCATACGGCCGCGGAACCGCCGCAGAAGCCAGGCTTCTGCCGCGGTTCCGCCGCAATATGGAGGAATTGGGTGATCGGGTTTCACAGTAATTCTTAGAAAGTCCTGCTGAATTTTCTGCATATTTTTAATTTGGAAAAAATCCAGTTTTTAAAAAATGTACAGAGAGCAACTTTGATATTAGGGTTTCGGTCCGATCGGACTTCAAACTCCGTTTGGACTTCGCCTAAGGCTCTAGTTAGGCTCTGATACCACTGTAGGGTTCCTAGGCACACTATAGAGGTCTCACAAGGCATCAACCATGCCAATTTCAAATTTTATGGGTGCCGAGAAACCCTAATACGGATCGTTAACTAGAAATTTAGGCGAATAACTAAACTAGTTAACAACTTAACTAAAGGAGAGAGGCTACAACCTTTGTAGATCCGGTTCTCCACTTCCTTAGCTCCACGTAGGCGTCCTCTCGCTGTCCATCTCGAATCCTAGACTCAATCGTCGGCTTCATCGGAAAAACGAGCGGGCAAGGTCGTCGGCTTCGTGCCGAAGATGATCTACGTCGAGGTTTCACAAGTTCAAGCTCCGACTGCACCAAGTTGTGAAACTTGTGAAGAAAACACCCAAAACCACTTGGCAAGAGGTAGAGGATAAAGAAATAGGAGGTGGATTCACTTTAGAATTGGATTTCTCTCACTTTTGCTCAAGTTGCCATTGAAGGAATCAAGTTTTCATTCTTGAAGATGAAGAAGAAGATGAAGCTAGAATTATGATAAGTGTTTTGTTAAAATGAATAATAAATGAATACTTATCATAAACTAACTAGGGTAGAGTGTAGAGAATAGACCATGGTTACTTGGATGGGTTAGGGTTAAGCATGAAGACAAGAATGGTTAAGAAGTCAAAGCTTCATGAAGCTTCAACTAGAAACAAACATAGCCACCATTCTTATCTAAATCTTTTCCAAATAAATAAAAAAAAAAATAAATGAAAAAGCAAAACCCTAATCATCCCTTAACCATGGTTTAATCCTTTACACTTAACCACATGATCAAGTATCATCAAACATGATACAAATATGTGCACAAAAATATATCACATATACTTCTTGCACATCAAGTGAGAAAATCCATTTAAAGTGAACCAATACTAGTTAATGCAAAATAATATATCAAATATATAATTATATATTAAATCATTAAATCAACACTTGATTTAACGATCCGGTCATATCGCATATAACCAACTAGTATCCTATGTATCGGCTTATCGAATCAATCTTTGATTCGATATCTAGGTTATATTGAATATAACCAATCAATACATCCATCGCGAGAATGGAATACGGTATCACATACACGCATCATTCTCGGTCCTGCACATATCTCATATGCACTCCTATTTCGCTTCGCTTGAGCCAGGAAACCTCTGTGTAGGACTCTAAAGACTCGTCAATACGCCGGTAGCAGATGATGATCATATCAAGCACCCACAAGCCGTAAGCGGTCTGCTAAACGTAACGGCCATCCGGGTATTGAGCGATCAGAAGATCGACGAGCTAGCCCACTCACACTCCTGTGAATCCAACTAGTAACACTTACCGTACAGTCCGGTCTGTTCGTCTGATATGTCGCATATCAAGTCTAGGGGTGGTATACGTCAGACCCCAATAACCGATAAGTCGTGCCGATGTGAGGCTCATAACGGGTCGAGAAACTACTGGTAACACTTACCAGCAAATCTCTGATCAGCCCTGGCCAGGGACTTCCCTGTTACGGCCAATCGAGCACAGCGCAACATCAACCCCCAATACCGGGAGAGACGAAACCCCTCCTATCGCTCATTGCCTCCATGTGACTCGGGACTATACCCAAAGACCACCGTTTTGCATGCCCTCATGGACGTGGTAAGGTGGAGATCAAAGCACATTGGGAATCACACAAGACTCTATGACGATCTCGGGTCTACAGACTAACCTGTACAAGTGTCACCTGAGAATTGCCATCTAACGTGAGGTATAATACCATCTGGGATTTCTCGGCGAGTCCGTCTAGTGTACCCAGTCTCCACTGAGCACCCGTATACCATCTCTGATGTCAAACACCAATGGATATGGGATCATCCATCGCCCATCTCATGGGTCGAGAAGCGTATACGCTAGTCTACACTGGTATATCGATGCCCTGTCTCGATACACCCACGACTAGGGACCTTGAAGGATGTACTTATAGACTACCATGTCCCCACTAGTATGATCTGCATCATAGTCCAGGTAGTCGAGTACACATCCTAAGGGCTTTATCAACATGTAACTATAAGACAGTTTAAAGAGACAAGTGTACATGTTAAGATAAAGAGCAACCAGATAGCATACTATCATATCGAGCAAGAAAGTCATCTCTATATACGTCCAAGCATCCAATGTAATATACATCATCTGTACAATACTGGCCTCTAGGGCATACATACAACTAACAGCCAAGAGATCAAGGTTCGGAGAGTTGCTACAGAAGATAACACTGCTGATCCATTCATGAAGGCCTTACCCCAGACTCAGTTCGATCGGCTGATCGAGATGATAGGTCTTCGATACGCCAGTACATGGCCTTAGTGCAAGTGGGAGATTGTTAGTGTATATGCCCTAGAGGCCATTACTGTATCATACTAGTTTATATATTACTTAATGGAAGCTTGGGATATTCACAGTTGTATAGACAATCTTACTCAAAATAGTAGTATGCTACTTGGTTTGTTTCTATTTTAATGTGTACATGTGTTTCTTTTAGTATATCACCTATACACATTAGTGGAGCCCTTAGGATCTTTGCTTGATTACCAGCGTTGTGATGGCAGTCACACTCGTGGGGGCTGGGTAATCCACAAGCACATCCTTACGCAGGTCCCTAGGCATAGGACTATCGAGACAGGGCATCGATACTCCGTAGTAGACTAGCGTATGCGCTTCTTATCCCAGCATGGGAGATGGTCTGCCCACAGCCGTCAGTACGTCGTACTTGAGATAGTATGTGGGTGCTTGTTAGGTTACGAGTACATTGGACAGGACTCATCAGGAACTGTTGGTTGGTACTATACCTATCTTCAGTTATCAGTTCCTAGGTGACATGAGTAAAACTTAGTCCGCTGACTTGACACTGTCACTTCGCTTCGAGTGTGTTCCAACTGTACTTTGATTACTACCCTACCACGGCTCAAAGGAGTCGTCCAAACAGGTAGTAGTTGGGTGCAGTCCCGAAGCACTTGGAGGCAGTAACGGTTAGACAGGATTCGTCTCTCCCAGTATTGGGGGTTGATATCGCCCTGTGTCTAGGAGAGCCATTACACAAAGTCCCTAGCCAGGGCAAGCGAGATATACTGGTAGGTTTCCAGTGTTATCTCAGGGTGTTCTGGGCTACACTACGACACGACTTGTACCGCTATTAGGGGACTAACGTTTACCGCCCCCTAGGACCGCCATGAGATATTCTCAGACGAACAGACCGGACTGTACGGAGACTGTCACATTCAGGCTCAGTAGGAGTTCAGATGGGTTTCACCTCGTCAGTCTTCTTATCGGCATCTACCTGGGGGCCGTTACGCACAGCTAGTGCCGCTTGCGGTCTGTGGTTAAACCCACTGCCAGTGTAGTGTCAAGTCTTTGGTGTCCCACACAGAGAGCTATTCGCCTTTAGGCAAAAGAGTAGAGGTCGCATGGTTTTGCGACAGGGTTCGGTCACATCCGTGCACTTGTGCACGTTTAGTGTCCGGGCAGTTATCACTAGCGGGCTTTGGTTTAAGCCAGATCCTAGTGTACATTTTGGGATTGGTTTTATCTCGTTTGTATTCGTGTTTCTCGGAACACGGATGCGGGTGTTTATGCACGGTTGACAAAGAGACAGAGGCAGAGGATTCTCATTAGGGTTGTTGACTGTTGACTTTTGCTAAACCCTAATGAGAATAAGAAATATGATTAATGATAATATTAATTAAGTATTATTGTGCGATGGTTGGGTTGAAAGGTTGACTTTGTTGACTTGTTGACTTATTTGACTGGTTGACTAGGTTGGACTTGTTGACCATCATCATGACAATGGCTATCATTTCTTGGCATTGACCTTTTCTTGCTTGTTTGTTCACAAATTGCATTTAATGCATGAAATGATATTGCCATTTGATATGATAACAACCATCACATAATACTCAATTATTATTATTTGTTATGATTATTTTGGATTATGAGAGCAAGGGGGGAAAAGTCTTACTCATTCCATCATTCTCATTCTCTCTCATCCTCAAGCTCTCCATCTTTCTCTTGCTCTCTCTAGCTCATGGTTCTATTGTCTCATGTGTTGAGAAGCAAGAACTATAGAGATAAAACCAAAAACACTTCTCTACTCATCCTAGTATACAAGGTTTAGCAAACCAAGTGTTCTACTTTCCTCAAGATTGAGGTTGGTGCCAGAGGTAGAAGCTTTCAGGTGGTTCCATCTTCGGCACAAGGAGACGACGATGAGAGAACCATCCGACCACCACAAGGAGTCGAAGAGAAGGAGTTCAAGTTAAGGTATAACCCCCTAACCGAGTAGGTAAAACTCCTAATTAGGTTGTTAGATAGTTGTTTAACAAAGATCCGTATTTTGAGTCCATGTTACCACCAAAGAAAAATCGTTTTTCACCATTTCCGCAACCCTAAAGAACCGGGGACGGGTAACGTGGACTTACAGGTATCACATACTCGTATTTAATCTGGCCCCCCGCACATATCAACATATGCACCCTACTTCATTTCGCTTAGATCAGAAAACTTCTATGTTGGACTCTAAAGACTCGTCAATACGCCGACAGTAGGTGATGATCACATCAGTCACCCACAAGCCGTTAGCGGTACTAGCTAGACGTAACGACTACCTAGGTTTTGACCGATTAGAAGATCAGCAAGAAAGCTGGTCCAAAATCTGATGAAGCCTATAAGTAACAATTACCATACAGTCCGGTCTCTTCGTTTGATATCTCGCATATCGAGTCTAGGGGTGGAATCATCAGACCCCAGTAACTTTACAAGTCATGCCGATTTATGGCTCATAACGGTTCGAGAAACTACTGATAACACTTACCAGTAAATCTCATCAACAGCTTTAGCTAGGGACTTCCTGTTATAGCCAATCGAACATAGCGTAATATCAACTCTTAATATCGGGAAAGACGAAACCCCTCCTATCGCTCAATGCCTCCATGTGACTTGGGACTGTACCCAAAATCCACCTATTTGTACGAATCTTTTGAGCCGTAGTAGGGAGGAAATCAAAGCACAGTGGGAACCACACAAGACTCTATGACGATCTCGGGTCTACAGAATAACCTGTACCAGTGTTAGCAGAGAACTGCTATCTGACGATAGGTATAGTACCAATTAGGAGTTCTCGGCGAGTCCTGTTCGGTGTACCCATTCTCTAATGAGTTCCTTTGTAAAATCTTTGATGTCAAACACCAATGGATATGAGATCAACCATCGTCCCATACAGGGTGAAGAAACGTACACATTAGTCCATTCTGGAATATCGATGCCCTGTCTCGATATACCCTCGACTAGGAACAATTAAAGGATGTGCTTATGGACTACCCAGGTCCCAGTAGTATAATCGACATCATAGTCCTAGTAGTCAAGCCTACATCCTAATGGCTTTATCAACATGTATATGAGAGACATTATAATAAAACTAGTGAACATTTTAAGATAAAGGTAACCAGATAGCATACTATCATGTCGAGTTAGAAAGTCCTTTATATATATGTCCAAACATCCACTATAATATACATCAAGATAAAATAATTTCCTCTATAGTATACATATCCCTAACATGCATTTACTGTACCTTTATGGTTATATCCATATGAGATTGTGTTTTCATGAGATCTCTGATTTAAGAACCGCAGATACATTTTTAAAAGTCTTATGATTGTTTTTAAAATGCGGTTTATCTTGATATGATATTTCGATGTCCACCATGAGTTTTCTCGGTTCTGAGTTATGTGTATACCCGATTCGAGAAGAGAGAAGGCACCGTCTGCGGTATATGGTGGACCCGGTATGGTATCCTGGGGAAAAAAGATCGTATAGAGAGACATTGAGCCCGGCAGGGGAGCACTACCGACCGGTAATAGTTTCGGCTGGGCGGATATCTGGAGGATGTTAGTTGTATGTATGCCCTAGAGGCCATTATTGTACATGATTGTATGTTATAGTGGATGCTTGGACAAATATAGGGAGGACTTTCTTGATCAACATGATAGTATGGTATCTGGTTACTCTTTATCTTAACATGTATACTTATACTGTCTCTCTGTTACATGTTGATAAAGCCCTTAGGATGTGAACTTGACTACCAGGATTATGATGCAGATCATACTAGTGAGGGCCAGGTTAGTCCACAAGTTCATCATTTAATTGTTCCTAGTCGATGGAGTATCGAGACGGGGCATCGATATTCCGGAGTAGACTAATGTGTACGATTCTTGACCCTGTATGGGACGATGGTTGATCCCACAACCATTGGTATTTGACATCAGAGAATGTGCACAGGTGCTCATTGGAGAATAGGTATACTGAACAGGACTCGCCGAGAACTCCATCATGGTATTGTACCTAACGTCAGATAGCAGTTCTTTGGTGACACTGGTACAGGTTAGTCTGTAAACCCGAGATCGTCATAGAGTCTTTTGTGATTTCCACTGTGCTTTGATTTCCACCCTACCACGTTCAAGAGAGCGTGCAAACAGGTGGTTTTTGGGTATAGTCCTGAGTCACATAGAGGCAATGAGCGATAGGAGGGATTTCGTCTCTCCCGTTATTGAGGGTTGAAGTTGCGCTATGCTCGATTGACCATAACAGAATGTCCCATGCCAGGACGGAAACTGATATTTACCAGTAAGTGTTATCAGTAGTTTCTCGACCCGTTATGAGCCTTACATCGGCATGACTTATCAAGTTATTGGGGTCTGACGTTTACCACCCCCAGACCTAGATATGCGACATATCAGACGAAAAGACCGGACTGTACGGTAGTGTTACTTATTGGATTCATGGGAGTATGAACAAGCTTACTTGTTGATCTTCTGATCGCTCAATTCCCGGGTAGCAGTTATTGTTGGATATAGTGCCCTCAAAGTTAATTATTGGATCGCAGGTACATGTTGCAATGATTGAGAGAGGACCTATACCGGTAGGACAGTCTTACTCGAGATGATAGTATGCTATCCGGTTTGCCTTCATCAGTCGTGTACAGCTTTAGGTGACTGTTCACTATTACACGTTGATAGAGCCCTCAGGATCCTGCTTGACTACCCACAGTATGATGGCGATCATATACGTGAGAGTTGGGTAGTCCATAAGCACATCCTTAAAAGTGGTCCCTAGTCGTGGGAGTTTCGAGACAGGGCATCGATACTCCAGAGTAGAGTAGTGTATACAGTCGAGACCCCGACGAGGGGCGGTGGCCGGTCTCACAAGCCACTGGTGTCAGTTGGATCACCTAAGATGTACACAGGTGCTCATTGGGTTATGAGTACACCAGACAGGACTCGCTGGGAACCTGCTAGTTGGTATTAAACCTAGCGTCCGAAAGCAGTTCCCTGGTGACATGTGTACAGGTTAGTTCATTGACCTGAGGTCGTTATATGTCTCGTGTGAGTTCCCACTGTGCTTTGATTTCTACCCTACCACGGCTCAAAGGAGTCGTGCAAACAGTTTTTTTTTGGGTACAGTCCCGAGCCACAAGGAGGCAAGTGAGCGGATCGGCAGGGGATTCGTCTCTCCCGGTATTGGGGGTGAGATCGTGCTGTGTTAAGGAGAGCTATTACACCAAGTCCTTGGCCAAGGCAGGTGAGAATTACTGGTATGTATTCCAGTAGTTTCTTAGGGTGTTCAGGGCTACTCTCCAACACGACTTATACCGCTATTGGGGGTCTGACGTTACCAGCCCCTAGGCCCGATATGCGATACTCATAGACGAACGGACCGGACTGTATGTATATTGTCACTGATAGGCTCAGTAGGTTCCAGGATGAGTTCGCTCATCGGCTTCCCTTGAGGTCAGTACATGGGCAGCCGTTACGCACAGCTAGTGCCGCTGACGTGCTTGTGGTTAAACCCACTATCAGGGTACTGACGAGTCTTTAGAGTCCCCAACAGATAGTTTCCCAAGTTCGGGCGAAAGGTTGTAGAGGCCGTATGGTTTTATGGCAGGGTTCGAAAATGCACATGCATTTTTGCACGTGTCATATTTCGGACAGATAATACTGGTGGGCTTTGGTTTAAGCCGGATCCATGTATTATATTGAGTCGGAATATTTTAGTCTCTCGTATTCGTATTCGGTCGGAATACGGATACAAGTATGTATATACAGGTGAGGGGTATTTTCGTAATCCGTTACGAGAATATTTTAGAAGATGCATTTCTTTTGGATTAATCATTTTGGTTTAAATGATTATTAAGTTTTGGAAATGGTGACTCATGTTTGTGACTCATTTCTTCTAGCATGTTTCTTAGTGACTCATGCTAATGAGTCACTAAGTGAGTCATGATAGTATTAATGAGGTTTGTTTTGGGTATAGATATTTGTATGGATATTTTCAGAAGATATTTTTCTTTCTCAACCATTATATATATATACACAAGTGAGAAGAAAAAAAAGACACAAGTTTATGAGCTAATTTTTCTTTTGGCTCACTAGTGTTTCTTGAGTTCACCATTTCCAATCCTAAGCATCTTCTTCAACCTCCACCCTAACCCTCTCATGTGATGAGAACCCTAGAGTGTTTGAGACAAAGTACTCTACTCATTCTCTACTTCATCTTGGTCATCCCTTTTAGCAGACTTGATGACGAGTTGCCTCGGTATAGAGGCGGGAGCCCGTTTAAAGATCCGTATACGTGGTACCACCTCGATGAGGAGATGAGAAATCGGAGTTGCCACGAGGAGCGTGAGATGATGGCTAATGACCGAAGGACTCGGATCGATCGGTATAGCCTTTGTACCTCTTTACAGTTTGTTCGTTTAGCGTTAATAGAAAGATCCGGGTTATAGTATGCGATAGCGCCAGTTATAAAAGTTTTTGTTTCGCGTTTGGCGTCAGAATGATGGCCGGGGCGCTATCGTAGACTTACATGGTATCAGAGCCACGCCATTAACCTTTACTAACTTGTTCTAACGTGTTTAAAATATCGATCGAAAGAAATTTCCAAAACCGCATTTTCAGGCTAAAGTTTCTGTCGATTTTTAAAACAGGTCTAAAAATCATTTTGAGTATCTTAGAAAATCGAGCAGGCTTTTTTAAGAATACTGTAGAAATTTGGTCAACCGTTGCCTCCAGAGAGCCGCGGAACCGCCGCACAAGCTATGTATTGGCCGCGGTTCCGCCGCTGCTTTGGAGCAATAGTGCACCAATTTTCTACAGTAATGTCTTTAATGTAAAATTGTGGTTTCTGAAATATTTTTTTTGGGCCCAGATTTTGTTTGTGTACTGCAGTTGTGCTTGGGGCCCACTTCGGGAAGTTTTGTCGATCGGAATTTTAAACTTGTTAGTTTACAGTACTTACCTTATATCTCCAACCGTGAATGTCATTCGAGCGGTAAATTGCGTCTGATTGCTATAGCTCTTTTAGACGGATTTGCGAACGTGACATTCGCGTTGATGTTCTGTGTTGTGCTGTGATGTTGCGGATTTGTTGTGGTGGATAGCAGTGTGCAATGGTAGTGCAGTTTGGATTTGTTTGTACATTTGATATTGCGGGGCGAGCGTCCAACATGTGGACTGTCGTCACTGCCTGTTTGTATAATATTCTTTTGGGGCACGACCGGGCTGAGGTCGATGTACCCATTGTACATATTTTTCATTTCTGTACTAGGTTTACCCCGCGACGGAGTGCACGGATAGCCGGGTTCTGGAGGGCAACGGGTCCGTATCTCATGGCTTTGAGAGGCAGAGGGCCTCACTCTAGAATTGGCAGACTATTCCCCGCACTCATAGGGGGTACAGGTTGACCCAAGGAGGGGTGCTCAAGTTGCCGGATTCCGTGAAGTGCAAGGTGGTCCATTCACTTTGCTGTAGGGGGCTGCCTCGCTTCAGGTTTTGGAGGGTAACTTGCCGCACCCGTAGAGGTCTAGGTTTCACTGCACTGGCTATCCACACGACCAGGGGAACGCCGGGTTTCAGCAGCGGCTCTATGAAACCCGGGGATCCCAGATTATCTGTATTGTTCTGTGATGCTTATTACTTTTCTGTAATGTTGCATATTATCACGCCTGGAGCGATTATTATATATTGGTATATATACTAGTAGATGTTGTATATGTTTTGCACCCGCGCTAGTCCAGTCCCCGCTCTGTCGTTAGTTAAGTAACCTAACAGGCAATGATGGGACCCAGTGGCGAATGCGGATGGCATATACGTACATTATATTTTCTTTCTTTTCTGGTCTGATTAATTGATGGGACTGCGTTGATTCTGATCAACGCAAAGGAAAACAAACGTATTTGGACGTTGTTGGAACAATTTTTAAAAAGTGTTATTACAAAGACGTTTTCTTTTGTTTTGCACAGTGGTATTCAGTTGGAATATCCTGCACCTCATTCGACGAGGCAAGGGCCGAGATCCCTTCACCGGGAGTGACCCCTTGGGCAGAGGTTTGCGTCAGGGTAATAACTTCACTATAGTCGATTACTTGTTGCTTTGCATCGTGGTATTCAGTTGGAATATCCTGCACCTCATTCCACGAGGAAAGAGCCGAGATCCCTTCACCGGGAGTGACCTCTTTAGCAAAGGTTTTTTGCCACTATATTTTTCTAAGAAGCTATCAGGTTCCTTCAGCGATATCAAGTTCGTTACGTTAAAGGTTTTTCGCCAAAAACCAGCCGTAGCCCTCCGTCATTTCAGTTGGGTATTCAGTAGTATTCAAGCTATGTATTTTGACCAATGCCAAGGCATAGTGTTTGGTAGTTGCTGGGTATTCTTCTGTTGCATAGATAGATGAGTTAGTTTGGGGCAGTCGTTCTGCCATTAGCCAACGTCAGGGGCATGTGCGGATGTGTTCAAATTGACAAGATAATGATTGGTAGAACTTGAAATGTGACTTATGGCATTTTGGCCAACGTCAAGGTCATAAGAGCTTAGGGCAAAAATCATATCGGGAGTTTCTAAAGAAACTGAAACTTGCCAAGTATGCGCATACCTTCTGGAGTGTGATAACGTGAGTAGATTCCTTCACGTTATCATGCGATGATAGTTGGATCCCGATTCCCACTGATGAGTTGGTTTACTCTTCAGGTGATCCCGATTGATTCTTCTTTCAGGTTTGGAGGAGAATTTGACAGTACAGTGGGAGGTTTCCTAATTAGATAAAATGATAACCATTCTGATCTAGGTTAGAGTGCACGCAGAGTGTTTCTTTTCTCTCTCTCTTTGACTGCGACCATTGACCGACCCTAGACTATGACTCAGTGACCAAGCTGACCGAACCTTCTTAAAATAATGGATTTTTGGATTGTCTGAGTTGCATAAGTCATTGCCGCTCCTTCTTTTACCCTTTGCATATCTCAGAACACCTCGTACCACTACGAACATCCACTTCCATTGGATAGATCCATTGTATGGTTATATACGAACTCAAAGGGACTTCTTCGAGGATGGATCGAGGTTCAGGAGAAATTGAATTGGTTTATTCAGTTGTCTTTTATCATCACCTTCTCTCAGGTTGCGAGGACTCCTTGGTTTAGGAGAGTACACTTATTACGCTTATTGGATAGTCTTCTTCCAAACCATAGGTAGGTGCCGAAAGGTAGGGACGGAAGAAAACCAATTAGCCTAAGTAGGGTGTTCAGAAGGTAATAAGTAAAGACAAATAAAGGGATTAGAAAGACGGTAAAGTAAATTGCGACTGCTATCATTCACAACCAAACCTCGTACTACATCGCCACTCCTACTTCACCTTTGCTTTTTTCCCCAGTTCGGGAGAAATAGAAAAAGGTATTATTCATTTGTATTTTATCATCACCTTCTCTCAGGTTACGAGTACTCCTTAGTTTAGGAGAGTACACCTATTATGCTTACTGGATAGTCTTCTTCCAAACCATAGGCTGGTGCCGAACGGTAGGGAAGGAAGAAAACCACTTAGCCTAAAGGGGTGTACAGAATGTAATGAATAAAGACCAATAAAGGGATTTGGAGAGATGGAAAACAAATATACGGTTACAGTCATGAATTGGATTATGGAAGAGGCATTACTAGGAATACAAGGATACCCCTTCAAAACATTTTCATGTTTCAGTTTCACTATGCATTGTTAAAGGAAAACTGTTTTCCCGATTAGATACTTACTCCAGGGTATGTATTTACCAGGTATTATTCTCACATCTGTACGGTTTTACAGATGCTGAGTGGGAGTAAGTTATTGGGAATATGGTGATCATCCTCATTATATCGGAATTCGTTGTAATTGGTGACATTTGAGGAAATCGCCTGGGTTTTTGCCGGACGGCAAGTATTTGGTTTTGATTATTCGTTGTTGTGCACCAATTTCAAACTGATATATCTGTACGTTTATTTTTATAAAGTGAGATATAACTTTTTGAAATTTTGTCCGTGACATTTACTTATATCAGTTGACGATTGGGTAAGGAGCATTGAACAGCGGAGTAGTTCTTAACCATAAGTACAGTTTTCAACCTACGATGAACAGGTTTTGAGTTATTCAACTCAGCGGACTTATACAGAGTATTGTATGTTGTTCAGTGTCCATCAGGACAAAGGGGTTGGGTCCTCGTACTATGTTCTGTTTACTTGTGACTTCTCTAGTTTTTAGACAAGTGTTTCGTAGAAATACAATGTCTAAGTTTTGAGAAGTTATAGATATAGGAATAAAGTAGAGAACCGGGTATCGCAAGTATCGGGATTCTTCGAAGAGATCGAAGATGTAGATACTTGTGATTGGTATTCAGTTGATTGTAATAGTTTTGAGAAACTTGTTTCTCTTTCAGGTTACTCATAATTGGATGTATTCCTAAGTTGAGTAATGCTGATTAGCCTCTCTCTATTAAGTTGATATGCACTAGAGACAGCTGCATGATTAGAATCTGGTTCCAATTAAATAATTGCCAAAGTTTCTATATTGGATATAGAATGGTTCATATCTTAACGATGTTAAGGTATGGGGAGTTTTCCGGCTTATGATTAAAACCAGACTCTGGATAACTCAAGGCACATTTCTGTAATGGCAGTTTGTGGTTTGGCTCACGCTATGATGAAGGTTGACTTTCTACCATCTAGAAGATCAATAGAGATATTGTTCTTGACTCGCCACAGTTTTAGTAAAATGGATTTTTTGAGAAAACAGTAGTGGGAGTATGGTAGAACTGGAAGTGATTCCAGAACCGCAAACGATTACGGAAAATTTAATAGGACCAGAAGATTCAATCAAGTTTGACATTCCAATAGCCACTCCGCAGATATGGTGGGTAACCTTAGACATCCGAGAGCTACTCCTGTAGCCTCAAGGATGGTGACAGGGAGGTTCTTGTTTACCCAGACTTGACACTACTGTTGTTCCAGGCTATGAGACCCGGCAGGAGGTTAAGTATAGCATCGTTCTAAACTAGCCTTAGAAGTGCACGTATATATTATTCTGCCAGAGGGTTGTTGTGGTCAATGGGAGCAGCGGAAGCAAAGTGGGCAAGTAGCTTATGTTTATTTATAGACTTGAGCAGATATAGCGGAGATAGATCATCTAGTTTTGATTTGAGAGTCATGGCTTTGACTTCATCAGAATAGGAGATGGATCTGTTAAGAAGATAGTAGGGTGTGATGTCCTGATATTTGGATGACATACACAAAGCAGGAGGTAAAATTCCTATACTATGATCGGTTGTACTGTGGTTCTCACACAGTTGTTTCTCCACAAAGGATATGGATATAATATCTGACATTCTGGTTACTAGATCTATGGTTTTAGATCTAGATTTGGGTAGTTTCCCAATGTGGGTACTTTGACAGTATTCTAAAAGTATTTAGAATAGATGACTCCTGGTATGGTGGTGTACCTGCAGGTGATGGAATCTCCCTCTCTAAAGGTGTCTTACAGACTAAAGGGGAGAGGGATGTGCATGATTGGCAGATCACTTGCTTAGGCAATTGAGTCAATCATGAGATGTCAAGTACCACACCAGATGTTGTTTTTGCACTAGATACAATAAGTTGAGATATTAATCCAGTCCTGGAGAAACATTCGGAAGCAATTTTAGAACATAAGTGCATCTTCTAGGGATTTGATAACGGCAGACTCCTTCGGAGACGGTTATCATTCCAGTCTTCCAAAGGTGACATGGATGACAGAGTGATTGTCAGAGTTATAGTTTTCCCTCTTATGAGGGGCAGTATTATGGACAGGTGGTCCAAAAGGATACTGTGGGAGGCATGGTGTAGGATACTGATTAGGTTCTGTTGACGATACAGTATAAGATGTTTGGATTTGGAGTTCATTTAGGAACTAGGTCCCATAAGATATCCTTACATATTCTAAGACAGGTATTACTCAATTCGGGAGATGGCTTTCTCCGCGAACTTGAGATTAAGAGAGACATAGAAAGAAACATCAGGACGGATCCACTCGCTGAGACTATTTCTCGAACACAAGAGTTTTACAAACGAGCTTTGTGAAACTGTTTAGTAGAGGAGTTGGGTGTTCGGTATCATACGGGCTGTGAGTATGCGACATCGCAATAATTAGCCTTAAGTGCAAATGGGAGATTGTTGGATATAGTGCCCTCAAAGTCAATTATTGGATCACAGGTACGTGATTGCAATGATTGAGGGAGGACCTACACCGGTAGGACAGTCTTACTCGAGATGATAGTATGCTATCTGGTTTGCCTTTATCAGTCGTGTAAAGCTTTAGGTGACTGTTCACTATTACACATTGATAGAGCCCTTAGGATCCTGCTTGACTACCAACAATATGATGGCGATCATATACGTGAGAGTTGGGTAGTCCATACGCACATCCATAAAAGTTGTCCCTAGTCATGGGAGTTTTGAGACAGGGCATCGATACTCCGGAGTATACTAGTGTATACAGTCGAGACCCCGACGAGGGGCGGTGGCCGGTCTCACAAGCCACTGGTTTCAGTTGGATCACCTGAGATGTATACAGGTGCTCATTGGATTATGAGTACACCGGACAGGACTCGCCGAGAACTTGCTACTTGGTATTATATCGAGCGTCAGATAGCAGTTCCTTGGTGATATGTGTACAGTTTAGTTCATCGACCTGAAGTCGTCATTTGTCTCGTGTGAGTTCCCACTGTGCTTTGATTTCTATCCTACCACGGCTCAAAGGAGTCGTGCAAACAGTTTTTTTTGGGTACAGTCCCGAGCCACATGAAGGCAAGTGAGCGGATCGGCAGGGGATTCGTCTCTCCCGGTATTAGGGGTGAGATCGTGCTGTGTCTAGGAGAGCTATTACACCAAGTCCTTAGCCAAGGCAGGTGAGAATTACTGGTATGTATTCCAGTAGTTTCTTAGGGTGTTCAGGGCTACTCTCCGACATGACTTATACCGCTATTGGGGGTCTGACGTTACCATCCCCCTATGCCCGATATGCAATACTCATAGACGAACAGACCGGACTGTATGTATATTGTCACTGATAGGCTCAGTAGGGTTCCAGGATGAGTTCGCTCATCGGCTTCCCTTGAGGTCAGTACATGGGCAGTCGTTACGCACAGCTAGTGCCGCTGACGTGCTTGTGGTTAAACCCATTGCCAGGGTACTGACGAGTCTTTAGTGTCCCCCACAGATAGTTTCCCAAGTTCGGGCGAAACGTTGTAGAGGCCGTATAGTTTTATTGCAGGGTTCGAAAATGCACATGCATTTTTGCACGTGTCATATTTCGGACAGATAATACTGGTGGGCTTTGGTTTAAGTCGGATCCTTGTATTATATTGAGTCGGAATATTTTAGTCTCTCGTATTCGTATTCGGTCGGAATACGGATACAGGTTTGTATATACAAGTGAGGGGTATTTTCGTAATCCGTTACGAGAATATTTTAGAAGATGCATTTCTTTTGGATTAATCATTTTAGTATAAATGATTATTAAGTTATGGAAATAGTGACTCGTGTTTATGACTCATTTCTTCTAGCATGTTCCTTAGTGACTCATGCTAACGAGTCACTAAGTGAGTCATGATTGTATTAATGAGGTTTGTTTTGGGTATAGATATTTGTATGGATATTTTCATAAGATATTTTTCTTTCTCAACCATTATATATATATATACACAAGTGAGAAGAAAAAAAAGACACAAGTTTATGAGCTAAGTTTTCTTTTGGCTCACTAGGGTTTCTTGAGTTCACCATTTCCAATTCTAAGCATCTTCTTCAACATCCACCCTAACCCTCTCATGTGATGAGAACCCTAGGGTGTTTGAGACAAAGTATTCTACTCATTCTTTACTTCATCTTGGTCATCTCTTTTAGCAGACTTAATGACCGAGCTGCCTCGGTATAGAGGTGGGAGCCCGTTTAAAGATCCGTTGACGTGGTGCGATCTCGATGAGGAGACGAGAGATCGGAGTTGCCGCGAGGAGCATGGGATGATGGCTAAAGACCGAAGGACTCGGATCGATCGGTATGGCCTTTCTACCTCTTTACAGTTTGTTAGTTTAGCGTCAATGGCAAGATCCGGGTTATAGTATGCGATAGCGCCAATTATAAAGGTTTTTGTTCCGCGTTTGGCGTCAGAATGACGGCCGGGGCCCTACCGTAGACTTACAGTTATGTCCAGCTAGTACCGCTGACGGCTTATAGGTAACTGATATGATCATTACCTACTGCCGGTGTATTGAAGAGTCTTTAGAGTCCTACACAGAGGTTTTCTGGCTCAAGCGAAACGAATTAAGGCACATATGTGATATGTGCAGGACCGAGATTAATACATGTATGTGATACCGTATTCTAATCTCGCGATATATGATATTAGTCCGTTATATGTGACATAGCTGGATTATTAAATCAAGTGTTGATTTAATAATTTAATATATAATTATATATTTGATATATTAATATATATTAACTAATATTAGCTCACTTAAAAATTTCTTTTCTACTTATACATTTAATATATATGTGATATATGTTAGTGTATTTCTTGTGTCATGCTAGATGATACATTGGACATGGGTGTATGAGACTCATACCATACTTAAGATAATTTGGGGATTTAATTATTAAGGGAAAAACAAAATTAGGTGGAAAAAGCCATGGTTTAAGATGCTTTTAGAAGTTTGTGGAAACATTGACGTAGTCCACTAATTTTGTTTTACTCTAGATATTTATTAATCCAACCATTATGTTTAGCCATTGTTAAGTCTCTACAAATATCATATATGATATTTTCTCACCAATGGTTGCTATGATCACTACTTCTTTTTCTTCATCATCTCACTTGAGCTCACTAGGTTTTCTTGAGTGAAGAAAAGAAAAAGAGAAAAATAATTATAAAGTAAGCAAAATTCCTATTTCATCAATCTATACCAAACTAGCTATTTAGTATAGATTGTTTTCTTCACTAATTCTCAATTAGTGAAGAGGTAGCTTGTCACGACCCGAAACAGTACATGACTGGCACCCGAATCAGGTGAAGTCTATAGGACCACACCTAATTCATGTAAGCCAAAAGCCCAGAAATCTAAACCATTTTGAAGAGAAAGTGAAGGAAACTTGTTTAAAAGTTTGCGTATAAATCACTTTGAAAGTCATAGTAAACATTTTTAAAACATCAAGTCATTTCCAAAATTTTCGGCAGAGTCTCCTTTGTAAATACCGGCCCTAAACGGGCACAAACATGCATAATAAACAAAATGAATAAAAGCATCTCCAAGCGGGTGCTAGCACTTTGCCAAATGGAGGACACAACCACGCAAGCGATGTAATATACAACGCTGAAGGGCGAGGATCAAAACTCAGAAAGAAAACCAGAGAAAAACCAAGATAATACAGCGAGTGACTCTAAGGTCGAAAGAATATACATACTGGTCTTTTAAGTCTATCAAATAATATAAGTCTGGTTGATGGAGTTTACTAGATACAACAGAATAAATAAAAGTACTGCGGTGGTCACGATGCAAGTGAACCCACCTACCAAAGCAATCACCCGGAAAGAAGCGGTGTGCCGGCAAAACCGCCAAGGAAACCTATACGGAAAAACCAGCAAGAAATTGTGGCACAACGGGGGTGAGTTGCCAACTCGTGAGTAGAAAATATCACCGAGCAGAAATCGCATGTATGACTCTATCCTAGGTCAGACGATAGTAATATCCTCAAAATAATAAATAACCTGAAACATCTGGTAATGGCCAGGGGAAACATCTATACATAAGTGTAATACCAAGTGATCGTGTCAGTGTCTTGGGTAACAACATATCATATATATGATGTATCAATGCATGAAAACATAATACATCTAAATGAGAAAACCGTTTACTTAATTTAGTGAGATTTTTGTATATAAAAAAATTGAGGTATCATCAATGAAATCAACATAGAATCCGTGTCAAACATCGACACAAAACATATATCCCTATATCCAATATCTCGGGCTCCGGCAATCCGGACTGGTCCATATCATAAAATCTCAGTATCTTAATATCTCAATATCTCGGGCTCCAGCAATCCGGACTAGCCCCGGGCTCCGGCAATCCGGACAGGCCCAAATCATAAATATCTCATGACTACGTCGGTATCCTCCGGATATCCGCCGCATCATAAATAACCGGTCGGTAGTGCTCCCCTACCGGGCTCAACGCCATCATCTGTGACCATCTTGCCCCGGGGGACCGCAACGGGTCGACCATCCACCCGCAGACGGTTCCTCCTCCTCCTCGAATCGTATGTATGATATCGCTAAAGAGCCGAGAAAACTCTTGGTGGACACCACTCAAATCATATCACGAGAAAACTGCAATTTTCTATTTTTAAGATGATAATAAGTTTATAAAATCTTTACGGTTTCTCCAAATCCAGAAATCTCATGGAAATTCGAAATCCCAAATCTCGAGAGTAAATAAACAGTACATTACCGGCATAAAGCCCCATAATATTGCATGACAAATGGATAAATACACATGCATGGATATCTAAGTAAAGAATGCAAATGTCTAATTTAGCACATGAAAGCATGCATACTATTAATATGTTGAAACTACCAACTAGCAGGTCATATCAATGAAGTAATAATTCTAAAGTATACGTGTCATGGCAGTTACCGATGATGATGTGTGTGTGAGCCGGCAAGTAAGTATTTGTAGACATACGCATCATCGATAATGATAATGGTGCTGGTGTCCTGACAGCATGGGTTCATAATAAATAAAGGAATCACAAGTATAAGCATGCAATGCGATATGAACAGCAAGAATATAAGGAAAATGAATCGTAAACGCAACATATAAAAATATACAATATATATACGAGTCATAAAGTTTTGGCACTTGAAATAGCACGAATATTGTTATTTAGAAAATAGGGGCTACGGTATTTTTTAAGAAAATGTACGTCCTTTGAAATATCCGTAGTATCACTTGGCCTGTCTTTAAAATACTCACGATTCGTTAGTTTTGGAAATAAGTATGACTCGAGCCTAAATCTAACATCTAGTAAGTAAACTACAAGACAAGCCAAGAGACTAACCAGAGGGGTAAGGAAATCCACCTAAGTCCGAGTCGATATATTTAGTAGTCGGTGATCCCGCCTCAATAGCGTCACGTACGATAAAAAATATATATAATACGACATACTCGAGTCAAGAGTGCGGATCAATCATCATTCTATATCTCATACGGTATATCCATCGTACGGCATTCCAAAATTGGGGTACGGGTCAACTATCACATATACCTCAATATCCATATGGTATCATCATCATAATATCTTGAACTAGGGCACTGATATAAAGTCTAGTACATACCGATACCATCCAACATATATCGCGTGTGTATGAAAACACATCGCTCAACGATCCGCTAATATTATGTCATACCTCATAACACGACCTAAATTGCATCACCGATCTTACGGCATCTTGCTCAATCATATCGACGCATCTCCAAGTACTACATAATATCCTCATCATCTGTGTATATGTATACATATACATATATATATACACACATAACCACATACATATATGTATATATTTATATATATATATATATATATATACGCACAAGAAAATCAAATGTATCCGTGTGTGTGTGCGTGTATGCCAATTGATTAGTCGAAAATATTGCATCTTTTAACCGGCAATTTCCCTATCATTCGCATTCATATAGAAGTGTTCGGCATTCATATTTCACATATTAGCAAATCTGTCGCAAAATATCAGATTACATGTGTTAGACCTTAAAACCGGCATTTCTAGGGAAATTGACTGCATTTCATAACATGGCATCATTTCTATATATTGCATCTTGTGTTCCGAAGTCTGTAAAGGAAAATCAGAAGCTTGCTCAAAACTTACACCGCTAAAACATTACGCCAACTCAATGATTTCAGTTCTGGTATCAATCCAAAGGGACAAATACAAATCAACACATCTGAGAAAGGCATAAATATCATCACAAGACCACTGCAAAGAGCCCAAGTCCTAAGGAGCCAACATGGCCGCGGAACCGCGGCTGAAGCCGGCTTAAGCCGCGGTTCCGCGGCGGTTTGTCGACGTCACCACCTAACCTTTGCATCAAAATTCTTCATTCAGGGCCCACATTCATCTCATATACTTCAAGTTCCAGAAGACTCCAGAGACTTCTGCCAGATCAGCAAACTAGGGTTTCTAATGCTTAATTAATCCTAGCTTAAAGCCTAAGCTAGCTCCTAACAAACTACCTTCTAGAAGCCTCAACAAACTTTTGGAGGGAATTGTAATTTCAAACCTAGACCTAGGGTTTGGGAGATCTATAAATAAGACCCTAGGCTCACTTGTAAAGGGGATGGATAGATCCCTCCATTAGTTCATTTTAATAGCCAATCTACCTCATTCTTCATCTTCCTCCACAAGTCTAGAGAGAAGGCTTGTGTGAAACCCTAACCCTAATTCCAATCAAAAGCCAAGATCCCGAGTACCAAATCAAGCAAGAAGCCCATCAACCTTTTATGAGCGGAACCGATCTTCAACAGAACAAGTGGTCTAAGCCGATCCATGACTCACGGAGAAAAGCGACGCCAGATCGACAATTTAGTTCTTCCTCTTGTAGTTCTTGAGCGACTGTAATCAAATTGTTGATATAAATAAAAGGTGATACTCTTTTATCTTGTTTTCTTTAAATTCTTGCATCATGATATCTTTTCAATTCTTGAATGCTTTCTGTGTGATGATGTGTGAATAAACTCCGCTCGTCGAGGAGTCGAGACGATCAATAGAATGATGATGTAATATATCTGAAAACGATTCTTGATTCCTACGAGTTTTGTAAACCCTAGCAAGTTCAAGAATCGACGACCCAATTTTTTTGCGATGCTTTCTTGATTGATATCGCTCGAAATTGGGGAGTTACGATCATTTCTTGAAATTGCTAGAGGCTAGAATGTGAATGATATCGACGAAAGAACAAGGGTTAAATGATGAAACCCTAGTTTCATGAGAAAGCCCTAACTCTCGTCGATCATCATCGATCTAGTATCAATTCTTCGAAGGACAAGAACGCGATATCTTGATGATTACATCACGTCTATAGATCCGATCGATTCCTACGAGCCTCATTTAGATTCTTGACATTTGGTTGGAAATATCATCGAAACCCGATTCTTGATTGTTTATCTTTTTCTTGATTCTTGAATAGAATAGTGACACTTGAAACAATTGACAAATCTTGAATCATGCTTTCTTTTCTTTTCAATTAACTTTTCAATTCAAACAAATCGAACATTGAAACGAATCGCACAATCCCTGTGGACGATCCGCACTCGCTTACGATCTACAGCTGACACCGTAATTGATTGCGGTCAAATATAATTCTTTGGTTGTGATTTCCTTATACAATTTTCTAAATACTGACAAGATACTGTTATCGATCAAATGAAACCGTTAACGGGAAACAATTGATTCGATACTTGCTTTTACTACACAAACAAGAATTTCTTAAAAATCAAATGGCGCCGTTGCCGGGGATCGCGCGCTAATTCGTTTCATATTAAAGTTGAATTGAAAGATTTATTCCATTGTGATTTTTGAGATCAAAATTCGTGCAAACCCTAAACGATTTGTTGTGGTTCATTGCAAGGAGATCTGGAGATTGCTGGAAATTGGAAAAAAAAATTGGAATATACCAGAGAGCAGAGGGAGTCAACGGAAGCTCCCTGGTGAAATTTAGTGCAGTGATCTCACCATTGAACCGCGATTCCGCGGTTTAAGCACCCATATGCGGCGGAACCGCAGCTATCTTGGGTGATCTCTGTAAAATTTTTGTCTCAGGTACTTTCTTACCTTCTCATCTCTCCCCTTTTAAGCTCCAACTAATAATTTTCTGCTGGATTCTTTGCAAATAATCGCAGCTCGCAAATTGAAAAATTAAATTTGTGCGTGATTTTGTTTCTTGGTTGTTTGCATTCTTATTACGGATATTAAGGTGAACGGCCAAATCCAAATTATGTGGGGAGTTCATTACCCTTCCTAGGCCCTAAAAATCACAAAACTTGCATCCGCATTGACCCACATTAACTAAAAAATATTTAGAGATGACTCTAAGGACCGTCGCGCTCACTTAGGAAAGAAGAAGGCCGTGGGTAATTCACTGCTTATCCGAGTTTCCTTGCGGTGTCTAAGACAAGTGTGTCTAAGGCTAGTGGTTTTTAATTAGGCCCACTACTTACGTAGTGGAGTACCTTCCCACTTACCTGGCACTTATCCGGCCATAGGGGGACAAGGAGGCAGTGCAGGATTCTATCCTGCGACTTGTCTTTTGGCAGTTAGGAGCGGTCTAGAGCCGGACCTAGGTGACCACTAGATTCTAGGGTTTTGTGTGTTGCATTTGTTTTGTCGCATCATTTTTTCAAAAATCCGTCCCTTTTCAAAGCAAACACCGCATTCATTCACACCCCTAATTATAAGTCAACGCTGCCACTTGTACTAACCCTTTTTAATGCAAGATAGGCTGGACACGGGATTCTAGTGCCCGTTTTTTCCGCGTACCTTCTATCGACTCCGAAGTCGATATTTCTCCATTTACCTTTCCTTTACCCACTACCACACCCACACCAATGGATCCGAATCCATCAAACTTCTTTAACCCTAATCTGCCGCCGTCCATTGGTGCGCAGAATCCACCCCGCATCTCTCTCCAGGAGAGGTGCTACCCTATTCGAGGTCCTCTTTCGACCTGCTTATCCACACCACCAGCCAACGGGGATAACTTTGAGATTAAGCCCCAATATATCAATCTTTTACCCAAATTCCACGGACTCGAGACTGAGGACGCTTACGTTTTCATTACCAAATTTGAAAACGTATACGCAATGATGTGTACGTCACAACTTTCAGTGGATGCTATGCGTCTACGACTTCTTCCATTTACTTTGTGCGATATAGCCGAGAAGTGGCTATATAACACTACCGCATATTCCATTACGAATTGGGAAGAATTCGTCGCTGCATTCCTTAAGAAATTTTACCCAATACAAAAGACAGCTCGAATCCGTAGCGAACTGAATCAATTTTCCCAGCTCCCTACTGAACCATTCTCTAAAGGCTTTGAACGTTTCAAGGATCTATTGGTTCAGTGTCCTCATCACGGCATCCCGAGATGGGAGCTTTGCCGAATCATTTATGAGGGCATTAACCCAAACACTAAACAGAGTCTTGAAAACATGTGTCAAGGTACTTTTATGACTAAGGATGATGGGGAAGCATGGAAGTATTTAGAAGAGTTCGCTGAAAAATCACTACAGTGGGAGAGTGGAACCCAACCATTGAATAGGGGTGGCATACACCAAATAGATGTGTCCATAGGTGTTCGAGCTGAGATGGCAGCAATGCAAAAGAAGCTCGACGCTATGGAACACAAATTTGCACCAGCCTCCCTAAACCCAGTGTCGCTCCCCAAAACTGTTTGTGGGTGATGTTCTGATCCGTCTCATTTATCGGAAGAATGTCCATTAAACTCTGCGTTTCAAGGTCATGAGCATTCTAATGCCGCATTTCAAAGACCTAGAAACGATCCATATTCTTCCACGTACAGTCAGGGTTGGAGGAATCACCCGAATTTCGCTTGGAACCAACGACAATCGCAAAACACGGTTCCAAACAAGAATCAATTTCAAAGGGCTCTTCCTCTACCACAGCAACCCCTTCAACTCACTCAGCACCCCTACCAGTCACAAAACTTCCAAAATCAGGTCAACACTCCTGCACAGTCTAATCCTATGACCTGTTCTGACGAGTTCTCTCAATTCACTCAAACCATGAAATCACTTTTGTCAAATTTCATAGAGGTTTCGGCTGAGGTTAGATCTTCCGTCGGTGAGATAAAGAAAAACTCAGCATCCCAAGCTGAGAGTATCAGAACGATGGAAGCTGAAATCGCACGACTTAAAGCCGAAATGAGTGCGAGAGTAAAAGGGAAACTTCCCTCTCAACCCCTACAGAATCCTGGGCATTACAATGTAAATGCCGTCACAACGTTGAGATCGGGAAGAGTGCTGAACAATCATGTTGGGGAAGAAGTTGATGATATTGGAAATCATATCAACACCACGGCTGAGACCTTTCCACACACACACACTTCTCCTTCTGATCCTTCCTCTTCTACCACACCACCTTCTCGCGAGCCTATTCTCCATTTCCCACTAGGCTCGACACCTCAGTATAGCCCTTCTAGTTCTCCACAGACGGTCCCCACACCTCTTTTGGGATCTCGTCTACCCCCTCTTCCTTCTCCTATGATGGACCCGACGCTCATTGCGAAAGCACCTTACCCGAATCGGTTAAGGGGTAATAAAACGAGTCCACATATGGATAAAATTATAGAAATGTTCAAACAGGTTAACATCAATATCCCTCTCCTACATGCGATTCAGCAAGTCCCCGCTTATGCGAAAATTCTTAAGGACTTGTGCACTAGGAAGAGGAAGACTCAAGTGCCGAAGAAGGTCTTTATGTCTAATAATATTAGCACTGCTTTTATTCCCCAGCTACCAAAGAAACGTAAGGACCCAGGATGTCCTACGATATCGATTTCTATTGGGGGTAAAAACATAAATCGTGCTCTTTTAGACCTTGGCGCAAGTGTTAACCTACTTCCATATTCTGTATATGAGCAATTAGGGATTGGAGAGTTGAAACCTGCTCACTGCACTCTCCAAATGGCAGACCGTTCAATCACCAGACCAAGGGGTGAACTAGAGGTTGTGTTGATAAAGGTCGGGGAATTTGTTTTCCCTGTAGACTTCATTGTACTCGATACACAGCCTGTAGCAAACCCCCGGGGCCAAATTCCGGTGATTCTGGGTTGTCCTTTCCTTGCCACTTCCAATGCTGTTATAAACTGTAGAAATGGTTCAATGAACTTATCATTTGGAAATATGACCATTGAACTAAACATCTACAAATTTATAAGTCAGCCATCAGAACCCTCTGCTCATATTCTAGATGTGTGCTCTGTCCACGAGATCGCTCCCGATAGTTGTGGAGCTTGTTAGTGTATATGCCCTAGAGGCCATTACTGTATCATACTAGTTTGTATATTACTTAATGGATGCTTGGGATATTCACCTTGTATATACAATCTTGCTCAAAATAGTAGTATGCTACTTGGTTTGTCTCTACTTCAATGTGTACTTGTGTTTATTTTACTATATCACTTATACGCATTAGTGGAGCCCTTAGGATCTTTGCTTGATTACCAGCGTTGTGATGGCAGTCACACTAGTGGGGGCTGGGTAATCTATAAGCACATCCTTATACAGGTCCCTAGTCGCAGGACTATCGAGACAGGGCATCGATACTCCGGAGTAGACTAGCGTATGCGCTTCTCATCCCAGTGTGGGAGATGGTCTGTCCCACAGCCATCAGTACGTCGTACTGGAGATAGTATACGGGTGCTCGTTGGGTTACGAGTACACTGGACAGGACTCGTCGGGAACTGACAGGTTGGTATTATACCTATCGTCAGTCATCAGTTCCCAGGTGACATGAGTACAGCTTAGTCCGCTGACTTGACACTGGCACTTCGCCTCAAGTGTGTTCCCACTGCACTTTGATCACTACCCTACCACGGCTCAAAGGAGTCATGCAAACAGGTGGCGGTTGGGTGCAGTCGCGAAGCACTTGGAGGCAGTGACGGTTAGACAGGATTCGTCTCTCCCGGTATTGGGGGTTGACATCGCGCTGTGTCTAGGAGAGCCATTACACGAGTAGTCCCTGGCCAGGGCAATCGAGATATACTGGTAGGTTTCCAGTGTTATCTCAGGGTGTTTTGGGCTTCGCTCCGGCACGACTTGTACCGCTATTGGGGGACTGACGTTTACCACCCCCTAGGCCCGCCATGCGATGTATCAGACGAACAGACCGGACTGTACGGAGACTGTCACATTCAGACTCAGTAGGAGTTCAGATGGGGTTTCACCTCGTCAGCCTTCTTGTCGACATCTACCTGGGGACCGTTATGCACAGCTAGTGCCGCTTGCGGTCTGTGGTTAAACCCACTGCCAGCGTAGTGTCGAGTCTTTAGAGTCCCACACAGAGGGTATTCGCCTCTGGGCAAAACAGAGTAGAGGTCGCATGGTTTTGCGACAGGGTTCGTTCTCATCCGCGCACTTGTGCACGTTTGGAGTCCGGACGGATTATACTGGCAGGCTCTGGTTTGAGCCAGATACTGGTATATATATTTGGGGTTGCTTTTATATCTTGGTATTCTTGTTCCTCGGAACGAGAATGCAGGTGTGTATGCACAGTTGCTTGAGGCGGAGGATGAGGTATTTCATTAGGGTTTCGGAACGGGTGCGTATGCACAGTTGACAGTTATCTTTTTCCAAACCCTAATGGATTTATGGATTATCTATTTATAATAGTAATTAAATGAGAATTTTGTTATGGTTGATTTTGTTGACTTGTTGACCATTGTTGACTTGTTGACCATGGTTGAAAGTTGACCACCATAATGCTTCAAAAGTCTTCCTTAATTTATGCTTACATTTTTAAATGAAGCATGGTTGTGGTCATTCCAAATTGCCATCAACTATTCTCATTTTCAATTATTATTATTAGATAATTCTTTTCTTTTGCATTATGGTTGCAAGAAAGAAAAAATATAGCTCATTCTATCATTCTCACTCTCTCTCTTCACTTCATCTTCTTCTTCCTCTAGTCAAGAGAAACCTTCTCATGAGTTGAGAATCCTTCTCTTGAAAAACAAAAGCAACCCTTAGACACTCTCTACTCACTCTAGGATCAAGGGTCTAGCAAGCCGGCGATTCTAGTTCACTCCAAGTACGAGAAAGAGCCCAAAGGTCGAGCCTTCGAGGTGGATCCATCTTCGACGGAAGAAGGAGACAAAGGAGAACCATCAACCTCTACAAAGTTTGAAGACGAAGGAGTTCAAGTCTAGGTATAACCATCTTCATCCGAGTAGCTAACTCTCTTTAGCATAGTTTGCTAGTTTTAGTTTAGACAACGATCCCGACCATAGTTTAGTCCATGTTGCCTCTTGCGTTAAAATTTTGATTTTATACCGTTTCTGCCTCCCCGTAAGCACCGGGGGTCGCAATATGGACTAACAGTGGTATCAGAGCCTAACTAAACTTAAACTAGCTTAGTAGTGAAGTGTAACGAAGTTCGGAACCGAAAAAAATCACAAAACCCGATAATCACAAAAACTGAGTTTCTGTTGAAATTTTTTCTGCTCAAAATAAAAAACTTTACACTTGTAAATTAGGCTCAGGGTTTTTTGTGAACACCCAAGAAAAACGATACAGTGATTCGCCTAAAGTGCCGCGCTTCCGCCGCGTGATCCTTCTTAGCCGCCGCGGAACCGCCGCGACCTGGTGTCTTCTCTGCATCGTTTTTCGTGCAGTGTGTTTGTGTGTTGGTTTTGGGATTTTTGAAATATATTATATGTGCCCAGATTTGCAGAAAAGAAATTTCCTTTTGGGGTCCTATAATTCCGTATTTTTTCCGAACTTCACTACACTTTGACTATGATGGTTATATCTGTGATGTTTGCATGTATTGAACGTCGGCTAATCGCTATAAGACGATTAGTCGGGGTTATACATGATCTGTAATGTGCTGGAATGTGTATATAAATATGTTGGATTGTCGCGGGTGAATAGCCGGGGGTTGTGAGACGAGAGTTTTCTTTTCTTGCAATTCATTGTAAATGTAAATTGATGTAATTATATTATTTGTTTGGCCGCACAACCGGGTCGGGGTTGTAGCCGTCATTGTATAATTCTTTTTACTGTTTTTGCTCCTAGGATAGACCCATGGAGGGGTGCACAAACTACCGAGGACTTGGCGGGTAGTTTGCCGCACCCGTAGGGGTCTTGGGTGGGGATTTGGCTATTCACCGCGACCGTGTTATCTGTTTTTGTTACAGGCTCGTACAAATTACAGATTGCTAGAATATCCAATGTATTTATCTGTGATCTGAAATGTCTATCATTGCTTTCTATTTAGGCGTTGCTTATGTTTTACAGACGCGCTAGCCCAGCCCCCGCTCTGTCGTTAGTTAAGTAACCTAACGGGTAATGACGGGGCCCCGTGGCGAATGCGAATGGCATAAGCGTACGTCATATTTTGGTTGTTTTCTGCAATGGTAGGATTAAATGATGGGACGCATTAAAAGTACTAATGCAAGAATATCACGCATTAAAAGAACTAATGCAAGATAATAAACCAAGTTAAAGTCGTTGGAACACTTTCGAAAAACCACTCGGTTCTTTTCAAAAACAACTTTTAAATGCGGAGCTTGAGCCACTCCTTTTAAAAGCTATCTCGTTCCATCGACCAAATCAAGTTCACTACGTTCACGGTTTTGCCAAAACCATTCGTAGCCCTCCGTCGTTTCGTATGAATATTCAATAGTATTCAAGCTGTGTTTGTTGACCTTCGTCAAGGCATAGTGATTGGTAGCTATTGGGTGTTCATATGTAGCATAGATAGATGCGTTGGTTTGGGACACTCGCATTACCTTGTTGACCTTCGTCAAGGGTATATACGGGTGGATTCAAATTAACCTGGATAATGACGGGAAGAACTTGACATGTGACTTATGATTTGTTGACCTTCGTCAAGGTCATAAGAGCATGGGGCAAAAATCCACATCGGGAGTTTCATAAGTACTGAAACTTGCTAGATTTGCATACCATTTGGAGTGTGGCGATTCTGGTAGGATTCCTTCAGTTTCGTCACGCGATGATATTTGGATCCCGATCCTACTGTGAGTATATGCTACTCCTCGGGAAATTTCTCACTTAACGATCAATGCTATAAACCTAGTAGGTGCCTAGAAAGGTGTTAGCGGGGTTACGCCCCCAGGGAAAAGAGGTTATTTAATTAAGGAACTTCGCGAAAGCGTTGGAAAACCTCCCTCGAAGTACCGACACCGGCCTGGCTGAACGGTTAAGCAAGTATTGTACGGTGGGATTGATCCTGACTAATTCTTCCTTTATGGTTTGAGGAGGGATTCGAGAAACAGTGGGAGCCATCCTGTTTAGACAAACTAAAAACCACTCTAAACTTGCAAGAGCATCATGCTGAGTGTTTCTTCTTCTCTCTCCTAATTGCAGCGACCAATCAACATGACTGGACTTAAGTTACTCCTAGATAAAAACAAACTGACAGGGCCAAACTACAAAGATTGGCTCAGGAATGTCAAGATAGCAATCACTTATGACAAGCTGGGGTATCTTCTTACCACCAAAGCTCCCCCTGTCCCTGGTCCAACTTCCAGTGTCGCGGATAAGGAAATCCGCAAGACTTGGGAGATTGATAACGCGAAGGCCAAGTGCCTCCTGCTTGCCTCGATGGACAACGAACATCAGAGGAGGCATGAGAATATGGACATGGAGTCCATATTGCTCCATACAAAAGAACTGTACGGAGAGCAATCACGTATCGCAAGATACGAAGCGTCAAAAAAGTTGTTTTCGACAAGAATGGCCGTCGGATCATCAGTAGCCGAGCACGTGCTAAAGATGATCGGCTACATTGAGGAGCTCGCTGACCTAGGGATCACATTGGAGAGTGAGCTATATACGGATATAGTTCTCCAGTCCCTTCCTTCCACTTACGTCCAGTTTATACTGAACTTCAACCTACAAGAAAAAGAGGTTGAACTATCAGAGCTCCTCAACATGCTGAGGAGCGCAGAGGGCACCCTACAGAAAAGTAGGGATACATCCACTTTGTTTGTAGGAGGATCATCTTCTTCTAGGTCCAAGGCGAAAGCCAAGGGAAAGAAGAAGAAGGCCCCCGCCAAACCAAGGGGCGGTGTTAGTAAAGTGGATACGAAGGGAAAAGGGAAAGCAACAAAGATAGCGGGGAAGCTTGTGGATAAGGAAGAATGCTTCTTTTGTCATAAGAAAGGACACTGGAAGAATGATTGCAGGGCCTGGAAGGCCAGAACACAGGAATTGAAGCAGGTTGCAGCTTCAGCTTCAGGTGTGTATGTTATTGAAAACTGTCTTTCAATAAACTCTACTTCCTGGGTATTGGATACCGGATCAGGATCTCATATCTGTAATTCTTTGCAGGCGTTGAGAAACCGTAGGGATTTGAAGGCAGGTGACATGACCCTCAGAGTTGCGAACGGAGCTAGCATGGATGCTAAAGCCGTGGGGGACTATCACCTGGGAATGTCAGATGGACATGTTTTGGTTTTGCGTAATTGCTTTTTTGTACCCAACGCAACTTGTAATATCATTTCTGTATCTTTAGTTTCTAAAGAAGGTTATGAATTTGCGTTTGTAAGTAATGTTGTAAACATTCAC
Organism: Agapanthus africanus; assembly: GCA_030015575.1. Lineage (NCBI taxonomy): Eukaryota > Viridiplantae > Streptophyta > Magnoliopsida > Asparagales > Amaryllidaceae > Agapanthus > Agapanthus africanus. The sequence goes on along the minus strand of CM057343.1, from coordinate 241,462,834 downwards.
CTTAATCAAGTTCTGATTGGGTCAGGTACATTGAGTAATGGTATATACGTGTTAAACCAACCACAGATTTTTAATGTCCAGAATACACACAAAAGAAAGTCTCCAGAAATAAATCAGACTTTCTTATGGCATTGTAGATTGGGTCACATCAATGAGAGAAGGTTGACTAAGTTGCATACAGAAGGATATTTGAATGCGTTCGAATATCAATCATATGCCACTTGTCAATCTTGTCTCAAAGGAAAGATGACAAAGACTCCGTTTACTGGACGTGGAGTAAGAGCGAGCGAGCTCTTAGGACTCGTACACAGTGACGTGTGCGGTCCAATGTCTACACATGCCCGAAGCGGACATTCTTACTTCATTACTTTTACGGATGACTTCTCAAGGTACGGTTATGTCTTCTTAATAAAACATAAGTCCGAGGCTTTTGGAAAATTCCAGGAGTATAAGAATGAAGTAGAGAAACAGACCGGCAAAAGTATTAAGATTCTAAGATCGGATCGAGGTGGAGAATACTTAAGTGCCGAGTTCCTGGACTATTTAAAAGAGAACGGAATTCTCTCTCAGCTTACTCCTCCATACACCCCGCAACATAACGGTGTATCGGAGAGACGGAACCGCACACTATTGGATATGGTGCGGTCCATGATGAGTAACGCTGAGTTACCGCGATCATTCTGGGGATATGCACTAGAAGCAGCTGCGTATCTCTTGAACAAGGCTCCTACCAAGACTGTGCCCACCACCCCATATGAGATGTGGACTGGGAAGAAACCCTGTCTTAATTATCTCAAGGTATGGGGATGTCCAGCTTTTGTAAAAAAGCAGCATGCGGACAAGCTTGAGGCACGTTCAGTACAGTGTAAGTTTGTGGGATACCCAAGGAACTCCAGGGGGTATCTTTTCTATTCCGCTGAGGAACAAAAGGTTTTTGTTTCTCAGCATGCCCGCTTCTTGGAAACTGAGTTTTTGGAAACCCAGATAAGTGGGAACACAATAGAACTGGAAGAAATTCCAGAACCACAGACTGTTACTGAAAGCTTAGTGGAACCAGAGGGTTCAACAGAACAGGACATTCCTACGCCGCTCCGCAGGAGTAGTAGGCAGTCTCATCCGTCCGAGAGATACTGCGGTTTTCTCATAGACGGGGATAGAGAGGATTGCATCATAGATTATGATGAGCCTACTAGCTTCCAGCAGGCCGTTCAGAGCGTTGACTCAGTGAGATGGCTGGATGCAATGCGGACCGAAATGGAGTCCATGTACACCAACAAGGTATGGACGTTGGACATTGCTCCAGACGGGGTAAAACCCGTAGGATGCAAGTGGATCTTCAAAAGGAAGATTGGTGTAGATGGACAGGTTGAGACCTATAAAGCTAGGCTGGTAGCTAAGGGTTTTCGTCAAAGATCTGGCTTGGACTACGACGAAACCTTTTCTCCAGTAGCCATGCTGAAATCCATTCGGATCCTTCTTGCCATTGCTGCCTTCCACGATTATGAGATCTGGCAAATGGACGTAAAGACAGCTTTTCTAAATGGAAATTTAGAGGAGTGTGTCTATATGGATCAGCCAGAGGGTTTCATTCAGAGTGGGAGCAGCGGAAAGGTGTGCAAGTTGCTTAAGTCCATCTATGGACTAAAGCAGGCATCGCGGAGTTGGAACATCTGTTTTGATGAGACAGTCAAAGAATTTGGCTTTATCAAAAATCCAGATGAACCATGCATCTATAGTAGATTTGTAGCGAGAACTGTAGTATTCCTCGTTTTATACGTGGATGACATTCTCTTAATAGGAAATGACATTCCTATGCTACAATCTGTCAAGGGATTCTTGTCACAAAGGTTCTCCATGAAAGACCTGGGTGATGCCTCATACATCCTGGGGATCCGGATCCATCGTGATAGATCCAAGAGGATATTGGGACTTTCTCAGTCCAGGTACATCGACACCATAGTGAAAAGATTCAGTATGGAAGATTCCAAGCGCGGTAACCTACCGGCTTGTCACGGGATCACCCTCTCTAAAGAGATGTCTCCCAAGACTGATTTGGAGAGGGATCGCATGTCTATTATACCCTACGCTTCTGCGGTAGGCTCTATAATGTATGCGATGTTGTGTACCAGACCGGATGTAGCTTATGCACTGAGTGTAGTAAGCCGGTATCAGTCAAACCCTGGGGAGAAACATTGGATAGCAGTAAAGAACATTCTCAAGTACCTGAGAAGGACTAAGGAGATGTTCTTGGTGTATGGCGGAAAAGACCTCCAGATCGAGGCCTTTGCTGACTCCAGCTTCCAGAGTGACAAGGATGATTCCAAGTCCATGTCGGGTTTTGTCTTCACCCTCAATGGAGGGGCGGTGTGTTGGAAGAGTTCCAAACAGGAAACCGTTGCAGACTCGACGATGGAAGCGGAATACATCGCTGCATCTGATGCCGCAAAAGAAGCTGTCTGGATGAGGAAGTTCTTGAAAGAACTTCAGGTGGTTCCGTCCATTGTTGATCCAATACCTCTGTATTGCGACAACAACGGGGCTATAGCTTTAGCGAAGGAACCCAGGTCCCATCAGAGATCCAGGCACATCTTGAGGCGGTATCACCTGATCAGGGAGATCGTGGATCGCAAGGAGATCGAGGTTCGGAGAGTCGCTTCAGAAGACAACACTGCAGATCCATTCACCAAGGCCTTGCCCCAGACTCAGTTCGAGCGGCTGATCGAGATGATAGGTCTTCGATACGCCAGTACATGGCCTTAGTGCAAGTGGGAGATTGTTAGTGTATATGCCCTAGAGGCCATTACTGTATCATACTAGTTTGTATATTACTTAATGGATGCTTGGGATATTCACCTTGTATATACAATCTTGCTCAAAATAGTAGTATGCTACTTGGTTTGTCTCTACTTCAATGTGTACTTGTGTTTATTTTACTATATCACTTATACGCATTAGTGGAGCCCTTAGGATCTTTGCTTGATTACCAGCGTTGTGATGGCAGTCACACTAGTGGGGGCTGGGTAATCTATAAGCACATCCTTGTACAGGTCCCTAGTCGCAGGACTATCGAGACAGGGCATCGATACTCCGGAGTAGACTAGCGTATGCGCTTCTCATCCCAGTGTGGGAGATGGTCTGTCCCACAGCCATCAGTACGTCGTACTGGAGATAGTATACGGGTGCTCGTTGGGTTACGAGTACACTGGACAGGACTCGTCGGGAACTGACAGGTTGGTATTATACCTATCGTCAGTCATCAGTTCCCAGGTGACATGAGTACAGCTTAGTCCGCTGACTTGACACTGGCACTTCGCCTCAAGTGTGTTCCCACTGCACTTTGATCACTACCCTACCACGGCTCAAAGGAGTCGTGCAAACAGGTGGCGGTTGGGTGCAGTCCCGAAGCACTTGGAGGCAGTGACGGTTAGACAGGATTCGTCTCTCCCGGTATTGGGGGTTGACATCGCGCTGTGTCTAGGAGAGCCATTACACGAGTAGTCCCTGGCCAGGGCAATCGAGATATACTGGTAGGTTTCCAGTGTTATCTCAGGGTGTTTTGGGCTTCGCTCCGGCACGACTTGTACCGCTATTGGGGGACTGACGTTTACCACCCCCTAGGCCCGCCATGCGATGTATCAGACGAACAGACCGGACTGTACGGAGACTGTCACATTCAGACTCAGTAGGAGTTCAGATGGGGTTTCACCTCGTCAGCCTTCTTGTCGACATCTACCTGGGGACCGTTATGCACAGCTAGTGCCGCTTGCGGTCTGTGGTTAAACCCACTGCCAGCGTAGTGTCGAGTCTTTAGAGTCCCACACAGAGGGTATTCGCCTCTGGGCAAAACAGAGTAGAGGTCGCATGGTTTTGCGACAGGGTTCGTTCTCATCCGCGCACTTGTGCACGTTTGGAGTCCGGACGGATTATACTGGCAGGCTCTGGTTTGAGCCAGATACTGGTATATATATTTGGGGTTGCTTTTATATCTTGGTATTCTTGTTCCTCGGAACGAGAATGCAGGTGTGTATGCACAGTTGCTTGAGGCGGAGGATGAGGTATTTCATTAGGGTTTCGGAACGGGTGCGTATGCACAGTTGACAGTTATCTTTTTCCAAACCCTAATGGATTTATGGATTATCTATTTATAATAGTAATTAAATGAGAATTTTGTTATGGTTGATTTTGTTGACTTGTTGACCATTGTTGACTTGTTGACCATGGTTGAAAGTTGACCACCATCATGTTTCAAAAGTCTTCCTTGATTTATGCTTACATTTTTAAATGAAGCATGGTTGTGGTCATTCCAAATTGCCATCAACTATTCTCATTTTCAATTATTATTATTAGATAATTCTTTTCTTTTGCATTATGGTTGCAAGAAAGAAAAAATATAGCTCATTCTATCATTCTCACTCTCTCTCTTCACTTCATCTTCTTCTTCCTCTAGTCAAGAGAAACATTCTCATGAGTTGAGAATCCTTCTCTTGAAAAACAAAAGCAACCCTTAGACACTCTCTACTCACTCTAGGATCAAGGGTCTAGCAAGCCGGCGATTCTAGTTCACTCCAAGTACGAGAAAGAGCCCAAAGGTCGAGCCTTCGAGGTGGATCCATCTTCGACGGAAGAAGGCGACAAAGGAGAACCATCAACCTCTACAAAGTTTGAAGACGAAGGAGTTCAAGTCTAGGTATAACCATCTTCATCCGAGTAGCTAACTCTCTTTAGCATAGTTTGCTAGTTTTAGTTTAGACAACGATCCCGACCATAGTTTAGTCCATGTTGCCTCTTGCATTAAAATTTTGATTTTATACCGTTTCCGCCTCCCCGTAAGCACCGGGGGTCGCAATATGGACTAACAGAGCTGAGGATCTTTGCTTTCTAGATCTCGACGACATTACCACATCTCTGCTTGATCTCACACATGATCTTAGTGAGGACACTTTTCCTACACTTGAGACCCGCACTCCTGACCTTTCTTCACCCGAGTCTGTATCTTTCACAGGCTCTGAGCTTCTTTGTAACTCCAAAAATCATTCGATGATCCCACCTTCTATTGTTTCTCCGCCTGAATTAGATCTCAAAATTTTACCTTCTCATCTTAAATACGCATATTTAGGTGAGAATGAGTCCTTACCGGTTATCATATCCGCTTCTCTTGCATCAGAGCAAGAGAATGCACTTTTATCGGTATTGAGATCTAACAACGAGGCGTTTGGTTGGACCATGGCGGATATCAAAGGGATTAGTCCCTTGATAGTTGAACATCATATACATGTGATGGATGATGCCAGACCAACCCGAGAACCACAGAGACGGTTAAATCCCGTCATGAAGGTAGCGGTGATGAAAGAGATCGTCAAATGCCTAGATAATGGTATTATATACCCCATCTCCGATAGCCAATGGGTGAGTCCTATTCATGTCGTTCCTAAGAAATCCGGCATCACTGTTATAACCAATGAGGCAAATGAGTTGATTCAGACACGCACCCAAACTGGGTGGCGTGTATGTATTGATTATAGAAAACTCAATGCTGCCACGAGGAAAGACCACTTTCCTCTACCATTCATTGATCAAATGCTGGAACGCTTAGCGGGACGAGAGTATTATTGCTTTATGGAAGGATACTCAGGCTATAATCAGGTCCCCATCGCCAAAAAGGATCAAGATAAAACCACTTTTACTTGTCCTTTTGGTACATTTGCTTACAGTCGCATGCCCTTTGGGTTATGCAATGCTCTCGCTACCTTTCAGCGGTGTATGATGGGGATATTCTCTGATATGGTAGACAATTTTTTGGAGATCTTTATAGACGATTTCTCGATTTTTGGAGACTCTTTTTCTGATTGCCTATCGAATCTTGACGCAGTTCTTACTCGTTGCAAAGAGAAGAACTTAACTTTGAACTGGGAAAAATGCCATTTCATGGTCCAAGAAGGAATTGTACTTGGACATGTTATTTCACAGAAAGGCATTGAGGTTGACAGAGCTAAGATAGATGTCATTCAAAACCTCCCTCATCCCAAAAGCGTCAAAGATATTCGATCTTTCCTTGGCCATGCGGGCTTTTATAGGAGATTCATTAAGGACTTTAACAAAATTGCTAGACCTTTAACTCTTCTCCTGGCTAAGGATACGACCTTCCATTTTGACTCGGATTGCGAAGCAGCATTCGACTCACTTAAACACTCACTCACTTCAGCCCCCGTTCCATCATCTCCAAATTGGGACTACCCCTTTGAGCTGATGTGTGACGCATCCGACTTTGCAGTAGGTGCAGTCTTAGGACAGCACATCGAAAAGTTGCCACAGGTGATATACTATGCAAGTAAGACCCTGAATGATGCTCAAATCAATTATACAACCACCGAGAAAGAACTTTTAGCGGTTGTATTTGCATTAGAAAAATTCATGCCTTACTTAATTGGCTCATCTATAGTTGTGTACACTGACCATTCCGCCTTAAAACATCTTCTGGCGAAGAAAGATGCAAAAGGTCGACTAATACGTTGGATCCTTCTATTACAAGAATTTGATCTTGTTATCAAAGATAAGAAAGGATGTGAAAACGTAGTAGCCGACCATCTTTCACGCATTATTTCTTCCCCTGTGACCCTGCCGATCAATGATTCGTTTACTGACGAACAACTCTTGAGCGTATCCAATGAACCTTGGTTCAAGGATATTGTGAACTATCTTGTCACGGGACTTATACCAAGCGATTGGTCAAAACAGGACAAATACCGTTTTCTATCCCAAGTAAAACACTTTTACTGGGATGATCCATATTTGTTTAAATATTGTCCTGATCAGATCATTCGCCGGTGTGTCCCAAATGAAGAGTTCGAGAGTGTTCTTTCTTTTTGTCATGATCAGGCCTGTGGGGGTCACTTCGGTCATAAAAAGACGGCGGAAAAGGTTTTGCAGTATGGATTTTATTGGCCGACCTTACTCAAGGACGCATTTGAGCATTGCAAAACCTGTACACGGTGTCAGTACATGGGTAGAATCTCCCGGAGGAATGAAATGCCTCAGCAACCTATTCTGGTTGTTAAAATATTTGATGTTTGGGGCATTGATTTTATGGGTCCTTTTCCCAACTCCTTTGGGAATTTGTACATACTGCTGGCGGTTGATTACGTCTCCATGTGGGTTGAAGCCATTCCATGTCGCACTAATGACAAGAAAGTTGTCATTAAGTTCTTGAAAGAGAATATCTTTTCGCGATTTGGACACCCACGCGCTATCATTAGCGATAATGGAACACATTTCTGCAACAGGTCCTTCGAGACTCTGATGCGGAAATACGCAATCAACCACCGACTTTCTACACCCTATCATCCCCAAACGAGCGGGCAGGCTGAAATTTCAAACAGACAAATCAAACTTATCCTGAAGAAGACAGTTGCTAAGAATAGAAAAGACTGGTCGACCAAACTGACGGATGCTCTTTGGGCATTCAGGACTGCATATAAAACCGACCTAGGGATGTCTCCATATAGGATAGTGTTTGGGAAGGCATGTCATTTACCCGTCGAGATAGAGCATAACGCATTGTGGGCTATAAAGGAAATAAATTTTGATCTAAAAGAAGACTGCAACTTTCGGAAGCTGCAACTAAATGAGCTAAGCGAACTCCGCGATGAAGCTTATGATAATGCTGTAATTGTAAAGAACAGGACTAAGGTTTTTCATGATAAAAACATTTTGAGGAAAACATTTTTACCTGCTCAACAAGTCCTTCTTTACGATTCACGATTACACCTTCATGCGGGTAAGCTACGATCTCGGTGGAAGGGACCTTTTGTTGTGCAGTCTGTATACCCGCACGGGGCAATAGAAGTAGAAAATGTTAAAAACGGCACATTTTTCAAAGTGAATGGACATAGACTAAAGCCGTATTTTTCCACTGACCCCACGGAGGAGCTCTTTTTCTTACAAGAGCCAGTTTATTTGGATTAAAATTCCTCCGTCTCACCTTCATATCCTATATATTTTTGCATCATGTTTTGAATGAAGGTGAGTGAAAAGAATAAGTTTGGTGGAAGTTCTTCGCTTATATATTTTGCCCCCACTAATAATTCCCCCTAGGCTTACAGTTTTTGTAGGTATAGCGATTGGCAACAGTGAGGACACTGTTGAAATCAAGTTTAGGGGAGGTTTGTGCTTATTTTTGCATCATTTGCATATCATCTGCATAAGCACAAAACATTTCTTTTAAAAATCGATAAAAATTTAAAAAAATTTCAAAACCCACAAAAATTTAAAAAAATTTGCAAATATAAAAATATTTTAATATTTAAACTTTTTTGTACATAAATAAGATAATAAAAGTTTAGGTAGTGAACAATTACATCCATGAGATTAGAAAAATTTAAGAAAACTAAGAAAATTAGAAGTTTTCTTATACGAACTAGTAATAAGTAGTTATGAGCCGTTGTCCCAAGGGTTAGTAAGATGAAGGACGTCACTAATCTGAGGATAAAACTAAGTCTGAAAAATAGTTTCTATTCTGGAAGCCAAACATTTTGAATGTTGCTACCCTGCTATTTGCACTTACACACGTCTTGAAGCCTGGGATAGTAGAGGATACCTTAAAATGCTCTTGTCTTAAAGCCGATGTATGAAGGAAATAAAAAAAAAGAGAATAAAAAAATATATAAAGTGGTGAGAAAAATGGACACTGGTTTTGTTATCGCCGAGGGCAATAAAAATGTATAGCGAGGGTGCCTCTTCACCTAGTGCCCTAAGGCCAACTGGTCTGGGAGTCACTGCTATGCCTAAGGTGGTACAAGACGAGGAAAATACACCAAATAAGCAAGCACATGAGTAATCGGTCGGTTAGTACCTCAAGAAGTATTAACGGTCGCATGAAAGTGTCTGAGCAATCTCATCTAAATATTCATTAATTAAAAAGTACTGAGTCTGATGGGCAAGAGTATGATAGCTTGAATTGAATTCTCCGGGTGTAGGGATGTCCTTTACACACACGCAGGGTGATATGATCGATGTTTTGGAAGAAAGATAGGAATGAAAAATAAGACGATATTTTATTGAGGGAGGACGTGATTTCTGACATCTTTTCATGACTATTAAGATAGCGCTCATGACAACCGAAAAGCTAGCTTAGTTGGAAACCCTAATTTTCAAGGCTTTTCTTTTACAATTCTTGTCTTTAAATGTAATATTCATGATCTTCCTTTTATTATTGGATTTTGTGGGTGTAATCCGCTGAAAACCCTCAGGAGACAACACTCCTCCTACTAGGGACACCTAGAGGTTTAAAGGCTTGTTGCACATGCTCAGTGCAATCGTGTTGCCTACGAAAGTGTGCTAGTTAGTTTTTCTCTTTCTTTATTTTCTCCTTCTCTTTTTAAAAAAACAGCTCGCTCGAGACGATCGAAATTAAGTTTCGGGTAATTTGATTAGTCGAAAATATTGCATCTTTTAACCGGCAATTTCCCTATCATTCGCATTCATATAGAATTGTTCGGCATTCATATTTCACATATTAGCAAATCTGTCGCAAAATATCAGATTACATGTGTTAGACCTTAAAACCGGCATTTCTAGGGAAATTGACTGCATTTCATAACATGGCATCATTTCTATATATCGCATCTTGTGTTTCGAAGTCTGTGCAGGAAAATCAGAAGCTTGCTCAAAACTTACACCGCTAAAACATTACGCCAACTCAATGATTTCAGTTCTGGTATCAATCCAAAGGGACAAATACAAATCAACATGTCAGAGAAAGGCCCAAATATCATCCCAAGACCACTGCAAAGAGCCCAAGTCTCAAGGAGCCAACATGGCCGCGGAACCGCGGCTGGAGCCGGCTTAAGCCGCGGTTCCGCGGCGGTTTGTCGACGTCACCACCTAATCTTTGCATCAAAATTCTTCATTCAGGCCCACATTCATCTCATATACTTCAAGTTCCAGAAGACTGCAGAGACTTCTGCCAGATCAGCAAACTAGGGTTTCTAATGCTTAATTAATCCTAGCTTAAAGCCTAACCTAGCTCCTAACAAACTACCTTCTAGAAGCCTCAACAAACACTTGGAGGGAATTGTAATTTCAAACCTACACCTAGGGTTTGGGAGATCTATAAATAAGACCCTAGGCTCACTTGTAAAGGGGATGGATAGATCCCTCCATTAGTTCATTTTAGTAGCCAATCTACCTCATTCTTCATCTTCTTCCACAAGTCTAGTGAGAAGACTTGTGTGAAACCTTAACCCTAATTCCAATCAAAAGCCAAGATCCCGAGTACCAAATCAAGCAAGAAGCCCATCAACCTTTTATGAGCGGAACCAATCTTCAACAGAGCAAGTGGTCCAAGCCGATCCACGACTCACGGAGAAAAGCGACGCCAGATCGACAATTTAGTTCTTCCTCTTGTAGTTCTTGAGCGACTGTAATCAAATTGTTGATATAAATAAAAGGTGATATTCTTTTATCTTGTTTTCTTTAAATTCTTGCATCATGATATCTTTTCAATTCTTGAATGCTTTCTGTGTGATGATGTATGAATAAACTCTGCTCGTCAAGGAGTCGAGACAATCAATAGAATGATGATGTAATATATCTGAAAACGATTCTTGATTCCTACGAGTTTTGTAAACCCTAGCAAGTTCAAGAATCGACGACCCAATTTTGTTGCGATGCTTTCTTGATTGATATCGCTCGAAATTGGGGAGTTACGATCGTTTCTTGAAATTGCTAGAGGCCAGAATGTGAATGATATCGACGAAAGAACAAGGGTTAAATAATGAAACCCTAGTTTCACGAGAAAGCCCTAACTCTCGTCGATCGTCATCGATCTAGTATCAATTCTTCGAAGGACAAGAACACGATATCTTGATGATTACATCACGTCTATAGATCCGATCGATTCCTACGAGCCTCATTTAGATTCTTGACATTTGGTTGGAAATATCATCGAAACCCGATTCTTGATTGTTTATCTTTTTCTTGATTCTTGAATAGAATAGTGACACTTGAAACAATTGATAAATCTTGAATCATGCTTTCTTTTCTTTTCAATTCAAACAAATCGAACATTGAAACGAATCGCACAATCCCTGTGGACGATCCGCACTCGCTTACGATCTATAACTGACACCGTAATTGATTGTGGTCAAATATAATTATTTGGTTGTGATTTCTTTATACAATTTTCTAAATACTGATATACTGTTATCGATCAAATGAAACCGTTAACGGGAAACAATTGATTCGATACTTGCTTTTACTACACAAACAAGAATTTCTTAAAAATCACCAATCATTACTCTAGGGTTTCGCGACTAAGAAGCTAAACTAAGTTACTTCCAATTACATTAAAACTAACCCATGAACACCTAAAGCCTATCTTGATAATCATTTAGTCTCACAATACATATATATATATATATATATATATATACGTATTCGTATACTACACTATGAAATTGCGGGGTGCTATACATCATCCACCCGACTTCCCACGTAGATATACAACTACTCACCTTGATCCTTGCTTGCCGAAGTCGATGTCGCCTTGTTCCTCCTTTTCATACGACGTCCATATAGGTACCTACACATATCACACATAGTATCATAAACCAAAACCGCGGATGAAAACCAAAACGGCACACGAAACACACATAGGTTAGAACCAATGGTCTACGGATGCAAAAGAACAAAACAACCCTCGAGATTGACGTGCAAACGTCACACCACCGAGTCAAAACCCAAATACTAAACTCCAAGTCATAAAAAGTCGCAAACCCAAATCAGCAACATAAGAAAACACTTCCATATTTTGTTTCAGGTGAAATTAGCCAATTCCGCACATGTGGATGGTCTAATTTACAGAAATAAAGCCAAGGACCCAATACGAATCAATTTCGTCATACCCAGGCTGCAAATTGCGGCCAAATGAGTTAAATCTATGGCCTATGTGAAGGAGTTGGGGCTCAAGTCTCTATGGTAGCTTCCAGGTTGCTTACACGACTCACAGTAATCGCTAAATAATTTTTAAGGTCCCCGGGTTATAGCAGATCTCCAAAACACATCACCCAAATCAACAAAATCCGACATCGGGGTTTCTAGCGATGTGTGGTTTCAGTCTCATGTTTGGTCCAGGTTTTTTCAATAACGGAGTTATAGTTACTTAAGACACCTCAATTTCACTTTTCCAATACACACAAAATCCTAACCTCCTATAGGAATTTTCATATGTCACAAAACCTCACTTAAACACTTCTAAACATGTATATATGCTAAAGAAAATGGATTATTACACTAATGGTGAAGAAAATAGCTCATTTGGCAACTCAAGAATTTTCTTGAGTTGCCCCAAGTGCTCAAAATCCAAACTTTCATGGTCTTCCATGCTTGTAGTAAGCTTGTGTACATTTTTAGTGAAAAGGGTGCAAGGTTTTGATGCATTTTTAGGGTTGATATGAGGTGTAAGAAGAGGTGGAAGGAGGAGGGCAGCCATGGTTGAGGAGAGGGAGAAGAAAACGATGAAGATGATGAAATGGGAGCCATGAGCCAATGGTCAAATGACGCCCTCACCTTTCCCTCTCTCTCTTGCCAATACCCATTTCTTTATTCATTTCCTTTTTCTTTTCTCTTTTATTTCTAAAACAAATGAGAACCCAAAATGAAACCATGCACAAATAAAGACTTGAAATCATGTTTCAAAAAAAAATGTGACAAGTATATTTACAATATGACATGGTGCATGTCATGTGCATAATCACGCTTAATGCATAATTAGTGAACATTAATCAAGTTTAGGATAAACGTGTATATAATTAATTATAAAAATTTATAATTTGCCTAAATCACATAAATCCTTCCAAAAATCACCATTCAATTTAATTCTCCAAAATTTTCCAAATTATTTGTATATGATTATACCGCATCATTAAAATATTGATAATATTTATTATTTTAATTATATAAATTCCAAAAAATAATATTTTATTTTTCTGAAATGTTACAGTCTTCCCCCTTAAATAAATTCGGTCCCCGAATTTAAATTTAAACGCCTCAAATACTAAAACATTTCAGTAAAATGATCAAGTCGTCGCGGCTCCGAAATCATAATACTTAAAATATATCGTAGCGCAACGCAGGCGCATGAAAATGAGTATATAACTCAAAATCAAAACTCCGTCAAGTATCACGCAATCATCGGAGTTATGGGGAAGATACCAATATCAAAATCCAATACGAAAACCAACAAGATATACTCACGACTAAAATATGTACATAGTATGCATCGTTGTAAACTTGTCAAAACATCTGAAAGGAATGCATGTCAAACCTTTTTCAAATCGCTGCGCGATACGCGCATCACGGCACAAGTAGCGGACGTTTATTGTAAGAAAACAACTATATATATATATATATCCTTTGTTTAACAGACACGTCCCGCCGTTTTGAAAATAATTTAGAAAGGTTTCCTTTGTAACATGTTTCGTGTCATCACGGGCACGTAGGTAAATACTGAGACTATAGCTCCTTTTTGGAAATCTCTTCGATATCTATCGATGTATGCAAAAACATATTCAGGTACTGTCCCCTGACTAGTCCTGCTCAGTCACTAAACCAAATAGTGAATATCATAAAAACGTAATGCTCCAAGAAATCACACTCAATAGCATATGTAAATAATGCAACGTGCGCCTGGCACGCACAGAAATCGAAATCAATGAATGTGCCATACATGTGCACAGAAACAAAATCTAAGTGCAATGGATGTGCACGAAAACACCTGTAAAATGCAACGGGTATTCCTGACAGCAATATCGGGTGCATCTGATATGCACAAAGAATCCCGATTTAGTGCATCTGGTGTGCACCAAAACCGCATCAAGCGTGTCAAGTATGCGCAAGAATCCAAATAAAGTGCACAAGGTGCACGAAAACAAATATCGAATATCGCAATCGAAATCGACGATATACAACAAACCTCAATCCAAATCAGGTATACCGTGGTATATAAACTCATAAACGCATGCATCTGCATGCATAAAAATCATATCAAGGTACGGAAAGCTCGCGTACCTTACACCAAATACATAAGTCAAAATCGTGTGCAACCCCTATGCATGAATTCAAAATCGAATATATCGGAGGGTATGAAATCAAAATCAGGTGCAATGGGTCTGCACAAAACGAAAATCAGTACAACTGATACATAGAAATACGAATCATGTGCAACTGTGGTGCACAAAATCTCAATCATGCAAATAAATCGCCCAAAACACCGAAATCCAAAATGACGGACACGTGATATTCGAATCACCAAATCGCAAATCGTAAATACTGTCGTCGATATGTCCTTCCTTCAAAGTCGAGAAGGTGTCGGTGCTTCCAAAGCTAGCAGAGCAAAATATCTACTTGCCTCCTTTTCATGGTCTGCCATCTTATGCCCTTAGGCTCTCGTCTCTCACTGTGAATTGCTATTTACATGACTCCTCGGCTCAACGGCGCAAAATGAAAATGATGACGGAAATAGTTCCGCTCTGGCACATCCTCTAAATATCTCTGGCTAACTATCATGGTGTCTCGTCGATGATGCCAAACTCTGGTCTACTGGGTGTGCGTAATACGACCGATCCTGGGTCTAAGTCTTCTCGTGTAGTATTCCAAAAAGATTTTGTCGGGGTCTCTCCTAATCTCGTTTCTGCCGAACTGTCCGGAAGTTATCACGCTTTACTAAATCCATTTCTTGTTCCGGAACGGCTGCAAACCCATCACGACTCCTTCTGGAAGATATATCCCTATTCAATACCTCTGCATGCGTATCACATCTCTGATGTCAACGGAATGGAACGCCATCTCATCAAAATCTAGTACGAACCTCTTACTCCACTTTTCTCTCATGTCGACTAATTCGGACTCGTCTCTTCATAGCTGTATGGACTGTGCTACAATAGCTATACTCATATCTAGAGTCTCCCAAGTAATGTATCCCATCACATGATATCCGGACGACGTAGAACATTTCGATCGATTCATCAAAGTCCCATAATTCCCCGAGAGCTCAACACTTGAGCACAGATTAATAATATCCAGTACATGGCACAGTACCTATGGACCAGCCGTAGAAGGGCAAACCCAAGCCTCATTAATGGCACCGTGGAACTGCCGCAAACCCTAAGGTTCAAAAGCATTTCTATGGTCATTATGTCTAGTTAGGGTTTCATTCTTCTAGAGGGTCCACAGAATTACTTGCATGTTTTTCCGAATACCATAAACTTGGAAAATGGGTTTCTGACATTCGATCGTTTTCTATCGACTCTCAACGTACCTGCGTGAAGTCTTCTCAAGCTGGAATCAATCAATCCGATGACTTCGCATCGGGTATGCAACGGACCACATGTCCTAGTCATTCTTCCTTGGGCGACTAGCGATCTTCTATCATATCTCTAAGTATAAACTCGTGCTGCAATAGCTTCAAACATCTGGGGCGATATCTTGTCAGTCACAGCAATATACGACTCATTCTTCTGCACACTAAGCAGTGCCACAATCATCAAGAATAATGGTGCATTGACGGTCATCACATTCTAGATGACCTCTATTAGTGGCCCAATCCTCTGGTGCTGATCTACATGTTCGAGAAATTTTTGTAAAAGCAATTCATCAACGCTCATGGCGCGATAACACAATAAAACGACACATCTATGCAATCATGTGTCGCCGGAATTATGCCCTGGTCAGTCCTCATCCAAGACGAGCTCATGCTGATCACAACTCTAGTCGCAGCTCTCTCTACCCATGCTACCGTGGTAACAAAACCACAAACCAACATCGATGAGGATAGATCATATGAATGAATATAATATTGTGCAAAGAAATGTACATCCTAAGGCTTCTTAAGCGGAGTAGCGTATCATAAGTATGCCGCGGAACATACCCACAGTATGTCACTCTACTTAAGTCACATACTCCATCAACCAAGGTCAACCTATGCGACGAAAGTTCGGGTCTAATACCCCCTCGACCAAGTCTAAGTTCCGTAAGGTCAAGCCTAGGTTACGAATATAAATATACGCTCTAAACTCCGCATAGTCAAACATAGACTCGAACCAAGGTTAAACCCAGCGCTCTGATACCAACTTTGTCACAACCCAAAATAGTACGTAACTGGCACCTGAATCAGGTGAAGTCTATAAGACCACACCTAATTCAAGTAAGCCAAAAGCCCAGAAATCTAAACCATTTTGAAGAGAAAGTGAAGGAAACTTGTTTAAAAGTTTGCGTATAAATCACTTTGAAAGTCGTAGTAAACATTTTTAAAACATCAAGGCATTTCCAAAATTTTCGGCAAAGTCTCCTTTGTAAATACGGGCCCCAAACGGGTACAAACATGCATAATAAACATAATGAATAAGGGCAACCTCAAGCAGGAGATATCTCTTCACCAAATGGAGGACACAACCACGCAAGCAATATAATATACAATGCCGAAGGGCGAAGATCAAAACTCAGAAAGAAAACCAGAAAAAACCAAGGTAATACAGCGCGCGACTCTAAGGTCGAAAGAATATACATACTGGTCTTCTATGTCTATCAAATAATACAAGTCTAGTTGATGGAGTTTACTAGATACAACTGAATAAATAAAAGTACTACGGTGGTCACGATGCAAGTGAACCCACCTACCAAACCAATCACCCGGAAAGAAGCAGTGTGCCGGCAAAGCCGCCAAGGAAACCTGTACAGCAAAACCCGCAAGAAACTGTGGCACAACGGAGGTGAGTTGCCAACTCGGAAGTAGAAAATATCACCGAACAGAAATCGCATGTATAACTCTATCCTAGGTCATACGATAGTAATATCCTCAAAATAATAAAAACCTGAAACTTCTGGTAATGGCTAGGGTAAACATCTATTCATAAGTGTAATACCAAGTGCTTGTGTCTGTGCCTCAGGTAACAACATATCATATATATATGATATATGAATGCATGAAAATATAATACATCTAAATGAGAAAACTGTTTTATTAATTTAGTGAGATTTCTGTATATAAAAAAAATCGAGGTATCATTAATGAAATCAACATAGAATCCGTGTCAACTATCGACACAAAACATATATCCCAATATCCAATATCTTGGGCTCCGGCAATCCGGACTGGCCCATACCATAAAATCTCAGTATCTCAATATCTCAATATCTGGGGCTCCAGTAATCCGGACTGGCCCCGGGCTTCGGCAATCCGAACTGGCTTGGCATCAGTTGGTTCACCTAAGATGTATACAGGTGCTCATTGGGTTATGAGTACACCGGACAGGACTCGCCGGGAAAATGCTAGTTAGTATTATACCTGACGTCAGATAGCAGTTCCCTGGTGACATGTCTACAGGTTAGTTCATCGACCTGAGATCGTCATTTGTCTTATGTGAGTTCCCACTGTGCTTTGAATACTACCCTACCACGGCTCAAAGGAGTCGTGCAAACAGGTTTTAGTTAGGAACAGCCCCGAGCCACATAGAGGCAGTGAGCGGATCGGCAGGGGTTTCGTCTCTCTCGGTATTGGATGTAAGATCGCGCTATGTCTAGGAGAGCCATTACACGAAGTCCTTGGCCAAGGCAGGAGATTTACTGGTAGGTATTCCAGTAGTATCTCAGGGTGTTCTGGGCTACACTCCGACACGACTTGTACCGCTTTTGGAGGTCTGACTTTTACTAACCCCCTAGGCCCGACATGCGATGCTCATAGACGAACGGACCGGACTGTACGGATATTGTCACTGACAGGCTCAGTAGGGTGTCAGGATGAGTTCGCTCATCGACCTCCCTTTTGGTCAATACCTGGTAGCCCGATACGTACGGCTAGTTCCTCTGACATGCTAGTGGTTAAATCCATAGCCAAAATATAGACGAGTCTTTAGAGTCCCCTACAGACAGTTTCTCAAGTTTCAGGCGAAACGTTGTAGAGGCCGTATGATATATGGCAGGGTTCGATCATATACGTGCAGTAGTGCACGGATCATGATCGGGCGGATCATACTAGTGGGCTTTGGTTTGAGCCGGATCCAAGTATTAGATTTGTTGGATTACTTTAGTCTCATCGCATTCCCATTCAGTCGGAATGCGGATGCAGGTATGTATACACAGGTGAGGGGTACTCTTGTGATCCGACGAGTTTACTTTAGTAGATGCCATTCTCTTTTTATTAATGCAAACATTTGGATTAATGTTTGCATATGGAAATAATGAGCTCAAAATCATGATTAGGAGCACTAATTGTGACACATGCACAAGTGATGAGTCATGGTCTCTTTACTTGTGCATATGTCACATTATTTGATTGATTTGTGGATGAAATGAGAGGGAGAGAGAGAAAGGGCAGCCATAAGTCTATGGTTAGCTCTTGTATTTTTGATTCTAACTCTCACTCTCATTATCATCTCAACACAAAAGAAAAAGAAAAGAAAACTTCTTCTTCCTCCTCTTCTTTCTTGAACTTACTATCTCCTCACTAATGGCATCCACTAAATCCTCCATCCATACACTCTCATGCGTTGAGAATCAATGGATGCAAGAGACAAAGTTATCACACACATTCTCTACATCGCCTTGGACACGTCGGCTAGCAAACTTCGTGTCCGAGTTGCTTCGGACGAAGCAGGAGCCCGTAAAAAGACTCGAAGATGTGGTGCCCTTTCCGACGAGGAGACTGGAGATCGGAGATGCCGCGAGGAGCTAGGGATGGTGGCTAAAGACCGAAGGACACGGATCGATCGGTATAGCTTTTCTAACCTTTCTCTAGTTGCTAGTTATAGGTTAATGGTTCGATCCGTGATTAAAGTCTGCGATAGCGCCAGTTTCAAGTTTTGAAAAAGTTTTCGTTTCCGCATTTTGGTCTCGGACAGACGGCCGGGGCGCTACCGTAGACTTAAATGCTATTAGAGCCACGACATTAACCTTTACTAGCTTGCTCTAACGTGTTTAGAACTGCGATCGAACAAAATTTCCAAAACCGCAATTTAAAAAACGAAGTTTCTGTCGAATTTTTTTGTGGTCTAAAATTTTTTTTTAGTATTGCAGAAAATCAGGCAGGTTTTTCTAAGACCACTGAAGAAATTTGGTAGCATGATATCACTGTAGCACCGCGGAACCGCGGCTGTACCCACATTTTGGCCGCGGTTCTGCCGCACTACTGTAGCATTAGGGCACCAGTTTTTCTACAGTGGTCTCTGAGTTGGAATTGGGGTTTCTGGTATTTTTAATTTTGGCCCAGATTATTTTGAGTACTGGGAATTGTGCTTGGGGCCCATTTCGGGAAATTTTGTCGAACGAAAATTTTAAATGTGTTAGTTTACAGTACTTATATTATATCTGTGACCGTGAATGTCATTCGAGCGGTAAATCTTGTCTAATTGCTATAGCTCTTTTAGACGGATTTGCGAACGTGACATTCACGTTGATGTTCTGTGTTGTGCTGTAATGTTGCGGATCTGTCGTGGTGGATAGCCTGGATGCAATGGTAGTATAGTTTGGTTGTATTTGTACATTTGATATTGCGGGGCGAGCGTCCAACATGTGGACTGCCGTCACTGCATGTTTGTATATTATTCTTTTGGGGCACGACCGGGCTGAGGTCGTTGTACCCGTTGTATATTTTTTACTTTCTGTACTAGGATTACCCCGCGGGGGGGAGCAGGGATTTCCGGGTTCTAAAGGGCAATGGGCCCGCATCTCATAGCTTTGAGACATAGGGTGCTTCACTCTAGAATTGGCGGGCTGTTCGCCGCAGTTGTAGGGGGTACAGGTTGACCCAAGGAGGGGTGCTCAAGTTACCGGATTCTGTGAAATGCAGGGTGGTCCATTCACTTTGTTGAAAGGGGCTGCCTCGTTTCAGGTTTTGGCGGGTAACTTGCCGCGCCTGTAGGGGTCTAGGATTTCATTGCACAGGCTATCCACACGACCAGGAGAACGTCGGGTTTCAGTAGCGGCTCTATGAAATCCGGAGATCCCAGATTATCTGTATTGTTCTATGATGCTTACTACATTTCTGTGATGTTGCATTTTATCACGTCTGGAGCGATTATTATATATTGCTATATATATACTAGTAGATATTGTATATGTTTTACACCCGCGCTAGTCCAGCCCCCGCTCTGTCGTTTGTTAAGTAACCTAACGGGTGATGACGGGACCCAGTGGCGAATGCAGATGGCATATACGTACATCATATTTTCGTTCTTTTATGGTGATTAATTGATGGGACTGCATTGATTCGAATCAATGCAAGCTAAACTAACATGTTTGATATTGTTGGAGCATTTTTCAAAAAGCTGTTATTGCAAGGACGTTCTCTTTTGTTTTGTACAGTGGTATTCGGTTATGAATATCCAGCACCTCAGTCGACGAGGCAAGGGCCGAGATCCCTTCACCGGGAGTGACCCCTTGGACAGAGGTTTGCGTCAGGGTAATAACTTCACTATAGCCGCTTCCCTTTTGCTTTGCATCATGGTATTTAGTTGGAATATCCTGCACCTCATTCTATGGGGAAAGAGCCGAGATCCCATCACCGGGAGTGACCTCTTTAGCAAAGGTTTTCACCACTATATTTTTATAAAAAGCTATCCGGTTCCTTCAACGATATCAAGTTCATTACGTTAATGGTTTTTCGCCAAAAACCATTCGTAGCCTTCCGTCATTTTAGAAAGGTAGCACTTAGTATTCATGCTATGTATGTTGGCCTTCGTCAAGTCATAGTGTATGGTAGCTATTTGTTACTTTTCTGCCGCATAGATAGATGCGTTGGTTTGGGACAGTCGTACTACTATTTTGGCCTTCGTCAAGGGTATGTATTGGTGGGTTAAAATTAACCTGGATAACGACGGGTAGAACTTGACATGTGACTTATGATATGTTGGCCTTCATCAAGGTCATAAGAGCATGGGATAAAAATCACATCGGGGGTTTCTAAAGAAACTGAAACATGCCAGATATGTGCATACCTTCTGGAGTATGATAATGTGAGTGGATTCCATCATGTTATCATGCGGTGATAGTTGGATCCCGATTCCCACTGTTGAGTTGGTTTACTCCTCGGGTGATCCAGACTAATTATTCTTTCAGGTTTGGAGGAGAATTTGAGGTTACAGTGGGAGGTTTCCTGGTTAGATAAATTAATAACCATTCTGATCTAGGTTAGAGTGCACGTTGAGTGTTTCTTTTCTCTCTTTCTTTGGCAGCGACCATGACCCGACCCTTGACTATGACTCAGTGACCAAATTAACCGAACCTTCTTAAAACACTGGCTTTTGGATTGTCAGAGTTGCATACATCATTGCCACTCCTACTTTTACCCTTTTCACCAGAACACCCCGTATTACTACGAACGTCCACTTCCATTAGATAAAACCATCGTATGGTTATATACAAACTCGAAGGAACTTGTTCAAGATTCGAGGATGGTTTCCGGTTCTGGAGAAAATGAAAAGGACTATTCAGTTGTCTTTTCCTTTTACCTTCTCTCAGTTTGCGAGTGCTCCTTGGATTAGGACGGTACACCTATTATGCTAATTGGATAGTCTTCTTCCAAACCATAGGCTGGTGCCGAACGGTGGGGAATGAAGAAACCAATTAGCCTAACGATGGTGTACAGAAGGTAATAAGTTAAGACAAATAAAGGGATTAGAAAGAGGGCAAAGTGAACTGCGACTGCTATTCACGACCAAACCAAGTATTTCATCGCCACTCCTACTTCACCTTTGTATTTCTCCAGGACACTCCGTATCACTACGAAGATCCACAGTTTATTGGATACTCCCTCGTATGGTTATATACGAACTCGAAAGGACTTGTTCCAGTTCGGGGATGGATTCTGGTTCAGGAGAAATAGAAATAAGGTTTATTCAGTTGTCTTTTATCTTTTCCTTCTCTCGCGTTGCGAGTGCTCCTAGGATCAGGGGAGTACACCCATTATGCTTATTGGATAGTCTTTTTCCAAACCATAGGCTGGTGCCGAACGGTAGGGAAGGAAGAAAACCATTTGGCCTAAAGGTGGTGTACAGAAGGTAATGACTAAAGACATATAAAGGGATTTGGAGAGATGGCAAAGAAATATACGTTTACAGTTGTGAATTTGAAAATGGAAGAGGCATTACTAAGAATACCCGGACACCCCTTCGGAACATTTATATGTTTCAATTTCACTGTGTATTGTTAAAAGAAAACTGATTTCCCAATTAATCCTTGCTCCATGGTATGTATTTACCAGGTTTGATTCTCACATCTGTATGGTTTTACATATGATGAGTGGGAGTAAGTTATTGGGAATTGAGTGATCATCGTCATTATATCAGGATTCGTTGTAATTAATGATATTTGAGGAAATCGCCTGGGTTGTTTGCCGGACGGAAAATATTTGGTTTTGAATATCCGTTGTTATGCACCAATTTCAAATTGATATATCTGTACGTTTATTTTTTTAAAGTGAGATATAACTTTTTGAAATTATGTCCATGACATTTACCTATATCAGTGGATGGTTAGGTAAGGAGCATTAAACGGCGGTGTAATTCTTATTAACCATAAGTACAGTTTTCAACCTTCGACACACAGGGAATGAGTTATTAGACTCAGGGGACATATACAGTGTATTGTATTTTGTTCAGTGTCCATGAGGACAGAGGGGTTGGTACTCGTCTATATTCTGTTTACTTGTGACTTCTCTAGTTCTTAGACATGTGTTTCGTAGAAATGCAAGGTCTAAGTTTTGAGAAGTTATAGGTATAAGAATAAAGTAGAGAATCAGGTATTGCAAGTATCAAGATTCTTCAAGGTGATCGAAGATGTAGATACTTGTGTATGGTATTCAGTTGATAGTAATGATTATGAGAACTTGCTTCTTTTTCAGGTTACTCATATCTGGATGTATTCCTAAGTTGAATAATGCTGATCGGCCTCTCTCCATTTAGTTGACATGCACTGGAGACAGCTGCATGATTTGAATCTGGTTCCAATTAAATCAGTGCCTCTCTTTCTATATTGGATATAGAATAGTTCATATCTTAACAATGTTAAGGTACGGGGAGTTGTACGGCTTATGCTTAAAACCAGACTCTGGATAACCCAAGAAACGTTTCTGTAATGGCTGTTTGTGGATTGACCCAGGCTATGATGAGGGTTGATTTTCTACCATCTGGAAGATCAATAGTGATATTGTTCTTAACTCGCCACAGTTTTAATAAAAATGGATTTTTTTTCAGAAAACAATAGTGGGAGTATGGAAGAACTGGAAGTGATTCCAGAACCGCAAACGATCACTGAAAATTTGATAAGAACCTAAAGATTCAATCTAGTTTGACATTCCATTGGCCACTCCGCAGATATGGTGGGTAACCTCAGGCACTCGAGTGGTACTTCGGTATGCTCAAAAACGGTGACAAGGAGGTTCTTGTTTACTCAGACTTGCCATTGCTGTTGTTCCAGACTGTGAGACCCGGCAGGAGGATGTGTATAGCGTCGTTCTAAACTAGCTTTAGAAGTTCACGTGTATATGACTCTGCCAGAGGGTTGTCGTAGTCAGTGGGAGCAGCAGAAGCATAGTGGACAAGTAGCTTATGTCTATTTATAGATTAAAGCAGATATAGCGGAGGCAGATCATCTATTTCTGATGTGACAGTCATAGGTTTGACTCAGAATAGGGGATGGATCTGTTAAGAAAGTAGTAGAGTGTGATGTCCTGGTATTTGGATGACATACACAGAGTAGGAAGTGATATTCCTATACTACGATTGGTTATACTTTGGTTGTCACACAGTGGTTTGTCCACAGAGGACATGGATATTATATCAGATATTCTGGTTACTAGATCTATGGTTTTAGATCTTGATTTGGGTAGTTTCCCAATCTGGATACTTAGACAGCATTCTAAAGGTGCTTTAGAATGGACGACTCCAGGCATGGTAGTGTACATGCAGGTGATGGAGTCACCCTCTCTAAAGGTGTCTTACAGACTAAAGTGGATAGGGATGTGCATGATTGGCAGATCACTGGTTTAGGCAATTGAGTCAATCATGAGATGTCAAGTACCACACAAGACGTTGTTTTTGCACTAGATGCAATAAGTTGATATTAATCCTATCCTGGAGAAACGTTCGGAAGCAGTTTTAGAACATAAGTGGATGTTTTAGGGATCTGATAACAACAGCTTCTTTTAGGAGACGGTTATCATTCCAGGCTTCTAAGGTGACCTGGATGACAGAGTGGCTGTCAGATTTATAGTTTTCCCTCTGACGAGGGGCAGTATTTTGGACAGATGGTCCAAGCGGATACTGAGGGAGGTGTGATGTAGGATTTTGATTAAGTTCAGTTGACGATACAGTCTAAGAAGTTTGGATTTGGAGTTCATTTGTGAACTAGGTCCCATCAGATATCCAAACATATTCTAAGACAGTTATTGCTCATTTCGGGAGATGGCTTTCTCCGCGAACTTGAGATAAAGAGAGACATAGAAAGAAACATTAGGGCGCATCCACTCACTGAGGCTATTCCTCGAACGTAATAGTTTCGCAAACGGGCTTTGTGAGACTGATTAGTAGAGGAGTTAGGTCTTCGATATCACACAGGCTGTGAGTATGCGACATCGCAATAATTAGCCTTGATTGCAAGTGGGAGATTGTTGGTCATAGTGCCCTCAGAGTCAATTATTAGATCACAGGCACGTGATTGCAATGATTGAGGGAGGACCTATACCGGTAGGACAGTCTTACTCAAGATAATAGTATGCTATCTGATTTATCTTCATCATCGTGTACATGCTTTAGGTGACCTTACAGATCAATATTACACATTGATAGAGCTCTTAGGATTTTGCTTGACGGCCAGCAGTATGATGGCGATCATATACGTTGGAGTTGGGGTTTATATGCACATTCTTAAAAGGTCCCTAGTCGAGGGAGTTTCGAGACAGGGCATCGACACTCCATTAGTAGACTAGTGTATACAGTCGAGACCCCGACGAGGGGCGGTGGCCGGTCTCACAAGTCATTGGTGTCAGTTGGTTCACCTAAGATGTATACAGGTGCTCATTGGGTTATGAGTACACCGGACAGGACTCGCCGGGAACATGGTAGTTGGTATTATACCTGACGTCAGATAGCAGTTCCCTGGTGACATGTGTACAGGTTAGTTCTGTAAGTCTACGGTAGCGTCCCGGCCGTCTTTCTGAGGCCAAAATGCGGAAAAGAAAACATTTTCTTAACTAGAAACCGGCACTATCGTATGCTTAAAACCCGGATCAAACCATTAACCTACAACTAGTTATCTAGAGAGAGGGTTGGAAAGCTATACCGATCGATCCATGTCCTTCGGTTTTTGGGCACCATCCCAAGCTCCTCGCGGCAACTACGGTCTCGATCTCCTCGTCGGAAAGGGCACCACATCTACGAGTCTTTTTACGGGCTCCCGCTTCATCCGAAACAACTCGGCCATGAAGTGTGCTGACTGACGTGTCCAAGGTGTTGTAGAGAATGTTTGTGATCTCTTTGTCTCTTGCATCCATTGCTTGGATGGAGGTTGAAAGTGTTGCCATTCATGGAAAATAGTGAGCTAGAGAAGAAGAAGAAGAGAAGGCTTTCTCTCTCTTTTCTTTTTCTTTTGTGATGAAAAAAATGATAATAAGAGTATGAATGAGATCAAGAATAATACAAGAGCAAACTACAACCATATGGTTGCCTTTCTCTCTCTCCTTATCATTTCAATACAAATCTATCACATTATGTGACACATGCACAAAGAAAGAGACCATGAGTCACCACTTGTGCATGTGTCACAATAAATGCTTCTTATCATGACAAATAGCTCACAATTTCCATTATAAGCATTAATCCAAATGTTTGCAACAATAAAAAAGATACGGCAACATCTAAAGTAAACTCATGACGGATCACAAGGATACCCCTCACCTGTGTATACATACCTGTATCCGCATTCCGACTGAATGCGAATGCTACGAGACTAAAGTAATCCAACAAATCTAATACTAGGATCCGGCTTAAACCAAAGCCCACTAGTATGATCCGCCCGATCATGATCCGTGCACTACTGCACGTAAATGATTCGACCCTGCCATATATCATACGGCCTCTACAACGTTTCGCCCGAAACTTGAGAAACTGTCTGCGGGGGACTCTAAAGACTCGTCAATACTTTGGCTGTGGATTTAACCACTAGCACGTCAGAGGTATTAGCCGTAAGTAACGGGCTACCTGGTATTGACCAAAAGGGAGGTCGATGAGTGAACTCATCCTGACACCCTACTGAGCCTGTCAGTGACAATATCCGTACAGTCCGGTCCGTTCGTCTATGAACATCGCATAGCGGGCCTAGGTGTTTGGTAAAAGTCAGACCCCCAAAAGCGGTACAAGTCTTGTCGGAGTGTAGCCCAGAACATCCTGAGATACTACTGGAATACCTACCAGTAAATCTCCTGCCTTGGACAAGGACTTCGTGTAATGGCTCTCCTAGACACAGCGCGATCTCGCCCCCCATACCGGGAGAGACGAAACCCCTGCCGATCGGCTCACTGCCTCCATGTGGCTCGGGACTGTACCCAACTAAAACCTTTTTGCACGACTACTTCGAGCCGTAGTAGGGTAGTAATCAAAGCACAGTGGGAACTCACACGAGACAAATGAAGATCTCAGGTCGATGAACTAACCTGTACACATTTCACCAGGGAACTGCTATCTGACGTCAGGTATAATACCAACTAGCATGTTTCCAGCGAGTCTTGTCTGGTGTACTCATAACCCAATGAGCAACTGTATACATCTTAGGTGATCTAACTGACATCAATGGCTTGTGAGACCAGCCACCACCCCTCGTCGGGGTCTCGACTGTATACACTAGTCTACTAATGGAGTATCGATGCCCAGTCTCGAAACTACCACGACTAGGGACCACTTTAAGGATGTGCTTATAGACCCCGGCTCCCACGTATATGATCGCCATCATACTGCTAGTAGTCAAGCAAAAATCCTAAGGGCTCTATCAATGTGTAATAGCGACCAGTAAGGTCACCTAAAGCTGTACACGATGATAAAGATAAACCAGATAGCATACTATCATCTTGAGTAAGACTGCCCTACCGGTATAGGTCCTCCCTCAATCATTGCAATCACGTGCCTGTGATCCAATAATTGACTCTGAGGGCACTATATCCAACAAGTTCATCAAACTTAGATTGTCATTTGTCTTGTGTGAGTTCCCACTGTGCTTTGATTACTATCCTACCACGGCTCAAAGGAGTCGTGCAAACAGGTTTTAGTTGGGTACTGTCCCAAGCCACATGGAGGCAGTGAGCGGATCGGCAGGGGTTTCGTCTCTCCCGGTATTGGGGGTGAGATCGTGATGTGTCTAGGAGAGCCATTACACGAAGTCCTTGGCCAAGGAAGGAGATTTACTGGTGGGTATTCCAGTAGTATCTCAGGGTGTTCTGGGCTACACTCTGACACGACTTGTACCGCTTTTGGGGGTCTAACTTTTACCAACCCCCTAGGCCCGACATGCGATGCTCATAGACGAACGGACCGGACTGTACGGATATTGTCACTGACAGGCTCAGTAGGGTGTCAGGATGAGTTCGCTCATCGACCTCCCTTTTGGTCAATACCTGGTAGCCCGTTACGTACGACTTGTACCTCTAACGTGCTAGTGGTTAATCCACAGCTAAAGTATTGACAAGTCTTTAGAGTCCCCCACAGACAGTTTCTCAAGTTTCGGGCAAAACGTTGTCGAGGCCGTATGATATATGGCAGGGTTCGATCATATACATGCAGTAGTGCACGTATCATGATCGTGCAGATCATACTAGTGGGCTTTGGTTTAAGCCGGATCCAAGTATTAGATTTGTTGGATTACTTTAGTCTCATCCTATTCGCATTCAGTCGGAATGCGGATGCAGGTATGTATACACAGGTGAGGGGTACTCTTGTGATCCATCATGAGTTTACTTTAGTAGATGCCATTCTCTTTTTATTGTTTCAAACTTTTGGATTAATGTTTTCATATGGAAATAATGAGCTCAAAATCATGATTAGGAGCATTAATTGGGACACATGCACAAGTGATGAGTCATGGTCTCTTTACTTGTGCATATGTCACATTATTTGATTAATTTGTGGATGAAATGAAAGGGAGGGAGAGAAAGGGCAGCCATAAGTCTATGGTTAGCTCTTGTATTTTTGATTCTAACTCTCACTCTCATTATCATCTCAACAGAAAAGAAAAAGAAAAGAAAACTTCTTCTTCCTCCTCTTCTTTCTTGAGCTCACTATCTCTTCACTAATGGCATCCACTAAATCCTCCATCCATACACTCTCATGCGTTGAGAATCAATGGATGCAAGAGACAAAGTTATCACACACATTCTCTACATCGCCAAGCAAACTTCATATCCGAGTTGCTTCGGACGAAGCGAAAGCCCGTAAAATGACTCGAAGATATGGTGCCCTTTCCGACGAGGAAACCGGAGAACGGAGATGCCGCGAGGAGCTAGGGATGGTGGCTAAAGACCGAACGACATGGATCGATCGGTATAGCTTTTCTAACCTTTCTCTAGTTGCTAGTTATAGGTTAATGGTTCGATCCGGGATTAAAGTCTGCGATAGCGCCGGTTTCAAGTTTTGAAAAAGTTTTCGTTTTCGCATTTTGGCCTCGGAAAGACGGCCGGGGCGCTACCGAAGACTTACATGCTATGAGAGCCACACCATTATACTTTACTAGCTTGCTCTAACGTCTTTAGAACTTCGATTGAACAAAATTTCCGAAACCGCAATTTCAAAAACGAAGTTTCTGTCGAATTTTTTTTGTGTTCTAAATTTTTTTTTTAGTATTGCAGAAAATCAGGCAGACTTTTCTAAGACCACTGAAGATATTTGGTTGCATGATATCACTGTAGCACCGAGGAACCGCGGCCGTATCCACGTTTTGGCCGCGGTTCCGCCGCACTACTATAGCATTAGGGCACCAGTTTTTCTACAGTGGTCTCTAAGTTGGAATTGGGGTTTCTGGTATTTTTAGTTTTGGCCCAGATTATTTTGAGTACTGGAAATTGTGCTTGGGGCCCATTTAGAGAAATTTTTTCGATCGAAAATTTTAAATATGTTAGTTTACAGTACTTACATTATATCTGTGACCGTGAATGTCATTCTAGCGGTAAATCTTGTCTAATTGCTATAGCTCTTTTAGACGGATTTGCGAACGTGACATTCACATTGATGTTTTGTGTTGTGCTGTGATGTTGCGGAACTGTCATGGTGGATAGCCTGGATGCAATGGTAGTACAGCTTGGTTGTATTTGTACATTTGATATTGCGGGGCGAGTGTCCGACATGTGGACTGCCGTCACTGCCTGTTTGTATATTATTCTTTTAGGGAATGACCGGGCTGAGGTCGATGTACCCGTTGTATATTTTTTACTTTCTGTACTAGGATTACCTAGCGGTAGGGTGCACGGATAGCCGAGTTCTAGAGGGCAACGGGCCCGCATCTCATGGCTTTGAGATGGAGGGGGCTTCACTCTAGAATTGGCGGGCTGTTCGCCGCACTTGTAGGGGGTACAGGTTGACTCAAGGAGGGGTGCTCAAGTTACCGGATTCCGTGAAGTGCAGGGTGGTCCATTCACTTTGTTAAAGGGGGCTGCCTCGCTTCAGGTTTTGGCGGGTAACTTGCCGCGTCCGTAGGGGTCTAGGATTTCATTGCACAGGCTATCCACACGACCAGGGGAACGTCGGGTTTTAGTAGCGGCTCTATGAAACCCGGGGATCCCAGATTATCTGTATTATTCTGTGATGCTTATTACATTTCTGTGATGTTGCAATTTATCACACCTGGAGCGATTATTATATATTGCTATATATATACTAGTAGATGTTATATATGTTTTACACCTGCACTTGTCCAGTCCCCGCTCTGTCGTTAGTTAAGTAACCTAACAGGTGTTGACAGGACTCAGTGGCGAATGCGGATGGCATATACGTACATCATATTTTCGTTCTTTTATGGTGTGATTAATTGATGGGACTGCATTGATTCGGATCAATGCAAGCTAAACAAACCTGTTTGATGATGTTGGAACATTTTTCAAAAAGCAGTTATTGCAAGGACATTCTCTTTTGTTTTGCACAGTGGTATTCGGTTATGAATATCCAGCACCTCGGTCGACGAGGCAAGGGCCGAGATCCCTTCACCGGGAGTGACCCCTTGGACAGAGGTTTGCGTCAGGGTAATAACTTCACTATAACCGATTGCCTTTTGCTTTGCATCGTGGTATTCAGTTGGAATATCCTGCACCTCATTCTACACGGAAAGTGCCGAGATCTCTTCACCGGGAGTGACCTCTTTAGCAAAGGTTTTCGCCACTATATTTTTATAAAAAGCTATCCGGTTCCTTCAACGATATCAAGTTCATTACGTTAAAAGTTTTTCGCCAAAAACCATTTGTAGCCCTCCATCATTTCAGAAAGGTAGCACTTAGTATTCATTCTATGTATGTTGGCCTTCGTCAAGGCATAGTGTATGGTAGCTATTTGTTACTTTTCTGCAGTATAGATAGATGCGTTGGTTTGGGACAGTCGTACTACTATTTTTGCCTTCGTCAAGGGTATGTACGGGTGGGTTCAAATTAACCTGGATAATGACGGGTAGAACTTGACATGTGACTTATGATATGTTGGCCTTCGTCAAGGTCATAAAAGCATAGGGTAAAAATCACATCGGGAGTTTCTAAAGAAACTGAAACTTGCCAGATATGCGCATACCTTCTGGAGTGTGATAACGTGAGTGGATTCCATCACGTTATCATGCGGTGATAGTTGGATCCCGATTCCCACTGATGAGTTGATTTACTCCTCGGGTGATCCCGACTAATTCTTCTTTCAGGTTTGGAGGAGAATTTGAGGTTACAGTGGGAGGTTTCCAGATTAGATAAATTGATAACCATTCTGTTCTAGGTTAGAGTGCACGCTGAGTGTTTCTTTTATCTCTCTCTTTGGCAGCGACCTTGACCCGACCCTTGACTATGACTCAGTGACCAAATTAACCGAACCTTCTTAAAACACTGGCTTTTGGATTATCAGAGTTGCATACATCATTGCCACTCCTACTTTTTCCCTTTTCTCCAGAACACCCAATTTTACTACGAACGTCCACTTCCATTGGATAAAACCATCATATGGTTATATATGAACTCGAAGGAATTTGTTCAAGATTCGAGGATGGTTTCCGGTTCTGGAGAGAATGAATAGGACTATTCAGTTGTCTTTTCCTTTTACCTTCTCTCACGTTGCGAGTGCTCCTTGGATTAGGACGGTACACCTATTATGCTAATTGGATAGCCTTCTTCTAAACAATAGGATGGTGCCGAATGGTGGGGAATGAAGAAAACCAATTAGCCTAACGATGGTGTACAGAAGGTAATAAGTTAAGACAAATAAAGGGATTAGAAAGAGGGCAAAGTGAACTGCGATTGCTATTCACGACCAAACCAAGTATTTCATCGCCACTCCTACTTCACCTCTGCATTTCTCCAAGACACTCCGTATCACTACGAAGATCCACAGTTTATTGGATACTCCATTATATTCGAACTCGAAGGGACTTGTTCCAGTTCGGGGATGGATTCTGGTTCAGGAGAAATAGAAATAAGGTTTATTCAGTTGTCTTTTATCTTTTCCTTCTCTCGCATTGCGAGTGCTCCTAGGATTAGGGGAGTACATTGTAGGGTTGCTAGGCATACGCACAAGGGTCTACAAGGTATCAACCATGCCCGATTTAAAAATTAGTTGTGCCGACCAACCCAAAGCCGGATCTTTAAACTAGAGATTAGGCGAAAATAAGTATGTTAAACACTTTAACACTAAGTGAGAGGGATTACAACCTTTGTAGATCCGGTCCTTCACTTCTTAAGCTCCGTGTTGAGGTCCCTTCGCTGCGATCATCGTGTTCCGGACTCTCGAGAGGCTCCACGAAGAGAAAGATGCAAGCTTGCTTCCGATCTTCGATAACAAAGATGATCTACCTTGAAGTTTCATTAACACAAGCTCTCACCCACTAAATGAACTGAACACTCTCATCTAAAGGGCAAGGATAGATGAGAATGCTGAAGTGGGGTTTTTGCTCTCATTTATAATCTTTTTCTCACACATAATCATCACTTAGAAAAAGCTAGAAAGCTTTTTCCTTGAAAGAAAGAAGAAGAAGAAGATGATAATTCATTCGTGATGAAT
The DNA here is from genome assembly GCA_030015575.1 of Agapanthus africanus. NCBI lineage: Eukaryota > Viridiplantae > Streptophyta > Magnoliopsida > Asparagales > Amaryllidaceae > Agapanthus > Agapanthus africanus. The sequence continues at coordinate 241,430,570 of CM057343.1, read as the reverse complement.
AATGAAAAGAAGATAATAATTAATAATGCAACCATGGTTAACCATGACTAGGCTAACCCTTGTTGAGACTTAACCAAATGTAAGGGTTTGGGTTGGGTTAAGAATGAGTCACTTGAAAATATCTTTGCAAAAACAAAAAGAAACCTTCTAGAAGGTTCATGAATGAACTAACCCAATTCAAACCCTAATCTTGTTTAATCTCCAATAATCATGTTGCATTAGTTATCATATCATGTTACAATATTATATATCACATATATAATATTTATTGTAACAAAATAAAATAATACAATTAACATATATCGCATATATATCAATGTATTACCCGAGTAAGAAAAAGAATCTTTTAGTGAGCTAATATTAGTTAATGTAATTTAATATATCATATATATTATTATACATTAAATTCGAATCAACACTTGATCCGACAATCCGGCTATATCGCATATAACCGACTAATATCTCATTTACCGATTCATCGAATCAACACTTGATCCGATGAGCCAGCCGATATCAAATATCGTGAGAATAGAATACGGTATCTCATATCGCATTATCCTCGGTCCCGCACATATCACATATGTGCTCCTACTCCGTTTTGCCTGAGTCAAGAAACTTCTGTGTAGGACTCTAAAGAATCGTCAATACGCCGCAGTAGGTAATGATCATATCAAACACACACAAGCTGCAAGCGGTCAGCTAAACGTAACAGCCACCCAGGTATTGAGCGCTCAGAAGATCAACAAGCAAGCTTGTACATTCTCCTGTGAATCCAATCAATAACACTCCCGTACAGTCCGGTCTCGTCGTCTGATATGTCGCATATCTCTCCTAGGGGTGGTAAACGTCAGACCCCAGTAGCTTGATAAGTCGTGTCGATATGAGGTCTACAACAGTTCGACAAACTACTAATAACACTTACCAGCAAATCTCAGCAACCCTGGCCAGGGATTTCCAGTTATAGCCAATCGAACACAGCACAACATCAACTCCCTATACCGGGAGAGACGAATCCCTACCTATCGCTCATTGCCTCCATGTGATTCGGGACTGTACCCAAAATCCACCTTTTTGCACTCCCTCTTGGACGTGGTATGATGGAAATCAAAGCACAGTGGGTATCACACAAGACTCTATGACGATCTCGGGTCAACAGACTACTCTGTACCAGTGTCACCGGAGAACTGCTATTTGACGTGAGGTATAACACCATCTAGGAGTTCTCGGCGAGTCCGTCCAGTGTACCCAGTCTCCACTGAGCACCCGTACACCATCCTTGATGTCAAACACCGATAGATAAGGAATCATCCATCGCCCATCATATGGGTCAAGATGCGTATACGCTAGTCTACTCTGGTGTATCGATGCCCTGTCTCGATACACCCTCGACTAGGAACAGTTATAGGATGTATTCGTCGACTACCATGGCCCCACTAGTATGATCTCATCATAATCCCAGTAGTCGAGTACATATCCTAAGGGCTTTATCAACTTGTAACATAGAGACAATCAGAGTACATGTTAAGATAAAGTACAACCAGATAGCATACTATCAGGTCCAGCAAGAAAGTCCTCCCTATATATGTCCAAGCATCCATTACAATATACATCGTATGTACAGTAATGGCCTCTAGGGCATACATAAAACTAACAATCTCCCACTTGCACTAGGGCCATCTGTTGTGGTATCGCATACCCAATAATTAGCTGCGGTTGAAGTATCACATACTCAACCATCCCATAAAAGTCTCTATTGAGAAAAAGGCCTTTGTGAGTGGATCCGCGCTGTTGTCCTCTGTGTCTACTCTCCTAATCTCGATCTTCCTGGAGATCAACCATCTCCATGATCAGGTGATACTGCCTAAGAATTATATCTGGATTTATGATGGGACGGGGGTTCCTCGGCATAAGCCACAACTCCATTTTCATACAATAGTAGGAACGAAGTTCATCTCATGAACTTATATATATATATATATATCCAGACTGCCTCTTTGGTAGCATCTTTGGTAACGATGTATCTTGCCTTTAATCGTCTAGTAAGTCACGGTATCTAGCTTGGAACTCTTCCAACATACCGTCCCTTCACTGAGGGTAAAGACAATGCCTGCGACTAACATTCAGTCGTCCTTATCACCCTGGAACCTTTCCAGTGATTCTCCACAGGATCGATTGATACCATCTCACTACAACTAGTGAGTATCCTAACATCCAATTAGATCTATCTCACAGATCCAAAAACCCAGGATTTAGTAGGTATCACTTTGATCCTATATGGAGAATCCTTGTGATAAGCGGAGATTGACCCAGCGTAGCATAGGAAACTCCTTCCCTATCAAGAGTATGTCATCCACGTACTCTACGAGGATCACCACCATACTCCCTACTACCTTTTTGTATATACAAGGTTCATCTACCATTTTGATGAATTCAAACTCTTTGACTACCACGTCAAATCAGATGTTCCAACTCCGCGATGCCTGCTTTATCAACATAAAACATCTTGCACACGTTTCCGCTTGCTCCCACTATCTACGAAGCCCTCTGGTTGTGTACTTATAGACGCTCTATTCTAAAACACCATTTAGAAAAGCAGTCATGACACCCAACCATCAGATATCGTAGTCATGGTATGTAGCCGTGGCAAGTAGGATCTGGATGGACTTAAGCATAGTTTTGAAAGTCTCAACTTTTCCATGTACACCAAGTAATCTTCTCAAGATATACTTGCTCCTAATGGGGATTTAACCCTTCAGATAAAGAAACCAAAGTCCATACTTTGTTGGTGTATAAGGATTCCATCTCAGATCGCTAAGCATCCAGCCATTCTTACAGAGTCTCACTCCTGATGGCCAGCTCGAAACTAGTTGGGTCATCATCTCATGATGCAATCCTCGCTCCCACTTTCATAGAGAAACCGAAGTATCTCTCAGGTGGGTAAGGAACCCTACTAGATCGGCGGAGAGGCTGAGGTTCATTGGAAACTATTGACTCCTTTGGTTCTATCAAATCATCTGATGTAGTTTGTATAACTGGAACTCCTTCCAGTTCTACCTCATGACCACTAATTTTTCCACAAGAAATTCCCTTTCACAAAGGTGGCATGTTGAGAAACAATAGATCTTTTGTTCCTCGGTTAGGTAGGAGATATTCCCTTGCTTATGCTTGGGATATCCAACAAACTTCCACAGATCTGACTTTGCCTCGAGCTTGTCCGGATTTTTCTTTTTAGACATAGGCCGGACAACCCTAAATCTTAACTTACATAAGATATGGGCTCTTCCCTTTCCATATCACATATGAAATGGTAGGCAACTGATTTGATTTGAACCCTATTTAATAGGTATGCAGCTTCACAAGTGCATAACACCCAAAAGGAAATAGGAAACTCAGTAGTACTCATCATAGAACACACCATATCATATATGGTGCAATTGCTCCGCCCCGATACACCGAGGTGCTGTGGTGTATACGGAGGAGTAATGCTGAGAGAGAATCTCATTCTCTTTTAAAATAGTCCAGGAATCCCGTGCTCAAGTATTCTCCTCCTTGATCTCATCAAAGGACATAATACTTATACCCATTTTTGGTTCTCTACTTCTAACTTATATTCTGTGAATATCTCAAAAGGTTCGGACTTGTGTTTCAACAGGAATATATGTCTGAATCTTGAGAGTTCGTCAGAGAATATAATGAAGTAAAAAGAACCGGTTTTGGCATGTGTAGACAGGGGACCTTCATACATCAGCATGTATCAATCCCAAGAGTTCACTAACTCTTTCTCTGTTTCCAATAAACGGAGATGTGGTCATCTTATCTCTGTGACATGACCGGCAAGTTTCACAAGATGTAAATTTAAACTAATTTAAATATGCATCTATATGTAACTTAAGCTAGTCGGGTCGCATTGATATGACCTAGTCTACAATGCCTCAAGAAGGATTTGTTCATTTCTGAACTCTTCGTCTTGTGTGTGTTCTATATGTTAAGAACTGTGGTTTGATTTAGAACGTCTATGCTTTTAGATAACGTGCCTGAACCGATCAACTCTTGATATAGGAAATGTTCAAAACATTATCCAACTATACAAAATTATATCCTTCTTTACTAATAAAGAGATTGATATGATGTTGTATATCAGGTTCGGTATCTAATAACATTCGTTCAGAATCAATGTATTCTGGTAATACAGGGTGATAGTGACCAACAGACTTGGCTGCAACACTTGCACCGTTTCTATCTCATGAAACTTATCACCCGTTCTCAGTTCTCTACCTATCTGTAGCCCATGTAACAGATTACATATGCGGGATCCTGATCTGGTATCTCATACCGAGAACGTAAAGGATACTGAGAAACAGTTCTCTGTAATGAACACACCCGAAGATGATGCATTAACATGTACTTTCTTCGTTTGGGCGGCACGGGAAATCTGGTATTCCCCAATTTCCTGCTCTGTCTTATAACAATTATAAGTTGGAGCGGGACCAACGTTCCCTAGCGCAGTATAACAAGCGGGTTCGGTCAATACATCCGTATTAATATCTTGATTAAGGCGTGACATAGTCGCAACCAGGATAGAGAGAGAAGAAAATACTCAGCGTGTGCTTTTTACAAGATTAGATTGGTTATCAATTTATCTAATCAGGATGTCTCTGTTTTAGTCAAATCTTCCTTCAAACCATAAAAGGAAAGACTAGCCGGGATTAATTACACCCTACAAGTTCGCCAATCTTTAAGCCAGGCCAGTGCCGGTACTTTGAAGGAGGTTCCCCATACTTTTGCACAGACCTAATTAAAGTAAAACTCGTTTTTCCAGGGGCGTAACCCCGTTAACACCTTTCTAAACACCTACTTGATCGGATAATTGTAATGTGTAAAACTCTCCCAAGAGTAACTCTTACTCGCAGCGGGTATTGGGATCCAACTATCTCATAGAAGGTATGCAATCTCATTGCAAATTTCAACACTTGAAATTTCCAATAATATTTTACCCCTAGCGTCCTATGACCTTGACGAATACCAACAAACCATAGGCTACTAGTCAAGTTCAACCCGTCATTTCCCGATTGAATTAAACCTACCCGCACGACCTTGATGAAAGCCAACAAAGCCGCACGACTATCCTAACTCAGTCGCATCATATGCTTATGCAGATAAGCATAAATAGCTACTGCACACTACACCTTGACGAAAGCCAACAAACGCAGCACGAATACTATGAAGTACTTATCTGAAATGACGGAGGGCTACGACAGGTTTTTAATAAAATCCTTTGCGTAATGAACTTGATATCGTTGTGGAATCGAGTGATTTTTAAATGGAATGTTTTTAAGGCTTTTCTAGTTTCGCTAAAGTGGTCACTTCCGGTGAAGGGATCGTCGGCTCTTTCCTCATCGAATAAGGTGCAGGATATTTCACAATTATTGCTATGCAAAGCAAGAACTATAGAAGCGATCAAAAGACAAACCGAGTTTGTTGCATCTGCTAATTTCACTAAAGAGGTCACTCCCGGTGAAGGGATCTCGGCTCTTTCCTTATCGAATAAGGTGCTGGATGTTCTACAAGGAACACCGCTATGCAAAGTAAAAACTAGAGCTACAAGTTTTTAAACAAGTTTCTACAACATCTTAGGTTTCTTTTATTTCATTAATCTCATTAATGAAGTCTCATTTAATTATGCTTCACAAGCATCACATTTGAAACGAAATCTGCAATATAACATATATCTCATATATATAATATAAACAATCGTCTCAGGCAGTAATATGATCTCATCACAGAACATTGCAGCAGAAGAACATATATGAAATATTTGATATACTAAGACGTCCGTGTTTTAATACGAGCCTGTATAAAACACGGATTCCACGGTCGTGATGAATAACCAAACCCACATCCCTAGACCCCTACGAGAGCGGCAAGCAACACTGCCAATTCTAGGGTTAGGAGACCTGGTCTCGACTCCTCGAGATGGTCTCCCACTGGACCCGAGAACCCGGTTACTTGTGCTCCCCGCCTTGGGTCTACCTAATGCGGAAAAGTAAATAATATACAATGGTGACATCATCCTCATCCCGGAAGTGCCCAAATAAAAGAATATTACATACAAATGAATTTTACATGAATGAAAAAGAAAAACTCTCATCTCACATAAAACCCCCGGCTATTCAGAACGCGACGTTCCAATATAACATATCACAGCGACACATAAATTCTCATATCATCAACGTAAGCAAGTATGCGTATCCCGATTGTCATTGATGTATAGCAACGAAGCCGGCGATACACCATATACAACGCTTACGGTCACAGAAAAGAAAGTATAAAACTACAACAGTTGGAATCCGCAACCTCCTTATACATCGCATGCCTAACCAAATGAATTCCTTAGACATCGCATGCCTAACAATTATAAACCCCGCATTTTAGTCTCGTTATCGAAAACTCTTTTCAATATCAAGTCGGGCAATTCAACAAGATTCCCGACATCCTGATCGAATGCTCGTCGCAAACTTTAGTATACGGCCACACCCGCGATGCCATTGATTGATGTGAAATTTTTGTGCTTGTAGAATAACCGCAATCAATAACGGTGTCGTGTGTAGCTAGACCGAGATGAGTACGGGTCGTTCTCTGGGAAACGAGGAACCTTTTATTCTTACTTTAGATGTGTTGAGAAAGGGAGAAGCGATAAAGAATAATGTAGAATGGTTTCTAGATCTACGTTAAGCATTAATGCAAAATATAGATCTAGATTATTTATGAATGTAGTTAATATAAGAAGGGGCTTGTAAGGTTTGTTTGGATTTAGTAGTTATGGATGATTAATTAAAAATTACCCTTTTTTATCTTTTAATAGATTTAAAACTCGAACGAGAGTGATGCATGTAGATTAGGGTTTCTGGAGGGAAAAGGAATCCCACTCGTGACCCTTATCTCGACACGGAACTCCGTTCATATCTAGCCTTTACCAAAACAATCATTAATCTAATATCTAATCACGGTCGAGACTAACAATGAATTGGTAGCGCGCCCGATTAGGATGTTAATGATTCTTTTGATAAAGTTTATAAACTTTATAGGACGTAAAAAGAGTTTAGGTATTTTCATCATCCATTAACCTACCCTAATCCTACGAACCCTAACAAGCGGAGAATTACTCGCGCATGTTGGGAGAAAAAGAGATGGAGAGAAAATGCATAATTAAACTACGAAGAAATAGAAAAAGAAAAAGAAAGCTACCTTTATTAATCAACAATATTCATTACACTTTCATTCCTTAGAAAACGATTACAAATACTAGTTTGCTTCTCGATCTCTTCAAAGGAGGTAGACGAACCGTTGATGATCAGCATGGATGCGTGAGCCGTCTTGGACTTCGTGATCTCATCGGCTTGATAATTTTTCCAAGAGACTCTCGGTCTTTATTTATAGTCCCAAAGCCAGAACCCTTGCTTCCAAATATGGAAGTTAACAGTAAAGATTCAACCTAGAAAATTGCATTCTCTAACTCCTCAATATTGCCGCAGATCCGCGGCCCAAGGGGGATTATGGCTGCGGATCCATGGCCAATGGTCAAGATCTCTTCATAATTTTTCTTTAGGTAGATCCTTGTGATATGTGGCAATCTCTGGAAGCTTTGGAACTTGGAAATCTTCTCATAGTTGCTGCCAGACTTGATTTCTTAATTTTGATTTCTTAATTAGGCAGGTTTGCTTTAACAACTTGATTTCCTTGATTTTAGACCTGAAAATTCTGCACAACAACTCAAATAATATTTAGTAGAGTTTGTTATATTGACATATTAACTTAACCATTAAGACTTTGGTCAAAGGTATTTAATAAAGTGAGCATATTTTAAATGGGCCAAATGTTACATGGATATTATATTCTTACATTTTCCTACTAAATGTTAATTATAATATATAAACATATGAAAATAGTATTTTTACAGATAAACCCTCATATGTATCATATATTATAATAAACACCTTATCTAATATAGAAATAGTTGGAAAAATGTCATATTAAATGTACAGTTTTATCAACTGAACAAATACCCCCAAACTTATCCTTGATCGTCCCGAGCAAACTAGTTTATTCAAGAGAAGGAGAAAAAGAATGGAGAAAACTAAGCATACTTTCGTAGGCAGACACGATTGCACTGAGCACATGCAACAAGCCGCTATACCTCTAGGTGTCCCTAGTAGGAGGAGTGTTGTTTCCTGAGGGTTTTCAGCGGATTACACCCACAAAATCCTATAATAAAAGAGAGATGATGAAATTTACATATAAGGATAAGAACCATAAAAGAAATACTTTGAAAGTTTAGAGTTTCCAACTACACTTGCTTTTCAGTTTTCATGAGCCCTATCTTAATAGTCATGAAAAAATGTTAGAAATCACATCATCTCTCAATAAAACATCGTCTTTATTTTTCGTTCCTACCTTTTATCCAAACATCGATCATATACCCCTACGTGTGTGAATAGAACATCCCTCCACTCGGAGAATTCAATTCAAGCTATCATACTCTTGTCCATCTGCCGTAATACTTTTTAATTTGATGAATATTTAGATTTGCTCACACATTTTCATGCGACCGCTAATACTTCTTGAGATACTAACCGACCGATTACTCATGTGCTTGCTGATTAGGTGATAGTATTTTCCTCGTCTTGCACCACCTAAGGCTTAGCAGTGACTCCCAAACTAGTTGGTCTAAAGCACTAGGTGATGAAGCACCCTCGCTATATTTTTTTATTGCTGCCTTGGCGATAACAAAACCAGTGTTCATTTTTCTTTTCACCATTTTTATATTTTCTTCATTTTTTCATTTCCTTCATACTTTGGTTTTTAGACAAGAGCATTTCAAGGTATCCTCTACTATCCCGAGTTTCAAGATTTGTGTAAGTGCATATAGTTGGGTATCAACATTCAAATGTTTGGCTTCCAGAATAGAAACTATTTTTCATACTTATTTTTATCCTCAGATTAGTGACTTCCTTCATCTTACTAACCCTTGGGACAACAGCTCATAACTACTTATTACTAGTTTGTTTAAGAAAACTACTAATTTTCTTGGTTTTCTTAAACTATTCCTATCTTTTGGATGTAATTTTTCACTTTATACTCTTTTGTTATAAAAGAAAATTTTTTTAAAATTTTTGAAAATGTTGTGCTTATGCAAAGTATGATGCAAATTGATGTGTAAATAAGCACAAACCTCCCCCAAACCTGTTTACAGCAGTGTCCTCACTGATGTCATCCGTTAAGCTCAAAATCCTGTAGACTTGGGAGGAAATTATTAATGGGGGCAAGAATATATGAAAGTGAAAATCCTCCCCCAAACTTATTTTTTTGCTCACAATTTTGTAAAAATCATTTTCTTTCAAGAGCCAAAATATACCCCCCCCAAACTTGAGTTAAACAATTTTAATCTTTTAAAATCACACGAGGGGGTCAAGGTTATTGGTCAATGCCAAGCTTTGCAAAGACCAAAGGTCAACACCAACCATTCAAAAATTTTATCGATGAAGCACCAAGGTTGGTGGAAGAACATGTCACCTTTCGACGTGAAGAAGTGGGGAGGTGATAAGAGGTGTAATGGAAAAGGATTGCATCTCAATTTGGAGAGACGACACAGTGATAGTAATGATGGATTACTCACATTATCATGATTGTCCAGAAGAAGGGGTGGAGGTTCAATTTCTTTATCTTGGAGTTGATTCATCTCAACACCCGTGTCTTGTAAAAATGCGAGTTCATCTGCGAAAATTTCCTCAAAGCTTTCGTCGATACCCCGAAGATAATTTCATCAGAAAAAATGGGGTGATCGTCAGACTCTATACAAAGTTCCTCATCAGCGTTAGATGTTGACCCAGAAGAATACATAGTTGGGTCAAACAACAACATATGAAAAGAGTTAGTATCATGAGGCTGATCAAATTCACTGCTGTCGACATCCATTAATTCGACAGAACACACATGAGCATAGGGTTCGGAGGTTTCATTTCCCAACTTGTAAATGAAAGCTCAATTGACTTCTTTCCAAAGGATAGGGTCATGGAGCCATTTCTACAATTGATTACTGCGTTGGAAGTGGCAAAAAAGGGTCGACCGAGTATCACCGGAATTTGATTGCGTGGGTTTGCCACAAGTTGTGTATCTATAACGATAAAGTCCACAGGGAATATGAATTCCCCGACTTTGATTAACACATCCTCTAGCTCACCCCTAGCTTGGGTGATAGATCGATCGGCAATCTGAAGGGTGCATTGCGCAGGTTTTAACTCTCCGGTCCTTAATTGCTCACAAACAGAATACGGAAGCAAGTTAACACTAGCACCTAAATCGAGTAGAGCACGATTGATATTTTTACCCTCAATAGAAATAGAAATTATAGGACTTCCGGGGTCCTTTCGTTTCTTGGGTAGTTGTTGTGTAAAAGCAGTGCTCACATTACTTGCAAGGAAAACCTTTTTAGGTACTTGAACTTTTCTCTTCCTGGTGCACAAGTCCTTTAGGATTTTTGCATATGACGGAACTTGTTGAATAGCATCTAGGAGAGGAATGTTTATATTAACTTGCTTAAAAATTTCCACAATCTTCTCTATTTGTGGACTTGGTCTGTTTCCCCTTAACCTGTTTGGATAAGGTGCTTTATCAATAAGGGTTTGGTCCAACATTGGAGAAGATTGTGGGGATGGAGTGGATCCCAGAATTGGAGTGGAGATCGTTTTAGGTAGATTCGAGGAAATGGGCGAAGGGTTCGAGCCTAGAGGAAAACGGAGAATAGGCTCGGGTGAAGGTGGGAGACTAGACGAATTAGGGGAAGAAGAAGAAGCTGAGGTATCATTGGTGTCACTAACATTATCACATTGCTCACCCACTCGGTTATTCAGCACCTTTCCCGATCTCAACGTAGTAACGGCACTCACATTATAACTTTGTGAGTGGCCCGGATTAGGTATGGGTTGAGATGGGTGTTTCCCTTTCTCTCTTGCACTCATTGCGGCGTTCAACTGTGCAAGTTGGTTTTCTATTGATTTAATACTCTCGCCGTGGGAGGCGGAGTCTTTCTGTATGGTATCAATAGAAGACTTCATCTCAGCCGACAATTGCATGGAATGTTTCATGAACATATCCAAAGTTTGTGCGAGTGAAGAGTTATCAGTACCGGCCACTTGTGGTGTAGAAGTGTTGGTCGGATTTTGAAAATTCTGTGACTGAAAGGGGAGTTGTTCTGTGGTTATGGTTGCTGTGGAGGAGGTCTTTGATAATTGCTTTGGAACTGATTTTGATTTTGGGGTTGGTTTTGGTTCCAAGCAAAGTTAGGATGATTCCTCCATCCTTGATTGTACGTGGAAGAATAAGGATCGTTTCTAGGTCGCTGCTGAAAAGCAGCATTAGTTTGAAACGATGCATTCATAGGACATTCTTCCGTTAAGTGTGAAGGATCTGAACAGCAACCACAGACGGTCTTGGGAAGCGTGACCTGATTTAGGGAGACTGATAAAAGTTTGTTCTCAATAGCATCGAGTTTCTTCTGCATCGCTGCCATGTCGGCTTTCACTGCGATGGAAACATCGAGCTGGTGAATACCTCCCCTAGATGAAGGTGGTCTTACGCTTTCCCACTGCAAGGTATTTTCAGCGAGGTCTTCCAGATACTTCCAAGCTTCACCGTCATCTTTAGACATGAAATTGCATTGACACATTATTTCAAGCATCTTCTTTGTCGCTGGATTAATGCCCTCATATATAATTCGACATAAATCCCATCTTTGTATTCCATGATGAGAACATTGGACAAGCAGATCCTTGAAACGTTCAAAGCACTTCCAAAATGGTTCATTAGGAAGCTGGGTGAACTGGTTGATCTCGCTCCTAATATGGGAAGTCTTATGGTTTAGGTAAAACTTCTTAAGAAATGCAATTACGAATTCATCCCAGTTAGTGATAGAGTGTGCGGCAGTATTATAAAGCCATTTTTCTGCCAAGTCGCATAGAGTGAATGGGAGAAGACGCAAGCGCATAACATCCACAGTCAATTGTGAAGTACCCATCATTGCGGATACGTTTTCGAATTTGGTGTTGAAAACGTACGCGTCTTCCGACTCAAGCCCGTGAAATTTGGGCAACAGATTGATGTAGTGGGGTTTAATTTCAAAATTATCCCCGTTAGCTGGTGGAATAGATAGACAAGTAGGAAGAGGACCATGGATAGGATAGCATCTCTCTTGGAGAGAGATGCGCGGTGGATTCTGCGCACCTACGGGCGGTGGCAGCGTGGTGTTATAATCTGATGGAGTATCGTCCATCTCGGTCGTGTGTGGTGGGGGAAAAGAAGATGATGAAGCACCGACTTCGGAGTCGATAGCAGGAACGCGGACAAGACGGGCACTAGGATCCCATGTCCAGCCGAGCATGCACTAAGCGGGTTTAGTGCAAGTGGCAGCGTGTGTGTGATTTAAAATTGGTTTGTTTTGAAAAAAGTGGGACCCAAGACAAATCACTCTACAATGAACAAACAACCCTAGAACTAAGGTTATCTAGGTCCAGTCTCTAGACCGCTCCTAGACTTCCAAAGGACAAGCCGCAGGATCAATCCTCTACCTCCTCTTTACTATCCTTATAGCCAGGTAAGTGCCAGGTAAGTGGGAGGCTCCCCACTATGAAAGTAGTGGTCCTAATTAAGTAACCACTTGCCTAGACACCACAAAAGTAATGCGGATAAGCGATATATTATCCACGACCTTCCTCTGTCCTTATTGAGCGCGGCAGTCCTTAGAGTCCAGTCTAGATATTTTTTAAATTAATGTATAGTTGATGCAGATGCTCGGTTCGTGATTTGTGAGGCTTAGGAAGGGTGATGAAATCCCCACCTAATCTTGATTTGGTCTTTGCCCCTTAAAGTCCGTATTAAAATATGCAAAACAAAACCAATCACAAAACTTTTACAAAAAGATTTTTTTAGAGGCGATATTTTGCAAAAAATCCTGCAGAAAATAGATTTTATTGGATTTTAGAGGAGAGAGAAAGAGTTGAGAAAGATACCAGAGATGTTTGGAACCCTAAATCTCCTAGCCCGCCGCGCTTTCTCCGCGGAGATGCCTCCTTTGCCGCGGATCCGCCACAAGAAGGAAAGATCTGTTGATGAAATTTTCTCTTTTCCCTTCTGTGCTCCTCTGGATCTCTAAGAATGCCTCTGTCTCCTGTTTCCTCAAGTCTGTGACTCCAGATCTCCTTGCAAAAATTCACGCACAAATCGTTAAATATGCAATTTGCAGTTTTGTTTTAATTATGATATGGATCGTATAAGAATTCAAAACAAATAGTAAGAATAAAAAATTACACACGTATCCCCGGAAACGGCGCCATTTGATTGATGTAAAATTTTTGTGTTTGTAGAATAACCGCAATCAATAACGGTGTCGCGTGTAGCTAGACAGAGATGAGTACGAGTCGTCTTCTGGGAAACGTGGAACCTTTTATTCTTACTTTAGATGTGTTGAGAAAGGGAGGAGAGATAAAGAATATTGTAGAATGGTTTCTAGATCTACGTTAAGCACTAATGCAAAATATAGATCTAGATTATTTATGGATGTAGTTAATATAAGAAGGGGCTTGTAGGGTTCGTTAGGATTTAGCAGTTATGGATGATTAATTAAAAATTACCCTTTTTATCCTTTAATAGATTTAAAACTAGAACGACAGTGATGCATGTAGATTAGGGTTTCTGGAGGGAAAAGGAATCCCACTCTTAACCCTTATCTCGACACGGAACTCCGTTCATATCTAGCCTTTACCAAAACAATCATTAATCTAATATCTAATCGCGGTCGAGACTAACAATGAATTGGTAGGGCGCCCGATTAGGATGTTAATGATTCTTTTGATAAAGTTTATAAACTTTATAGGACATAAAAAGAGTTTAGGTATTTTCATCATCCGTTAACCTACCATAATCCTATGAACCCTAACAAGCGGAGAATTACTCGCGCATGTTGGGAGAAAAAGAGATGGAGAGAAAATGCATAATTAAACTACGAAGAAATAGAATAAGAAAAAGAGAGCTACATTTATTAATCAACAATATTCATTACACTTTGATTCCTTAGAAAATGATTACACATACTAGTTTGCTTCTCGATCTTTTCTAAGGAGGTATACGAACCGTTGATGATCAGCCTGGATGCATGAGCCGTCTTGGACTTTGTGATCTCATCGGCTTGATAATTTTTCCAAGAGGCTCTCGGTCTTTATTTATAGTCCCAAATCCAGAACCCTTGCTTCCAAATATGGAAGTTAACCGTAAAGATTCACCCTAGAAAATTGCATTCTCTAACTCCTCAATATTGCCACGGATCCGCGGCCCAAAGGGGGTTATGGCCGCGGATCCGCGGCCAATGGTCAAGACCACTTCATCATTTTTCTTTGGGTAGATCCTTGTGATATGTGGCAATCTCTGGAAGCTTTGGAACATGGAAATCTTCTCATAGTTGCTGCCATACTTGATTTCTTAATTTTGATTTCTTAATTAGGCAGGTTTGCTTTAACAACTTGATTTCCTTGATTTTAGACCTGAAAATTCGGCACAACAACTCAAATAATATTTAGTAGAGTTTGTTATATTGAGATATTAACTTAACCATAAAGACTTTGGTCAAAGGTATTTAATAAAGTAAGCATATTTTAAATTGGCCAAATGTTACATGGATATTATATGCTTACATTTTCCTACCAAATGTTAATTATAATATATAAACAGATGAAAATTGTATTTTTACAGATAAACCCTCATATGTATCATATATTATAATAAACCCCTTTTCTAATATAGAAATAGTAGGAAAAATGTCATATTAAATGTGCGGTTTTATCAACTGAACAGCCGTCGACGAAGTGCACTAAGGCAGAACACCGCTGCCGCGAGCACCCAAAAGGATGCTTTTAGAGACGGGGTTCTCCTACAGTCACTTGGTCGGGGCTATGAGGCGTGGCTGTCTATTAAGTTTACCCGGCAAGTATCTGCGTACGCTATGTGATTGCAACGGACTTTTGATCACATCAAAATTCCATGGCAACCGATCATCTGAGACTGAACTGCTAGATTTATAATATTCAAATTAGTTATCTCATAACTACCTATGGATTCGAAATATTGTATCACATTCCAGATAAAAAGACAGTGTTAAACTTTCCGATCGAATAATCAAACACCCAAGTTTTCGCAAATAGCTCAACACTTGAGCGGAGCTCAAAAAAGTATCCATCACATGCCACAGTCCCGATGGTCCAGCCGTAAAAGGGTCAAGCCAACGCCTCACATGTGGCACGCCGTACTGCCACAAACCCTAAGGTTTAGAGGCAGTTCAAGACGGTCACATAATCGAGTTAAGGTTTGTTGTCTTCTGGAGGGTCCACCGCGTTACTTGCACGACTTAGAAAATTTCAAACTCGAGGAAAAATCCAACTTTTGAAAAATTTTCCGACTAGGGAAAAAGAGAGTTATTGATATCCGTTCGAACCTTTTAACAGTTTTTAAAATTATCCGGAAAAAACTTAAAAGAAGTTAAATTATCCGATCGAATCAACGAGTCCCCAATACAACCCAGAAAACTCAATACTTGAGCAAATTAAAAATTTCCCAGAAGAATTAGGAATCACCTACGGAGGTAACTGTAGAAAAACGAGTCCCTAATCTCCACATACGGTCGCGGAACCGCCGCCAAAACCAGGGTACGGCCGCGGTTCCGCGGCGCTACAGTGGAGTTAGGAAGTCATATTCTACAGTTATTCTTAGATTTCCCTGCTCTATTATCTGAGCATTTTTAATACGAAAAAATCAACATTTTTAAAAAATATCCAGAGAAGGGTATTCGTCGGGGTTTCCGGGTTCGATCGGACTTGAAACTTCGCCTAGACTTCACCTAAAGCTCTAGCTTGGCTCTGATACCACTGTAGGGTTGCTAGGCACACGCATAAGGGTCTACGAGGCATCAACAATGCCCGATTTAAAAATTAGCCGTGCCGAACAACCCAAAGCCGGATCTTTAAAGTAGAGATTAGGTGAAAACAAGTATGTTAAACACTTTAACACTAAGTGAGAGGGATTACATCCTTTGTAGATCCGGTCCTTCACTTCTTAAGCTCCGTGTTGAGGTCCCTTCGCTGCGATCATCGTGTTCCGGACTCTCGAGAGGCTCCACGAAGAGAAAGATGCAAGCTTGCTTCCGATCTTCGATAACAAAGATGATCTACCTTGAAGTTTCATTAACACAAGCTCTCACTCACTAAATGAAATGAACACTCTCATCTAAAGGGCAAGGATAGATGGGAATGATTAAGTAGGGTTTTTGCTCTCATTTATAATCTTTTTCTCACACATAATCATCACTTAGAAAGAGCTAGAAATCTTTTTCCATGAAAGAAAGAAGAAGAAGAAGATGATAATTCATTTGTGATGAATAATGAAAAGAAGATAATGATTAATAATGCAACCATGGTTAACCATGACTAGGCTAACCCTTGTAGAGACTTAACCAAGGGTAAGGATTTGGGTTGGGTTAAGAATGAGTCACTTGAAAATATCTTTGCAAAAACAAAAAGAAACCTTCTAGAAGGTTCATGAATGAACTAACCCAATTCAAACCCTAATCTTGTTTAATCTCCACTAATCATGTTGCATTAGTTATCATATCATGTTACAATATTATATCTCACATATATAATATTTATTGTAACAAAATAAAATAATACAATTAACATATATCGCATATATATCAATGTATTACCCGAGTGAGAAAAATAATCTTTTAGTGAGCTAATATTAGTTAATGTAATTTAATATATCATATATATTATTATACATTAAACTATCGAATCAACACATGATCCGACAATTCGGCTATATCGCATATAACCGACTGATATCTCATTTACTGATTCATCAAATCAACACTTGATCCGATGAGCCGGCCGATATCAAATATCGCGAGAATAGAATATGCTATCTCATATCGCATTATCCTCGGTCCCACACATATCACATATGTGCTCCTACTACGTTTTGCCAGAGTCAAGAAACCTCTGTGTAGGACTTTAAAGAATCGTCAATACGCCGGCAGTAGGTAATGATCATATCAAACACCCACAAGCTGCAAGCGGTCAGCTAAACGTAACAGCCACCCAGGTATTGAGCGCTCAGAAGATCAACAAGAAAGCCTGTACATTCTCCTGTGAATCCAATCAATAACACTCCCGTACAGTCCGGTCTCGTCGTCTGATATGTCGCATATCTCGCCTAGGGGTGTTATACGTCAGACCCCAGTAGCTTGATAAGTCGTGTCGATATGAGGTCTATAACAGTTCAAGAAACTACTGATAACACTCACCAGTAAATATCAGCAACCCTGGCCAGGGATTTCCAGTTATAGCCAATCGAACACAGCACAACATCAACTCCCTATACCGGGAGAGACGAATCCCCTCCTATCGCTCATTGCCTCCATGAGATTCGGGACTGTACCTAAAATCAACCTTTTTGCACTCCCTCTTGGACGTGGTATGATGGAAATCAAAGTACAGTAGGAATCACACAAGACTCTATGACGATCTCGGGTCAACAGACTACTCTGTACCAGTGTCACCGGAGAACTGCCATCTGACGTAAGGTATAATACCATCTGTGAGTTCTCGGCGAGTCCGTCCAGTGTACCCAGTCTCCACTGAGCACCCAAACACCATCCTTGATGTCAAACACCGATGGATATGTGATCATCCATCGCCCATCATATGGGTCAAGATGCGTATACACTAGTCTACTCTGGTGTATCGATGCCCTATCTCGATACACCCTTGACTAGGAACAGTTATAGGATGTACTCGTCGACTACCATGGCCCTACTAGTATGATCTCATCATAGTCCCAATAGTCGAGTACATATCCTAAGGGCATTATCAACATGTAACATAGAGACAATCAGAGTACATGTTAAGATAAAGTACAACCAGATAGCATACTGCCATGTCGAGCAAAAAAGTCCTCCATATATATGTCTAAGCATCCATTACAATATACATCGTATGTACAGTAATGGCCTCTAGGGCATACATATAACTAACATACACCCATTATGCTTATTGGATAGTCTTCTTCCAAACCATAGGCTGGTGCCGAACGGTAGGGAGGGAAGAAAACCATTTGGCCTAAAGGTGGTGTACAGAAGGTAATGACTAAAGACATATAAAGGGAATTGGAGTGATAGCAAAGAAATATACGGTTACAGTTGTGAATCTGATAATGGAAGAGGCATTACTAAGAATACCCGGACACCCCTTCGGAACATTTATATGTTTCAATTTCACTGTGTATTGTTAAAAGAAACCCGATTTCCCAATTAGTCCTTGCTCCAGGGTATGTATTTACCAGGTTTGATTCTTACATCTGTATGGTTTTACAGATGATGAGTGGGAGTAAGTTATTTGGAATTGGGTGATCATCGTCATTATATCGGGATTCATTGTAATTGGTGATATTTGAGGAAACCGCCTTGGTTGTTTGCCGGACGGCAAATATTTGGTTTTGAATATCCGTTGTTATGCACCAATTTCAAATAGATATATCTGTACATTTATTTTCATAAAGTGATATATAACTTTTTGAAATTATTTCCATGATATTTACCTATATCAGTGGATGGTTAGGTAAGGAGCATTAAACAGCGGTGTAATTCTTCTTAACCATAAGTACAGTTTTCAACCTACGACACACAGGGAATGAGGTATTAGACTCAGGAGACTTATACAGAGTATTGTATTTTTTCCAGTGTCCATGAGGACAGAGGGGTTGGTACTCGTACTATATCTTGTTTACTTATGACTTCTCTAGTTCTTAAACATGTGTTTCGTAGAAATGCAAGGTCTAAGTTTTGAGAAGTTATAGGTATAAGAATAAAGTAGAGAATCAGGTATTGCAAGTATCAGGATTCTTCAAGGTGGTCGAAAATGTAGATATTTGTGTATGGTATTCAGTTGGTAGTAACGATTATGAGAACTTGCTTCTTTTTCAGGTTACTCATATCTGGATGTATTCCAAAGTTGAGTAATGCTGATCGGCCTCTCTCCATTTAGTTGACATGCACTGGAGACAGCTGCATGATTTGAATCTGGTTCCAATTAAATCAGTGTCTCTCTTTCTATATTGGATATATAACAGTTCATATCTTAACAATGTTAAGGTACGGGGAGTTTTCCTCCTTATGCTTAAAACCAGACTCTGGATAACTCAAGACACGTTTCTGTAATGGCTGTTTGTGGGTTGAGCCGGGTTATGATGAGGGTTGACTTTCAAACATCTGGAAGATCAATACTGATATTGTTCTTAACTCACCGCAGTTTTAATAAAACTGGATTTTTTTCAGAAAACAATAGCGGGAGTATGTAGAACTGGAAGTGATTCTAGAACCGCAAACTATTACTGAAAATTTGATAAGAACTTAAAGATTCAATCTAGTTTGACATTCCATCGGCCACTCCGCAGATATGGTGGGTAACCTCAGGCACTCGAGAAGTACTTCGGTATGCTCAAAGACGGTGACAAGGAGGTTCTTGTTTACCCAGACTTGCCATTGCTGTTGTTCCAGACTGTGAGACCCGGCAGGTGGATGAGTATAGCGTCATTCTAAACTAGCTTTAGAAGTGCACATGTATATGACTCTGCCTGAGGGTTGTCGTAGTCAGTGGGAGCAGCGGAAGCATAGTGGACAAGTAGCTTATGTCTATATATAGACTGAAGCAGATATAGCGGAGACAGATCATCTATTTCGGATATGACAGTCATAGGTTTGACTTCATCAGAATAGGGGATGGATCTGTTAAGAAAGTAGTAGGGTGTGATATCATGGTATTTGGATGACATACACAGAGTAGGAAGTGATATTCCTATACTACGATCGGTTATACTTTGGTTGTCACACAGTTGTTTCTCCACAGAGGACATGGATATTATATCAGATATTCTGGTTACTAGATCTATGGTTTTAGATCTAGATTTGGGTAGTTTCCCAATCTGGGTACTTAGACAGCATTCTAAAGATGCTTTAGAATGGACGACTCCAGGCATGGTAGTGTACCTGCAGGTGATGGAGTCACCCTCCCTAAAGGTGTCTTACAGACTAAAGTGGAGAGGGATGTGTATGATTGGCAGATCACTTGCTTAGGCAATTGAGTTAATCATGAGATGTCAAGTACCACACCCGACATTGTTTTTGCACTAGATGCAATAAGTTGATATTAATCCTATCCTGGAGAAACGTTCAGAAGCAGTTTTAGAACATAAGTGGATGTTCTAGGGATATGATAACAACAGCCTCTTTTAGGAGACGGTTATCATTCCAGTCTTCCAAGGTGTCCTCGATGACAGAGTGGCTGTCAGAGTTATAGTTTTCCCTCTGATGAGGGGCAGTATTTTGGACAGATGGTCCAAGCGGATGCTGAGGGCGGTGGGGGCACAGGATACTGATAAAGTTCAGTTGACGATACAGTCTGAGAAATTTGTATTTGGAATTCAATTATAAACTAGGTCCCATCAGATATCCAAACATATTCTAAGACAGGTATTGCTCATTTCGGGAAATGGCTTTCTCCGCGAACTTGAGATAAAGAGAGACATAGAAAGAAACATTAGGGCGGATCCACTCACTGAGGCTATTCCTCGAACGCAATAGTTTCGCAAATGGGCTTTATGAGACTGATTAGTAAAGGAGTTGGGTGTTCGGTATCACGCGGGCTATGACTATGCGACATCGCAATAATTAGCCTTGAGTGCAAGTGGGAGATTGTTGGACATAATGCCCTCAGAGTCAATTATTGGATCATAGGCACGTGATTGCAATGATTGAGGGAGGACCTATACCGGTAGGACAGTCTTACACAAGATAATAGTATGCTATCTGGTTTATCTTTATCATCGTGTACATGCTCTAGGTGACCTTACAGATCACTATTACACATTGATAGAGCCCTTAGGATTTTGCTTGACGGCCAACAGTATGATGGCGATCATATATGTGGGAGCTGGGGTCTATAAGCACATCCTTAAAAGCTCCCTAGTCGAGGGAGTTTCGAGACTGGGCATCGACACTCCATTAGTAGACTAGTGTCTACAGTCGAGACCCTGACGAAGGGGCGGTAACCGGTCTCACAAGCCATTGGTGTCAGTTGGTTCACCTAAAATGTATACAGGTGCTCATTGGGTTATGAGTACACCGGACAGGACTCGCCGGGAACATGCTAGTTGGTATTATACCTGACGTCACATAGCAGTTCCCTGGTGAAATATGTACTGGTTAGTTCATCGACCTGAGATCGTCATTTGTCTCGTGTGAGTTCCCACTGTGCTTTGATTACTACCCTACCACAGCTCAAAGGAGTCGTGCAAACAGGTTTTAGTTGGGTACAGTCCCGAGCCATATAGAGGCAGTGAGCGGATCAGCAGGGGTTTCATCTCTCCCGGTATTGGGAGTGAGATCGTGCTATGTCTAGGAGAGCCATTACACGAAGTCCTTGGCTAAAGTAGGAGATTTACTGGTAGGTATTCCAGTAGTATCTCAGGGTGTTCTGGGCTACACTCTGACACGACTTGTACCGCTTTTGGGGGGTCTGACTTTTACCAACCCCTAGGCCCGACATGCGATGCTCATAGACGAACGGACCGGACTGTATGGATATTGTATTTGACAGGCTCAGTAGGGTGTCTGGATGAGTTCGCTCATCGACCTCCCTTTTGGTCAATACCTGGTAGCCCATTACGTACGGCTAGTACCTCTGATGTGCTAGTGGTTAAATCCACAACCAAAGTATTGACGAGTCTTTAGAGTCCCCCACAGACAGTTTCTCAAGTTTCGGGCGAAACGTTGTAGAGGCCGTATGATATATGGCAGGGTTCAATCATATACGTACAGTAGTACACGGATCATGATCGAGCGGATCATACTAGTGGGCTTTGGTTTAAGCCGGATCCTAGTATTAGATTTGTTGGATTACTTTTGTCTCATCGCATTCGCATTCAGTCGGAATGCGGATGCAGGTATGTATACACAGGTGAGGGGTACTCTTGTGATCCGTCACGAGTTTAATTTAGTAGATACCATTTCTTCTTATTGTAGCAGATATTTGGATTAATGTTTTCATATGGAAATAATGAGCTCAAAATCATGATTAGGAGTATTAATTGTGACACATGCACAAGTGATGAGTCATGGTCTTTTTACTTGTGCATATGTCACATTATTTGATTGATTTGTGGATGAAATGAGAGGGAGAGAGAGAAAGGGCAGCCATAAGTCAATGGTTAGCTCTTGTATTTTTGATTCTAACTCTCACTCTCATTATCATCTCAACACAAAAGAAAAAGAAAATGAAACTTCTTCTTCTTCCTCTTCTTTCTTGAGCTCACTATCTCCTCACTAATGGCGTCCATTAAATACTCTATCCATACACTCTCATGCGTTGAGAATCAATGGATGCAAGAGAAAAAATTATCACACAAATTCTCTACATCGCCTTGGACACGTCGGCTAGCAAACTTCGTGTCCGAGTTGCTACGGCTGAAGCGGGAGCCCGTAAGAAGCCTCGAAGATGTGGTGCCCTCTCCGACGAGGAGACCGAAGATCGGAGATGCCGCGAGGAGCTAGGGATGGTGGCTAAAGACCGAAGGACCCGGATCGATCGGTATAGCTTTTCTAACCTTTCTCTAGTTGCTAGTTATAGGTTAATGGTTCGATCCGGGATTAAAGTCTGCGATACCGCCGGTTTCAAGTTTTGAAAAACTTTTTGTTTCAGTATTTTGGTCTCGGACAGACGGCCGGGGCGCTACCGTAGACTTACAAGTGCTCCCCTGCCGGGCTCAACGCCATCATCTACGACCATCTTGTCCCGGGGTACCGCACCGAGTCCACCATGCACCCGCAGAAGGTTCCTCCCCCTTCTCGAATCGGGTGTATAATATCTCTCAAGAGCCAAGAAAACTCATGGTGGACACCTCTCAAATCATATCACAAGAAAAACGCAATTTTCTATCTTTAAAATGATAATATGTTTATAAAATCTTTGCGGTTTCTCAAAATCCAGAAATCTCATGGAAATCCGAAATCCGAAATCTCGGGAGTAAATAAACAGTGCATTACCGGAATAAAGCCCCATAATATTGCAAGACAAATGGATAAATACACATGCATGGATATCTAAGTAAAGAATGCAAATGTCTAATTTACCACATGAATGCACACATACTATTAATATGTTGAAACTACCAACTAGCAGGTCATATCAATGATATAATAATTCTAAAGTGTACGTGTCATGGCAGTTACCGATGATGATTTGTGTGAGCCGGCAAGCAAGTGTTCGTAGACCTACGCATCATCGATAATGGTAATGGTGTTGGTGTCCTGACAGCATAGGTTCATAATAAAAAAAGGAATCATAAGTATAAGCATGCAATGCGATATGAACAACAAGAATATACGGAAAATGAATCGTAAACGCAACATATAAGAATGTACAATATATATACGAGTCATACAGTTTTGGCACTTGAAATAGCACGAATCGTGGTGTTTAGAAAATAGGGGCTACGGTGTTTTTTAAGAAAAGGTACGTCCTTTGAAATATCCGTAGTATTCCTTGGCCTGTCATTAAAATACTCACGATTCGTTACTTTTGGAAATAAGTATGACTCAAGCCCAAATCTAACATCTACTAAGTAAACTACAGGACAAGCTAAGAGACTAACCAGAGGGGTATGGAAATCCACCTAAGTCCGAGTCGATATATCTAGTAGTCGGTGATCCCGCCTCAATAGCGTCACGTACGATAAAATATATATATAATACGACATCCTTGAGTCAAGAGTGCGGATCTATCATCATTTTATATCTCGTACGGTAAATCCATCGTACGGTATCCCAAAATCAGGGTACGGGTCAACCATCACATATACCTCAATATCTATATAGTATCATCATCATAATATCATGAACTAGGATACTGATCTAAAGTCTAGTACATACAGATACCATCCAACATATATCGCGTATGTATGAAAACATATCGCTCAACGATCCGCTAATATCATGTCGTATCTCATAACACGGCCCAAATCGCATTACCGATCTCACAGCATCATGCCCAATCACATCGACTCATCTCCAAGTACCACATACTATCTTCATCATCCGTGTATATGTATACATACATGCTTACATACATACATACATACATATATATATATATAAATTCATACTCATATACATATATGTATATATATATCCACATATACGCACAAGAAAATCGAATGTATGCGTGCGTGTGTCCGTGTGTGCCAATCTTTACTCTAGGGTTTCGGGACTAAGAAGCTAAACTAAGTTACTTCCAATTACACTAAAACTAACCCATGAACACCTAAAGCCTATCTTGATAATCATTTAGTCTCACAACACACACACACACACACACACATAGATATACGTATTCATATACTACACTACGAAATTGCGGGGGTGCTATACGCCATCCACCCGACTTCCCCCGTAGATATACATCTACTCACCTTGATCCTTTCTTGCCGAAGTCGATATCGCCTTACTCCTCCTTGTCGTACGGCATCCACATGGGTACCTACACGTATCACAAATAGTATCGTAAATCGAAATCGCGGATGAAAACTAAAACTACACACGAAACACATATAGGTTAGAACCTATGGTCTACGCATGCAAAAGAACCAAACAACCCTCGAGATTGACGTGCAAACGTCACACCACCAATTCAAAACCCAAATACTAAACTCCAAGTCATAAAAAGTTGCAAAACCAAAGCAGCAACACAAGAAAACACTTCCAAATTTCGTTTCAGGTGAAATTAGCCAATTCTACACATGTGGAAGGTCTAATTTACTGAAGATAAAGCTAAGGACCCAATATGAATCAATTTGGTCATACCCAGTGCGCAAATTGCGGCCAAATGGGTTAAATTTGCGGCCTATGTGAAGGAGTTGGGGCTCGGGTCTCTTGGTAGCTTCCAAGTTGCCTGCACGACTCACAGTAATCGCTAAATAATTTTTAAGGTCCCTGGGTTATAGCAGATCTCCAAAACACATCACCCAAATCAACAAAATCTGACATTGGGGTTTCTAAGTTCAAGATGTGGGGTTTCAGTCCCATGTTTGGTCCAGGTTTTATCAATAACGGAGCTGTAGCCACTTAAGACACCTTAATTTCACTTTTCCAATACACACAAAACCCTAGCCTCCTCTAGGAATTTTCATATGTCATAAAACCTCACTTAAACACTTCTGAACATGTATATATGCTAAAGGAAATGGATTATTACACTAATGGTGAAGAAAATAGCTCATTTGGCAACTCAAGAATTTTCTTGAGTTGCCCCAAGTGCTCAAAATCCAAACTTTCTAGGTCTCTCATGCTTGTAGTGAGCTTGTGTACATTTTTAGTGAAGAGGGTGCAAGGTTTTGATGCATTTTTGGGGTTGATATGAGGTGTAGGAAGAGGTGGAAGGAGGAGGGCAGCCATGGTTGAGGAGTGGGAGATGAAAAAGATGAAGATGATGAAATGGGAGCCATGAGCCAAGGGTCAAATGACCCCCTCACCTCTCTCTCTTTTGCCCATACCCATTTCTTTATTCATTTCCTTTTTCTTTTCTTTTTTATTTCTTTTCTCTTTTATTTCTAAAACAAATGAGAACCCAAAATGAAACCATGCACAAATAAAGACTTGAAATCATGTTTTAAACAAAAATGTGACAAGTATATTTACAATATGACATGGTGCATGTCATGTGTATAATCATGCTTAATGCATAATTAGTGAACATCAATCAAGTTTAGGATAAACCTGTATATATTAATTATAAAAAATTATAATTTGCCTAAATCACATAAATCCCTTCAAAAATCACCATTCAATTTAATTCTCCAACATTTTCCAAACTATTGGTATATAATTATAACGCATAATTAAAATATTCATAATATTTATTATTTTAATTATACAAATTCCCAAAAATAATATTTTATTTTTCTGAAATGTTAAATAGCTTGAGTTGGAGATTCCTCAACGTAGATCATCTTCGGCCTCGAAGATCTTTAAGCAAGCTCGTTCCTTTCGCCTAGTGGAGCCTAATGAGTGTCCGGGAGACCACTACTTGGAGCAATGGGACTATTACATGGAGCTTTAGAAGTGAAGGACCGGTCTACAAAGGTTGTATTCCTTGTTCATGTTAGTGTATATGCCCTAAGGGCCATTATTGTATCATACTAGTTTGTATATTACTTAATGGAAGCTTGGGATATTCACAGTTATATATAACAGTCTTGCTAAACATGGTAGTATGCTACTTGGTTTTATCTATCTTAATATGTGAGTATACGTATTGATAGAGCTCTTAGGATCTTGCTTGACTACCAGCGTTGTGATGGCAGTCACACTAGTGGGGGCTGGGTAGTCTACAAGCACATCCTTTTCCAGGTCCCTAGTCGTAGGATTATCGAGACAGGGCATCGATACTTCGGAGTAGACTAGTGTGTACGCTTCTCATCCCAGTTGGGGAGATGGTCTGTCCCACAGCCATCAGTACGTCGTACTGGAGATAGTATACAGGTGCTCGTTGGGTTACGGGTACACCGGACAGGACTCGCAGGGAACTGTTGGTTGGTATTATACCCATTGTCAGTTAACAGTTCCCAGGTGACATGAGTACAGCATAGTCCGCAGACTTGACACTGCTACTTCGCCTCGAGTGTGTCCCACTGTTCTTAGATTGCTACCCAACCACGGTTCAAAGGAGCCGTGCAAACAGGTAGCAGTTGGGTGCAGTCCCGAGCACTTTGAGGCAGTGGCGGTTAGACAGGATTCGTCTCTCCCGGTATTGGGAGATGATATCGCGCTGTGTCAGAGAGCCAATACACAAAGTCCCTGGCCAGGGCAAGCGAGATTTTACTGGTAGGTTCCAGTAGTTTCTCAAGGTGTAATGGGCTTCACTCCGACACGACTTATACCGCTATTAGGGGACTGACGCTTGCCGCCCCCTAGGCCCGATATGCGATAGTCTTAGACGAACAGACCGGACTGTACGGAGATTGTCACATCAGGCTCAGGAGGAGTTCGGATGGGTTTCCTCATCGGCCTTCTTATCGACATCTACCTGGGGACCGTTATGTACAGCTAGTGCCGCTTGCGGTCTGTAGTTAAACCCACTGCCAGCGTAGTAGTCGAGTCTTTAGAGTCCCACACAGAGAGTTTCCCTGCTCCAAGCGAAAAGATATAGAGGTCATATGGTTTTACGACAAGGGTTCGGACGCATACGTGTGTTTACGCACGTACGACATTCGGACAGTTTTTACTAGCCGGCTTTGGTTTAAGCCAGATTCTACTATCGGGTTATTGGATTTATACAGTCTAATGTTTTTCCGTGTTTTCACGGATAGGAGGGGCGTTCTCGTAATTTCACGAGAAGCTTCTAGAAGGATGGTGACTTGGGGGTTTAGGTGGCATTTGCATTTATTGATTAAGTGGCTCATTTGTGTGATTCATCCATGGAGTTAATGCATCATTTATTGATCTAATGACTCATGAGATGAATCACTCATTTGAATCAATGAAGCATGGTTGTTAAATGATTTATATTATTTATTTCATAAAACATTATGCTTCAAATATTCATGAGAGCTCATTATCTCTTCTCATTCTCATGCTCACCTTCTCTCTCCTCAAGCTCTCTCTCTTCAAACCCTAATCCTCCTCTCTCATATGTTGAGATCAAGGATTAGATAGACTAATTAATCCATAAACCTCACTCTATATCACCTATGTACCTTTGATTAGCAACTAAAGAAACTTAGTTACCTCAAGTTTAGAGGTGAAGATTGGATTAGAAGCTCTCGGGTGGATCGTCTATTACATAGAGGAGGCCGAGGAGGAGGTGGATAACGAAAAGAAGAAGGACTAGGTTCACTAGGTATAATCTCTTTTCATAGTAGTTAAGAACTCCTATACTTGTGTTAGTTATAGTTTAGCAAAGATTCTTCGGTTAGTCGATGTTTATTCAAAGAACAAGATCGTTTTTCATATTTCCGCCTCCCCGCAACTCGTGGTGTGTTGTACATCGACTTACAGTGGTATCAGAGCCTCGCTAAACAATAATTAACTCATTAGCAAAGTCGTAAGAATTTCGAATGCAAAACGAACCGGAAAAAACATCGAAATCACATAGTTTCTGTCGAATTTAAAACAGGCCCTAAAAATTGTTCAGGGACCTGCAGAATAACCTATACGGAAATATAAGAACACTAAAAAAAATTGGGTTCATGAATCGACAAAGAGCCGCGGAACCGCGGCCGATCCCACCGATCCACCGCGGATCCGCGGCCGAGTTGGAGCCGATTCAGCCCAAGTTTTTCCACTGGCTCTTCTGTGATGTTTTTGTCTTTTCTGGAATGTTTATTTTCTGCTCAAGTCTCAGGTGCACAGAGAAGTTTTGGAGTAGAATCTGATGTGTTTGCTCGATCGAAATTATACGATGTTTGGCTAATAAGATTATATCTGTGATTGTATAATGTGTTCGTAAACCTCCCCTAACTGCTAGTATGTCGGTTGGCAGGGGGTTGCACATTTCTGTAATGGATTTTACTGTTTGTGGTTATGAACTGTATTGGATTGTTATGATGATTAGCCGGGGTTTGTGATAGGTTATTATATTCATTCATTCAATATAACTGTAATTTGTTGTAATATTATTTTGCGGGGCACATCCAGGTTGCGATTGTAGCCACCGTTGTATTATTTCATTTTACTGTTTTTGCTCCTAGGATAGACCCAAGGTGGGGTGCACAAACTACCGGGTACTTTGAAGTGTTTAGTGGCCTATTCACGTTGTTGAGGGAGACCGCTTCACTTCGGGTACTTGCCGGGTAGTTTGCCGTACCCGTAGGGGTCTAGGGTGTGGTAATGGCTATTCATCATAACTGTGTAATCCGTCTTTCGTTGTAGGCTTAAAGCAAACGCGGATTGCTTGTATATCCAATAATGTTCATCTGAGATCTGGAATGCCTATTATTGCGTCTGACTAATGTACAATATCTATTTATGATAGCTATTTAGACGTTACTTATGTTTTACACCCGCGCTAGCCCAGCCCCCGCTCTACCGTTAGTTAAGTAACCTAACGGGTGATGACGGGACCCAGTGGCGAATGCGGATAGCATAAGAGGACGTTGTATTTTCGTTGTTTTCTGCAATGATAGGTTAATGATGGGATGCATTATTATTAATGCAAAGAAAATAAACCAAAGTTTAATCGTTGGAACAATTTAAAAGAAACCACTCGGTTATTTTTAAAACAGAAGATATTTTTAATTGCGGAGCTTTAACCACTCTTTTTAAAAGCTATCGGGTTCCTTCGGTTATATCAAGTTCACTACGTTCACGGTTTCGCCAAAACCATTCGTAGCCCTCCGTCATTTCATTTGGGTATTCAGTAGTATTCAAGCTATGTATTTTGACCAACGCCAATGCATAGTGTTTGGTAGCTGCTGGGTATACATTTGTTACATAGATAGATGAGTTAGTTTGGGACAGTCGTATTATCATTTTGGCCAACGTCAAGGATATGTACGGATGGGTTCAAATTAACAAGATAATGATGGGTAGAACTTGACATGTGACTTATGACATTTTGACCAACGCCATGGTCATAAGAGCATGGGGCAAAAATTTATATCGGGAATTTCTAAAGAAACTGAAATTTGCAAAGAGATGCATACCACTTGGAGTTTGATGAATGTTGGTAGGATTCCTTCAACATTATCATACGATGATATTTGGATCCCGATCCTACTGTGAGTATATGCTACTCATCAGGAGATTCGTCACTTAACGATCAATGCTATAAACCAAGTAGGTGTCGAGAAAGGTGTCAGCGGGGCTACGTCCCCAGAGAAAAGAGGTTATTTAATTAAGGAACTTTGCGAAAGCGTTGGAAAACCTCCCTCGAAGTATCGACACTGGCCTGGCTAAACGGTTAAGCAAGTATTGTACGGTGAGAATAGTCCTGGCTAGTTCTTCTTTTTTGGTTTGAGGAGTGATTCGAGAAACAGTGGGAGCCATCCAGTTTAGATAAACTAAAAACCACTCTAAACTTGCAAGAGCATCATGCTAAAATGTTTCTTCTCTCTCTCCTACTTGCAGCGACCCTAAAAATGACTGGACTTAAGTTACTTTTAGAGAAAAATATACTGACAGGGCCAAACTCTAAAGATTGGCTGCGGTATGTCAAAATGGCTTTGACCTATGACAAATTGGGGTATGTCCTCACCGCTAAGGCACCTGCAGTCCCAGGTCCCAAATCCAGTAATGCGGATAAGGAAATCCGCAAAACCTGGGAGTTAGATTGCGCGAAGACCAAGTGCATCGTACTTGCCTCGATGAACAATGAACATCAGAGGATCCACGAGGATATGGATTTTGATGCCATATTTCTCTATACAAAGAAACTTTATGGAGAGAAATCTCGTATAGCAAGATACGAGACCTCAAAGAACTTGTTTCGAGCGAGGTTGGCCGTCGGATCATCGGTAGGAGAACATGTCCTAAAGATGATAGGCTATATTGAAGAGCTCGAAGACCTTGGGACGACTTTGGATAATGAGCTCTATACAGACCTGATTCTCGAGTCCCTTCCTTCCACCTACGCCTAGTTTATTTTGAATTTCAACATTCAAAGAAAAGAAGTTGAACTTCCAGAACTTCTTAACATGTTGAAGAGTGCAGAGGGCACCTTGCAGAAGGCAAGGGAAATACCTGCTATGTTTGTTAGCGGTGCTTCTTCTTCCGGGTCCAAGGCTAGGGCCAAAGGAAAGAAGAAAAAGGCCGCCACCAAACCTAGAGGAGGTGTTAGTAAGGTGGGAGCGAAGGGAAAGAAAAAGTTTGCGGTACCAGTAGTGGCCCAGGATGAGTGCTTCCATTGTCATAGGAAAGGGCACTGGAAGAAAGATTGCAAGGCATGGAACGCCAAGAACCAGGGACCGAAGCAAGCTGTGGCTTCGACTTCAGGTGTGTTTGTAATTGAGAATTGTCTGTCAATCAACTCTACTTCCTGGGTATTGGATACCTGATCAGTATCTCATATATGCATTTCATTGCTGGCACTGAGAAACCGTAGAGTACTGAAGGATGGTGATATGACCCTGATGGTTGCTAACGGAGCTAGCGTGGGAGCTGTGTCCGTAGGGGATTATCACCTGGGATTGACGAGTGGACATATTTTGGTTTTACATAACTGTTTTTGTGTACCTAGTTTAACGTGTAATATCATATCAGTTTCCTTGTTATCAAATAAAGGTTTTTATTTCACGTTTGTAAGCGATGTTGTTAACATCCACCTTAATCATAGTTTGATTGGATCCGGTACACTGGATAACAGTACATATGTCTTAAACCAACTCCAGATTTTCAATGTCCAGAACACACTAAAAAGAAAGTCTCCAGATTTAAATAAGGCTTTCTTATGGCATTGTAGACTAGGTCACATCAATGAGACAAGGTTAACTAAGTTACATAAAGAAGGATATTTGGACTCGTTCGAATATCAAACTTATGCCACTTGTCAATCATGTCTCAAAGGAAAGATGACAAAGACTTCATTCACTGGACATGGAGTAAGAGCGAGCGAGCTCTTAGGACTCATACACAGTGATGTATGTGGTCCAATGTCTACAGATGCAAGAGGTGGTTTTTCCTATTTCATTACTTTTACGGATGATTACTCAAGGTACGGATTCATTTATCTGATGAAACATAAATCCGAGGCTTTTGAGAAATTCCAAGAGTATAAGAATGAAGTAGAAAACCAAACTGGCAAAAGTATCAAGACACTGAGATCTGATCGAGATGGCGAATACTTAAGTGCCGAGTTCCTAGGTTACCTAAGAGAGAAAGGAATTCTCTCTCAGCTTACTCCTCCAAACACTCCACAGCATAACGGTGTATCGGAGAGAAGGAATCGAACCCTATTGGATATGGTACATTGCATGATGAGTAATGCTGAGTTACCACAATCTTTCTAGGGTTATGCGCTAGAATCAGCGGCATGTCTTTTGAACATAGTTCCTACCAAGAATGTGCCTACCACGCCATATCAGATGTGGAGTGGGAAGAAACCCTATCTTCAGTAGCTGAAGATATGGGGATGTCCAGATTTTGTTAAAAAGAAGCATGTTGACAAGCTGTAACGTTTCTGAATCGTTTTACGAATTTTCCCGTTTCAGGGCAAAATTGTCGGTTTTTCCCGTTTTAACCCGATTTCGATCAAACGTCCGTATAACCTTACCGGCACTTTTTTTAGCTAAAATAAAGCTTGTGCGCGAACTTTAGGGGTATTTGGGAGGTGATTGATCTCAAAAACTATCTCTAAACCGCAATCAAGAACGGCGTCGCATGAAGCTAGCCGGTGAGTACGGGTCGGTCCACAGGGATTTTGTGAATCTCCTAGTCGCGCTTACGAGTTAATTCCGAAGGGTGTTCGGATTAATTATTAAATCTAAAAACCTAATTAACCTAAGGCAATTATCTAGATCTACTCTTGCTAGGGTTAGGTTTAGGGATGGCTTGGAAATGTAATTAAATATCACCGCTTTCAATACCCGAATGAAGATCTATGAGGAGTTATGGTAATTATCAATAAAGTGGATTAGATCCGTTCGGGAAGGTGTTCCTTCCTCTAGGTTATTGTCCTTCCTTTAGAGATCCTTACCCTAACCTCCATGGAAAACATCACACCCGGACCTTTATACTACGGTATCACCGCTACCTCGAGGGATAGAGTGCCGTAGGGAGCGGTATGTGCATGTATGCATGGAGTCCTATTGTAAATATTTGGTGGGTAAGAAAAGGATGAGAGATCTCATCTCTCAAAATCCTTCCCAAAAGCTAAACCCTAAACAAGTTCCTAGGGTATGAAATTAAATCTACCTAGGGCAAGGAATTTAAATCTACACTAAGGCAAAAAATTAAATCACTTACAGGTGCATCCCTCCAATCATCCATGCAGGGTTGTCAGATCTGAATTTCTGAATGGAGAAGAAACACCGATGCTCTCCAAAAGATTTCTAAATTTTATTCATTAAAGAGAGGCATAGCCTTTACAATGATTTAGAGTTCCTATTTATAGAGGATAGGAAACCCTAGGTTACAATTGATTCGCATGTCTACATTTACCAAAATATCCTTAGGAAGACCTAGTCAAAGTAGACTTCAAGATTTGGTAAAATTCTATGTCTGGAAATTTTGGAACTGATTCTGGGCTTCTTGGGCTTTTTATTTCTTTGGATCTTTATTGAATTTGGCTTCTCTATTTCTTTCAGATCTCCAGTGAACAATTGCAGTGGACTTTTAACCGTTTACTTTGTAATCTTGGACCTTGCATTGCCTTGTACTTTATGAATTTTCTCTTTGATGTAGGCTTGATCAAGAGTCTTCTGTTTGTTGGTCAAAGTCCACTTTTGCATCGCCTTTTCCCTTTTTCATTGTTTTAGATCCAAGAACCTGTAACCTGTAACATGTAGCAGACATGCGTCAAAAGCACCTGTTTATTTGTAAAAAGAATAAGAATGGGGAATATAATAATGCAATATTCTGATGTGAACAAATACCCCTAAACTTATCTTTTGCTCGTCCTCGAGCAAACTTATTTTTTTATTCTCTACAAAAAACTAACCGCACTTTCGTAGGGAAACGCGATTGCACTGAGCACGTGCAACAAGCCGTTAAACCTCTAGGTGTCCCTAGTAGGAGGAGTGTTGTCTCCTGAGGGTTTTCAGCGGATTACACCCACAAAATCCTATCAATTCGGCCCATTGACTTTTGTTCTCCAATTAGGTTTTCTAACAAGGAATTCTATTATCTTTTGACTCGCAAATTATCCGCCCACATTCTTCACACTTCCTCATTATTTAACTTAAGATTATATATGTTATGTAGACCTACTTAGCATTC
The DNA here is from genome assembly GCA_030015575.1 of Agapanthus africanus. Lineage (NCBI taxonomy): Eukaryota > Viridiplantae > Streptophyta > Magnoliopsida > Asparagales > Amaryllidaceae > Agapanthus > Agapanthus africanus. The sequence continues at coordinate 241,396,495 of CM057343.1, read as the reverse complement.
GGCATCTCTTAAGTCTTCCTTCTAGGGTTTCATCTCCACTTAGGAATTTCTATCAACTTTATTAAAGATATAAGTTCTATTTTTCATTCCTCTCTCTTATCTAAATTCCAATCACATATCCCTACGTGTGTATATAGATCACCCCTACACTTGAAGATTCAAATCAAGCAATCATACTCTCGTCCATTGTCCAAAGCACTTATTAACTAGTGAATTTTTAAATGAAATTTGCTTAAACATCGTTCATGCGACCGTTAATACTTCTTGAGGTACCAACAACCGATTATAAGATCCGTTAGCACTTTAAAGCGTACTTCCTAATTTTGCAACACCCAAGGTTTTAGCAGTGACTCCCAAACCAGTTGGTCTAAGGCACTAGGTGATGAAGCACCCTCGCTAAATATTTTTCTATTTTTGCAGCCTTAAGTAATCACAAAAACCAGTGTCCATTTTTTTATTCTTTATTCACTTTTTTTTTTCTTTATTTTCATTGTACTAAGGACTTTTGACAAGAGCACTTCAAGGTCTCTTCTACTATTCCAAGTTTCAAGGTGCGTGATTGTGCAAATTGTAGGGTATACATTTTTAGAATCTAGGCTTAAGCTAGGAACTATTTTTCAAACTTATACTCTAATAAGAACATCAATACACTTCCCTAATTTTGACTTAGCCCAAGAAGTGAACCCAAAATTTGCCTATTTCTAAATAAACTACAAGGCATATACTTTCTACCGTTAAACTTTAAGGAATGTTATCTTTAGGGTTTTTAATTCACTAAGTCTAAGATCTAGTTGTTCCTAGCCAGTTAACCTATTTGTCAAACTCAAGTCAAATATGGCCAAAATTGAATACAATTATTTTTATAATTTTTGAAATTTTTCAAATTTTTATGGGTTTTCAAATAAATATGCACATGAAAAAATATGTACAAATGAATGCGAAGGAAGAAGATGTACCGAGCATACCCCCAAACTTGAACTTGACAGTGTCCTCACTGTCATACTAAACCAAGAGGGTCAAAATACTGGCACTCCCCTGTTTATTTATTTATAAATTTTTTTTTGTTTTTATTTTTTTTGAATTTTTTGAATTTTTTTATAGAAAAAAGAAAAGAAAAAGATATATACATATATACAACAAGCATCCCCCCCAAACTTAAGCTTGGCCTTACACAAGCCAAAGGTTAGCACCAACCATTCAAAAATCTTATCGTGAAAATGGTATAGTTGGTGCAAGAAAATGAGAAGCACGCGAGACCGTGTGGAAAGAAGAATGGTAGAATACGGTCTTGGTGGGGGAGAAGAATGGCGAAAAGAAGAAGGAAGTGGAGTACGATCTTGAGAGTGTAAATTTAGTGAATAAATTAGCACAATATGTGATGACCGATATGTTATAAGCGATTGCGCTAACGTATCTACTCGTTGAGAAATGGGATCAAATCCCTCAAGATTCGCAAGAAAACATGGGTACGCCCAACTTGGTATCGGAGATGAAAGCGTAACGGTCATTTGTACGGTCGGGACAATAGGAGAGACGAAAGGGAGTGAATTAGGGATAGTATCTTTCTCACTGTAGTAAACTGTTTCGAACTTGAAAGATTCCATTAATGGTTCGAAACTACTATAATCAACTGAGTCTGATGGCTCATCTGAAAATGTAAGGGACTCAAACTCGGGCGCTGTGTCATCAACATCGTCCGAAAAAGTGAAACACTCGTAAGTGTTATCATCTGTGAGAACAGTATCAGATTCAAAAGAAAATCTTTCAAGCTCACAGTCTTCAAGCGGGGTCGGAACGATGGGAAGGAGGGAGGGTGATATAACAGTCAAAGGTTCAGGAGGATGAATTGGAAAATCAGACACATCAAACAAAAATTATTCAACCTCAATATTATCCTCAAGACTTTTCTCAATACTATCCTCAATATTCAACGCATCCATGCCATTATCATCAAAATCTAGACGCATATGAGATTCGGGAGAAACATTTAATAACTCAGGATGATGATTTGAACATAAAATTTCAAGCAAATCGACATGTTCATCATCCGAAATATTCCCGGCGTCTATATCCTCAATCAAGTGAAAATCAATTTCTTTAGACACCTCATCAAAAGTATGGATATCTATCGATTTAGGTTCTAGATGGGAGGTGTAAAGATCGAAAGGATTAGGTGCGGTTTCACTCGAAAGGGGTTCCTCACAATCTGGCAAATCAAACACTACAAAATCACACAACTCGTTTTTATTTTCAACAGGTGAACTATTTAGGGCAATCGATGGAAAACAGGAGTTGTGGGCTTCAATTGGTTAAGGGTAGGTTTGATTTGAAAATCCTCTCTCATTCTTACTCTGTCCAACTGCCGCCTCATACATTGAAAAATTTGGAGCTAGCGGGACACTAGCTACCGGTTCACTAGGTTGCATAAGGGCGGCCACGGACGCTTCAACATTCCTAGTCATTTTATTTGTTGCAGCAATATAAGCCTCCAACGACTCTTCCAAACTAGACTTAGGTGGTGAGGGGGTTTCGGTAAAGGATTCAAAATGGTGTGGATATGTGAAACTCCCTAATGACTGTGTAGAAACAGTGTCTAGTGAAGGTGGGAAAGTCGGGTAGGACTGGTAGGAAGTGGGTGATTGGACAGGGGTAGGGTCAACATGTGGATAAAAAGGTGAATAGTCGTACGGATCCCTAGAACTAGATGAGTGGAGAGGGGTGAAAGATCGACTGCGAGATTGAGCAATATGCTCAGCAATGGACATCGGCTTAGGAGTCACAGCAGGACTTGAAAAAGTGGTGTCAACATACGAAGGTAGTGAAGGTTGACTTGGTTGACACAAAATGGGTTGAAAAGTCAAACTGTTTCTCCTAGACGGCTTTATTTGATCTTTCAACGAAATTTTTGGCAAGGAAGGATCGTTTTTAAATTGACCGAACAAATTAACATATGACGCAAAATTAGGTTCGGGATACCAAAGTTCGGCTAATGATTTTTTATGTGGAGTACCCATGTTAGAAGAAGAAAGGTGACAAGAAGGAAGATTGGGTGGTGCAAGGATTTATTTGGGGCTAAAAAATTTTGCAAGTTCTATAAAATATTTGTCCTTTTTATTTTCATTTTTCATTGATTTTTTTCTTTCTCTTTATTTGGAAAAATTTTGTTGCAAAAAGATTTTAGAGCAAAGATATGCAACAGCAAAATATTTTATAGAAAAGATATACAACAGCAAAATATTACTTACAATCAATTTAGTTCAAGCGGGGCCCAAAAATCCTGCACAAAATTGTTATATGGAAGGGAAAATATTTTTAAAGTGCACAAAATCCTGCAGGAATTTTTCAGAAAATATATTTCAAAAATTACAGAGGAGAAACAGAAGATCTTACAGAAAAATTTTCAGAAGAAGATGCCACTGTACCGCCGCCTTTCCGCGGTAAAAACGCGTTTGTGCCGCATTTTCACGGCGAGATTGTCGGCTCGAGTCTCCAAAAAATTTTATATGCTCTGATTCCACTAGAAGGCCGCGGTTCCGCGGCCTAAGGTGGGTTTTGGCCGCGGAATCGCGGCGGGTTGGGGGTTTGGGGCTCCAAAATTTTTGTGCTTCTCTGTTTTTTAAAATCCCTTCTGTTCCGATATCTCTTTTTCCGTTTCGCTTTCTGGAAATCTCCAGATCCGAATTTGTATATCCTGCAAAATTCAAATAACAAAGTATCCCTTCCAAAAAGAACAAAATATATATTTTTTATATTTTTATGATTTTTTCAGATTTTTATGATTTTTTAAATTTTATGATTAACCCGAAATTGCGAAAAGGAAAATTCTACGCCATCCCCGGCAACAGCGCCATTTGATTGATCTCAAAAACTATCTCTAAACCGCAATCAAGAACGGCGTCGCATGAAGCTAGCCGGTGAGTACGGGTCGGTCCACAGGGATTTTGTGAATCTCCTAATCGCGTTTACGAGTTAATTCCGAAGGGTGTTCGGATTAATTATTAAATCTAAAAACCTAATTAACCTAAGGCAATTATCTAGATCTACTCTTGCTAGGGTTAGGTTTAGGGATGGTTTGGAAATGTAATTAAATATCACCGCTTTCAATACCCGAATGAAGATCTATGAGGAGTTATGGTAATTATCAATAAAGTGGATTAGATCCGTTCGGCAAGGTGTTCCTTCCTCTAGGTTATTGTCCTTCCTTTAGAGATCCTTACCCTAACCTCCATGGAAAACATCACACCCGGGCCTTTATACTACGGTATCACCGCTACCTCGAGGGATAGAGTGCCGTAGGGAGCGGTATGTGCATGTATGCATGGAGTCCTATTGTAAATATTTGGTGGGTAAGAAAAGGATGAGAGATCTCATCTCTCAAAATCCTTCCCAAAAGCTAAATCCTAAACAAGTTCCTATGGTATGAAATTAAATCTACCTAGGGCAAGGAATTTAAATCTACACTAAGGCAAAAAATTAAATCACTTACAGATGCATCCCTCCAATCATCCATGCAGGGTTGTCAGATCTGAATTTCTGAATGGAGAAGAAACACCGATGCTCTCCAAAAGATTTCTAAATTTTATTCATTAAAGAGAGGCATAGACTTTACAATGATTTAGAGTTCCTATTTATAGAGGATAGGAAACCCTAGGTTACAATTGATTCGCATGTCTACATTTACCAAAATATCCTTAGGAAGACCTAGTCAAAGTAGACTTCAAAATTTGGTAAAATTCTATGTCTGGAAATTTTGGAACTGATTCTGGGCTTCTTGGGCTTTTTATTTCTTTGGATCTTTATTCAATTTGGCTTCTCTATTTCTTTCAGATCTCCAGTGAACAATTGCAGTGGACTTTTAACCGTTTACTTTGTAATCTTGGACCTTGCATTACCTTGTACTTTATGAATTTTATCTTTGATGTAGGCTTAATCAAGAGTCTTCTGTTTGTTGGTCAAAGTCCACTTTTGCATCGTCTTTTCCCTTTTCCACTGTTTTAGATCCAAGAACCTGTAACCTGTAACATGTAGCAGACATGCGTCAAAAGCACCTGTTTATTTGTAAAAAGAATAAGAATGGGGAATATAATAATGCAATATTCTGATGTGAACAGGAGGTTTTGGTTCAGATAGAATTTTTCCCAAATAAAATATTATTTTAAGCGGTATTTTGTGCACGTAAATCGGAAAAATTTTCTCTTGTGAATAAATTTATTTTTTTGTCACTAAAATTATTATAGAAGCTTCTTTTCAAATATTTAGATTTTTCTTTGTGCAATAGGATTTGGATTAAAAAAGAAAAGTAAAGAGTGAAAGGTGGCAAAATTGGTTTAATTAGCATTTATTACTCTCTTTCCTAGCTATTTCTTCACCCAAAATTCACAAAAATACCCCCAATATCCCCATGGCCGACCCTTATCTCCAATTTCTGTCCAAAATATTTCCCAAGCTCATTTCTTCATGATTTCTTCAAAATTCTTCAAGAAAAATTCCAAAATAAATCCACAAAAATCCTAAATAAATATAAAACTATCTTTTCTTTCACTAATCCTTCTTGGTTCTTCAACAAGCTTGGGTTTTGATACTAAGATGATGGATTAAGCTTCATTTTAGTGTTCTTGGGGAGGTATAATTCTTACCTTAATCCTTTTATACTTGCTTTAATCTTAAATCTAGCTAATTTAGTTAGCTAATTTTGTGTTTAGTTTAGTTTTTAAATTATGATTAATTCATTTATATTTGGTTTAAGAAATTCTTGTTAGGGTTAAATTTTGTTAAGTGTTTAGTGTTCTTTTTATGTGTTAATTTGTGTTTTGGAGATGATTAACCCAGTAGAAAATGCTAATTTTTGTTAATTACTACTTTTGTCTAATTAAGGGTTTTTGCTTGCTAGGTTTTTGCTAAAGCTTAATTAAGGAAATTTAAAAATATAGAAATAGTTTAAATTGTTTAACCTTGCTATTTGAAGATATTTGTAAATTATAGTTTTGGTAAAACTCGTAGTTTTGTGCTATAAAGATAAGTACTGCTTACTAGATTTCGGTAACTTTTAGGCGTGGGTTTCTTTTGACGTTGCGACGTTATTTATTTTGAGTCCACGTTTATTATTGTGTTTTGAATGCGCGATCGGAATCTAGACTAGGTGTTTCGTATTTTGGCGACCCTAGTTAGGATTTTTGGCCGATATCGTGCGCGTTAGATGCGCTAAGCGCGCAGTGTAATTTTCAGGGCGTTATTCTTGCGTTTCGATGTCTTTTCGTCGATGTAGAATATATGCTTATGTGATGTGTTTGTGAAATTTTAGGTTCGCAAGCGGGGACTTCGGACGCTACGACAGGGGAAAACAGGTGGTAGGCTTCATTTAGCCAGGAGCGTTGGTGAGTAGATTTAACATCTACAGGGTAATCGTCCGCATGACGTTATGCGTCTGGGCTAGAGATTTTAACTTGTCGGATATTCTATGTCATGTTTAGAATTGCGTATTTACCCTATTAATCAGATGTAGTGTGCCTGGACTAGTAGTAGTAGGACATTGCACATATTATTGACGATTTATGTTGCACGAGCACTGTTTGTATGCTACACACACCGTCAATAATTACCATGTCACACACAAACCACTTTTAGATGTTATATTGCTTGGTTAGGGATATTGTGACATTGATTCATATTTCTTATCGCATTTGACATATACTTACCTGTATACCTATAGGGTATTGTACCATTAGTGATAGATACATACACACCGAAGGACATAGCTACAGGTGTGCTTTACATTTCATACTTCACTTATACCTGATAGGTATATCACATCATTACAAATAGGTAGATACCTATATTTTCTGCCATACCTTCATGTGTTTACATATATCTGGTTATAGCTATGTATTTACCCTTATTGTTGTATCATTAAGAATTGGATATATTAGGAACCACATGATATTTATATTAACTGGTTGCAGTTATTTAGCGGCTTTTCCTTTATACGCTTACATTACAGTTTTTATATTGCGTATACTTTATTCATGGATTTTCGCATTGTTATATGGATTTTTCATGATGTTTTCTGGATTCGGGAACCGTGGGAGTTCATGAAATTTTGCATTATTTGAAAAACCCGGTTTCCTTGATATGATATTTTAGCAGCCACCATGAGATTTATCGTTTACGATGTGTATACCCCAAGCGAGGAAAGTTCGGATCCGTGTGTGGGTACATGGTGGGGCCCGGAGGTACCCCGAAGCAAGAACGATGTCGTGGTGTCAGGCGATGAGGCTTAGGGGAACCATACTATCCGGTGACAGGACCAATGACTCAGCGGCTATCATGTGGATACCGACGGGAGTCATGTACGTATAAATACGTCGAGAGACGAGGGTCAGAGCTAGGCACTCGAGCTTTCGGGATAGCGTTTGATACATACCTATCAGGGGGCCAATCATAGAGACAGCACCTGATGGATCAGAATTTCTGTGTCGATGCTTAGAACATTGGTTTCATGATATTTCTAATTACTCCTTTATATATAAAAAAGATGATTGAGCCGCTGTTATATATACCCTTACACCAATATTAGTGGAATGGGATGCTAATATATGTGTATTGACCTCATCATATTTATTTACGCCATTATATTTAGGATGTTAGAATTTTGCTGGAGATTTTGACTCGGGATATAAGAGATTCATTTGAGATTGGATACTGGATAGGTATGTGAGATCTACTTACTGTTGTACATTCAAGATATGAGAGATATACTTGATATTGTACATACGAGATATGTGAGATCTACTTGATATTGTACATTCGAGATATATGAGATCTACTTGCTGTTGTACATTCGAGATATATGAGATATACTTGATGATTGTACATTCGATATATGTGAGATATACTTGAGGTTGTACATTCGGGATATATGAGATATACTTGATATTGTGCAATTGAGGAGATGTGATACTTAGATAATATGAGAGCCAATTTGGGGGCTGATTTGAGGAATTGGGATTTGAATTGTCTTGTTGGATTGTGATCCTACCACGATGTCAGGATTCCGTGGAAATGACATACTTCACTCCATACCCCACCTTTATCTATTTGTGCACTGCTTCATGTATTAGTAGTACCTGTTAGAGTACCTTCATGATTATTGCACATTTACATTCTCATATCCCTATCGCATGATTATTGCATACTGTTGTCCTATCATTATTGCTTTATATATATTGGTTGTACCTGCTAGTGTACTTTCCATTATTCTGCATTCATATGACATGTTATTACTGGTAATTGCATATCTTAGATTCACGCATTTCGTGCATACTTGCGATTACCTGCATATGTTATTTACTATTCATGAGTTGGCAACACACCCCCGTTGTGCCACAGGTATTGCAGGTGTTTCCCCAGAGTAGTCGAGGCAGGCTATTCACCTATCTATCATCTTTCGCTACAAATACCGCATCGGCTCACCGTGTGCTGTTTTGCTTAGGTGGGTTTTGGTGGTTATTTGTATTTTGTATTGTATATTCGTTGTATTCTTGTACTCTCCATCTGCTACTAGTATGTTGTGACTTAGAGACTTGGTGAGGACGATATTGTATATTATTGTGGATTTGTTGCCTTTTATACAGTTTCCTTTCTTTTGTCTCTTAATTCTTCGCTACGGCGTCGTATATCTGTTGTGATGTTTGTTTTCCGCCGTTGGGCATGGATTTCTGCTCCCGTTTGGGATACTTTACTTTATATTCATGTTGTACCCATTTGGGGGTTAGTTTTTACAAAGGGGGTGCTGCCAAAATTTTAAGGAAAAAGTGGACTCTTTTAAAGAATTTGGGTTGTGATTTCAAACGTTTCAAAAACTTTTATTATCTTTTCCGTATTTTCATGGTGTAGATTTCTGGTTTTTGGTTTTCTTTTACTGCGTTACGTCTGTAGGCGTTGCATAGTATTAAAGCCGTCACGTACAAATTTCGGGTCGTGACATAAGCTCGAGGCACGATCAGTACAGTTTAAGTTTGTGGGATATCCAAAGAACTCCAAGGGGTATCTATTCTATTACGCAGAGGAACAAAAGGTTTTTGTTTCTCATAACGCCCATTTTCTAGAATATCAGTTTTTAGAAAAGGAAATAAGTGGGAGCGAAATAGAACTGGAAGAAATTCCAGAACCACAAACTACTACTGAAAGTTTGGCAGAATCAGTAGTTCAAGAAGAACAGGACATTCCCGCACCCCTCCGCAGGAGTAGTAGGCCGTCTCATCCGCCTGAGAGATACTACGGTTTTCTCATAGATGGGAATAGAGAGGATTGCGTCATAAATGATGATGAACCTACTAGATTCCAACAGGCCATCCAGAGCGGCGACTCGGTACGATGGCTAGATGCAATGTGGACCGAGATGGTGTCTATGTACACCAACAAAGTATGGACTTTGCTCCAGATGGGGTAAAACCCATAGGATGCAAATGGATCTTCAAGAAAAAGATTGGTGTAGATGGACAGATGGAAATCTATAAGGCTAAACTTGTTGCAAAGGGTTTTCATCAAAGACCTGGTTTGGACTATGACGAAACTTTTTCTCCAATGGCTATGCTCAAATCCATTCGGGTCCTTCTTGCTATTGCTGCCTTCCATGATTATGAAATCTGGCAGATGGACGTAAAGACGGCTTTTCTGAATGGTAATTTAGAATAGTGCGTCTATATGGATCAGCCAGAAGGTTTCAATCAGAGTGGGAGCAGCGGGAAAGTATGCAAGTTGCTTAAGTCCATTTATGGACTAAAGCAGGCATCGCGGAGTTGGAACATCTATTTTGATGAAACAGTCAAAGAATATGACTTTATCAAAAATCCAGATGAACCATGTATATATAGTAAAGTTGTAGCACGAAGTGTCGTGTTCCTCGTCTTATACGTGGATGACATTTTATTGATAGGAAATGACATTCCTATGCTACAATCTGTCAAGGGATTCTTGTCACACAGGTTCTCCATGAAAGATTTGGGTGATGTCTCTTACATTCTGGGGATTCGGATCTATCGTGATAGATCCAAGAGGATGTTGGGACTTTCGCAGTCCAGGTATATCAACACTATACTGAAAAGATTCAGTATGGAAGATTCTAAGCGCGGTAATCTACAGGCTTGTCATGGAATCACTCTATCCAAAAAGATGTCTCTCAAGACTGATTTGGAAAGGGATCGCATGTCCATTATACCCTACGCTTCTGCAATAGGCTCTATAATGTATGCGATGTTGTGCACCAGACCAGATGTAGCTTACGCACTCAGCGTGGTAAGCCGGTATTGTTAGTTGTATGTATGCCCTAGAGGCAAGTATTGTACAGATGATGTATATTATATTGGATGCTTGGACATATAAAGAGATGACTTTCTTGCTCGATATGATAGTATGCTATCTGGTTGCTCTTTATCTTAACATGTATACTTATCTCTATATACTGTCTTATAGTTACATGTTGGTAAAGCCCTTAGGACGTGTACTTGACTACCTGGACTATGATGCGGATCATACTAGTGGGGACATGGTAGTCCATAAGTACATCCTTCAAGGTCCCTAGTCGTGGGTGTATCGAGACGGGGCATCGATATACCAGTGTAGACTAGCGTATACGCTTCTCGACCCATGAGATGGACGATGGATGATCCCATATCTAATGGTGTTTGACATCAGAGATGGTATACGGGTGCTCAGTGGAGACTGGGTACACTGGACGGACTCGCCGAGAACTCCCAAATGGTATTATACCTCACGTCAGATGGCAGTTCTCAGGTGACACTTGTGCAGGTTAGTCTGTAGACCCAAGATCGTCATAGAGTCTTATGTGATTCCTACTGTGCTTTGATCTCCACCTTACCACGTCCATGAGGGCATGCAAAACGGTGGTTTTTGGGTACAGTCCCGAGTCACATGGAGACAATGAGCGATAGGAGGGGTTTCGTCTCTCCCGGTATTGGGGGTTGATGTTGCGTAGTGCTCGATTGGCCGTAACAGGGAAGTCCCTGGCCAGGGCTGATTTGAAATTTACTGGTAAGTGTTACCAGTAGTTTCTCGACCCGTTATGAGCCTCACATCGGCACGACTTATCGGTTATTGGGGTCTGACATTTACCACCCCTAGACTTGATATGCGACATATCAGACGAGGAGACCGGACTGCACGGGAAGTGTTAACGGCAGGCTTTTACAGGAGTTGGAGCGGGCTTGCTTGCTAATCTTCTGATCGCTCAATACCCGGGTAGCCGTTACATTTAGCTGACCGCTTACAGCTTGGGGGTGCTTGATATGATCATCACCCACTGCCGGAGTATTGACGAGTCTTAGAGTCCCACAAAGGAGTTACCTAGTCCAGGCAAAACGTTTTGATGCGCATATGCGATATGTGAATGGACCCGGTTAAAATGCGCGTATAAGATACCGTATATTAATCGGGTAGCTTGCTTTTGGTCAGGTCGTATGTGATATGACCGGGTTGCTAAATCAAGTGTTGATTTATCATTTAACCCTTAGTTTCTCGCTAGAAATCCTTTCTTGTATTTTTGGATGTATGCATGCATGTATGCATTTTTTCTTGTTCATGCATATATGGATGTGCATGCACACATACATACATACATCATCCTTCATGGTTGTATATACATAGACGATGGTGGCAATATAAGACTCACACCTTGGTTTTATATATGGATTATTATTTCTATTTGTGTTAAAACAAAAAGAAAAAGAAAAGGATAATCCATGGTTTAGTTTCTACACTCTTCTTTGACCTAACCTTGCTCACCCACCTTTTAACCATGGATTAACTTTCCTTTTATGTTTTAACTCAAATTCAATAATATCTTTATTATTTAACCATGGTTTGAGATGAAGAGTGGAAAATATATATATGCATATATTTTTTGTTTTTCATAACACATTATCTTTTTCTTTTGTTCTCAAAAGGCCATCATCTTCTTCCTCCTTCTTCTTTTGCTCTCTAGATTTCTCTAGTGAGCAAAACACTCAACAAGATAGGATTTTGAAGTGAGAAAAAGTACCACAACACCATTCTACACTAGTCTTGCCCATAAGTGGAGAGTGTTAGCTTCCATTTTCTTTCTTGATCTTGTGAAGTTGCAAGGTTGGACAAAGGAGCTTCGGGTGGATCGTCGTGGACATTAGAAGACCTCAAGCGAACCTTTTTCTAACCCTCAAGTGGCCAAGGAGTCTAGCGTAGGGAGCTACAAAGGTTGTACTCTCAAAACCCTAGCCTTTGTTACTTGTGATGTTGTTTAAGTTATGAAACCCTAATTTTCTAGGAATGATTCTTTGTGTGTTCACTTAGCACCTTAAAAATTTAATTTTGAGACATGTGATACTTCCAAACCCTTTATAAGGTGCTAGGTAAACCTAACATTGGTATCAGAGCCGACCAAGAATTTTAGGCGACACTTTAACGAAGTTAAAACTCCGATCGAACCAAAAAATACGGATTTTTACCACTCTCTGGACATTTTTTCAAAACTGTTGTTTTTCAGAATTAAAAATACTTAAAAAATTCAGCAGGGAAATATAAGCAATACTTTGAAAAACGAACCCATGAACAGTAACTTCGTCCGCGGAACCGCGGCTAAAGCTTGCATAGGCCGCGGCTCCGTGGCCGTACACATCACTTAATTCCTCATTTTTTCACAGTAATGTTTATAACTGCTTTTAGATATTTTTGGGTATTTTTAATCTGAATTTAGTGCTGAATGTTCTGGGGATGGTTTTGGACTCTAAAATTCGATCGGAATTTTGATTTCGTGTTTCTTTCCGGGTAATTTAGAAAGTATTGAATTATTCGAACGAGTATCATTTACTCACTTTTTCACGGGGTTTAAATCTTTCGGAAATACGTGCAAGTTTTGTGGTGGACCCTCTAGAAGACAACAAACCTTAACTCGATTATGTGACCGTCTTGAACTGCCTTTTGAACCATAGGGTTTGAGGCAGTACGGCGTGCCACATGTGAGGCGTTAGCTTGACCCATCAATGGCTGGACCGCTACTACTGTGACACATTCCGGGTTTTTTGAACTCCGCTCAAGTGTTGAGCTTTAGGGAATTTTTGGGTATTTGATCATTCGTTCGAAAACTTTAATACTGTCTGTCTATCTGGAATGTGATGCAATATGTGGAATTCATATAGTTAGACATGAAATACGAAGTATGTGATATTTCGCATTTACGATGTCTAAAGAGAATGTGGATTCCAAATATTGCAGTTTTACACTTTCTTTTCTGTGGCCGTAAGTGTAGTATGTAGTGGTATTGCCGATTGTCGTTGCTATACATCGACGACGATCGGTGTATGCATACTTACTTACGTTGATGATATGATATATTATGTGTTGCTGAGATATGATGTGCTGGATTGTCGCGATTGAATAGCCGGGGGGTTTTATGTGAGATGAGAGTTTTATATTTTCATTCATGTAAATTCAAATGTAATGTAATATTCTTTTATTTGGGGCACTTCCGGGTTGAGGTCGATGTCACCAGTGTTGTATATTATTTACGTTTCCGCATTAGGATGGACCCAAGGAGGGGTGCACAGGTGACCGGGTTCTGGGGTTCAGTGGGAGGCCATCTCGAGGAGTCGAGACCGGGTCTCCTAAACTCCAGAATTGGTAGGGTCGCTTGCCGCTCTCGTACGGGTCCAGGGTGTGGGCTTGGATATTCATCGCGACTGTGGAATCCGTATTTTCTATTGTTGGCTAAATACTAAATACGGACGTCCTAGTATATCCCACATTATATCTATGTTTCTGCTACAAAATCTGTGATGTGCTCATTTGATGTGTTATGATGGATACTGTATATAGTATATATGATATATTATATATATGTTACTTATGTTTTACACCCGCGCTAGCCCTGCCCCGCTTTGCCGTTAGTTACCTAACCTAACGGTGCACGAGGAGACATCGAGGCGAATGCGGATGGCATAAGTGTGCGTCGTATTTATCTGTGATATTTAGGTGACTTAAATGATGGGACTTCATTAATGTGATTAATGAAAGAAAAGAAACCTAAAAGATGTTGTAGAATCAAATTTTCAAAAAGGGTAGCTACAGTTTTTGATTTGCATAGCGATATATACGATATATCCCGCACCTTATTTGATGAGGAAAGAGCCGAGATCCCTTCACCGGGAGTTACCGCTTTAGCAAAACTGACTGATGCTACAACACTCGGTTTGTTTTTGATTGCTTTTGGAGTTTTTTCTTTGCATAGCGATATATATGATATATCCTGCATCTTATTCGATGAGGAAAGAGCCGAGATCCCTTCACCGGGAGTGACCTCTTTAGCAAAACTAATGAAAGCCTCAAAATCACTCCATTTCAACATTCACTCGATTCTACAACGATATCAAGTTCATTACGCAATAGGTTTTCAGAAAAACCTGTCGTAGCCCTCCTTCATTTCAGATAAGTCCTACTTAGTATTCGCGCTACGTTTGTTGGCCTGCGTCAAGGCGTAGTGTGCGGTAGCTAACTAGTATTTATCTGTTTGTGCATATGATGCAGATTGGATTAGGGTAGTCGTGCGAATTTGTTGGCCTGCGTCAAGGGTCGTACGGGTGGGTTTAATTCAATCAGGAAATGACGGGTTGAACTTGACTAGCGCACTATTGTTTGTTGGCCTGCGTCAAGGTCATAGGACGCTAGGGGCAAAATATTATCGGGAATTTCAAGTGTTGAAATTTGCAATGAGATTGCATACCTTCTACGAGATAGTTGGATCCCGATACCCACTGCGAGTAATTGTTACTCCTGGGTGAGTTTTACACAGGACAATTAGCTGATCAAGTAGGTGTCTAGAAAGGTGTCAACGGGGTTACGCCTCTGGGAAAACGAGGTTTACTTTTATTAGGTCCGTGCGAAAGCACGGGGAACCTCCTTCAAAGTACCGACACTGGCCTGGCTGAAAGATTGGCGAAATTGTAAGGTGTAATTAATCCCGGCTAGTCTTTCCTTTTAGGGTTTGAAGGAAGATTTGATAAAAAACAGTGGGAGTCATCCTGATTAGATAAAATAATAACCAATCTGATCTTGCAAGAGCATACGCTAAAGTGTTTTCTTCTCTCTCTCTCCAGGTAGCGACCATGTCATTCCTTCAAGATAATAATATGGATGTATTGACTGAACCCGCATGTTATACTGTGCTGGGGAACGTTGGTTCCGTTCTTTCTTATAAGAGTTATAGGACTGAACAGGATATAGGGGAATACCAGGATTCCCATGCCATCCGAATGAAGAAAGTACATGTTGATGCATTTTCTTCGGGTGTGTTCGTTATATAGAACTGTTTCTCTATTTGCCCTACGTCCTGGGTATTAGATACCGGGTCAGGATCCCATATATGTAATCAGTTACATGGGCTTAGGAAAGGCAGAGAACTTGGAGATGGTGATAAAGACATAAGAGTTGGAAATGGTGCAATTGTTGCAGCTAAGACCTTCGGGGAATATCATCTTGTATTACCAACTGGTAATACATTGATTCTGAATGAATGCTATTACATGCCGAACCTGATATACAACATTATATCAGTTTCTTTGTTGAGTAAAGAAGGATATAATTTTGTATTACAGGATAATGTTATGAACATTTTCCTTAACCAAAAGTTGGTTGGATCAGGCACGTTATGCAATGGCATTTATGTTCTAAATCAATTAACAGTTCTGAGCATAACAAATACACACAAGAGGAAGAGTTCATAACTGAACGAATCCTTCTTGTGGCATTGTAGACTGGGTCACATCAATGCGACCCGACTAGCTAAGTTGCATAAGGATGGATATTTGAATCCGTTTGAATTTTCATCTTATGACACTTGCCAGTCATGTCTCGAAGGAAAGATGACCAAAACTCCGTTTACGGGACACGGAGAAAGAGTTACGGAAGTCTTGGGACTGGTGCATAGTGATGTATGCGGTCCAATGTCTACACATGCCAGGAATGGTTCTGCGTACTTCATTACATTCACTGACGATCTCTCTAGATTCGGATATATGTTCCTGATGAAACACAAATCAGAAGCTTTTGAGAAATTTAGAGAATATAAACAAGAAGTCGAGAACCAAACCGGAAAAAGTATTAAAATCCTTCGATCTGATCGAGGAGGTGAATACTTGAGCAATGAATTCCTGGACTTCCTAAAAGTGAATGGGATTCTCCCTCAGCTGACTCCTCTATATACACCACAGCACAACGGTGTATCGGAACGGAGGAACCGCACCCTATTAGATATGGTGCGCTCTATGATGAGCACAGCTGAGTTACCTATTTCCTTCTGGGGGTATGCACTGGAAACAGCTGCAGACCTATTGAATATGGTTCCCACCAAATCCGTGCCAACCACTCCATATGAGATATGGAAAGGAAAGAGACCATGTCTTAATTATGTTAAGATATGGGGTTGTCCGGAATATGTAAAAACGCAGAATCCGGACAAACTCGCGGCAAGGTCCATTCTGTGTAAGTTTATTGGATATCCCAAACATTCGCGCGGGTATATATTCTACCACACCGAGGAACAACAGGTGTTTGTTTCTCGACATGCCACCTTTTTAGAAAAGGAATTTCTTGAAAAAGAGATTAGTGGCAAGGAGGTAGAACTGGAAGAGGTTCCAGCAATACAGACTACGACAGAAGATTTGGTTGAACCGGAGGATTCGGTAGTTCCCAACGAACCTCAGCCTCTCCGCCGATCTAGTAGGGTTCCTCACCCACCTGAGAGATACTACGGTTTTCTCATGGATGGTGGGAGCGAGGATTGCATCATGGAGGATGATGACCCAACTAGCTTCGAGCAGGCCATCACGAGTGGGGACTCAGTGAAATGGCTGGATGCAATGCGGTCCGAGATGGAATCCATGTACACCAACAAAGTATGGACTTTGGAAGTTGCTCCTGAAGGGGTAAAACCCATTGGGAGCAAGTGGATCTTCAAGAAAAAACTTGGTGTAGATGGGAAAGTGGAGACTTTCAAAGCTAGACTTATTGCAAAGGGTTTTCGTCAAAGACCAGGTGTGGACTATGACGAAACCTTTTCTCCAGTGGCTATGCTTAAATCCATCCGGATCATGCTTACCATCGCTGCATATCATGAGTACTAAATCTGGCAAATTGATGTTAAGACCGCCTTTCTAAACGGTGATTTAGAAGAGAGCGTGTACATGACTCAGACAGAGGGCTTCGT
The DNA here is from genome assembly GCA_030015575.1 of Agapanthus africanus. Lineage (NCBI taxonomy): Eukaryota > Viridiplantae > Streptophyta > Magnoliopsida > Asparagales > Amaryllidaceae > Agapanthus > Agapanthus africanus. The sequence continues at coordinate 241,379,247 of CM057343.1, read as the reverse complement.
AGATAGTGGGAGCAGCGGGAAGGTGTGCAAGCTACTTAAATCCATTTATGGATTAAAGCAAGTATCGTGGAGTTGGAACATCTGCTTTGACGTCGTTATCAAAGAGTTTGATTTCGTCAAAAATATAGATGAACCTTGTATTTACAAGAAGGTGGTAGAGAGTAAGGTTGTCTTCCTCGTTTTGTACGTGGACGACATACTCTTGATAGGAAATGACATTCCTATGCTACAATCGGTCAAGCTCTTCTTATCACAAAGATTCTCAATGAAAGATCTAGGTGATGCCTCCTACATATTGGGAATCAGGATCTACAGAGATAGATCTAAACGGATACTAGGATTGTCCCAATCCAGGTACATTGACACAATACTAAAGCGGTTTAGTATGGATGAATCCAAGCGTGGGAATTTACCCACGATCACTGGAGTCACTCTCTCCAAAAAGATGTCTCCCAAGACTGATTTGGAGAGAGCTCTCATGCAAGTGATACCCTATGCTTCGGCTGTAGGCTCTATGATGTACGCGATGCTATGTACCAGACCCGATGTAGCATACTCACTAAGTATAGTGAGTAGGTATCAAGCTGATCGTGGAGAGAGTCACTGGACAGCTGTGAAGAGCATTCTCAAGTACTTACGAAGGACTAAGGAGATGCTCTTGGTGTATGGTAACGGAGAACTCCAAGTGGAGTCCTTTACCGATTCAAGCTTCCAGAGTGATAAGGATGACTCTAAGTCGCAGTCGGGATTTATCTTCACCCTTTACGGAGGGATGGTTAGCTGGAAGAGTTCCAAGCAGGAAACCGTGGCAGACTCGACGATGGAGGCTGAATAGATCGCTTCCAACGATGCTGCCAAAGAGGCTGTCTGGATCAAGAAGTTCATTACTGAACTTGGAGTGGTTCCATCCATTGAGCATCCAATACCTTTGTATTGCGATAACAATGGAGCGGTGGCTTTGGCCAAGGAACCCAGGTCCCATCAGCGATCCAGGCATATTCTGAGGCGGTATCACCTGATCCGGGAGATAGTTGATCGCCGGGAGATCGAGGTGAGGAGGGTTGACACGAAGAATAACACAGCGGATCCACTTACGAAGGCCATTCCCCAGATACAGTTTGAGAGACTCTTCGGGATGCTAGGTATGCGATACTACAGCAGCTGGCCCTAGTGCAAGTAGGAGATTATTAGTTGTATGAATGCCCTAGAGGCCAGTATTGTATAGATGATGTATATTATATTGGATGCTTGGACATATATAGAGATGACTTTCTTGCTCGATATGATAGTATGCTATCTGGTTGCTCTTTATCCTAACATGTATACTTGTCTCTATATACTGTCTTATAGTTACATATTGGTAAAGCCCTTAGGACGTGTACTTGACTACCTGGACTATGATGCGGATTATACTAGTGGGGACATGGTAGTCTATAAGTACATCCTTCAAGGTCCCTAGTCGTGGGTGTATCGAGATGGGGCATCGATATACCAGTGTAGACTAGCGTATACGCTTCTCGACCCATGAAATGGGCGATGGATGATCCCATATCCATTGGTGTTTGACATCAGAGATGGTATACGGGTGCTCGGTGGAGACTGGATACACTGGACGGACTCGCCGAGAACTCCCAGATGGTATTATACCTTACGTCAGATGGCAGTTCTCAGGTGACACTTGTGCAGGTTAGTCTGTAGACCCGAGATCGTCATAGAGTCTTATGTGATTCCCACTGTGCTTTGATTTCCACCTTACCATGTCCATGAGGGCATGCAAAACGGTGGTTTTTGGGTACAGTCCCGAGTCACATGGAGACAATGAGCGATAGGAGGGGTTTCATCTCTCCCGGTATTGGGGGTTGATGTTGCGCTGTGCTCGATTGGCCGTAACAGGGAAGTCCCTGGCCAGGGATGATTAGAGATTTACTGGTAAGTGTTACCAGTAGTTTCTCGACCCGTTATGAGCCTCACATCGGCACGACTTATCGGTTATTGGGGTTTTACGTTTACCACCCCTAGACTTGATATGCGACATATCAGACAAGGAGACCGGACTGCACAGGAAGTGTTACCGGCAGGCTTTTACAGGAGTTGGAGCGGGCTTGCTTGCTGATCTTCTGATCGCTAAATACCCGAGTAGCCGTTACGTTTAGCTGACCGCTTGCAGCTTGGGGTGCTTGATATGATCATCACGCACTGCTGGAGTATTGACGAGTCTTAGAGTCCCACAAAGGAGTTACCTAGTCCAGGCAAAACGTTGTGGTGCGCATATGCGATATGCGAATGGACCCGATTAAAATGCGCGTATGAGATACCGTATATTAATCGGGTAGCTTGCTTTTGGTCGGGTCGTATGTGATATGACCGGGTTGCTAAATCAAGTGTTGATTTATCATTTAACCATTAGTTTCTCATTAGAAATCCTTTCTTGTATTTTTGGATGTACGCATTTTTTCTTGTTCATGCACATATGGATGTGCATGCACACATACATACATACATCGTCCTTCATGGTTGTATATACATAGAAGATGGTGGCAATATAAGACTCACACCTTGGTTTTATATATGGATTATTATTTCTATTTGTGTTAAAACAAAAAGAAAAAGAAAAGGATAATTCATGGTTTAGTTTCTACACTCTTCTTTGACCTAACCTTGCTCACCCACCTTTTAACCATGGATTAACTTTCCTTTTGTGTTTTAACTCAAATTCAATAATATCTTTATTATTAACCATGGTTTGAGATGAAGAGTGGAAAATATATATGCATATATTTTCTATTTTTCATAACACATTATCTTTTTCTCTTGTTCTAAAAAGGCCATCATCTTCTTCCTCCTTCTTCTTTTGCTCTCTAGATTTCTCTAGTGAGAAAAACACTCAACAAGATAGGATTTTGAAGTGAGAAAAAGAACCACAACACCATTTTACACTAGTCTTGCCCATTAGTGGAGAGTGTTAGCTTCCATTTTCTTTCTTGATATTGTGAAGTTGCAAGCTTGGATAAAGGAGCTTCGGGTGGATCGTCGTGGACATTAGAAGGCCTCAAGCGAACCATTTTCCAGCCCTCAAGTGACCAAGGAGTCTAGCGTAGGGAGCTACAAAGGTTGTACTCTAAAAACCCTAGCCATTGTTACTTGTGATGTTGTTTAAGTTATGAAACCTTAATTTTCTAGGAATGATTCTCTGTGTGTTCACTTAGCACCTTAAAAATTTAATTTTGAGACATGTGATGCTTCCAAACCCTTCATAAGGTGCTAGGTAAACCTAACAGGTATCAGTCTGACCCAGGGGAGAATCACTGGATAGCGGTAAAGAACATTCTCAAGTACCTGAGAAGGACTTAGTAGATGTTATTGGTTTAAGGCAGAAAAGACCTCAAGATGGAGGCCTTTGCGGATTCTGGCTTCCAGAATGATAAGGACGATTCCAAATCCATGTCTGGTTATGTCTTTACCCTCAATGGACGGGCGGTGTGCTGGAAGAGTTCCAAGCACGACACCGTTGCTGACTCGACTATGGAAGCGGAGTATATTGCTGCTTGCGATGCCGCAAAAGAAGCGGTCTGGATGAAGAAGTTCCTAACAGAACTTCAGGTGGTAACTACCATAGTTGATCCAATACCTCTGTATTGTGACAACAACAGAGCTATAGCTTTAGCGAAGGAACCAAGGTCCCATCAGAAGTCCAGACACATCTTAAGGCGGTATCACCTGATCAAGGAGATCATAGATCGCCGGGAGATCGAGGTCCGGAGAGTTGCTACTGAAGAGAATATTGCTGATCCATTCACAAAGGCCCTACCTCAGATTCAGTTCGAGAGGCTACTCGAGATCATCGGTCTTCGATATGCCAGTACATGGCCCTAGTGCAAGTGGGAGATTGTTAGGGTATATGCCCTAGGGGCCATTATTGTATCATACTAGTTTGTATATTACTTAATGGAAGCTTGGGATATTCACAGTTATATATAACAGTCTTGCTAAGCATGGTAGTATGCTACTTGGTTTTATCTATCTTAATATGTGAGTATACGTATTGATAGAGCTCTTAGGATCTTGCTTGACAACCAGCGTTGTGATGGCAGTCACACTAGTAGGGGCTGGGTGTCTACAAGAACATCCTTTTCCAGGTCCCTAGTCGTAAGATTATCGAGATAGGGCATCGATACTCCGGAGTAGACTAGTGTGTACGCTTCTCATCCCAGTTGGGGAGATGGTCTGTCCCACAGCCATCAGTACGTCGTACTGGAGATAGTATACAGGTGCTCGTTGGGTTACGGGTACACCAGACAAGACTCGCAGGGAACTGTTGGTTGGTATTATACCCATCGTCAGCTTAAAGTTCCCAGGTGACATGAGTATATCATAGTCCGCAGACTTGACACTGCTACTTCGCCTCGAGTGTGTCCCACTGTTCTAAGATTGCTACCCTACCACGGCTCAAAGGAGACGTGCAAACAGGTAGCAGTTGGGTGCAGTCCCGAGTACTTGGAGGCAGTGGCGGTTAGATAGGATTCGTCTCTTCCGGTATTGGGAGCTGATATCGCGCTGTGTCAGAGAGCCATTACGCAAAGTCACTGGCCAGGGCAAGCTAGATTTACTGGTAGGTTCCAGTAGTTTCTCAAGGTGTAATGGGCTTCACTCCGGCACGACTTATACCGCTATTAGGGGACTGACGCTTGCCGCCCCCCTAGGCCCGATATGTGATAGTCTTAGACGAACAGACCGGACTGTACGGAGATTGTTACATAAGGCTCAGTAGGAGTTCGGATAGGTTTCCTCATCGGCCTTCTTATCGACATCTACCTGGGGACCGTTACGTACAGCTAGTGCCACATGCGGTCTGTGGTTAAACCCACTGCCAGCGTAGTAGTCGAGTCTTCAGAGTCCCACACAGAGAGTTTCCCTGCTACAGGCGAAACGATATAGAGGTTGTGTGGTTTTACGACAAGGGTTCGGACGCATACGTGTGTTTACGCACGTTCGACATTCGGACAGTTTTTACTAGCCGGCTTTGGTTTAAGCCAGATTCTATTATCGGGTTATTGGATTTATACAGTCTAATGTTTTTCTGTGTTTTCACGGATAGGAGGGGCGTTCTCGTAATTTCACGAGAAGCTTCTAGAAGGATGGTGACTTGGGGGTTTAGGTGGCATTTGCATTTATTGATTTAGTGACTCATTTGTGTGATTCATCTATAGAGTTAATGCATCATTTAGTGATCCAATGACTCATGAAATGAATCACTCATTTGAATCAAGGAAGCGTGATTGTTAAATGATTTATATTATTTATTTCATTAAACATTATGCTTCATATATTCATGAGAGCTCATTCTCATGCTCACCTTCTCTCTCCTCAAGCTCTCTCTTTTCAAACCCTAATCCTCCCCTCTCATATGTTGAGATCAAGGATTAGATAGACTAATTAATCCATAAACCTCACTCTATATCACCTAGGTACCTTTGATTAGTAACTAAAGAAACCTAGTTACCTCAAGTTTAGAGGTGAAGCTTGGATTAGAAGCTCTCGGGTGGATCGTCTATTACATAGAGGAGGCCGAGGAGGAGATGGATAACGAAAAGAAGAAGGACTAGGTTCACTAGGTATAATATCTATTCATAGTAGTTAAGAACTCCTATGCTTGTGTTAGTTATAGTTTAGCAAAGATTCTTCGGTTAGTCGATGTTTATTCAAAGAACAAGATCGTTTTTCATATTTCCGCCTCCCCGCAACTCGTGGGGTGTTGTACATCGACTTACAGTTCACTTAGAGTAAAGTTGTTTACTTGATTAATTAAACTCTAATTCTATAGTTAGATCCTTTGTCGGGCTCGCTCGGCACACTAAATTTTTTTAAATAGCATACTTGATGCTTGCAGAAACCCGTCGAGGGTGCTAAGCAAACCCGGCAGTGGTATCAAAGCTACTAGGCATTGGATGTCGACCTATGGGGGGTGTCACTGTGTGACAGTGTGACGAAGCATAGGCTCTTACCCCTAGGGTGTCCCGAGACCGGAAGGTGTTCCGGTGGGTTGTAGTCCTCATGAGGGGGCATGTGTAAAAAGTAGCTGTTGAGGGACCTATAGGTGCCACAGCGACCCCATTGGATAGGGTGGCTGCCTGACTTACGTGGTATTAAAGCTATGCTAGAGCATTAAGAGTTATATAGACGAAGTTAAAGTGTTCGATCGAACTTCGAAAACCCAAACAACCATGCTCTCTGGAAATTTTTCAAAAGTTGGAATTTTTCCGATTAAAAATATTTAGAAAATTGTGCAGGGTTTTCTATGAACCAACAAGAAAAATGACAGCCCAACTCGACCAAACGACCGCGGAAGCGCGGCCAAACCATGATTTTGGCGGCGGTTCTGCGGCGGCGTTGGTGAGGCAGGGAGCGTGCTTTCTTATGTAGGTCCATAGGTACTTGGGGCATTGTCTGGGTATTTTTAACTGCGACTCAGGTGTTGAGGTTTTTGGGAATTTTGGGTGTTTGATAAATTGGTCAAAATGTTTAACATCGTCTAGATATCTGTGATCTGTGATACAATAATTAGTTTTGTGAAAACTAATTAATGTTTTGTAAATCTGGTAATTTAGTCTCTTTTGATCGATTGCCGCGGGGTTTTGATTCGGATCAAAACTCCGTCTCAATCTCGTATTGTACGCGAACGTTCACCGGGTAACACTACTAGATAGCCATGCCCCATAGCCCTGACCAAGTGACTGTAGAAGAACCCCGTATTCAAAAGCATCCGTTCGGGTGCTCGCGGCCACGGTGTTCCACCTAAGTGCACTTCGTCGACGGCATCGGGGGTGCGGCCGTCTACTAATGTTTTTGACGAACATTCGATCCTTTTTTGGGAATCTTGCAGAATTTCCCGACTAGTTATTGAAAAGTGTTTCCAATTTGAGACTAAAATGTCAGGTTTATAACGTTAGGCGTGAAATTTGGAATATGTGATATTCCGGGTTTAAGATATCTAAGGAATTTATTCAGTTAGGCATAAAATCCGAAATATGTGATATTTTTGGTTTATGATGTCAAAGGATGTTGCGGATTCCAATTATTGTAGTTTTCAATTTCTTTTCTGCGACCGTAAGTGTAATATGTGATGTATCGTCGGTTTCGTTGCTATACGTCAACGACAATTGGGATACGCATATTTATTTACGTTGATGACATGTAATGTTATGTGTTGCTGTGATATGTTATATTGGATCGTCATGTTTGAATAGCTGGTGGGTTTTTTGCGTAAGATGAGAGTTTTTCATTTTCTTTCATGCAAAAACTTGTATGTAATATTCTTTTATTGGGACACTTCCGAATTTAGAATGATGTCACCATTGATGTATATTATTTACTTTTCCGCATTAGGATAGACCCAAGGTGGGGAGCACAAGTAACCGGGTTCTATAATCCAGTGGGAGACCATCTCGAGGAGTCGAGTCCGGGTCTCCTAACTCTAGAATTGGTAGGGTTGCATGCCGCTCGCATAGGGGTCTAGGAACGTGGGTTTGGCTATTCATCACGACCGTGGAATCCGTGTTTTTTACTGGCTTATTATAAAACACGGACTTCCTAGTATATCCAATATTTCATATGTTGACTTCTGCTGTAGTGTTCTGTGATGAGATCATATAAATGCATGAGACGAATGCTTTATATTATATATATGATATATAATAAACGTTGCTTATGTTTTGCATCCGCGCTAGTCCTGGCCCCGCTCTGCCATTAGTTAACTAACCTAACGGTGCATGATGAGACTCCTTGGCGAATGCGGATGGCAAAAGCGTACGTTGTATTTTCGTTTCTTTATCTGTGATGCTTAGGAAGCATAAATGATAGGACTTCATTAATGAAATTAATGAAAAGGAAAGAAACCCAATGATGTTGTGGAATCAAATTTTCAAAACTGGTAGCTCTAGTTCTTTCTTTACATAGAGATATACCTTTATGAATATCCAGCACCTCATTTAAAGAGGAAAGAGCCGAGATCCCTACACCGGGAATGACCTCTTTAGCAAAAGCTAGCAGATGCTACAGCCACTCGGATTATTTTGAAAAACTCGATTTTAAAAGCGGAGCTTAAACCACTCCTTTTCAAATCACTCGATTCTTCAACGATATCAACTTCATTACGCAAAAGGTTTTCTTAAAAACCTGTCGTAGCCCTCCGTCATTTCAGAAAAATGCTATTTAGTATTCGTGCTACATTTGTTGACTTATTAAGGCGTAGTGTGCGGTAGCTAATTAGTGCTTATCTGCAACTATATGATGTGATTGGATTAGGGTAGTCGTACGACTTTGTTGACCGTGTTAAGGGTCCTACTGGTGGGTTTAATTCAATCAGGAAATAACGGGTAGAACTTGGCTAGCGCTTATGATTTGTTGACATTTTTAAGGTCATAAGTTGTTAGGGGCAAAACATTATTGGGAATTTCAAGAGTTGAAATTTGCAATGAGATTGCATACCTTCTATGAGATAGTTGGATCCCGATACCCACTTAAAGTAAGAGTTACTCTTAGGAGAGTTTTGCACTTTACAATTAGCCGATCAAGTAGGTTACTAGAAAGGTGTCAACGGGGTTATGCCTCTGGGAAAACGAGGTTTATTTTAATTAGGTCCATGCGAAAGTACGAGGAACCTCCCTCAAAGTACCGACACTGGCTTGGCTGAAAGATTGGCGAACTTGTAGGGTATAATTAATCCCGGCTAGTCTTACCTTTTAGGGTTTGAAGGAAGATTCGATAAAAACAGTGGGAGCCATCCTGATTAGATAAAATAATAACCAGTCTAATCTTGCAAGAGCATACGTAGAGTGTTTTCATCTCTCTCTCTCTCTCCAGGTAGCGACCATGTCACGCCTTAATCAAGATAATAATATTGATGTATTCACCGAACCCGCTTGTTATACTGAGCTGGGGAACGTTGGTTTCGCTCTATCTTATAATTGTTATAAGTCCAAACAGGAAATAGGGGAATATCCGGATTCCCACGCGACTCTAACGAGGAATGAGCATGTTGATGCATCTTCTTCGGGTGTGTTTGTCACCGAGAGTTGTTTCTCAGTACACTCTACGTCCTGGGTATTAGATACCGGATCAGAGTCCCACATATGTAATATGTTACATGTGGTAAAGAAAGGTAGAGAACTGGGAAAAGATGATCAATCTCTAAAAGTAGGGAATGGTACAAATGTTGCAGCCAAAACAGTTGGCGAATATCACCTTGTACTACCAAATGGTAATATATTAATTCTGAACGAATGTTATTACATACCGAACCTGATATGCAATATTATATCAGTTTCTTTATTAAGTAAAGAAGGATATAATTTTGTATTACAGGATAATTTTATAAACATTTTCCTAAATCAAAAGTTGATTGGATCAGGCACGTTATGTAATGGCATATACGTTCTAAATCAAACTACAGTTCTTAACGTACAGAACACACACAAGAGGAAAAGTTCAGAAATGAACGAATCCTTCTTGTGGCAGACTTGGTCATATCAATGCGACACGACTAGCTAAGTTACATAAAGATGGATATTTGAATCAGTTTGAATTTACATCATATGAAACTTTCCAGTCATGTCTCAATGGCAAAATGACCAAAACTCCATTTACTGGACACGGAGAAAGAGCTACTGAACTCTTGGAACTGATACATAGTGATGTATCCGGTCCTATGTCTACATTTGCCAGGAATGGTTCCTCATACTTTATTACATTCACTGATTATCTCTCAAGATTCAAACATGTGTTCCTGTTGAAACAAAAGTCTGAAGCTTTTGAGAAATTCAAAGAATATAAATGTGAAGTTGAGAACCATTCAGGTATAAGTATTAAAACCCTTCGATCTAATCGGGGAAGAGTATACTTAAGCACGGAGTTCCTGGATTATTTAAAAGAGAATGGGATTCTCTCTCAGCTTACTCCTCCGTATACACCATAGCACAGCATGTTTGATATGATCATCATCCGCTGCCGGCGTATTGACGAGTCTTTAGAGTCCTACACAGAGGTTTCCTGGCTCAAGCGAAACGAAATAGGAGCGCATATGAGATATGTGCGGGACCGAGAATAATGCGTGTATGTGATACCGTATTTCATTCTCGCGAAGAATGTGTCGAATGGTTATATGCGATATAACTTAGTTATCGAATCGAGGGTTGATTCGATAAGCCGATACATTGGATACTAGTCGGTTATATGCGATATGACCGGATCGTTAAATCAAGTGTTGATTTAATTATTTAATGCATAATTATATATTTGATATATTACTTTGCGTTAACTAGTATTGGTTCGCTTTAAATGGATTTTCTCACTCGGTTTGTGCACATTGTATATGTGATATACTTTTGTACACATGATTGTATCATATTTGATGATACATGTTTACTTGGTTAAGTGTAAAGAATTAAACCATTGTTAAACATATAATTAGGGTTTTATTTTTCCATTACTTATTTATTCATTTATTTATTTGTTTATATATTTTGGAAAATAAATGGAAAAGAGAAAAGAATGGTGGCTTTATTTGTTGTTTAGTTGAAGCTTCATGATGCTTTGACCTAGTCCACCATTCTTATCTCATCCTTAACCCTAACCATTGCTTTAACCTTAGTCAATTCTCTACACATAACCATAGTTAGAATTATGATAAGTATTGATTTTCTATTCTATTCTAAAAACTTATCATATCTTCTTCTTCTTCTTCATCTTCTTCATCACTTGAAGAAACCTTCACTTCATCAATGGTGATTGATGAAAATGAGTGAGAAATCCAATTCTAAAGTGAACCCACTTCCTATTTCTTCATCCTCTACCTCTTGCCAAGTAGTAGAGTGTGTTTCCTTCACAAGTTTTCAAGGCTTGATGAAGGTGGAGCTTGATCTAGCGATGCCTCTTCGTAGATCATCTTCGGTATGGACATCGACGACCTAGCTCGCCATTTCTCCGACGAAGCCGACGCTAGAGCCCGGGAATTTATTTGGACAGCGAGGGGACTTCGTTGCGGAGCTATGGAGGTGGAGCACCGGATCTACAAAGGTTGTATTTCCGTTTAAACTTTAGTTAAGTGTTAACTAGTTTGTTTTTCGCCTAGAAATCTAGCCAACGATCCGTTCTAGGGTTTCTCGGCACCGTTTAAATTTGAAATTGGCATGGTTGATGCCTTGTGAGACCTCATTAGGGTGCCTAGGAACCCTACAGTGGTATCAGAGACTAGCTAGAGCCTTAGGCGAAGTTTAGACGCAATTTGAAGTCCGATCGAAACAAAACCCGAACTCGAAACATGCTCTCTGTCCTTTTTTCAAAAACTGGGATTTTTCCAAATTAAAATATGCAGAAAACTCAGCAGGGAAATCTAAGAATTACGGCGCAAAAAGTTTTGAATGAACAGTGTAATCGGCGGCGGAACCGCGGCATAAGCCTAGCTTATGCGGCGGTTCCGCGGCAGAATCATGACGTCAGCCCTAACTGTTTGCACAGTAATTCATTGTTTCAGGTGCTGAGTTCTCTGGGTATTTTTAAAATTTATTCAAGAGTTGAATTTTCTGGGGTTTTTTTGGGGATTCGGTGTTTCGATCGAAGTATCAGATTTTGTCTATGTGGCTTTCCGGATAAATTCTAGAATATGTTAAAAAGTTCGACCGGATATAAATACCCAATTTTTCCCCTGTTGGGAAATTTCCAAGTGTTGGATTTTTCCGTAGTTTAACGACGTTCTAAGTAGTGCAAGTAACGCGATGGACCCTCTAGAAGACAACAAACCTTAACTCGATTATGTGACCGTCTTGAACTGCCCTTTGAACCTTAGGGTTTAGGGCAGTACGGCGTGCCACATGTGAGGCATTGGCTTGACCCTTCTACGGCTGGACCGTTGGTACTGAGGCACAAACTGAATGTTGTTAGACTTATTTCATGTGTTGAGCTATATCGGGAAAACTTGGGTGTTTGACTGTTCGATCGAAAAGTTTAACATTTTCTAATTATCCGGAATGGGATACATTAATTGGAATTCACAAGAAATTATGAGATAACTGAATGAATATTATAAACGTAACAGATTAGTCTCACTTGATCGGTTGCCACGGAATTTTGATGTGATAAAAAGTCCGTCGCAATCACGTAGCGTACGCGGATACTCGCCGGGTAAACTTAATAGACAGCCTCACTCCATAGCCCCGACCAAGTGACTGTAGGAGAACCCCGTCACCGAAAGCATCCGTTCGGGTGCTCGCGGCAGCGGTGTTCCGCCTTGGTGCACTTCGTCGACGGCGTCAGGGGTGCGGCCGCCTACTGAAGTTTGCGACGAGCATTCGATCAGGATGTCGGGAATCTTGTTGAATTGCCCGACTTGATATTGAAAAGTGTCTTCGATAATGAGACTAAAATGCAGGGTTTATAATTGTTAGGCATGCAATGTCTAAAGAAATTCATTTGGTCAGGCAAGCGATGTTTGAGGTGGTTGCGGATTCCAACTGTTGTAGTTTTACACTTTCTTTTCTGTGACCGTAAGTGTAATATGTGATATCGCCGGTTTCGTTGCTATATGTCAACGACAATTGGGATGCGCATATTTACTTACGTTGATGACATGTGATGTTATGTGTTGCTGGATATGTTATATTGGATCGTCATGTTTGAATAGCCGTGGGTTTTTATGTGAGATGAGTGTTTTTCATTTTCATTCATGTAAAAACTAGTATGTAATATTCTTTTATTGGGGCACTTCCAGGTTGCGGAAGTTGTCACCATTGTTGTATATTATTTTCTTTTCCGCACTAGGATAGACCCAAGGAGGGGAGCACAAGTAACCGGGTTCTGGAGTCCAGTGGGAGACCAACTCGAGGAGTCGAGTCCGGGTCTCCTAACTCTAGAATTGGTAGGGTTGCTTGCCGCTCTCGTAGGGGTCTTGGGGTGTGGGTTTGGCTATTCATCGCGACCGTAGAATCCGTGTTTTATACTGGCTCGTATTGAAAACACGGACGTCCTAGTATATCCAATATTTCATATGATTCTTCTGCTGCGATATCTGTGATGTGATCATGATATGTTCTGTGATAGATACAGTATATAGTATATATGATATATTATATAGGCGTTACTTATGTTTTACACCCGCGCTAGCCCTGCCCCGCTCTGCCGTTAGTTACCTAACCTAACGGTGCACGAGGAGACATCGAGGCGAATGCGGATGGCATAAGTGTACGTCGTATTTATCTGTGATGTTTAGGTACATAAATGATGGGACTTCATTAATGTGATTAATGAAATAAAAGAAACCTAAGATGTTGTAGAATCGAATTTCAAAAATAAAACAGGTAGCTACAGTTCTTGCTTTGCACAGAGGTATATGTGATATATCCTGCACCTTATTCGATGAGGAAAGGACCGAGATCCCTTCACCGGGAGTGACTCCTTTAGCAATAACTGGCAGATGCTACACACTCGGTTTGTATTTTGATTGCTTTTAAAAGTTCTACTATGCACAGTGATATATATGATATATCTCGCACCTCATTCGACGAGGAAACGACCGACGATCCCTTCACCGGGAGTGACTCCTTTAGCAAAACTAGAAAAGCCTCAAAAGCACTCTATTTCAAAATCATTTGATTCTACAACGATATCAAGTTCATTACGCAATAGGTTTTCAGAAAAACCTGTTGTAGCCCTCCGTCATTTCAGATAAGTACTAGTTAGTATTCGTGCTGCGGTAGTTTGGCCTCCGTCAAGGCGTAGTGTACGGTAGCTAACTAGTGCTTATCTGCTTGCATATGATGCGATTGGATTAGGGTATTCGTACGGCGTTGTTTGGCCTCCGTCAAGGGTCGTGCGGGTGGGTTTAATTCAATCAGGAAATGACGGGTTGAACTTGACTAGCGGACTATGGGTTATTTGGCCTCCGTCAAGGTCATAGGACGCTAGGGGTAAAATATTATCGGGAATTTCAAGTGTTGAAATTTGCAATGAGATTGCATACCTTCTATGAGATAGTTGGATCCCGATACCCGCTGCGAGTAATTGTTACTCCTGGGATAGTTTTATACATTACAATTAGCCAATCAAGTAGGTGTCCAGAAAGGTGTCAACGGGGTTACGCCTCTGGGAAAACGAGGTTTACATTAATTAGGTTCGTGCGAAAGCACGGGGGACCTCCCTCAAGGTACCGACACTGGCCTGGCTGAAAGATTGGCGAACTTGTAGTGTGTAATTAATCCCGGCTAGTCTTTCCTTTTAGGGTTTGAAGGAAGATTTGATAAAAAGCAGTGGGAGCCATCCTGATTTGATAAAATAAAAACCAATCTATTCTTGCAAGAGCGCACGCTGAGTGTTTTCTTCTCTCCCTCTCCAGGTAGCGACCATATCACGCCTTAATCAAGATAATAATACGGATTATTGACCGAACCCGCTTGTTATACTGAGCTGGGGAACGTTGGTCCCGCTCCAACTTATAATTGTTATAAGACAGAGCAGGAAATTGGGGAATACCAGAATTCCCGTGCCGCCCAAACGAAGAGAGTGCATGCTGATGCATCATCTTCGGGTGTGTTCATTACAAAGAACTGTTTCTCTGTATCCTCTATGTCCTGGGTATGTGATACCAGATCAGGATCCCAGATATGTAATCTGTTACATAGGGCTACAGCTAGGTAGAGAACTGAGAACGGGTGATAAGTTTCATGAGGCAGAAAACGGGGCAAGTGTTGCAGCCAAGTCTGTTGGTCACTGTCACCCTGTATTCTAAATACATTGATTCTGAACGAATATTATTAGATACCGAACCTGATATACAAAATCATATCAATCTCTTTATTAGTAAAGAAATGATAAAATTTTGTATAGTTGGATAATGTTTTGAACATTTCCTATGTCAAAAGTTGATCGGATCAGGCACGTTATCTAAAAGCATTGATGTTCTAAATCAAACTACAGTTCTTAGTATACGGAACACACACAACAGGAATAGTTCAGAAATGAACGAATCCTTCTTGAGGCATTGTAGACTAGGTCATATCAATGCGACCCGACTGGCTGAAGTTATATTTAGATGCATATTTAAATCTGTTTGAATTTACATCTTATGAAACTTGCCAGTCATGTCACAAAGATACGAGGACCATAGCTCCGTTTACTGAAAACAGAGAAAGAGTTAGTAAACTCTTGGGATGATACATGTTGATGTATGTAAGGTCCCCTGTCTACACATGCCATGACCGGTT
This sequence comes from Agapanthus africanus, assembly GCA_030015575.1. Classification (NCBI taxonomy): domain Eukaryota; kingdom Viridiplantae; phylum Streptophyta; class Magnoliopsida; order Asparagales; family Amaryllidaceae; genus Agapanthus; species Agapanthus africanus. The sequence goes on along the minus strand of CM057343.1, from coordinate 241,363,999 downwards.
CTTTATACTTCATTACATTCTCTGATGATCTTTCGAGATTCAGACCTATGTTCCTGTTGAAACACAAGTCCGAACCTTTTGAGATATTCACAGAATATAAGTTAGAAGTAGAGAACCAAATACGGGTAAAAGTATTATGTCCTTTGATGAGATCAAGGAGGAGAATACTTGAGCACGGAATTTCTAGACTTTTCTAAAGGAGAATGAGATTCTCTCTCAGCATTACTCCTCCGTATACACCATAGCACGATGGTATATCGGGGCGGAGCAATCACACCCTATATGATAAGGTGTTCTCTATGATGAGTACTACTGAGTTACCTATTTCCTTTTGAGAATTATGCACTTGAGAAGCTGCATACCTATTGAATAGGGTTCAAATCAAATCAGTTGCCTACCATTTCATATGTGATATGATAAGGAAAGAGCCCATCTCTTAAGTTAGTTAAGATTTGGGGTTGTCCGGCCTATGTCTAAAAGCAAAATCCGGACAAGCTCGAGGCAAAGTCTGTAATGTAGAACTGGAAAGGTTCCAGCTATACAAACTACAGCAGATGATTTGATAAAACCAAAGGATTCAATAGTTACCAACGAACCTCAGCCTCTCCGCCGATCTAGTAGGGTTTCTCACCCACCTGAGAGATACTTCTGTTTCTCTATGACAGTGGGAGCGAGGATTGCATCATGAGATGATGACCCAACTAGTTTCGAGCTGGCCATTAGGAGTGGGACTCTGTAAGAATGGATGGATGCTTAGCGATCTGAGATGGAATCCATGTACACCAACAAAGTATGGACTTTGGTTGCTATATCTGAAGGGTTAAATCCCCATCAGAAGCAAGTATATCTTGAGAAGATTACTTGGTGTAGATGGAAAAGTAGAGACTTTCAAAGCTAGACTTGTTAAAGGTTTTTGTCATCAACCAGGCGTGGATAATGATGAAACCTTTTCAGTGTCTATGCTTAAGTCCATCCAGATCCTACTTGCCACGGCTACATACCATGACTACGATATCTGGTGGTTGGGTGTCTTGACTGCTTTTCTAAATGATGATTTGGAAGAGAGCGTCTATAAGTACACAGCCAGAGGGCTTCGTAGACAGTGGGAGCAGCGGAAACGTGTGCAAGATGCTTTATAGGATAAAGCAGGCATCGCGGAGTTGGAACATCTGTTTTGATGAAGTAGTCAAAGAGTTTGATATCATCAAAATGGTAGATGAACCTTGTATAAACAAAAAGGTAGTAGGGAGTATGGTGATGATCCTCGTAGAGTACGTGGATGACATACTCTTGATAAGAAAGGAGTTTCTTACGCTACGCTCGATCAATCTCCGTTTATCATAATGATTCTCCACATAGGATCAAAGTGATACCTACAAAATCCTGGACTTTGGATCTATGAGATAGATCTAAATGGATGTTAGGATACTCACTAGCTATAGTGAGATGGTATCAGTTGATCCTGGGGAGAATCACTGGAAGGGTTCAAGGGTGATAAAGACGACTGAATGTCAGTCGCAGGCATTGTCTTTACCCTCAGTAAAGGGACGGTATGTTGGAAGAGTTCCAAGCTAGATACCGTGACATACTAGACGATAAAGGCAGGATACATCGCTACTTAATATGCTACCAAAGAGGCTGTTTGGGTGTATAATGGTTCATGAGATGAACTACGTTCCTTCCATTGTGTGACAATGGAGTTGTGGCTTATGCCAAGGAACGCCGGTCCCATCAGTGATCCAGACATATTCTAAGGCAGTATCACCTGATCATGGAGATGGTTGATCTCCAGGGGATCGAGGTCAGGAGAGTAGACTCAGAGGACAACACAGCGGATCCACTCACAAAGGCCTGTTCCCAGAGAGAGATTTTTATGGGATGGTTGAGTATGAGATACTACAACCACTGCTATCAGATGGCCCTAGTGCAAGTGGGAGATTGTTAGTTATATGTATGCCCTAGAGGCCATTACTATACATAGGATGTATATTGTAGTGGATGCTTGGACATATATAGAGAGGACTTTCTTGCTCGACATGATAGTATGCTATCTGGTTGATCTTTACCTTAACGTGTACACAGATTGTCTCTCTATTACATGTTGGTAAAGCCCTTAGGATGTGGACTTGACTACATGGACTATGATGCGGATCATACTAGTGGGGACATGGTAGTCCATAAGTACATCCTTCAAAGTCCCTAGTCGTGGGTATATCGAGACGGGGCATCGATATACCAGAGTAGACTAGCGTATACCTTCTCGACCCATATAGATGGGCGATGGATGATCCCATATCCATTGGTGTTTGACATCAGAGATGATATACGGGTGCTCAGTGGAGACTGGGTACACTGGACGGACTCGCCGAGAACTCCCAGATGGTATTATACCTTACGTCAGATGGCAGTTCTCTGGTGACACTGGTACAGAGTAGTCTGTTGACCCGAGATCGTCATAGAGTCTTGTGTGGTTCCCACTGTGCTTTGATTTCCATCTTACCACGTCCAAGAGGGCGTGCAAAACGGTGGTTTTTAGGTACAGTCCCGAATCACATGGAGGCAATGAGCGATAGGAGGGGATTCGTCTCTCCCGGTATAGGGAGTTGATGTTGCGCTGTATTCGATTGGCTATAACCGGAAATCCCTGGCCAGGGTTGCTGAGATTTACTGGTAAGTGTTACCAGTAGTTTCTCGAATTGTTATAGACCTCATATCGACACGACTTATCGAGCTATTGGGGTCTGACGTTTGCCACCCCTAGGCGAGATATGCGACATATCAGACGATCAGACCGGACTGTACGGTAGTGTTACTGGTTGGATTCACTGGAGTGTGAGCGGGCTTGCTCGTCGATCTTCAGATCGCTCAATACCCGGGTGGCCGTTACGTTTAGCAGACCGCTTGCGGCTTGTGGATGTTTGATATGATCATCATCCGCTGCCGGCGTATTGACGAGTCTTTAGAGTCCTACACAGAGGTTTCCTGGCTCAAGCGAAACGAAATAGGAGCGCATATGAGATATGTGCGGGACCGAGAATAATGCGTGTATGTGATACCGTATTTCATTCTCGCGAAGAATGTGTCGAATGGTTATATGCGATATAACTTAGTTATCAAATCGAGGGTTGATTCGATAAGCCGATACATTGGATACTAGTCGATTATATGCGATATGACCGGATCGTTAAATCAAGTGTTGATTTAATTATTTAATGCATAATTATATATTTGATATATTACTTTGCGTTAACTAGTATTGGTTCGCTTTAAATGGATTTTCTCACTCGGTTTGTGCACATTGTATATGTGATATACTTTTGTACACATGATTGTATCATGTTTGATGATACATGTTTACTTGGTTTAGTGTAAAGAATTAAACCATGGTTAAACATATAATTAGGGTTTTATTTTTCCATTACTTATTTATTCATTTATTTATTTGTTTATATATTTTGGAAAATAAATGGAAAAGAGAAAAGAATGGTGGCTTTATTTGTTGTTTAGTTGAAGCTTCATGATGCTTTGACCTAGTCCACCATTCTTATCTCATCCTTAACCATTGCTTTAACCTTGGTCAATTCTCTACACATAACCATAGTTAGAATTATGATAAGTATTGATTTTCTATTCTATTCTAAAAACTTATCATATCTTCTTCTTCTTCTTCATCTTCTTCATCACTTGAAGAAACCTTCACTTCATCAATGGTGATTGATGAAAATGAGTGAGAAATCCAATTCTAAAGTGAACCCACTTCCTATTTCTTCATCCTCTACCTCTTGCCAAGTAGTAGAGTGTGTTTCCTTCACAAGTTTTCAAGGCTTGATGAAGGTGGAGCTTGATCTAGCGATGCCTCGACGTAGATCATCTTCGGCATGGACATCGACGACCTAGCTCGCCATTTCTCCGACGAAGCCGATGCTAGAGCCCGGGAATTCATTTGGACAGCGAGGGGACTTCGTTGCTGAGCTATGGAGGTGGAGCACCGGATCTACAAAGGTTGTATTTCCGTTTAAACTTTAGTTAAGTGTTAACTAGTTTGTTTTTCGCCTAGAAATCTAGCCAACGATCCGTTCTAGGGTTTCTCGGCACCGTTTAAATTTGAAATTGGCATGGTTGATGCCTTGTGAGACCTCATTAGGGTGCCTAGGAACCCTACAAAAGCAGGCATCGTGAAGTTGGAACATTTTTTTTGATGTGGCTGTCATAGAGTTTGACTTCATCAAAAACGTAAATGAATCTTGTATATACAAAAAGGTTGTAGAGAGAAAGAATGTCTTCCTCGTATTGTACGTGGATAACGTACTCTTGATAGGAAATGATGTCCCTATGCTGTACTCGGTCAAGATATTCTTTTCACAATGGTTCTCCATGAAGAATTTGGGTGATGCCTCTTACATCCTGGGGAGAATCACTGGACAGCTGTAAAGAACATTCTTAAGTACTTGAGAAGCACTAAAGAAATGTTCTTAGTTTATGGTAACGGTTACCCTCAGTGGAGGGACGGTATGTTGGAAGAGTTCCAAGCTAGATACCGTAGCAGACTCGACGATAAAGGCTGAATATCGCTACCAACGATGCCGCCTGTTGGGAATTCACCCACGCGCGCAAACGCGTGTTTTGGAAACGGATATGATATTAAGGAAACGGATTGCGCACGCGAGATCGTTCTCATTTTAAATATTTATAAACCGCAAGTGCATGGCGCGTTGTAGAGAGCCGGCAAGTATGGGTCGATCAACAGGGAATTGTGTATTAGGTATCGTTTTTTAAAGTTCAAAAAATTAATGAATTGTTTGGTTGTCATAAAAAATAATTAGAATACAAAAACAAAGAAAAGCAAGAAAACAAGTAAGTAAGAAATGGTTGTGGCTTTGGTTTGGAAGGTTGAATCACGACGATTCCTTCGCTACTCCTTTGATCATGAGTTGACCGTTCTCACGTTGATCCCGGCATGAAGCACGACTTGTCAAAGCGGTTGCCAGTCATAAGTCGTCAAATTCCGATATTCTCCGCAAAGCACGAAACGAGTCCGTTTTGATCACTTATCGTTTTGTATGTCCAAACTTGGGGTATCAACATTAAACACAAGGGTTAGCAAACATACCGCAACATCAAAAACACAAAGTAGTTAATGAGAGAAAATACTTTTAGTGTTAACTTTGCTAAGGGTTTGTGATGGTATAAGGTATATGAAAACTGCGGGTTTGTCAAGCACTCGGTCACAGAATACCGTATCCAAACTTAGCAAACTTAAAACCAATTTGATTCTAACTTAAACATTGTTAAATAGGGAAGGGGAGTGATTATGATATATGAAGAGGTTACAAATAACCATGGTTTCAAAATACCATATCACATCAATACATAAAACAATTCTTAAGTTATAATCATGTTAAGAAATTTAAACATAAACAAGAGGTGGATGAGGCAAAGCCTTTCATCTCACTTCCTCACAAATACCGCAACCAAATAGAATTAGTTAAGCATGTTAAAAAGAAAAACAAATAAGAAAAGAAAGCAAGTAATAAAAGAAAACAAGCAATATTATTAACACTTGAGAAAAGAGTTACAAGATTTTGGTTACTTGTTCAACCTCCTTAATTAAGCTCTCTAAAGAAAGCTTCAAGAGGGAAGATGAAGAAGAAACCAATATGAAGCCCACTCAATTCTCAAGCTAAACCAAAAAGAAAAGAAATAAAGAAAAACTATGGTGAATATATGAGAATGAGAGAGAGCCTTCCCTTGCTCTCTGGTTCTGCTTTTATAGACACCAATGAAAAATAAACAAGCAATAAAATTAAGATGACTTGGCAGCAAGGGAGGGCCCACAGAAATTTGGTGCATATTGGGGACAGGGGGGCGGCCTGCTCGGCTATAATAAGGATGTGGCCGGCCACATTCCAAGCATAGGGGCTCGGGTTTGCATGGTGGGTTTGTGTGCTCTCCACTATCACAATGATGCTGCTTGATTTAGCTGTTTTTTCCTGGTTTGCATGCAGAGATTTGGAGGGTACAAGATGTCGTATATCAAATCAAAACTTTATGCATTTATTAGCCATGTCCCTCATGTGCCCACTCCATCATTAGTGTGTGCCATGGGCAGCCCCCTCTCTAGGTCCATGCAACACATAGCTAGTGCACACTTGCTATGTGTTGGACTAAAATGTTTGTGCACGTGTTTATTAGCAAAAACTCTTTGAATATCGGTTGGTTTCCTATTCTGTTTGCAGTGTCGGCTCCCAAACGCTGTTTCTGTGATTTTTAATGTGTTTTCAGTATTTTATCACGAACACCTGTAATCTGTAATTACTGAGCAGACACTGATTAATTGTACCGATATATATAAAATAGATAACGAATGAGGGTATAAAAATGCAGTTTTCTGAGATGAACAAATATCCCCAAACTTATCTTTTGCTCTTCTCGAGCAAAACAAAAAATTCCTAGCCTCACTTTCACAAGGAATGCGATTGCACTGAGTATGTGCAACAAGCCGTTAAACCTCTAGGTGTCCCTGGTAGGAGGAATGTTGTCTCTTGAGGGTTTTCAGCGGATCACACCCATAAAATCCAGTCAAGTTAGCATCGTGGAGAAAACTGTAGATTCTAATCTTAAGGTTAGAGATCAAAGTTAGAAGTTCTATTACCCAAGTCAGAAACGTTAAACCCTATTTTTCACTCCTCGCAATTTGTTTAACATAAGCTTATACGCATCTTCACGTGTTTGTGTGGATAGTGTCCATAAGGTTTTAAGAACATTGATTAGGGTCATCATGTCATAATTACAGACCAGGATAAACTTCTGAAAGATCAAATAAGTTTGAAAGGAGTTAAGATTTTCTCAAGTTTTATTCTCCAGATAGGTTTCAAGTCAGAATATATATCAATTTTAACAGAGAACATAAGTCTTATACTTCACTCCACCCTTTCACCTGTTTTTGTTCATACACACCTTTCGTTTTCGTGCAAAACATCTTAATAAATACAAACCTTCATATCTCCGCGAAAAAACTGTTTTAATAGAAAATTCGTCTCCGCCAAGATTATTCTCCCACAAAGAACCGTTAGGACTTTTAACTCGGAGAGAACACTTGCTTAGCTTGTTTTATCTGGTGTTGGAAACTTAGCGAGATTTGGGTCAATGACTCCCAACCAGATGGTTTTAAGGTATTAGGTATGGAGACACCCCAAGGACTTAATTACCCAAGTTACCATGGCCACAAAACAAAAGACTCATTTTATTTTAAATAATTCTGTATTCAGTGAAAATGGAGATATAGCCAGCTTTTTCTTTTAAATCCGAAGACGTCACATGTGGATAAAGTGTATAATTACTCCAACAAGGTTTCAGATGGGTTATTTTATAGATTTATAGCTTCTGTTAAAATCTTTATAAAATTCTTCATATCTACTTCACTGTATGAACTATTCTTGAAATTTTTCGTAACTTAGAACAAACCTGCTTGATCCTAATGATGTTTATCAATTTAAAAGTTTTTCAGACATATCAGACTTTCATCAAATTCTCAAAAACATATGACACGTGTAAAGTGTTATAAAAGACGTATATCAACTATGGTTAAACACAAAGGAGGGTTAATTTTCGGGTCGTCAGTCTCACAAAAAGGATTTAGTTATTTCTAACTTATCAACCGAACCGTCAGACTTCGAATCAAAATCCCCCCGCTAGCTAACGTGAAAAAGTTTTTATATTTTTGGGAATTTTTTTCAATTTTTATGGGGTTTTTAATATGTATGCAATGCAGAATATACAATATACATATGATGCAGCAAAATAAACGCAGTGCTCACCCCCAAACCTAAGTTTTACGATGTCCTCATCATTGCCCCCATCTCCGGTAGCTAGACTTAGACACCAGGGTAAGAATTTTATTCAAAGAAAAAGAAAAAACGTAAGACTAATTACAACATTTACATGTTAAAAGATTGGGTTAGTCCAGAAATTAATACCAGCCATTTAAAATTTATGTTTATATAGTGTAATGGCTGGTAAAAGAATATGTATATACAAAAGAAAAAGAAAAAGAAAAGGTATATGTTAGATGTTAGTGAAGGGCATGAGCATGTATATGTAGAGATCAGAAGACGTTGAAGGTGAAAATGAAATTTTGAAGAAGTCAAAGAATTGTTTCTTGGATGAATTGAATGTTCAAAAAGCACGTGTTGAGTTCCAAAGACAAGGTCGTGTAAAAATTGGAGTTCATCCGCAAAAAGTTCGGCAAAAGAAAGTTTCTTAGGATGTTCCCAAATTGCTCCCGACTCAAACTCACCAAGAATATCAAGTTCATCCGTAAAAATTTTCTCAAAACTCGATATGAAAGTATGTTTTTCAATGCTGTCTTCCTCCCTATGATTTTTCACAATCCCATTCTTATCACTATGGTTTTCTAACTCTCCCAATACTATTTCTTTCTCATCACAATCACAAATGGGTAGGTAAATGTCATCCAAAAAATTAGGTTCCCACACTAATATTTCTTCCGAAACAATATCTCTAGGTGATACAAAAATTGTGGGTTCCTAATCATTGATCTCTAATCTATCTAAACCATACCCGTAAAATTCACAAGATTCCTCCTCTAAAATTGGATTACAAAAATCATCGGTCTGCCTCGGAGGGTTTTCTTGTGCGTCCTTGTAACACTCAGTCAATTCAATTGCATTGTCATCTATGAAATCATCAAAAGTCAATTGATCATTTATCTTACTTGGGTGACTTCCTAGATGACAAATATCAACACTGTGTGGTTCTAATTGACCGTGTTCACTCTTTAGAATCACAACAGCTACATGCTCTTCAATTCTAGCCAAAGATTGAGTTTGAGCGTGAAACAATTGCTCAGACTGCTGTATATACAGGGCTAGCGTTGCAGCCGTTTGATTCTCGACCGCAATCATTACTTCAATAACTTTTTCTAAAGCGGTCAATCTAGCATCTATTTCACCATCATTTCTAAGGATGTATCAGTTGTTTCAGGTAAAGAGGGTTGTGACGGTGGTGATGCTAAAGCAGTCAATTTGTCGACCTCTTTCTCTAAATTCTCTATCATTGGGTCTCTAATTGAAGTAGGACTGGGTTCAAGAGTGTTAGGTGGGTAACCGTTAGCAAAACTCTGGGACGGTTGGTCACCCATAGAAAAAGAAAGTTTTCATGAATGAGTGAAGAATTTTGGCAATTTGTACAAATGAATTGGGATTGAGTATAAACAAAAGAATAAGAATCGTGAAAAATTGTATTAAATTGCATATCACCCATGTCAACAAGAATTCACAAATATCATAAAAACAAAGAATATCACACCCATAGCAGTCTATAGTATATTAGTCAACTAGATCTGCACAAGAACCTGATTGTCGAAATAAACTGTGTCGAGAAACGAGCTCAAGATATACGGATCATGAAGCCATGTAAGTGCAAGAGAGAAGGGGGTTTTCCAATGCTTTCGCGAAATTCCTTAATTAGATAACCCTTTATCTTGAACGCTTGCGTAGACACCCCGTGGACGATATACCGTTAAGCTGTGTTCTAAACACAGTTAATTTCTCCCAATGAGCGCGATGTCCTTAATGTCAAAGTCTAGATGATTTTAAATTACCGGGGGTATGCAAGAATACAGTTTTGTAATTTGTATGCTACGGAAAAAGGTGATGAACTCCTTTACTGTATCTTGTTTGGTCTTTTTGCCCTTAAATCCGTATTAAGATGCAAATGCGCAATCAATAATAGAATTGAAAAAAAAATAAAGCAATTTAAGAAATTCTTTTTCTGTTTAAGTTTAAGCGCTGCAACAAATACGATTAGTTCTCTGTTCAATTGGTGGCAAGCTTGTGCGAAGAATCCTGCAGAAGATAGAAATATTGGACTGCATCGGATTCGAGAAGAGTGTATTAGGAAATTACGTACCAAAATGATTTGGGTTAAGAAACTTGAAAGTGATCCAGAGACTTTGATTGTTCGCTTGCGCGGGTCAAACTACCCGGATCTTTGGCACTGTACTTCACTAACGTCTTGAAATTGAATTTGAATCTCGCTCCACACGATCGCATGTCATAATTCCTTAAAAACCTGAAATGTCGGAAAATACGATATTTAGTGTCAAAAGCGATATATCTGCCCCAATTCCTGCACACTCAAAATTTTAAAAATCATGCAATACCACTAATGTACCAACACTGCACTGGAGATCACCAAAAAAGAAAAAATCAAAAACTCACTCACTAGGCCGGCGAGCTCGGAATTTTTCATGATGTCGCCGGCCAAATAAAGGTGGTTTGTGCAAGAATTTTGGGTGAGTTCTCTAGGCTATATTAGTATTCTAATGGTCTAACTTGATTTTTAAGTTGAATTACAGAGTGATAGCAGGCAGTAAAGACAGAGAAAAAAATGAAAGAATTTGTTAGTTTTGAAAAAATTTTGAATTAGAAATTAGTGAGTTAGTAATGTTGGATATATATGCCCTAGAGGCCTACATTGTATAGGATGCTTGGGATATGTATGTACATGACAGTCTTGCTTGATATGATAGTACGCTATTTGGTTTGACTTTGTCTTAACGTATGATATTTTTTACTTGGTATTTATATATATATGTTGATAAAGCCCATAGGGTGTTTTGTCTGACTACCGGCGTTGTGATGGCAGTCATACTAGTGGGAGCTGGATAGTCAATAGGCACACCCTTGGATGTCCCTGGTCGCAGGAGTATCGAGATTGGGTATCGATACTCCGGAGTAGACTAGTGTATACATATCTAGACCCTGACGAGGGGCAATGGATTGGTTCCGCAACCATTGGTGGTGTTCACCTAACATTGTATACAGATGCTCACTGGGTGTGAGTACACCGGACAGGACTCGCCGAGAACTGACTGGATGGTATTATACCTAACGTCAGATAGCAGTTCTCAGGTGACATGTGTGCAGATAGTTCGTTGACTTAAGGTCATCATTTGTCTCGTGTGAGTTCCCACTGTGCTTTGATTATTACCCTACCACGGCTCAAAGGAGTCGTGCAAACATGTTTCAGTTGGGCACAGTCCCGAGCCACGTGGAGGCAGTGAGCGACTGTTAGGGATTCGTCTCTCCCGGTATAGGGAGTTGATATCGCACTGTGGTCGGTTGGTCATTACCATAAGTCCCTGGCCAGGGCTGATTGAGAATTACTGATGGAATGATCAGTATATTCTCGGGTGGTCTTGAACCATACCGACACGACTTGTACGGTTATTAGGGGTCTGACGTCCACCACCTCCCTGACCATACATGCGATACTCTTAGACGAACAGACCGGACTGCGCGGATATTGTCACAGACAGGCTCAGTAGGATTTCAGATAGGTTACCTCATCAGCTTTCTTATCGACAACTACCTGGGGACCTATACGTACAGCTAGTGCCGCTTGCGGTCTGTGGTTAAACCCACTGCCAGCGTAGTAGTTGAGTCTTTAGAGTCCCACATAGAGATTTCCCAAACCCAGGCGAAAAGATATAGAGGTCGTATGGTTTTACGACAAAGGTTCGGACGCATACGTGTTTGAACGCACGTACGACATTCGGACAGTTTTTACTAGCCGGCTTTGTTTTAAGCCAGATTCTAGTATCAGGTTATTGGATTTATACAGTTTAAAGTTTTTCCGTGTTTTCACGGATGAGAGGGGCGTTCTCGTAATTTTCCGAGAAGCTTCTAGAAGGATGTGACATGGAGGGAGAGGTGGCATTTTCATTTAATGATTTAGTGACTCATTGTGAGTGATTCATCATGTCATTAATGCATTATTAAATGCTTAATGGCTCACATAATGAATCACCCACTTGCATTAATGAAACATGATGAATAATCTTATATTATTCATTTCTTTTTATTCATTATGTTTCATATATCAAGTGAGAAGCTATTTCATTATTATTATTATTATCATTATCATCTTCTCACTCTCTCTCTTCAAGTTCTCTCTCTTTCACCAAACCTAATCCTACCCTAATGAGTTGAGAACAAAGATTAGGAAATACTAATTACTCCATAACCTATCTCTACATCACCTTAGCTACTCTATTTAGCAACTAGAGAAACTAAGTAACCTCAAGTTTAGAGGTTATAGCTTGGATTAGGGTTCTCGGGTGGATCGTCTATCACGGAAGAAAGCCGAAGAGGACGTGGAGATCCAAAGAGGCCGTAGATAACATTAAGACGAAGGACTAGAACCGTTTGGTATAATCTCTAAACATAGTAGTTTAGAACTCTATAGCTTTTGTTAAAACTTGTTTAGCAAACGATTCATACGGTTATTCGATGTTTAGTCATAGAACAAGATTGTTATTCATATTCCCGCCTCCCCATAAGTATTGGGGTGTTGAACATCGACTTACAGTGGTATCAGAGCCAGGTTAAACAGTATTTAACACACTTGCAAATTTGTATGAATTTCGAACGGAAAAACAAACCGGAAAAACCCCGATATCATGTACTTTCTGTCGAATTTTAAATGAGGTCCAAAAATTTTTCAGGGACCTTCAGAATGACCTAAATGAATGGATTAGAACACTCAAGAAAATTGGGCTCATGAATCAGCCATAGCGCCGCGGAACCGCGGCCGATCCTACCGATCCGCCGCGATTCCGCCGCGCTTTGGACGATTCATCATCCAAAGTTTCTTGTGTTGTTTCTCTGTGATAATTGGTGTTTTCTGGTAATTTTTATTTTTGCTCAGGTTTCAGATTTACAGAGAAGTATTGGAGCAAAATTAAATGTGTTTAATCGATCGAAATTATACGGTATTTGCTTGTTTGATTATATCTGTGAAATGTTTTATGTGTTCGTAAACCTCCCCTAACTGCTAGTATGTCGGTTGGCAGGGGGTTGCACATATCTGTGATGTTATATATAACTGTTTGTGTATATAAACTGTATTGGACTGTTGTTGTGTCTGGCCGGGTTTTGTGATGGGTTTTTGTATTAATTCATTTGATGTAAATGTAATAAGTTGTAATATTATTTTGCGGGGCACATCCAGGTTGCGGTTGTAGCCACCGTTGTATTATTTCTTTTTACTGTTTTTGTTCTTAGGATAGACCCAAGGTGGGGTGCACAAACTACCGGGTATTTTGAAGTGTTGGGGCAGACCGCTTCACTTCTGGTACTTGGCGGGTAGTTTGCCGTACCCGTAGGGGTCTGGGGTTGGGAAAATGGCTATTCATCACAACTGTGTAATCCGTCTTTCATTGCAGGCTCAAACGAAATGCGGATTGCTTTCAAATCCAATATTGTTTATCTGTGATCTGGAATGCCTATTATTGCGTCTGACGAATGTACAATATCTATATATGATAGCTATTTAGATGTCGCTTATGTTTTAAACCCGCGCTAGCCCAGCCCTCGCTCTGTCGTTAGTTAAGTAACCTGACGGGTGATGACGGGACCCCGTGGCGAATGCTGATGGCATAAGAGGACGTTGTATTTTCGTTGTTATCTGTAATGATAGGTTAAAGATGGGACGCATTATTATTAATGCAAAGAAAATAAAACCTAAACTGAATCGTTGGAACAATTTCTAAAAACCACTCGGTTTTCTTGAAAAAGCAAATTTTAAATGCGGAGCTTAAACCACTCCTTTTAATAAAAGCTATCTTAGTTCCTTCGATCAAATCAAGTTCACTACGTTAACGGTTTTTTGCCAAAAACCAGCCGTAACCCTCCGTCGTTTCAAATAGACAGCACATCGTATTCATGCTATGCTTGTTGGCCTACGTCAAGGCATAGTGAATGGTAGCAGTGTGTGTGCCTATTTGTTGCATAGATAGATGCATTAGTTTAATACAGACGTACACCTTGTTGGCCTACGTCAAGGGCTTGTACGATGTATTTAAATTAATCAGGACAACGGCGGGTAGAACTTGACTTGCGTCTTATGACTTGTTGGCCTACGTCAAGGTCTATAAGAGCTTGGGGTAAAAATCACATCGAGAGTTTCAAACATAAAGGAAACTTGCAGATTTAGCTTACCTTCTAGAGTGTGATGACTAGAGTGGCTTCCATCTAGGGCATCATGCAATGATAGTTGGATCCCGATCCCACTGATGAGTAGGATTACTCTCGGGAATTTCTCTCACTTAACAATCAATGCTATAAACTAAGTAGGTGCCTAGAAAGGTGTTAGAGGGGCTACGCCTCCAGGGAAAAGAGGTTCTTTAATTAAGGAACTTCGCGAAAGCGTTGGAAAACCTCCCTCGAAGTACCAACACCAGCCTGGCTGAAAGGTTAAGCAAGAATTGTAACGTGTGATTAAATCCTGACTAGTTCTTCTTTTAGGTTTTGAAGAAGGATTTGAGGAAACAGTGGGAGCCATCCTGTTTAGATAAAATAATAACCAATCTAAACTTGCAAGAGCATATGCTGAGTGTTTTCTTTTCTCTCTATCTGGCAGCTGCCGTGACTGGACTAAAACTATTACTTGAAAAGAATATACTGACCGGGCAGAACTATAAAGATTGGCTAAGGAACGTCAATATTGCGCTGACTTATGACAAAGTTGCATATGTTACCACCGCTGTTCCTCCCCTTATCCCAGGACCAGATTCCTCAGTTGCGGACAAGGAAGTTCGTAAAACCTGGGATCTAGACTGTGAGCGAGCTAAGTGTATCATGCTGGCATCCATGAATAATGAACTCCAGAAACAGCACGAGAGTATGGATATTGTATCCATATTCCTCCATTGCAAGGAATTGTATGGTGAACACTCCCGTATCGCGAGGTACGAAACCTCAAGGAAACTCTTCCAGATGAGGTTTGCTCCAGGATCGCCTGTTGGAGAGCACGTCCTCAAAATGATCACCCTCATTGAGGAACTCGCAAACCTGGGATGTGTGCTAGAGAATGATTTGTATATCGACTTGATTTTGCAGTCCCTTCCCCACACCTTCTCTCAGTTCGTGCTGAACTTCAACATGCACGAAATGGAAGCGGATCTTCCAAAGCTCCTCAATATGTTGAGGGTAGCAGAGACCTCCTTGAAAAAGGAGAAGACCCCCGTTCTGTATGTTGGCCAATCATCTTCTTCTAAATCTAAAGCGAAAGCTAAAGGGAAGAAGAAGATGAAAGCCACCAAACCGAAGGGTGGGGTCAAGAAGGTGCAGGGAACGAACAAGGCAGGAAGGGTGAAGGCAGAAAAGAACGAGTGCTTCTATTGTCACAAGCAAGGGCACTGGAAGAAGGACTGTATGGCCTTTAAAGCCAAGGACATAAAGCAAGCTGTTGCTTCTGCTTCAGGTGTGTTCGTAATCGAAAATTGTCTTTCAGTAAACTCTACTTCATGGGTACTTGATACCGGTTCTGGTTCTCACATCTGTAATTCTTTGCAGGATCTGAGAAATAGTAGAGTACTGGGGGCAGGTGATATGACTCTCCGGATGGGCAATGGAATGCATGTGATGCAGTTGCAATAGGGGAATATCACCTAGGGTTGAATAGTGGACACATTTTGGTATTGTAAAGCTGTTTTTGTATTCCCAGTATGTTGTGTAATATTATATCAGTATCTTTGTTGTCTAATAAAGGATATAATTTTGTGCTTGAAAGAAATGTCATGAACATTCTCCTAAATCAAGAACTGATTGGGTTTGGCACACTGGAAAACGGCATATACATACTTAATCAACCTCAAATTTTCAATATTCAAAACACGCGTAAAAGAACGGCTCCAGATTCGAATCAAACCTTCCTATGGCATTGTAGACTTGGTCATATAAATGAAACAAGGTTGACTAAGTTACATAAAGATGGATATCTAGATCCGTTTGAATATTTATCATATGCAACTTGTCAATCATGTATCAAAGGAAAAATGACCAAATCTCCGTTCACCGGACATGGAGAAAGAGCCACTGAACTCTTGGGACTAGTACACAGTGATGTATGTGGTCCGATGTCTATACATGCACGAAGTGGTCACTCCTACTTCATCACTTTTACTGATGACTTCTCTAGGTATGGACATGTGTTCTTAATGAAGCATAAATCCGAGGCTTTTGAGAAGTTTAAGGAATATAAAAATGAAGTAGAGAAACAAACTGGTAAAAGCATCAAGACACTTCGATCTGATCGAGGTGGAG
This sequence comes from Agapanthus africanus, assembly GCA_030015575.1. Lineage (NCBI taxonomy): Eukaryota > Viridiplantae > Streptophyta > Magnoliopsida > Asparagales > Amaryllidaceae > Agapanthus > Agapanthus africanus. The sequence goes on along the minus strand of CM057343.1, from coordinate 241,347,869 downwards.
AATACTTAAGTACCAGTTTCCTTGAACACTTAAAAGCGAATGGAATTCTCTCTCAGCTTACTCCACCTTATACACCTCAGCATAATGGTGTATCAGAAAGAAGGAATCGCACGCTATTAGATATGGTGCGTTCAATGATGAGTAGTGCTGAGTTGCCACTTTCCTTCTAGGGATTTGCTCTAGAATCAGCCGCATACCTATTGAATAGAGTTCCAACTAAGTCTGTACCTACCACTCCATATGAAATGTGGTGTGGGAAGAGACCATATCTCAAGTCTATCAAGATATGGGGGTGTCCGGTATATGTTAAAAAGCATAATCCGGACAAGCTCGAAGCACGATCGGTTTTACGCAAGTTTGTAGGATACCCCAAACATTCAAGGGGGTACATGGTCTACCACACTGAAGAACAAAAGGTGTTTGTCACTCGTCATATTGTCTTCTTAGAAAGAGAATTTCTTGCGAAAGAAATTAGTGGGAGCGCGGTAGAACTGGAAGAAATTCCAGAACCTCAAACTGCAACCGAAGACTTAGAAGAATCTCAGATTTCAATAGAACATGACGAACCAACGCCACTCCGCAGATATAGTAGGCTTTCTCATCCTCCTGAAAGATACTATGGTTTTCTTCTTGATGGGGATCGAGAGGATTGCATCATCGATGATGATGAGCCTACTAGTTTTCAGCAGGCTATCACGAGTAGCGACTCAGTGAAATGGCTGGATGCAATGTGATCCGAAATGGAATCCATGTACACTAATAAAGTATGGACTTTAGAAGTCGCTCCTCCTGGGGTAAAACCAGTTGGGTGCAAATGGATCTTCAAAAAGAATATTGGTACATTTGGACAAGTGGAAACCTACAAAGCTAGACTAGTAGCAAAAGGTTTTCGTCAAAGACCAGGATTGGACTATGATGAAACTTTTTCACCACTAGCTATGCTTAAATCCATTCGGATAATGCTTGCCATTGCTGCCTTCCATGACTATGAAATCTGGCAAATGGATATAAAAACAGCTTTTCTAAATGGACATCTAGAAGAGAGTGTTTACATGGATCAACCAGAAGGTTTCTTAGACAGTGGGAGCAGCGGAAGAGTGTGCAAATTGCTTAAATCCATTTATGGGTTAAAGCAAGCATCGCGGAGTTGGAACATCTGCTTTGATGAAACAGTCAAGGAATTTGACTTTATCAAAAATATAGATGAACCATGTATTTATAGGAAGATTGTAGAAGGAGCAGTAGTCTTCCTCGTTTTGTACGTCGACGACATACTACTGATAGGGAATGATATCCCTATACTACAATCAGTAAAGCTCTTCTTGTCACAGAAATTCTCCATGAAAGACTTGGGAGATGCATCATACATTCTGGGCATTAAGATCTATCGAGATAGATCTAATAGAATATTGCGACTTTCACAGTCCAGGTATATAGACACTATACTAAAGAGATTTAGTATGGAAGATTCCAAGCGCGACAATATGCCCGCTTGTCACGGAATCACCCTCTCTAAGGAGATGTCTCCAAATACTGATGAAGAGAGGGCTCGCATGGGCATTATACCTTACGCTTCGGCGATAGGATCAATAATGTATGCGATGTTATGTACCAGACCGGATGTAGCTTATGCACTTAGTGTGGTAAGCAGGTATCAGTCTGACCCAGGTGAGAAACATTGGAGAGCGGTGAAGAACATTCTCAAGTACCTAAGAAGGAATAAGGAGATGTTCTTGATTTACGGTAATGGGGACCTCCAGGTAGAGGCTTTTACCGACTCCGGCTTCCAAAGTGACAAGGATGATTCTAAATCCATTTCGGGTTTTGTGTTTACCCTCAATGGAGGGGAGGTATGTTGGAAGAGTTCCAAACAAGATACCGTCGCAGACTCAACTATGGAGGCTGAGTATATAGCTGCTAGTGAAGCCGCAAAAGAGGCTGTCTGGATGAGGAAGTTCATTTCTGAACTTCAGATGGTTCCGTCCATTGCCAATCCAATACCTTTGTATTGCGATAACAATGGCGCTGTAGCTTTAGCGAAGGAACCAAGGTCCCATCAGAAATCCAGGCATATCTTAAGGCGGTTTCACCTGATCAGGGAGATCGTGGATCGTCGGGAGATCGAGATACGGAGAGTGGACACAAAAGACAACACGGCAGATCCATTCACCAAGGCCATTCCTCAAGTACAGTTCGAGAGGCTATTTGAGATGTTGGGCATGCGGTACGCAAGCAACTGGATCTGGTAGAGACAGTGGCTACTCATTGCGCCAATTAGAGGCCTTAGTGCAAGTGGGAGATTGTTGGATATATATGCCCTAGAGGCCTACATTGTATAGGATGCTTGGGATATGTATGTACATGACAGTCTTGCTTGATATGATAGTACGCTATTTGGTTTGACTTTGTCTTAACGTATGATATTTTTTACTTGGTATTTATATATATATGTTGATAAAGCCCATAGGGTGTTTTGTCTGACTACCGGCGTTGTGATGATAATCATACTAGTGGGAGCTGGATAGTCAATAGGCATACCCTAGGATGTCCCTGGTCACAGGAGTATCGAGATTGGGCATCGATACTCCGGAGTAGACTAGTGTATACATATCTAGACCCTGACGAGGGGCAATGGATTGGTCCCGCAACCATTGGTGGTGTTCACCTAAGATTGTATACAGATGCTCACTGGGTGTGAGTACACCGGACAGGACTCGCCGAGAACTGACTGGATGGTATTATACCTAACGTCAGATAGCAGTTCTCAGGTGACATGTGTGCAGATAGTCTGTTGACTTAAGGTCATCATTTGTCTCGTGTGAGTTCCCACTGTGCTTTGATTATTACCCTACCACGGCTCAAAGGAGTCGTGCAAACAGGTTTCAGTTGGGCACAGTCCCGAGCCACGTGGAGGCAGTGAGCGTCTGTTAGGGATTCATCTCTCCCGGTATAGGGAGTTGATATCGCACTGTGGTCGGTTGGTCATTACCATAAGTCCCTGGCCAGGGCTGATTGAGAATTACTGATGGAATGATCAGTAGATTCTCGGGTGGTCTTGAACCATACCGACATGACTTGTACGGTTATTAGAGGTCTGACGTCCACCACCTCCATAGACCATACATGCGATACTCTTAGAAGAACAGACCGGACTGCGCGGATATTGTCACAGACAGGCTCAGTAGGATTTCAGATAGGTTACCTCATTAGCTTTCTTATCGACAACTACCTGGGGACCGTTATGTACAGCTAGTGCCGCTTGTGGTCTGTCGTTAAACCCACTGCCAGCGTAGTAGTTGAGTCTTTAGAGTCCCACATAGAGATTTCCCAAACCCAGGCGAAAAGATATAGAGGTCGTATGGTTTTACGACAAAGGTTCGGACACATACGTGTTTGAACGCACGTACGACATTCGGACAGTTTTTACTAGCCGGCTTTGTTTTAAGCCAGATTCTAGTATCAGGTTATTGGATTTATACAGTCTAAAGTTTTTCCGTGTTTTCACGGATGAGAGAGGCGTTCTCGTAATTTTCCGAGAAGCTTCTAGAAGGATGTGACATGGAGGGAGAGGTGGCATTTTATTTAATGATTTAGTGACTCATTGTGAGTGATTCATCATGTCATTAATGCATTATTAATTGCTTAATGACTCACATAATGAATCACCCACTTGCATTAATGAAACACGATGAATAATCTCATATTATTCATTTCTTTTTATTCATTATGTTTCATATATCAAGTGAGAAGCTATTTCATTATTATTATTATTATCATTATGTAACGTTTTGAAAATTGTTTCGGTGAAATTTCGAAAAAACGGTAAAATAAGGGGGTTTTCTGTAAAAAGTCAAAATACAAATATCTTATTTTAAAAATTAAATATACATATTCTATCTATGAAATTGCTATTATTTGGTGTTTATTGAGCCGCGGGTGAAATTTCAAATTTTCTGAAAAAAAATATTATTTTATTATTATTTTAAGCCGTCACTAATACATTTAATTAGGGAAAATTACAAATTGGAATGAGTTGAAACAAATTTTGTGCATCATAAAACATTAAATAAAATTTTATCATGTGGTTTTTGGAACGAAATCATTTGCCAAAACGGATTAGAAATTATTGAAGAAAAAGGGCTTTGTTTTAGCGTAAATGGATGTTTGGGGTATTCTATTTATCATTTTTCATCACCCCACACCCGTACCCACACCCACACCCCCCCATTTAGTTCTCCCCTTGGCTGAATTCAGCAGCCCCCATCTTTTCCCCCACTCGAATTTCAAAGAAAAAGAAATGAAAGAAAAGAAAAGAAAATGGAGAAATGAGGTGGACCTTTGACCTTGAATTGACTTTGACTTCTTCCCCCACTTTCTCTACCTCCCTCTCTCTCCTCTCCCATTCCCAATCAGCCGACCCCCCACCCTCCTACAGCAGCAACAGCCCCCCCCATTTCCCTTCTCTTTTATCTTCAAACTTCATCAAAAATTGCCTCAAATCCATCAAAAAAAATCTCAAAACCCAAATCCGACTCCTACCCATTTTAGCTTAGCTCGTATAGCATGGATCTTTGTGAAAAGAGAGAATTTTAGGAGGCCATGGATGCTTGTGGATCTTCAAATGTTTTTGGGTATAATTCTAAAACATTTTTGCTTAATTTGTTACTAATATCTTAAAGCTAATTTAATTAAGTGTTAATTTGGTTTATGTGAGTTTAATTGCATGATTAAAGATTTCAAGTTAGGGTTTGTTGTGGAAATGAGTTGTGTTTGATTGTGTATGGTTTAGTGAGGTGGATTAACATATTTAGTTTTGTAGAAAACTAATCTAGTTGTTAATTACAAGTTGTTACTTGAAAAATGTCCAAATTAAGCTTTTTGTTGCAAACTAGTTTTTTTGATTTAATTCGAAATATGAGATTAAAAATATGGTTAGGGTTTTTATCATATTATTAACTTTATTAAGTGTAGTTTAACACTTTAGTTCATGGAAATCCAACCTAAATTGTAGTTTGTGCATTTTTGCTATGAAATTGTTAAAAAGGGTATTTTGTAAACTAGAATATTAGGGTTTTTGGAATTTAATGAGATTAAATTCCGGAAATTGTTTCTATGACTTATTTAAGATATTTAATAAGTATATTGGCCGCTACATTCATTTAAACATCATGTTTTGTACAAAAACGGCGAATTATGCTTGCTAGATTTTCGGAAAAATGACTTTTTAAGTGAAATTGGGGTTTTTGTGAGTTTTAATCTAGTTTATATTAAAATTAGTGTTCGTGAATGTGCAAATGAGTGTGATTGGATTTTTCTCGATGGTTTGACGTTTGTACATCGACATCGAGGGTTGGTTTTACTATTCTTGCATGCGTAGGCGATGGGTTTGGACCTATGCGTGATACGCGTGCCAATTTGATTTTCGTATGCCGTTTCGATTTCGAATTTAGTTTTAATGAGATATGGTGCGTTATGATATGTAGGTACCCCCATATGGACTTCGAGACGACAAGCAAGCGCGTGGCGACATCGGCACCGGCTAGCGAGGACAAGGTGAGTAGATTTATATCTACGGGGAGAAGTCGGGTGGATGGCGTATAGCACCCCCGCAGTCCGTGGTGGTGTATACGGATGCGTATACACACCAACAATTATTATATGTTATTTGGAATTAATAACGATGCTTAGGATGGATATTGGTGTGTTGGATTACCTTAGTGTTGCGAACCCTAGGGTTGTGTTGCACTACACATACACACATACATACTTGCATACATTCCTATTGATATGTGCTCATGGGATTCTTTATAGTTATGGGTTCACATGGGTATAGGACTATGTGTTCACATACGGATTTGAGAATAGTATTTGGAATTTGAGTTGAGTCGATGAGATTGGGCTTGAGGCCAGGAGATCGGTGATGTGATTTGGTTCGTATTGATATACGACATGATGTTTTAGCGGGTCTTTTGGCGTAGTGATTCTTATACCTGCATGCATACTTAGGCGGTATCAGTATTTGTACTAGATGTAGATCAGTACCCCGATCATGATAATTGATAAAGAGGATACCAGGTGAATAGTATGATGAATGTGATATTGAACCGTACCCAGATTTGGAATGCCGTACGACGGATTTACGTACGAGCTATATTGATGATTGATCCGCACTCTTGACTTGGAATGTCTGGTTATGGATATGATATTATTGAGGCGGGATCACCGACTATACATATACAGGTATGTATATGTATCGACTCAGATGATAGGCGGTTTCCTTACCTGTAGTTCAGCTTGTTAGTTCAGCCGTATAGTTTAGTGTAGTTGTTAGATTAGATTAGACTCCTACCTATTTCAAAACTACCGAATCGTGGGTATTTTAAAAGACAGCCCAAGGGATCTTACGGATATTTCAAAAGACGTATATTTTCATAAAAACACCGTAGCCCCTATTTTCAAAACCCCATGATTCGTGTTATTTCAAAAGGCACCAATTTGTAGGACTTATATTAGATTAATGCAGATTAGTTATCGTTGTGTCTAGTTTTCAGCTCCCGCGCATTATTGCTGTTCGCTCTGCCTCGCATACTTATTTTGCTGCATATTCCATTATTGATATCATGCTGTTAGGACACCAGCACCATTACCGATGATGCGTATGTACCACGTACACCTACTTGCCGACTCACACACATCTTCATCAGTAATTGCCATGTCAGGTACACTTTAGATGATATATTTGCTTGACTTAGCTTGTTAGCTAGTAGTTTTGACATGATATTAGTGTATTTCCCTTATATGCCATATTAGACATTGTAGTTATTACTTGTCGCTTCATGCATACTGTTATTCATTGTTATGCCGTATTCATGGATTCTCATGCTTATATTCATGGTTTTACATCCTATTGATGATTCGGATTTCCATGATATTTTCTGGATTTGGAGGAAAACCGCAAAACATATATAAACTGTTTTCTCTCTTTTAAAATAAAAAGTGTGGTTTTCCCATGATGTATGAGTCGTCCACCATGAGTTTGCTGATGGATTTCGAGACCCGAATCGAGGAGGCGGATGAACCATTTCGGGTACATGGTGGACCCGGTAAGGTACCCCGGGGCAAGAAGCGCGTGATGATGACGATGTGAGCCTGGCAGGGGAGCACTACCTACCGGTGATTTTACCCGACGCGTCGGATATCCGGAGGATACCGTCGTGGTCTTGAGATGGATGGTAGGGGCCGGTCTGGACTGACGGCGCCCTAGATATTGTGATTGAGATATTGTGATTTCGAGATATTGAGGTACAGAGACTGTGATACAGAGATATCGAGATATTGGGATTACGTTTTGTGCCGATGCTAGGCACTGTTTTATGCTGATTTCATTATGATACCTCATTTTAAAAATACAAAGGAAATCTCACTAAATTATGGAAACAGTTCTTCATTTACATGTATTCTGTTTTCATGCATTCATACCTCATTCATATGATATATTGCTACCCTTGGGCACTGACACGGGTACATGAGATTACACTCGGGTTAGATATTTACCCTAGCCTTGTTATAGGCTGCTGGTTATATATATTTGAGGATGTATATTGATCGTATGACCTAGAATTGCGTCATACATGCGATTTCTATTCGTAGATGTTTTTCTATTCACGAGTTGGCAACTCACCCCCGTTGTGCCCCAGTTTCTTGCAGGTTTTGCCGTACAGGTTTAATTATGGCTTTGCGGGCTCAGTTTCATTCGGGTGACTTGCTAGTAGGTGGGTTTATTTGTATCGCACCCATCATTATATCTTGAATATCATTATTCTGTTGTATCTAGAAGTTCCATCAACCAAACATGTATTTATTTTTGAGATAGAGACCCGTGAGGTTATTCTTTCGACCTTAGAGTCGCGCGTTTTATTTCTGTAGATTTCTGGTGGTTTTGAGTTCCCTTTTGAGTTTTGATCCTCGCCGTTGGCGTTGTATATTATATTGCTTGTGTGGTTGTGACCGTCGTTTGACGAAGAGCTAGCTCCCGTTTGGGGATGCCTTTTTCTTGATTTCGTATACTATTCATGTTGTATCCCGTTTGGGGGCCAGTATTTACAAAGGAGACTCTGCCGAAATTTTCAGTAAATTTTTGATGTTTTTAAAAACCGCATAATTCGGCTTATGCTATTGAAACTACTTGCTTTAAGTTGGTTTTTCCTGCACTCTACTATTTTCTTGGTTTGGATTTCTGGGTTTTCGGTTTACTTAGATTACGTACGCCTCGAGACGTTCGTAGTTTAAGTGCCGGTCATGTTCCGTACTTTCGGGTCGTGACAAAGTTGGTATCAGAGCGTTAGGTTTTACCTTCAGAGTGTAGGATGACCCTTGGTTGATGGAACAGGTGACTAAAGTAGAGTGACGTACCGTTGGTATGTTCCGCGGCATATTTACGACACGCCACTCCACTTATGAAGCCTTAGGATGTATATTTCCTTGTTCAGTATTATATTCCTTCCTGATCTAGCCTCATCGGTACCAGTTGGTTTTGCTGCTACGGTTACGGGCAGGGAGAGCTACGGCTAGAGTTGCGGTCAGCACAAGCTCGTCACGAACGAGGACTGACCAGGGCGAAATTCCGGCGACACACAATTGCAGAGATGTGTCTTTTTACTGTGTTTCCGCGCCATGAGCGTTTGGCGGATCGCCTTTATGAGGTTACTCGGAGGTGCTGATCGACACTAGAGAATTGAGCCAAAGATGGAGGCCAGCCAGATTTTGATGACCGTTGGTGTGTTGCTTACTCCTGATGATTGAGGCACTGTTCAGCATGCAGACGAGCGAGCCAGTTATTGCTGCGAACGACGAGATATTTCCCCAGATGCTGGAGCTATTGCGGGGCGAGTTGTACGAATAATTGATAGAAGGTCGCTAGTCACCCGATGATGAATGACTAGGACATGTGGTTCGTTCGCTTCCCCCGATGCGAGGTCATCAGATAGATTGATTCCAGCTAGAGGCGACTTCATGCAGAGACGTGGGGGTCGACAGAGACGATCGAATGTCGGAAACCTATTATTCCAAGTTTAAAGTAGTCGGAAAGACATGCAGGCAATTCTATGGTCCCTCTAGAAAAATGAAACCCTAACTCGACTTAATGACCGTGTGAAGGCCTTTGAACCTTCGGGTTTGCGGCAGTTCTACGGCGCCATTAGTGAGGCTTGGGTTTGCCCTTCTACGGCTGGACCACCGATGCTGTGGTATGTACTCGATACTATTAAACTGTGCCCAAGAGGTTGAGCTCTTGGGGGATTATGAGGTTTTGACGACTCGATCGGATGGCTCGACTTAATTCGGATGCTAGGTGGTGAGATGCATTCTTGGGAGACTCCAGATACGAGGATAGCCGTTGGAGCTCAGTCCATGCAGCCGCGACGAGACGAGTCCAAAGAAGACGACATTAGAGAAAAGTGGAGTAAGAGGTTCGCACCAGATCTAGATGAGATGACGTTCCACTCCGCCGACATCAGAGAGGCGATGCGCATGCCGAGGCATGGTGCTTGGACTTACCTTCCAGAAGGAGTGGCGATGAGTATGCAGTCGTTCCAGAGCAAGATGCAGATATAGGAAAGGACAATGACTTCCGGACAGTTGGCAGAGACGAGCCATGGAAGAGACCGTGAGCAGGATTCCTTCCAGGACACTGCTGCAATGATACTTGCACCCAGGATCAGATGTGTCACGTACATTCAGAGAGCCAGAGGCCGACGCCAGTGATATGCTGTCTTACGAGTGGTCGTGATGATTGACCGGGAGATGACAAGAGACGTGCCAGAACTGGATCATCCCCGTAAGCACACCCGACAGGGCCGATGAGCCGATGGACCGAAAGATCAGTAATTCACAGTGAAGACCTTGACCCAGGAGTGGTCATGGTTACGCACATCAGCAGGACAGAGTTCATGATCATCGACGAGACGTCCCACTAGTGACCGTGACAGTTGGCCGAGATTCTTAGAGGATGCGCTTGAGCGGTACTGTTCCGCCATTATTGATTACGATGTTTTGGGTGATTTATTCGTATGATTTGATTTTGATGATTGAGGATTTACGATCTTTGCACAGTGTTGCACTTGATATCGTTTTCGTGCTTTAGTTTCACATGTTTGTGATTTTATGGTTTTAAACAGTTGAGTTGGTTTTGTGCGTATGCATGCACACGATTTCGTTCCTGCACTCTGTATAGTTTATATATGCTTGCAGTGCAGTGATACGCCTTTTGTGCACTTAGATGCACCGGACTTCGATTTCGATTGTGATACTCGATATTTGTTTTGTGCACCTTGTGCACCTGATTGATTTTGCGCACCTTGTGCACCTGATTGATTTTGCGCACGTTCGGCGCTTGATATTGGATTTCATGTTTTCGTGCACGATGGATGCACCTGATTTGGATTTTCGCGCATGTTGGGTGCAAGTTTTGAAGGGTGATTTTGGTGCACACCAGAGGCACTAATTCGAGATTTTTCGTGTATGTCAGATGCACCTGATTTGCTGTCAGGCACACACGTTGCCTACGACAGATGTTTCGTGCACATCCGATGCACTTAGATGTTGTTTCTGTGCGCATGTATGGCACATTCATGGATTTTGATTTCCGTGCGCACCAGACGCACGTAGCATTCATGTGCATATTTTGGGATTTATTTCGTATAGAGCAGTACGTTTTTATGATATTGCTATGTGTTTTCGTACTGAGCAGGACTAGTCAGAGGACAGTACCTGAATATATTTTGCATGCATTGATAGTTATTGAAGGGATTTCCAAAAAAGCGAGCTATAGCCTCAGTATTTACCTACGTGTCTGATATGACACGAAATGTTTAAAATAAGGAGACCCTTCTAAATTGTTTCCAAAACGGCGGAACGTACATTTCAAACAAAGGTATATATGTATATAGTTATTTCCTTATGATAGACGTCCGCCACTGTGCAGTGTTATACGCGTGCACAGCGACTTAAAGAGATTTGTCATGCATTTCCTTCAGATACTTACATATATAGATTCGATATTTACATGTATAGTTTCGAGTTATATCATATTGGTTTTGCTTTGGATTTGGCATTGATGTCTTCCCCATGACTCCGATGATTGCGGGATGCTTGACGGAGTTGTGATTTGAGTTATATGCTCACTTTTCATGCGCATGCGCTGCGCTACGATTTGTTTTATGTATTTACAATTTCGGAGCCCCGACGACTTGATGGTTTTGGTTTAGATGTTTTAGTATTTGGGGAGAGTTTTAATTTAAATTCGGGGACCGAATTTCTTTAAGGGGGGACGATTGTAACGTTTTGAAAATCGTTTCGGTGAAATTTCGAAAAAACGGTAAAATAAGGGGGTTTTCTGTAAAAAGTCAAAATACAAATATTTTATTATAAAAATTAAATATACATATTCTAGCTATGAAATTTCTATTATTTGGTGTTTATTGAGCCGTGGGTGAAATTTCAAATTTTCTGAAAAAAAATATTATTTTATTATTATTTTAAGCCGTCACTAATACATTTAATTAGGGAAAATTACAAATTGGAATGAGTTGAAACAATTTTTGTGCATCATAAAACATTAAATAAAATTTTATCATGTGGTTTTTGGAACGAAATCATTTGCCAAAACGGTTTAGAAATTATTGAAGAAAAAAGGCTTTTTTTAGCGTAAATGGATGTTTGGGGTATTGTATTTATCATTTTTCATCACCCCACACCCGTACCCACACCCACACACCCCCATTTAGTTCTCCCCTTGGCTGAATTCAGCAGCCCCCATCTATTCCCCCACTTGAATTTCAAAGGAAAAGAAATGAAAGAAAAGAAAAGAAAATGGAGAAATGAGGTGGACCTTTGACCTTGAATTGACTTTGACTTCTTCCGCCACTTTCTCTAGCTCCCTCTCTCTCCTCTCCCACTCCGAATCAGCCGACCCCCCACCCTCCTACAGCAGCAACAGCCCCCCCCATTTCCCTTCTCTTTTCTCTTCAAACTTCATCAAAAATTGCCTCAAATCCATCAAAAAAAATCCCAAAACCCAAATCCGACTCCTACCCATTTTAGCTTAGCTCGTATAGCATGGATCTTTGTGAAAAGAGAGCATTTTGGGAGGCCATGGATGCTTGTGGATCTTCAAATGTTTTTGGGTATAATTCTAAAACATTTTTGCTTAATTTGTTACTAATTTCTTAAAGCTAATTTAATTAAGTGTTAATTTGGTTTATGTGAGTTTAATTGCATGATTAAAGATTTCAAGTTAGGGTTTGTTGTGGAAATGAGTTGTGTTTGATTGTGTATGGTTTAGTGAGGTGGATTAACATATTTAGTTTTGTAGAAAACTAATCTAGTTGTTAATTACAAGTTGTTACTTGAAAAATGTCCAAATTAAGCTTTTTGTTGCAAACTAGTTTTTTTGATTTAATTCGAAATATGAGATTAAAAATATGGTTAGGGTTTTTATCATATTATTAACTTTATTAAGTGTAGTTTAACACTTTAGTTCATGAAAATCCAACCTAAATTGTAGTTTGTGCATTTTTGCTATGAAATTGTTAAAAAGGGTATTTTGTAAACTAGAATATTAGGGTTTTTGGAATTTAATGAGATTAAATTCCGGAAATTGTTTCTATGACTTATTTAAGATATTTAATAAGTATATTGGCCGCTACATTCATTTAAACATCATGTTTTGTACAAAAACGGCGAATTGTGCTTGCTAGATTTTCGGAAAAATGACTTTTTAAGTGAAATTGGGGTTTTTGTGAGTTTTAATCTAGTTTATATTAAAATTAGTGTTCGTGAATGTGCAAATGAGTGTGATTGTATTTTTCTCGATGGTTTGACGTTTGTACATCGACATCGAGGGTTGGTTTTACTATTCTTGCATGCGTAGGCGATGGGTTTGGACCTATGCGTGATACGCGTGCCGATTTGATTTTCGTATGCCGTTTCGATTTCGAATTTAGTTTTAATGCGATATGGTGCGTTATGATATGTAGGTACCCCCATGTGGACTTCAAGACGACAAGCAAGCGCGTGGCGACATCGGCACCGGCTAGCGAGGACCAGGTGAGTAGATTTATATCTACGGGGAGAAGTCGGGTGGATGGCGTATAGCACCCCCGCAGTCCGTGGTGGTGTATACGGATGCGTATACACACCAACAATTATTATATGTTATTTGGGATTAATAACGATGCTTAGGATGGATATTGGTTTATTGGATTACCTTAGTGTTGCGAACCCTAGGGTAGTGTTGCACTACACATACACACATACATACTTGCATACATTCCTATTGATATGTGCTCATGGGATTCTTTATAGTTATGGGTTCACATGGGTATAGGACTATGTGTTCACATACGGATTTGAGAATAGTATTTGGAATTTGAGATGAGTCGATGAGATTGGGCTTGAGACCAGGAGATCGGTGATGTGATTTGGTTCGTATTGATATACAACATGATGTTTTAGCGGGTCTTTTGGCGTAGTGATTCTTACACCTGCATGCATACTTAGGCGGTATCAGTATTGTACTAGATGTAGATCAGTACCCCGATCATGATAATTGATAAAGAGGATACCAGGTGAATAGTATGATGAATGTGATATTGACCCGTACCCAGATTTGGAATGCCGTACGACGGATTTACGTACGAGCTATATTGATGATTGATCCGCACTCTTGACTTGGGATGTCTGGTTATGGATATGATATTATTGAGGCGGGATCATCGACTATACATATACAGGTATGTATATGTATCGACTCAGATGATAGGTGGTTTCCTTACCTGTAGTTCAGCTTGTTAGTTCAGCAGTATAGTTTAGTGTAGTTGTTAGATTAGATTAGACTCCTACCTATTTCAAAACTAACGAATCGTGGGTATTTTAAAAGACAGCCCAAGGGATCTTACGGATATTTCAAAAGACGTATCTTTTCATAAAAATACCGTAGCCCCTATTTTCAAAACCCCATGATTCGTGTTATTTCAAAAGGCACCAATTTGTAGGACTTATATTAGATTAATGCAGATTAGTTATCGTTGTGTCTAGTTTTCAGCTCCCGCGCATTATTGCTGTTCGCTCTGCCTCGCATACTTATTTTGCTGCATATTCCATTATTGATATCATGCTGTTAGGACACCAGCACCATTACCGATGATGCGTATGTACCACGTACACCTACTTGCCGGCTCACACACATCTTCATCGGTAATTGCCATGTCACGTACACTTTAGATGATATATTTGCTTGACTTAGCTTGTTAGCTAGTAGTTTTGACATGATATTACTGTACTTCCCTTATATGCCATATTAGACATTGTAGTTATTACTTGTCGCTTCATGCATACTGTTATTCATTGTTATGCCGTATTCATGGATTCTCATGCTTATATTCATGGTTTTACATCCTATTGATGATTCGGATTTCCATGATATTTTCTCGATTTGGAGGAAAACCGCAAAACATATATAAACTGTTTTCTCTCTTTTAAAATAAAAAGTGCAGTTTTCCCATGATGTATGAGTCGTCCACCATGAGTTTGCTGATGGATTTCGAGACCCGATTCGAGAAGGCGGATGAACCGTTTCGGGTACATGGTGGACCCGGTAAGGTATCCCGGGGCAAGAAGCGCGTGATGATGACGATGTGAGCCTGGCAGGGGAGCACTACCTACCGGTGATTTTACCCGACGCGTCGGATATCCGGAGGATACCGTCGTGGTCTTGAGATGGATGGTAGGGGCCGGTCTGGACTGACGGCGCCCTAGATATTGTGATTGAGACATTGAGATTTTGAGATATTGAGGTACAGAGACTGTGATACAGAGATATCGAGATATTGGGATTACGTTTTGTGCCGATGCTAGGCACTGTTTTATGCTGATTTCATTATGATACCTCATTTTAAAAATACAAAGGAAATCTCACTAAATTATGGAAACAGTTCTTCATTTACATGTATTCTGTTTTCATGCATTCATACCTCATTCATATGATATATTGCTACCCTTGGGCACTGACACGGGTACATGAGATTACACTCGGGTTAGATATTTACCCTAGCCTTGTTATGGGCTGCTGGTTATATATATTTGAGGATGTATATTGATCGTATGACCTAGAATTGCGTCATACATGTGATTTCTATTCGTAGATGTTTTTCTATTCACGAGTTGGCAACTCACCCCCGTTGTGCCCCAGTTTCTTGCAGGTTTTTCCGTACAGGTTTAATTACGGCTTTGCGGGCTCAGTTTCATTCGGGTGACTTGCTAGTAGGTGGGTTTATTTGTATCGCACCCATCATTATATCTTGTATATCATTATTCTGTTGTATCTAGAAGTTCCATCAACCAAACATGTATTTATTTTTGAGATAGAGACCCGTGATGTTATTCTTTCGACCTTAGAGTCGCGCGTTTTATTTCTGTGGATTTCTGGTGGTTTTGAGTTCCCTTTTGAGTTTTGATCCTCGTCGTTGGCGTTGTATATTATATTGCTTGTGTGGTTCTGACCGTCGTTTGACGAAGAGCTAGCTCCCGCTTGGGGATGCCTTTTTCTTGATTTCGTATACTATTCATGTTGTATCCCGTTTGGGGGCCAGTATTTACAAAGGAGACTCTGCCGAAATTTTCAGTAAATTTTTGATGTTTTTAAAAACCGCATAATTCGGCTTATGCTATTGAAACTACTTGCTTTAAGTTGGTTTTTCCTGCACTCTACTATTTTCTTGGTTTGGATTTCTGGGTTTTCGGTTTACTTAGATTACGTACGCCTCGAGACGTTCGTAGTTTAAGTGCCGGTCATGTTCCGTACTTTCGGGTCGTGACACATTATCATCTTCTCACTCTCTCTCTCTTCAAGTTCTCTCTCCTTCACCAAACCTAATCCAACCCTCATGAGTTGAGAATAAGGATTAGGAAAGACTAATTACTCCATAACCTATCTCTACATCACATTAGCTACTCTATTTTGCAACTAGAGAAACTAAGTAACCTCAAGTTTAGAGGTTATAGCTTGGATTAGGGTTCTCGGGTGGATCGTCTATCACGGAAGAAAGCCGAAGAGGACGTGGAGATCCAAAGAGGCCGTAGATAACATTAAGACGAAGGACTAGAACCGTTTGGTATAATCTCTTAACATAGTAGTTTAGAACTCTATAGCTTTTGTTAAAACTTGTTTAGCAAACGATTCATACGGTTATTCGATGTTTAATCATAGAACAAGATTGTTATTCATATTTCCGCCTCCCCATAAGTATTGGGGTGTTGAACATCGACTTACAAGTAAGAACCAGAAATAAATATTCCTAATACTACCAACTTCCCGGCAATGGCGCCAAAAACTTATTGGGAATTCACCCGCGCACGCAAACACGTATGTTTTGGAAACAGATAGGATATTAAGGAAACGGATTGCGCACGCGAGATCGTTCTCGTTTTAAATATTTATAAACCGCAAGTGCTTGGCGCGTTGTAGCGAGCCGGCAAGTACGGGTCGATCCACAGAGAATTGTGTATTAGTTATCATGTTTTAAGGTTCAACAAATTAACAAATTATTTGGTTGTCACAAAAAATGAATAGAATACGAAAACAAAGAAAAGCAAGAAAACAAGCAAGTAAGAAATGGTTCTGGCTTTGGCCTGGAAGGTTGAATCGCGGCGATTCATTCACTACTCCTTTGATCATGAGTTGTCCATCCTCACGTTGATCCCGGCATGAAGCATGACTTGTCAAAGCGGTTGCGAGGCACAAATCTTCAAATTCCGATATTCTCCGCAAAGCACGAAATGAGTCCGTTTTGATCACATACCGTTTTGTATGTCCAAGCTTGGGATATCAACACTAAACACAAAGGTTAGAAAGTATACCGCAACATCAAAATCACAAAGTAGTTGGTAAGAGCAAATAGTTTAAGTGTTAATTTTGCTAAGGGTTTGTGATGGTATAAGGTATATGAAAACCATGGGTTTTTCTCGGTCACAGAATAGCGTATCCATACTTAGCAAACTTAACACCAATTTGATTCTAACTTAAACATTGTTAAATAGGAAAGGGGAGTCAATATGATATATGAAGAGATTACAAGTAACAATAGTTTCAAAATACCATATCACATATGTTGGTGTCACGACCCGAAAGAGCACGTGACTGGCCCTTGAACCATATGAAGTCTATAGGACTCCATCTGATCCAAGTAAGCCAAAAGCCCAGAAATCTAAAACCATTTTTGAGAATAAGTAAAGAAAACTGGTTTAAAGAAGTGAAGAAAAACATGTTTGAAATCAAGGTTTTTAAATAACTAAGCTGAATGTGCATTTGAAAACCGTACAGTCTTTTCTAAAATTTTCGGCAGAGTTTCTCTTGTAAAACTGGCCCCGAATGGGGTACAACATGAATAACAATATATAAAATGATAAAGGCATCCCCAAGCGGGAGCTAGCTCTTCGTCAATCGACGGTCACAACCACACGATGATATGATAATATACAACGCCAAGTGGCGAGGATCAAAATCAAGGAAAGCTCAAAAAGCAGCAAGAAAACCGCAATACTACTAAGCGCGACTCTAAGGTCGAATAATACCACACTGTCTCTAAGTCTGAAAGAATATACAAGTTTTTGGTTGATGGACAATTTCTAGATACAATGAAATACATGAATAAAATGGTGATTCTTGATGCGAAAGAATCCACCTACCAAAGCAAATCACCCGCAAGAAGGTAGTGTGCCAGAAATGCCGCAATGAAACCTGTACGGCAGAACCTGCAAGGACTGTGGCACAACGGGGGTGAGTTGCCAACTCGTGAATAGAAATATCTACAAGCAGAAACCGAATGCAAGACATAAACCTAAGCCAACGATCAGTAATACAATCCACAAGAGTGCATCTGAGTGTAATAAGGTGGCAAGGTAACATCTAATCATGTATGTAGTGCCAGGTACTCAGGTAATAACATGTCATCAGTGTAAGGTATGCCTGCATGAGGTAAGTATGATGAAATATCAATGATATCAATACACATATATTAGCGTCCCATACCACTAATATTGGTGTAAGGGTATATATAACAGCGCCCTCATACCCTGTTATATATACAAATGAAGTATGACAAGTGTAAATCCAGTCTGTATATGATCCATGTCTGTATATATGTGGAACCCGTCCACCTGTCACCCACTGACAGTAAGCATCATGTATGCAAGTATGAGGATATAAACAATATCATGGAAAACATCATGAAACCCGTGCCAAGCATCGACACGTAAATCCTCATCCATATGGGGCTCCGTCTGCGGTATCGGCCCTCGGCCCCGGCAGCACGAGTCAACCCATGTCCATCTCTGGGCTCCGTCTGCGGTAGCGGCCCGTCGGCCCCCGGCAGTACGCCCATCTCTCGGCTCCAGGCGGTATCCCCCGGATATCCGCCGAGCTCAAATACAATCACCGGTAGGTACTCGCCCGCCTCCAGGCTCAATCGGCATAACCCATCGATCATCTCGCCGAGGGGAACCATACCGGGCCCACCACGAACCCGCAAACGGATCATCACTCCTCGAATCGGGTTTCAAGCACACGTCTCAGCACCGAGAAAACGCGTGGTGGACGCACCCAAATATCATATCACGAGGTACCGGGTTTTCATAAAAGAACATCTTTTCTTAAATAATCCCACGGTCCTCAAAATCAGAAATCACATGAAAATCCACATCAAGAAGTAAATCCAATGCAATGTGCTATGCAATCAATCCATGATGTATGCGACATGTAAAGAGAGATAATCATATCGGAAATCATGCAACATAGAATAGTAATGTACATATGTCGGGAGGAACCGCTCCTTTAGAATGAATCAGTTTAAAGAATATCTTGCGGTCCTCAATCTCAATCAAGTCAGAATCATCTATGTTTGTGTACAGGTACATGTGTACAATATGCCAAGCAGTAATCATATCATGAATGCAACAGTACTACAGTGTAGTGGCATGGCAATTATCGATGATGAAGTGTGTGAGCCGGCAAATAGTGTACGTGAAACATACGCATCATCGATAATGGTGCTGGTGTCCTAACAGCATGATAATAATATAACAATGAACATATGCCAGCAATGCGAATAGCAGGAAAATGCAGATATCTAGTAGTCAACACCACAGTGAAGTATCTACTATGCAAACTACATCTAAGTATCCGGTCAATCAGGA
Organism: Agapanthus africanus; assembly: GCA_030015575.1. Lineage (NCBI taxonomy): Eukaryota > Viridiplantae > Streptophyta > Magnoliopsida > Asparagales > Amaryllidaceae > Agapanthus > Agapanthus africanus. Next base: position 241,328,621 of record CM057343.1, on the reverse strand, counting down.
GGGGTAGGTGTGGAAACCACCTAAATCTGAGTCGATACATGTATAAAAGTATATAGTCGGTGATCTCGCCTCAATGTCATATCATAAGATATCCTCGAGTTATGAGTGCGGATCTATCATCAATATCGGCTCGTACGGTAAATCATCGTACGGCATCCCCATAGCTGGGTAGGGGTCAGTATCTCACTGTCTCATCACATAACAGATATCACCATCGTCAGATCATATAGTCTGGAGTACTACTCTATGTCTAGTACAAAACGGTAACCTCAGTAAGTATGCATGCGGGGGTAAACACATATCCCAAGCCCGCAAGAATCACAAGTCATATCCCACATATGAATCGTATAAAATCACCGATCCCAGGGCACCCAGCCCACATCATCGACTCATCTCCAAAGTCATCACATATCATCAATCACAGTGCAAGTACAAGTGATAAGCAAGGGTGTGTGTAGGTGTAATTCTACCCTAGGGTTCGCGACTATGAACTACACTAGTCACTTCTAACCCTACATTATCCACAATACACCTAATATCACAATAAACTACATAGTAATCTATCTACGGACTGCGGGGGTGCTATACGCCATCCACCCGACTTCCCCCTGTAGATATAATCTACTCACCTTGCATCACCAATTGCGGACGTCACCACGTATTTGCTTGTCGTCCCGAAGTCTTCATGGGTACCTACACATCAAAATATCGTATATGCGCATTAAAACCAAATCCAATCTAAAACGGCGCACGAAATCCAAAACGATACGATAAGGGGCCTATAGGTGAGAACCTATGGCACGCCTTCAAAACCATCAATAAATCCTCTACATCGTCGTATAAACGACAATTAGTCGAGGCAAAACACATTCCACCATTTCAGAATCAAAAATACGGAATACGGAAACACGAATCCAAAATAGCAACTTAGGATATATGTCCCAGATTTCACCCTAGATAGAATCTGTCAAAACTAGAAGTACCCTGGGTCAACACTAGAGGAACAGGGGCTGTGCACAGAAAACGAGGAGAATGGCTAAGTATGCTAAGTCAAAGTCCACCTCTCTCTCTCACCTACCCTCATCATTATATTTTCCTTTCTTTTCCTTTTCTTTTAAAATCCAAACCTTCTCACATCAATAGTAATCCCAAAAGAAAACCATGGCTAGAAAAATGCACAAGTGTAGAAAAAGTGATACGTGTAAGTTTTGCACAAAATTGCCAAAAAACCCGATTAGCGATTTTAATCGCGATTAGCACTAAATTATTGTCAAACTAATCACAAAAACTTAAAAATGCCATAATCCACTAATTTACCCTATTTTAGAATTTTCCATAATTTTTCATAATTTTTTCTAACATTTTTCCTATTTATTTGCATTTAATATTAAAATAATCAATAAAATAATATTAAATTATAAAAATTCCCAAAATTAATATTTTATATTTTTGAAAATGTTACAATCTACCCCACTTAAAGAAATTCGGTCCCCGAATTTTAAATTTAAACCCCCAGATACAAAAACATCTCGGTAATAAACCAAAGTCGTCGGGGCTCCGAAATCATCAACACATAGAACGTCACAGCGCAATGCATGCGCAAGGGTACTGAGCAGATAACTCGAAAACAAAACTCCGTCAAGCATCCCGCAATCATCGGAGTCAATGTAAAAAAAAAACACAATGTCAAATCCAATACAAAACCGATATGATATGGATCGGAACTACACATGTAGACATCCAATCTAAACATAACACCATCCTGTGCGTCTGGTGCGCACTGAAATCAAAAAAAAAAAAATCCATATATGTGCTAAACAGGTGCACAAAACAACATCCAAGTGCAACGGGTGTGCACGAAGCATCTGTCATGGGCATCGTATGTGCCTGACAGCAAAATAAATCAGGTGCATGTGACATGCACGAAGAATCCCGATTTAGCGCATCTGGCGTGCACCAAAATCGTATCTAAAAACATGCGCCCAACATGCGCGAAAATCCAAACCGGTGCATTCATCGTGCACGAATGAAAATCTAAACCCTGCGCACTCAACATGCACGGAAATCACGAAATCCAATAGCAAACACCGAACAGGCGTAAAGCACATCGCCAGCACGGAGTGCAAAAATCAACCATCAAAATCCGGGTCAAAATCAACGATATAATGCGGCTCAAACCAAAATCAGGGTACCGCAAGGAAAATCTCACAACCGTGTGCATCAGCGTGCACGAATCAAAGCCTAACACTAAAATGCATGAAAACTCTGCGCAAAATATATAAATATCCAGTGGGTGCATGAAACCAATATCATGAAACTCAGTCACCAAAACTAGATCGTGCAGATAGAACGCCCAAAATACCGAAATCCAAAATGACGGATACGTGATAATCGAATCACAAAATCACAAATCATAAATACCGTCTTCGGTAGTTTCTCCTTCAAGGTCGAGAAGGAGTCAGTGTAATCCACTGCTAGCAGCGCAGGATATCTACCTGCCTCTTGCTCACGGTCTGGCGTCTTCTGACTCTCTAGGTCCTTATCTTCTCTGCGGATTACCTATCACGCGGTCAATCGGCTCATCGGCCCTGTCAGGTGTGCTAACGGGAACGATTCCGTTCTGGCACTTTTCTGGTCACCTCTCGGTCAAACCTCACGACCACTCGTAAGGCAGCATATCACTGACGTCGGTCTCTGGCTATCTGAATGCACGTCACACATCTGATCCTGGGTGCAAACATCATTGCAGCAATGTCCTGGAAGGAATCCTGCTCAAGGTCTCTTCCAATCATGCCTATGCCGATCTGTACAGAGGCTGGCTCTCTTGTACTATCTCTTCTCGCTGGAAAGACATCTGTGTCCTCAGCACAACATTTCTCGGAAATTGGTCACATCCCAACGTTTCTGTAAGCATATCAGGTCTCTAGTTTCGACGGGAAGCAATGACAGCTCGTCAGTGTCTCACACGAACCTCTGGTTCCACTTGTCTCCATCGTCGTCCACTATGACGTCACGCCAAGCTACTATACACTGCACTGCTCTCGGCCACGGTCAATCTGAAGTCTCTCACACGGACTCGAAATCGCGTACTCTGTAGCTTCATCATTCTGTAGCAGATGTCAGGCCGAACTGGTCCTCGGAAACACGTCCCAACCATCGGAGGAATACTCATCACTCGTCCGTCCTTGATCCATTCGCAACGCATCTGGGTAAGTTCCTTTATCCGAACTTGGTCAACTACCTCGTCGACAATGCCGAACTCTGGCCTGCTGGGTGTGCGCAACACGACCACTCCTGGTCTAGGTCTTCTCGTATCGTACTCCAGAAAGGTCCTGCCGAGGTTCCTTTCTCAAATCTCAATCCTGCCGAAATGCCCGGAAGTCATCATCCAATGCTGAAGCTAAAGCTTATTCCGGAACGGCTGCATACCTATCGCGCTTCTTTCTGGAAGGTATATCCATATACCACGCCTCTGGGTGCGTATAACATCTCTGATGTCGGCGGAGTGGGACGTCATCTCGTCGAAATATCTTGCGAAATCTTTTCTTCACTCTGCATCAGTGTCGACTGATTCGGACTCGTCTCATCATGGCTGCACGAACTGCGCTCCGACGGCTATGCTCGCACCTGGAGTCTCCCAAGCAGTGTCCCATCACGATATCCGAAAGATGTCGAACCATCCGATCGACTCGTCAGATCCTCATAATCCCCCAAGAGCTCACATCTCGGGTACAGTTTAATAGTATCGAGTACATGCCACAGCGTCGGTGGTCCAGCCGTAGAAGGGCAAACCCAAGCCTCACTAATGGCGCCGCGGAACCGCCGTAAACCCTAAGGTTCCAAGGCTGTCACACGGTCATTAAGTCGAGTTAGGGTTTCATTCTTCTAGAGGGTCCATAGAATCACCTGCATGTCTTTCCGTATACTTTAAACTTGGAAAATAGGCTCCTGACATTCGATCGTCTCAATCGACTCTCAACGAATCTGCGTGAAGTCGTCTCTAGCTGGAATCAATCCACCTGATGACCTCGCATCGGGGTAAGCGAACTCACCACGCGTCCTAGTCATCCATCCTCGGTGACTAGCAACTCGCTATCATCTCTCTAAGAACATGCTCATGCTGCAGTAGCTCCAATCATCTGGGCGATATCTCATCATTTGCAGCAACAACTGGCTCTTATGCCTGTACGCCGAACAACGCCTCAATCCTCCAGGAAAGACAATACATAAGCGGTCATCTCTGAATCAGCCTGCTCTAGATCTGAGTAAGACTCTCCACACTGGAAATCTTCAACTCAACTGAGCCCGCTCTGGCGCAAAATCGGACGAATCACCTTCGTCTCTCAAATCGGGTAGACTAGCTATCATCTGTCGCATAACTGCCTGAAAGCTCCGGCAATCTCAGCTCGTAAGCTCCGAAAGCAACACCCTGTCAATCTCAGCGACAGCTGGTCCATCTGTCTGCACGGTAGGCGACATCACCATCTCTGAGGTATGCTGTACATCAACAGTCCTCTCTCAACTGGCAGCTCTAACAAAGGCCCGATCATCCGGTGCAAGACCAAGCACTCGCCTCCACTAGAGGTCACAATCACCAACACTAACTCGAGACGTTCCCATGTCACCAGAAAACACAAAGGTCGGCCCTCGTACCAAACGAGCTCACACCGGCCGTAACCCTAGCAGCAGCCCAAACTGCGCTCAAACACGGTGACAGGAATCTCAATCGAGTATCAAAGAGAGCACATCAGTGGCAAGAAGGGAAACAACAGATCCAAAGTGGATACATGATCATAGGAAGGAACAGTATCAATGAAGGTATGATCATGAAACTAATAGAATCGGGGATCTCAAATGGATGAATAATCCTGGATATAAAGAGAATCACTGATCTCGAAAGTATGTACATCCTAAGGTTCCTTAAACGGAGTGGCGTGTCGTAAGTATGCCGCGGAACATACCAACGGTACGTCACTCTACTTTAGTCACCAAATCCATCAACCAAGGGTCATCCTAAAACGACGAAAGTTCGGGTTTACACCCCCTCGACCAAGTCTAAGTTCCGTAAGGTCAAGCCTAAGTTCCGTATATAAACAACTCCCTAGGCTCCACATAGTCAAACTTAGACTCGAACCAAGGTCAACCTAGCGCTCTGATACCAACTTTGTCACGACCCGAAAGAGCACGTGACTGGCCCTTGAACCATATGAAGTCTATAGGACTCCATCTGATCCAAGTAAGCCAAAAGCCCAGAAATCTAAAACCATTTTTGAGAATAAGTAAAGAAAACTGGTTTAAAGAAGTGAAGAAAAACATGTTTGAAATCAAGGTTTTTAAATAACTAAGCTGAATGTGCATTTGAAAACCGTACAGTCTTTTCTAAAATTTTCGGCAGAGTTTCTCTTGTAAAACTGGCCCCGAATGGGGTACAACATGAATAACAATATATAAAATGATAAAGGCATCCCCAAGCGGGAGCTAGCTCTTCGTCAATCGACGGTCACAACCACACGATGATATGATAATATACAACGCCAAGTGGCGAGGATCAAAATCAAGGAAAGCTCAAAAAGCAGCAAGAAAACCGCAATACTACTAAGCGCGACTCTAAGGTCGAATAATACCACACTGTCTCTAAGTCTGAAAGAATATACAAGTTTTTGGTTGATGGACAATTTCTAGATACAATGAAATACATGAATAAAATGGTGATTCTTGATGCGAAAGAATCCACCTACCAAAGCAAATCACCCGCAAGAAGGTAGTGTGCCAGAAATGCCGCAATGAAACCTGTACGGCAGAACCTGCAAGGACTGTGGCACAACGGGGGTGAGTTGCCAACTCGTGAATAGAAATATCTACAAGCAGAAACCGAATGCAAGACATAAACCTAAGCCAACGATCAGTAATACAATCCACAAGAGTGCATCTGAGTGTAATAAGGTGGCAAGGTAACATCTAATCATGTATGTAGTGCCAGGTACTCAGGTAATAACATGTCATCAGTGTAAGGTATGCCTGCATGAGGTAAGTATGATGAAATATCAATGATATCAATACACATATATTAGCGTCCCATACCACTAATATTGGTGTAAGGGTATATATAACAGCGCCCTCATACCCTGTTATATATACAAATGAAGTATGACAAGTGTAAATCCAGTCTGTATATGATCCATGTCTGTATATATGTGGAACCCGTCCACCTGTCACCCACTGACAGTAAGCATCATGTATGCAAGTATGAGGATATAAACAATATCATGGAAAACATCATGAAACCCGTGCCAAGCATCGACACGTAAATCCTCATCCATATGGGGCTCCGTCTGCGGTATCGGCCCTCGGCCCCGGCAGCACGAGTCAACCCATGTCCATCTCTGGGCTCCGTCTGCGGTAGCGGCCCGTCGGCCCCCGGCAGTACGCCCATCTCTCGGCTCCAGGCGGTATCCCCCGGATATCCGCCGAGCTCAAATACAATCACCGGTAGGTACTCGCCCGCCTCCAGGCTCAATCGGCATAACCCATCGATCATCTCGCCGAGGGGAACCATACCGGGCCCACCACGAACCCGCAAACGGATCATCACTCCTCGAATCGGGTTTCAAGCACACGTCTCAGCACCGAGAAAACGCGTGGTGGACGCACCCAAATATCATATCACGAGGTACCGGGTTTTCATAAAAGAACATCTTTTCTTAAATAATCCCACGGTCCTCAAAATCAGAAATCACATGAAAATCCACATCAAGAAGTAAATCCAATGCAATGTGCTATGCAATCAATCCATGATGTATGCGACATGTAAAGAGAGATAATCATATCGGAAATCATGCAACATAGAATAGTAATGTACATATGTCGGGAGGAACCGCTCCTTTAGAATGAATCAGTTTAAAGAATATCTTGCGGTCCTCAATCTCAATCAAGTCAGAATCATCTATGTTTGTGTACAGGTACATGTGTACAATATGCCAAGCAGTAATCATATCATGAATGCAACAGTACTACAGTGTAGTGGCATGGCAATTATCGATGATGAAGTGTGTGAGCCGGCAAATAGTGTACGTGAAACATACGCATCATCGATAATGGTGCTGGTGTCCTAACAGCATGATAATAATATAACAATGAACATATGCCAGCAATGCGAATAGCAGGAAAATGCAGATATCTAGTAGTCAACACCACAGTGAAGTATCTACTATGCAAACTACATCTAAGTATCCGGTCAATCAGGAGGGGTAGGTGTGGAAACCACCTAAATCTGAGTCGATACATGTATAAAAGTATATAGTCGGTGATCTCGCCTCAATGTCATATCATAAGATATCCTCGAGTTATGAGTGCGGATCTATCATCAATATCGGCTCGTACGGTAAATCATCGTACGGCATCCCCATAGCTGGGTAGGGGTCAGTATCTCACTGTCTCATCACATAACAGATATCACCATCGTCAGATCATATAGTCTGGAGTACTACTCTATGTCTAGTACAAAACGGTAACCTCAGTAAGTATGCATGCGGGGGTAAACACATATCCCAAGCCCGCAAGAATCACAAGTCATATCCCACATATGAATCGTATAAAATCACCGATCCCAGGGCACCCAGCCCACATCATCGACTCATCTCCAAAGTCATCACATATCATCAATCACAGTGCAAGTACAAGTGATAAGCAAGGGTGTGTGTAGGTGTAATTCTACCCTAGGGTTCGCGACTATGAACTACACTAGTCACTTCTAACCCTACATTATCCACAATACACCTAATATCACAATAAACTACATAGTAATCTATCTACGGACTGCGGGGGTGCTATACGCCATCCACCCGACTTCCCCCTGTAGATATAATCTACTCACCTTGCATCACCAATTGCGGACGTCACCACGTATTTGCTTGTCGTCCCGAAGTCTTCATGGGTACCTACACATCAAAATATCGTATATGCGCATTAAAACCAAATCCAATCTAAAACGGCGCACGAAATCCAAAACGATACGATAAGGGGCCTATAGGTGAGAACCTATGGCACGCCTTCAAAACCATCAATAAATCCTCTACATCGTCGTATAAACGACAATTAGTCGAGGCAAAACACATTCCACCATTTCAGAATCAAAAATACGGAATACGGAAACACGAATCCAAAATAGCAACTTAGGATATATGTCCCAGATTTCACCCTAGATAGAATCTGTCAAAACTAGAAGTACCCTGGGTCAACACTAGAGGAACAGGGGCTGTGCACAGAAAACGAGGAGAATGGCTAAGTATGCTAAGTCAAAGTCCACCTCTCTCTCTCACCTACCCTCATCATTATATTTTCCTTTCTTTTCCTTTTCTTTTAAAATCCAAACCTTCTCACATCAATAGTAATCCCAAAAGAAAACCATGGCTAGAAAAATGCACAAGTGTAGAAAAAGTGATACGTGTAAGTTTTGCACAAAATTGCCAAAAAACCCGATTAGCGATTTTAATCGCGATTAGCACTAAATTATTGTCAAACTAATCACAAAAACTTAAAAATGCCATAATCCACTAATTTACCCTATTTTAGAATTTTCCATAATTTTTCATAATTTTTTTCTAACATTTTTCCTATTTATTTGCATTTAATATTAAAATAATCAATAAAATAATATTAAATTATAAAAATTCCCAAAATTAATATTTTATATTTTTGAAAATGTTACAGTTGGAGATAATGCCCTCAGAGTCAATTATTGGATCACAGGTGCGTGATTGCAATGATTGAGGGAGGATCTATCCCGGTAGGACAGTCTTACTCAAGATGATAGTATGCTCTCTGGTTTATCTCTATCATCGTGTACTGCTTTAGGTGACCTTACACGTCGCTATTGCACGTTGATAGAGCCCCTAGGATTCGTGCTTGACTGTCAGCAGTATGAGGGCGATCATATACGTGGGAGCTGGGGTCTATAAGCAAATCCTTAAAAGGTCCCTAGTCGTGGGAGTTTCGAGACAGGGCATCGATTCTCAAGAGTAGACTAGCGTATACAGTCGAGACCCCGACGAGGGGCGGTGGCCGGTCTTACAAGCCACTGGTGTCAGTTGGTTCACCTAAGATGTATACAGGTCCTCATTGGGTTATGAGTACACCGGACAGGACTCGCCGGGAACATGCTAGTTGGTCTTATACCTGACGTTAGATAGCAGTTCCCTGGTGACATGTGTACAGGATAGTTCATCGACCTGAGATCGTCATTTGTCTCGTGTGAGTTCCCACTCTACTTTGATTACTATCCTACCACGCTCAAAGGAGACGTGCAAACAGGTTTTAGTTGGGTACAGTCCCGAGCCAAATGGAGGCAGTGAGCGGATCTTCAGGGGTTCGTCTCTCCCGGTATTGGGGGTGAGGTCGCACTGTGTCTAGGAGAGCCCTTACACGAAGTCCTTGGTCAAGGCAGGAGATTTACTGGAAGGTTTTCCAGTAGTATCTCAGGGTGTTCTGGGCTACACTCCGACACGACTTGTACCGCTTTTGGGGGTCTGACTTTTACCAACCCCCCAGGCCCGCCATGCGATGCTCATAGACGAATGGACCAGACTGTACGGATATTATCCCTGACAGGCTCAGTAGGGTGTCAGGATGAGTTCGCTCATCGACGTCCCTTTTGGTCAATCCCTGGTAGCCCGTTACGTATGGCTGATACCTCTGACGTGCTAGTGGTTAAATCCACAACCAGGGTGTTGACGAGTCTTTAGAGTCCCCCACAGACCGGTTTCTCAAGTTTCGGGCAAAACGCTGTAGAGGCCGTATAGAGATATGACAGGGTTCGATCAGATAGGGGCAGTATTGCACGGATCATGATCGGACGGAAAATACTAGCGGGATTTGGTTTAAGCCGAATCCTAGTATTGTACAGTGTAGATTTTGTCTCATTTCATTTGTATTCGGTCGGAATACAAATGCGGGTATGTTTATACAGTAGAGGGGTTTTCCTGTAATTTATTACGGGATCAGTTTTCTGAAGTTGCCAGTTTGATTTCCGTTTAGGCCATTTTCCTTTGTATCTTTCATTGGCTGAAAATTGGTGGAGGAGGGCTTATTTGCAATTGTGCAAATTAGCATTTGTGGAGGGTGGTCTTTGCATATTGTTGCTTCATGATGGTTACACCATCATTTGACTTCTTGACCTCATCATTGCTTGACTTTTGTGATGGTGATTGGTTATGATAAGGTTGGTGGAGTGTTGGTTTTGATTGGTGATGATTTCTTCTCATCATCTCTTTTCTCTCTCTTGGATTATGAGGGCTCACTCATGTTTGATCCATATACTCTCCTCTCATTCTCTCTTTGATGTGATGGCCGGCTATTCCCTCATAGGGGCTGTCCAAATTTTGCAAGGGGTGTTTTGCTTCTCATTTGCATGCTAAAAATTCCCCAAGCAATCAAAAAGGTTCATTACTTCATCCCTCCACAAAAAGGCCACTTCTAGTGACCCCAAATGAGACATAGCACTACACTCATTCTACAGTAATTCTTGGGCACGTCGGCTCGCCAACTTCGTGTCCGAGTTGCCTCGGTCCAGAGGTGGGAGCCCGTAAAAGAAGCCGGCGATGTGGTGCCCTTTCGGCGAGGAGGTCCAGACCGGAGATTCCGCGGGAGATCGGGACGACGACGAGAAGACCGAAGGACACGGATCGCTCGGTATATCTCTCTACCCCGTTCTTTAGTTAGCTAGAATTAGTTTAATGGCCCGATCCGGGATTTTTGTGCGCGGTGGTGCCGGTTCAAAAGTTAAAGTAAATTATCGTTTCCGCATTTTGGCCTTGGATTGACGGCCGGGGCGCCGCCGTGCACTTACACTGGTATCAGAGCCACGCCGTTAACCTAGTCTAGCTTGGTCTAACGTGTTTACATTTCCGATCGAACAAAAATTCCAAAACCGCATTTTCATGTACATCTGTTCTCTGTCGATTTTGTTTTGGCTCAGAAAATTTTTCAGTGTGTTGCAGAATGACATGCGGGGAGTTCTAAGAGCTCTGTAAAAATTTGATCACCTTTTGTTACTGTTCAGCCGCGGAACCGCGGCCAAAGTCATGCTTGGGCCGCGGTTCCGCCGCCACTTAGCCTCCTCACTGGACCAATTTTTTACAGAGGGTCTTGGACAGGGAAATTGGGGTTTTGGCATATTCTTTTTAGGCCCAGATTTTCTTTAAGTGCTAGATGTAGGGTTCCTAGGCACTCTCGAGAGGTCTCACAAGGCATCAACCATGCCAATTACAAATTTTACAAGTGCCGAGAAACTCTAATACGGATCGTTAACTAGAATTTTAGGCGAAACAAGCAACTAGTTAACAATTTAACTAAGTGAACGGAAATTCAACCTTTGTAGATCCGGTCCTCCACCTCTATAGCTCCGCAATGAAGTCTCCTCGCTGTCCAAATTGAGTCCCGGGCTTTAGTGTCGGCTTCATCGGAAAAATGGGCGGGCTAGGTCATCGACTACGATGCCGAAGATGATCTACGTCGAGGCAACACAAGATCAAGCTCCCACTTCACCAAGTCATGAAACTTGTGAAGGAAACACCCTATACAACTTGGCAAGAGGTAGAGGATGAAGAAATAGGAAGTGAGTTCACTTTGGAATTGGATTTCTCACATGATTTCATCACTTGCCATTGATGAGGCAAGCTTTTCTTTCTTTCTCATGAAGAAGAAGATGAAGAAAGAAAATTATAAGTGTTAAATAATTGAAAAAGAATTGATTCTTATCATATTCTAACCTTAGTTAAGTGTAGAGAATAGACCATGGTTAGTTATGATGGTTAGGGTTAAGCAAGAGACAAGAATGGTGGACTAGGTCAAAGCTTCATGAAGCTTCAACAAAACTACAAATAAAGCCACCATTCTTTTCTTATCTTTTCCAAAATGAATAAACAAATAAATAAAGGAATAGGTAAAACCCTAATCAACAACTTAACCATGGTTTAATTCTTTACACTTAACCAAATAAGCATGTATCATCAAACATGATACAATCATGTGCACAAAAGTATATCACATATACAACTTGCACAAAGCAAGTGAGAAAATCCATTTAAAGTGAACCAATATTAGTTAATGCAAAGTAATATATCAAATATATAATTATACATTAAATCATTAAATCAACACTTGATTTAACGATTCGGTCATATCGCATATGACCGACTAATATCTAATGTATCGGCTTATCGAATCGATCCTTGATTCGATAACTAGGTTATATCGCATACAACCATTCGACACATTCATCGCGAGAATAGAATACTGTATCATATACACGCATTATTCTCGGTCCCGCACATATCTCATATGCGCTCCTATTTCGTTTCGCTTGAGCCAGGAAACCTCTGTGTAGGACTCTAAAGACTCGTCAATACGCCGGCAGCAGGTGATGATCATATCAAACACCCACAAGCCGCAAGCGGTCTACCAAACGTAACGGCCACCCGGGTATTGAGCGATCAGAAGATCGACGAGCAAGCCCGCTCATACTCCTGTGAATCCAACCAGTAACACTTACCGTACAGTCCGGTCTCGTCATCTGATATGTCGCATATCTTGCCTAAGGGTGGTAAACGTCAGACCCCAATAGCTCGATAAGTCGTGTCGATATGAGGTCTATAACAGTTCGAGAAACTACAGGTAACACTTACCAGTAAATCTCAGCAACCCTGGCCAGGGATTTCCGGTTATAGCCAATCGAACACTGCGCAACATCAACTCCCTATACCGGGAGAGACGAATCCCCTCCTATCGCTCATTGCCTCCATGTGACTCGGGACTGTACCCAAAAACCACCGTTTTGCACGCCCTCTTGGACGTGGTAAGGTGGAAATCAAAGCACAGTGGGAACCACACAAGACTCTATGACGATCTCGGGTCAACAGACTACTCTGTACCAGTGTCACCAGAGAACTGCCATCTGACGTAAGGTATAATACCATCTGGGAGTTCTCGGCGAGTTCGTCCAGTGTACCCAGTCTCCACTGAGCACCCGTATATCATCTCTGATGTCATACACCAATGGATATTGGATCATCCATCGCCCATCTGTATGGGTCGAGAAGGTATACGCTAGTCTACTCTGGTATATCGATGCCCCGTATCGATATACCCACGACTAGGGACCTTGAAGGATGTACTTATGGACTACCATGTCCCCACTAGTATGATCCGCATCATAGTCCAGGTAGTCAAGTACACATCCTAAGGGCTTTACCAACATGTAACAGAAAGACAATCAATGTACACGTTAAGGTAAAAAGTAACCAGATAGCATACTATCATATCGAGCAAGAAAGTCCTCCCTATATATGTCCAAGCACCCACTACAATATACATCCTATGTATAGTAATGGCCTCTAGGGCATACATATAACTAACAATCTCCCACTTGCACTAGGGCCATCTGATAGCAGTGGTTGTAGTATCTCATACTCAACCATCACTTAATAGTCTCTCTCTGGGAAATGGCCTTTGTGAGTGGATCCGCCGTGTTGTCCTCTTAGTCTACTCTCCTAACCTTGATCACCCTGGAGATCAACCATCTCCATGATCAGGTGATACTGCCTTAGAATATGTCTGGATCACTGATGGGACGGACGTTCCTTGGCATAAGCCACAACTCCATTGTCACACAATGGAAGGAACTAAGTTCATCTCATGAACAAACATACATCCAGACTGCCTCTTTGGTAGCATCTTAAGTAGCGATGTATCGAGCCTTTATCGTCTATTATGCCACGGTATCTAGCTTGGAACTCTTCCAACATACCGTCCCTTTACTGAGGGTAAAGACAATGCCTGTGACTGACTTTCAGTCGTCCTTATCACTCTGGAACCCTTCCAGTGATTCTCCCCAGGATCGATTGATACCATCTCACTACAGCTAGTGAGAATCCTAACATCCAATTAGATCTATCTCATAGATCCAAAACCCAGGATTTAGGAGGTATCATTATGATCCTTTATGGAGAATCATTGTGATAAGCGGAGATTGACCGAGCGTAGCATAGGAAACTTCTTTCTTATCAAGAGTATGTCATCCACGTACTCTACGAGGATCGCCACCATACTCCCTACTACCTTTTTGTTTATACAAGGTTCATCTACCATTTTGATGATGTCAAACTCTTTGACTAACACATCAAAACAGATGTTCCAACTCCGCGATGCCTGCTTTAATCTGTAAAGGATCTTGTCCACGTTTTCGCTGCTCCCACTTTCTATGAAGCCCTCTGGCTGTGTACTTATAGACGTTCTCTTCTAAAAGAGCATTTAGAAAAGCAGTCATGGCACCCAACCGCCAGATATCGTAGTCATGGTATGTAGCCGTGGCAAGTAGGATCTGGATGGAATTAAGCATAGCCACTTGAAAAGGTTTCATCATTATCCACGCTTGGTCGATGACGAAAAGATTTAACAAGTCTAGCTTTGAAAGTCTCAACTTTTCCATCTACACCAAGTAATCTTCTCAAGATATACTTGCTCCTGATGGGGATTTAACCCTTCAGATATAGCAACCAAAGTCCATACTTTGTTGGTGTATATGGATTCCATCTCAGATCACTAAGCATCCAGCCATCCTTACAGAGTCCCACTCCTGATGGCCAGCTCGAAACTAGTTGGGTCATCATCTCATGATGCAATCCTCGCTCCCACTGTCACAGAGTAACCGAAGTATCTCTCAGGCGGGTAAGGAACCCTACTAGATCGTCAGAGAGGCTGAGGTTCATTGGAATCTACTGAATCCTTTGGTTCTACCAAATCATCTGCTGTTGTTTGTATAGCCAGAACCTTTCCAGTTGTACATAACAGACCTTGCCTCGAGCCTGTCCGGATTATGCTTTTAGACATAGCCCGGACAACCCCAAATCTTAACTAACTTAAGATATGGGCTCTTCCCTTTCGATATCACATATGAAGCGGTAGGCAACTGATTTGATTGGAACCCAATTCAATTGGTATGCAGCTTCTCAAGTGCATAACTCCCAAAAGAAAATAGGAAACACAGTAGTACTCATCATAGAGCACAACATATCATATAGGGTGCTATTGCTCCGCCCCGATATACCATCTTGCTATGGTGTATACGGAGGAGTAATGCTGAGAGAGAATCTCATTCTCCTTTAGAATAGTCCAGGATTTTCGTGCTCAAGTATTCTCCTCCCTGATCTCATCATAGGACATAATACTTATACCCGTATTTTGGTTCTCTACTTCTAACTTATATTCCGTGAATATCTCAAAAGGTTCGGACTTGTGTTTCAACAGGAACATATGTCTGAATCTTGAGAGATCATCAGAGAATGTAATGAAGTACAAAGAACCAGTCCTGGCATGTGTAGACAGGGGACCTTACATACATCATCATGTATCAGTCCCAAGAGTTCACTAACTCTTTCTCTGTTTCCAGTAAACGGAGCTATGGCCATCTTATCTTTGTGACATGACTGGCAAGTTTCACAAGATGTAAATTCAAACTGATTTAAATATGCATCTATATGTAACTTCAGCTAGTCGGGTCGCATTGATATGACCCAGTCTATAATGCCTCAAGAAGGATCCGTTCATTTCTGAACTCTTCCTCTTGTGTGTGTTCCGTATACTAAGAACTGTAGTTTGATTTAGAACGTCAATGCTTTTAGATAACGTGCCTAAACCGATCAACTTTTGATATAGGAAATGTTCAAAACATTATCCAACAATACAAAATTTTATCATTTCTTTACTAATAAAGAGACTGACATGATTTTGTAAATCAGGTTCGGTATCTAATAACATTCGTTCAGAATCAATGTATTTAGGATACAGGGTGACAGTGACCAACAGACTTGGCTGCAACACATGCCCTGTTTTCTGTCTCATGAAACTTATCACCCGTTCTCAGTTCTCTACCTATCTGTAGCCCTATGTAACAGATTACATATCTGGGATCCTGATCCGGTATCAAATACCCAGGACGTAGAGGACATTTGAGAAACAGTTCTTTGTAATGAACACACACGAAGGAGATGCATCATATGCACTTTCTTCGTTTGGGCGGCACGGGAAATCCGGTATTCCCCAATTTCCTGCTCGGTCTTATAACAATTATAAGTTGGAGCGGGACCAATGTTCCCCATCTCAGTATAACAAGCGGGTTCGGTCAATACATCCGTATTATTATCTTGATTAAGGCGTGATATGGTCGTTACCTGGAGAGAGAGAGAAGAAAACACTCAGCGTGCGCTCTTGCAAGAATAGATTGGTTATTATTTTATCTAATCAGGATGGCTCCCACTGTTTTTATCAAATCTTCCTTCAAACCCTAAAAGGAAAGACTAGCCGGGATTAATTACACACTACAAGTTCGCCAATCTTTCAGCCAGGCTAGTGTCGGTACTTTGAGGGAGGTCCCCCGTGCTTTCGCACGAACCTAATTAATGTAAACCTCGTTTTCCCAGAGGCGTAACCTCGTTGACACCTTTCTAGACACCTACTTGATTGGCTAATTGTAATGTGTAAAACTCTCCCAGGAGTAACTTTTACTTGCAGCGGATATCGGGATCCAACTATCTCATAGAAGGTATGCAATCTCATTGCAAATTTCAACACTTGAAATTCTCGATAATATTTTGCCCCTAGCGTTCTATGACCTTGACGAATGCCAAACAACCCATAGTCCACTAGTCAAGTTCAACCCGTACATTTCTTGATTGAATTAAACCCACCCGCACGACCCTTGACGAATGCCAAACAACGCCGTACGAATACCCTAATCCAATCTGCATCATATGCATAAGCAGATAAATACTAGTTAGCTACCGCACACTACGCCTTGACGAATGCCAAACTACCGCAGCACGAATACTAACTAGTACTTATCTGAAATGACGGAGGGCTACGACAGGTTTTTCTTAAAACCTATTGCGTAATGAACTTGATATCGTTGTAGAATCAAATGATTTTAAAATGGAGTGTTTTTTAGGCTTTTCTAGTTTTGCTAAAGGAGTCACTCCCGGTGAAGGGATCGTCGTTCCTTTCCTCATCGAATGACGTGCGGGATATATCATATATATCACTGTGCAAAGCAAAAACTCTTAAAAGCAATCAAAAGACAAACCGAGGGTTGTAGCATCTACCAGTTATTGCTAAAGGAGTCACTCCCTGTGAAGGGATCTCGGTCCTTTCCTCATCGAATAAGGTGCAGGATATATCATATATACCGCTGTGCAAAGCAAGAACTGTAGCTACCCTTTTTTATTTTGAAATTCAATTCCACAGCATCTTTAGGTTTCTTTTATTTCATTAATCACATTAATGAAGTCCCATCATTTAAGTACCTAAACATCACAGATAAATACGACGTACACTTATGCCATCCGCATTCGCCTCGATGTCCCCTCGTGCACCGTTAGGTTAGGTAACTAACGACAGAGCGGGGCAGGGCTAGTGCGGGTGTAAAACATAAGTAACGCCTATATAATATATCATATATACTATATAAAGTATCCATCATAGAACATCACATGATCACATCACAGATATCGCAGCAGAAGAAACATATGAAATATTGGATATACTAGGACGTCCGTGTTTTCAATACGAGCCAGTATAAAACACGGATTCCACGGTCGCGATGAATAGCCAAACCCACACCCCTAGACCCCTACGAGAGAGGCAAGCAACCCTACCAATTCTAGAGTTGGGAGACCCGGACTCGACTCCTCGAGTTGGTCTCCTACTGGACTCCAGAACCCGGTTACTTGTGCTCCCCTCCTTGGGTCTATCCTAGTGCGGAAAAGAAAATAATATACAAAGGGTGACATCTTCCGCAACCTGGAAGTGCCCCAAAAAAAAGAATATTACATACAAGTTTTTACATGAATGAAAATGAAAAACACTCATCTCACATAAAAACCCCCGGGCTATTCAAACACGACGATCCAATATAATATATCCAGCAACACATAACATCACATGTCATCAACGTAAGTAAATATGCGCATCCCAATTGTCGTTGACATATAGCAACGAAACCGGCGATATCACATATTACACTTACGGTCGCAGAAAAGAAAGTGTAAAACTACAATAGTTGGAATCCGCAACCTCCATAGACATCGCATGCCTAATCAAATGAATTACTTAGACATCGCATGCCTAACAATTATAAACCCCGCATTTAAGTCTCAAAATCGAAAAATCTTTTCAATATCAAGTCGGGCAATTCAGCAAGATTCCCGACATCCTGATCGAATGCTCGTCGCAAACTTTAGTAGGCGGCCGCACCCCCGATACCGTCGACGAAGTGCACCAAGGCGGAACAACGCTGCCGCGAGCACCCGAACGGATGCTTTCGGCGACGGGGTTCTCCTACAGTCACTTGGTCGGGGCTATGGAGCGAGGCTGTCTATTAAGTTTACCCAGCGAGTATCCGCGTACGCTACGTGATTGGGACGGACTTTTGATCACATCAAAATTCCGTGGCAACCGATCAAGTGAGACTAAACTGCTATGTTTATAACATTCATTCAGTTATCTCATAATTACTTGTGAATTCCAATTATTGTATCACATTCCGGATAAATAAAATAATGTTAAACTTTCCGATCGAACATTCAAACACCCAAGTTTCCCGAAACAGCTCAACACATGAAATAAGTTTAAAAACATTCATTTCGTGCCTCAGTACCAACGGTCCAGCCGTAGAAGGGTCAAGCCAACGCCTCACATGTGGCACGCCGTACTGCCCCAAACCCGAAGGTTCAAAGGGCAGTTCAAGACGGTCACATAATCGAGTTAAGGTTTGTTGTCTTCTAGAGGGTCTATTGCGTTACTTGCACTACTTAGAACGTTATTAAACTACGGAACGATCCAACACTCGGAAATTTCCCGACAGGGGAAAAAGTGGGTATTTATATCCGGTCGAACCTTTTAACATATTCTAAAATATCCGGAAAGCCACATAGACAAAATCTGATAATCCGATCGAATCATCTAAGCTCCAAAACACCCTGGAATATTCAACTCTTGAATAAATATTAAAAAATTCCCAGAAAATCCAGCACCTGAAGTGACAAATTACTGTGCAAAAATGGAGGGCTGACGTCATCATATGGCCGCGGAACCGCCGCACAAGGCATGCTTGTGCCGCGGTTCCGACGCGCTTTAGATGAGTTAGTCCCTCGAATTTTACAGTAATTCAACTAAGACCCTGCTGAATTTTTTAGCAATTTTTAATCTGGAAAAAACCCAGTTTTTGAAAAAAGTCCAGAGAGCATTTTGGAGATGGGATTTCGGTTCGATCGGACTTCAAACTCCGTCTACGCATCGCCTAAGGCTCTAGCTAGGCTCTGATACCACTGTAGGGTTCCTAAGCACTCTCAAGAGGTCTCACAAGGCATCAACCATGCCAATTTCAAATTTAACAAGTGCCGAGAAACTCTAATACGGATCGTTAACTAGAATTTTAGGCGAAACAAGCAACTAGTTAACAATTTAACTAAGTGAACGGAAATACAACCTTTGTAGATCCGGTCCTCCACCTCCATAGCTCCGCAATGAAGTCTCCTCGCTGTCCAAATCGAGTCCCGGGCTATAGTGTCGGCTTCATCGGAAAAATGGGCGGGCTAGGTCATCGACTACGATGCCGAAGATGATCTACGTCGAGGCAACACAAGATCAAGCTCCCACTTCACCAAGTCATGAAACTTGTGAAGGAAATACCCTATACAACTTGGCAAGAGGTAGAGGATGAAGAAATAGGAAGTGGGTTCACTTTGGAATTGGATTTCTCACATGATTTCATCACTTGCCATTGATGAGGCAAGCTTTTCTTTCTTTCTCATGAAGAAGAAGATGAAGAAAGAAAATTATAAGTGTTAAAGAATAATTGAAAAAGAATTGATTCTTATCATATTCTAACCTTAGTTAAGTGTAGAGAATAGACCATGGTTAGTTATGATGGTTAGGGTTAAGCAAGAGACAAGAATGGTGGACTAGGTCAAAGCTTCATGAAGCTTCAACAAAACTACAAATAAAGCCACCATTCTTTTCTTATCTTTTCCAAAATGAATAAACAAATAAATAAAGGAATAGGCAAAACCCTAATCATCAACTTAACCATGGTTTAATTCTTTACACTTAACCAAATAAGCATGTATCATCAAACATGATACAATCATGTGCACAAAAGTATATCACATATACAACTTGCACAAAGCAAGTGAGAAAATCCATTTAAAGTGAACCAATATTAGTTAATGCAAAGTAATATATCAAATATATAATTATACAATAAATCATTAAATCAACACTTGATTTAACGATCCGGTCATATCGCATATGACCGACTAATATCTAATGTATCGGCTTATCGAATCAATCCTTGATTCGATAACTAGGTTATATCGCATACAACCATTCGACACATTCATCGCGAGAATAGAATACGGTACATATACATGCATTATTCTCGGTCCCGCACATATCTCATATGCGCTCCTATTTCATTTCGCTTGAGCCAGGAAACCTCTGTGTAGGACTCTAAAGACTCGTCAATACGCCGGCAGCAGGTGATAATCATATCAAACACCCACAAGCCGCAAGTGGTCTGCCAAACGTAACGGCCACCCGGGTATTGAGCGATCAGAAGATCGACGAGCAAGCCCGCTCATACTCCTGTGAATCCAACCAGTAACACTTACCGTACAGTCCGGTCTCGTCGTCTGATATGTCGCATATCTCGCCTAGGGGTGGTAAACGTCTGACCCCAATAGCTCGATAAGTCGTGTCGATATGAGGTCTATAACAGTTCGAGAAACTACAGGTAACACTTACCAGTAAATCTCAGCAACCCTGGCCAGGGATTTCCGGTTATAGCCAATCGAGCACAGCGCAACATCAACTCCCTATACCGGGAGAGACGAATCCCCTCCTATCGCTCATTGCCTCCATGTGACTCGGGACTGTACCCAAAAACCACCATTTTGCACGCCCTCTTGGACGTGGTAAGGTGGAAATCAAAGCACAGTGGGAACCACACAAGACTCTATGACGATCTTGGGTCAACAGACTACTCTGTACCAGTGTCACCAGAGAACTGCCATCTGACGTAAGGTATAATACCATCTGGGAGTTCTCGGCGAGTCCGTCCAGTGTACCCAGTCTCCACTGAGCACCCGTATATCATCTCTGATGTCATACACCAATGGATATGGGATCATCCATCGCCCATCTGTATGGGTCGAGAAGGTATACGCTAGTCTACTCTAGTATATCGATGCCCCGTCTCGATATACCCACGACTAGGGACCTTGAAGGATGTACTTATGGACTACCATGTCCCCACTAGTATGATCCGCATCATAGTCCAGGTAGTCAAGTACACATCCTAAGGGCTTTACCAACATGTAACAGAGAGACAATCAATGTACACGTTAAGGTAAAGAGTAACTAGATAGCATACTATCATGTCGAGCTAGAAAGTCCTACCTATATATGTCCAAGCACCCACTACAATATACATCCTATGTATAGTAATGGCCTCTAGGGCATACATATAACTAACACTACAGTACGGCTTGGGGCCCACTTGGGAAAATTTGATCGATAGAAAATTTTAAACATGTTAGTTCACAGTATTTACATTTTATCTACGACCGTGAATGTCACTTGATCGGTAAATCCTGTCTAACTGCTATAGCCCGGTTAGACAGATTTGCGAACGTGACATTCACGTTAATGTTCTGTGTGGTGCTGTGATGTTACGGATTGGTCGTGGGGGATAGCCTGGATGCAATGCTAGTACAATTTTGTTTTAAATGTACATTTGGTATTGCGGGGCGAGCATCCGACATATGGAATGCCGTCACTGCCTTTCTGTATATTATTCTTTAGGGGCATGACCGGGGGTGAGATCGATGTACCCGTTGTATGTATATTTTACTTTCTGTACTAGGATTACACCGCGGAGGGGTGCATGGATAGCCGGGTTCCAGAGAGGAACGAGCCCGCATCTCATGGCATTGAGACGGAGGGGGCTTTACTCTAGAATTGGCAGGCTATTCGCCGCACTCGTAGGGGGTACAGGTTGACCCAGGAGGGGTGCCCAAGTTACCGGATTCCGTGAAGTGCTGGGTGGTCCATTCACATTGCTGAAGGGGGCTGCTTCGCTTCAGGTTTTGGCGGGTAACTTTCCGTGCCCGTAGGGGTCTAGGATTTCATTGCACAGGCTATCCACACGACCGGGGGAACGTCGGGTTTCAGCAGCGGCTCTGTGAAACCCGGGGATCCCAGATATCTGTATTGTTCTGTGATACTTATTACTTTTCTGTGATGTTGCATTTTATCACGCCTTAAGCGAATATTATATATTGATATATATACTAGTAGATGTTGTATATGTTTTGCATCCGCGCTAGTCCAGTCCCCGCTCTGTCGTTAGTTAACTAACCTTATGGGTAATGACGGGACCTAGTGGCGAATGCGGATGGGATATACGTACGTCATTATTTTCGTTCTTTATTGGTGTGATCAATTGATGGGACTGCATTGATTCGGATCAATGCAAGTTAAACAAACCTATTCTGATGTTGTTGGAACAATTTTCAAAAAGCTGTTATTGCAAGGGCGTTCTCTTTTATTTTGCACAGTGATATTCGGTTATGAATATCCAGCACCTCAGTCGACGAGGCAAGGGCCGAGATCCATTAACCGGGAGTGACCCCTTGGACAGAAGTTTGCGTCAGGGCAATAACTTCACTATAGCCATTTACTTTTGCTTTGCATTGTGGTATTCAGTTGGAATATCCTGCACCTCATTCTACGGGGAAAGAGCCGAGATCCCTTCACCGGGAGTGACCTCTTTAGCAAGGTTTACGTTACTATATTTTTATAAAGCTATCCAGTTCCTTCAACGATATCAAGTTCATTACGTTAAAGGTTTTCGCCAGAAACCATTCGTAGCCCTCCGTCATTTTATATGGATAGTCAATGGTATTCTAGCTGTGTTTGTTGGCCAAAGTCAAGGCACAGTGTTTAGTAGCTGTTGGGTATTCATATGCAGTATAGATAGATGCATTGGTTTGGGACAGTCGTACTGCCTTGTTGGCCCTAGTCAAGGGTAGGTACGGGTGGGTTCAAATTAACCTGGAGAATGACGGGTAGAACTTGACATGTGACTTTTGATTTGTTGGCCAAAGTCAAGGTCATAAGAGCATGGGGCAAAAATCACATCGGGAGTTTCTAAAGAAACTGAAAATTGCCAGATATGCGCATACCTTCTGGAGTGTGATAACGTGAGCGGAGTCCGTCACATTGTCAAGCGATGATAGTTGGATCCCGATTCCCACTGATGAGTTGGTTTACTCCTCGGGTGATCCCGACTAATTCTTCTTACAGGTTTGGAGGAGAATTTGACGGTACAGTGGGAGGTTTCCAGATTAGATAATATGATAACCATTCTGATCTAGGTTAGAGTGCACGCTGAGTGTTTCTTTTCTCTCTCTCTTTGGAAGCGACCATTGACCCGACCTTAGAC
Organism: Agapanthus africanus; assembly: GCA_030015575.1. Lineage (NCBI taxonomy): Eukaryota > Viridiplantae > Streptophyta > Magnoliopsida > Asparagales > Amaryllidaceae > Agapanthus > Agapanthus africanus. Next base: position 241,305,070 of record CM057343.1, on the reverse strand, counting down.
TATGACTCGGTGACCAAGTTGATAGAACCTTCTTATAAGACTGGCTTTTGAATTGTAAGAGTTGCACACCTTATTGCCACTCCTACTTTTACCCTTTTCTCCAGGACACCCTGTATTACTACGAATGTCCACTTCCATTGGATAAAACCATCGTATGGTTATATACGAACTCGAAGAAATTTATTCGAGGATGGTTTCTGGTTTTGGAGAAAACGAATGGGACTATTCAGTTGTCTTTTCCTTTTACCTTCTCTCAGGTTGCGAATGCCCCTAAGATTAGGGGATAGTAAACCTATTACGCAAATTGGATAGTTTTCTTCCAAACCATAAGCAGGTGCCGACTGGTAGGGAATGAAGAAAACCAATTAGCCTAACGATGGTGTACAGAAGGTATTATTTAAAAACAAATAAAGGGATTAGAAGGAGGGCAAAGTAAATTGCGACTGATATTCACGACCAAACCAAGTATTTCATTACCACTCCCATTTCACCTTTGTATTTCTCCAGGACTCTCCGTATCACTACGAAGATCCACAGTTTATTGGATATTCCATCGTATGGTTATATACGAACTCGAAAGGAACTTGTTCCAGTTCGGGGATGGATTCTGGTTCAGGAGAAATAGTAATAAGGTTTATTCGGTTGTCTTTTATCTTCTCCTTCTATCGCATTGCGAGTGTTCCTAGGATTAGGACAGTACACCCATTATGCTTGTTGGATAGTCTTCTTCCAAACCATAGGCTGGTGCCGAACGGTAGGGATGGAAGAAAACCATTTGGCCTAAAGGGGTGTGCAGAAGGTAATGACTAAAGACATATGAAGGGATGTGGAAAAATGGCATAGAAATATACGGTTACAGTTGTGAATCTGGATAATGGAAGAGGCATTACTAGGAATACCAGGATACTCCTATGGAACATTTCAATGTTTCAGTTTCACTGTGTACTGTTAAAAGAAAACCGATTTCCCAATTAGACACTTGCTCCAGGGTATGTATTTACCAGGTATGATTCTCACATCTGTATGGTTTTACAGATGATGAGTGGAAATAAGCTATTGGGAATTAGGTGATCATCCTCATTATATCGGAATTCGTTGTAATTGGTGATATTTGAGAAAATCACCTGGGTTGTTTGCCGGACGGCAAATGTTTGGTTATGAATATCCGTTGTTATGCACCAATTTCAAATTGATATATCTATACGTCTATTTTCATAGAGTGAGATATAACTTTTTGAAATTATGTCTATGACATTTACCTATATCAGTGGATGGTTAGGTAAGGAGCATTAAACAGCGGTATAATTCTTCTTAACCATAAGTACAGTTTTCAACCTACGACGCACAAGGTTTGAGTTATTAGACTCAGGTGACTTATACAGAGTATTGTATATTGTCCAGTGTCTATTAGGACAGAGGGGTTGGTCCTCGTACTATATTCGGTTTACTTATGACTTCTCTAGTTCTTAGACAAGTGTTTCGTAGAAACACGAGGTCTGAGTTTTGAGAAGTTATAGGTATATGAATAAAGTAGAGAACAAGGTATTGCAAGTATCGGGATTCTTCAAGGTGATCGAAGATGTAGATACTTGCGTATGGTATTCAGTTGATAGTAATGGATATTAAAAGAACTTACTTCTCTTTCAGGTTACTCATAATTGGAAGCACTCCTAAGTTGAGTAACGCTGATCGGCTTCCCTCCATTTAGTTGACATGCACTGGAGACAGATGCATGATTTGAATCTGGTTCAATTAAATCAGTGCCTCTGTTTCTGTATTGGATATAAAACAGTTCGTATCTTTATGATGTTAAGGTACGGGGAGTTGTCCGGCTTATGCTTAAAAACAGACTCTGGATAACTCAAGGCACGTTTCTGTAATGGCTGTTTGTGGGTTGACCCAGGCTATGACGAGGGTTGACTTTCTACCATCTGGAAGATCAATAGTGATATTGTTCTAGACTCGCCACAGTTTTAACAAAAATGGATTCTTTCAGAAAACAGAAGTGGGAGTATGGTAGAACTGGATGTGATTCCAGAACCGCAAACGATTACGGAAGATTTGATAAGAACCTAAAGATTCAATCTGGTTTCACATTCCATTAGCCACTCCGCAGATAAGGTGGGTAACCTCAAGCACTCGAGAGGTACTTCGGTATGCTCAAAGACGGTGACAGGGTGGTTCTTGTTTACCCAGACTTGCCATTGCTGTTGTTCCAGACTGTGAGACCCGGCAGGAGGATGAGTATAGCGTCTTTCTAAACTACCTTTAGAAGTGTACGTGTATATGACTCTGCCAGAGTGTTGTCATGGTCAGTGGGAGCAACGGAAGCATTGGTGGACATGTGGCTTATGTCTATTTATAGACTAAAGCAGATATAGCGGAGATAGATCATCTATTTCTGATGTGACAGTCATAGGTTTGACTTCATCAGAATAGGGGATGGATCTGTTAAGAAGGTAGTATGGTGTGATGTCCTGGCATTTGGATGACATACACAGAGTAGGAAGTGAAGTTCCTATACTACGGTCGGTTATACTTTGGTTGTCACACAGTAGTTTCTCCACATAGGACTTGGATTTCATATCAGACATTCTGGTTACTAAATCTATGGTTTTAGATCTAGATTTGGGTAGTTTCCTAATCTGGGTACTTAGACAGAATTCTAAAGGTATTTAGAATGGACGACTCCTGGCACGGTAGTGTACCTACAGGTGATGGAGTCACCCTCTCTAAAGGTGTCTTACAGACTAAAGGGGAGAGGGTTGTGCATGATTAACAGATCACTTGCTTAGGCAATTGAGTCAATCATGAGATGTCAAGTACCACACATGATTTTTTTTGCAGTAGATGCAATAAGTTGATATTAATCCAATCCTGGAGAAACATTAGGAAGCAATTTTAGAACATAAGTGGATGTTCTAGGGAGATGATAACGTCAGCCTCATTCAGAAGACAGTTATCATTCCAGGCTTCCAAGGTGACCTGGATGACAGAGTGGCTGTCAGAGTTATAGTTTTCCCTCTGACGAGGGGCAGTGTTTTGGACAGGTGATCCAAGCGGACACTGAGGGAGGCATTACGCAGGATACTGATTAAGTTCAGTCGTCGATACAGTCTAAGAAGTTTGGATTTGGAGTTCATTTATGAACTAGGTCCCATCAGACATCCAGACATATTCTAAGACAGGTATTGCTCAATTCGGGAGATAGGTTTCTCCGCGAACTTGTGATATAGAGAGACATAGAAACAAACATCAAAGCGGATCCACTCACTGAGGCTATTCCTCGAACGCAATAGTTTCGCAAACGGGTTTTGTGAGACTGACTAGTAGAGGAGTTGGGTGTTCGGTATCACACGGGCTGTGAGTATGCGACATCGCAATAATTAGCCTTGAGTGCAAGTTGGAGATTGTTGGAGATAATGCCCTCAGAGTCAATTATTGGATCATAGGCGCGTGATTGCAATAATTAAGGGAGGACCTATCCCGGTAGGACAGTCTTACTCAAGATGATAGTATGCTATATGGTTTATCTCTATCATCGTGTACTGCTTTAGGTGACCTTATAGGTCGCTATTGCACGTTGATAGAGCCCCTAGGATTCTTGCTTGACTGCTAGCAGTATGAGGGCGATCATTTACGTAGGAGCTGGGGTCTATAAGCAAATCCTTAAAAGGTCCCTAGTCGTGGGAGTTTCGAGACAGGGCATCGATTCTCTAGAGTAGACTAGTGTATACAGTCGAGACCCCGACGAGGGGCGTTGGCCGGTCTCACAAGCCACTGGTGTCAGTTGGTTCGCCTAAGATGTATACAGGTGCTCATTGGGTTAGGAGTACACCGGACAGGACTCGCCGGGAACATGCTACTTGGTCTTATACCTGACGTCAGATAGCAGTTCCCTGGTTACATGTGTACAAGTTAGTTCATCGACCTGAGATCATCATTTGTCTCGTGTGAGTTCTTTTGGAGATAGTGCCCTCAAAGTCAATTATTGGATCGCAGGTACGTGATTGCAATGATGAGGAAGGACCTATACCGATATCACAGTCTTGCTCGAGATGATAGTATGCTATCTGGTTTGTCTTTATCATCGTATACATGCTTTAGTTCACTATTGCATGATGATAGAGCCCATAAGATTCTTGCTTGACTACCAGCAGTATGATGGCGATCATATACGTGGGAGCTGGGGTCTGTAAACATATCCTTAAAAGTGTCCCTAGTCGTGGGAGTTTCGAGATAGGGCATCGATACTCCAGAGTAGACTAGTGTATACAGTCGAGACCCCGACGAGGAGCGGTGGCCGGTCTAACAAGCCACTGGTGTCAGTTGGATCACCTAAGATGTATACAAGTGCTCATTGGGTTATGAGTACACCGGATAGGACTCGCCAGGAAACTGCTAGTTGGTATTATACATATCGTCAGATAGCAAATCCCTGGTGACATGTGTACAGGTTAGTTCATCGACCTGAGATCGTCATTTGTCTCATGTGAGTTCCTACTGCTCTTATATTACTACCCTACCACGCTCAATGGAGTTGTGCAAACAGGTTTTAGTTGGGTACAGTCCCGAGCCACAATGGAGGCAAGTGAGCGGATCGTCGGGGATTCGTCTCTCCCGATATTGGGGGTTGATGTCGCGCAGTGCACGGGTGGCCATCACTTGGAATCCTCGGCCGAGGTAGTGGAGAATTACTGATTGGGATCAGTAGTTTCTCAGGTGGTGATGGGCTTCATGCCGACACGATTTATCGTGTTATTAGGGGTCTGACTTTATCCACCCCCTAGACTCGATATGCGATACTCTTTAGACGAATGGACCGGACTGTATATACATTGTCACTGTCAGGCTCAGTAGGGTTTATAGATGAGTTCGCTCGTCAGCTTCCCTTCCAATCAATACATAGGCAAACCGTTATGTACAGCTAGTACCTCTGACGTGCTAGAGGTTATACCCAGCGCCAGTGTGTTGATGAGTCATTAGAGTCCCCCACAGACACATTCCTAAGTTCGGGCGAAACGTTGTAGAGGCCGTATGGTGATATGGCAAGGTTCGGAAAAAGCACGTGCATTTTCGCACGTGTCGTTTTTCGGGCAGATAATACTGGTAGGCTTTGGTTTAAGCCGGAACCCATTATTATACTGTGTAGATATAATATCTTTGTCTCAGGTGCATTTGTATTCGGTCGTAATACAAATGCGGGTATGTTTATACTGATACGGGGTTATCCTGAAATTCGTTTCAGGATCACTTTTGGAAGTTGCCAGTTTCCAGTTTTCTATCAGCCGTATTTAACATTCGGTTAAATACGGATTTATCTTTTCTTGGGATTTGTGTGGAAGCTTCTAGAAGAGGTGACTAGGATGGTGACTAGGATGGTGAGGTGGCTTTGTTCATTAATGGTGCATTAATTGAGTTGATGACTATGGTTATGAATCATCACTTTCATTATTGAGTTCATACTAGGTGTCTTAGTGACTCACTCTCTTCTTTATGCTTGTGGTCACCCCCTCTCCTACACTCACCTTCCTCCTCATCTATAAGTGGCCGGCCTTCCCCTCTCTCATAGCTCATGGTTGTTGTTTGAAAAGATTAAGGATTTTGGTTCATGGAAATTGATATACTCCATTTCTCATTTCGTATCGATCCAAAAGGAAACTTCATTAACCGTTCGTTCATAGCCTTTGACGTAACGAGACAAAGTGTTCTACTCATTCTCTACTTCATCTTGGTCGTCTCTTTTAGCAAACTTGATGATCGGGTTGCCTCGGTTCAGAGGTGGGAGCCCGTTTAAAGATCCGTCGACGTTGTGCCACCTGGACGACAAGACTGGAGATCGAGGAGATCTGAGCAGCCGCAACAAGCGTGGGATGATGGTTGAAGACCGAAGGACTCGGATCGTTCGTTATAACTCTCTACCCACATTGTAGTTTGTTAGTTTAGCTTCCGGGTTACGGTACACGATAGCGCCAGTTGTAAAAAGTTTTTGTTCCGCATTTGGCGTCTGTTAGACGGCCAGGGCGCTACCGTGGACTTACAGTGGTATCAGAGCCTCACCATTAAGCTATTCTAACTTGTACTAACGCGTTTAAAATATCGATCGAACAGATTTTCAAAAACAACAAAATTCCATGTTCTGAGTTTCTGTTGATTTTAAACAGTGCCTAAAAATAATTCTACACATCACAGAAAATTCAGCAGGGTTTTCTAAGCTCACCGTACAAATTTGGTCACGTGACCTTACAAGACCGCCCCGGAATCGCGGTCAAACCTAGGGTTTGACCGCGCATCCGCGGCCATTCTGTAAGATCTGTGCTCCAAATTTGCACAGTGACTTCTTGGGTGGAAATTATGGTTTTTGGTATATATGTTTTGGGCCCAGATTTTGTTACTGTACAACAGCTGCACGTGGGGCCCACTTCGTGATATTTTGTCGATCGAAATTTTAAATTTGTTAGTATGCAGTATTTACATTATATCTCCGACCGGGAATGTCATTTGATCGGTAAACCGCGTCTGATTGCTATAGTTCTGTTAGACGGGTTTGCGAACGTGGCATTCGCGTTGATGTTCTGTGTTGTGCTGTGATGTTGTGGATATGTCGTGGTGGATAACAGGGTGCAATGATAGTGCAGTTTGGATTTATTTGTACATTTGATATTGCGGGGCGAGCGTCCAACATGTGGACTGCCGTCACCGCCTGTTTGTATAATATTCTTTTGGGGCACGACCGGGTCGAGGTCGATGTACCTGTTGTACATATTTTTATTTCTGTACTAGGTTTATCCCGTGAAGGAGTGCACGGATAGCCGGGTTCTGGAGGGCAACGGGTCTGTATCTCATGGCTTTGAGAGGCAAAGAGACCTCACTCTAGAATTGGCAGACTATTCTCCGCACTCGTAGGGGGAACAGGTTGACCCAAGGAGGGGTGCCCAATTTACCGGATTCCGTGAAGTGCCGGGTGTTCCATTCACTATGTTGTGGGGACTACCTCGCTTCAGGGTTTGGCGGGTAACTTGCCGCACCCATAGGGGTCTAGGTTTCATTGCACAGGCTATCCACACGACAAGGGGAACGTCGGGTTTCAGTAGCGGCTCTATGAAACCCGGGGATCCCAGATTATCTGTATTGTTCTGTGATACTTATTACTTTTCTGTAATGTTACATATTATCACGCCTGGAGCGATTATTGTATATTGGTATATATACTATTAGATGTTGTATATGTTTTACACCCGCAGTAGTCCAGCCCCCGCTCTGTCGTTAGTTAAGTAACCTAACGGGTGATGACGGAACCCAGTGGCGAATCCGGATGGCATATACGTACATTTTATTTTCGTTCTTTTCTGGTGTGATTGATTGATGGGGCTGCGTTGATTCTTATCAATGCAAAGATAAAACAAACCTATATTTGATATTGTTGGAACAAATTTTAAAAGTGTTATTACAAAGATGTTTCTTTTTGTTCTACGTAGCGGTATTCAGTTGGAATATCCTGCACCTCATTCGACGAGGCAAGGGCTGATATCCATTCACCGGGAAAAACCTCTTGGGCAGAATTTTACGTCAAGGTAGTAACTTTAATATAGTCGATTACAAGTTGCTTTGCATCGCGATATTCAGTTGGAATATCCTGCACCTCATTCCACGAGGAAAGAGCCGAGATCCCTTCACCGGGAGTGACCTCTTTAGCAAAACGTTTTTGCCACTATATTTTTATAAAAAGCTATCAGTTTCCTTCAACGAGATCAAGTTCATTACGTTAAAGGTTGTTCGCCAAAAACCAGTCGTAGCCCTCCGTCATTTCTTATGGATGGTCAGTAGTATTCAAGCTATGTATTTTGACCTTCGCCAAGGCATAGTGTTTGGTAGCTGCTGGGTATTCATTTGTAGCATAGATAGATTAGTTGGTTTGGGACAGTCGTTCTGCCATTTTGACCTTTCGCCAAGGGCATATGCGGGTGGGTTCAAATTGACCAGGATAGTGACGGGTAGAACTTGGCATGTGACTTATGACATTTTGACCTTCGCCAAGGTCATAAGAGCATGGGGCAAAAATCACATCGGGAGTTTCAAATATACAGGAAACTTTCCAGATATGCGCATACCATCTGGAGTGTGATAACTTGAGTGGCTTCCATCAAGTTATAATGCGATGTTAGTTGGATCCTGATTCTCACTGATGAGTTGGTTTACTCTTCAGGTGATCCCAACTAATTCCTCTTTAAGGTTTGGAGGAGAATTTGAGATTACAGTGGGAGGTTTCCTGATTAGATAAAGTGATAACCATTCTGATCTAGGTTAGAGTGCACGCAGAGTGTTTCTTTTCTCTCTCTCTTTGGCAGCGACCTTTGACCGACCCTAAACTATGACTCAGTGACCAAGTTGATCGAACCTTCTTAAAATACAGACTTTTGGATTGTCCGAGTTGCATAAGTGATTGCCGCTCCTTCTTTTACCCTTTGCATTTCTCAGAACACCCCGTATTACTACGGATATCCACTTCCATTGGATAGATCCATCGTATGGTTATATACAAACTCGGAGGGACTTCTTCGAGGATGGATCCAGGTTCAGGAGAAATAGAATTAGTTTATTCAGTTGTCTTTTATTATCACCTTCTCTCAGGTTGCGAGAGCTCCTTCGTTTAGGAGAGTACACCTATTACGCTTATTGGATAGTCTTATTCCAAACCATAGGCTGGTGCCGAAAGGTAGGGAATGAAGAAAACCAATTAGCCTAAGTAGGGTGTACAGAAGGTAATATGTAAAGACAAAGTAAAGGAATTAGAAAGAGGGCAAAGTAAATTCCGACTGTTATCATTCACGACCAAACCGCGTACTTCATCACTACTCCTATTTCACCTTTTCTTTTTCCCCAGTTCGGGAGAAATAGAATAAGAAATTATTCAGTTGTCTTTTATCATCACCTTCTCTCAAGTTACGAGTACTCCTAGGATTAGGAGAGTACACCTATTATGCTTAGTGGATAGTCTTCTTCCAAACCATAGGCTGGTGCCGAACGGTAGGGAAGGAAGAAAACCATTTAGCCTAATAATGGTGTACAGAAGGTAACGACTAAAGACAAATAAAGGGATTTGGAGAGATAGCAAAGAAATATACGGTTACAGTCATGAATTGGATTATGGAAGAGGCATTACTACGAATACCAGGATACCCGTACGAGACATTTTAATGCTTCAGTTTCACTGCGGATTGTTAAAAGAAAACTGTTTTCCCGATTAGATACTTACTCTAGGGTATGTATTTACCATGTTTCATTCTCATATCTGTATGGTTTTTACAGATGATAAGTGGGAGTAAGTTATTGAGAATTAGGTGATCATCCTCATTATATCAGAATTCGTTGTAATTGGTGATATTTGAGGAAATCGCCTGGGTACAGTTTTCAACCTACGACGCACAGGTTTTGAGTTATTCAACTCAGTGGACTTATACAGAGTATTGTATGTTGTCCAGTGTCCGTAAAGACAAAGGGGTAGGTCCTCGTACTATGTTCTGTTTACTTGTGACTTCTCTAGTTTTATGACAAGTGTTTCGTAGAAATACGATATCCAAGTTTTGAGAAGTTGTGGGTATAAGAATAAAGTAGAGAACCAGGTATCACAAGTATCGGGATTCTTCAAAGAGATTGAAGATGTAGATTTTTGTGATTGGTATTCAGTGATAGTAATGGTTTTGAGAAACTTGTTTCACTTTCAGGTTACTCATAATTGGATGTATTCCTAAGTTGAGTAATGCTGATTAGCCTCTCTCCATTAAGATTGATATGCACTGGAGACAGCTGCATGATTTGAATCTGGTTCCAATTAAATTAGTGCCTCTGTTTCTATATTGTATATAGAATGGTTCATATCTTAACGATGTTAAGATACGGGGAGTTGTCCAGCTTATGCTTAAAACCAGACACTGGGTAACTCAAGGCACGTTTCGGTAATGGCTGTTTGTGGGTTGACCCTGGCTTTGACGAGGGTTTACATTTCTACCATCTGGGAGATCAATAGTGATATTGTTCTAGACTCGCCACTGTTTTATTAAAATGGATTTTTTCAGAAAACAGTAGTGAGAGTATGGTAGAACTGGAAGTGATTCCAGAACTGCAAACGATTACGGAAAATTTAATAGGACCTATATATTCAAACAGGTTTGACATTCCAATAGCCAATCCGCAGATATGGTGGGTAACCTCAGACACCCGAGAGGTACTCCGGTAGCCTCAAGGACGGTGACAAGGAAGTTCTTGTTTACCCAGACTTGACACTACTGTTGTTCCAGACTATGAGACCCAGCAGGAGGATAAGTATAGTTTCGTTCTAAACTAGCTTTAGAAGTGTACGTATATATTATTCTGCCAGAGGGTTGTTGTGGTCAGTGGGAGCATCGAAAGCATAGTGGGCAAGTAGCTTATGTCTATTTATAGGCATGAGCAAATATAGCGGAGATTAGATCATTTAATTATGATGAGACAGTCATAGCTTTGACTTCATCAGAATAAGGGATGGATCTGTTAAGAAGATAGTGGAGTATGATGTCCTGGTATTTGGATGACATACACAGAGTAAGAAGTAAAATTCCTGTACTACGATCGGTTGTACTTTGGTCGTCACACAGTTGTTTCTCCAGAAAGGATATGGATATAGTATCAGACATTCTGGTTACTAGATCTATGGTTTTAGATATAGATTTGGGTAGTTTCCCAATATGGGTACTTTGACAGCATTCTAATAGTATTTTAGAATAGATGACTCCTGGCATGGTGGTGTACCTGCAGGTGATGGAGTCACCCTCTCTAATGGTGTTTTAGAGACTAAAGGAGAGAGGGATGTGCATGATTGGCAGATCACTTGCTTAGGCAACTGAGTCAATCATGAAATGTCAAGTACCACACCAGATGTTGTTTTTGCACTAGATGCGATATGTTTATATTAATCCAATCCTGAAGAAACATAAGGAAGAAGTTATAGAACATAAGTGCATGTTCTACGGATTTGATAACGACAGCCTCCTTCGGGAGACGGTTATCATTCCAGGCTTCCAAGGTGACATAGATGACAGAGTAATTGTCAGAGTTATAGTTTTTCCTCTGACGAGGGACAGTATTATGGACAGGTGTTCCAAGAGGATAATGTGGGAGGCATGGTGCTGGATACTGATTAGGTTCAGTTATCAAAACGGTCTAAGAAGTTTGGATTTGGAGTTCATTTATGGACTAGGTCCCATCAGATATCCAGACATATTCTAAGACAGGTATTACTCGATTCGGGAGATGGCTTTCTCTGCGAACTTGAGATTAAGAGAGACAAAGAAAGAAACATCAGGGCGGATCCACTCACCCAGGCTATTTCTCGAACACAAGAGTTTTACAAACTAGATTTGTGAAACTGATTAGTAGAGATGTTGGATGTTCGGTATCACACGGGCTGTGAGTATACGACATCGCAATAATTAGCCTTAAGTGGAAGTGGAGATTGTTGGAGATAATGCCCTCAAAGTCAATTATTGGATCGCAAGTACGTGATTGCAATGATTGAGGAAGGACCTATACCGATATCACAGTCTTGCTCGAAATGATAGTATGCTATCTGGTTTGTCTTTATCATCGTATACATGCTTTAGTTCACTATTGCATGATGATAGAGCCCATAGGATTCTTGCTTGACTACGAGCAGTATGATGGCGATCATATATGTGGGAGCTGGTGTCTGTAAGCATATCCTTAAAAGTGTCCCTAGTCGTGGGAGTTTCGAGATAGGGCATCGATACTCCAGAGTAGACTAGTGTATACAGTCGAGACCCCGACGAGGGGCGGTGGCCGGTCTCACAAGCCACTGGTGTCAGTTGGATCACCTAAGATGTATACGGGTGCTCATTGGGTTATGAGTACACCGGACAGGACTCGCCGGGAATCTGCTAGTTGGTATTATACATATCGTCAGATAGCAATTCCCTGGTGACATGTGTACAGGTTAGTTCATCGACCTGAGATCGTCATTTGTCTCATGTGAGTTCCCACTGTGCTTAGATTACTACCCTACCACGCTCAAACGAGTTGTGCAAACAGGTTTTAGTTGGCTACAGTCTCGAGCCACATTGGAGGCAAGTGAGCGGATCGTCGGGGATTCGTCTCTCCCGGTATTGGGGGTTGATGTCGCGCAATGCACGGGTGGCCATCACTAGGAATCCTCGGCTGAGGTAGTGGAGAATTATTGATTGGGATCAGTAGTTTCTCAGGTGGTGATGGGCTTCATGCCGACACGATTTATCGCGTTATTAGGGGTCTGACTTTATCCACCCCCTAGACTCGATATGCGATACTCTTTAGACGAATGGACCGGACTGTATATACATTGTCACTGTCAGGCTCAGTAGGGTTTATAGATGAGTTCGCTCGTCATCTTCCCTTCCAATCAATACATAAGCAAACCGTTACGTACAGCTAGTACCACTGACGTGCTAGAGGTTATACCCAGTGCCAGTGTGTTGATGAGTCATTAGAGTCCCCCACAGACACATTCCCAAGTTCGGGCGAAACGTTGTAGAGGCCGTATGGTGATAGGGCAAGGTTCGAAAAAAGCACGTGCATTTTCGCACGTGTCGTTTTTCGGGCAGATAATACTGTTAGGCTTTGGTTTAAGCCGGAACCCAGCATTATACTGTGTAGATATAATATCTTTATCTCAGTTGCATTTGTATTCGGTCGTAAAACAAATGCGGGTATGTTTAAACTGATACGGGGTTATCCTGAAATTCATTTCAGGATCACTTTTGGAAGTTGTCAGTTTCCAGTTTTCTATCAGCCGTATTTAACATTCGGTTAAATACGGATTTATCTTTTCTTGGGATTTGTGTGGAAGCTTCTAGAATTGGTGACTAGGATGGTGACTAGGATGGTGAGGTGGCTTTGTTCATTAATGGTGCATTAATTGAGTTGATGACTATGGTTATGAATCATCACTTTCATTATTGAGTTCATACTAGGTGTCTTAGTGACTCACTCTCTTCTTTATGCTTATGGTCACCCCCCTCTCCTACACTCACCCTCCTCCTCATCTATAAGTGGCCGGCCTTCCCCCCTCTCATAGCTCATAGTTGTTGTTTGAAAAGATTAAGGATTTTGGTTCATGGAAATTGATATACTCCATTTCTCATTTCGTATCGATCCAAAAGGCAATTTCATTAACCGTTCGTCCATAGCCTTCGACGTAACGAGACAAAGTGTTCTACTCATTCTCTACTTCATCTTGGTCGTCTCTTTTAGCAAACTTAACGATCGAGTTACCTCGGTTCAGAGGCGGGAGCCCGTTTAAAGATCCGTCTACGTGGTGCCACCTGGACGACATAACTGGAGATCGAGGAGATCTGAGCAGCCGCAACAAGCGTAGGATGATGGTTGAAGACCAAAGGACTCGGATCGTTCGGTATAACTCTTCTACCCACTTTGTAGTTTGTTAGTTTAGCTTTAATGGCAGATCCGGGTTATGGTACACGATAGCGCCAGTTGTAAAAAGTTTTTGTTCCGCATTTGGCGTATGTGAGACGGCCGGGGCGCTACCGTGGACTTACAAGTTCCCACTGTACTTTGATTACTACCCTACCACGCTCAAAGGAAACGTGCAAACAGGTTTTAGTTGGGTACAGTCCCGAGCCACATGGAGGCAGTGAGCGGATCTTCAGGGGTTCGTCTCTCTCTATATTGGGGTTGAGGTCGCGCCGTGTCTAGGAGTGCCCTTACACGAAGTCTTTGGCCAAGGCAGGAGATTTACTGGTAGGTATTCCAGTAGTATCTCAGGGTGTTCTGGGATACACTCCGACATGACTTGTACCACTTTTGGGGATCTGACTTTTACCAACCCCCTAGGCCCGCCATGCGATGCTCATAGACGAACGGACCAGACTGTTCGGATATTGTCACTGATAGGCTCAGTAGGGTGTCAGGATGAGTTCGCTCATCGACGTCCCTTTTGGTCAACCTGGTAGCCTGTTACGTATGGCTGATACCTCTGACGTGCTAGTGGTTAAATCCACAACCAAGATGTTGACGAGTATTTAGAGTCCCCCACAGACCAGTTTCTCAAGTTTCGGGCGAAACGCTGTAGAGGCCGTATGGAGATATGGCAGGGTTCGATCAGATAGGTGCGGTATTGCACGGATCATGATCGGACGGAAAATACTAGCGGGCTTTAGTTTAAGCCGGATCCTAGTATTGTACAGTGTAGATTTTGTCTCTTTGCATTTGTATTCGGTCGGAATACAAATGCGGGTATGTATATACAGTAGCGGGGTTTTCCTGTAATTTATTATGGGATCAGTTTTCTGATGTTGCCAGTTTGATTTCCGTTTCGGTCATTTTCCTTTGTATCTTTCATTGGCTGAAAATTGGTGGAGGAGGGCTTATTTGCAATTGTGCAAATTAGCATTTGTGGAGGGTGGTTTTTGCATATTGTTGCTTCATGATGGTTGCACCATCATTTGACTTCTTGACCTCATCATTGATTGACTTTTGTGATGGTGATGGGTTATGATGAGGTTGGTGGAGTGTTGGTTTTGATTGGTGATGATTTCTTCTCATCATCTCTTTTCTCTCTCTTGCATTATGAGGGCTCACTCATGTTTGATCCATATACTCTCCTCTCATTCTCTCTTTGATGTGATGGCCGGCCATTCCCTCATGGGGGCTGTCCAAATTTTGCAAGGGGTTTTTTGCTTCTCATTTGCATGCTAAAAATTCCCCAAGCCATCAAAAAGGTTCACTACTTCATCCCTCCACAAAAAGGCAACTTCTAGTGACCCCAAATGAGACATAGCACTACACTCATTCTACAGTAATTCTTGGGCACGTCGGCTCGCCAACTTCGTTCCCGAGTTGCCTTGATCCAGAGGCGGGAGCCCGTAAAAGAAGCCGGCGATGTGGTGCCCTTCCGGCGAGGAGGTGAACACCGGAGATTCCGCGGGAGATCGGGACGAAGACGAGAAGACCGAAGGACACGGATCGCTCGGTATATCTCTCTACCCCGTTGTTTAGTTAGCTAGAATTAGTTTAATGGCCCGATCTGGGATTTTTGTGCACGGTGGTGCCGGTTCAAAAGTTAAAGTAAATTATCGTTTCCGCATTTTGGCCTCAGATTGACGGCCGGGGTGCCGCCGTGCACTTACAACATCAATATATAAATCAATCCTTAAGTTATAATCATGTTAAGCAATTTAAACATAAACAAGAGGTGGAGGAGGCAAAGCCTTTCATCTCACTTCCTCACCAATACCACAACCAAATAGAATTAGTTAAGCATGATAAAAAGAAAGAAAAAATAAGAGAAGAAAGCAAGTAATAAAAGAAAGCAAACAATATTATTAACACTTGAGAAAAGAGTGTTAGTTGTATGTATGCCCTAGAGGCCAGTATTTTACAGATGATGTATATTATATTGGATGCTTGGATATATATATAGATGACTTTCTTGCTCGATATGATAGTATGCTATCTGGTTGCTCTTTATCTTAACATGTACACTTGTCTCTTTAAACTGTCTTATAGTTACATGTTGATAAAGCCCTTAGGATGTGTACTTGACTACCTGGACTATGATGCAGATCATACTAATAGGGACATGGTAGTCCATAGGTACATCCTTCAAGGTCCCTAGTCATGGGTGTATCGAGACGGGGCATCGATATGCCAGTGTATACTAGCGTATACGTTTCTCGACCCATGAGATGGGCGATGGATGATCCCATATCCATTGGTGTTTGACATCAGAGATGGTATACGGGTGCTCAGTAGAGATTGGGTACACTGGACGGACTCGCCGAGAACTCCCAGATGTTATTATACCTCACGTCAGATGGCAGTTCTCAGGTGACACTTGTGCAGGTTAGTCTGTAGACCCGAGATCGTCATAGAGTCTTGTGTGATTCCCACTGTGCTTTGATCTCCACCTTACCACGTCCATGAGGGCGTGCAAAACGGTGGTCTTTGGGTACAGTCCCGAGTCACATAGAGGCAATGAGCGATAGGAGGGGTTTCGTCTCTCCCGGTATTGGGGGTTGATATTGCGCTGTGCTCGATTGGCCGTAACAAGGAAGTCCCTGGCCAGGGCTGATCAGAGATTTGCTGGTAAGTGTTACCAGTAGTTTCTTGACCCGTTATGAGCCTCACATCGGCACGACTTATCGGTTATTGGGGTCTGACGTTTACCACCCCTAGACTTGATATGCGACATATCAGACGAACAAACCGGACTGTACGGTAAGTGTTACTTGTTGGATTCACAGGAGTGTGAGCGGGCTAGCTCGTCGATCTTCTGATCGCTCAATACCCAGATGGACGTTACGTTTAGCAGACCGCTTGCGGCTTGTGGGTGCTTGAGATCATCATCTGCTGCCGGCGTATTGACGAGTCTTTAGAGTCCTACACAGAGGTTTCATGGCTCAAGCGAAACGAAATAGGAGCGCATATGAGATATGTGCAGGACCGAGAATAATGCGTGTATGTGATACCGTATTCCATTCTCGCGATGAATGTTTCGATTGGTTGTATGAGATATAACCTAGTTATCGAATCATTGATTCGATAAATCGATACATTGTATACTGGTCGGTTATGTGCGATATGACCGGATCATTGAATCAAGTGTTGATTTAATGATTTAATGTATAATTATATATTTGATATATTACTTTGCATTAACTAGTATTGGTTCACTTTAAAGGGATTTTCTCACTTGTATAGCACATTGTATATGTGATATATTTTGTGTGCACTTGATTGTATCATGTTTGATGATACATTCTCACTTGGATTTGTGTAAAGACTTAAACCATGTTTAGTGAATGGTTAGGGTTTCTTATTTTCACTTAATTATTTATCTTTTCCTTTTTGAGAAAAAGATATATGAAAACAAAATGGTTTCTTTTTATCATGAAGCTTGTTGAAGCTTCATGAAGCTTTGACCAAGTGACCATTTTGTCTTCATGCTTAACCCTAACCATTCCCACTTACCATGGTCTATTCTCTACACTTGACCTTAGTTAGGATATGATAAGTATTGATTTCTTTTCTATTATGAAATACTTTTATCATATTCTATATTCATCTTCTCCTTCTTCTTCAAGAAAGAAAACTAGACTCCATTAATGGCATCTTGAGTTCTAAAGTGAGAAATCCAATTCTAAAGTGAACCCACCTCCTATTTCTTCATCCTCTACCTCTTGCCAAGTGGTCTTGGGTGTTTTCTTCACAAGTTTCACAACTAGGTGAAGTCGGAGCTTGATCCAGTGTAGCCTCGACATAGATCATCTTCGGCATCGAAGCCGACGACTAGTCCGCTCATTTCTCCGATGAAGCCGATGAGAGAGTTCGGGATTCGAGATGGACAGCGAGGGAATGACTACATGGAGCTAAGGAAGTGGATAACCGGATCTACAAAGGTTGTAGCTTTCTTCTTTTAGTTAAGATGTTAACTAGTTTATTGTTTCGTCTAAAATTCTAGTTAACGGTCCGTATTAGGGTTTCTCGGCACTCGTAAAATTTGAAATTGGCATGGTTGATGCCTTGTGAGACTTCATTAGCGTGCCTAGGAACCCTACAGTGGTATCAGAGCCTAGCTAGAGCCTTAGGCGAAGTGTAGACGACGTTTGAAACCCGATCGAACCGAAACCCTTAAAACCTAAGTGCTCTCTGGACTTTTTCTAAAAACTGGGTTTTTTCCAGATTAAAAATGCTTAAAAAATTCAGCAGGGAATTATAAGAATTACGGTGCAAAATTTTCAAAATGAATAGTCCAAAGTGCGGCGGAACCGCGGCAAAGCCTGGCTTCTGCCGCTGTTCCGCGGCCTGATCATGACGTCATCCTTCCCTGTTTGCATAGTAATTCCTATTTTATTATGCTGAGTTTTCTGGGAATTTTTAAATTGACTCAAGAGTTGAGTGTTCTGGGGTTGCATTGGAAATCGATGATTCGATCGGATTATCAAGCTTTGTCTATGTGTTTTTCCGGATATTTTGGAATATGTTAAAAAGTTCGACCGGATATAAATACCCAATCTTTTAGCTGCCGGAAAATATCCAAGTGTTGGATTTTTCTGTGGTTTAAGGACGTTCTGAGTAGTGCAAGTAACGCGATGGTCCCTCTAGAAGACAACAAACCTTAACTTGATTATGTGACCGTCTTGAACTGCCCTTTGAACCTTAGGGTTTGGGGCAGTACGGCGTGCCACATGTGAGGCGTTGGCTTGACCCTTCTACGGCTGGACCGTTGGTACTGAGGCATGAAGTGAATGTCTTTGAACTTATTTCATGTGTTGAACGGTTTCGGGAAAACTTGGGTGTTCGAATGTTCGATCGAAAAGTTAAATATTTTCTATTTATCCGGAATGGGATACACTAATTGGAATTCACACACGGTTATGAGATAACTGAATGAATATTATAAATCTAGCGGTTTAGTCTCACTTCATATTGAAAAGTGTTTTCGATAATGGGACTAAAATGCGGGGTTTATAAGTGTTAGGCATGCGATGTCTAAAGTGGTTGCGGATTCCAACTGTTGTAGTTTTACACTTTCTTTTCTGTGACCGTAAGTGTAATATGTGATATCGCCGGTTTCGTTGCTATATGTCAACGACAATTGGGATGCGCATATTTACTTACGTTGATGACATGTGATGTTATGTGTTGATGGATATGTTATATTGGATTGTCGTGTTTGAATAGCCGGGGGTTTTTATGTGAGATGAGTGTTTTTCATTTTCATTCATGTAAAAACTTGTATGTAATATTCTTTTATTGGGGCACTTCCAGGTTGCGGAAGTTGTTACCTTTTGTATATTATTTACTTTTCCGCATTAGGATAGACCCAAGGAGGGGAGCACAAGTAACCGGGTTCTAGGGTCCAGTGGGAGACCATCTCGAGGAGTCGAGTTCGGGTCTCCTAACCCTAGAATTGGTAGGGTTGCTTGCCACTCTCGTAGGGGTCTAGGGGTGTGGGATTGGCTATTCATCACAACCGTGGAATCCGTGTTTTATACTGGCTCGTATTGAAAACACGGACGTCCTAGTATATCTAATGTTTCATATGTTTCTTCTTTTGCGATATCTGTGATGTGATCATGTGATGTTCTGTGATAGATACAGTATATAGTATATATGATATATTATATAGACGTTACTTATGTTTTGCATCCGCACCAGCCCTGCCCTGCTCTGTCGTTAGTTACCTAACCTAACGGTGCACGAGGGGACATCCAGGCGAATGCGGATGGCATAAGTGTACGTCGTATTTATCTGTGATGTTTAGGTGACTTAAATGATGGGACTTCATTAATGTGATTAATGAAAGAAAAGAAACCTAAGATGTTGTAGAATCAAATTTTAAACAAAACAGGTAGCTACAGTTCTTGCTTTGCATAGCGGTATATATGATATACCCTGCACCTTATTCGATGAGGAAAGGACCGAGATCCCTTCACCGGGAGTGACTCCTTTAACAATAACTGGCAGATGCTACACACTCGATTTGACTTTTGATTGCTTCTATAGTTTCTGCTTTGCACAGTGATATATATGATATATCCCGCACCTCATTCGACGAGGAAAGGGCCGACGATCCCTTCACCGGGAGTGACCCCTTTAGCAAAACTAGAAAAGCCTCAAAATCGCTCCATTTCAAAAACTTCATTTGATTCTACAACGATATCAAGTTCATTACGCTCATGGTTTTTTGAAAACCTGCGTAGCCCTCCGTCATTTCAGATAAGTACTACTTAGTATTCGTGCTACGGTAGTTTGGCATTCGTCAAGGCGTAGTGTACGGTAGCTAACTAGTATTTATCTGCTTATGCATATGATGCAGATTGGATTAGGGTATTCGTACGGCGTTGTTTGGCATTCGTCAAGGGTCGTGCGGGTGGGTTTAATTCAATCAAGAAATGTACGGGTTGAACTTGACTAGTGGACTATGGGTTGTTTGGCATTCGTCAAGGTCAAAGAACACTAGGGGTAAAATATTATTGGGAATTTCAAGTGTTGAAATTTGCAATGAGATTGCATACCTTCTATGAGATAGTTGGATCCCGATACCCACTGCGAGTAAGAGTTACTCCTGGGAAAGTTTTACACATTGCAATTAGCTAATCAAGTAGGTGTCTAGAAAGGTGTCGACGGGGTTACGCCTCCGGGAAAACGAGGTTTACATTAATTAGGTTCGTGCGAAAGCACGGGGGACCTCCCTCAAAGTACCGACACTGGCCTGGCTGAAAGATTGGCGAACTTGTAGTGTGTAATTAATCCCGGCTAGTCTTTCCTTTTAGGGTTTGAAGGAAGATTTGATAAAAACCAGTGGGAGCCATCCTGATTAGATAAGATAATAACCAATCTGATCTTGCAAGAGCATACGCTAAAGTGTTTTCTTCTCTCTCTCTCCTGGTAGCGACCATTTCATGCCCTAATAAAGATAATAATATGGATGTATTGACCGAACCCGCATGTTATACTGTGCAGGGGAACGTTAAACCCGTTCTATCTTATAAGTGTTATAAGAATGAACAGGAAATAGGAGAATATCTGGATTCTCAAGCCGCCCAAAAGAACATGCATGTTGATGCATCTTCTTCGGGTGTGTTAGTTATTGAGAACTGTTTTTCAGTTCACCCTACGTCCTGGGTATTAGATACCGGATCAGGATCCCACATATGTAAGCAGTTACATGGGCTACGGAAAGGTAGAGAACTGGGTAAAGGTGATCATTCCGTTCAAGTAGGGAACGGTGCAAATGTTGCAGCCAAAGCAGTTGGCGAATATCACCTAGTATTACCAAGTGGTGATACAATGATTCTGAATGAGTGCTATTATATACCGAACATGATGTACAACATTATATCAGTTTCTTTATTGAGTAAAGAAGGATATAATTTTGTAGTACAGGATAATGTTATGAACATATTCCTAGATCAAAAATTGATTGCATCAGGCTCGTTACATGATGGCATATTCATTCTAAATCAAAATACAGTCCTCAATATACAAAACACACACAAGAGGAAAAGTTCAGAAATGAACGAATCCTACTTGTAGCATTGTAGACTTGGTCATATCAATGCGACACGACTGGCTAAGTTACATAAGGATGGTTATTTGAATCCGTTCGAATTATCATCTTATGATACTTGCCATTCATGTCTCAAAGGAAAAATGACCAAAGCTCCGTTTAGTGGACACGGAGGAAGAGTTACTGAACTCTTAGGACTGGTACATAGTGATGTATGCGGTCCCATGTCTACCCATGCCAGGAACGGTTCTTCCTACTTCATTACATTTACTGACGATCTCTCTAGATACGGGCATGTGTTCCTATTGAAACACAAGTCTGAAGCTTTTGAGAAATTCAGAGAATATAAGCAAGAAGTAGAGAACCAAACGGGCAAAAGTATTAAGATCCTTCGATCTGATCGAGGAGGAGAATACTTGAGCAATGAGTTCCAAGATTATCTAAAAGAGAATGGGATTCTCTCTCAGCTTACTCCACCTTATACACCACAGCACAACGGTGTATTGGAACGAAGGAATCGCACCCTATTAGATATGGTGCGTTCAATGATGAGTACAGCTGAGTTACCTATTTCCTTCTGGGGGTATGCGCTTGAGACAGCCATACACCAATTGAATATGGTTCCTACCAAATTAGTGCCTACCACTCCATATGAGATATGGAAAGGGAAGAGACCATCTCTTAAGTATGTTAAGATATGGGGTTGTCCAGCCTATGTCAAAAGACAAAATCCGGACAAACTCGAGGCAAGATCAGTCTTATGTAAGTTTGTAGGATATCCCAAAAATTCACAAAGATATATCTTCTACCACCCCGAGGAACAAAAGGTGTTTGTTTCTCGACATGCCACTTTATTAGAAAAAGGTTTTCTTATGAAAAAGATTAGTGGCATTGAGATAGAACTGGAAGAGGTTCCAGCAACACAAACTATAACTGAAGATTTAGTAGAACCAGAGGATTCAGTAGTACCCGACGAACCCCAGCCTCTCCGCCGATCTAGTAGGGTTTCTCGTCCACCTGAGAGATACTACGGTTTTCTCATTGACGGTGGAAGCGAAGATTGCATCATGGAAGATGATGACCCAACTAGTTTCGAGCAGGCCATCACGAGTAGGGACTCAGTGAAATGGCTGGATGCTATGCGGTCCGAGATGGAATCCATGTACACCAACAAAGTATGGACTTTGGATGTTGCTCCTGAAGGGGTAAAACCCATCGGAAGCAAGTGGATCTTCAAGAAAAAACTTGGTGTAGATGGGAAAGTGGAGACTTTCAAAGCTAGACTTGTAGCAAAGGGTTTTCGTCAAAGACCAGGTGTGGACTATGACGAAACCTTTTCTCCAGTGGCTATGCTTAAATCAATCCGGATCATGCTTGCCATCGCTGCATATCATGACTACGAAATCTGGCAAATGGATGTTAAGACCGCCTTTCTAAATGGTGATTTAGAAGAGTGCGTGTACATGACTCAGCCAGAGGGCTTCATAGATAGTGGGAGCAGCGGGAAGGTGTGCAAGCTGCTTAAATCCATTTATGGATTAAAGCAAGCATCGCGGAGTTGGAACATCTGCTTTGACGTCGTTATCAAAGAGTTTGATTTCGTCAAAAACCCAGATGAACCTTGTATCTACAAGAAGGTAGCAGAGAGTAAGGTGGTCTTCTTCGTATTGTATGTGGACGACATACTCTTGATAGGAAATGATATTCCTATGCAGCAATCAGTCAAGCTCTTCTTATCACAAAGATTCTCAATGAAAGATCTTGGTGATGCCTCCTGCATATTGGGAATAAGGATCTATAGAGATAGATCCAAACGGATATTTGGATTATCCCAATCCAGGTACATTGACACCATACTAAAGAGGTTTAGTATGGAAGAATCCAAGCGTGGGAACTTGCCCACGATCTCTGGAGTCACTCTCTCCAAAGAGATGTCTCCCAAGACTGATTTGGAGAGAGCTCGCATGCAAGGGATACCCTATGCTTCGGCAGTAGGCTCTATCATGTACGCGATGCTATGTACCAGACCCGATGTTGCATACTCACTAAGTGTAGTGAGCAGGTATCAAGCTGATCCTGGAGAGAGTCACTGGACAGCTGTGAAGAGCATTCTCAAGTACTTACGAAGGACTAAAGAGATGCTCTTGGTGTATGGTAACGGAGAACTCCAATTGGAGTCCTTTACTATTTCGAGCTTCCAGAGTGATAAGGACGACTCTAAGTCACAGTCGGGATTTGTCTTTACCCTTTACGGAAGGGCGGTTAGCTGGAAGAGTTCCAAGCAGGAAACCGTGGCAGACTCGACGATGGAGGCTGAATACATCGCTGCCAACGATGCTGCTAAAGAGGCTGTCTGGATCAAGAAGTTCATTATTGAACTTGGAGTGGTTCCATCCATTGAGCATCCAATACCTTTGTATTGCGATAACAATAGAGCGGTGGCTTTGGCCAAGGAACCTAGGTCCCATCAGTGATCCAGGCATATTCTGAGGCGGTATCACCTGATCCGGGAGATAGTTGATCGCCGGGAGATCGAGGTCAGGAGGGTTGACACGAAGAACAACACAGCGGATCCACTCACGAAGGCTATTCCCCAGATACAGTTTGAGAGACTCTTCGGGATGCTCGGTATGCGATACTACAGCAGCTGGCCCTAGTGCAAGTGGGAGATTGTTAGTTGTATGTATGCCCTAGAGGCCAGTATTGTACAGATGATGTATATTATATTTGATGCTTTGACATATATAGAGATGACTTTCTTGCTCGATATGATAGTATGCTATCTGGTTTCTCTTTATCTTAACATGTACACCTGTCTCTTTAAACTGTCTTATAGTTACATGTTGATAAAGCCCTTAGGATGTGTACTTGACTACCTGGACTATGATGCAGATCATACTAATGGGGACATGGTAGTCCATAGGTACATCCTTCAAGGTCCCTAGTCGTGGGTGTATCGAGACGGGGCATCGATATACCAGTGTAGACTAGCGTATACGTTTCTCGACCCATGAGATGGGCGATGGATGATCCCATATCCATTGGTGTTTGACATCAGAGATGGTATACGGGTGCTCAGTAGAGACTGGGTACACTGGATGGACTCGCCGAGAACTCCCAGATGGTATTATACCTCACGTCAGATGGTAGTTCTCAGGTGACACTTGTGCAGGTTAGTCTGTAGGCCCGAGATCGTCATAGAGTCTTGTGTGATTCCCACTGTGCTTTGATCTCCACCTTACCACGTCCATGAGGGCGTGCAAAACGGTGGTCTTTGGGTACAGTCCCGAGTCACATGGGGGCAATGAGCGATAGGAGGGGTTTCGTCTCTCCCGGTATTGGGGGTTGATGTTGCGCTGTGCTCGATTGGCCGTAACAAGGAAGTCCCTGGCCAGGGCTGATCAGAGATTTGCTGGTAAGTGTTACCAGTAGTTTCTCGACCCGTTATGATCCTCACATCGGCACGACTTATCGGTTATTGGGGTCTGACGTTTACCACCCCTAGACTTGATATGCAAACTATCAGACGAACAGACCGGACTGTACGGTAAGTGTTACTGGTTCGATTCACAGGAGTGTGAGCGGGCTAGCTCGTCGATCTTCTGATCGCTCAATACCCGGATGGCCGTTACGTTTAGCAGACCGCTTGCGGCTTGTGGGTGCTTGATATGATCATCATCTGCTGCCGGCGTATTGACGAGTCTTTAGAGTCCTACACAGAGGTTTCCTGGCTCAAGCGAAACGAAATAGGAGCGCATTTGAGATATGTGCAGGACCGAGAATAATGCGTGTATGTGATACCGTATTCCATTCTCGCGATGAATGTTTCGATTGGTTGTATGAGATATAACCTAGTTATCGAATCATTGATTCGATAAATCGATACATTGTATACTGGTCGGTTATGTGCGATATGACCGGATCATTGAATCAAGTGTTGATTTAATGATTTAATGTATAATTATATATTTGATATATTACTTTGCATTAACTAGTATTGATTCACTTTAAAGGGATTTTCTCACTTGTATAGCACATTGTATATGTGATATATTTTGTGTGCACTTGATTGTATCATGTTTGATGATACATTCTCACTTGGATTTGTGTAAAGACTTAAACCATGTTTAGTGAATGGTTAGGGTTTCTTATTTTCACTTAATTATTTATCTTTTCCTTTTTGAGAAAATGAAATATGAAAACAAAATGGTTTCTTTTTATCATGAAGCTTGTTGAAGCTTCATGAAGCTTTGACCAAGTGACCATTTTGTCTTCATGCTTAACCCTAACCATTCCCACTTACCATGGTCTATTCTCTACACTTGACCTTAGTTAGGATATGATAAGTATTGATTTCTTTTCTATTATGAAATACTTTTATCATATTCTATATTCATCTTCTCCTTCTTCTTCAAGAAAGAAAACTAGACTCCATTAATGGTATCTTGAGTTCTAAAGTGAGAAATCCAATTCTAAAGTGAACCCACCTCCTATTTCTTCATCCTCTACCTCTTGCCAAGTGGTCTTGGGTGTTTTCTTCACAAGTTTCACAACTAGGTGAAGTCAGAGCTTGATCCAGTGTAGCCTCGACGTAGATCATCTTCGGCATCGAAGCCGACGACTAGTCCGCTCATTTCTCCGATGAAGCCGATGAGAGAGTTCGGGATTCGAGATGGACAGCGAGGGAATGACTACATGGAGCTAAGGAAGTGGATAACCGGATCTACAAAGGTTGTAGCTTTCTTCTTTTAGTTAAGATGTTAACTAGTTTATTGTTTCGTCTAAAATTCTAGTTAACGATCCGTATTAGGGTTTCTCGGCACTCGTAAAATTTGAAATTGGCATTGTTGATGCCTTGTGAGACTTCATTAGCGTGCCTAGGAACCCTACAAAGAGATACAAGAGTTTGGTTACTTGTTCAACCTTTTAATGAAGCTCTTTAAAGAAAGTTTCAAGAGGGAAGAAGAAGAAGAAACCAATATGAAGCCCATTCAATTCTTATGCTAAAACAAAAGGAAAAGAAACTAAGAAAAACTATGGTGAATATATGAGAATGCGAGAGAGCCTTCCCTTGCTCATTGGTTCTGCTTTTATAGGCCCCAAAGAAAAATAAACAAGCAATAAAATTAAGATGACTTGGCAGCAAGGGAGGGCCCACAGAAATTTGGTGCATATTGTGGATAGGGGGGCCGGCCTGCTCGGCTATTATGGAGATGTCGCCGGCCACTTTCCAAGCATAGGGGCTCGGGTTTGCATGGTTGGTTTGTGTGCTCTCCACTATCACAATGATGCTGCTTGATTTAGCTGTTTTAGCCTGGTTTGCATGAAGAGATTTTGAGGGAACAAGATGTCGTATATCAAATCAAAACATTATGCATTTATTAGCCATGTACCCCATGTGCCCACTCCATCATTAGTGTGTGCCATGGGCAGCCCCCTCTGTAGGTCCATGCATCAAAGAGCTAGTGCACACTTGCTATGTATTGGACTAAAATGTGTGTGCATATGTTTATTAGCAAAAACTCTTTGAATATCGGTAGGTTTCCTGATCTGTTTGCATTGTCGGCTCCCAAACGTTGTATCCATGATTTTGAATGTGTTTCCAGTATTTTATCACGAACACCTATAATATGTAATTATTGAGCAGACATTGGTTAATAGTACCGTTATATACAAAATAGATAACGAGTGAAGGTATAAAAATGCAGTTTTCTGAGATGAACACCGCCAAAGAGGCTGTCTGGATGAAAATGTTCATGAGATGAACTTGGTGAGATTCCAACCATTGTGATAACAATGGAACAGTGGCTTTATCCTAGAAACCCCAGTTCCATCAGTGATACAGACATATTCTTAGACAGTATCACCTGATCAGGGAGATGGTTGATCTCCGGAAGATCGAGGTCAGGAGAGTTGATATGAATAATAACACGGCGGATCCACTCATGATGGCCTATCCCTAGAGAGACTTTAAAGGATGCTGGGTATGAGATACTACAATAACTGGCCTTAGTGCAAGTGGGAGATTGTTAGTTGTATGTATGCCCAGAGGCCATTATTGTATATGATTGCATATTATAGTGGATGCTTGGACATATATAGGGAGGACTTTCATGCTCGACATGATAGTATTCTATCTGGTTACTCTTTATCTTAATTTGTATACTAGTATTGTCTCTCTATTATATGTTGATAAAGCCCTTAGGATATAGACTTGACTACCAGGATTATGATGCAGATCATACTAGTGGGGCTAGGGTAGTCCACAAGTTTATCCTTTAATTGTTCCTAGTCGAGGGAGTATCAAGTTGGGGCATCGTTATTCCAGAGTAGACTAGTGTGTACGATTCTTGACCCTATATGGGGCGATGGTTGATCCCACAACCATTAGTGTTTGACATCAAAGAATGTGCATAGGTGCTCATTGGAGAATGGGTATACTGAACAGGACTCGCTGAGAACTCCTACATGGTATTATACCTAACGTCAGATAGCAGTTCTCTGGTGACACTGGTACAGATTAGTCTGTATACCTGAGATCATCATAGAGTCTTGTGTGATTCCCACTGAGCTTTGATTTCCACCCAACCACATTCAAGAAAGCATGCAAATAGGTGGTTTTTGGTTACAGTCCTGAGTTACATGGCGGAAATGAGCAATTGGAGGGGTTTCGTCTCTCCCGGTATTGGGGGTTGATGTTGCGCTTGCTCGATTGGCCATAACAGGAAGCCCCTGGCCAGGGCGGAAACTGAGATTTACCGGTAAGAGTTATCAGTAGTTTCTCAACCCGTTATGAGCCTCACATCTGTAAGTCGATGTACTACACCCCAGTGCTTGTGGGGAGGCGGAAATTTCAAAAACGATCTTGTTTAGTGAACGAACATCGACTAACCGCTTAAATCGAAGCTAAACTATAAATAACCGTACACAAAGAGTTTCTTATCAATTGTGTTTAGGGATTATACCTAATGAAACCGGTCCTTCGTCTTTGTGTCCTCCTTTGTTCTCCTCGACCTTCTCTAGGTAGTAGACGGTCCACCCGAGAGCAAAACACCAAGCTACACCTCTAACTTGAGGTAACTAATATACTTTGATTGCTAATCAAAGAAGAAAGGATGATATAGAGTGAAGGTAATGGATGTTTAAGTCTAACTAATCCTTTGATCTCAACACATGAGGATTAAGGATTAGGGTTTGAAGATGAGAGCTTGAGGAGAGAGAAGATGATAATGATAATGAGATGAGATTGTGAGTGTATCATAATATATTATGAAGCATTCTTATTTTAGAATAATGAATAATAGAAATGAATAAGCATGCTTCATAAATGCAAAGTGGTGATTCATTAAGCATGTGTCATTATCATTTATGGTGCAATAATGATAATGATGAATCACCCTCATGACTCACAATCTTATCCAAAGTAACCTCCTTAGTCACATCTTCTAGAAGCTTCTCGCATAATTACGAGAACGCCCCTCCGATCCGCAAAAATACAGAAAAACTTTAGACTGTAAAAATCCAATAACCGGATACCAGTAACTGGCTTAAACCAAAGCCGACTGGTAAAAACTGTCCGAAAGTCGTACGTGCGTAAAACCCTTTGTCGCAAAACCATGCAACCTCTATATCGTTTCGCCTGGAGTAGGAAACTCTCTGTGTGGGACTCTAGAGACTCGACTACTATGCTGGCAGTGGGTTTAACCACAGACCGCAAGCGGCACTAGCTGTACGTAACGGTCCCCAGGTAGTTGTCGATAAGAAGGCCGATGAGGAAACCCATCCGAACTCCTACTGAGTCTGATGTGACAATCTCCATACAGTCCGGTCCGTTCGTCCAAGACTATCGCATATCGGGCCTAGGGGGACGGCAAGCGTCAGTCCCCTAATAGCGGTATAAGTCGTGTCGGAGGGAAGCCCATTACACCCTGAGAAACTACTGGAACCTACCAGCAAATCTCGCTTGCCCTGGCCAGGGACTTTGCGTAATGGCTCTCTGACACAGCACGATATCTACTCCCAATACCGGGAGGGACGAATCCTGTCTAACCGCCACTGCCTCCAAGTGCTCGGGACTGCACCCAACTGCTACCTGTTTGCACGACTCCTATGAGCCGTGGTAGGGTAGCAATCTAAGAACAGTGGGACACACTCGAGGCGAAGTAGCAGTGTCAAGTCTGCGGACTATGCTGTACTCATGTCACCTGGGAACTGCTCACTGACGACTGGTATCAAACCAACCAACAGTTCCCTGTGAGTCCTGTCCGGTGTACCCGTAACCTAACGAGCACCTGCATACTATCTCCAGTACGACGTACTGACGGCTGTGGGACAGACCATCTCCCCAACTAGGATGAGAAGCGTACACACTAGTCTACTCCGGATATCGATACTCTGTCTCGATAATCCAACGACCAGGGACCTGAATAAGGATGTGCTTGTAGACTACCCAGCCCCCACTAGTGTGACTGCCATCACAACGCTGGTAGACAAGCAAGATCCTAAGAGCTCTATCAATACGTACACTCACATATTAAGATAGAAAAACCAAGTAGCATACTACCATGTTTAGCAAGACTGTTATATACATGTGAATATCCCAAGCTTCCATTAAGTAATATACAAACTAGTATGATACAGTAATGGCCTTCTAGGGCATAAACACTAACAATCTCCCACTTGAACTAGGGCCATGTACTGGCATATAGTAGACCAATGATCTCGAGTAGCCTCTCGAACTGAATCTGAGGAAGGGCCTTCGTGAATGGATCAGCAATGTTCTCTTCAGAAGCAACTCTCCGAACCTCAATCTCCTGACGATCAATAATCTCCCTGATCAGGTGATACCGCCTCAAGATGTGTCTGGACTTCTGATGGGACCTTGGTTCCTTCGCTAAAGCTATAGCTCCGTTGTTGTCGCAATACAAAGGTATTGGATCAACTATGGTAGGAACAACCTGAAGTTCTGTTAGGAACTTCTTCATCCAGACTGCTTCTTTTGCGGCATCGCAAGCAGCTATATACTCCGCTTCCATCGTCGAGTCAGCAACGGTGTCCTGCTTGGAGCTCTTCCAGTACACCGCCCCTCCATTGAGGGTAAAGACATAACCCGACATGGACTTGGAATCGTCCTTATCACTCTGGAAGCCGGAATCAGCAAAGGCCTCCAACCTGAGGTCTTTTCCGCCGTAAACCAAGAACATCTCCTTAGTCCTCCTCAGGTACTTGAGAATGTTCTTTACTGCTATCCAGTGTTTCTCCCCTGGGTCTGACTGATACCGGCTTACCACGCTCAGTGCGTAAGCAACATCTGGTCTGGTACACAACATCGCATACATTATAGAGCCTACCGCAGAAGCGTAGGGTATAATAGACATGCGTTCCGATTCCAAATCAGTCTTGGGAGACATCTCTTTGGAGAGGGTGATTCCGTGACAAGCCGGTAGATTACCGCGCTTAGAATCTTCCATACTGAATCTTTTCAGTACAGTGTCGATATACCTGGACTGCGAAAGTCCCAGCATCCTCTTGGATCTATCATGATAGATCCGGATCCCCAGAATGTACGAGGCATCACCCAGGTCTTTCATGGAGAACCTGTGTGACAAGAATCCTTTGACAGATTGTAGCATAGGAATGTCATTTCCTATCAATAGAATGTCATCCACGTACAAGACGAGGAATACGACACTTCTGGCCACAACTTTACTATATATGCACGGTTCATCTGGATTTTTGATAAAGTCATACTCTTTGACTGTCTCATCAAAACAGATGTTCTAACTCCGCGATGCCTGCTTTAGTCCATAAATAGACTTAAGCAGCTTGCATACTTTCCCGCTGCTCCCACTCTGATTGAAACCCTCTGGCTGATCCATATAGACGCTCTCTTCTAAATTTCCATTCAGAAAAGCCGTCTTTACGTCCATCTGCCAGATTTCATAATCATGGAAGGCAGCAATAGCAAGAAGGACCCGAATGGATTTGAGCATAGCCACTGGAGAAAAGGTTTCGTCATAGTCCAAACCAGGTCTTTGACGAAAACCCTTTGCAACAAGTCTAGCCTTATAGGTTTCCACCTGTCCATCTACACCAATCTTTTTCTTGAAGATCCATTTGCATCCTATGGGTTTTACCCCATCTGGAGCAAAGTCCAAAGTCCATACTTTGTTGGTGTACATGGACTCCATTTCGGTCCGCATTGCATCTAGCCATCGTACCGAGTCGCCGCTCTGGATGGCCTGCCGGAAGTCAGTAGGTTCATCATCATCTATGATGCAATCCTCTCTATCCCCATCTATGAGAAAACCGTAGTATCTCTCAGGCGGATGAGACGGCCTACTACTCCTGCGGAGGGGTGCGGGAATGTTCTGTTCTTCTTGAACCTCTGGTTCTACCAAACTTTCAGTAACAGCTTGTGGTTCTGGAATTTCTTCCAGTTCTACTTCGCTCCCACTCTTCTGATTTTCTAAAAATTCAGTTTCTAAGAAGTGGGCATGACGAGAAACAAAAACCTTTTGTTCCTCTACGTAATAGAAATATTATCCCTTGGAGTTCTTTGGATATCCCACAAGCTTACACAGTACTGAGCGTGCCTCGAGCTTGTCCACATGCTGCTTTTTTACAAAAGCTGGACACCCCCATGTCCTAAAATGTTTTAGACAGGGTTTCTTCCCACTCCACATCTGATATGGTGTGGTAGGCACAGTCTTGGTTGGAACCTGGTTCAAGAGATATGCCGCTGATTCTAGCGCATAACCCCAGAAAGATCGCGGTAACTCAGTATTACTCATCATGGATCGTACCATATCCAATAGGGTTCGATTCCGTCTCTCCGATACACCGTTATGCTGTGGAGTGTATGGAGGAGTAAGCTGAGAGAGAATTCCTTTCTCTTTTAGGTAACCTAGGAACTCGGCACTTAAGTATTCTCCACCTCGATCAGATCTTAGTGTCTTAATACTTTTGCCTGTTTGGTTTTCCGCTTCACTCTTATATTCCTTGAATTTCTCAAAGGCCTCGGATTTATGCTTCATTAAGAAAACATGTCCATACCTAGAGAAATCATCTGTAAAAGTAATGAAGTAGGAAAAACCACCTCTTGCATGTGTAGACATTGGACCGCATACATCACTGTGTATGAGTCCTAAGAGCTCGCTCGCTCTTACTCCTTGTTCAGTAAATGGAGTCTTTGTCTTCTTTCCTTTGAGACAAGATTGACAAGTGTCATAAGATTGATATTCGAACGTGTCCAAATATCCTTCTCTATGCAACTTAGTCAACCTTCTCTCATTGATGTGACCCAGTCTACAATGCCATAAGAAAGCTTTATTTAAATCTGGAGACTTTCTTTTTAGTGTGTTCTGGACATTGAAAATTTGGAGTTGGTTTAACACATATATGCCGTTATTTAGAGTACCGGACCCAATCAAACCATGATTAAGGTGGATGTTAACAACATCTCTTACAAACGTGAAATCATAACCTTTATTTGATAACAAGGAAACTGATATGATATTACACGTTAAGCTTGGTACAGAATAACAGTTATGTAAAACCAAAATATGTCCACTCGTCAATCCTAGGTGATAATCCCCGACGGACGCAGCTCCCACGCTAGCTCCGTTAGCAACCCTGAGGATCATATCACCTTCCTTCAGCACTCTACGGTTTCTCAGTGCCTGCAATGAATTGCAAATATGAGATCCTGATCCGGTATCCAATACCCAGGAAGTAGAGTTGATCGACAGACAATTCTCAATTACAAACACACCTGAAGTCGAAGCCACAGCTTGCTTCGGTTCCTGGTTCTTGGCGTTCCATGCCTTGCAATCCTTCTTCCAGTGCCCTTTCCAATGACAATGGAAGCATTCATCCTGGCCCACTACCGGTGCTGCAAGCTTTTTCTTTCCCTTCTTTCCCACCTTACTAACACCTCCTCTAGGTTTGGGTGCGGCCTTCTTCTTCCTTCCTTTGGCCCTAGCCTTGGACCCGGAAGAAGATGCACCGCCAACAAACATAGCGGGTGTTTCCCTTGCCTTCTTCAAGGTGCCCTCTGCACTCCTTAACATGTTCAGGAGTTCCGCAAGTTCAACTTCTTTTCCTTGAAGATTGAAGTTGAGGATAAACTGGGCGTAGGTGGGAGGAAGGGACTGGAGAATAAGGTCTGTATACAGCTCATTATCCAAAGTCGTCCCAAGGTCTGCGAGCTCTTCAATATAGCCGATCATCTGTAGGACATGTTCACCTACCGATGACCCGACAGCCAACCTCGCTCGAAACAATTTCTTAGAGGTCTCGTATCTTGCTATACGAGATTGCTCTCCATAAAGTTCCTTTGTATGGAGAAA
This sequence comes from Agapanthus africanus, assembly GCA_030015575.1. Lineage (NCBI taxonomy): Eukaryota > Viridiplantae > Streptophyta > Magnoliopsida > Asparagales > Amaryllidaceae > Agapanthus > Agapanthus africanus. Next base: position 241,271,656 of record CM057343.1, on the reverse strand, counting down.
TATGCCATCTAAGGACATATCCTCGTGCCTCCTCTGATGTTCATTGTTCATAGAGGCAAGCACGATGCACTTGGCTCTCGCGCAATCTAAATCCCAGGTTTTGCGGATTTCCTTATCCGCATTGCTGGATTTGGGACCAGGGACAGCAGGTGCCGTAGCGGTGAGGACGTACCCCAGTTTGTCATAGGTCAAAGCCATTTTGACATTCCGCAGCCAATCTTTATAGTTTGTCCCCGTCAGTATATTCTTTTCTAAAAGTAACTTAAGTCCAGTCATTTTCAGGGTCGCTGCAATTAGGAGAGAGAGAAGAAAACACTTTAGCATGATGCTCTTGCAAGTTTAGAGTGGTTTTTAGTTTATCTAAACTGGATGGCTCCCACCGTTTCTCGAATCCTTCCTCAAACCATAAAAGAAGAATTAGCCAGGACTATTCTCACCGTACAATACTTGCTTAACCGTTCAGCCAGGCCAGTGTCGATACTTCGAGGGAGGTTTTCCAACGCTTTCGCGAAGTTCCTTAATTAAATAACCTCTTTTCTCTGGGGGCGTAACCCCGCTGACACCTTTCTGGACACCTACTAGGTTTATAGCATTGATCGTTAAGTGACGAATATCCTGATAAGTAGCATATACTCACAGTAGGATCGGGATCCAAATATCATCGTATGATAATGTTGAAGGAATCCTACCAACATTCATCAAACTCCAAATGGTATGCATCTCTTTGCAAATTTCAGTTTCTTTAGAAATTCCTGATATAAATTTTTGCCCCATGTTCTTATGATCTTGACTAAGGGCCAATAAATCATAAGTCACATGTCAAGTTCTGCCCATCATTATCCTGTTGATTTGAACCCATCCGTATATACTCTTGACTAAGGGCCAACAAAGTAATACGACTGTCCCAAACCAACTCATCTATCTATGCAACAAATGAATACCCCAGCAGCTACCAATCACTATGTCTTGACTAAGGGCCAAACAAACATAGCTTGAATACTACTGACCATTCATAAGAAATGACGGAGGGCTACGACTGGTTTTGGCGAAACCGTGAACGTAGTGAACTTGATATAACCGAAGGAACCTGATAGCTTTTAAAAGGACTGGTTAAATCTCCGCATTTAAAAATATCTGTTTTAAAAATAACCGAGTGGTTTCTTTTAAATTGTTCCAACGATTTAAACTTGGTTTATTTTCTTTGCATTATAGATAATGCGTCCCATCATTAACCTATCATTGCAGAAAACAACGAAAATACAACGTCCTCTTATGCCATCCGCATTCGCCACTGGGTCCCGTCATCACCCGTTAGGTTACTTAACTAACGACAGAGCGGGGGCTGGGCTAGCGCGGGTGTAAAACATAAGTGACGTCTAAATAGCTATCATAAATATAGATATTTTACATTCGTCTGACGCAATGATATTCATTCCAGAACACAGATAAACAATATTGGATTTGCAAGCAATCTGTATTTCTTTTGAGCCTGCAAGAAAAGACAGATTACACAGTTGTGATGAATAGCCGATACCCCACCCTCGACCCCTACGGGTACGGCAAACTACCCGCCCGGCAGTTTGTGTACCCCACCTTGGGTCAGTCCTAGGAGCAAAAACAGTAAAATGAAATAATACAACGGTGGCTACAACCGCAACCTGGAAGTGCCCCGCAAAAATAATATTACAACAAATTACATTTTCAACAAATGAATTAAACAATAACCCATTGCAAACCCCGGCTATACACCACAACAGTCCAATACAGTTTATATGCACAAACAGATATAACCATTACAGAAATATGTAACCCCCTGCCAACCGACATACTAGCAGTTAGGGGAGGTTTACGAACACATTTATCAATCACAGATATAATCCAACATGCAAATACTGTACAATTTCGATCGATTAAACATCATTAATATTGCTCTAAAAACTGCTCTGCTAAACTGAAACCTGAGCAAATATTAAATATTCCAGAAAACCCCAAATTTCACAGAGAAGCAACAGAAGAAAACTGGGTTCCTGACTCGCCAACTCGGCGGCGGAAGCGCGGCGACTCAGTAGGCTGAGGCCGCGGTTCCGCGGCGAGTTAGGCGATTCAGGCGACTGTTTTTCTTGGGTGTTCTACTGTGGTCATTTCTAGCTTTCTGCACTCACCTGAAAAATTTTTGGACTTCATTTTAAACTCGACAGAAACTTGACAGATTTAGGGTTTTCCGGCTTCGTTTTTCCGTTCGAAATTCGTACAAATTTGCGATTATGTTATTTATTGTTTAGCGAGGCTCTGATACCACTGTAAGTCGATGTACTACACCCCAGTGCTTGTGGGGAGGCGGAAATTTCAAAAACGATCTTGTTTAGTGAACGGACATCGACTAACCGCTTAAATCGAAGCTAAACTATAAATAACCGTACACAAAGAGTTTCTTATCAATTGTGTTTAGGGATTATACCTAATGAAACCGGTCCTTCGTCTTTGTGTCCTCCTTTGTTCTCCTCGACCTTCTCTAGGTAGTAGACGGTCCACCCGAGAGCAAAACACCAAGCTACACCTCTAACTTGAGGTAACTAATCTACTTTGATTGCTAATCAAAGAAGAAATGATGATATAGAGTGAAGGTAATGGATGTTTAAGTCTAACTAATCCTTTGATCTCAACACATGAGGATTAAGGATTAGGGTTTGAAGATGAAAGCTTGAGGAGAGAGAAGATGATAATGATAATGAGATGAGATTGTGAGTGTATCATAATATATTATGAAGCATTCTTATTTTAGAATAATGAATAATAGAAATGAATAAGCATGCTTCATAAATGCAAAGTGGTGATTCATTAAGCATGTGTCATTATCATTTATGGTGCAATAATGATAATGATGAATCACCCTCAAGACTCACAATCTTATCCAAAGTAACCTCCTTAGTCACATCTTCTAGAAGCTTCTCGCATAATTACGAGAACGCCCCTCCGATCCGCAAAAATACGGAAAAACTTTAGACTGTAAAAATCCAATAACCGGATACCAGTAACTGGCTTAAACCAAAGCCGACTGGTAAAAACTGTTAGTTATATGTATGCCCTAGAGGCCATTACTGTACATAGGATGTATATTGTAGTGGATGCTGGGACATATATAGGGAGGACTTTCTTGCTCGACATGATAGTATGCTATCTGGTTGCTCTTTACCTTAACGTGTATACTGATTGTCTCTCTGTTACATGTTGGTAAAGCCCTTAGGATCTGTACTTGACTACCTGGACTATGATGCGGATCATACTAGTGGGGACATGGTAGTCTATAAGTACATCCTTCACAGTCCCTAGTCGAGGGTGTATCGAGACGGGGCATCGATATACCAGAGTAGACTAGCGTATACCTTCTCGACCCATACAGATGGGCGATGGATGATCCCATATCCATCGGTGTTTGACATCAGAGATGATATACGGGTGCTCAGTAGAGACTGGGTACACTGGACGGACTCGCCGAGAACTCCCAGATGGTATTATACCTCACGTCAGATGGCAGTTCTCTGGTGACACTGGTACAGAGTAGTCTGTTGACCCGAGATCGTCATAGAGTCTTGTGTGGTTCCCACTGTGCTTTGATTTCCATCTTACCACGTCCAAGAGGGCGTGCAAAACGGTGGTTTTTGGGTACAGTCCCGAGTCACATGGAGGCAATGAGCGATAGGAGGGGATTCGTCTCTCCCGGTATATGGGGGTTGATGTTGCACTGTGTTCGATTGGCTATAACAGGAAATCCCTGGCCAGGGTTGCTGAGATTTACTGGTAAGTGTTACCAGTAGTTTCTCAAACAGTTATAGACCTCATATCGACACGACTTATTGAGCTATTGGGGTCTGAAGTTTACCACCCCTAGGCGAGATATGCGACATATCAGACGATCAGACCGGACTGTACGGTAGTGTTACTGGTCGGATTCACTGGAGTGTGAGCGGGCTTGCTCGTCGATCTTCAGATCGCTCAATACCCGGGTGGCCGTTACGTTTAGCAGACCGCTTGCGGCTTGTGGATGTTTGATATGATCATCATCCGCTGCCGGCGTATTGACGAGTCTTTAGAGTCCTACACAGAGGTTTCCTGGTTCAAGCGAAACGAAATAGGAGCGCATATGAGATATGTGCGGGACCGAGAATAATGCGAGTATGTGATACCGTATTCTATTCTCGCGATAAATATATCGAATGGTTGTATGCGATATAACCTAGTTATCGATTCAAGCGTTGATTCGATAAGCCGATACATTGTATACTAGCCGGTTATATGCGACATGACCGGATCATTGAATCAAGTGTTGATTTAATGATTTAATGCATAATTATATATTTGATATATTACTTTGCATTAACTAGTATCGGGTCACTTTAAGATGGATTTTCTCACTCTTTTGTACGCATTACATATACGATATGATTTTGTGCACTTCCTTGTGTCATGTTTGATGATGCATGCCCTTTTTTGGTTAAGTGTAAAGAATGAACCATGGTTGTGAATGGTTAGGGTTTTGTATTAATCATTCATTTATTTATATATATATTTGTTTTGAATTTAAATTGTGAGAAGAAAACAAAATGGTTGCAATTTTCTTCATGAAGTTTCTAAGTGCTTCATGCACTTTGACCATTTTGTCTTCTTCTCCTTTACCTAACCATTCACTAACTATGATTCACTCTCTACACCTAACTATGATTAAGTCATGATAAGTATTCTTTTTATTGATAATTTAAACATTTTTCTTATCATAACTTTTCATGAGCTTCTTCTTCTTCTTCATGCTTCAAGTGAAGAAGCTTGAAGTCCATCAATGGTGATTGATGCATATGAGTGAGAAATCCAATTCTAAAGTCTACCCACTTCCTATTTCTTCATCCTCTACCTCTTGCCAAGTAGTAGAGTGTGTTTCCTTCACAAGATTTTAGGGTTTGGTGAAGGAGGAGCTTGATCTAGCGATGCCTCGACGTAGATCATCTTCGGCATGGACATCGACGACCAAGCTTGCCCATTCTCCGACGAAGTCGACTCTAGAGCCCGGATTTGATTTGGACAGCGGAGATGACCTCGTTGCGGAGCCATGGAGGTGGATATCCGGATCTACAAAGGTTGTAATTTCCGTATCTCATTAGTTAATTTGTTAACTAGTTCATTGTTCGCCTAGAAATCTAGCAAACGATCCGTACTTTAGGGTTTGTAGGCACCATAATTTTTGAAATTGCCATGGTAGATGGCTTGGGAGACCTCACTAGAGTGCCTAGGAACCCTGCAGTGGTATCAGAGCCAAGCTAGAGCCTTAGGCGAAGTCCAGACGGAAATTGAAGTCCGATCGAACCCGAAACCCCGAACCAATATTGCTCTCTGTACAAATTTTAAAAACAGGGATTTTTCAGTATTAAAAATGTTCAAAAAAATCAGCAGGTGAATATATGAAATACTGTGAAATTCGTACAACTGATTCCTCCATCTTTCCGCGCTTCCGCGGCACGAGCTAGCCTCGTGCGGCGGTTGCGCGGCGGTACGGCCTGTATATTGAATAATTTTTACACAGTATCTCATTATTATTAGTGCTGGTATTCCTGGGTATTTTTAATATATTTTCCAGAGTTGAATTTTTCTGAGTTGATTTGGGGATTCGGTATTTCGATCGGGGTATCAAATTTTCTCTGTGTGGCTTTCCGGATAAATTTTAGAATATGTTAAAAAGTTCGACCGGATATAAATACCCAACTTTTCCCCTGTCGGGAAATTTCCAAGTGTTGGATCTTTCCGTAGTTTAACGACGTTCTAAGTAGTGCAAGTAATGCGATGGTCCCTCTAGAAGACACAAACCTGAACTCGATTATGTGACCGTCTTGAACTGCCCTTTGAACCTTCGGGTTTGGGGCAGTACGGCGTGCCACATGTGAGGCGTTGGCTTGACCCTTCTACGGCTGGATCGTTGGTACTGAGGCACGAACGGAATGTTGTTAGACTTGTTTCATGTGTTGATCTGTATCGGGAAAACTTGGGTGTTAGAATGTTCGATCGGAAAGTTTAACATTTTCTATTTATCTGGAATGGGATACAATAATTGGAATTCACAATTAGTTATGTGATAACTAAATGAATGTTATAAACGTAGCAGTTTAGTCTCACTTGATCGGTTGCCACGGAATTTTGATGTGATCAAAAGTCCGTTGCAATCACGTAGCGTACGCGGATACTCGCCGGGTAAACTTAATAGACAGCCTCACTCCATAGCCCCGACCAAGTGACTGTAGGAGAACCCCGTCGCCGAAAGCATCCCTCCGGGTGCTCGCGGTAGCGGTGTTCCGCCTTGGTGCACTTCGTCGACGGTATCGGGGGTGCAGCCGTCTACTGAAGTTTGCGACGAGTATTCGATCAGACTGTCGGGAATCCTGTTGAATTCCCCGACTAGATATTGAAAAGAGTTTTCGATTTTGAGACTAAAATGCGGGGTTTATAATTGTTAGGCATGCGATGTCTAAGTAATTCATTTGGTCAGGCATGCGATGTCTGAGGTGGTTGCGGATTCCAACTGTTGTAGTTTTACACTTTCTTTTCTGTGACCGTAAGTGTAATATGTGATATCGCCGGTTTCGTTGCTATATGTCAACGACAATTGGGATGCGCATATTTACTTACGTTGATGACATGTGATGTTATGTGTTGCTGGATATGTTATATTGGATCGTCGTGTTTGAATAGCCGGGGGTTTTTATGTGAGATGAGTGTTTTTCATTTTCATTCATGTAAAAACTTGTTTGTAATATTCTTTTATTGGGGCGCTTCCAGGTTGCGGGTGCAGGGTTCCTAGGCACTCTAGTGAGGTCTCCCAAGCCATCAACCATGGCAATTTCAAAAAAAATGGTGCCTACAAACACTAAAGTACGGATCGTTTGCTAGATATCTAGGCGAAAAGAGCTAGTTAACAACTTAACTACTGAGAATACGGAAATACAACCTTTGTAGATCCGGTCCTCCACCTCCACGGCTCCGCAACGGGGTCGTCTCCGCTGTCCAAATCAAATCTGGGCTCTAAGATCGGCTTCGTCGGAGAATGGGCAAGCTAGGTCGTCGATGTCCATGCCAAAGATGATCTACGTCGAGGCATCGATGAATCAAGCTCCACCTTCACCAAACCCTAAAAAGTTGTGAAGGAAACACACTCTACTACTTGGCAAGAGGTAGAGGATGAAGAAATAGGAAGTGGGTAGACTTTAGAATTGGATTTCTCACTCATATCATCAATCTACCATTGATGACTACAAGCTTTTTCTTCATGTGTTTTATGAAGAAGAAGAAGAAGCAAGAAGAAGATCATTGTTATGATAAGTTAAAAGAATAATGAAAAGAAAAACAATTCTTATCATAACTTGAACCCTAGTTAAGTGTAGAGAAAAGACCATGGTTAATGGAATGGTTAGGGTTAAGGATAAGAACAAAATGGTCACTAGGTCAAAGTCTTCAAGAAGCTTCAATATGAAACAAAAATAGCCACCATTTTCTTCTTATTCCTTTTCTAATTATTTCCAAAATAAATAAATAGATAAATAAATAATAAAAGGAAATAAAACCCTAATCATATTAATAACCATGGTTTATTCTTAACTTACACTTAAACAATCATGTATCATCAAACATGATACAAGCAAATGCATAAAAGTATATCGCATATACAATGCGCCCATCCGAGTGAGAAAATCCATCTTAAGTAAACCGATACTAGTTGATGCAAAGTAATATATCAAATATATAAATATGCATTAAATCATTAAATCAACACTTGATTCAATGACCCGGTTATGTCGCACACAACCGACTAGTATACAATATATCGGCTTATCGAATCAACGCTTGAATCGATAACTAGGTTATATCGCATACAACCATTCGATATATTTATCGCGAGAATAGAATACGGTATCACATACACGCATTATTCTCGGTCCCGCACATATCTCATATGCGCTCCTATTTCGTTTCGCTTGAGCCAGGAAACCTCTGTGTAGGACTCTAAAGACTCGTCAATACGCCGGCAGCAGGTGATGATCATATCAAACACCCACAAGCCGCAAGCGGTCTGCTAAACGTAACGGCCACCCGGGTATTGAGCGATCTGAAGATCGACGAGCAAGCCCGCTCACACTCCAGTGAATCCGACCAGTAACACTACCGTACAGTCCGGTCTGATCGTCTGATATGTCGCATATCTCGCCTAGGGGTGGTAAACGTCAGACCCCAATAGCTCAATAAGTCGTGTCGATATGAGGTCTATAACTGTTCGAGAAACTACTGGTAACACTTACCAGTAAATCTCAGCAACCCTGGCCAGGGATTTCCTGTTATAGCCAATCGAACACAGCGCAACATCAACCCCCATATACCGGGAGAGACGAATCCCCTCCTATCGCTCATTGCCTCCATGTGACTCGGGACTGTACCCAAAAACCACCGTTTTGCACGCCCTCTTGGACGTGGTAAGATGGAAATCAAAGCACAGTGGGAACCACACAAGACTCTATGACGATCTCGGGTCAACAGACTACTCTGTACCAGTGTCACCAGAGAACTGCCATCTGACGTGAGGTATAATACCATCTGGGAGTTCTCGGCGAGTCCGTCCAGTGTACCCAGTCTCTACTGAGCACCCGTATATCATCTCTGATGTCAAACACCGATGGATATGGGATCATCCATCGCCCATCTGTATGGGTCGAGAAGGTATACGCTAGTCTACTCTGGTATATCGATGCCCCGTCTCGATACACCCTCGACTAGGGACTTTGAAGGATGTACTTATGGACTACCATATCCCCACTAGTATGATCCGCATCATAGTCCAGGTAGTCAAGTACAGATCCTAAGGGCTTTACCAACATGTAACAGAGAGACAATCAACATACACGTTAAGGTAAAGGGTAACCAGATAGCATACTATCATGTCGAGCAAGAAAGTCCTCCCTATATATGTCCTAGCATCCACTACAATATACATCCTATGTACAGTAATGGCCTCTAGGGCATACATATAACTAACAATCTCCCACTTGCACTAGGGCCATCTGTAGCAGTGGTTTGAAGTATCTCATACTCAACCATCCCATAAAAGTCTCTCTCTGGGAACAGGCCTTTGTGAGTGGATCCGCTGTGTTGTCCTCTGAGTCTACTCTCCTAACCTCGATCTCCCTGGAGATCAATCATCTCCATGATCAGGTGATACTGCCATAGAATATGTCTGGATCACTGATGGGACGGACGTTCCTTGGCATAAGCCACAACTCCATTGTCACACAATGGGAGGAACGTAGTTCATCTCATGAACCAAAATACACCCAAACAGCCTCTTTGGTAGCATCTTAAGTAGCGATGTATCGTGCCTTTATCGTCTAGTATGTCACGGTATCCTGCTTGGAACTCTTCCAACATACCGTCCCTTTACCAAGGGTATAGACAATGCCTGCGACTGACATTCAGTCGTCTTTATCACACTGGAACCCTTCCAGCGATTCTCCCCAGGATCGGTTGATACCGTCTCACTACAATTAGTGAGTATCCTAACATCCATTTAGATCTATCTCATAGATCCAAAATCCAGGATTTAGTAGGTATCACTTTGATCCTATGTGGAGAAACATTGTGATAAACGGAGATTGATCGAGCGTAGCATAGGAAACTCCTTTCCTATCAAGAGTATGTCATCCACGTACTCTACGAGGATCGTCACCATACTCCCTACTACCTTTTTTGTTTATACAAGGTTCATCTACCATTTTGATGATGTCAAACTCTTTGACTAATTCATCAAAACAGATGTTCCAACTCCGCGATGCCTGCTTTATCCTAAAAAGCATCTTGCACACGTTTCCGCTGCTCCCACTGTCTACGAAGCCCTCTGGCTGTGTACTTATAGACACTCTCTTCTAAATCATCATTTAGAAAAGCAGTCAAGACACCCAACCACCAGATATCGCAGTCATGGTATGTAGCCGTGGCAAGTAGGATCTGGATGGACTTAAGCATAGATCCTTGAAAAGGTTTCATCATGATCCACGCCTGGTCAATGAAGAAAAACCTTTAACAAGTCTAGCTTTGAAAGTCTCAACTTTTCCATCTACACCAAGTAATCTTCTCAAGATATACTTGCTCCTGATGGGGATTTAACCCTTCAGATATTGCAACCAAAGTCCATACTTTGTTGGCGTATAAGGATTCCATCTCAGATCGCTAAGCATCCAGCCATTCTTACAGAGTCTTACTCTCGATGGCCAGCTCGAAGCTAGTTGGGTCATCATCTCATGATGCAATCCTCGCTCCCACTGTCATAGAGAAACCAATGTATCTCTCAGGTGGGTGAGAAAACCCTACTAGATCGGCGGAGAGGCTGAGGTTCGTTGGTATCTACTGAATCCTTTGGTTCTTTCAAATCATCAGCTGCAGTTTGTATAGCTGGAACCTTTCCAGTTGTACATAACTGACCTTGCCTCTAGCTTGTCCGGATTTTGCTTTTAGACATAGGCCGGACAACCCCAAATCTTAACTAGCTTAAGACATGGGCTCTTCCCTTTCCATATCACATATGAAGGGGTAGGCAACTGATTTGATTCGAACCCTATTCAATAGGTATGCAGCTTCTCAAGTGCATAACTCCCAAAAAGGAAACAGGTAACTCAGTATTACTCATCATAGAGCACACCTTATCATATAGGGTGTATCTGCTCCTCCCCGATATACCATCGTACTATGGTGTATACGGAGGAGTAATGCTGAGAGAGAATCTCATTCTCCTTTAGAATTATCCAGGATTTCCGTGCTTTAGTATTCTCCTCCCTGATCACATCAAAGGACATAATACTTATACCCGTATTGGTTCTCTACTTCTCGCTTATATTCTGTGAATATCTCAAAAGGTTCGGACTCATGTTTCAACAGGAACATAGGTCTGAAACTCGAAAGAGATCATCAGAGAATGTAATGAAGTACAAAGAACCGGTGTTGGCATGTGTAGACCGGGGACCTTTCATACATCAACATGTATCATATCCCAAGAGTTTACTAACTCTTTCTCTGTTTCCAGTAAACGGAGCTATGGTCATCTTATCTTTGTGACATGACTGGCGAATTTCACAAGATGCAAATTCAAACTAATTTAAATATGCATCTTTATGTAACTCAAGCTAGTCGGGTCGCATTGATCTGACCTAGTCTACAATGCCTCAAGAAGGATTCGTTCATTTCTGAACTCTTCCTCTTGTGTGTGTTCCATATACTAAGAACTGTAGTTTGATTTAGAACATTAATGCTTTTAGATAACGTGCCTGAACCGATCAACTTTTGATATAGGAAATGTTCAAAACATTATCCAACAATACAAAATTATATCCTTTCTTTACTAATAAAGAGACTGATATGATTTTGTATATCAGGTTCGGTATCTAACAACATTCGTTCAGAATCAATGTATCGGTAATACAGGGTGACAGTGACCGACAGACTTGGCTGCAACTCTTGCCCCGTTTTCTGCCTCATGAAACTTATCACCCGTTCTCAGTTCTTTACCTATTTGTAGCCCTATGTAACATATTACATATCTGGGATCCTGATCTGGTATCACATACCCAGGACGTAAAGGATACTGAGAAACAGTTCTGTATAATGAACACACCCGAAGATGATGCATCAGCATGCACTCTCTTCGTTTGGGCGGCACGGGAAATCTGGTATTCCCCAATTTCCTGCTCTGTCTTATAACAATTATAAGGTGGAGCGGGATCAACGTTCCCCAGCTCAGTATAACAAGCGGGTTCGGTCAATAATCCGTATTATTATCTTGATTAAGGCGTGATATGGTCGCTACCAGGAGAGAGAGAGAAGAAAACACTCTGCGTGCGCTCTATCAAGAATAGATTGGTTATTATTTTATCTAATCAGGATGGCTCCCACTGCTTTTTATCAAATCTTCCTTCAAACCCTAAAAGGAAAGACTAGCCGGGATTAATTACACACTACAAGTTCGCCAATCTTTCAGCCAGGCCAGTGTCGGTACTTTGAGGGAGGTCCCCCGTGCTTTCGCACGAACCTAATTAATGTAAACCTCGTTTTCCCAGAGGCGTAACCCCGTTGACACCTTTCTAGACACCTACTTGATCGGCTAATTGTAATGTATAAAACTCTCCCAGGAGTAACACTTACTCGCAGCGGGTATCGGGGTCCAACTATCTCATAGAAGGTATGCAATCTCATTGCAAATTTCAACACTTGAAATTCCCGATAATATTTTGCCCCTAACGTGCTATGACCTTGACGAAAGCCAACAAACCATAGCCCGCTAGTCAAGTTCAACCCGTACATTTCTTGATCGAATTAAACCCACCCGCACGACCCTTGACGAAAGCCAACAAAGCCGCACGACTACCCTAATCCAATCGCATCGTATGCTAGCAGATAAGCAGCATATAGCTACCGCACACTGCACCTTGACGAAATCCAACAAATGCAGCACGAATACTATATACAACTTATCTGAAATGACGGAGGGCTACGACAGGTTTTTCTGAAAACCTATTGCGTAATGAACTTGATATCGTTGTAGAATCAAATGAATTTTGAAATGGAGTGTTTTTGAGGCTTTTCTAGTTTTGCTAAAGGAGTCACTCCCGGTGAAGGGATCGTCGGTCCTTTCCTCGTCGAATGAGGTGCGGGATATATCATATATATCACTGTGCAAAGCAAAAACTCTTAAAAGCAATCAAAAGACAAACCGAGTGTGTAGCATCTGCCAGTTATTGCTAAAGGAGTCACTCCCGGTGAAGGGATCTCGGTCCTTTCCTCGTCGAATGAGGTGCAGGATATATCACATATACCGCTATGCAAAGCAAGAACTGTAGCTACCTGTTTTATTTTGAAATTCGATTCTACAACATTTTAGGTTTCTTTTTAATTTCATTAATCACATTAATGAAGTCCCATCATTTAAGTACCTAAACATCACAGATAGATATGACGTACACTTATGCCATCCGCATTCGCCTCGATGTCCCCTCGTGCACCGTTAGGTTAGGTAACTAACGGCAGAGCAGGGCAGGGCTAGCGCGGGTGTAAAATATAAGTAACGTCTATATAATATATCATATATACTATATACTATATCCATCACAGAATCACATCACAGATATCGCAGCAGAAGAAACATATGAAATATTGGATATACTAGGACGTCCGTGTTTTCAATACGAGCCAGTATAAAACACGGATTCCACGGTCGTGATGAATAGCCAAACCCACACCCCTAGACCCCTACGAGAGCGGCAAGCAACCCTACCAATTCTAGAGTTAGAAGACCCGGACCCGACTCCTCGAGTTGGTCTCTCACTGGACTCCAGAACCCGGTTACTTGTGCCCTCCTCCTTGGGTCTATCCTAGTGCGGAAAAGTAAATAATATACAACAGGTGACAACTCCCGCAACCTGGAAGCGCCCCAATAAAAGAATATTACATAAAAGTTTTTACATGAATGAAAAAGAAAAACACTCATCTCACATAAAAACCCCCGGCTATTCAAACACGACGATCCAATATAACATATCCAGCAACACATAACATCACATGTCATCAACGTAAGTAAATATGTCCATCCCAATTGTCGTTGACATATAGCAACGAAACCGGCGATATCACATATTACACTTACGGTCACAGAAAAGAAAGTGTAAAACTACAACAGTTGGAATCCGCAACCACCTCAGACATCGCATGCCTGACCAAATGAATTACTTAGACATCGCATGCCTAACAATTATAAACCCCGCATTTTAGTCTCAAAATCGAAAACACTTTTCAATATCAAGTCGGGCAATTCAACAAGATTCCCGACATCCTGATCGAATGCTCGTCGCAAACTTCAGTAGACGGCTGCACCCCCGATACCGTCGACGAAGTGCACCAAGGCGGAACACCACTACCGTGAGCACCCGGACGGATGCTTTCGGCGACGGGGTTCTCCTACAGTCACTTGGTCGGGGCTATGGAGTGAGGCTGTCTATTAAGTTTACCCGGCGAGTATCCGCGTACGCTACGTGATTGCGACGGACTTTTGATCACATCAAAATTCCGTGGCAACCGATCAAGTGAGACTAAATTGCTACGTTTATAACATTCATTTAGTTATCATATAACTCATTGTGAATTCCAATTATTGTATCCCATTCCGGATAAACAGAAAATGTTAAACTTTTTGATCGAACAATCGAACACCCAAGTTTTCCCGATACAGATCAACACATGAAACAAGTCTAACAACATTCCGTTCGTGCCTCAGTACCAACGATCCAGCCGTAGAAGGGTCAAGCCAACGCCTCACATGTGGCACGCCGTACTGCCCCAAACCCGAAGGTTCAAAGGGTAGTTCAAGACGGTCACATAATCGAGTTAAGGTTTGTGTCTTCTAGAGGGACCATCGCGTTACTTGCACTACTTAGAACGTCGTTAAACTACGGAAAAATCCAACACTTGGAAATTTCCCGACAGGGGAAAAATTGGGTATTTATATCCGGTCGAACTTTTTAACATATTCTAAAATTTATCCGGAAAGCCACACAGACAAAATTTGATATCCCGATCGAAATACCGAATTCCCAAAACAACCCAGAAAAATTCAACTCTTGAAAATATATTAAAAATATCCAGGAATACCAGAACAGTACCATAGGAATTACTGTAGAAGACAAGTGGCACAAGACGACAAAATGGCCGCGCTTGCGCCGCACGAGCCAAGCTCGTGCCGCGGAAGCGCGGCGAACTGTAGGAATTGTGTGCACGAATTTTACAGTATTTCTTAGAATTTCCTGCTGATGTTTCTGAATATTTTTAATGTTGAAAAATCCCAGAATTTAAAAATTGTACAGAGAGCAATATTGGTTCGGGGTTTCGGGTTCGTTCGGACTTCAATTTCCGTCTGGACAACGCCTAAGGCTCTAGCTAGGCTCTGATACCACTGCAGGGTTCCTAGGCACTCTAGTGAGGTCTCCCAAGCCATCAACCATGGCAATTTCAAAAAAAATGGTGCCTACAAACCCTAAAGTACGGATCGTTTGCTAGATATCTAGGCGAAAAGAGCTAGTTAACAACTTAACTACTGAGAATACGGAAATACAACCTTTGTAGATCCGGTCCTCCACCTCCACGGCTCCGCAACGGGGTCGTCTCCGCTGTCCAAATCAAATCTGGGCTCTAAGATCGGCTTCGTCGGAGAATGGGCAAGCTAGGTCGTCGATGTCCATGCCGAAGATGATCTACGTCGAGGCATCGATGAATCAAGCTCCACCTTCACCAAACACTAAAAAGTTGTGAAGGAAACACACTCTACTACTTGGCAAGAGGTAGAGGATGAAGAAATAGGATGTGGGTAGACTTTAGAATTGGATTTCTCACTCATATCATCAATCTACCATTGATGACTACAAGCTTTTTCTTCATGTGTTTTATGAAGAAGAAGAAGAAGCAAGAAGAAGATCATTGTTATGATAAGTTAAAAGAATAATGAAAAGAAAAACAATTCTTATCATAACTTGAACCCTAGTTAAGTGTAGAGAAAAGACCATGGTTAATGGAATGGTTAGGGTTAAGGATAAGAACAAAATGGTCACTAGGTCAAAGTCTTCAAGAAGCTTCAATATGAAACAAAAATAGCCACCATTTTCTTCTTATTCCTTTTCTAATTATTTCCAAAATAAATAAATAGATAAATAAATAATAAAAGGAAATAAAACCCTAATCATATTAATAACCATGGTTTATTCTTAACTTACACTTAAACAATCATGTATCATCAAACATGATACAAGCAAATGCACAAAAGTATATCGCATATACAATGCGCCCATCCGAGTGAGAAAATCCATCTTAAGTAAACCGATACTAGTTGATGCAAAGTAATATATCAAATATATAAATATGCATTAAATCATTAAATCAACACTTGATTCAATGACCCGGTTATGTCGCACACAACCGACTAGTATACAATATATCGGCTTATCGAATCAACGCTTGAATCGATAACTAG
Source organism: Agapanthus africanus (assembly GCA_030015575.1). Lineage (NCBI taxonomy): Eukaryota > Viridiplantae > Streptophyta > Magnoliopsida > Asparagales > Amaryllidaceae > Agapanthus > Agapanthus africanus. The sequence goes on along the minus strand of CM057343.1, from coordinate 241,255,569 downwards.
GTTATATCGCATACAACCATTCGATATATTTATCGCGAGAATAGAATACGGTATCACATACACGCATTATTCTCGGTCCCGCACATATCTCATATGCGCTCCTATTTCGTTTCGCTTGAGCCAGGAAACCTCTGTGTAGGACTCTAAAGACTCGTCAATACGCCGGCAGCAGGTGATGATCATATCAAACACCCACAAGCCGCAAGCGGTCTGCTAAACGTAACGGCCACCCGGGTATTGAGCGATCTGATGATCGACGAGCAAGCCCGCTCACACTCCAGTGAATCCGACCAGTAACACTACCGTACAGTCCGGTCTGATCGTCTGATATGTCGCATATCTCGCCTAGGGGTGGTAAACGTCAGACCCCAATAGCTCAATAAGTCGTGTCGATATGAGGTCTATAACTGTTCGAGAAACTACTGGTAACACTTATCAGTAAATCTCAGCAACCCTGGCCAGGGATTTCCTGTTATAGCCAATCGAACACAGCGCAACATCAACCCCCATATACCGGGAGAGACGAATCCCCTCCTATCGCTCATTGCCTCCATGTGACTCGGGACTGTACCCAAAAACCACCGTTTTGCATGCCCTCTTGGACGTGGTAAGATGGAAATCAAAGCACAGTGGGAACCACACAAGACTCTATGACGATCTCGGGTCAACAGACTACTCTGTACCAGTGTCACCAGAGAACTGCCATCTGACGTGAGGTATAATACCATCTGGGAGTTCTCGGCGAGTCCGTCCAGTGTACCCAGTCTCTACTGAGCACCCGTATATCATCTCTGATGTCAAACACCGATGGATATGGGATCATCCATCGCCCATCTGTATGGGTCGAGAAGGTATACGCTAGTCTACTCTGGTATATCGATGCCCCGTCTCGATACACCCTCGACTAGGGACTTTGAAGGATGTACTTATGGACTACCATATCCCCACTAGTATGATCCGCATCATAGTCCAGGTAGTCAAGTACAGATCCTAAGGGCTTTACCAACATGTAACAGAGAGACAATCAACATACACGTTAAGGTAAAGGGTAACCAGATAGCATACTATCATGTCGAGCAAGAAAGTCCTCCCTATATATGTCCTAGCATCCACTACAATATACATCCTATGTACAGTAATGGCCTCTAGGGCATACATATAACTAACAGCGGGAGTTGTCACCTGTTGTATATTATTTACTTTTCCGCACTAGGATAGACCCAAGGAGGAGGGCACAAGTAACCGGGTTCTGGGGTCCAGTGGGAGACCAACTCGAGGAGTCGAGTCCGGGTCTCCTAACTCCAGAATTGGTAGGGTTGCTTGCCGCTCTCGTAGGGGTCTAGGGGTGTGGGTTTGGCTATTCATCACGACCGTGGAATCCGTGTTTTATACTGGCTCGTATTAAAAACACGGACGTCCTAGTATATCCAATATTTCATATATTTCTTCTGCTGCGATATCTGTGATGAGATCATGTGATGTTTCTGTGATGGATATAGTATATATGATATATTATATAGGCGTTACTTATGTTTTACACCCGCGCTAGCCCTGCCCTGCTCTGTCGTTAGTTACCTAACCTAACGGTGCACGAGGGGACATCGAGGCGAATGCGGATGGCATAAGTGTACGTCGTATTTATCTGTGATGTTTAGGTACTTAAATGATGGGACTTCATTAATGTGATTAATGAAATAAAAGAAACCTAAGATGTTGTAGAATCGAATTTCAAAATAAAACAGGTAGCTACAGTTCTTGCTTTGCACAGCGGTATATGTGATATATCATGCACCTCATCCGACGAGGAAAGGACCGAGATCCCTTCTCCGGGAGTGACTCCTTTAGCAATAACTGGCAGATGCTACACATTCGGTTTGTCTTTTGATTGCTTTTAAGTGTTTTTGCTTTGCACAGTGATATATGTGATATATCCCGCACCTCATTCGACGAGGAAAGGACCGACGATCCCTTCACCGGGAGTGACTCCTTTAGCAAAACTAGAAAAGCCTCAAAAGCACTCCATTTCAAAAATCATTCGAACCTACAACGATATCAAGTTCATTACGCAATAGGTTTTCATAAAAACCTGTCGTAGCCCTCCGTCATTTCAGATAAGTGCTGTTTAGTATTCGTGCTGCGTTTGTTGACCTCCGTCAAGGTGCAGTGTGCGGTAGCTAACCAGTATTTATCTGTTTATGCATATGATGCAGATTGAGTTAGGGTAGTCGTGCGGCCTTGTTGACCTCCGTCAAGGGTCGTGCGGGTGGGTTTAATTCGATCAAGAAATGACGGGTTGAACTTGACTAGTAGCCTATGGTTTGTTGACCTCCGTCAAGGTCATAGGGTGCTAGGGGCAAAATATTATCGGGAATTTCAAGTGTTGAAATTTGCAATGAGATTGCATACCTTCTATGAGATAGTTGGATCCCGATACCCGCTGCGAGAAAGAGTTACTCCTGGGAGAGTTTTATACATTGCAATTAGCCGATCAAGTAGGTGTCTAGAAAGGTGTTAACGAGGTTACGCCTCTGGGAAAACGAGGTTTACATTAATTAGGTTCGTGCGAAAGCACGGGGGACCTCCCTCAAAGTACCGACACTGGCCTGGCTGAAAGATTGGCGAACTTGTAGTGTGTAATTAATCCCGGCTAGTCTTTCCTTTTAGGGTTTGAAGGAAGATTTGATAAAAAGCAGTGGGAGCCATCCTGATTAGATAAAATAATAACCAATCTATTCTTGACAGAGCGCACGCTGAGTGTTTTCTTCTCTCTCTCTCCTGGTAGCGACCATATCACGCCTTAATCAAGATAATAATACGGATTATTGACCGAACCCACTTGTTATACTGAGCTGGGGAACGTTGGTCCCGCTCCAACTTATAATTGTTATAAGACAGAGCAGGAAATTGGGGAATACCAGATTTCCCGTGCCGCCCAAACGAAGAGAGTGCATGCTGATGCATCATCTTCGGGTGTGTTCATTATACAGAACTGTTTCTCAGTATCCTCTACGTCCTGGGTATATGATACCAGATCAGGATCCCAAATATGTAATCTGTTACATAGGGCTACAGATAGGTAGAGAACTGAGAACGGGTGATAAGTTTCATGAGGCAGAAAACGAGGCAAGTGTTGCAGCCAAGTCTGTTGGTCACTGTCACCCTGTATTACAATACATTGATTTTGAACGAATGTTATTAGATACCGAACCTGATATACCAAATCATATCACTCTCTTTGTTAGAAAAGAAAGGATATAATTTTGTATTGATGGATAATGTTTTGAACATTTCCTATATCAAAAGTTGATCGGTTCAGGCACGTTATCTAAAAGCATTGATGTTCTAAATCAAACTACAGTTCTTTAGTATACAGAACATACACAAGAGGAAGAGTTCAGAAATGAACGAATCCTTCTTGAGGTATTGTAGACTAGGTCATATCAATGCGACCCGACTGGCTGAGTTACATTTAGATGCATATTTAAATCAGTTTGAATTTACATCTTGTGAAACTCGCCAGTCATGTCACAAAGATAAGATGACCATAGCTCCGTTTACTGGAAACAGAGAAAGAGTTACTAAACTCTTGGGATGATACATGTTGATATATACAGGTCCCCTGTCTACACATGCCAGGACTGGTTCTTTATACTTCATTACGTTCTCTGATAATCTCTCAAGATTCAGTCATATGTTCCTGCTGAAACATGAGTCCGAACCTTTTGAGATATTCACGGAATATAAGTTAGAAGTAGAGAACCAAAATACGGGTATAAGTATTATGTCCTATGATGAGATCAAGGAGGAGAATACTTGAGCACGGAAATACTGGACTATTCTAAAGGAGAATGAGATTCTCTCTCAGCATTACTCCTCCGTATACACCATAGCACGATGGTATATCGGGGCGGAGCAGATACACCCTATTTGATATGGTGTGCTCTATGATGAGTACTACTGAGTTACCTTTTTCCTTATGGGAGTTATGCACTTATGAAGTTGCATACCTATTGAATAGGGTTTGAATCAAATCAGTTGCCTACCACTCCATATGAGATATGGAAAGGGAAGAGCCCATGTCTTAAGCTAGTTAAGATTTGGGTTGTCCGGCCTATGTCTAAAAGCAAAATCCGGACAAGCTCGAGGCAAAGTCTGTAATGTAGAACTGGAAAGGTTCCAGCTATACAAACTGCAGCTGATGATTTGAAAGAACCAAAGGATTCGATAGTTACCAACGAACCTCAGCCTCTCCGCCGATCTAGTAGGGTTCCTCACCCACCAGAGAGAAACTTCTGTTTCTCTATGACAGTGGGAGCGAGGATTGCATCATGAGATGATGACCCAACTAGTTTCGAGCTGGCCATCGAGAGTAAGACTCTGTAAGAATGGCTGGATGCTTAGTGATCTGAGATGGAATCCTTATACACCAGCAAAGTATGGACTTTAGCTGCTAGATCTGAAGGGTTAAATCCCCATCAGGAGCAAGTATATCTTGAGAAGATTACTTGGTGTACATGGAAAAGTTGAGACTTTCAAAGCTAGACTTGTTAAAGCTTTTCGTCATTGACCAGGCGTGGATCATGATGAAACCTTTTCAAGTGACTATGCTTAAGTCCATCCAGATCCTACTTGCCACGGCTACATACCATGACTGCGATATCTGGTTGGGTGTCTTGACTGCTTTTCTAAATGATGATTTAGAGAGCGTCTATAAGAACACAGCCAGAGGGCTTCGTAGACAGTGGGAGCAGCGGAAACGTGTGCAAGATGCTTTATATGATAAAGCAGGCATCGCGGAGTTGGAACATCTGTTTTGATGAAGCAGTCAAAGAAGTTGACATCATCAAAATGGTAGATGTACCTTGTATGAACAAAAAGGTAGTAGGGAGTATGGTGATGATCCTCGTAGAGTACGTGGATGACATACTCTTGATAAGAAAGGAGTTTCTTATGCTACGCTCGATCAATCTCCGTTTATCACAATGATTCTCCATATAGGATCATAATGATACCTACTAACTCCTGGATTTTGGATCTATGAGATAGATCTAAATGGATGTTAGGATTCTCACTTGTCGAAGTGAGATGGTATCACATGATCCTGGGGAGAATCACTGGAATTGTTCCAGGGTGATAAAGACGACTGAATGTCAGTCGCAGGCATTGTCTTAACCCTCAGTAAAGGGACGGTATGTTGGAAGAGTTCCAAGCTAGATACCGTGACATACTAGACGATAAAGGCTGGATACATCGCTACTTAAGATGCTACCAAAGATGCAGTCTGGGTGTATATTGGTTCATGAGATGAACTACGTTCCCACCATTGTGAGACAATGGAGTTGTGGCTTATGCCAAGGAACGTCCGTGCCATCAGTGATCCAGACATATTCTAAGGCAGTATCACCTGATCATGGAGATAGTTGATCTCCAGGGTGATCGAGGTTAGGAGAGTAGACTCAGAGGACAACACAGCGGATCCACTCACAAAGGCCTGTTCCCAGAGAGAGACTTTCATGGGATGGTTGAGTATGAGATACTGCAACCACTGCTACAGATGGCCCTAGTGCAAGTGGGAGATTGTTAGTTATATGTATGCCCTAGAGGCCATTACTGTACATAGGATGTATATTGTAGTGGATGCTGGGACATATATAGGGAGGACTTTCTTGCTCGACATGATAGTATGCTATCTGGTTGCTCTTTACCTTAACGTGTATACTGATTGTCTCTCTGTTACATGTTGGTAAAGCCCTTAGGATCTGTACTTGACTACCTGGACTATGATGCGGATCATACTAGTGGGGACATGGTAGTCTATAAGTACATCCTTCACAGTCCCTAGTCGAGGGTGTATCGAGACGGGGCATCGATATACCAGAGTAGACTAGCGTATACCTTCTCGACCCATACAGATGGGCGATGGATGATCCCATATCCATCGGTGTTTGACATCAGAGATGATATACGGGTGCTCAGTAGAGAATGGGTACACTGGACGGACTCGCCGAGAACTCCCAGATGGTATTATACCTCACGTCAGATGGCAGTTCTCTGGTGACACTGGTACAGAGTAGTCTGTTGACCCGAGATCGTCATAGAGTCTTGTGTGGTTCCCACTGTGCTTTGATTTCCATCTTACCACGTCCAAGAGGGCGTGCAAAACGGTGGTTTTTAGGTACAGTCCCGAGTCACATGGAGGCAATGAGCGATAGGAGGGGATTCGTCTCTCCCGGTATATGGGGGTTGATGTTGCGCTGTGTTCGATTGGCTATAACAGGAAATCCCTGGCCAGGGTTGCTGAGATTTACTGGTAAGTGTTACTAGTAGTTTCTCAAACAGTTATAGACCTCATATCGACACGACTTATTGAGCTATTGGGGTCTGACGTTTACCACCCCTAGGCGAGATATGCGACATATCAGACGATCAGACCGGACTGTACGGTAGTGTTACTGGTCGGATTCACTGGAGTGTGAGCGGGCTTGCTCGTCGATCTTCAGATCGCTCAATACCCGGGTGGCCGTTACGTTTAGCAGACCGCTTGCGGCTTGTGGATGTTTGATATGATCATCATCCGCTGCCGGCGTATTGACGAGTCTTTAGAGTCCTACACAGAGGTTTCCTGGTTCAAGCGAAACGAAATAGGAGCGCATATGAGATATGTGCGGGACCGAGAATAATGCGAGTATGTGATACCGTATTCTATTCTCGCGATAAATATATCGAATGGTTGTATGCGATATAACCTAGTTATCGATTCAAGCGTTGATTCGATAAGCCGATACATTGTATACTAGCCGGTTATATGCGACATGACCGGATCATTGAATCAAGTGTTGATTTAATGATTTAATGCATAATTATATATTTGATATATTACTTTGCATTAACTAGTATCGGGTCACTTTAAGATGGATTTTCTCACTCTTTTGTGCGCATTACATATACGATATGATTTTGTGCACTTCCTTGTGTCATGTTTGATGATGCATGCCCTTTTTTGGTTAAGTGTAAAGAATGAACCATGGTTGTGAATGGTTAGGGTTTTTTATTAATCATTCATTTATTTATATATATATTTGTTTTGAATTTAAATTGTGAGAAGAAAACAAAATGGTTGCAATTTTCTTCATGAAGTTTCTAAGTGCTTCATGCACTTTGACCATTTTGTCTTCTTCTCCTTTACCTAACCATTCACTAACTATGATTCACTCTCTACACCTAACTATGATTAAGTCATGATAAGTATTATTTTTATTGATAATTTAAACATTTTTCTTATCATAACTTTTCATGAGCTTCTTCTTCTTCTTCATGCTTCAAGTGAAGAAGCTTGAAGTCCATCAATGGTGATTGATGCATATGAGTGAGAAATCCAATTCTAAAGTCTACCCACTTCCTATTTCTTCATCCTCTACCTCTTGCCAAGTAGTAGAGTGTGTTTCCTTCACAAGATTTTAGGGTTTGGTGAAGGAGGAGCTTGATCTAGCGATGCCTCGACGTAGATCATCTTCGGCATGGACATCGACGACCTAGCTTGCCCATTCTCCGACGAAGTCGACTCTAGAGCCCGTATTTGATTTGGACAGCGGAGATGACCTCGTTGCGGAGCCATGGAGGTGGATATCCGGATCTACAAAGGTTGTAATTTCCGTATCTCATTAGTTAATTTGTTAACTAGTTCATTGTTCGCCTAGAAATCTAGCAAACGATCCGTACTTTAGGGTTTGTAGGCACCATAATTTTTGAAATTGCCATGGTAGATGGCTTGGGAGACCTCACTAGAGTGCCTAGGAACCCTGCAAAAACTGTCCGAAAGTCGTACGTGCGTAAACGCACGTATGCGTCCGAACCCTTTGTCGCAAAACCATGCAACCTCTATATCGTTTCGCCTGGAGTAGGAAACTCTCTGTGTGGGACTCTAGAGACTCGACTACTACGCTGGCAGTGGGTTTAACCACAGACCGCAAGCGGCACTAGCTGTACGTAACGGTCCCCAGGTAGTTGTCGATAAGAAGGCCGATGAGGAAACCCATCCGAACTCCTACTGAGTCTGATGTGACAATCTCCATACAGTCCGGTCCGTTCGTCCAAGACTATCGCATATCGGGCCTAGGGGGGCGACAAGCGTCAGTCCCCTAATAGCGGTATAAGTCGTGTCGGAGGGAAGCCCATTACACCCTGAGAAACTACTGGAACCTACCAGCAAATCTCGCTTGCCCTGGCCAGGGACTTTGCGTAATGGCTCTCTGACACAGCACGATATCTACTCCCAATACCGGGAGGGACGAATCCTGTCTAACCGCCACTGCCTCCAAGTGCTCGGGACTGCACCCAACTGCTACCTGTTTGCACGACTCCTATGAGCCGTGGTAGGGTAGCAATCTAAGAACAGTGGGACACACTCAAGGCGAAGTAGCAGTGTCAAGTCTGCGGACTATGCTGTACTCATGTCACCTGGGAACTGCTCACTGACGACTGGTATCAAACCAACCAACAGTTCCCTGTGAGTCCTGTCCGGTGTACCCGTAACCTAACGAGCACCTGCATACTATCTCCAGTACGACGTACTGACGGCTGTGGGACAGACCATCTCCCCAACTGGGATGAGAAGCGTACACACTAGTCTACTCCGGATATCGATGCTCTGTCTCGATAATCCAACGACCAGGGACCTGAATAAGGATGTGCTTTTAGACTACCCAGCCCCAACTAGTGTGACTGCCATCACAACGCTGGTAGACAAGCAAGATCCTAAGAGCTCTATCAATACGTACACTCACATATTAAGATAGAAAAACCAAGTAGCATACTACCATGTTTAGCAAGACTGTTATATACATGTGAATATCCTAAGCTTCCATTAAGTAATATACAAACTAGTATGATACAGTAATGGCCTTCTAGGGCATAAACACTAACAACATCGGCATTACTTATTAAGTTATTGGGGTCTGACGTTTACCACCCCAAGACTAGATATGCGACATATCAGACGAAGAGACCAGACTATACGGTAGTGTTACTTATTGGATTCACGGGAGTATGAACAAGCTTGCTTGTTGACCTTCTGATCGCTCAATACCCGGGTAGCCGTTATGTCCAGCTAGTACCGCTGACGACTTGTGGGTAACTGATATGATCATTACCTACTGCCGGCGTATTGTGTCTTTAAAGTCCTATACAGAAGTTTCCTGGCTCAAGCGAAACGAAGTAGGGCACATATGTGATATGTGCGGGACCGAGATTATACGTTTATGTGATACCGTATTCTAATCTCGCGATATATGATATCAGTCGGTTATATGTGATATAACCGGATTATTAAATCAAGTGTTGATTTAATAATTTAAAATATAATTATATATTTGATATATATTAACTAATATTAGCTCACTTAAGAATTTCTTTTCTACTTATACATTTAATATATATGTGATATATGTTATTGTATTTCTAGTGTCATGCTAGATGATACATTGGACATGGGTGTATGAGACACATACAATACTTAAGATAATTTAGGGATTTAATTATTAAGGGAATAACAAAATTAGGTGGAAAAATCCATGGTTTAAGATACATAGAAGCTTGTGGAAAAATTGACTTAATCCACTAATTTTGTTTTACTCTAGATATTTATTAATCCAACCATTATCTTTAGCCATGATTAAGTCTCTACAAATATCATATATGATATTTTCTTACCCATGGTTGCTATGATAACTTCTTCTTCTTCTTCATTTCACTTGAGCTCACTAGGTTTTCTTGAGTGAAGAAAAGGAAAGGAGAAAAATAATTAAAAAGTGAGCAAAATTCCTACTTCATCAATCTATACCAAACTAGCCATTTAGTATAGTTTGTTTGCTTCACTAATTCTCAATTAGTGAAGAGATAGCTTGAGTTGGAGATTCCTCGACGTAAATCATTTTCGGTCTTGAAGGTCTTTAAGCAAGCTCATTCCTTTCGCCTAGTGAAGCCTAACGAGAGTCCGGAAGACCACTATTTGAAGCTAAGGAACTACTACACGGAGCTTTAGAAGTGAAGGACCGGTCTACAAAGGTTGTATCCTTGTTCACTTAGAGTAAAATTGTTTACTTTCTTACTTAAACTCTAATTCTCTAGTTAGACCTTGGTCGGGCTCACTCAGCACCCTAAATTTTTTAAAATAGCATACTTGATACTTGCCGAAACCCGTCGGGGGTGCTAAGCGAACCCAGCAGAGGATACCGACCGGAGTCGTGTAATTAGATGGATGAGACGGCGCCCGAGATATGAAGATTTACGTGTCAATGCTGGACATGGGTTTTTATGATATTTTCGAGTTTCGATGCTGGACACTCAGGTTTTATGATGATTTGATGTGTCGTTGATGAACACACGTTGGACGATACACATATATACATGGATATGATTCAGATGACTTAATACTATATACTGTTACTGGCACGACCTTATTATCGTTACACATACATGATCACCCTAGATACCACACAATATTACTTTTATGTTACAGTATGACCTAGGAGATCATTATACATTTGATTTCTACCTGCTGATATTTTCTACTCATGAGTTGGTAACTCACCCCCGTTGTGCCACAGTTTTCTTACAGGATCGACCGCTCGGATCAGTAGCGGTTCGTTGGCACACAGCTTCCTTCGGGGTGAATTGCATTGGTAGGTGTGGTACACTTGGATCGTGACCACCTTTTGTATATATTATTTTCAGTTGTATCTAGTTAACAGCTCCATCAACCAGACTATATATATTCGGCAGACTTGGACTCTAGACTTGTATATTCTTTGAGATTTAGAGCGAGATGGGTGTATTGTTCTTTATTCGAGCTTGATGATGTCTTGGACTTCTTTATTTTATTTCTGTAATTGATCTTCGCCTTGGGGCGTCGTATATATTTATTGCGTGGTTATGATTTCGCCAATTGGCGAAGAGCTAGCTCCCGCTTGTAGATGCCTGTATACTTGCTGTGATGTATTGGTTTTGGATCAAAATTTACAAGAGAGGTGATTCCCAAATTTCAAATGAGGAAAATATTTTCAAAGATAGTATACAACCCACTTCCATTTTCATATAATTGTTGGGGTAAAAATTTACACCCCGGTTGACCGAGTCAAAATCAATGTCAACCCCATGCCAAGTGGGCCCAAGCCCAGATCCAGTAGGCCCATGCCCGGGTCGAGCCTGAATATGAAGCGATCGGCCGCCCCCCATGCCAAGATAAAAATTTTGTAATAAATAATTTTGTTGTATTTCTTTTATTTTATTTATGGATAAATGTAAGAAAAATAGGCATAAAGCCAGATTTTTTTAAAGCCCATGGCTTATGTGCAAAAAGAAATGGCACATGAGCCATGGGATAGGCAAAATACCATTTTGTGAAGCCCAAGGGGCTATGTGTAAAGTGTATAGCCTATAAAGGCAAGGATAATGAAAATATCTCAGAACTTTTTTTCTCTCTCCAAAAAATTTTTAGATCTGAGATCTTTCTCCTTCCTCAAGGTTCTAAAACCTTCTTCTTTCTTTTGAATTAAACCAAGAGTTTTACTCTTCATTTTATAAAACTAAATAGTTTTTCACCATAAAACCCATAAAGGGGAACTCAGATCTTCCATTAGATCTCAAAAAGAAGAGATTTTTCACATCTCATATCTCTTGATCTTCAAGATCCTGCCAACAGAGGAGGAAAAAGGAGACCCATCTCCAGAAACCCCACTTTGGGGAAGAACTAAGGCTCAAAGGGAGAAGCCCTTCATCAACTTCAAAACAGCTTAGGAGTTTTCACTCCACCCTAATTTCTCTTTCGAGAATTTCTGGGGCTAAAAGCCTCTTTTTCTCGCCGGCGCCCAAGCGCTCAGCGCTCAAGCGCCAAGCGCCCACGACCGACATGTGGCGCGCTAGCGCTCGAGCGGTTCGTGCTCCAGCGCCCAGCGCTCAAGCGCAAAGCGCCCACTTTCCGACACGTGGCGCGCTAGCGCTCGAGCGCCTAGCGCTCCAGCGCCATGTGCTCAAGCGCAGAGCGCCCACGTGCCGACACATGGAGCGCTTGCGCTCCAGCGCCCTGTGTTCAAGCGCAGAGCACCCACGTGCCAACAGGTGGCGCGCTTGCGCTCATGCGCCCAGCGCTCAAGCGAAAAGCGCCCACATGCCGACACGTGGCGTGCTAGCCCCTAAGCGCACAGCACCTAAGCGCACAGCGCTCAAGGCGCTGACCCCACGCGTCCTTTGGGCGCTTTTTCCCTTTTTTTTATATATGTATACATGTATATATATGTACAGATACACACACACTCCACAACACTGTCCCCCTAAAAAAGATTTTGGGCCGGGGCGCTGCCCCATGCCCCGCAAGGGGGTTGCTAGCCCCCTTGACCCCCAGCCCGCTATCCGGGTAGCGGGACCCCCGTAAAAACTCTGCGTGGCTCCCGATATATCCAAACCCCCTCCAAAACAACACACACGTACACTGCACATCGAGTTCTCATGACCAGTTTAACCCGTTAATCGGAGGTTCCCTCGCCCCAAAGGCGAGGGGTAATTAACGGCAACTTAGTCCGCGGTTGCCGGAGATTCGTATCCTCACAATCAATAAACCCCGGCCTACCCGAGGCAGGGGGAATCTGTAGTACGCCTGACAAGCGCGCGCGTATTCCCATCTCAACGGGGTGACGAAAAACACTCTACAGATTCTGGCATGCCCGGTGGGACTTTTCTCTCCTCCCATATTTCGGGTTAAACGTTCATGCGAACTCAATCAATATACATGTCGATTGCCTATACTGAAATAATGTTTTTTTTCCGTGCAGCAATCAACTTTTGACGACAATGTCTCCTAAGATGAATTCAGCTTCCAACGTGACCCCGATCCCATACGTGGTCAAGGTCAATGCTCGTGTGGTTCTCCCCGCAAGCCTCAGTCGACAGTGGGAGGAACTGCCCTGCCAGTTTGGCTCCATCATCATCTACCCTGCCGGAAGCGCTCATCTAGCAGAAATCCCTACAAAACAGGTGGCCAAGCCGGTCTCAAGGGGCAAGAGGCCGAATGTTGTGATCGCTAAGGCACCACAACCGAAGCTTAAGACGATGTCTGAACGACTCTATGGCGCTCCAGCTGGGGGCAAGACTTCCGGTACAACGAGCAGCATCAAATGTTGCGGACGAGCTCAGGCGATGACTCCAACAAATGCACAATCGAGTGTATCCCCAAAATCCTCCATCGCCCGGTCTACGGAGTCTTCCCAAAGAGCCGAAGTCTGCCGAGTGCTTAGAACAGAAAAGTTAAGGCAGAAGCGGCTCAGGTATCAAGCCAACAAGAGGGCCAGGGCTTCAGCCAAGTGGAATCTTATGAAGTTCTAAGAGCAGGGTTACTCTTTGACGACGGCTGAGTCGGCCGTAAAAATCATCAATTCCTTCGAACCTCTGAAGTGGGTTGAGAAAAATGCCATGACAGCCAGAATCAAGAAGACAACGGTCCGAACGTCGCTACAAAGAGACGTGTCCCAGCCCCAACATAAAAAGTATGACACTGTCGCTTTAAGAGTCTATCAGGCACTCTGTGCCGCACGAAAGCAGTGGGGCAAACCCAGAAAAGAAGCGCCAGCACCATTCAAGAACCTGGTTAGGCCAGCCGCTTTCAATCGACTGCCAGCTAACGAAACAAGGGGGTCAAGACAGCGATCTGTGAAATCAGCCACCGATGATAAAAATACGGCCGGATATATTATCCATACGGTCTACATGGCGGGCGGGTTCCCCAGCGACAACTTTCGCAGCAAAAGCAAGGATGGGGCCACCACATCCCAAGCCTAATCTGTCTTGAATGTGGTTGCCGCTGCCTAAGAACAGCCCCCTCCGATGGATGAAGAAAACCCTCTCGGTGAGGATGATAGGCAGAAAGACCCCTCGGTCCATGCAGAGTCAAGTTCGGACAGCGAGGAAGAGCCGACTTTCCGCCCCAGGACTGCGGAGCAAGAGCTGCTTCAAGAGCTTCGAAAACAGCTCAGGAGCAAAGATAAAGAGATGGCCAAGCTCTATTCAAAAATTGACGACCTAACGAAAGTTGTGATGCAGCTTACGGCTCAAATTGCTCGAACACCTCCCAATCAAGCACAAGTCGCTACTCATCAGCTGGGTGATGACAATCCGAAGCAGCCAATGCCTGTTCCTTTGGGTCCAAGACTGGTCAAGCCGCACGAAAACCGGCCACATTCCGCTTCTGGGGACGCGTTGGTCCCAGATAGCACTATCCTGCTAACACAAGATCGGATAATGGATTTGGTCACCAGCAAAGTTAGAACATTGGTGGCCGAAGCTGAAGCTCAGAAAGAAATTGGCAGTAGTGGGCGGCCGTATCCCGCACACTATGATCTGATCGAGTTCCCGAGCGGCTACGTCATTCCTAAGTTCGGAAGATTCGACAAAACTGGGAATGCAAATCAGCACATCGCCCACTTCAAAGCATCGTGCGGAAATACAGGGGGCAATGACGCGCTCCTTCTTCGTCAGTTTATCAACAGCCTGACCGGTGTCGCCTTCGACTGGTATGCGAGTATACCAGACGGGTCCGTCATTACCTTTGCCCAAATGGAGTCTCTGTTTCGGCAAAGGTTCATGAGCGTCAGTGATAAAATCTCCATTGCCGACCTTGTGAGGACCAAGACGGGGAAGAATGAAAGCAACACCGACTTTATCGCCCGATGGCGTAATCTCACAGTCAAGTGCGAACCGCCGCTGGAGCAGGACCAGTCCGTCAACCTTCTCATTGGAAACCTCGGCAATTAGATGGTCCCATTCTTGTGTACAGCGGGCCTCAAGACATTTCAAGAGCTAACCAAGAAAGTCCAAATGCTGGAACGCTCGAAGCAAGAGTCCCCACCGGACTCTCAAAGAGACAAAACTTGGAAAAGCAAGCGGGACGACAGCCGTAGAAGCGGGAGTTCCAGCAGTACCAATGTCTTCAATGCGTCCGACAATGAAGAAAAGCGAAAGGCGGGCGAATCCAAAACCAACCGGTCTCGAAAGCCATTGTTGGGAGGAGATGGGCCTTCCCTAGAGGAGAAAAAGAACAAGGTTTACTCTTTCAGAAGGGACAAGGTCTGCAGGATATTTAAAGATGCCTTGAACAACGGCCTACAATTGCCGGAGTCAAAAAGACCCCAAGAAGCAAAAATGACCGACAATCTCCTATATTGCCCGTACCACTGAGTAATGAGCCATGCCGTGCAACAGCGTTCCAAAATGCTAAGCCACAACTGACTGAGGATAGTGCGGCCCTAAGACTTAAAAGCAAATCTGAGCCGGCTGTCACTTTCAAAAGCAAAAACGCCCAAGTGCACTCGCGTTTTGGTAGCGACACTGATGAGTCCGACACTGGAAGTTCGTCCTTCCGTAAAACCAGCCCTCATTTCGGTAGCGAAACGGACGAATATGTTATTGAAGCCCCATCTAGCAGCAAAGTCCGCCCTCATCTTGGCAGCAACACTGAAGAGTCAAAGGAAGAGGACCTGCCGTACAACAGCGGTGCAGATTGGACCCCCATGCAACAAGCGAATCTACGAGAGACCTTCGAAATTGCAGAAGGGTCCCTAACTGTCACAAGGGTACCGGAGCAGATGTACAAAGAGCTCGATGCGTTTTCAGTCTCCACCGTGGACCAGCTGAAAACTTTCTACGTCCCCGGAAGGAAAAGTGGGCAGAAAGGCATCCTGTTTTATGGGTCAAACCCCGTTGTGCACCCGGACGATTTGTCTGTCGCGTGCCTTCCATATGAGAGAGGCATAAGAGCCGTCCTCAATCCCAGATACTATGCGCCCGAGATGCGGGATTACTTTAAAAAGTGCGGATGCCGGTTATATCAAACGTAGTCCGTAGCAATGTTTTACGAAGGGTTATGGCATCCACCTTAGGTTCGAGCACTTATCGTTGGACGAATTCCAGATAGGCGGGGCATAGGTTTCATCCAGCCTGATTCTAAGGCATGCTACATGACCCATATTGGGGAAGCCAGCGAAGAGTCAACTGATGAAGATGAGCTAACCAAGCCTGAAGAAGCTCCACAAGAGCTCGAAGATGGCGGACAAGCAACCTTTGACGAGCTAACTGAGATTGACTTAGGAACGCCCGATGATCCAAGGCCGACTTACATCAGCTCACTTTTGTCGGAGGAAATGAAAGCGCAGATAATCACCCTGCTGCACGAGTTCGTCGACTGCTTCGCGTGGACGTACAAAGAAATGCCTGGACTTTCCCCTGAAGTGGCCGTGCATAAGCTGGCTATATCTCCTGATACTAAGCCAGCCAAACAAGCTCCTCGAAGAATGAGAAGGGAACTAGAGGAAAAGGTCATCGAGGAAACCAAGAAGCTCATCGATGCCGGCTTCATCAGGGAAGAGAAATATGCGGACAGTTTCGCATGCATAGTCCCAGTGAAGAAGAAAAATGGGAAGATCCGAGTTTGTGCCGATTTCAGGGACCTCAACAAGGCATGTCCAAAAGACGACTTCCCGCTATCGGTCATAGAAATGATGGTCGATGATACCTCAAATTACGAACTGTTCACCTTTATGGATGGCTCGTCTGGGTATAATCAGATCAAAATGTCGCCTGAGGATGAGAAGCACAAAGCATTCCGAACCCCGATCGGAATATACTGCTACAAGGTGATGCCGTTCAGACTGAAGAACGCAGGTGCTACATACCAAAGAGCAATGACCAATATCTTTGATGACCTAATTCATAAAGTCGTCGAATGTTATGTTGATGATCTGGTCGTCAAGATCTTAGGACCGTTCTCACCAGACTGAGGGAATACGATCTGAAGATGAATCCTCTGAAATGCGCTTTTGGCGTGTCATCAGGAAAATTCCGGGGTTTTATAGTCCGGCATCGAGGGATCGAAGTTGACCCATCAAAGATAAAGGCCATCATAAAGATGCCCCCTCCGAAGAGTCTGACGCAGCTAAGATCTTTTCAAGGAAAGCTTGCTTATATACGGAGGTTTATCTCAAATTTATCAGGAAGGTGTAGGCCCTTCTCAAAGCTCATGAAGAAAGGAGCTCCTTTTATCTGGGATGCCGAATGTCAAGCAGCGTTCGAAAGCATCAAACAATACTTGTTGCACCCTCCAGTGCTGGCCGCCCCCATTCCAAATAAACCGCTGATCTCTACCCTGCCACGTTAGATGAGTCACTCGGTGCGCTCCTTGCCCAGAATAACGAGGAGGGAAAAGAAAATGTCCTCTACTACCTCAGTCGAACTCTAGTCGGGGCAGAACACAACTATTCCCCAATCGAAAAGCAATGCCTGGCTCTGATATTTACTGTGAAGAAGCTGAGGCACTATCTGCTCGCTCATCGGGTTATGCTGATCTCCAAGGTCGACCCGCTCAAACACTTGATGACCAGAGCGAGCCTAGCCGGCAGAATGGCAAGATAGGCTGTTAGGCTACTTGAGTTTGACATAGTTTGTACTCCTCAGAAAGCAGTAAAAAGACAAGCTCTTGCAGACTTTCTCGCTGCTCATCCCATACCAGAAGGGTCGCCGCTAAATTGTGAGTTACCTGACGAACAAGTGCTGCACCTCGAGGAAGATGAGCCATGTTAGGAGCTCTACTTCGATGGGGCCTCATCAATAAAGAGCTCCGGCAGATCAAGCGTCCTGGAGGTAAAAGCGGGGATAGGATTGGTGTTCATCACGCCATCAATGGGAATCCTACGGCGTTCTTTCGCTCTCACCGAGCCTCGGACAAACAACGAAGCTGAGTATGAAGCTCTGATAGCTGGTTTGGAGCTCGCCATAGAAATGGAAATCCTTCGGCTACAGGTTTACGGTGAGTTCCAGCTTGTCGTCAACCAAGTAAGATGCGATTATAAGATATACAAACCCGAATTAGCTCGGTACAGAGGCCGAGTGGTGGAACTCATGAAACGGTTCACTCATATTGAACTAACGAGAGTTCCTAGAGTGTTGAACGGAAAGGCTGACGTACTCGCTCGCTTAGCCAAGGAGCTGGCTGATCCTGACATGGACGAAATTCTGATCACAGTCAGGAGCCGGCAAATTCTACCCCCAGTCTCTCTATGAGAAGAGGAAAGCGCGGAATAGAAGAGCAGTCCTGCCGAAGAAGCTTTGATCATCCAAGACGAGCCCGATTGGAGAGAACCCTTCATAGAGTACCTCCGATACGACAAGCTGCCCGAAGAAAAATCTGCGAGGATTCCGCTGAAGAAAAGAGCTGTCCGATACGTGTTTGTAAATGACACATTATACCGTAGGTCATATGACCAACTCTGGCTCAGGTGTCTGTCATTGGCCAAAGCCCAAAAGGTCATGAAAGATGTTTACTCGGGCGTTTGCAGTGGTCACCAATCTGGCCCCAAGATGCGACTTCAAATCAAACGGCTTGGGTATTACTGGCCTACCGTGATACGGGATTGCGGAGAGCATGCAAAGAAATGTCAGATCTGCCAAATCCATGGTGATTTCATTCACAAGCATCCAAATCCATTGCATTCTACGGTAGCGCCGTGGCCCTTCGAAGTCTGGGGCACCGACATTGTTGGCCCAATTAATCCTCCGTCATCCAAAGGCCACCGGTTCATACTGGCCGCGACAGACTACTTCTCCAGATGGGCTGAAGCTGTCCCGCTAAAAGATGTTAAGACAAAAGATATTCTGACATTCTTCCAGCATAATATTCTATACCGCTTCGGTGTTAGTTATATGTATGCCCTAGAGGCCATTACTGTACATAGGATGTATATTGTAGTGGATGCTGGGACATATATAGGGAGGACTTTCTTGCTCGACATGATAGTATGCTATCTTGTTTCCCTTTACCTTAACGTGTATGTTGATTGTCTCTCTGTTACATGTTGGTAAAGCCCTTAGGATCTGTACTTGACTACCTGGACTATGATGCGGATCATACTAGTGGGGACATGGTAGTCCATAAGTACATCTTTCAAAGTCCCTAGTCGAGGGTGTATCGAGACGGGGCATCGATATACAAGAGTAGACTAGCGTATACCTTCTCGACCCATATAGATGGGCGATGGATGATCCCATATCCATCGGTGTTTGACATCAGAGGAGATATACGGGTGCTCAGTAGAGACTGGGTACACTGGACGGACTCGCCGAGAACTCCCAGATGGTATTATACCTCACGTCAGATGGCAGTTCTCTGGTGACACTGGTACAGAGTAGTCTGTTGACCCGAGATCATCATAGAGTCTTGTGTGGTTCCCACTGTGCTTTGATTTCCATCTTACCACGTCCAAGAGGGCGTGCAAAACGGTGGTTTTTGGGTACAGTCCCGAGTCACATGGAGGCAATGAGCGATAGGAGGGGATTCGTCTCTCCCGGTATAGGGGGTTGATGTTGCGCTGTGTTCGATTGGCTATAACAGGAAATCCCTGGCCAGGGTTGCTGAGATTTACTGGTAAGTGTTACCAGTAGTTTCTCGAACAGTTATAGACCTCATATCGACACGACTTATTGAGCTATTGGGGTCTGACGTTTACCACCCCTAGGCGAGATATGCTACAGATCAGACGATTAGACCGGACTGTACGGTAGTGTTACTGGTCGGATTCACTGGAGTGTGAGCGGGCTTCCTCGTCGATCTTCAGATCGCTCAATACCCGGGTGGCCGTTACGTTTAGCAGACCGCTTGCGGCTTGTGGATGTTTGATATGATCATCATCCGCTGCCGGCGTATTGACGAGTCTTTAGAGTCCTACACAGAGGTTTCCTGGCTCAAGCGAAACGAAATAGGAGCGCATATGAGATATGTGCGGGACCGAGAATAATACGAGTATGTGATACTGTATTCGATTCTCGCGATGTGACATTGATCGGTTATATGCGATATAGCCGGGTTATCGGATCAAGTGTTGATTCGATAAGATGTTACTAATGATACCAGTCGGTTATGTGCGCATGACCGGATCATTGAATCAAGTGTTGATTTAATGATTTAATGTATAATTATATATCTGATATATTACTTTCAATTAACTAGTATCGGTTCACTTTAGACGGATTTTCTCACTTGGTTCGTGCGCATTGCATATGCGATATGTTTTTGTGCACTTGTATGTATCATGTTTGATGATGCATGCTAACTTGAGTTTGTGTAAAGATTAAACCATGGTTATTCAAATGGTTAGGGTTTTGTTTTTCATATCTATTTATTTATTTTCTTTTTGGAAAATGAAATGAGAAGAATGGTGGCTTGTTTTGGATTGTAGTTGAAGATTCATGAACCTTTGACTTTGTCCACCATTCTTATCTCATGCTTAACCTAACCATTTGTTTTAACCCTAGTTCAATCTCTACACTTTACCATGGTTTAGTTATGATAAGTTTTGATTATTTTCTTTTCTTTTTCTAATTAACTTATCATAAGCTTCTTCTTCTTCTTCCTTGACTTCAAGAAGAAAAGCTTCACCTCCATCAATGGTGAATTAAGCAAACAAGTGAGAAATCCAATTCTAAAGTTAACCCAACTCCTATTTCTTCATCCTCTACCTCTTGCCAAGTAGTAGAGTGTGTTTATTTCACAAGTTTCATGACTTGGTGAAGTTGTGAGCTTGATCTAGCGATGCCTCGACGTAGATCATCTTCGGCATGGACATCGACGACCTAGCTTGCCCATTCTCCGACGAAGCCGATCCTAAAGCCCGGATTTTACTTGGACAGCGGAGAGGACTTCGTTGCGGAGCTATGGAGGTGGAGCACCGGATCTACAAAGGTTGTATTTCCGTTTTCTCATTAGTTAAATGTTAACTAGTTCTTTGTTCGCCTAGACATCTAGTTATCGATCCGTAGTTTAGGGTTTGTAGGCACCATAATTTTTGAAATTGCCATGGTTGATGGCTTGGGAGACCTCACTAGAGTGCCTAGTGAGCCTACAGTGGTATCAGAGCCTAGCTAGAGCCTTAGGCGAAGTCCAGACGGAATTTGAAGTCCGATCGAACCAAAACTTAACCCGGAAAATTGCTCTCTGTCCTTTTTTGAAAACAGTGGTTTTTTCAACATTAAAAATATTCAGAATAATAAGCAGGTGAATATAAGAAAAACTGTGAAATTCGTGCCCCTATCTCCTTCAAACTGCCGCGGTTCCGCGGCACGAGCAAGGCTCGGCGGCGGTTCCGCGGCGGTATGGCCGAATTATTTTAATTTATTTGCACAGTAATTCTTTATTTCCAGTGCTTCTTTTTCTGGGAATTTTTAATAATTTTTCAAGAGTTGAATTCTCAGAGGTGGTTTTGGGGTTTCGGAGTTTCGATCGGAATATCAAATTTTCTCTGTGTGGCTTTCCGGATAAATCTTAGAATATTTTAAAAAGTTCGACCGGATATAAATACCCAATTTTTCCCCT
The DNA here is from genome assembly GCA_030015575.1 of Agapanthus africanus. NCBI lineage: Eukaryota > Viridiplantae > Streptophyta > Magnoliopsida > Asparagales > Amaryllidaceae > Agapanthus > Agapanthus africanus. The sequence goes on along the minus strand of CM057343.1, from coordinate 241,234,166 downwards.
GTCGGGAAATTTCCAAGTGTTGGATTTTTCCGTAGTTTAACGACGTTCTAAGTAGTGCAAGTAACGCGATGGTCCCTCTAGAAGACACAAACCTTAACTCGATTATGTGACCGTCTTGAACTGCCCTTTGAACCTTCGGGTTTGGGGCAGTACGGCGTGCCACATGTGAGGCGTTGGCTTGACCCTTCTACGGCTGGACCGTTGGTACTGAGGCACGAACGGAATGTTGTTAGACTTATTTCATGTGTTGAGCTGTATCGGGAAAACTTGGGTGTTCGATTGTTCGATCGAAAAGTTTAACATTTTCTATTTATCTGGAATGGGATACAATAATTGGAATTCACAAATAGTTATGTGATAACTGAATGAATGTTATAAACGTAGCAGTTTAGTCTCACTTGATCGGTTGCCACGGAATTTTGATGTGATCAAAAGTCCGTCGCAATCACGTAGCGTACGCGGATACTCGCCGGGTAAACTTAATAGACAGCCTCACTCCATAGCTCCGACCAAGTGACTGTAGGAGAACCCCGTCGCCGAAAGCATCTGTCCGGGTGCTCGCGGTAGCGGTGTTCCGCCTTGGTGCACTTCGTCGACGGTATCGGGGGTGCAGCCGTCTACTGAAGTTTGCGACGAGCATTCGATCAGGATGTCGGGAATCTTGTTGAATTGCCCGACTTGATATTGAAAAGAGTTTTCGATTTTGAGACTAAAATGCGGGGTTTATAATTGTTAGGCATGCGATGTCTAAGTAATTCATTTGGTCAGGCATGTGATGTCTGAGGTGATTGCGGATTCCAACTGTTGTAGTTTTACACTTTCTTTTCTGTGACCGTAAGTGTAATATGTGATATCGCCGGTTTCGTTGCTATACGTCAACGACAATTGGGATGCGCATATTTACTTACGTTGATGACATGTGATGTTATGTGTTGCTGGATATGTTATATTGGATCGTCGTGTTTGAATAGCCGGGGGTTTTTATGTGAGATGAGTGTTTTTCATTTTCATTCATGTAAAAACTTGTATGTAATATTCTTTTATTTGGGGCGCTTCCAGGTTGCGGGAGTTGTCACCTGTTGTATATTATTTACTTCTCCGCACTAGGATAGACCCAAGGAGGAGGGCACAAGTAACCGGGTTCTGGAGTCCAGTGGGAGACCAACTCGAGGAGTCGAGTCCGGGTCTCCTAACTCCAGAATTGGTAGGGTTGCTTGCCGCTCTCGTAGGGGTCTAGGGGTGTGGGTTTGGCTATTCATCACGACCGTGGAATCCGTGTTTTATACTGGCTCGTATTGAAAACACGGACGTCCTAGTATATCCAATATTTCATATGATTCTTCTGCTGCGATATCTGTGATGTGATCATGTGATGTTCAGTGATAGATACAGTATATAGTATATATGATATATTATATAGACGTGACTTATGTTTTACACCCGCGCTAGCCCTGCCCCGCTCTGCCGTTAGTTACCTAACCTAACGGTGCACGAGGGGACATCGAGGCGAATGCAGATGGCATAAGTGTACGTCGTATTTATCTGTGATGTTTAGGTAATTAAATGATGGGACTTCATTAATATGATTAATGAAATAAAAGAAACCTAAGATGTTGTAGAATCGAATTTCAAAATAAAACAGGTAGCTACAGTTCTTGCTTTGCACAGCGGTATATATGATATATCCTGCACCTTATTCGATGAGGAAAGGACCGAGATCCCTTCACCGGGAGTGACTCCTTTAGCAATAACTGGCAGATGCTACACACTCGGTTTGACTTTTGATTGCTTTTAAGAGTTTTTGCTTTGCACAGTGATATATATGATATATCCCGCACCTCATTCGACGAGGAAAGGACCGACGATCCCTTCATCGGGAGTGACACCTTTAGCAAAACTGGAAAAGCATCAAAAGCACTCCATTTTAAAAAACCATTTGATTCTACAACGATATCAAGTTCATTACGCAATAGGTTTTCAGAAAAACCTGTCGTAGCCCTCCGTCATTTCAGATAAGTACTAGTTAGTATTCGTGCTACGTTTGTTGACTATGTTAAGGCGTAGTGTGCGGTAGCTAACTATTGGTTATCTGTATTAGCATATGATGCGATTGGATTAGGGTAGTCGTGCGACTTTGTTGACTATGTTAAGGGTCGTGCGGGTGGGTTTAATTCAATCGGGAAATGACGGGTTGAACTTGACTAGCACTTATGATTTGTTGACTATGTTAAGGTCATATAGCTGCTAGGGGCAAAATATTATCGGGAATTTCAAGTGTTGAAATTTGCAATGAGATTGCATACCTTTTATGAGATAGTTGGATCCCGATACCAGCTGCGAGTAAGTGTTACTCCTGGGAGAGTTTTATACATTACAATTAGCCGATCAAGTAGGTGTCTAGAAAGGTGTTAACGGGGTTACGCCTCTGGGAAAACGAGGTTTACATTAATTAGGTTCGTGCGAAAGCACGGGGGACCTCCCTCAAAGTACCGACACTGGCCTGGCTGAAAGATTGGCGAACTTGTAGTGTGTAATTAATCCCGGCTAGTCTTTCCTTTTAGTGTTTGAAGGAAGATTTGATAAAAAGCAGTGGGAGCCATCCTGATTAGATAAAATAATAACCAATCTATTCTTGACAGAGCGCACGCTGAGTGTTTTCTTCTCTCTCTCTCCAGGTAGCGACCATATCACGCCTTAATCAAGATAATAATACGGATTATTGACCGAACCCGCTTGTTATACTGAGCTGGGGAACGTTGGTACCGCTCCAACTTATAATTGTTATAAGACAGAGCAGGAAATTGGGGAATACCAGATTTCCCGTGCCGCCCAAACGAAGAGAGTGCATGCTGATGCATCATCTTCGGGTGTGTTCATTACAAGAACTGTTTCTCAGTATTCTTTACGTCCTGGGTATATGATACCAGATCAGGATCCCAGATATGTAATCTATTACATAGGGCTACAGAAAGGTAGAGAACTGAGAATGGGTGATAAATTTCATGAGGCAGAAAACGGGGCAAGTGTTGCAGCCAAGTCTGTTGGTCACTGTCACCCTGTATTACCTATACATTGATTCTGAACGAATGTTATTAAGATACCGAACCTGATATACAAAATCATATCAGTCTCTTTATTAGTAAAGAAAGGATATAATTTTGTATTGTTGGATAATGTTTTGAACATTTCCTATATCAAAAGGTGATCGGTTCAGGCACGTTATCTAAAAACATTAATGTTCTAAATCAAACTACAGTTCTTAATATACGGAACACACACAAGAGGAAGAGTTCAGAAATGAACGAATCCTTCTTGAGGTATTGTAGACTAGGTCAGATCAATGCGACCCGACTGGCTAGAGTTACATATAGATGTATATTTAAATCAGTTTGAATTTACATCTTGTGAAACTCGCCAGTCATGTCACAAAGATAAGATGACCATAGCTCCGTTTATTGGAAACAGAGAAAGAGTTAGTAAACTCTTGGGATGATACATGTTGATGTATGTTAGGTCCCCTGTCTACACATGCCAGGACTGGTTCTTTGTACTTCATTACATTCTCTGATGATCTCTTTCGAGTTTCAGACCTATGTTCCTGTTGAAACACAAGTCCGAACCTTTTGAGATATTCACAGAATATAAGTTAGAAGTAGAGAACCAATATAAGGGTATAAGTATTATGTCCTTTGATGTGATCAAGAAGGAGAATACTTGAGCACGGAATTCCTGGACCATTCTAAAGGGGAATGAGATTCTCTCTCAGCATTACTCCTCCGAATACACCATAGCACGATGGTATATCGGGGAGGAGCAGAAACACCCTATATGATAAGGTGTGCTCTATGATGAGTACTACTGAGTTACCTATTTCCTTTTGGGAGTTATGCACTTGAGAAGCTGCATACCTATTGAATTGGGTTCCAATCAAATCAGTTGCCTACCGCTTCATATGTGATATGGAAAGGGAAGAGCCCATATCTTAAGTTGGTTAAGATTTGGGGTTGTCTGGCCTATGTCTAAAAGCAAAATCCGGACAAGCTCGAGGCAAGGACTGTAATGTAGAACTGGAAAGGTTCCAGCTATACAAACTACAGCTGATGATTTGATAGAACCAAAGTATTCAGTAGATACCAACGAACCTCAGCCTCTCCGCCGATCTAGTAGGGTTCCTCACCCACCTGAGAGATACTTCAGTTTCTCTATGACAGTGGGAGCGAGGATTGCATCATGAGATGATGACCCAACTAGTTTCGAGCTGGCCATCAGGAGTAGGACTCTATAAGAATGGCTGGATGTTTATCGATCTGAGATGGAATCCTTATACACCAACAAAGTATGGACTTTAGTTGCTATATCTGAAGGGTTAAATCCCCATCAGGAGCAAGTATATCTTGAGAAGATTACTTGGTGTAGATGGAAAAGTTGAGACTTTCAAAGCTAGACTTATTAAAAGTTTGCATCATTGACCAGGCGTGGATCATGATGAAACCTTTTCAAGTGACTATGCTTAAGTCCATCCAGATCCTACTTGCCACGGCTACATACCATAACTACGATATCTGGCGGTTGGGTGTCTTGACTGCTTTTCAAAATGATGATTTAGAAGAGTGTGTCTATAAGTGCACAGCCAGAGGGCTTCGTAGACAGTGGGAGCAGCGGAAACGTGTGCAAGATGCTTTATAGGATAAAGCAGGCATCGCGGAGTTGGAACATCTATTTTGATGCAGCAGTCAAAGAGTTTGACATCATCAAAATGGTAGATGAACCTTGTATAAACAAAAAGGTAGTAGGGAGTATGGTGACGATCCTCGTAGAGTACGTGGATGACATACTCTTGATAAGGAAGGAGTTTCCTATGCTACGCTCGATCAATCTCCGCTTATCACAATGATTCTCCATAAAGGATCAAAGTGATACCTCCTAAATCCTGGGTTTGGATCTATGAGATAGATCTAAATGGATGTTAGGATTCTCACTAGTTGTAGTGAGATGGTATCAATCGATCCTGGGGAGAATCACTGGAAGTGTTCCTGGGTGATAAAGACGACTGAATATCAGTCACAGGCATTGTCTATACCCTCAGTAAAGGGACGGTATATTGGAAGAGTTCCAAGCTAGATACCGTGACATACTAGACGATAAAGGCTGGATACATCGCTACTTAAGATGCTACCAAAGAGGCAGTCTGGGTGTATATTGGTTCATGAGATGAACTATGTTCCTCCCATTGTGTGACAATGGAGTTGTGGCTTATGCCAAGGAACGTCCGTCCCATCAGTGATCCAGACATATTCTAAGGCAGTATCACTTGATCATGGAGATGGTTGATCTCCAGGGAGATCGAGGTTAGAAGAGTAGACTAAGAGGACAACACAGCGGATCCACTCACAAAGGCCTGTTCCCAGAGAGAGATTTTTATGGGATGGTTGAGTATGAGATACTGCAACCACTGCTACTGATGGCCCTAGTGCAAGTGGGAGATTGTTAGTTATATGTATGCCCTAGAGGCCATTACTGTACATAGGATGTATATTGTAGTGGATGCTGGGACATATATAGGGAGGACTTTCTTGCTCGACATGATAGTATGCTATCTGGTTACCCTTTACCTTAACGTGTATGTTGATTGTCTCTCTGTTACATGTTGGTAAAGCCCTTAGGATCTGTACTTGACTACCTGGACTATGATGCGGATCATACTAGTGGGGACATGGTAGTCCATAAGTACATCCTTCAAAGTCCCTAGTCGAGGGTGTATCGAGACGGGGCATCGATATACCAGAGTAGACTAGCGTATACCTTCTCAACCCATATAGATGGGCGATGGATAATCCCATATCCATCGGTGTTTGACATCAGAGGAGATATACGGGTGCTCAGTAGAGACTGGGTACACTGGACGGACTCGCCGAGAACTCCCAGATGGTATTATACCTCACGTCAGATGGCAGTTCTCTGGTGACACTGGTACAGAGTTGTCTGTTGACCCGAGATCGTCATAGAGTCTTGTGTGGTTCCCACTGTGCTTTGATTTCCATCTTACCACGTCCAAGAGGGCGTGCAAAATGGTGGTTTTTGGGTACAGTCCCGAGTCACATGGAGGCAATGAGCGATAGGAGGGGATTCGTCTCTCCCGGTATAGGGGGTTGATGTTGCGCTGTGTTCGATTGGCTATAACAGGAAATCCCTGGCCAGGGTTGCTGAGATTTACTGGTAAGTGTTACCAGTAGTTTCTCGAACAGTTATAGACCTCATATCGACACGACTTATTGAGCTATTGGGGTCTGACGTTTACCACCCCTAGGCGAGATATGCGACAGATCAGACGATCAGACCGGACTGTACGGTAGTGTTACTGGTCGGATTCACTGGAGTGTGAGCGGGCTTCCTCGTCGATCTTCAGATCGCTCAATACCCGGGTGGCCGTTACGTTTAGCAGACCGCTTGCGGCTTGTGGATGTTTGATATGATCATCATCCGCTGCCGGCGTATTGACGAGTCTTTAGAGTCCTACACAGAGGTTTCCTGGCTCAAGCGAAACGAAATAGGAGCGCATATGAGATATGTGCGGGACCGAGAATAATACGAGTATGTGATACTGTATTCAATTCTCGCGATGTGACATTGATCGGTTATATGCGATATAGCCGGGTTATCGGATCAAGTGTTGATTCGATAAGATGTTACTAATGATACCAGTCGGTTATGTGCGCATGACCGGATCATTGAATCAAGTGTTGATTTAATGATTTAATGTATAATTATATATTTGATATATTACTTTGCATTAAGTAGTATCGGTTCACTTTAGACGGATTTTCTCACTTGGTTCGTGCGCATTGCATATGCGATATGTTTTTGTGCACTTGTATGTATCATGTTTGATGATGCATGCTAACTTGAGTTTGTGTAAAGATTAAACCATGGTTATTCAAATGGTTAGGGTTTTGTTTTTCATATCTATTTATTTATTTATTTATTTATTTTCTTTTTGGAAAATGAAATGAGAAGAATGGTGGCTTGTTTTGGATTGTAGTTGAAGATTCATGAACCTTTGACTTTGTCCACCATTCTTATCTCATGCTTAACCTAACCATTTGTTTTAACCCTAGTTCAATCTCTACACTTTACCATGGTTTAGTTATGATAAGTTTTGATTATTTTCTTTTCTTTTTCTAATTAACTTATCATAAGCTTCTTCTTCTTCTTCCTTGACTTCAAGAAGAAAAGCTTCACCTCCATCAATGGTGAATTGAGCAAACAAGTGAGAAATCCAATTCTAAAGTTAACCCAACTCCTATTTCTTCATCCTCTACCTCTTGCCAAGTAGTAGAGTGTGTTTACTTCACAAGTTTCATGACTTGGTGAAGTTGTGAGCTTGATCTAGCGATGCCTCGACGTAGATCATCTTCGGCATGGACATCGACGACCTAGCTTGCCCATTCTCCGACGAAGCCGATCCTAGAGCCCGGATTTGACTTGGACAGCGGAGAGGACTTCGTTGCGGAGCTATGGAGGTGGAGCACCGGATCTACAAAGGTTGTATTTCCGTTTTCTCATTAGTTAAATGTTAACTAGTTCTTTGTTCGCCTAGACATCTAGTTATCGATCCGTAGTTTAGGGTTTGTAGGCACCATAATTTTTGAAATTGCCATGGTTGATGGCTTGGGAGACCTCACTAGAGTGCCTAGTGAGCCTACAGTGGTATCAGAGCCTAGCTAGAGCCTTAGGCGAAGTCCAGACGGAATTTGAAGTCCGATCGAACCAAAACTTAACCCGGAAAATTGCTCTCTGTCCTTTTTTGAAAACAGTGGTTTTTTCAACATTAAAAATATTCAGAATAATAAGCAGGTGAATATAAGAAAAACTGTGAAATTCGTGCCCCTATCTCTTTCAAACTGCCGCGGTTCCGCGGCACGAGCAAGGCTCGGCGGCGGTTCCGCGGCGGTATGGCCGAATTATTTTAATTTATTTGCACAGTAATTCTTTATTTCCAGTTCTTCTTTTTCTGGGAATTTTTAATAATTTTTCAAGAGTTGAATTCTCAGAGGTGGTTTTGGGGTTTCAGAGTTTCGATGGGAATATCAAATTTTCTCTGTGTGGCTTTCCGGATAAATCTTAGAATATGTTAAAAAGTTCGACCGGATATAAATACCCAATTTTTCCCCTGTCGGGAAATTTCCAAGTGTTGGATTTTTCCGTAGTTTAACGACGTTCTAAGTAGTGCAAGTAACGCGATGGTCCCTCTAGAAGACACAAACCTTAACTCGATTATGTGACCGTCTTGAACTGCCCTTTGAACCTTCGGGTTTGGGGCAGTACGGCGTGCCACATGTGAGGCGTTGGCTTGACCCTTCTACGGCTGGACCGTTGGTACTGAGGCACGAACGGAATGTTGTTAGACTTATTTCATGTGTTGAGCTGTATCGGGAAAACTTGGGTGTTCGATTGTTCGATCGAAAAGTTTAACATTTTCTATTTATCTGGAATGGGATACAATAATTGGAATTCACAAATAGTTATGTGATAACTGAATGAATGTTATAAACGTAGCAGTTTAGTCTCACTTGATCGGTTGCCACGGAATTTTGATGTGATCAAAAGTCCGTCGCAATCACGTAGCGTACGCGGATACTCGCCGGGTAAACTTAATAGACAGCCTCACTCCATAGCCCCGACCAAGTGACTGTAGGAGAACCCCGTCGCCGAAAGCATCTGTCCGGGTGCTCGCGGTAGCGGTGTTCCGCCTTGGTGCACTTCGTCGACGGTATCGGGGGTGCAGCCGTCTACTGAAGTTTGCGACGAGCATTCGATCAGGATGTCGGGAATCTTGTTGAATTGCCCGACTTGATATTGAAAAGAGTTTTCGATTTTGAGACTAAAATGCGGGGTTTATAATTGTTAGGCATGCGATGTCTAAGTAATTCATTTGGTCAGGCATGTGATGTCTGAGGTGATTGCGGATTCCAACTGTTGTAGTTTTACACTTTCTTTTCTGTGACCGTAAGTGTAATATGTGATATCGCCGGTTTCGTTGCTATACGTCAACGACAATTGGGATGCGCATATTTACTTACGTTGATGACATGTGATGTTATGTGTTGCTGGATATGTTATATTGGATCGTCGTGTTTGAATAGCCGGGGGTTTTTATGTGAGATGAGTGTTTTTCATTTTCATTCATGTAAAAACTTGTATGTAATATTCTTTTATTTGGGGCGCTTCCAGGTTGCGGGAGTTGTCACCTGTTGTATATTATTTACTTTTCCGCACTAGGATAGACCCAAGGAGGAGGGCACAAGTAACCGGGTTCTGGAGTCCAGTGGGAGACCAACTCGAGGAGTCGAGTCCGGGTCTCCTAACTCCAGAATTGGTAGGGTTGCTTGCCGCTCTCGTAGGGGTCTAGGGGTGTGGGTTTGGCTATTCATCACGACCGTGGAATCCGTGTTTTATACTGGCTCGTATTGAAAACACGGACGTCCTAGTATATCCAATATTTCATATGATTCTTCTGCTGCGATATCTGTGATGTGATCATGTGATGTTCTGTGATAGATACAGTATATAGTATATATGATATATTATATAGACGTGACTTATGTTTTACACCCGCGCTAGCCCTGCCCCGCTCTGCCGTTAGTTACCTAACCTAACGGTGCACGAGGGGACATCGAGGCGAATGCAGATGGCATAAGTGTACGTCGTATTTATCTGTGATGTTTAGGTAATTAAATGATGGGACTTCATTAATATGATTAATGAAATAAAAGAAACCTAAGATGTTGTAGAATCGAATTTCAAAATAAAACAGGTAGCTACAGTTCTTGCTTTGCACAGCGGTATATATGATATATCCTGCACCTTATTCGATGAGGAAAGGACCGAGATCCCTTCACCGGGAGTGACTCCTTTAGCAATAACTGGCAGATGCTACACACTCGGTTTGACTTTTGATTGCTTTTAAGAGTTTTTGCTTTGCACAGTGATATATATGATATATCCCGCACCTCATTCGACGAGGAAAGGACCGACGATCCCTTCATCGGGAGTGACTCCTTTAGCAAAACTGGAAAAGCATCAAAAGCACTCCATTTTAAAAAACCATTTGATTCTACAACGATATCAAGTTCATTACGCAATAGGTTTTCAGAAAAACCTGTCGTAGCCCTCCGTCATTTCAGATAAGTACTAGTTAGTATTCGTGCTACGTTTGTTGACTATGTTAAGGCGTAGTGTGCGGTAGCTAACTATTGGTTATCTGTATTAGCATATGATGCGATTGGATTAGGGTAGTCGTGCGACTTTGTTGACTATGTTAAGGGTCGTGCGGGTGGGTTTAATTCAATCGAGAAATGACGGGTTGAACTTGACTAGCACTTATGATTTGTTGACTATGTTAAGGTCATATAGCTGCTAGGGGCAAAATATTATCGGGAATTTCAAGTGTTGAAATTTGCAATGAGATTGCATACCTTCTATGAGATAGTTGGATCCCGATACCAGCTGCGAGTAAGTGTTACTCCTGGGAGAGTTTTATACATTATAATTAGCCGATCAAGTAGGTGTCTAGAAAGGTGTTAACGGGGTTACGCCTCTGGGAAAACGAGGTTTACATTAATTAGGTTCGTGCGAAAGCACGGGGGACCTCCCTCGAAGTACCGACACTGGCCTGGCTGAAAGATTGGCGAACTTGTAGTGTGTAATTAATCCCGGCTAGTCTTTCCTTTTAGTGTTTGAAGGAAGATTTGATAAAAAGCAGTGGGAGCCATCCTGATTAGATAAAATAATAACCAATCTATTCTTGACAGAGCGCACGCTGAGTGTTTTCTTCTCTCTCTCTCCAGGTAGCGACCATATCACGCCTTAATCAAGATAATAATACGGATTATTGACCGAACCCGCTTGTTATACTGAGCTGGGGAACGTTGGTACCGCTCCAACTTATAATTGTTATAAGACAGAGCAGGAAATTAGGGAATACCAGATTTCCCGTGCCGCCCAAACGAAGAGAGTGCATGCTGATGCATCATCTTCGGGTGTGTTCATTACAAGAACTGTTTCTCAGTATTCTTTACGTCCTGGGTATATGATACCAGATCAGGATCCCAGATATGTAATCTGTTACATAGGGCTACAGAAAGGTAGAGAACTGAGAATGGGTGATAAGTTTCATGAGGCAGAAAACGGGGCAAGTGTTGCAGCCAAGTCTGTTGGTCACTGTCACCCTGTATTACCTATACATTGATTCTGAACGAATGTTATTAAGATACCGAACCTGATATACAAAATCATATCAGTCTCTTTATTAGTAAAGAAAGGATATAATTTTGTATTGTTGGATAATGTTTTGAACATTTCCTATATCAAAAGTTGATCGGTTCAGGCACGTTATCTAAAAACATTAATGTTCTAAATCAAACTACAGTTCTTAATATACGGAACACACACAAGAGGAAGAGTTCAGAAATGAACGAATCCTTCTTGAGGTATTGTAGACTAGGTCAGATCAATGCGACCCGACTGGCTAGAGTTACATATAGATGTATATTTAAATCAGTTTGAATTTACATCTTATGAAACTCGCCAGTCATGTCACAAAGATAAGATGACCATAGCTCCGTTTATTGGAAACAGAGAAAGAGTTAGTAAACTCTTGGGATGATACATGTTGATGTATGTTAGGTCCCCTGTCTACACATGCCAGGACTGGTTCTTTGTACTTCATTACATTCTCTGATGATCTCTTTCTAGTTTCAGACCTATGTTCCTGTTGAAACACAAGTCCGAACCTTTTGAGATATTCACAGAATATAAGTTAGAAGTAGAGAACCAATATAAGGGTATAAGTATTATGTCCTTTGATTTGATCAAGAAGGAGAATACTTGAGCACGGAATTCCGGGACCATTCTAAAGGGGAATGAGATTCTCTCTCAGCATTACTCCTCCGAATACACCATAGCACGATGGTATATCGGGGAGGAGCAGAAACACCCTATATGATAAGGTGTGCTCTATGATGAGTACTACTGAGTTACCTATTTCCTTTTGGGAGTTATGCACTTGAGAAGCTGCATACCTATTGAATTGGGTTCCAATCAAATCAGTTGCCTACCGCTTCATATGTGATATGGAAAGGGAAGAGCCCATATCTTAAGTTGGTTAAGATTTGGGGTTGTCTGGCCTATGTCTAAAAGCAAAATCCGGACAAGCTCGAAGCAAGGACTGTAATGTAGAACTGGAAAGGTTCCAGCTATACAAACTACAGCTGATGATTTGATAGAACCAAAGTATTCAGTAGATACCAACGAACCTCAGCCTCTCCGCCGATCTAGTAGGGTTCCTCACCCACCTGAGAGATACTTCAGTTTCTCTATGACAGTGGGAGCGAGGATTGCATCATGAGATGATGACCCAACTAGTTTCGAGCTGGCCATCAGGAGTAGGACTCTGTAAGAATGGCTGGATGTTTATCGATCTGAGATGGAATCCTTATACACCAACAAAGTATGGACTTTAGTTGCTATATCTGAAGGGTTAAATCCCCATCAGGAGCAAGTATATCTTGAGAAGATTACTTGGTGTAGATGGAAAAGTTGAGACTTTCAAAGCTAGACTTATTAAAAGTTTGCATCATTGACCAGGCGTGGATCATGATGAAACCTTTTCAAGTGACTATGCTTAAGTCCATCCAGATCCTACTTGCCACGGCTACATACCATAACTACGATATCTGGCGGTTGGGTGTCTTGACTGCTTTTCTAAATGATGATTTAGAAGAGTGTGTCTATAAGTACACAGCCAGAGGGCTTCGTAGACAGTGGGAGCAGCGGAAACGTGTGCAAGATGCTTTATAGGATAAAGCAGGCATCGCGGAGTTGGAACATCTATTTTGATGCAGCAGTCAAAGAGTTTGACATCATCAAAATGGTAGATGAACCTTGTATAAACAAAAAGGTAGTAGGGAGTATGGTGATGATCCTCGTAGAGTACGTGGATGACATACTCTTGATAAGGAAGGAGTTTCCTATGCTACGCTCGATCAATCTCCGCTTATCACAATGATTCTCCATAAAGGATCAAAGTGATACCTCCTAAATCCTGGGTTTGGATCTATGAGATAGATCTAAATGGATGTTAGGATTCTCACTAGTTGTAGTGAGATGGTATCAATCGATCCTGGGGAGAATCACTGGAAGTGTTCCTGGGTGATAAAGACGACTGAATGTCAGTCACAGGCATTGTCTATACCCTCAGTAAAGGGACGGTATATTGGAAGAGTTCCAAGCTAGATACCGTGACATACTAGACGATAAAGGCTGGATACATCGCTACTTAAGATGCTACCAAAGAGGCAGTCTGGGTGTATATTGGTTCATGAGATGAACTATGTTCCTCCCATTGTGTGACAATGGAGTTGTGGCTTATGCCAAGGAACGTCCGTCCCATCAGTGATCCAGACATATTCTAAGGCAGTATCACTTGATCATGGAGATGGTTGATCTCCAGGGAGATCGAGGTTAGGAGAGTAGACTAAGAGGACAACACAGCGGATCCACTCACAAAGGCCTGTTCCCAGAGAGAGATTTTTATGGGATGGTTGAGTATGAGATACTGCAACCACTGCTACTGATGGCCCTAGTGCAAGTGGGAGATTGTTAGTTATATGTATGCCCTAGAGGCCATTACTGTACATAGGATGTATATTGTAGTGGATGCTGGGACATATATAGGGAGGACTTTCTTGCTCGACATGATAGTATGCTATCTGGTTACCCTTTACCTTAACGTGTATGTTGATTGTCTCTCTGTTACATGTTGGTAAAGCCCTTAGGATCTGTACTTGACTACCTGGACTATGATGCGGATCATACTAGTGGGGACATGGTAGTCCATAAGTACATCCTTCAAAGTCCCTAGTCGAGGGTGTATCGAGACGGGGCATCGATATACCAGAGTAGACTAGCGTATACCTTCTCAACCCATATAGATGGGCGATGGATAATCCCATATCCATCGGTGTTTGACATCAGAGGAGATATACGGGTGCTCAGTAGAGACTGGGTACACTGGACGGACTCGCCGAGAACTCCCAGATGGTATTATACCTCACGTCAGATGGCAGTTCTCTGGTGACACTGGTACAGAGTTGTCTGTTGACCCGAGATCGTCATAGAGTCTTGTGTGGTTCCCACTGTGCTTTGATTTCCACCTTACCACGTCCAAGAGGGCGTGCAAAACGGTGGTTTTTGGGTACAGTCCCGAGTCACATGGAGGCAATGAGCGATAGGAGGGGATTCGTCTCTCCCGGTATAGGGGGTTGATGTTGCGCTGTGTTCGATTGGCTATAATAGGAAATCCCTGGCCAGGGTTGCTGAGATTTACTGGTAAGTGTTACCAGTAGTTTCTCGAACAGTTATAGACCTCATATCGACATGACTTATTGAGCTATTGGGGTCTGACGTTTACCACCCCTAGGCGAGATATGCGACAGATCAGACGATCAGACCGGACTGTACGGTAGTGTTACTGGTCGGATTCACTGGAGTGTGAGCGGGCTTCCTCGTCGATCTTCAGATCGCTCAATACCCGGGTGGCCGTTACGTTTAGCAGACCGCTTGCGGCTTGTGGATGTTTGATATGATCATCATCCGCTGCCGGCGTATTGACGAGTCTTTAGAGTCCTACACAGAGGTTTCCTGGCTCAAGCGAAACGAAATAGGAGCGCATATGAGATATGTGCGGGACCGAGAATAATACGAGTATGTGATACTGTATTCGATTCTCGCGATGTGACATTGATCGGTTATATGCGATATAGCCGGGTTATCGGATCAAGTGTTGATTCGATAAGATGTTACTAATGATACCAGTCGGTTATGTGCGCATGACCGGATCATTGAATCAAGTGTTGATTTAATGATTTAATGTATAATTATATATTTGATATATTACTTTGCATTAAGTAGTATCGGTTCACTTTAGACGGATTTTCTCACTTGGTTCGTGCGCATTGCATATGCGATATGTTTTTGTGCACTTGTATGTATCATGTTTGATGATGCATGCTAACTTGAGTTTGTGTAAAGATTAAACCATAGTTATTCAAATGGTTAGGGTTTTGTTTTTCATATCTATTTATTTATTTTCTTTTTGGAAAATGAAATGAGAAGAATGGTGGCTTGTTTTGGATTGTAGTTGAAGATTCATGAACCTTTGACTTTGTCCACCATTCTTATCTCATGCTTAACCTAACCATTTGTTTTAACCCTAGTTCAATCTCTACACTTTACCATGGTTTAGTTATGATAAGTTTTGATTATTTTCTTTTCTTTTTCTAATTAACTTATCATAAGCTTCTTCTTCTTCTTCCTTGACTTCAAGAAGAAAAGCTTCACCTCCATCAATGGTGAATTGAGCAAACAAGTGAGAAATCCAATTCTAAAGTTAACCCAACTCCTATTTCTTCATCCTCTACCTCTTGCCAAGTAGTAGAGTGTGTTTACTTCACAAGTTTCATGACTTGGTGAAGTTGTGAGCTTGATCTAGCGATGCCTCGACGTAGATCATCTTCGGCATGGACATCGACGACCTAGCTTGCCCATTCTCCGACGAAGCCGATCCTAGAGCCCGGATTTGACTTGGACAGCGGAGAGGACTTCGTTGCGGAGCTATGGAGGTGGAGCACCGGATCTACAAAGGTTGTATTTCCGTTTTCTCATTAGTTAAATGTTAACTAGTTCTTTGTTCGCCTAGACATCTAGTTATCGATCCGTAGTTTAGGGTTTGTAGGCACCATAATTTTTGAAATTGCCATGGTTGATGGCTTGGGAGACCTCACTAGAGTGCCTAGTGAGCCTACATTCGGTACACCAAAAAGAATCATTTCTGACAACGGGCCTTCTTTCAAGAGCTTCAATGTCTCAAGGTTCGCTACTCAGCACAAGATAGACTGGAGATATTCCTCCATCTATAATCCAAGATCCAATGGGCTAGCCGAAACCTTCAATAAGACTCTATGCAAGCTCCTGAGGAAAAATGCTTCAGCCAACAAGAGAGACTGGAATCTCAAACTTCACGAGGCGTTGTGGGCATATCGTACCACGCACCGTACTCCAACTCAGTCCACTCCATACTCATTGCTCTTCGGAGTGGAGGCGGTCCTCCCCCTCGAAGTCGAAGTTCCAAGCTTAAGAATGGTCGTTCAGCACGAGTTGACGGAGGAGGAAAATGTGCTCCTTCGACCTGAAAAGCTCGATGCCCTCGAAGAAAAGAGGCTCGCGGTGCAGCAAAATCTAGAGCTATACCGAGCCCAAATGTCACAGGCCTATGACAAGATAACCCGTCTCTGCGCTTTCAAGAAAGGTGAATTGGTGTTGGTCCTCAAAAGACCGATCATCCCCAATCGACATGCCAAGGGAAAATTCGAGCCAAACTGGGAAGGACCATACGTCATCAAGAAAGTGTTCGACGGAGGATCCTACCAACTAATAAGTGCCGAGGGAGAAAGGCCCATGCCACCCATCAATGGCCGATATTTCAAGAAATACTACACGTGAATGCTCTAAGTCGCAGGCGAATTGAGCACATCAGCCCTACGGTCTGGATCATACATCCAGCAAAACCGTATACAATCCACGGGCGTAAATGACCCCTATCTCTCCCAAATCCTGCCGGTGAGACAACTTTTCAAGTCCCACCAGCGGCAAAAAAAAACGAAAAAAAAGGAAAAAAAAAGAAAAAAGAAAAAAAAAAAGGTATGTCCACAAGCAAAACGAGCACGGATGAAAATCCGAAAGGGCTCCGTGAGTAAAAACAGCAGGACTACTGGCGAGTTTGTGAAAACCCGAAAGGGTGCAAACTCGTGAAAAGAGATGAAATACACTTGCAAAGTTCTCTCGACCTTGTGAGGAGAAAACCCCTGCGTGAGATCCTTACGACTCGCAAAAGAGCAACACACTTAGGAATCCTCATGATTCCTAAGGAGAACATACAACCTGTGAGATCCTCTCGACTCGTAGGGAGAAAATGCTTTTATGAGACCCTCGCGGCTCATAAAATTGAAAAGCCTTAGGTGATAGGTACCCAAACCTGTCTCCTAGGCCATCGTTCCCAAACGGGCAACGGTAAATGATGAGTCGCTCCTAGCATTTATCTTCTGTATTAGTGGTGCTGATGCCGACCAAAAAACCAAATCCCAAGTCCTCCCAAGGCAAATGATGAGTTGCTCCCGGCAATATTCCAGTGTAGCAAGGCTGATGCCAAACAAGATCCAAATTCTAAGTCCCCAAACGGCGAATGATGAGTCGCTCTTGGTACCATATTCCAGTGTAGCGATGCAGACGCCAACCAAAATCCAATTTCTTAAAATTCTCCAGCCCTACGGCCAGTCCCCAAATTGACTGCCGTATACAATTCACGGGCTCAAATAATTCTCATCATACGCATGTCCCACCACAATCACCAGTTACGCGGCTGGTCTCCGCCTTCGGAATTATGCTCCATTGAGAAGACCCACTCATGTGTCCTCACGATACATGAGGAGAACAAACCTTTGTGGGATCCTTACGACTCATAAAGGAAAAGCACACTTAGGAATCCTCATGACTCCTATGGAGAAAATACACCTGCGGGATCCTTACGACTCGTAGGGAGAAAATGCTTTTATGGGACCCTCACGGCCCATAAAATTGAAAAGCCTTAGGTGATAGGGACCTAAACCTGTCTCCTAAGCCATCGCTCCCCTAACTGGAATAGGCAAATGATGAATTGCACCTGGCACGTGTGCTTCAGTGTTAGCAACGCTGATGCCTACCCTAACCCCAAAATCCCAAACTCCAATCCAATAGACCCCTAAGTCTTTAAACTAGGAACAGATGACCCCTAAGTTGTTAAACTGGGAACAGATGACCCGTAAGTCGTTAAACTGGGAACGAGGGAAATCTCCTCATGGCAGATGATGATTCGCTCCTGGTACCATATTCCAGTGCAGCGATGCTGATGCCAAACCAAAACCAAAATCCCCAAATCCTGTCATGACAAATGATGATTCGCTCCTGGTACCATATTCCAGCGTAGCGATGCTGATGTCAACCCAAATCACATCAAGTCAACAAAACAACCAATGACCTCCCTGGCAGAATCAAATTCCACCTCGAAAACAAGTCAACTTCATCCCTGACGCCGCAAGAAGCGGGGCAAGTCAAATCCAGAATCGACCGTCCACGTCGCTAAAATGGCAGCATCGACCGTCCACATCGCTAAAAGGGCAGCAACGACCGTCAAAGTCACAAAAAGGGCAGAACCGAACGTCCACGTCGCTAAAATGGCAGCATCGACCGTCCACGTCGCTAAAATGGCAGCGCCGACCATCCAAGTCGCAAAAAGGGCAGCATCGACCGGCCACGTCGCAAAAAGGGCAGCACCGACTGTCCAAGTCGCAAAAAGAGCAGTATCGACCGTCCACGTCGCTAAAATGGCAGCACCGACTATCCAAGTCGCAAAAAGGGCAGCATCGACCGTCCACATCGCAAAAAGGGCAGCATCGACCATCCAAGTCGCAAAAAGGGCAGCATCGACCGTCCAAGTCGCAAAAAGGGCAGCATCAACCGTCTACGTCGCTAAAATGGAAGCACCGACCGTCCAAGTCACAAAAAGGGAAGCATCGACCATCCACGTCGCAAAAAGGGCAGCACCGACCGTCCAAGTCGCAAAAAGGGCAGCATCGACCGTCCACGCCGCTAAAAAGGCAGCACCGACCGTCCAAGTCGCAAAAGGGTAGCATCGACTGTCCAATTCGCTAAAGGGCAGCATCGACCGTCCAAGTCGCAAAAAGGGCAGCATTGACCGTCCATGTCATAAAAAGGGCAGCACAGGATTCCTACAAAGCGGGAACCAGATAACTCCAGGCCAGGGAAACGTCTATCACGGACACTCCGTCTCGGAGATATGTCAAGCAACGACTGTCCATGTCGTAAAAAGTGCAATGCCAGCTTCCAAAAAAGAAGGAACCAAATCAGGTCGCCTCCAAGTAAAAGAAGATCCATCAATTTCATGCACATGACCCACATATGTGGTGTGCATTTATTGATGGGGGCAATTTGTTGGGGAAAAAATTTACATCTCGGTTGACCAAGTCAAAATCAAAGTCAACCCCATACCAAGTGGGCCCAAGCCCAGATCCAGTGGGCACATGCCCAGGTCGAGCCCCAACATGAAGCGGGCGGCCTCCCCCCATGCCAAGATAAAAATTTTGTAATAAATAATTTTGTTCTATTTATTTTATTCTATTTTACGGATAAATGTAAGAAAAATAGGCATAAAGCAAGATTTTTGTAAAGCCCATGGCTTATGTGCAAAAGGAAATGGCACATGAGCCATGAGATAGGCAAAATGCCATTTTGTGAAGCCCAAGGGGCTATGTGTAAAGTGTATAGCCTATAAAGGCAATGATAATGAAAATATCTCAGAACATTTTTTCTCTCTCCAAAAAATTTTTAGATCTAAGATCTTTCTCCTTCCTCAAGATTCTATAACCTTCTTCTTACTTTTGAATTAAACCAAGAGTTTTACTCTTCATTTTATAAAACTAAATAGTTTTTCACCACAAAACCCATAAAGGGGAACTCACATCTTCCATTAGATCTCAAAAAGAGGAGATTTTTAACATCTCACATCTCTTGATCTTCAAGATCCTGACAACAGAGGAGGAAGAAGAAGACCAATCTCCAGAAACCCCACTTTGGGGAAGAACTAGGGCTCAAAGGGAGAAGCCCTTCATCAGCTTCAAAACAGCTTAGGAGTTTTCACTCCACCCTAATTTCTCTTTCGAGAATTTCTGGGGCTAAAAGCCTCTTTTTCTGGCCGGCGCCCAAGCGCTCAAGCACCCAGCGCTCAAGCGCCCAGCGCTCAAGCGCTAAGCGCCCACGTACCGACACGTGGCGTGCTAGCGCTTAGATCTCGAGCGCCCAGCGCTCAAGCGCCAAGCGCTCAAGTGCCAAGCGCCCACGTTCCGACACGTAGCGCGCTAGTGCTCGAGCGCCTGGCGCTCCAGCGCAAAGCGCACACGTGCCAACACGTGGCGCGCTAGCGCTCGAGCGCCCTGCGCTCCAGTGCAGAGTGCCCATGTGCCGACACATGGCGCGCCTGCTCTCCAGCGCCCTGCACTCAAGCACAGAGCGCCCACGTGCCGACATGTGGAGTGCCAGTGCTTAAGCGCCCAGCGCTCAAGTGCAAAGCGCCCACATGCCGACACATGGCACGCTAGCGCCAAAGCGCACAGCACCTAAGCGCACAGTGCTCAAGGCACTGACCCCACGCGTCCTTTGAGCGCTTTTTCCCTTTTTTTATATATATATACATGTATATAAATGTGTTGGATATAGTGCCCTCAAAGTCAATTATTGGATCGCAGGCATGTGATTGCAATGATTGCGGAGGACCAATACCGGTAGGACAGTCTTACTCGAGATGATAGTATGCTATCTGGTTTGCCTTTATCAGTCGTGTACAGGTTCAGGTGACTGATCACTGTTACACGTTGATAGAGCCCTTAGGATCTTGCTTGACTACCAACAGTATGATGGCGATCATATACGTGAGAGTTGGGTAGTCTATAAGCACATCCTTAATTGTGGTCTCTAGTCATGAGAGTTTCGAGACAAGGCATCGATACTCCAGAGTAGACTAGTGTATACAATCGATACCCCGACGAGGGGCGGCGGCCGGTCTCACAAGCCACTGGTGTCAGTTGGATCACCTAAGATATATACAGGTGCTCATTGGGTTATGAGTACACCGGACAGGACTCGCCGGGAACCTGCTACTTGGTATTATATCTAGCGTCAGATAGCAGTTCCCTGGTGACGTGTGTACAGGTTAGTTCATCGACCTGAGGTCATCATTTGTCTCGTCTGAGTTCCCACTGTGCTTTGATTTCTACCTTACCACGGCTCAAAGGAGTCGTGCAAACAGGTCTTATTTGGGTACAGTCCCGAGCCACATGGAGGCAAGTGAGCGGATCGGCAGGGGATTCGTCTCTCCCGGTATTGGGGGTGAGATAGCGCTGTGTCTAGGAAAGCCATTACACAAAACCCTCGGCCGAGTTAGGAGATTTACTGATAGGTACTCCAGTAGTATCTCAGGGTGTTCTGGGCTACACTCCGACACGACTTATACCGCTATTGGGGGTCTGATGTTACCAGCCCCTAGGCCGATATGCGATACTCATAGACGAATGGACCGGACTGTATGTATATTGTCACTGTTAGGATCAGTAGGGTTCTAGGATGAGTTCGCTCATCGGCTTCCCTTGAGGCCAGTATATAAACAGCCATTACGCACAGCTCGTGCCGTTGACGGTTCGTGGTTAAACCCACTGCCACGGTACTGAGGAGTCATTAGAGTCCCCCACAGATTGTTTCCCAAGTTCGGCCGAAATGTTGTAGAGGCCGTATGGTTTTATTGCAGGGTTCGGAAAATGCACGTGCGTTTACGCACGTGTCATATTTCGGGCAGATAATACTGGTGGGCTTTAGTTTAAGCCGGATCCATGTATTATATTTTTTAGATATAATATCTTTGTCTCAGTTGCATTTGTATTCGGTCGTAATACAAATGTGGGTATGTTTATACAGTTACGGAGTTATCTTGAAATTCGTTTCGGGATCGCTTTTGGAAGTTGCCATCTTTCTATCACCCGTATTAATCATTCGGTTTAATACGGATTTATCTTTTCTTGAGGTGAGTCATGAGTGTTGAAGGTTCTAGAAGCTTCTAGATGGTGACTAGGCTAGTGAGTCATTAGTGCATTTAATAATGGATGATGACTAGGTTAATGATTCATCATTTGCGTTTAATGTTTTATGCAAGGTGTTAAATGAATCATTCATTCATTTAATGTTATGGTCACCTTCCCGTTTTCCTACCCACACCCCCTCCTCATATATGGCCGGCTCCTCCCCTCCTCCTCACTAACTTACTTGTTTTGGGAAAAAGATTATGATGGATTAATTTTGATTAAAAAGATTATGGTTTTGGGTTCATGGAAATTTGATAGTTCATTTCTCATTTCATTCCATTCAAAAAGGCAACTTCATTAACCGTTCATCCATGGTTTTGGATGTAACGAGACAAAGTGTTCTACTCATTCTCTATATCAATCTTGGTCATCTCTTTTAGCAGACTTGTTGACCGAGTTGCCTCGGTTCAGAGGCGGGAGCCCGTTTAAAGATCTGTAGATATGGTGCCACCTCGACGAGGAGCTAGGAGATCGGAGCAGCCGCAACGGAGCGTAGGATGATGGTTAAAGAACGAAGGACTCGGATCGTTCGGTATAACCTTTCTACCCACTTTGTAGTTTGTTAGTTTAGCAATAATGGCAGATCCGGGTTATAGTATGCGATAGCGCCAGTATAAAAGGTTTTTTTCCGCATTTGGCGTCAGTGTGACGGCCGGGGCGCTACCGTAGACTTACACTGGTATCAGAGCCTCGCCATTAAGCTTTACTAACTTGTGCTAACGCATTTAAAATATCGATCGAACAGAATTTCGAAAACTACAATTTTCTGTACAAAAGTTTCTGTCGATTTTAAATCTGGTCTAAAAATTATTTTAAGCATCACAGAAAAACGAGCAGGCTTTTTGAAGAACACAGCAGAAATCTGATCCTCTGACTCGTCCGTACGGCCGCGGAACCGCCGCCAAAGCCATGCTTTGGCCGCGGATCCGCGGCCGTCTTGGAGCTTCAGAGGGTCAAATTTCTTCTGGGGATTCTATACAGTGAATTGTGGTTTCTGGAATATTTCTTGTGGGCCCAGATTTTGTTACTGTACAGCAGATGTACGTGGGGCCCACTTCGGGAAGTTTTGTCGATCGAAATTTTAAACTTGTTAGATTGCAGTACTTACATTATATCTCCGACCGTGAATGTCATTCGAGTGTTACACCGCGTCTAATTGCTATAGTTCTTTTAGACGGGTTTGCGAACGTGACATTCGCGTTGATGTTCTGTGTTGTGCTGTGATGTTGCGAATTTGTCGTGGTGGATAGCAGTGTGCAATGATAGTGAAGCTTGAATTTATTTGTACATTTGATATTGCGGGGCGAGTGTCCAACATGTGAACTGCCGTCACTGGCTGTTTGTATAATATTCTTTTGGGCCACGACCGGGCTGAGATCGATGTACCCTTTGTACATATTTTTCATTTCTGTACTAAGTTTTACCCCACGACGAAGTGCACGGATAGCCGGGTTCTGGAGGGCAACGGGTCCGCATCTCATGGCTTTGAGAGGCGGAGGGGCTTCACTATGGAATTGGCAAACTATTCGCCGCACTCGTAGGGGTTACAGGTTGACCCAAGGAGGGGTGCTCAAGTTACCGGATTCCGTGAAGTGCTGGGTGTTCCATTCACAATGCTGTAGTGGGTTGCCTCGCTTCAGGTTTTGGCGGGTAACTTGCCGCACCCGTAGGGGTCTAGGTTTCATTGCACAGGCTATCCACACGACCAGAGGAACGTCGGGTTTCAGTAGCGGCTCTGTGAAACCCGGGGATCTCAGATTATCTGTATTGTTCTGTGATGCTTATTACTTTCCTGTAATGTTGCATATTATCACGCCTGGAGTGATTATTGTATATTGGTATATATACTATTAGATGTTGTATATGTTTTACACCCGCGCTAGTCCAGTCCCCGCTCTGTCGTTAGTTAAGTAACCTAACGGGTGACGAAGGGACCCAGAGACGAATGCGGATGGCATATACGTACATTTTATTTTCGTTATTTTCTGGTGTGATTAACTGATGGGACTGTGTTGATTCTGATTAATGCAAAGGAAAACAAACCTGTTTGGATGTTGTTGGAACAGTTTTAAAAAGTGTTATTACAAAGACGTTTTCTTTTGTTTTGCATCGCGGTATTCAGTTGGAATATCCTGAACCTCATTCGACGAGGCAAGGGCCGAGATCCCTTCATCGGGAGTGACCCCTTGGGCAGAAGTTTACATCAGGGTAATAACTTCTATAGTCGATTACAAGTCTTTGCATCGCGATATTCAGTTGGAATATCCTGCACCTCATTCCACGAGGAAAGAGCCGAGATCCCTTCACCGGGAGTGACCTCTTTAGTAAAGATTTTTCACTATATTTTTATAAAAAGCTATCAGGTTCCTTCAGCGATATCAAGTTCATTACGTTAAAGGTTTTTCGCCAAAAACCAGCCGTAACCCTCCGTCATTTCTTTTGGGTATTCAGTATTATTCAAGCTATGTATTTTGACCTAACGCCAAGGCATAGTGTTTAGTAGCTGCTGGGTATTCATTTGTTGCATAGATAGATGAGTTGGTTTGGGACAGTCGTTCGGCCATTTTGGCCAAACGTCAAGGGCATGTGCGGGTGGGTTCAAATTGATAAGATAATGATGGGTAGAACTTGGCATGTGACTTATGACATTTTGACCTAACGCCAAGGTCATAAGAGCATGGGGCAAAAATGATATCGGGAGTTTATAAAGATACTGAAACTTGCCAGGCTTGCTCACACCTTCTAGAGTGTGATAACGTGAGTGGACACCGTCGCGTTATCATGCGATGAGAGTTGGATCCCGATTCCCACTGATGAGTTGGTTTACTCTTCGGGTGATCCCGATTGAATCTTCTTTCAGGTTTGGAGGAGAATTTGACAGTACAGTGGGAGGTTTCCTAATTAGATAAAGTGATAACTATTCTGATCTAGGTTAGAGTGCACACAGAGTGTTTCTTTTCTCTCTCTCTTTGGAAGCGACCATTGACCGACCCTAGACTATGACTCAGTTGTAAGTCCACGTTACCAGTCCCCGGTTCTTTGGGGTTGTAGAAATGGTGAAAAACGATTTTTCGGTGGTGGTAACATGGACTCATAAAACGGATCTTTGCTAAACAAACTATCTAACAACCTAGCTAAGAGTTTAGCTACTATGTTAGGGGTTATACCTAATCTTGAACTCCTTCTCTTCAACTCCTTGTGGTGGTCGGATCGGCCTCACCTCGTCATCTCCTTGTGCCGAAGATGGATCCACCCGAAAGCTTCTACCTTTGGCTCCAACCTCAATCTAGAGGAACTTAGAATACTTGGTTTGCTAGACCTTATACACTAGGATGAGTAGAGAAGTGTTTTGGGTTTTATCTCTATGGTTCTTGTTTCTCAACACATGAGACAATAGAACCATGAACTAGAGAGAGAGCAAGAAGAAGGGGGAGATCTTGAGGATGAGAGGAATGAGAATGATAGAATGAGCAAGACTTTTTCCACCATCCTCTCATAACACAAAATAATCATAATAATAATAGTAATTGAGTATTATATGATGGTTCATGTCAAATGGCATTATCATTTCATGCTCTCATTTTGTAAAGAATAACAAGCAAGCAAAAGTCTTTTCCATGAAATGATAGCCATTGTAATGATGATGGTCAACAAGTCCAACCTAGTCAACCGGTCAACAAAGTCAACAAGTCAACAAAGTCAACCCAACCATGGCACAATAACACTTAATTAATATTATCATTAATCATATTTCTTATTCTCATTAGGGTTTAGCAAAAGTCAACAGTCAACAACCCTAATGAGAATACTCTGCCTCTGTCTCTGTCAACTGTGCATACACACCCGCATCCGCGTTCCGGGGTACACGAATACAAACGAGATAAAACTAATCCCAAAATGTATACTAGGATCTGGCTTAAACCAAAGCCCGCTAGTAATAACTGCCCGGACACTAAACGTGCACAAGTGCATGGATGTGACCGAATCCTGTCGCAAAACCATGCGACCTCTACTCTTTTGCCAAAAGGCGAATAGCTCTCTGTGTGGGACTCTAAAGACTCGACACTACGCTGGCATTGGGTTTAACCACAGACCGCAAGTGGCACTAGTTGTGCGTAACGACCCTCAGGTAGATGCCGATAAGAAGACGGATGAGGTGAAACCCATCTGAACTCCTACTGAGCCTGAATGTGACAGTCTTCGTACAGTCCGGTCTGTTCTTCTGAGAATATCGCATGGCGGGCCTAGGGGGGTAAACGTTAGTCCCCTAATAACGGTACAAGTCGTGTCGGAGTGTAGCCCAGAACACCCTGAGATAACACTGGAAACCTACCAGTATATCTCGCTTGCCCTGGTTAAGGACGACTGTGTGTAATGGCTCTCCTTGACACAGCGCGATATCAACTCCCAATACCGGGAGAGACGAATCCTGCCTAACCATCACGGCCTCCAAGTGCTTCGGGACTGCACCCAACTACTACCTGTTTGCACGACTCCTTTGAGCCGTGGTAGGGTAGTAATCAAAGTACAGTGGGAACACACTCGAGACGAAGTGACAGTGTCAAGTCAGCGGACTAAGCTGTACTCATGTCACCTGGGAACTGACAACTAACGATAGGTATAGTACCAACCAATCAGTTCCCTATGAGTCATGTCCAGTGTACTCGTAACTTAACGAGCACCCGCATACTATCTCAAGTACGACGTATTGACGGCTGTGGGACAGACCGTCTCCCCTGCTGGGATGAGAAGCGCATATGCTAGTCTACTCCGAAGAATCGATGCCCCGTCTCGATAATCCTACGACTAGAGACCTGTATAAGGATGTGCTTGTAGATTACCCAGCCCCTACGAGTATGACTGCCATCACAACGCTGGTAATCAAGCAAAGATCCTAAGGGCTCCACTAATGTGTATAGGCGATATGTTAAAAGAAACACATGTACACACATTGAAGTAGAAACAAACCAAGTAGCATACTTCCATTTTGAGAAAGATTGTCTATACAATGGTGAATATCCTAAGCTTCCATTAAGTAATATACAAACTAGTATGATACAGTAATGACCTCTAGGGCATATACACTAACAATATCCCACTTGCACTAAAGCCATGTACTGGCGTATCGAAGACCTATCATCTCGATCAGCCGCTCGAACTGAGTCTAGGATAAGGCCTTCGTGAATGGATCTGCAGTGTTATCTTCTGAATTCACTCTCTTCACCTTGATCTCCCGGCGATCTACGATCTCCCTGATCAGGTGGAACCGCCTCAAAATATGCCTGGACTTCTGATGGGACCTGGGTTCCTTCGCTAAAGCTATAGCACCGTTGTTGTCACAGTACAGCGGTATTGGATCAACAATGGTAGGAACCACCGGAAGCTCCGTGAGGAACTTCTTCATCCAGACAGCTTCCTTCGCGGCATCGCAAGCAGCTATGTACTCCGCTTCCATAGTTGAGTCAGCAACGGTTTCCTGCTTGGAGCTCTTCCAGCAAACTGCCCCTCCATTGAGGGTAAAGACATAACCCGACGTGGACTTGGAGTCATCCTTGTCACTCTGGAAGCTGGAGTCAGCAAAGGCCTCGATCTGGAGGTCTTTTCCGCCATACACCAAGAACATCTCCTTAGTCCTTCTCAAGTACTTGAGAATGTTCTTTACTGCTATCCAGTGTTTCTTCCCTGGGTCCGACTGATACCGGCTTACAACGCTCAATGAGTATGCTACATCTGGTCTGGTACACAACATCGCATACATAATAGAGCCTACCCCAGATGCGTAGTGTATTGATGACATGCGTGTAGGGTTCCTAGGCACCCTAATGAGGTCTCACAAGGCATCAACCATGCCAATTTCAAAAAAATCTAGTTGCCGAGAAACCCTAATACGGATCGTTGGCTAAAGTTTAGGCGAAACTAGAAACTAGTTAACAACTTAACTATAAAGAATACGGAAATACAACCTTTGTAGATCCGGTGCTCCACCTCCATAGCTCCGCAACGAAGTCCCCTCGCTGTCTAAATGATTTCCCGGGCTCTAGCGTCGGCTTCGTCGGAGAATGGGCAAGCTAGGTCGTCGATGTCCATGCCGAAGATGATCTACGTCGAGGCATCGCTAGATCAAGCTCCAACTTCACCAAGTCATGAAAACTTGTGAAGGAAACACACTCTACTACTTGGCAAGAGGTAGAGGATGAAGAAATAGGAAGTGGGTTCAATTTAGAATTGGATTTCTCACTCTTTATCATCAATCACCATTGATGACCTAAGCTTTCTTCATGATAGATATGAAGAAGAAGAAGAAGAAAGTTATGATAAGTTATTATTAAAAAGGAAAAGAAATCAATTCTTATCATAACATGACCATGGTTAAGTGTAGAGAACTAATTAGGGTTAAATGAAGTGGTTAGGTTTAAGCATGAGACAAAAGGGTTACAAAGTCAAAGTGTTCAAGAAACTTCATGAACAAAACAAAAATGCCACCATTTTATCATGCTCTTTTTCTTTTCCAAAAAGAATAAACAAATGAATAAAAATGGATAATCAAATAGTAAACCCTAACCATTCCATTAACCAAGGTTTAATTCTATACACTTAACAAATAAGGCATGTATCATCAAACATGATACAAGCAAGTGCACAAAATCATATCGCATATGCAATGCGCACACCCGAGTGAGAAAATCCATTTTAAATGAACCAATACTAGTTAATGCAAAGTAATATATCAAATATATAATTATGCATTAAATCATTAAATCAACACTTGATTTAACGATCCGGTCATATCGCATATAACCGGCTAGTATCCTATGTATCGGCTTATCGAATCAATCCTTGATTCGATAACTAGGTTATATCGCATATAACCAATCGATACATCCATCGCGAGAATAGAATACGGTATCACATACACGAATTATTCTCGGTCCCGCACATATCTCATATGCGCTCCTATTTCGTTTCGCTTGAGCCAGGAAACCTCTGTGTAGGACTCTAAAGACTCGTCAATACGCCGGCAGCAGGTGATGATCATATCAAACACCCACAAGCCGCAAGCGGTCTGCTAAACGTAACGGCCACCCGGGTATTGAGCGATCAGAAGATCAACGAGCAAGCCCGCTCACACTCCTGTGAATCCGACCAGTAACACTTACCGTACAGTCCGGTCTGTCCGTCTGATCTGTCGCATATCTAGCCTAGGGGTGGTAAACGTCAGACCCCAATAGCTCGATAAGTCGTGTCGATATGAGGTCTATAACAATTCGAGAAACTACTGGTAACACTTACCAGTAAATCTCAGCAACCCTTGCCAGGGATTTCCTGTTATAGCCAATCGAACACAGCGCAACATCAACTCCCTATACCGGGAGAGACGAATCCCCTCCTATCGCTCATTGCCTCCATGTGACTCGGGACTGTACCCAAAAACCACAGTTTTGCACGCCCTCTTGGACGTGGTAAGATGGAAATCAAAGCACAGTGGGAACCACACAAGACTCTATGACGATCTCGGGTCAACAGACTACTCTATACCAGTGTCACCAGAGAACTGCCATCTGACGTGAGGTATAATACCATCTGGGAGTTCTCGGCGAGTCCGTCCAGTGTACCCAGTCTCTACTGAGCACCCGTATATCATCTCTGATGTCAAACACCAATGGATATGGGATCATCCATCGCCCATCTGTATGGGTCGAGAAGGTATACGCTAGTCTACTCTGGTATATCGATGCCCCGTCTAGATACACCCTCGACTAGGGACTTTGAAGGATGTACTTATGGACTACCATGTCCCCACTAGTATGATCCGCATCATAGTCCAGGTAGTTAAGTACACATCCTAAGGGCTTTACCAACATGTAACATAGAGACAATCAGTTTACATGTTAAGGTAAAGTTCAACCAGATAGCATACTATCATGTCGTGCAAGAAAGTCCTCACTATATATGTCCCAGCATCCACTACAATATACATCCTATGTATAGTAATGGCCTCTAGGGCATACATATAACTAACAATCTCCCACTTGCACTAGGGCCATCTGTAGCAGTGGTTTGAAGTATCTCATACTCAACCATCCCATAAAAGTCTCTCTCTGGGAACAGGCCTTTGTGAGTGGATCCGCTGTGTTGTCCTCTGAGTCTACTCTCCTGACCTCGATCCCCTGAAGATCAACCATCTCCTTGATCAGGTGATACTGCCTTAGTATATGTCTGGATCACTGATGGGACCGGCGTTCCTCGGCATAAGCCACAATTCCATTGTCTCACAATGGTAGGAACGTAGTTCATCTCATGAACCAATATACACCCAAACAGCCTCTTCGGTAGCATCTTAAGTAGCGATGTATCCTGCCTTTATCGTCTAGTATGTCACGGTATCTGGCTTGGAACTCTTCCAACATACCGTCCCTTTACTGAGGGTAAAGACAATGCCTGTGACTGACTTTCAGTCGTCCTTATCACTCTGGAACCTTTCCAGTGATTTTCCCCAGGATCAACTGATACCATCTCACTGCAACTAGTGAGTGTCCTAATATCCATTTAGATCTATCTCATAGATCCAAAATCCAGGATTTAGTAGGTATCACTTTGATCCTATGTGGAGAATCTATGTGATAAGCGGAGATTGATCGAGCGTAGCATCGGAAACTTCTTCCCTATCAAGAGTATGTCATCCACGTACTCTACGAGGATCATTACCATACTCCCTACTACCTTTTGTATATACAAGGTTCATCTACCATTTTGATGATGTCAAACTCTTTGACTACTACATCAAAATAGACGTTCCAACTCCGCGATGCCTGCTTTATCATATAAAACATCTTGCACACGTTTCCGCTGCTCCCACTGTCTACGAGGCCCTCTGGCTGTGTACTTATAGACGCACTCTTCTAAAACATCATTTAGAAAAGCAGTCATGGCACCCAACCGCCAAATATCGTAGTTATGGTATGTAGCCGTGGCAAGTAGGATCTGGATGGACTTAAGCATAGCTACTTGAAGAGGTTTCATCATTATCCGTACCTGGTCAATGATGCAAACTTTTAACAAGTCTAGCTTTGAAAGTCTCAACTTTTCCATGTACACCAAGTAATCTTCTCAAGATATACTTGCTCCTGATGGGGATTTAACCCTTCAGATATAGCAACCAAAGTCCATACTTTGTTGGTATATAAGGATTCCATCTCAGATCGTTAAACATCCAGCCATTCTTACAGAGTTTCACTCCTGATGGCCAGCTCGAAACTAGTTGGGTCATCATCTTATGATACAATCCTTGCTCCCACTGTCATAGAGAAACCGAAGTATCTCTCAGGTGGGTGAGGAACCCTACTAGATCGGCGGAGAGGCTGAGGTTCGTTGGTTACTATTGAATCCTTTGGTTCTATCAAATCATCGGCTGCATCTTATATAGCTGGAACCTTTCCAGTTCTACATTACAGACCTTGCCATGAGTTTGTCCGGATTTTGCTTTTGGACATAGGCCGGACAACCCCAAATCTTAACTAGCTTAAGACATGGGCTCTTCCCTTTCCATATCACATATGAAGTGGTAGGCAACTGATTTGATTTGAACCCTATTCAATAGGTATGCAGCTACTCAAGCGCATAACTCCCCAAAGGAAAAAGGTAACTCAGTAGTACTCATCATAGAGCACACCATATCAAATAGGGTGTATCTGCTCCGCCCCGATATACCATCGTGCTATGGTGTATATAGAGGAGTAATGCTGAGAGAGAATCTCATTCTCCTTTAGAATAGTCCAGTATTTCCGTGCTCAAGTATTCTCCTCCTTGATCACATCAAAGGACATAATACTTATATCCGTATTTTGGTTCTCTACTTCTAACTTATATTCTGTGAATATCTCAAAAGGTTCGGACTTGTGTTTCAACAGGAACATAGGTCTGAATTTTGAGAGATCATCAGAGAATATAATGAAGTATAAAGAACCAGTCCTGGTATGTGTAGACAGGAGACTTTACATACATCATCATGTATCAGTCCCAAGAGTTTACTCACCCTTCCTCTGTTTCCAATAAACAGAGCTATGGTCATCTTATCTTTGTGACATGACTGGCAAGTTTCACAAGATGTAAATTCAAACTGATTTAAATATGCATCTAAAATGCAACTTCAGCCAGTCGGGTCGCATTGATATGACCTAGTCTACAATGCCTTAAGAAGAATCCGTTCATTTCTGAACTCTTCCTCTTGTGTGTGTTCCGTATACTAAGAACTGTAGTTTGATTTAGAATGCCAATGCTTTTAGACAATGTGCCTGAACCGATCAACTTTTGATATAGGAAATGTTCAAAACATTATCCAACAATACAAAATTTTATCATTTCTTTACTAATAAAGAGACTGATATGATTTTGTATATCAGGTTCGGTATCTAATAACATTCGTTCAGAATCAATGTATTGGTAATACAGGGTGACAGTGACCAACAGACTTGGCTGCAACTCTTGCCCCGTTTTCTGTCTCATGAAATTTATCACCCGTTCTCAGTTTTTCTACCCTTTTGTAGCCCTATGTAACAGATTACATATCTGGGATCCTGATCCGGTATCATATACCAAGGATGCGGAGGATACTGAGAAACAGTTCTGTATAATGAACACACCCGAAGATGATGCATCAGCATGCACTCTCTTCGTATGGGCGGCACGGGAATTCTGGTAATCCCCAATTTCCTGCTCTGTCTTATAACAATTATAAGGTAGAGCGGGACCAACGTTCCCCAGCTCAGTATAACAAGCGGATTCGTTCAATAATCCGTTTTATTATCTTGATTAAGGCGTGATATGGTCGCTACCTGGAGAGAGACAGAAGAAAACACTCAGCGTGCGCTCTTGCAAGAATAGATTGGTTATTATTTTATCTAATCAGGATGGCTCCCACTGCTTTTTATCAAATCTTCCTTCAAACCCTAAAAGGAAAGACTAGCCGGGATTAATTACACACTACAAGTTCGCCAATCTTTCAGCCAGGCCTGTGTCGGTACTTTGAGGGAGGTCCCCCGTGCTTTCGCACGAACCTAATTAATGTAAACCTCGTTTTCCCAGAGGCGTAACCTCGTTGACACCTTTCTAGACACCTACTTGATCGGCTAATTGTAATGTATAAAACTCTCCCAGGAGTAACTCTTACTCACAACGGGTATCGGGATCCAACTATCTTATAGAAGGTATGCAATCTCATTGCAAATTTCAACACTTGAAATTCCAGATAATATTTTGCCCCGAACGATCTATGACCTTGACAAGGTCAACAAACCATAGACCGCAAGTCAAGTTCAACCCGTCATTTCTTGATTGAATCAAACCCACCCGCACGACCCTTGACAAGGTCAACAAGGCCGCATGACTACCCTAACCCAATCTGCATCATATGCATAAGCAGATAAATACTGGTTAGCTACCGCACACTGC
Source organism: Agapanthus africanus (assembly GCA_030015575.1). Lineage (NCBI taxonomy): Eukaryota > Viridiplantae > Streptophyta > Magnoliopsida > Asparagales > Amaryllidaceae > Agapanthus > Agapanthus africanus. Next base: position 241,200,918 of record CM057343.1, on the reverse strand, counting down.
GCCTTGACAAGGTCAACAAACGCAGCACGAATACTAAAGAGGATTTATCTGAAATGACGGAGGGCTACGACAGGTTTTTCTGAAAACCTATTGCGTAATGAACTTGATATCGTTGCAGAATCAAATGATTTAAAAATGGAGTGCTTTTGAGGCTTTTCTAGTTTTGCTAAAGGAGTCACTCCCGGTGAAGGGATCGTCGGTCCTTTCCTCGTCGAATGAGGTGCGGGATATATCATATATATCACTGTGCAAAGCAGAAACTATAGAAGCTATCAAAAGACAAAACCGAGTGTGTAGCATTTGCCAGTTATTGCTAAAGGAGTCACTCCCGGTGAAGGGATCTCGGTCCTTTCCTCATCGAATAAGGTGCAGGATATATCACATATACCGCTATGCAAAGCAAAAACTGTAGCTACCTGTTTTATTTTGAAATTCGATTCTACAACATCTTAGGTTTCTTTTATTTTCATTAATCACATTAATGAAGTCCCATCAATTATGTACCTAAACATCACAGATAAATACGACGTACACTTATGCCATCCGCATTCGCCTCGATGTCCCCTCGTGCACCGTTAGGTTAGGTAACTAACGGCAGAGCGGGGCAGGGCTAGCGCGGGTGTAAAACATAAGTAACGTCTATATAATATATCATATATACTATATACTGTATCTATCACAGAACATCACATGATCACATCACAGATATCGCAGCAGAAGAAACATATGAAATATTGATATACTAGGACGTCCGTGTTTTCAATACGAGCCAGTATAAAACACGGATTCCACGGTCGCGATGAATAGCCAAACCCACACCCCTAGACCCCTACGAGAGCGGCAAGCAACCCTACCAATTCTAGAGTTAGGAGACCCGGACCCGACTCCTCGAGTTGGTCTCCCACTGGACTCCAGAACCCGGTTACTTGTGCCCTCCTACTTGGGTCTATCCTAGTGCAGAAAAGTAAATAATATACAAACGGTGACATCTTTCGCAACCTGGAAGTGCCCCAATAAAAGAATATTACATACAAGTTTTTACATGAATGAAAATGAAAAACACTCATCTCACATAAAAGCCCCCGGCTATTCAAACACGACGATCCAATATAACATATCCAGCAACACATAACATCACATGTCATCAACGTAAGTAAATATGTCCATCCCAATTTTCGTTGACATATAGCAACGAAACCGGCGATATCACATATTACACTTACGGTCATAGAAAAGAAAGTGTAAAACTACAACAGTTGGAATCCGCAACCTCCTCAGACATCGCATGCCCGACCAAATGAATTTCTTTAGACATCGCATGCCTAACAATTATAAACCCCGCATTTTAGTCTCTTTATCGAAAACACTTTTCAATACCAAGTCGGGAAATTCAACAGGATTCCCGACATCCTGATCGAATACTCGTCGCAAACTTCAGTAGGCGGCCGCACCCCAGATACCGTCGACGAAGTGCACCAAGGCGGAACACCGCTGCCGCGAGCATCCGAACGGATGCTTTCGGCGACGGGGTTCTCCTATAGTCACTTGGTCGGGGCTATGGGGTGTAGCTGTCTATTAAGTTTACCCGGCGAGCATCCGCGTACACTACGTGATTGCGACGGACTTTTGATCACATCAAAATTCCGTGGCAACCGATCAAGTGAGACTAAACTGCTATGTTTATAACATTCATTCAGTTATCTCATAACTTTTTGTGAATTCCAATTATTGTATCCCATTCCGGATAAATAGAAAATGTCAAACTTTCCGATCGAACAATCGAACACCCAAGTTTTCCCGATACAGATCAACACATGAAACAAGTCTAAAAACATTCAGTTCGTGCCTCAGTACCAACGGTCCAGCCGTAGAAGGGTCAAGCCAACGCCTCACATGTGGCACGCCGTACTGCCCCAAACCCGAAGGTTCAAAGGGCAGTTCAAGACGGTCGCATAATCGAGTTAAGGTTTGTTGTCTTCTAGAGGGTCCATCGCGTTACTTGCACTACTTAGAACGTCGTTAAACTACGAAAAAATCCAACAATTGGAAATTTCCCGGCAGGGGAAAAAGTGGGTATTTATATCCGGTCGAACTTTTTAACATATTCTAAAATTTATCCGGAAAGCCACATAGACAAAATCTGATACTCCGATCGAATCATCGAACTCCCAATACAACCCCAGATAACTCAAATCTTGAGTAAAGTTTAAAAATTCCCAGGAAAACCAGCACTATTAATTAGGAGTTACTGTGTAAAATACACTGAATAATGAGGCAGTACGGCCGCGGAACCGCCGCACGAGCCATGCTCGTGCCGCGGAACCGCGGCAAGTTGATGGAGTTAGACACTCAAACTTCACAGTAACTCTTAAAATCACCTGCTGATTTTTCTGCATATTTTTAATTTTGAAAAAACCACATTTTACAAAAACGTACAGAGAGCAAGTTTGGAATCGGGATTTCGGTTCTATCGGACTTCAAATTCCGTCTAGACTTCGCCTAAGGCTCTAGCTAGGCTCTGATACCACTGTAGGGTTCCTAGGCACCCTAATGAGGTCTCACAACGCATCAACCATGCCAATTTCAAAAAAATCTAGGTGCCGAGAAACCCTAATACGGATCGTTGGCTAAAGTTTAAGCGAAACTAGAAACTAGTTAACAACTTAACTATAAAGAATACGGAAATACAACCTTTGTAGATCCGGTGCTCCACCTCCATAGCTCCGCAACGAAGTCCCCTCGCTGTCCAAATGAGTTCCCGGGCTCTAGCGTCGGCTTCGTCGGAGAATGGGCAAGCTAGGTCGTCGATGTCCATGCCGAAAATGATCTACGTCGAGGCATCGCTAGATCAAGCTCCAACTTCACCAAGTCATGAAAACTTGTGAAGGAAACACACTCTACTACTTGGCAAGAGGTAGCGGATGAAGAAATAGGAAGTGGGTTCAATTTAGAATTGGATTTCTCACTCTTTATCATCAATCACCATTGATGACCTAAGCTTTCTTCATGATAGATATGAAGAAGAAGAAGAAGAAATTATGATAAGTTATTATTAAAAAGGAAAAGAAATCAATTCTTATCATAACATGACCATGGTTAAGTGTAGAGAACTAATTAGGGTTAAATGAAGTGGTTAGGTTTAAGCATGAGACAAAAGGGTTACAAAGTCAAAGTGTTCAAGAAACTTCATGAACAAAACAAAAATGCCACCATTTTATCATGCTCTTTTTCTTTTCCAAAAAGAATAAACAAATGAATAAAAATGAACAATCAAATAGTAAACCCTAACCATTCCATTAACCAAGGTTTAATTCTATACACTTAACAAATAAGGCATGTATCATCAAACATGATACAAGCAAGTGCACAAAATCATATCGCATATGCAATGCGCACACCCGAGTGAGAAAATCCATTTTAAATGAACCAATACTAGTTAATGCAAAGTAATATATCAAATATATAATTATGCATTAAATCATTAAATCAACACTTGATTTAACGATCCGGTCATATCGCATATAACCGGCTAGTATCCTATGTATCGGCTTATCGAATCAATCCTTGATTCGATAACTAGGTTATATCGCATATAACCAATCGATACATCCATCGCGAGAATAGAATACGGTATCACATACACGCATTATTCTCGGTCCCGCACATATCTCATATGCGCTCCTATTTCGTTTCGCTTGAGCCAGGAAACCTCTGTGTAGGACTCTAAAGACTCGTCAATACGCCGGCAGCAGGTGATGATCATATCAAACACCCACAAGCTGCAAGCGGTCTGCTAAACGTAACGGCCACCCGGGTATTGAGCGATCAGAAGATCGACGAGCAAGCCCTCTCACATTCCTGTGAATCCGACCAGTAAAACTTACCGTACAGTCCGGTCTGTCCGTCTGATCTGTCGCATATCTCGCCTAGGGGTGGTAAACGTCAGACCCCAATAGCTCGATAAGTCGTGTCGATATGAGGTCTATAACAATTCGAGAAACTACTGGTAACACTTACCAGTAAATCTCAGCAACCCTGGCCAGGGATTTCCTGTTATAGCCAATCGAACACAGCGCAACATCAACTCCCTATACCGGGAGAGACGAATCCCCTCCTATCGCTCATTGCCTCCATGTGACTCGGGACTGTACCCAAAAACCACCGTTTTGCACGCCCTCTTGGACGTGGTAAGATGGAAATCAAAGCACAGTGGGAACCACACAAGACTCTATGACGATCTCGGGTCAACAGACTACTCTGTACCAGTGTCACCAGAGAACTGCCATCTGACGTGAGGTATAATACCATCTGGGAGTTCTCGGCGAGTCCGTCCAGTGTACCCAGTCTCTACTGAGCACCCGTATATCATCTCTGATGTCAAACACCAATGGATATGGGATCATCCATCGCCCATCTGTATGGGTCGAGAAGGTATACGCTAGTCTACTCTGGTATATCGATGCCCCGTCTCGATACACCCTCGACTAGGGACTTTGAAGGATGTACTTATGGACTACCATGTCCCCACTAGTATGATCCGCATCATAGTCCAGGTAGTTAAGTACACATCCTAAGGGCTTTACCAACATGTAACAGAGAGACAATCAGTGTACACGTTAAGGTAAAGTTCAACCAGATAGCATACTATCATGTCGAGCAAGAAAGTCCTCACTATATATGTCCCAGCATCCACTACAATATACATCCTATATATAGTAATGGCCTCTAGGGCATACATATAACTAACAATGCGAGCCCTTTCCAAATCAGTCTTGGGAGACATCTCTTTGGAGAGGGTGATTCCGTGACAAGCCGGTAGATTACCGCGCTTGGAATCTTCCATACTGAATCGTTTCAGTATGGTGTCAATATACCTAGACTGTGAACGTCCCAACATCCTTTTAGATCTATCACGATAGATCTGGATCCCCAAAATGTAGTTAGCATCGCCCTGGTCCTTCATGGAGAACCTCTGTGACAAGAATCCTTTGACTGACTGTAGCATATGAATATCATTTCCTATTAGGAGAATGTCATCGACGTACAAGACGAGGAATACTACATTTCTCCCTACAATCATACTGTAAATGCATGGGTCATCTGGGTTTTTGACAAAGTCAAATTCTTTGACAGTATCATCAAAGCAGATATTCCAACTCCGCGATGCCTGCTTCAGTCCATAGATGGACTTGAGCAACTTGCACACTTTACCGCTGCTCCCACTCAGAATGAATCCCTCTGGCTGATCCATATAGACGCACTCTTCTAAATTTCCTTTTAGGAAAGCCATCTTTACGTCCATCTGCCAGATCTCATAATCGTGGAAGGCAGCAATGGAAAGAAGGATCCGAATGGATTTGAGCATAGCTACTGGAGAAAAGGTCTCGTCATAGTCCAAACCAGGTCTTTGACGAAAACCCTTTGCAACAAGCCTCGCTTTATAGGTTTCAACCTGCCCATCTACACCAATCTTCTTTCTGAAGATCCATTTACAGCCTACAGGTTTTACCCCTTCTGGAGCAAAGTCCAAAGTCCAAACTTTGTTAGTGTACATGGACTCCATCTCGTTCCGCATTGCATCTAGCCATTTTACTGAGTCACCGCTCTGAATGGCTTGCTGGAAGCTAGTAGGTTCATCATAATCAATGACGCAATCCTCTCTATCCCCATCTATGAAAAAACTGTAGTATCTCTCGGGCGGATGAGACTGCCTACTACTCCTGCGGAGCGCCGCAGGAATGTCCGGTTCCCCTGAACCTTCTGGTTCTACTAAGTTTTCAGTAATAGTTTGTGGTTCTGGAATTTCTTCCAGTTCTATTGCGCTCCCACTTATCTGATTTTCTAAAAACTCAGTTTCCAAGAAGCGGGCATGACGAGAAAAAAAGACTTTTTGCTCCTCTGCGTAATAGAAAAGATACTCCTTGGAGTTCTTTGGATATACCACAAACTTACACTGTACCGAGCGTGCCTCGAGCTTGTCTGCATGCTGCTTTTTGACAAAAGCTGGACATCCCCATGTCTTAAAGTGTTTAAGACAGGGTTTCTTCCCACTCCACATCTGATATGGTGTGTTAGGCACTGTCTTAGTAGGAACTTGGTTCAAGAGATATGCAGCTGTTTCTAGTGCATAACCCCAGAAAGATCGCGGTAACTCAGCCTTACTCATCATGGAACGAACCATATCCAATAGAGTTCGATTCCGTCTTTCCGATACACCGTTGTGTTGTGGTGTGTACGGAGGAGTATGCGAGAGAATTCCATTCTCTTTTAAGTAGTCCAGAAACTCGGCACTCAAGTATTCTCCACCTCGATCAGATCTCAGTGTCTTGATACTTTTGCCTGTTTATTTTTCAACTTCATTCTTATATTCCCGAAATTTCTCAATGGCCTCATATTTATGCTTCATCAGGAAGACTTGTCCAAACCTAAAGAAATCATCTGTGAAAGTAATGAAGTATGAATAACTACTTCGCGCATGTGTAGACATTGGACCGCACACGTCACTGTGTATGAGTCCCAAGAGCTCGCTTGCTCTTTCTCCGTGTCCAATGAACGGAGTCTTTGTCATCTTTCCCATGAGACAGGATTGACAAGTTGCATATGACTGATATTCGAACGGATCCAAATATCCTTCTGTATGTAACTTTGTCAACCTTCTCTCTGTTAGTTATGTATATGCCCTAGAGGCCATTGTTGTACATATGATGTATATTATAATGGATGCTTGGATATATATAGAGAGGACTTTCTTGCTCGTCATGATAGTATGCTATTTGATTTCACTTTATCTTTAACATGTTGACTTGTATTGGTTTACTGTCTTTCTCTCACATGTTGATAAAGCCCTTAGGATCTGTACTCGACTAATGGGACTATGATGAGACATACTAGTGGGGCCATAGTAGTCAATGAGTACATCATATAACTGTTCCTAGTCGAGGGTATATCGAGACAGGGCATCGATACACCAGAGTAGACTAGCGTATACGCATCTTGACCCATATGATGGGCGATGGATGATCCCATATCCATCGGTGTTTGACATCAAAGATGGTGTACAGGTGCTCAGTGGAGACTGGGTACACTGGACGGACTCGCCGAGAACTCCCAGATGGTGATATACCACACGTCAGATGGCAGTTCTCCGGTGACACTGGTACAGGGTAGTCTGTAGACCCGAGATCGTCATAGAGTCTTGTGTGATTCCCACTGTGCTTTGATTTCCCCCTTACCACGTCCAAGAGGGCATGCAAAATGGTGGCTTTTGGATATAGTCCCGAATCACATGGAGGCAATGAGCGATAGGAGGGGATTCGTCTCTCCCGGTATAGGGAGTTGATGTTGTGCTGTGTTCGATTGGCTATAACTGGATGTCCCTGGCCAATGCTGATATAAAGATTTACTGGTAAGTGTTACCAGTAGTTTCTTGACCCGTTATGAGCCACACATCGACACGACTTATCGGTTACTGGGGTCTGACATATACCACCCTTAGACTTGATATGCGACATATCAGACGAAAAGACTGGACTGTACGGGAGTGTTACTGATTGGATTCACAGGAGAACGTACAGGCTAGCTTGTTGATCTTCTGATCGTTCAATATCTGGGTGGCTGTTACGTTTAGCTGACCGCTTGCAGCTTGTGGGTGTTTGATATGATCATCACCTGCTACCGGAGTATTGACGATTCTTTAGAGTTCTACACAGAGGTTTCTTGGCTCAGGCAAAACGGAGTAGAGACACATATGTGATATGCGCAGGACCGAGAATAATGCGATATGAGATACCGTATTATATTCTCGCGATATTGAGATATGAACCGGGACATCGGATCAAGTGTTGATTCGATGAATCGTTACGTGATATATTAATCGGTTATATTCGATATAGCCGGATTGTCGGATCAAATGTTGATTCGATGATTTAATGTATAATAATATATATGATTTATTGTATTACATTATCTAATATTGGCTCGCTTTATTATTTTATTTTCTCACCGGATAACACATTGATATATATGCGATATATGTTAATTGTATTATTTTCTTTTGTTGCAAATATATAATATATATGTGATATATATTATTGTGAAATGATATGATTAATAATAGAACATGTTTAGTGAAGATTAAACAAGGTTAGGATTTGATTAGATTTAGCTCCTTCTTGCACATTCTAGATGGAATTCCTTTTGTCTTGGTCAAGATATTATGGTTGATATTTATCCATGACCCATTCTTTAACCTAACCAAACCCTAGCTCTAGTTTATTCTCTACAAGGGTTATCCTTGTCATACTAAACTATGGTTACATTATTAATTCATATATACTTTTCATTATTCATCACAAAAGGATTAACTCTTTTTCCATTATCTTCTTCTCTCTTTAGCTTTGAGAAAGCTTACTAGTTATTCATTTTGTGATGATTTCTTGTGAGAAAATGATATAAAAAGATAGCATAAATATTACTCCATCATCCTCATCTAATCTAGTCCATTAGATTAGGGTGTTCAGCTCATTAGAGTGAGAGAGCTTGAGTTATAGCAACTTCGACGTAGACCATCGGAGAAACGGAACACTACAAGCTAGCATGGATCGTTCGAGTCGTGGAGCATCTCTTGAGTCCGGGAGATCATGGATCGCGACGAAGAGACTTCTACTCGGAGCTTATGAAGCGAAGGAGCGAACTACAAAGGTTGTAATCCTTCACACTTATTAGTAAAGATGTTTACTTGCATGTTAAACGCTAATAATCTAGCAAAGATCCCGGCTTTGGGTTGTTCGGCACGTCTAAATTTTTATTCGGGCATGTTTGATGCTATATGAACCCTCACAAGAGTGCCTAGGAACCCTACAGTGGTATCAGAGCTAGTTTGTGCATTAGGCGACGTGTATACGAAGTTAAAACTCCGAACGAACCTCGAAACGACATTTTAAACCCCTCTCTGGACAATTTTTAAAAACTGTTATTTTTCTGAATTAAAAATGCTTTAAAATACCAGCAGGAAAATATAGGCAATACTGTGTAAAATGAGATAGTAAGCCGTACAATTGGCCGCGGAACCGCGGCAATAGCCTGCTTGTGCCGTGGATCCGCGGCCGTACAGAAACCTTACTGCCGCATTTTGATACAGTAATATCCGTAGGAAAAATTGCTAATTTCTGGTTATTTTTAATCTGACTCAAATGTTGAGTGTTCTAGGGTTTATTTTGTAATCGTAGATTCGATCGGAAAATTTAAATTCGTTATTATTTCCGGATATTTAGAAACTGTTAAAATGTTTGAACTGATATCATTAACTCACTTTTTCCCGACACGTAAAACTTTCAAGTTTTGAATTTTTATCGGGTTTAAATCTTTCGGAAAAACATACAAGTAACACGGCGGTCTCTCTAGAAGAACACAAACCTTAACTCGATTATGTGACCGTCTTGAACTGCCTCTAAACCTTAGGGTTTGGGGCAGTACGGCGTGCCACATGTGAGGCGTTGGCTTGACCCTTCTTTGGCTGGATCATCGGTACTGTGACAGTTTCTGGGATTATTTGAACTCCGCTGAAGTGTTGAGCTATTTAGGAAATTTTGGATATTTGATTATCTGTTCGGAAAGATTAATACTGTCTATTTATCTGGAATGTGATACAATATCTGGAATTCATATAATTAGGCATGAAATGCGAAGTATGTGATATTTCGGATTTACGATGTCTAAAGTGATTGTGGATTCCAAATGTTGTGGTTTTACAATTTCTTTTCTGTGACCGTAAGTGTAGTATGTAGTTGTATTGCCGGTCTTCGTTGCTATACATCAACGACGATCGGTGTATGCATACTTACTTACGTTGATGATATGTGATATTATGTGTTGCTGTGATATGTTATATTGGATCGTCGTGTTCTGAATAGCCGGAGGTTTTATGTGAGATGAGGGTTTTTATTTTCATTCATGTAAAATTCAATTGTATGTAATATTCATTTATTGGGGCACTTCCAGGATGAGGTTGATGTCACCTGTGTATATTATTTACTTTTCCGCATTAGGTAGACCCAAGGAGGGGAGCACAAGTAACCGGGTTCTGGGGTCCATTGGGAGGCCATCTCGAGGAGTTGAGACCGGGTCTCCTAACCCTAGAATTGGCAGTGTTATTTGTCGCTCTTGTGGGGGTCTAGGGATGTGGGTTTGGTTATTCATCGCGACCGTGGAATCCGTGTTTTATACCGGCTTGTATTAAAAACACGGACATCCTAGTATATCCAATATTTCATATATGTTCTTCTGCTGCAATGTTCTGTGATAAGATCATATTACTGCTTGAGATGAATGCTTATACTACATATATATGCTGATATATAAATATTACTGCTTTTGTTTCTTCTTTGATGCTTAGGAAGCATAAGCTAATGGGATTTTATTAATGAGATTAATAAAAAGAAAAGAAACTTAAAAGATGTTGTAGAATCAAAACTTTATAAAAAGGGTAGCTACATATTTGCTTTGCATAGCGGTATAAATGATATATCCTGCACCTTATTCGATAAGGAAAGAGCCGAGATCCCTTCACCGGGAGTGACCTCTTTAGCAAAACTGGCAGATGCTACAAACTCGCGGTTTAGTTTTTGATAACTTATATAGTTCTTGCTTTGCACAGCGGTATATATGATATATCCTGCACCTTATTCGATGAGGAAAGAGCCGAGATCCCTTCACCTGGAGTGACCTCTTTAGCGAAACTAGAAAAGCCTTAAAAACACTCCTTTTCAAAAACCCTCGATTCTACGACGATATCAAGTTCATTACGCTCAGGGTTTTCTGAAAAACCTGCGTAGCCCTCCGTCATTTCAGATAAAGACTATTTAGTATTCGTGCTGCGTTTGTTGGCCTTTATCAAGGCGTAGTGTGCGGTAGCTAACTGGTACTTATCTGTTTAAACATGTGATGTGATTGGATTAGGGTATTCGTACGACCTTGTTGGCCTTTATTAAGGGTCGTGCGGGTGGGTTTATTTCAATCAAGAAATGACGGGTTGAACTTGACTAGCTTCCTATGGTTTGTTGGCCTTTGTCAAGGTCATAGGGGTTAGGGGCAAAAGCATTATCGGGAATTTCAAGTGTTGAAATTTGCAATTAGATTGCATACCTCCTATGAGATAGTTGGATCCCGATACCCACTGTGAGTAAGTGTTACTCCTGGGAGAGTTTACACAGGATAATTAGCCGATCAAGTAGGTATCTAGAAAAGTGTTAACGGGGTTACGCCTCTGGGAAAATGAAGTTTACTTTAATTAGGTCCGTGCGAAAGCACGGGGAACCTCCCTCAAGTACCGATACTGATCTGGCTGAAAAATTGACGAAATTGTAGGGTTTAATTAATCCCGGCTAATCTTACCTTTTAGGGTTTGAAGGAAGATTTGATAAAAACAGTGGGAGACATCCTGATTAGATAAGGTAATAACCAATCTAATCTTGCAAGAGCATACGCTAAACTGTTTTCTTCTCTCTCTCTCCAGGTAGCGACCATGTCAGGCCATAATCAAGATAATAATATGGATGTATTGACAGAACCCGCTTATTATACTAAGCAGGAGAACGTTGGACCCGTTCTTTCTTATAAGACTTATAAGACTGAACAGGAAACAGGAGAATATCTGGATTCTCACGCCGCCCAAAAGAACATGCATGCTGATGCATCTTCTTCGGGTGTGTTAGTTATTGAGAACTGTTTCTCAGTTCACCCTACGTCCTGGGTATTAGATACCGGATCAGGATCCCACATATGTAAATTGTTACATGGGCTACGTAAAGGTAGAGAACTGGAAAAAGGTGATCATTCCGTTAAAGTAGGGAATGGGGAAAATATTGCAGCCAAAGCAGTTGGCGAATATCACCTAGTAGTACCAAGTGGTAATACACTGATTCTGAATGAGTGCTATTATATACCGAACAAGATGTGAAACATTATATCAGTTTCTTTATTAAGTAAAGAAGGATATAATTTTGTAGTACAGGATAATTTTATTAACATCTTCCTAAGTAAAAAGTTGATTACATCAGGCTCGTTAGATAATGGCATATTCATTCTCAATCAAAATACAGTCCTCAATATACCAAACACACATAAGAGGAAAAGTTCAGAAATGAACGAATCCTTCTTGTGGCATTGTAGACTTGGTCATATCAATGCGACACGACTGGATAAGTTACATAAGGATGGATATCTGAATTCGTTCGAATTATCATCTTATGATACTTGCCATTCATGTCTCAAAGGTAAAATGACCAAAGCTCCATTTAGTGGACACGGAGAAAGAGTTACAGAACTCTTAGGACTGGTACATAGTGATGTATGCGGTCTCATGTCTATGCATGCCAGGAATGGTTCTTCCTACTTTATTACATTCACTGACGATCTCTCAAGATTCGGATATGTATTCCTAATGAAACACAAGTCTGAAGCTTTTGAGAAATTCAGAGAATATAAGCACGAAATAGAGAACCAAACGGGCAAAAGTATTATGATCCTTCGATCTGATCGAGGAGGAGAATACTTAAGCAATGAGTTCCTAGATTATCTAAAAGAGAATGGGATTCTCTCTCAGCTTACTCCTCCTTATACACTACAGCACAACGGTGTATCGGAACGGAGGAATCGCACCCTATTAGATATGGTGCGCTCGATGATGAGAACAGCTGAGTTACCTATTCCCTTCTTGGGGTATGCACTTGAGACAGCAACATACCTATTGAATCAAGTTCCAACTAAATATGTACCTGCCACACCATATGAGATATGGAGTGGGAAGAGACTATGTCTTAAATGAGTTAAGATATGGGGTTGCCTGGCCTATGTCAAAAGGCAAAATCCAGACAAACTCGAGGCACGGTCAGTTCTATGCAAGTTTGTGGGATATCCCAAACATTCACATGGAAATCTTTTCTACCATCGCGAGGAACAAAAGGTGTTTGTTTCTCGACATGCCACCTTTTTAGAAAAGGAATTTCTTGCAAAAGAAATTAGTGGCGAAGAGGTAGAACTGGAAGAAATTCCGGCTACAGAAACTGCAACTGAAGATTTAGTGGAACCAGAGGATTCAATAGTTCCCGACGAACCCCAGCTTCTCCACCGATCTAGTAGGGTTTCTCGTCCACCTGAAAGATACTACGGTTTTCTCATTGATGGTGGAAGCGAGGATTGCATCATGGAAGATGATGACCCAACTAGTTTCGAGCAGGCCATCACGAGTGGTGACTCTGTGAAATGGCTGGATGCAATGCAATCTGAGATTGAATCCATGTACACCAACAAAGTATGGACTTTGGAAAATGCTCCTGAAGGGGTAAAACCTATTGGGAGCAAGTGGATCTTTAAAAAGAAATTTCGTGTAGATCGAAAAGTTGAGACTTTCAAAGCTTGACTTGTTGCAAAGGGTTTTCGTCAAAGACCAGGTGTGGATTATGACGAAACCTTTTCTCCAGTGGCTATGCTTAAGTCCATCCGGATCTTACTTGCCATTGCTGCATACCATGACTACGAAATCTGGCAAATGGATGTTAAGACCGCCTTTCTAAACGGTGATTTAGAAGAGTGCATGTACATGACTCAGCCAGAGGGCTTCGTAGATAGTGGGAGCAGCGGAAAGGTGTGCAAGCTGCTTAAATCCATTAATGGGTTAAAGGAAACATCGCGGAGTTGGAACATCTGTTTTGATGTTGTAGTCAAAGAGTTTGACTTCATAAAAAATATAGATGAACCTTGTATCTATAAAAAAGGTAGCAAAGAGTAAGGTTGTCTTCCTCGTATTTTACGTGGATGACATACTCTTGATAGGAAATGATATTCCTATGCTGCAATCAGTCAAGCTCTTCTTATCACAAAGATTCTCAATGAAAGATCTAGGTGATGCCTCCTGCATATTGGGAATCATGATCTATAGAGATAGATCTAAACGGATATTGGGATTGTCCCAATCCAGGTACATTGACACCATACTAAAGAGGTTTAGTATGGAAGAATCTAAGCGTGGAAACCAACCCACGATCTCTGGACTCACTCTCTCCAAAGAGATGTCTCCCAAGACTGATTTGGGGAGAGCTCGCATGCAAGGGATACCCTATTCTTCGGCAGTAGGCTCTATCATGTATGCGATGCTATGTACCAGACCCGATGTAGCATACTCAGTAAGTGTAGTGAGTCGGTATCAAGCAGATCCTGGAGAGAGTCACTGAACAGCTGTGAAGAACATTCTTAAGTACTTGCGAAGGACTAGAGACATGTTCTTGGTGTATGGTAACGGAGAACTCCGGGTGGAGTCCTTTACCGATTCCAGCTTCCAAAGTGATAAGGACGACTCTAAGTCGCACTCGGGATTTGTCTTTACCCTTAATGGAGGGGCGGTATGTTGGAAGAGTTCCAAACAGGATACCGTTGCAGACTCGACGATGGAGGATGAATACATCGCTGCCAACGATGCTGACAAAGAGGCTGTCTGGATAAAGAAGTTCATTAGTGAACTTGGTGTGGTTCTATCCATTGAACATCTAATACCTCTGTATTGCGATAACAATGGAGCTGTGGCTTTGGCCAAGGAACCCAGGTCCCATCAAAAGTCCAGACATATTCTGAGACGGTATCACCTGATCAGGGAGATAGTTGATCGCCGAGAGATCGAGGTCAGGTGAGTATATACGAAGGACAACACTGCGGATCCACTCACAAAGGCCATTCCCCAGATACAGTTTGAGAGATTATTCGGGATGCTAGGTATGAGATACTACAGCAGCTGGCCTTAGTGCAAGTGAGAGATTGTTAGTTATGTATATGCCCTAGAGGCCATTGTTGTACATATGATGTATATTATAATGGATGCTTGGATATATATAGAGAGGACTTTCTTGCTCTTCATGATAGTACGCTATTTGGTTTCACTTTATCTTAACATGTTGACTTGTATTGGTTTACTGTCTTTCTCTCACATGTTGATAAAGCCCTTAGGATCTGTACTCGACTACTGGGACTATAATGAGATCATACTAGTGGGGCCATAGTAGTCAATGAGTACATCCTATAACTGTTCCTAGTCGAGGGTATATCGAGACAGGGCATCGATACACCAGAGTAGACTAGCGTATATGCATCTTGACCCATATGATGGGCGATAGATGATCCCATATCCATCGGTGTTTGACATCAAGGATGGTGTACGGGTGCTCAGTGGAGACTGGGTATACTGGACGGACTCGCCTTGAACTCCCAGATGGTGATATACCACACGTCAGATGGCAGTTCTCCGGTGACACTTGTACTGGGTAGTCTGTAGACCCGAGATCGTCATAGAGTCTTGTGTGATTCCCACTGTGCTTTGATTTCCACCTTACCACGTCCAAGAGGGCATGCAAAACGGTGGCTTTTTGGTACAGTCCCGAATCACATGGAGGCAATGAGCGATAGGAGGGGATTCGTCTCTCCCGGTATAGGGAGTTGATTTTGTGCTGTGTTCGATTGGCTATAACTGGAAGTCCCTGGCCAGGGCTGATAAAGAGATTTACTGGTAAGTGTTACCAGTAGTTTCTCGACCCGTTATGAGCCACACATCGACACGACTTATCGGTTACTGGGGTCTGACGTATACCACCCCTAGACTTGATATGCGATATATCAAATGAACAGACCGGACTGTACGGGAGTGTTACTGATTGGATTCACAGGAGAACGTACAGGCTAGCCTGTTGATCTTCTGATCGCTCAATATCTGGGTGGCTGTTACGTTTAGCTGACCGCTTGCAGCTTGTGGGTGTTTGATATGATCATCACCTGCTACCGGAGTATTGACGATTCTTTAGAGTCCTACACAGAGGTTTCTTGGCTCAGGCAAAACGGAGTAGAGACACATATGTGATATGCGCAAGACCGAGGATAATGCGATATGAGATACCGTATTATATTCTTGCGATATTGAGATATGAACCGGGACATCGGATCAAGTGTTGATTCGATGAATCGGTACATGATATATTAGTCGGTTATATTCGATATAGCCGGATTGTCGGATCAAGTGTTGATTCGATGATTTAATGTATAATAATATATATGATATATTGTGTTACATTATCTAATATTGGCTCGCTTTATTATTTCATTTTCTCACCGGATAATACATTGATATCGCATATGTTAATTGTATTATTTTCTTTTGTTGCAAATATATAATATATATATGATTTATATTATTGTGACATGATATGATTAATAATGGAACATGTTTAGTGAAGATTAAACAAGATTAGGGTTTGATTAGGGTTAGCTCCTTCTTGCACATTCTAGATGGAATTCCTTTTGTCTTGGTTAAGATATTATCGTTGATATTTATCCATGACTCATTCTTTAACCTAACCAAACCCTAGCTCTAGTTTATTCTCTACAAGGGTTATCCTTGTCATACTAAACTATGGTTACATTATTAATTCATATATACTTTTCATTATTCATCACAAAAAGATTAACTCTTTTTCCATCATCTTCTTCTCTCTTTAGCTTTGAGAAAGCTTACTAGTTATTCATTTTGTGATGATTTCTTGTGAGAAAATGATATAAAAAGATAGCATAAATACTACTCCATCATCCTCATCTAATCTAGCCCATTAAATTGGGGTGTTCACCTCATTAGAGTCAGAGAGCTTGAGTTATAGCAACTTCGACGTAGATCATCGGAGAAACGGAACACTACAAGCTAGCCTGGATCGTTCGAGTCGTGGAGCCTCTCTTGAGTCCGGGAGATCATGGATCGCGGCGAAGGGACTTCTACTCGGAGCTTATGAAACGAAGGAGCGAACTACAAAGGTTGTAATCCTTCACACTTATTAGTAAAGATGTTTACTTGCATGTTAAACCCTAATAATCTAGCAAAGATCCCGGCTTTAGGTTGTTCGGCACGTCTAAATTTTTATTCGGGCATGTTTGATGCTATATGAACCCTCACAAGAGTGCCTAGGAACCCTACACTCTCATTGATGTGACCTAGTCTACAATGCCATAAGAAAGCCTGATTTTTTTCCGGAGACTTTCTTTTAAGTGTGTCTTGGACACTGAAAATATGAGCTTGATTCAATACGTATATCCCGTTATTTCATATACCTGACCCAATCAGAACTTGATTTAGGTGGATGTTGACCACATTGCTTACAAAAGTAAAATCATATCCTTCCTTAGAAAGTAAGGATACAGATATGATATTGCAAGTCGCACCTGGTACATACAAACAGTTACGCAGAATCAATATCTACCCAGTTGTCTGTCCAAGATGATATTCCCCTACGGATTCAGCATCAATGCTCATTCCGTTCGCAACCCTGAGAGTCATATCACCTTTCCTGATAACCCTACGGTTTCTCAAAGTCGGTAATGAATTACAGATGTGAGATCCTGATCCGGTATCCAATACCTAGGAAGTAAGGTTAACTGACATACAGTTCTCTATTACAAGCACACCCGTAGCCGAAGCCACAACATGCTTCGAATTCTGGCTACTGGCTTTGCTAGCCCTGCAATCCTTCATCTTCAGGTTCGTGAGCTCAAAATAGCTGGTCTCTGTAAGGACATTGCTTCCTACAGATGACCCGATAGCCAACCTCGCTTGAAGCAATTCGTTCGAGGTCTCATATCTTGCGATACGAGATTGCTCTCCATATAAATCTTTGTTATGTAGGAAGATAGAAACTAAGTCCATCTTCTCGTGCCGCTTCTGGTATGCACCATCAACTGAGGCTAACATGAGGCACTTGGCTTTCGCACAGTCTTTTTCCGATGTCATATGGATGTCAATGTCCGTGACAGGGGAAACTGGTCCTGAGACGGCAGGGGTTTGATTAGTTAAGAGGTGTCCCAACTTGTCATGGGAAATGGACATCTGGACAGACCTTTGCCAATTATAACAGTCGGATTCAGTCATTTAATTATCTAGATGTAACCTATGTGTGGTCACTTGGTCGCTGCAATTAAGAGAGAGAGAAGAAAACACTCAGCATGATGCTCTTGCAAGTTTAGATTGGTTTTTAATTTATCTAAACAGGATGGCTCCCACTGTTACTCGAATCCCTCCTCAAACCAAAAAGGAAGAATTAGTCGGGATCAATCTCACCGTACAATACTTGCTTAACCGTTCAGCCAGGCTAGTGTTGGTACTTCGAGGGAGGTTTTCCAACGCTTTCGCGAAGTTTCTTAATTGAAGAACCTCTTTTCCCTGGGGGCGTAGCCCCGCTAACACCTTTCTAGAAACCTACTTGGTTTATAGCATTGATCGTTAAGTGAGAAATTTCCCGAGGAGTAGCATATACTCACAGTAGGATCGGGATCCAAATATCATCGCATGACAAAACTGAAGGAATCCTACCAGAATCATCACACTTCAAATGGTATGCAGCGCTAGTGATTTGTGTGTCAAAAATAATTTACCGCAATCAAGAACGGCGTCGCTTGTAGCTAGCCGGTGAGTACGGGTCGGTCCACAGGGATTTTGTGTTTTCCTAATCGCGCTAACAAGCTAATTCCGATGGGTGTTCGGATTGATTTATTAAATCTAAAAACTACCAAATTAAGTTATACTAAAATTATCTAGATCTAAGTCTTGCTAGCGTTAGGCTTAGGGGAAGTTGAGAGATTAAAAGTTTCCTCACCGCTTTCAATATCCTATTTTAGATCAATTAGATGTTATGGAAATTATCAATAAAGTGGATTAGAATCTTTTGGGAAGATGTTTCATACTCTAGGTTCTTGTCCTTCCTTTATCGATCCTTACCCTAGCCTCCATGGAAAACATGCGCAACCGGTCCTTTATACTACGGTATCATCGTTATCTCGAGGGGTAATGTGCCGCAGGGAGCGGTATGTGCGTGTATGCATGGAGTTCTAATTCTTAGGTGTGATGGGGCAAGAAAGAGGTGAGAGATCTCATCTCTCAAACCTTTCCCTAAGGCTAACCCTAACAAGCGAGGAGACTACTCGCTCATTAGGGGATTAAAAGACATTAAAAATTAAAAGAGAACTAAAGCAAAGAAATAAAAGTAACTTACTAATTTTTATTGATGACTCTCTCCAAACATCAACGCAGTACAGATCTGAATTTGTGAAATGAAAAGAGGCATAGCCTCAAACAAGATTTAGAGTTTCTATTTATAGAGGATAGGAAACCCTAGGGTTACAATGACTCGCACATTTGCTATTACAAAAATACCCCTGAGAAAAGACCTAGTCAACGATACGCGCACCGCCACAATTTTCCGCGCCTACACGGGCTCTACCCTGCCGCGGTTCCGCGGCCAAAGGCATGCTTTGGCCGCTGTTCCGCGGCCAAAGTGTGGTCTTGCTGCTTACTTTTTTCTGTACTGCTCCTTGTTAGCTTTGTCTTCTTGTTTATATGGTTCTTTTCTCAGTTTGGCTTCTAGGTTTCTTCCAGATTCCACAGTGAATGATTGTAGTGAACTTTTACCGTTGCTTCGTGACGAAGTCTTGAATCTTGCACTGCCCTGTGCTTTGTGAACTTTATCTTTTATGTAGGCTTGATCAAGATACTTCTCTTTGTTGGTCAAAGTCTCACTTCTACGTCGTCTTTTATTGTTTTCACTGTTTTAGATCCAAGAACCTGTAACCTATATTATGTAGCAGACCTGCGTCAAAAGCACCTGTTTTATTTGCAAAAAGAATATGAATGGGGAATATAATAATACAATATTATGATGTGAACAAATACCCCCAAACTTATCTTTTCCTCGTCCTCGAGCAAACTTATTTTTAATTCTCTACAAAAACCTAACCGCACTTTCGTAGGGAAACGCGATTGCACTGAGCACGTGCAACAAGCCGTTAAACCTCTAGGTGTCCCTTGTAGGAGGAGTGTTGTCTCCTGAGGGTTTTCAGCGGATTACACCCACAAAATCTTATCCATTTGGCTTTTTCGACTTTAATTCTACAATTAGGTTTTCTAACAAGGAATTCTATTATCGCCGACTCGTAAATTATCCACCCATATTCTTCACACTTCCTCATCATTTAACTTAAGATTATATATGTTCTATAGACTCACTCAGCTTTCGGCATTTCTTAAGTTTTCCTTCTAGGGTTCCATCTCCACTTAGGAATTTTTATCAACTCTACTAAAGATGCAAGTTCTATTCTTCATTCATCTCTCTTATCTAAATCCCAATCACATAACCCTACGTGTGTATGTATATCACCCCTACACTTGGAAATTCAAATCAAGCAATCATACCCTTGTCCGTTGTCCAAAGCACTTCTTAATTGGTGAAATTTTTTAAATGAATTTTGCTTACACATCCTTCATGCGACCGTTAATACTTTTGAGGTACCAACGACCAATTACAAAATGCGTTTGCACTTTAAAGCATACTTCCTAGTCTTGCAACACCCAAGGCTTTTAGCAGTGACTCCCAAACCAGTTGATCTAAGGCACTAGGTGATGAAGCACCCTCGCTAAATATTTTTCTATTTTTTAGCCTTAAGTAATCACAAAGACCAGTGTTCATTTTTTTATTCACACTTGTATAAACTTTCATTTTCTTCGTACTAAGGACTTAAAATAAGAGCATTTCAAGTTCTCCTCTACTATTCCAAGTTTCAAGGTGCGTGATTGTGCAATTTGTAGGGTATACATTTTCAGAATCTATACTTAAGCTAGGAATTATCTTTCAAACTTATACTCTAATAAAAATCAATACTTTTCCTTTATTTCGACTTAGCCTAAGAAGTGAACCCAAAATTTGCCTATTTCTAAATAAATATAAAGACATATACTTTCTACCGTTAATCTTTAAAGAAGGTTATTTTTAGGTTTTTTAATTTACTCAGTCTAAGATCTAGTTGTTCATAGCCAGTTAACCTATTTGTCAAACTCAAGTTAAATATGGCCAAAATTGAATACAGTAATTTTTATAATTTTTGAATTTTTTCAATTTTTTTGGGTTTTTTTTTTAAAATATGCAAATGCAAAAATATACATATGAATGCGAAGGAAGAAGACGTACCGAGCATACCCCCAAACTTAATTTTGACAGTGTCCTCACTGTCATGCTACACTAAGAGGGTCAAAATGTCGGCACTCCCCTGTTTATTTATTTATAAAATTTTTTTTGTTATATACAGAAAGGCCCCCCCAAACTTCATTGAAACAGAGTTAAACGTCATTGCCAAACTTTGCAAAGACCAAACGTCAACAACAACTAGTCGAAAAATTTATCTGTAAAGAGTATCGATTGGTGGAAGAATATGTTGTACCGATCCAAAAAGAATCGGGGAAGATAGACGTGGTGGTATGAAAAGTGTGGAAGTGAATAGATAGGAGGTGGTGATGAATCAAAACGAGAATGTGGATGATCAGCAATCAGTGGAATATTTGCATTCTCGTAGCTTATTAAAAGAAATGGGGTGGTTCAACTTCTAAAGGAGCAGGTTGACTAACCACACTATCCCCAAGATATTTCTGTGGATCCTTCATCGACTTGGCATCATCCATCATATGCATATGATATTCAAATATGAGGGAACTAATCTTCTCGATGTCCGCCATAGTCCAGCCGAAAGCTTGCTGCCTATCTTGTAAGACCATTAAAAGGGCGTTCTTTTGCTCGAGGGCTAGAGAGGCCGATATGATAACGGGAAAGGTCTCATTCTCTCCTATGTAAGCATATTTAAGGTGAGACGGCAAGGGCATGAGTTTGAGTTTCGGAGGCGAAACAATCATAGGAAAAATTGGGAAATCTACCTCGAACTCAAAGGACTCCAACACAGGTTCGAAATCACTGTAAACAACCGATTCGGATGGTTCAACTAACTCATCCAAAAATTCAAAAGACTCATATTCGGGCTGTAAGTCGTCGTCATCCGAAAAAGTGAAACATTCATAATCAATATCGGTTGTGTCAACCGTAGTAGATTCAAGGAGGGACGCACTAGCGGCGTCAAAACTGTTTTCATCACAAAAAAATCTTTCAAGCTCGCAGTCTTCCTGCGTGATTTCGTGAATAGAGCAAACTTCTCTTGTACTAGTTTTAGGCACGGGGGGCAGACTTCCTAACTTGTAAATATTGAACTCACTAGACGTCTTCCCGAAAGATAGAGTCATGGAGCCATTGCGACAGTTTATAACGGCATTAGAAGTGGCCAAAAATGGTCGACCGAGGATCACCGGAATTTGGTTCCGTGAGTTAGCAACAGGTTGTGTGTCCATAACAATAAAATCAACGGGAAATATGAAATCCCCAGCTTTGATCAACACATCCTCTAGCTCACCCCTAGGATGGGTGATTGATCGATCAGCCATTTGGAGAGTACAACGAGTGGGTTTCAACTCTCCAACCCCTAATTGCTCGTACACGGAATAAGGAAGCAGGTTAACACTAGACCCAAGATCTAAAAGTGCTCGATTAATTTTCTTATCCCTAATTGTTATTGAAATCGTAGGACAACCGGGGTCCTTTTGTTTTTGGGGTAAGGGTTAAGGTTGATTAATACCATTGCTCACTGCACTAGCCACTAGCACTTTCTTGGGTATTTGAGATGACATTCTCTTTGAGGTGCATAAGCCCTTTAAAATTTTCGCGTATGAAGGGACTTGTTGGATTGCATCAAAAAGAGGTATATTTATGCTAACCTGCTTAAATAACTCCACAATCTTCTCCATTTATGCAGTTGGTTTATTGGGACTCGACCTGTTTGGAAATGGAGCATTTTGAAAATCTGTTCAGCCCAAAGTCTGTGGAGTAGAATGTGGAGTTAGAACGGATCCCAGTGTGGGTGTGTTCGTGAAGTGAGAAGTGGGTCCGTTCGGATTAGAAGAAAAAGAGCCTTTAGAAGAATGAAGAATAGGCTCTCGCGGAGGAGATGAGGGTGAAGAAGAAGAAGGAGAAGAAGAAGGAGAAGAACCACCGGCGGGGGTGTCATAATTAGTACCCACATTATTTTGCAACACTTTTTCAGATCTCACCGTGGTCACCGCATTTACATTGTGATATTCATGTGCGTTGTGTGTGTGACCGGGATTTGGCAATGGTTGAGATGGATGCTTTCCCTTTTCTATCTCACTCAATGCAGCAGTTAATTGTGCAATTTGTGCCTCATTAGATTTGATGCTTTGATCGTGTGAAGCATTGTTGTGCACCAAAGACTGGACGTAATTTTCCAATCTTGCTGCGGATTCTGTAGATTGCTTGAGAAACGCATCTAGACTTTTTTCTAGCGAGATAACCTTATCATCATTTAGTTGAACCAAATTGTTCGTGTTATTTGGATAAGGTTGTGGTTAAAAAGGTTGCTGGTATTGAGTTTGTTGGAGTGCTTGTTGTTGTGGAGGAGGAGGCCTTTAAAAGTTGTTGTTTCCTTGGAATTGCTGATTTTGATTCCAAGCAAAATTTGGGTGACTCCTCCAACCCGGATTGTAGGTCGAAGAGTAAGGATCATTTCTTTGTCGTTGCTGAAAGGCAGCATTGACTTGATCTTGTCCTTGAATAGGTGGATTGTAAGGACACTCTTCGGTAAGGTATGATGGATCCGAACAACAAGCACAAACAGTTCGTGGGGGTAAAGCAGGGGCAGGAGAAGACGATGAGATTTTGGTCTCAATGGCTTCTAGCTTTTTCATAAGTGCGGCCATCTCGGCCTTCATAGCAATCGACATATCTACTTGATGTATGCCTGCCTTAGGTTGACCAATAGAAGAAGATGAGGTGGTCTTTGTGCTCTCCCACTGAATTGTTTGTTCACTAAGATCCTCGAGAAACTGCCATGCTTCCTCACTAGATTTGGTTAAAAAGTGACCTTGACAAATAGTTTCTAGCAACTGCTTCGTTGCCGGGTTCAATCCCTCGTATAATGTTTGGCAAAGTTGCCAATTTTCGATCCCATGGTGAGGGCATTGAACAAGGAGGTCTTTGAATCTTTCAAAACACTTCCAAAATGGTTCGGAAGGAAGCTGGGAAAATTGTATGATCTCATTTCTAATTCTCGCGGTCTTGTGATGAGGATAAAACTTTTTAAGAAAAACTTTAACAAACTCGTCCCAATTTCGAATTGAATGTGATGCCGTGCTGTATAGCCACTTCTCGGCTAAGTCACATAAGGTTAAAGGAATGACCCTTAGCCTTATAGCGTCATCACTTAATTGGGTTATTTTCATCATGGCGCAAACGTTTTTGAATTTATTAATAAAGATATAAGCATCTTCGGATTCCAATCCATGAAATTTTGGCAGCATATTGATGAAGTAGGGTTTTATTTCAAAATTGTCCCCATTTACCGGTGGAGGTGAAAGACAGGTAGGTAAAGAGGTGCGGACAGGGTAGAAGAGATCCTGAAGCGCGATTCGTTGGGGCGCTACAACAGGCGGGAGATTCGGGTTATTCACACCAAACGGAGGTGAAATCAGTCCCGTGGGTAAGGTGTTGTTGGGATTATATCCCGACATACCTTCGGAAGAGAATTTAAAGGTGGGGGTAAGGAACTGGACGGAATTTCAACTTCGGTGTCGAAAGGTTCGTCGGTCGATACCAACGAAACACGGACTAATCGGGCGCTAGTGTCCCTAGACCAAAGTGACATACACTAAAGGGGTAGTTTAGTCAGAAAAATGAAAGACATAATATGGAGGTAAGAAAACGTCAATGAGAGGAAGTGGTGTAAGTGAGGTGCAAGATTTCTTTAGCGACAAGTTGCAAGTTTTGAAAAGATTTTTTTCTTTTTTTTTATGTGATATTTTTGCAAAAAGATTTTTGAAAAGAGACTTTTGACACAAATGCACTCAACCACAAAGGCACAATCAGGCCTAGATCTAGGGTCACCTAGGTCAGCTAGACAGCTCCTAGCTGTTCCAAAGGGCTAGAGATAGGACCTTCACCGCCAATTGCGGCCAGGCAAGTTCCAGGTAAGTAGGAAGGAACCACAGTAGTGTGCCTAATTAAAAACCACTAGCCTTTGACACACTTGCCTAGACACCGCAAAGTCAGGTTAGGATAAACGACTGATGCCTATAACTAGTCCTCTGTCCTAGTGAGCGCGACGTCCTTAGGGCTGAGTCTAGTATTTTTTAATTAAGAGTGGTCAATGCAAATGCTTTAAGTGATTTCTGGGGTCCTGGGAAGGGTAATGAAATCCCCACCCAATCTGAGTTTGGTCAAGAGCCCCTTAAATTCCAATTAAAATATGCAAAACAGTAAATTCACTTGCAATTAATTATTTTTAGCGCAGCGCAAAGAAACCTGCAGAAAATATGTTATTGAGAAGGGGGAAGAAAATTTTTTAGCGCAAAGAAATCCTGCAAAAAAATTGACAAAAGATATATGTAGGTTGGCAGAGGGGAGAAAGAAAAACAAACCTACAAGATTTCGCGCAACAATGCCACGTAGCGGCCGCGGTTCCGCGGTTTGGGGCGCTACTAAGCCGCAGTTCCGCGGTCTGGTGGAAGGATCACGGCTCTGGAGAAATTTCACTGTTCTGTTGTCGAATTTCCTCTCTGTTCTGATGTATCCTTTTCTGTTTCGCCTTCTGTAAATTTCCATATCCGAGATTCTTCGCTGTTCCTGCAAGATTCAAATGATAACCCTTCAAACAATAAAAAAAAATTTGATAAAAATTTTGTTATTTCTAAATTTTCAGATTTTTATGATTTTTAAAATTTATATCAACCTGAAATTACAAAAAGGAAATTTTTACGCCATCCCCAGCAACACGCCATTTAATTTGTGTGTCAAAAATAATTTACCGCAATCAAGAACGGCGTCGCTTGTAGCTAGCCGGTGAGTATGGGTCGGTCCACAGAGATTTTGTGTTTTCCTAATAGCGCTAACGAGTTAATTCCAATGGGTGTTCGGATTGATTTATTAAATCTAAAAACTACCAAATTAAGTTATACTAAAATTATCTAGATCTAAGTCTTGGTAGGGTAAGGCTTAGGGGAAGTTGAGAGATTAAAGGTTTCCTCACCGCTTTCAATACCCTATTTTAAATCAATTAGATGTTATGGTAATTATCAATAAAGTGGATTAGAATCTTTTGGGAATATGTTTCTTCCTCTAGGTTCTTGTCCTTCCTTTATCGATCCTTACCCTAACCTCCATGGAAAACATGCGCAACCGGTCCTTTATACTATGGTATCACCGTTACCTCGAGGGGTAATGTGCCGCAGGGAGCGGTATGTGCGTGTATGCATGGAGTTCTAATTCTTAGGTGTGAAGGGGCAAGAAAAGCGTGAGAGATCTCATCTCTTAAACCTTTCCCTAAGGCTAACCCTAATAAGTGAGGAGACTACTCGCTCATTAGGGGATTAAAAGACATTCTAAATTAAAAGAGAACTAAAGCAAAGAAATAAAAGTAACTTACTAATTTTTATTGATGGATCTCTCCAAACATCAACGCAATACAGATCTGAATTTGTGAAATGAAAAGAGGCATAGCCTCAAACAAGATTTAGAGTTCCTATTAATAGAGGATAGGAAACCGTAGGGTTACAATGACTCGCACATTTGCTATTATAAAAATACCACTAAGAAAAGACCTAGTCAACGATTCGCGCACCGCCACAATTTTCCGCGCTGACACGGGCTCTACCCGGCCGCGGTTCCGCGGCCAAAGGCATGCTTTGGCCGCGGTTCCGTGGCCAAAGTGTGGTCTTGCTGCTTACATTTTTCTGTACTGCTCCTTGTTCGCTTTGTCTTCTTGTTTATATGGTTCTTTTCTCAGTTTGGCTTCTAGGTTTCTTCCAGATTCCACAGTGAATGATTGTAGTGAACTTTTACCGTTGCTTCATAACGAAGTCTTGAATCTTGCACTGCCCTGTGCTTTGTGAACTTTATCTTTTATGTAGGCTTGATCAACATCCTTCTCTTTGTTGGTCAAAGTCTCACTTTTACGTCGTCTTTTATTGTTTTCACTGTTTTAGATCCAAGAACCTTTAACCTGTATTATGTAGCAGACATGCGTCAAAAGCACCTGTTTTATTTGCAAAAAGAATAAGAATGGGGAATATAATAATACAATATTATGATGTGAACAGCTAGCAAGTTTCAGTTTCTTTTGAAACTCCCGATGTGGATTTTTGCCCCATGCTCTTATGACCTTGACTAAGGCCAAGAAATCATAAGTCACATGTCAAGTTTTACCCGTCGTTGTCCAGGTTGATTTGAACCCACCCGTATAAACCCTAGACTATGGCCAACAAAGTAATACGACTGTCCCAAACCAACGCATCTATCTATGCAACATATGAGTACCCACCAGCTACCAAACACTGTGCCTTGACTAAGGCCAACAAACACAGCTTGAATACTGTTAGATATTGATATGAAACGACGGAGGGCTACGAATGGTTTTGGCGAAACCGTGAACGTAGTGAACTTGATATAATCGAAAGAACCTTGATAGATTTTAAAAGGAGTGGCTTAAGCTCCGCGTTTAAAAGTTGTTTTTGAAAAGAAACCGAGTGGTTTTGAAATTGTTCCAACGACTTTAACTTTGGTTTATTTTCTTGCATTAATTTTAATGCGTCCCATCATTTAATCCTACCATTGCAGAAAACAACGAAAATATGACGTACGCTTATGCCATCCGCATTCGCCACAGGGCCTCTTCATTACCCGTTAGGTTTCTTAACTAACGACAGAGCGGGGGCTAGACTAGCGCGGATGCAAAACATAAGCAACGCCTAAATAGATATCATATATAGATATATACATTCGTCAGATGCAATGATAGCCATTCCAGATCACAGATGAACACATTGGGTATACTAGGAATCCGCATTCCGTACGAGCCTGTAACGAAAAGCGGATTACACGATAGCGGTGAATACCCAATACCCTACCCTAGACCCCTACGGGTGCGGCAAACTACCCGCCAAATACCCGAAGTGAAGCAATCTCCCTCAACAACGTGAGTAGGCCACTCGGCACTTCGAGGTACCCGGTAGTTTGTGCACCCCTCCATGGGTCTATCCTAGGAGCAAAAACAGTAAAAGAAATTATACAATGACGGCTACAACCTCATTCCGGTTGTGCGGCCATATAAATAATATTACATCAATTACAAATTACATGAATTGAAAGAAAAAGAAAACTCTCATCTCACAACCCCCCGGCTATTCATCCGCGACAATCCAATGAATTCATATACACATACCATCAACATTACAGATCACAGATATGTATAACCCCCACTAATTGACGTATAGCGATTAGCAGACGTTCAATACATATATTACATCACAGATATAACCCGTTAGCTAAAGTCTATAGAAGTTCGATCAAAATACAGATTTGTAACCACCCCAAAACACAAATTTGTTTTCTGGAAAATCTGGGCAGAAAAAACATATTGTAAAAATCCCAAAACACCCCACTGAACACACTGCAGGAAAAATTGCCCACGGCCGAGTTAACTCGGCCACGGATCCACGACGGGAGCATGCACCTGCCGTGGTTCCGCGGCGCTTTGACCGAGTCGCTGGACCATTTTTCTTGGGTGTACTTTAAAAACCCTGAGCCGATTTTTAGTGTATGATTTATTAATTTTTGAACAGAAAACAAAATCGGTAGAAAGTTGATATTTCGGGCATGTTTTGTGGTTTTTTCTCCGATCGAACTTCTAGTTACTTTGCTAACATGTTAGATAGTGTTTAACTAGGCTCTGATACCACTGTAAGTCCACGTTACCCGTCCCTTGTTCTTTGGGGTTGCGGAAATGGTAAAAAACGATTTTTCGGTGGAGGTAACATCGACTCATAAAACGGATCTTTGCTAAACAAACAATCTAACAACCTAGCTAAGAGTTTAGCTACTATGTTAGGGGTTATACCTAATCTTGAACTCCTTCTCTTCAACTCCTTGTGGTGGTCGGATCAGCCTCACATAGTCGTCTCCTTGTGCCGAAGATGGATCCACCCGAAAGCTTCTACCTTTGGCTCCAACCTCAATTTAAAGGAAACTAGAATACTTGGTTTGCTAGACTTTATACACTAGGATGAGTAGGGAAGTGTTTTGGGTTTTATCTCTATGGTTCTTGTTTCTCAACACATGAGACAATATAACCATGAACTAGAGAGAGAGCAAGAGGAAGAGAGAGAGCAAGAGGATGAGAGAGAATGAGAATGATAGAATGAGCAAGACTTTTTCCACCATCCTCTCATAACACAAAATAATCATAATAATAATAGTAATTGTGTATTATGTGATGGTTCATGTCAAATGGCAATATCATTTCATGCACTCATTTTGTACAGAATAACAAGCAAGCATAAGTCTTTGCCATGAAATGATAGCCATTGTAATGATGATGGTCAACAAATCCAACCTAGTCAACCGGTCAACAAAGTCAACAAGTCAACAAAGTCAACCTTTCAACCCAACCATGGCACAATAATACTTAATTAATATTATCATTAATCATATTTCTTATTCTCATTAGGGTTTAGCAAAAGTCAACAGTCAACAACCCTAATGAGAATCCTCTACCTCTGTCTCTGTCAACTGTGCATACACACCCGCATCCGCGTTTCGGGGAACACGAATACAAACGAGATAAAACCAATCCCAAAACGTATACTAGGATCTGGCTTAAACCAAAGCCCGCTAGTAATAACTGCCCGAACACTAAACGTGCACAAGTGCATGGATGTGACCGAACCCTGTTGCAAAACCATGCGACCTCTACTCTTTCGCCTAAAGGAGAATAACTCTCTGTGTAGGACTCTAAAGACTCGACACTACACTGGCAGTGGGTTTAATCACAGACCGCAAGCGGCACTAGCTGTGCGTAACGTCCCCCAGGTAAATGCCGATAAGAAGACGGACGAGGTGAAACCCATCTGAACTCCTACTGAGCCTGAATGTGAAAGTCTTCGTACAGTCCGGTCTGTTCGTCTGAGAATATCGCATGTCGGGCTTAGGGGGTAAACGTCAGTCCCCTAATAGCGGTACAAGTCGTGTCAAAGTGTAGCCCAGAACACCCTGAGATAACACTGGAAACCTACCAGTATATCTCGGTTGCCCTGGCCAGGGACGACTGTGTGTAATGGCTCTCCTTGACACAACGCGATATCAACTCCCAATACCCGGAGAGACGAATTCTGTCTAACCGTCACTGCCTCCAAGTGCTTCGGGACTGCACCCAACTACTACCTGTTTGCATGACTCTTTTGAGCCGTAGTAGGGTAGTAATCAAAGTACAGTGGGAACACACTCGAGGCGAAGTGACAGTGTCAAGTCAGCGGACTAAGCTGTACTCGTGTCACCTGGGAACTGACAACTGACGATAGGTATAGTACCAACCAATTATCTCCCGACGAGTCCTGTCCAGTGTACTCGTAACCTAATGAGCACCCGCATACTATCTCAAGTACGACGTACTGACGGCTGTGGGACAGACGGTCTCCCCTGCTGGGATGAGAAGCACATATGCTAGTCTACTCCGGAGAATCGATGCCCCGTCTCGATAATCCTACGACTAGGGACCTGTATAAGGATATACTTGTAGATTACCCAGCCCCCAGGAGTGTGACTGACATCACAACGCTGGTAATCAAGCAAAGATCCTAAGGGCTCCACTAATGTGTATAGGCGATATGTTAAAAGAAACACATGTACACACATTGAAGTAGAAACAAACCAAGTAGCATACTACCATTTTGAGCAAGATTGTCTATACAATGGTGAATATCCCAAGCTTCCATTAAGTAATATACAAACTAGTATGATACAGTAATGGCCTCTAGGGCATATACACTAACATCAGTGACCAAGTTGACCGAAACTTCTTAAAATACTGGCTTTTGGATTGTCCGAGTTGCATAAGTCATTGCCGCTCCTTCTTTTACCCTTTGCATTTCTCAGAACACCCCGTATTACTACGGACATCCACTTCCATTGGATAGATCCATCGTATGGTTATATACGAATGTTCATATCAGATTTTTGCATTTTCATACCGCCCAATTTTTATCACATTGCATATCGGTAGGTACTCTTGAGCCGTGTTTGCTAGTCAATTGCAGGATAAAGGTTCTCGGCTCTAAACGATGAAATTCATGGAAAAACACGACAAAAACCCGGGTTCCTGCCAACCACAGATAAAACACGGATCTCCGCTCTTTATCCGTCTGTTGCCACACACCAGTTTAAGAGACAAAATGGCAAATCAATGTCATTTTCATGCACAAGGCTCAATGGAAACACAAGATCCAAGAAATCTACATGGAGCTCGAGAAAATCATTACAAAAGATCCATGTCCAATCACCTTTTGATCCACTAGAATTCTGGAAGAAATGTGGAAAGATTATCAGAAAAAACATGTACCAGACAAAAGGGGATAGCAGACCAGGGCAGCACACAAAAGCCGACAGCCCAACTCCCCTATAGGGCGGCGGAACCGCGGCCAATAGGGGGTATAGGCCGCGGTTCCGCGGCCGTATGGTGGCATCAGCCGACCAATCTTCAGGGGCAGATTGGTCGTTCCATGTTAGTTCTGTTTGTTGCCCTAGGTTTTCATTTTCAAGCCTATAAATAGCCCAGAACCTTATGAAGCCAAGTGTGCATAATCTTGTATTTTTTTTTAGGTTTTAGAATACTTGTTCTTCTTCCTCTTCTCATCTCTTCTCTATTGAAAAACTTTTAGTGAGCTTTTGTGAGTGGAGAATGATGAATAAAGAAGTTCATTTTATTATCATACTTGTCTTGCTCTTATGTTGAATGCTTGTAATTTTCATTTGTTAACTTAGTTGTTGTTATTTCTTGTTGTTTCTTTCTTTCTCTTTTTTTTATCCTTAAAACAACCATGATGCTTACGCTTGATCCTTGCCGAGGTGAGGTCGCAAATAGCTAGTTGTTATCATCCAATCTCTTTCTTTCTATCTTCCTCTTTGTTTTGTTTTCTTTTCATTATGATGTGTGAGTAGTTTCCATACTTGTTAGGGTAGGATAAGGGAAGTTTGAGAGAAGGAAATCTCTCTCACTCTATCCTTGCCCAACATCTTAAATCGACTCCCGTTAATTGAACCACAATCCGCTCCCTACGGCACCCTATCCTACATGATAGCTGTGATTCCGTAGTGAGACCGGTTGTGGTTGAATTAACCGGAGGTTATGGCTAAGAGCCAAGAACGGACGGACAAGCACCAAAAGGAAGAACTTAAGCGTTGGAAAGCCTAGCTTATACTCGCAAGTTCCTTCCTAGTCGTGCTAATCCCCGTTGTTGCCGATTACCGTAACACCGATATTAAGAGTGGCAACGAAAGAAGTGAGCGACTCCTAACTCAAACTAACCTAATCCTAAGCCTAACATGCTCTCTTTATATATCATTTTAACACTTAGATAATCACAAACAAATCTGGACTTATGGACTTAACTCGTTAAAGCACATAGAAAAAGATTCCCATCTCCCTGCGGACCACCCGTACTCAACCGGCTAGCTACAAGCGAAACCGTTTTGATTGCGGTGATTAACTAAACTTGAACACGCAGAATCCCTACCAATCAAATGGCGCCGTTGCCGGGGAGACGGTAGTTTATTTCTTTGTGTAATTTCGGGTTAACTTGTGAATACAAATATAACCGAAAAACAAAACAAAAAATATACTTTGTAAAAAAATAAAAAATCTTTTTGTTATTTTTGATTAGTTTTTGTGCAAGTGTGCAGGATAATACGGAATTCGAGTTCAGTGCCAAAGACGTGGGATATTGGAAATTCAAGTTCAGTGCCAAAGACGTGGGTAGATAGACCCACATTTCGCGGCTACACCACGACGGATCAAAACGAAGCAAACGGTCTACTGTAAAAATCTGGAGCAGCTACAGTGAGAAAATCAAGATTCAGCAAATTCAGACAAGAAGATGACAACCACCACAGCACACCCCAAAATTTCAGAGCCCCAACTCCACTACCTCGCAGCGGAACCGCGACATAAGCTGGCTTAGGCCGCGGAACCGCGGCCACTTGGTGGAGTCATTGTGCAAATATCTCTGTAAGTCCTCCTTTTCTCTTTCCCACTCCTCTGAACTCCAATAAACTGTGTTTTCTGCAGCATTCTTTGCGCAAATTCTCTTCCCCCTTCCAATAAACTGTTCTTGTGCAGGATTCTTTGCGCCGCGCTAAAAATAAAAATTGTTTGCAGTTGATTTGTTATCTCTTTGCATTCATTAATACGGACTTAAGGGGCTTGAAACCAATTCAGATTGGGTGGGGATTTCATCACCCTTCCCAGGACCCCAAAAATCATAAAAAGCATATGCATTGACCATTGTTAAATTAAAAAAATACTAGACCCAGCCCTAAGGACTTCGCGCTCAATAGGACAGAGGACTAGTTACAGGCATCGGCCGTTTATCCTATCTGACTTTTGCGGTGCCTAGGCAAGTGTGATGAAGGCAAGTGGTTATTTAATTAAGGAACTTCGCGAAAGCGTTGGACAACCTCCCACTTACCTGGCACTTATCTGGCCGCATTTGACGGAGAAGAGGCGGTTTGAGGTCCTATTTCTAGCCCTCTGGAACAGTTAGGAGCTGTCTAGCAGACCTAGGTGACCCTAGATCTAGGTATGATTGTGCATATCTTGTTTGTGATTGCTTAAAGCCGTAAGTCTGTACATATTTCTGTAAAGCTCTTTCTAAAAAAAAAACCAAAAAAGGAAAAAATCAAAAACTTTTATAAAAACTTGCCCTTTGTCGCCAAATCCATTTTTCACCCACCACCCTTCGTATTTCTCCATTGACGTTTTCTTACCCTCACCTTCTCCGCTTTGACTATACTAAACTCGTTTAGTGTATGTCCGCTTAGACTCGGGACACTAGCGCCCGTCTAGTCCGCGTTACGTTAGTCGCTACCGACTACGCGATCGACTTAGACGTCGAAACTCCGTCCACTCCTCTTTCACCCTTACCTTTGCCGGCCAACTCCGACGTTGACCAGAATTCTGTTCATACATCTTCACCTTCACCATCACCAACCTCTTCTTCAGCTATGTCAGGATTTAATCCGAACATCTCTTTGACTACCCCTGGATTGGCTCCACCTCCTACGGAGACCAATAACCCACCACCACCGCCTGTTGTAGCGCCGCAGCGAATCGCGCTCAAGGATCGTTTCTATCCCACCCGTTCTGCACTTCCCACCTGCCTCTCTCTTCCACCGGCCAATGGGGATAATTTTGAAATTAAGCCCTACTTCATCAACATGCTTCCACGATTTCATGGGCTTGAATCTGAAGATGCCTATATCTTCATCAATAAATTTCAAAACGTTTGTGCCATGATGAAAACCACCCAACTGTCGGACGATGCTATACGTCTACGGGTCATTCCGTTCACTTTATGCGATCTTGCTGAAAAATGGCTGTATAGCACCGCTTCCCACTCCATAGCCAGTTGGGACGAGTTTGTTAAAGCGTTTCTAAAAAAATTCTACCCGAATCATAAAACCGCAAGGATCCGCAATGAAATCAACCAATTCTCTCAGCTTCCTTCTGAACCCTTCTGGAAGTGCTTTGACCGGTACAAAGATCTTCTTGTTCAGTGTCCTCACTACGGTATAGAGAAATGGCAACTTTGCCAAACCTTGTACGAGGGCCTGAACCCAGCAACGAAGCAGTTGTTGGAAACCATCTGTCAGGGCCACTTCCTATCGAAATCTGACGAGGAAGCGTGGCAGTTCTTTGACGACCTTGCGGAGCAAACGCTACAATGGGAGAGCACCAGACCGACTTCTTCTTCTTCTTCTACCTCCACTTCTACCGGTCAGTCTAGGGTAGGAATTCACCAACTTGATCTCTCTATTGCGATGAAAGCTGAAATGGCTGAAATAACGAGAAAGCTTGAAGCGATAGAGAGCAAATTTTCTTCTCCTGCTCCTGCCCCTGTTCTCCCCCTTCGTACCATTTGCGCTTGTCGTTCCGATCCTTCTCACTTGACCGAAGAGTGTCCTTACAATCCACCATCGCAAGGACAGGATCAGGTTAATGCTGCATTCCTGCAAAGACCGAGGAATGATCCATACTCTTCCACCTACAATCCTGATTGGAGGAACCACCCCAATTTCGCTTGGAATCAGAATCAGAATCAATTCCAAGGCAACAATTTCCAAAGGGCCCCTCCGCCGCAACAACAAGCGCAACAACAAACTCAACAGCAGTTTCAGCAACCCTTCCAACCCCAACCTTTTCAAAATCAGACGAACAACTTTGCACCCAACAATTATTTTCCACCAAACAACTTTGTTCCGTCAAACAACGATAAGGTTTCCTCGCTCGAACGAAGTCTGGAGGCGTTCGTTAAACAATCGACACAATCCACCGCCAACATCCAGTCTTCCATTCAGTCCTTAGTGCAACACACTGCCGCTCACGGGCAAAGCCTCAAGACCATCGAGGCCCAGATTACACAACTGAATGCGGCTTTAAGCGAGCGAGAAAAGGGGAAGCTCCCGTCTCAGCCACTCCCAAATCCCGGTCACCCACATAATGTACATGTTGCTCTTGAACAACAGAACCATAATTTGAGTGCCGTGACCACATTGAGATCGGGAAGGATGCTGCAAAACAACATCGGCACACGGATCAACGATGACACCCCGGCCGCTTCTTCTTCTACTTCTTCTTCTTCTTCTTCTCCTGCTTCTTCGTCTTCTGAGCCTATTCTTCGTTCTTCACAAGGCTCTCCTTCCGCTTCTTCTGCTCTGAATGGACCCACTTCTCACTCCACGAAAACACCTGTTCTGGGATCCGTTCCAACTCCACAATCTCCTCCACAAGCATTAGACTCAACCAATTTTAAAAACGTCCCATTTCCAAACTGGTTGAGGTCTAATAAACAAAATCCTCAAATGGAGAAGATTCTGGAGTTATTTAAGCAGGTTAACATTAACATTCCTCTTTTAGATGCTGTCCAACAAGTCCCGTCCTACGCAAAAATCTTAAAAGACTTGTGCACGAAAAAGAGGAAGTCTCAGGTACCCAAGAAAGTTTTCTTGGCTAGTGCTGTGAGTGATGCCCTTACCCAATCTTTACCACAAAAACGGAAGGACCCTGGCTGTCCTACGATTTCTATTACCATTGGGGATAAGAACATCAACCGCGCACTATTAGATCTTGGTGCCAGTGTTAACCTGCTTCCGTACTCAGTATACGAGCAATTAGGCGTAGGAGAGCTGAAACCCACACACTGTACTCTCCAAATGGCCGACCGATCGATCACCCATCCTAGAGGTGAGCTAGAGGATGTGTTAATCAAAGTCGGGGACTTCATATTCCCCGTTGACTTCATTGTATTAGACACACAGCCTGTAGCTAACCCCCGGAATCAAATTCCAGTGATACTCGGTCGCCCATTCCTTGCAACCTCAAATGCTGTGATCAATTGTCGCAATGGTTCGATGAACCTCTCTTTTGGAAACATGACAATTGAACTCAAAATTTTTAGGTTGGGGAATCAGCCATCCGAACCTAATGCTCATATACTGGACGTCTGCTCGATCCAGGAGATCACCCCTGAAGAGTGTGAATTCGAGGAGTTTATGTTCGATCATGCTAACCTTAACGCCACTAGTGCGTTCCTCCTCGAACCTGCTGCTGTTTCTGCGCCCGACAACGACTACGAGTGTTTCACATTCTTGAACGATCTTAGCCGCTCGCAACCTGAGTTTGAATCCTTCGAATTTTCGGATGAATTACCTGAACCATTCGACTCGGTCGCTTACACTCGTTTTGAACCTTTGCTGGAGTCCTTTGAGTTCGAGACCTCTGCACCAATCTTGCCTTCAATCGTTTCACCTCCGACGCTCGAACTCAAGCCTTTGCCGTCTCACCTTAAGTACGCTTACTTAGGTGAGAACGAGACCCTCCCT
Organism: Agapanthus africanus; assembly: GCA_030015575.1. NCBI lineage: Eukaryota > Viridiplantae > Streptophyta > Magnoliopsida > Asparagales > Amaryllidaceae > Agapanthus > Agapanthus africanus. The sequence goes on along the minus strand of CM057343.1, from coordinate 241,164,037 downwards.
GTCATCATCTCGGCTTCTCTAGCTCCAGAGCAAGAGAAAGCCCTTCTCGCGGTCTTGCACAGCAACAGGCAAGCTTTTGGCTGGTCCATGGCGGACATCAAGAGGATTAGTCCCCTGATCGTTGAACATCACATTCATCTGATGGATGAAGCCAAACCAGCCCGGGATTCACAAAGACGTCTCAATCCAGTCATGAAAGAGGCTGTGAAGAAGGAGATCGTAAAATGTCTAGATAGTGGTATCATTTACCCTATCTCTGATAGCCAGTGGGTTAGCCCCATTCACGTTGTCCCCAAGAAATCAGGTATAACGGTCATAACCAACGAGGCGAACGAGTTAATCCCTACTCGCACCCAAACTGGGTGGCGAGTATGCATCGATTACAGAAAACTCAACGCCGCAACGCGGAAGGATCACTTTCCACTACCTTTCATTGACCAAATGCTTGAACGATTGGCCGGACACGAGTACTACTGCTTTCTTGATGGCAACGCCGGCTATAATCAGATTCCCATCGCCGAAAAAGACCAGGACAAGACCACATTCACTTGTCCTTTCGGCACGTTTGCATATCGTCGCATGCCCTTTGGGTTATGCAATGCGCCCGCTACCTTCCAGCGGTGTATGATGGGAATCTTCTCAGACATGGTGGAAAAATTTCTGGAGATCTTCATGGATGATTTCTCCATCTTCGGCGATTCCTTCAACGAGTGTTTGTTGCATCTTGACGCTGTCCTTATCCGATGTAAGGACAAGAATCTCACTTTGAATTGGGAGAAGTGCCACTTCATGGTGCGCGAAGGTATTGTCTTAGGACATATCATCTCGCAAAATGGCATAGAGGTTGACAAAGCGAAGATTGAGGTCATTTCCAATCACCCTCCTTCCCGATGCGTCAGAGATATCCGAGCCTTCCTTGGCCATGCCGGTTTCTATAGACGGTTCATCAAGGACTTTAGCAAGATTGCTAGGCCCTTGACTCTTTTGCTGGCCAAGGATACGCCATTCGACTTCAACTCGAGCTTTGTGACTGCATTTGAGTCATTGAAAAGCTCACTCACTTCTGCTCCCGTTCTTTCTTCACCTGACTGGACGCACCCATTTGAGATTATGTGCGATGCATCCGACTTTGCCATTGGTGCTGTCCTTGGACAACACATCAACAAGATGCCGCACGTAATCTATTATGCAAGCCGAACCCTGAACGACGCCCAACTCAATTATACAACAACTGAGAAGGAATTCTTGGCTGTTGTATTTGCTTTAGAAAAGTTCAGGTCCTACCTCATCGGCTCTCCAGTCATTGTCTACACAGACCATTCTGCTCTGCGCCATCTTTTTGCGAAGAAAGATGCAAAATCTCGGTTAATACGTTGGATCCTCTTGCTTCAAGAGTTTGACCTTGTCATTAAGGACAAACGAGGATGTGAAAACGTAGTTACCGACCATCTCTCACGACTTCCTTCTTCGCCTTCGCTTCCAATTCCAATCAACGACGTTTTCCCGGATGAACAGCTCTTGACAGTATCTTGCGAACCCTGGTTCGCAGATATTGTGAACTATTTGGCCACGGGATTACTATCGACAGAATGGTCAAGTCAGGACAGACTTCGCTTCTTATCCCAAGTAAAACACTTTTACTGGGACGAACCCTATCTGTTCAAGTACTGTCCCGACCAGATTATTCGTCGGTGTGTCCCTGACGAGGAATTCAAGAGTGTGCTGTCGTTTTGCCACGATCAAGCATGTGGCGGGCATTTTGGCCCCAGAAAGACAGCTGAGAAGATCTTGCAATGTGGTTTCTACTGGCCACAACTTTTCAAAGACGCTCATGACTATTGCAAGACTTGCTCCCGGTGCCAACACTTGGCCGGATATCCCGGAGGAACGAGATGCTGCTCCAACCGATCTTGGTTGTGGAGATTTTCGATGTTTGGGGGATAGATTTCATGGGGCCGTTTCCCAGCTCTTTTGGGAACTTGTTGTAAGTGCACGGTGGCGCCCCGGCCTCCATCCCGAGGCCAAAATGCGGAAGCGGTGATATACTTAAATTTTTCATGAACTGGCACCACCGCGCACTAATACCCGGATCGAACCATTAACTAGTCCTAGCTAACTACAAGATCGGGAAGAGAGATATACCGACTGATCCAAGTCCTCCCGTCTTCTCGTCGTCGTCCCGATCTCCCGCGGAATGTCCTGTCTCCACCTCGTCGCCGGAAGTGCACCACATCGCCTACATCTTTTACGGGCTCCCACCTCAATGCCGAGGCAACTCGGGTACGAAGCTGGCTAGTCGATGTGTCCAAGATTTGCTGTAGAATGTCTAGTGAGCAAGTCTCATTTGGGGTTGTGGAATTGCCTTATTGGTGGAGGAAATGATATGAGCTTGTGGAGATGAAACATGTGGGATTTTAGAAAGCTAGAAGAACAAAAATCCCACCCCAAGAAATTTGGACAGCCCCCTCCTTCATTGTGGCCGGCCATGTAAATGGTGGTGGAGAGAATGAGAGTGAGTGAGGGAGTGTATCAAAAGATAATCAACCTCATAATGCAAGAGAGAGAGGGAAAAACTATCATGCACAAGCATGATAAGCCCTCCTCCACCAATCTTCGGCCAATGAACGATACAAAGGAAATTGGCCGAAACGGAAAGCAAACTGGCAACTCCAGAAAACTGGTCCCGTAATAAATTACAGGAAAACCTCGATACTGTGTATACACACCCGCATCTGTATTCCGACCGAAATACAAATGCAATGAGACAAAATCTACACTATACTATACTAGGATCCGGCTTAAACCAAAGCCGGCTAGTAATATCCGTTCAATCCTGATCTGTGCAATACTACACGTATCTGATCGAACCCTGCCATATATCCATACGGCCTGTATTACAAACCGTCCGATCCTGATCCGTGCAATACCGCACGTATTTGATCGGACCCTGCCATATCTCCATACGGCCTCTACAGCTTTTCGCCCGAAAGCTGAGTAACTGAATGTGGGGGACTCTAAAGACTCGTCAACACCTTGGTTGTGGATTTAACCACTAGCACGTCAGAGGTATAAGCCAATACGTAACGGGCTACCAGGTATTGACTAAAAGGGACGTCTGTGAGCGAACTCAGCCTGACAACCCTACTGAGCCTGTCAGTGACAATATCCGTACAGTCCGGTCCGTTCATCTATGAGCATCGCATGGCGGGCCTAGGGGGTTGGTAAAAGTCAGACCCCCAAAAGCGGTACAAGTCGTGTCGGAGTGTAGCCCAGAAAATCCTGAGATACTACTGGAATACCTACCAGTAAATCTCCTTGCCTCGGCCGAGGGCTTCGTGTAATGGCTCTCCTAGACACAGCTCGACCTCACCCCCAATACCGGGAGAGACGAACCCCTGAAGATGCGCTCACTACCTCTATGTGGCTCGGGACTGTACCCAACTAAAACCTGTTTGCACGACTCCTTTGAGCCGTGGTAGGGTAGTAATCAAAGTACAGTGGGAACTCACACAAGACAAATGACGATCCCCAGGTCGATGAACTAACCTGTACACATGTCACCACGGAACTGCCATCTAACGTCTGGTATATGACCAACTAGCATGTTCCCGGCGAGTCCTGTCCGGTGTACTCATAACCCAATGAGCACCTGTATACATCTTAGGTGATCCAGCTGACACCAGTGGCTTGTGAGACCGGCCACCGCCCCTCGTCGGGGTCTCGACTGTATACACTAGTCTACTCTGGAGTATCGATGCCCTGTCTCGAAACTCTCACGACTAGGGACCATTTAAGGATATGCTTATAGACTGCCAGCTCCCACGTATATGATCGCCCTCATACTGCTGGTGGTCAAGCAAGAATCCTAGGGGCTCTACCAACGTGTAATACCGACCTGTCAGGTCACCTAAAACAGTACACGATGATAAAGGTAAACCAGATAGCATACTATCATCTCGAGTAAGATTGTCCTACCGGGATAGGTCCTCCCTCAATCATTACAATCACGTGCCTGTGATCCAATAATTGACTCTGAGGGCACTATCTCCAACAATCTCCCACTTGCACTCAAGGCTAATTATTGCGATGTCGCATACTCACAGCCCGTGTGATACCGAACACCCAACTCCTCTACCAGTCAGTCTCACAAAGCTCGTTTGCGAAACTATTGCGTTCGAGGAATAGCCTCAGTGAGTGGATCCGCTTTGATGTTTCTTTCTATGTCTCTCTATATCTCAAGTTCGCGGAGAAAGCCATCTCCCGAAATGAGCAATACCTGTCTTAGAATGTGTCTGGATGTTTGATGGGACCTAGATCATAAATGAACTCCAAATCCAAACTTCTTAGACTGTATCGTAAACTGAACTTAATCAGTGTCCTGCGCCATGCCTCCCTCAGTATTGCCTTGGACCACCTGTCCAAAATACTGCCCCCTCGTCAGAAGGAAAAACTATAACTCTGACAACCTCCTTGTCGTCCAGGTTACCTTGGAAGCCTGGAATGATAACTGTCTCTCGAAAGAGGCTGTCGTTATCATATCCCTAGAACATCCACTTATGTTCTAAAACTGCTTCCGACTGTTTCTCCAGGATTGGATCAATGTCAACTTATTGCATCTAGTGCAAGAACAACATCTGGCGTGGTACTTGACATCTCATGATTGACTCAATTGCCTAAGCAAGTGATCTTCCAATCATGCACATCCCTCTCCCCTTTAGTCTGTAAGACACCTTTAGAGAGGGTGACTCCATCACCTGCAGGTACACTACCGTGCCAGGAGTCGTCCATTCTAAATACTTATAGAATGCTGTCTAAGTACCCAGATTGGGAAACTACCCAAATCTAGATCTAAAACCATAGATCTAGTAACCAGTATGTCTGATATAATATCCAAGTCCTGTGTGGAGAAGAAACCACTGTGTGACGACCAAAGTATAACCGATCGTAGTATAGGAGTTTCTTTTCCTATTCTGTGTATGTCATCCAAATACCATGACATCACACCCTACTACCTTCTTTTACAGATCCATCCCCTATTCTGATGAAGTCAAACCTATGACTGTCACATCAGAAATTGATGATCTATCTCCGCTACAACTGCTTTAGTCTATAAATAGACATAAACTACCTGTCCACCAATGCTTCCGCTGCTCGCACTGACTACGACAACCCTCTGGCAGAGTCATATAAACGTACACTTCTAAAGCAAGTTTAGAACGACGCTATACTCATCCTCCTGCCGGGTCTCACAGTCTGGAACAACAGCAATGGCAAGTGTGGGTAAACAAGAACCTCCCTGCCACCGTCCTTGAGGCTACCGGAGTACCCCTCGGGTGCCTGAGGTTACCCACCTCATCTGTGGAGTGGCCAATGGAATGTCAAACCAGATTGAATCTTTAGGTTCCTATGAAATCTTCAGTAATCGTTTGTGGTTCTGGAATCACTTCCAGTTCTACCATACTCCCACTACTGTTTTCTGAAAAAATCCATTTTTAATAAAACTGTGGCGAGTCTAGAACAATATTTCTATTGTTCATGCAGATGGTAGAAAGTCAACCCTCGTCATAGCCTGGGTCAACCCACAAACAGCCATTACAGAAACGTGCCTTGAGTTGTCCAGTGTCTGGTTTTAAGCATAAACCGGACAACTCCCCGTACCTTAACATCGTTAAGATATGAACTGTTCTATATCCCATATAGGACCAGAGGCACTGATTTAATTGAACCAGATTCAAATCATGCAGCTGTCTCCAGTGCATGTCAACTAAATGTAAGGAGGCCGATCAGCGTTACTCAACTTAGGAATGCTTCCAATTATGAGTAACCTGAAAGAGAAGCATGTTCTCTTAATCATCACTATCAACTGAATACCATACACAAGTATCTACATCTTCGATCACTTTGAAGAATCCCGATACTTGCTACACCTGGTTCTCTACTCTATTCAAATACCTATAACTTCTCAAAATTCGGACCCTGTGTTTCCACGAAACACCTGTCTAAAAACTAGAGAAGTCATAAGTAAACCGAATATAGTATAAGGACCAACCCCTCTGTCCTGATGGACCTTGGACAGCATACAATACTCTGTATAAGTCCCTTGAGTCTGATAACTCATTCACTATGTGTCGTAGGTTGAAAACTGTACTTATGGTTAAGAAGAATTACACCGCTGCTTAATGCTCCTTACCTAACCATCCACTGATATAGGTAAATGTCGTAGACATAATTTCAGAAAGGTATATCTCACTTTATGAAGATAGACGTACAGATATATCAATTTGAAATTGGTGCATAACAGCGGATATTCAAAACCAAATATTTGCCGACCGGCAAACAGCCCAGGTGATCTCCTCAAATATCACCGATTACAACGAATCCCGATATAATGAGGATGATCACCCAATTCCCAATAACTTACTCCCACTCATCATCTGTAAGACCATACAGATATGAAAATCATACCTGGTAAATACATACCCTGGAGCAAGTGTCTAACTGGGAAATCAGTTTTCCTTTAACAGTACACAGTGAAACTGAAACATTGAAATGTTTCGATGGGGTATCCCGGTATTCTTAGTAATGCCTCTTCCAGATTCACGACTGTAACCGTATAATTCTTTGCCACCTCTCCAAATCCCTTTTTATGTCTTTAGTCAATACCTTCTGCACACCCCTTAGGCCAAGTGGTTTCTTCCTTCCCTACCGTTCGGCACCAGCCTATGGTTTGGAGGAAGACTATCCAATAAGCATAATGGGTGTACTGTCCTAATCCTAGGAGCACTCGCAATGCGAGAGAAGGTGAAGATAAAAGACAACTGAATGAACCTTATTCCTATTTCTCCTGAACCAGAATCCATCCCCGAACTGGAACATGTTCCTTTCGAGTTCGTATATAACCATACGATGGATTATCCAATAAACTGTGGATCTTCATAGTGATACGGAGTGTCCTGGAGAAATACAAAGGTGAAGTGGGAGTGGTAATGAAATACTTGGTTTGGTCGTGAATAGCAGTCGCAATTTACTTTGCCCTCTTACTAATCTCTTGCTTTGTCTTAACTTAATACCTTCTGTACACCATCGTTAGGCTAATTGGTTTTCTTCATTCCCCACCGGTCGGCACCTGCCTATGGTTTTGAAGAAGACCATCCAATTTGCGTAATAGGTGTACTATCTCCTAAACCAAGGAGTACTCGCAACCTGAGAGAAGGTAAAAGGAAAAGACAACTGAATAGTCCTATCCGTTTTCTCCAGAACCGGAAACCATCCTCGAATAAATCCCTTCGAGTTTGTATATATAACCATACGATGGTTTTGTCCAATGGAATTGGACGTTCGTAGTAATACGGGGTGTCCTGGAGAAAAGGGTAAAAGTAGGAGTGGCAATGAGGTCTACAACTCTGACAATCCAAAAGCCAGTGTTTAGAAGGTTCGGTCAACTTGGTCACTGAGTCATAGTCTTAGGGTCGGGTCAATGGTTGCTGCCGAAGAGAGAGAGAAAAGAAACACTCAGCGTGCACTCTAACCTAGATCAGAATGGTTACCAATTTATCTAATCTGGAAACCTCCCACTGTACCGTCAAATTCTTCTCCAAACCCAAAAAAAGAATTAGTCGGGATCACCCGAGGAGTAAACCAACTCATCAGTGGGAATCGGGATCCAACTATCACCGCATGATAACGTGACGGAATCCGCTCACGGTATCACACTCCAGAAGGTATGCGCATATCTGGCAAGTTTCAGTTCTTTTGAAACTCCCGATGTGATTTTTACCCCATGCTCTTATGACCTTGGCGTGAGGTCAAAATATCATAAGTCACATGTCAAGTTCTACCCATCATTATCCAGGTTAATTTGAATCCACCCGTACATACCCTTGACGTAGGCCAAAATAGTAGTACGACTGTCCCAAACCAACGCATCTATCTATGCAACAGATAAATACCCGGCAGCTACCAAACACTATGCCTTGGCGTGAGGTCAAAATACATAGCTTGAATACTACCGAATATTTCACTGAAATGATGGAGGGCTACGAATGGTTTCTGGCGAAAACCTTTAACGTAATGAACTTGATATCGTTGAAAGAACGGATAGCTTTTAAAAATATAGTGACGAAAACCTTTGCTAAAGAGGTCACTCCCGGTGAAGGGATCTCGGCTCTTTCCCCGTAGAATGAGGTGCAGGATATTCCAACTGAATACCACGATGCAAAGCAAGAGTAATCGGCTATAGTGAAGTTATTGCCCTGATGCAAACTTCTGTCCAAGGGGTCACTCCCGGTGAAGGGATCTTGGCCCTTGCCTCGTCGACTGAGGAGCAGGATATTCCAACTGAATACTACGATGCTAAACAAAAGTGAACGTCCTTGCAATAACAGCTTTTTGAAAAGTGTTCCAACAACATCAGTTTAGGTTTGTTTTAACTTGCATTGATCTGAATCAACGCAGTCCCATCAATTGATCACACCACAAAGAACGAAAATAATATGACGTACGTATATGCCATCCGCATTCACCACTGGGTCCCGTCATTACCCGTTCGGTTAGCTAACTAACGACAGAACGGGGACTGGACTAGCACGGATGCAAAACATATACAACATCTACAAATATATATACCAATATATTATATTCGCTCAAGGCGTGATAAAATACAACATCACAGAAATGTACAGCATCACAGAACAATACAGATATCTGGGATCCCCGGGTTTCACAGAGCCACTACTGAAACCCGACATTCCCCTGGTCGTGTGGATAGCCTGCGCAATGAAATCCTAGACCCCTACGGGCGCGGCAAGTTACCCGCCAAAACCTGAAGCGAGGTAGCCCCCTTCAGCAACGTGAATGGACCACCCAGCACTTCACGGAATCCGGTAACTTGGGCATCCCTCCTGGGTCAACCTGTACCCCCTACGAGTGCGGCGAATAGCCCGCCAATCCTAGAGTGAAGCCCCCTCCGTCTCAATGCCATGAGATGCGGGCTTGTTGCCCTCTAGAACCCGGCTATCCGTGCACCCCTCCGCGGGGTAATCCTAGTACAGAAAGTAAAATATACATACAACGGGTACATCGACCGCAACCTGGTCGTGCTCAAAATAATAATACAAACAGGCAGTGACGGCTGTCCACATGTCGGACGCTCGCCCCGCAATATCAAATGTACATGATACAACAAAAACACTGTACTAGCATTTCATCCAGGCTATCCCCCACGACCAATCCGCAACATCACAGCAATACATAGAACATCAACGTGAAAGTCACGTTGGCAAATCCGTCTAACCGGGCTATAGCAGTTAGACAGGATTTACCGATCAAGTGACATTCACGGTCGCAGATATAATGTAAATACTGTGAAATAATGTGTTTAAAATATCCGATCGATCAAATTTTAACAAGTGGGCCCCAAAGTACTACTGTACCACATCAAGAAATTCTGGGCCTAATATTAATATTCCAAAACCCCTAAAATCAGCCCAGAAAGCAACTGGAGAAAAATGACACAGTGATCTGATCATAGTGCGGCGGAACCGCGGCCCAAAGGGGGGTTTGGCCGCGGTTCCGCGCTCCCACTATGGAATCACTCTGTCGAATTTCTACAGTAGCCTTATATTTTCCAGTACATCACTTTTCTGTAACCTGAAAAAAATTTCGACTCCAAAAAATTTCAACAGAAAACTGATGTGAACAAAAATGCGGATTTTGGAATTTTGGTCGATCGGAAATGTAAACACATTAAACAAAGCTAGACTAAGTTAATGGCGAGGCTCTGATACCAATGTAAGTGCACGGCGGCACCCCGGTCTCCATCCCGAGGCCAAAACGTGGAAGCGGTGATATACTTAAATTTTTCATGAACTGGCACCACCGCGCACTAATACCCGGATCGAACCATTAACTAGTCCTAGCTAACTACAAGATCGGGAAGAGAGATATACCGACTGATCCAAGTCCTCCGGTCTTCACGTCGTCGTCCCGATCTCCCGAGGAATGTCCTGTCTCCACCTCGTCGCCGGAAGTGCACCACATCGCTTACATCTTTTACGGGCTCCCACCTCAATGCCGAGGCAACTCGGGCACGAAGCTGGCTAGTCGACGTGCCCAAGATTTGCTGTAGAATGGCTAGTGAGCAAGTCTCATTTGGGGTTGTGGAATTGCCTTATTGGTGGAGAAAATGATATGAGCTTGTGGAGATGAAACATGTGGGATTTTACAAAGCTAGAAGAACAAAAATCCCACCCCAAGAAATTTGGACAGCCCCCTCCCTCATTGTGGCCGGCCATGTAAATGGTGGTGGAGAGAATGAGAGTGAGTGAGGGAGTGTATCAAAAGATAATCAACCTCATAATGCAAGAGAGAGAGGGAAAATCTATCATGCACAAGCATGATAAGCCCTCCTCCACCAATCTTCGGCCAATGAACGATACAAAGGAAATTGGCCGAAACGGAAAGCAAACTGGCAACTCCAGAAAACTGGTCCCGTAATAAATTACAGGAAAACCCCGATACTGTGTATACACACCCGCATCTGTATTCCGACCGAAATACAAATGCAATGAGACAAAATCTACACTATACTATACTAGGATCCGGCTTAAACCAAAGACGGCTAGTAATATCCGTTCGATCCTGATCCGTGCAATACCGCACGTATCTGATCGAACCCTGCCATATATCCATACGGCCTGTAGTACAAACCGTCCGATCCTGATCGGTGCAATACCGCACGTATCTGATCGGACCCTGCCATATCTCCATACGGCCTCTACAGCTTTTCGCCCGAAAGCTGAGTAACTGAATGTGGGGGACTCTAAAGACTCGTCAACACCTTGGTTGTGGATTTAACCACTAGCACGTCAGAGGTATAAGCCAATATGTAACGGGCTACCAGGTATTGACTAAAAGGGACGTCTGTGAGCGAACTCAGCCTGACAACCCTACTGAGCCTGTCAGTGACAATATCCGTACAGTCCGGTCCGTTCGTCTATGAGCATCGCATGGCGGGCCTAGGGGGTTGGTAAAAGTCAGACCCCCAAAAGCGGTACAAGTCATGTCGGAGTATAGCCCAGAACACCCTGAGATACTACTGGAATACCTACCAGTAAATCTCCTTGCCTCGGCCGAGGGCTTCGTGTAATGGCTCTCCTAGACACAGCGCGACCTCACCCCCAATACCGGGAGAGACGAACCCCTGAAGATGCGCTCACTGCCTCCATGTGGCTCGGGACTGTACCCAACTAAAACCTGTTTGCACGACTCCTTTGAGCCGTGGTAGGGTAGTAATCAAAGTACAGTGGAAACTCACACAAGACAAATGAAGATCCTCAGGTCGATGAACTAACCTGTACACATGTCACCAGGGAACTGCCATCTGACGTCTGGTATATGACCAACTAGCATGTTCCCGGCGAGTCCTGTCCGGTGTACTCATAACCCAATGAGCACCTGTATACATCTTAGGTGATCCAACTGACACCAGTGGCTTGTGAGACCGGCCACCGCCCCTCGTCGGGGTCTCGACTGTATACACTAGTCTACTCTGGAGTATCGATGCCCTGTCTCGAAACTCTCACGACTAGGGACCATTTAAGGATATGCTTATAGACTGCCAGCTCCCACGTATATGATCGCCCTCATACTGCTGGTGGTCAAGCAAGAATCCTAGGGCTCTACCAACGTGTAATACCGACCTGTCAGGTCACCTAAAACAGTACACGATGATAAAGGTAAACCAGATAGCATACTATCATCTCGAGTAAGATTGTCCTACCGGGATAGGTCCTCCCTCAATCATTACAATCACGTGCCTGTGATCCAATAATTGACTCTGAGGGCACTATCTCCAACAATCTCCCACTTGCACTCAAGGCTAATTATTGCGATGTCGCATACTCACAGCCCGTGTGATACCGAACACCCAACTCCTCTACCAGTCAGTCTCACAAAGCTCGTTTGCGAAACTATTGCGTTCGAGGAATAGCCTCAGTGAGTGGATCCGCTTTGATGTTTCTTTCTATGTCTCTCTATATCTCAAGTTCGCGGAGAAAGCCATCTCCCGAAATGAGCAATACCTGTCTTAGAATGTGTCTGGATGTTTGATGGGACCTAGCTCATAAATGAACTCCAAATCCAAACTTCTTAGACTGTATCGTAAACTGAACTTAATCAGTGTCCTGCGCCATGCCTCCCTCAGTATTGCCTTGGACCACCTGTCCAAAATACTGCCCCCTCGTCAGAAGGAAAAACTATAACTCTGACAACCTCCTTGTCGTCCAGGTTACCTTGGAAGCCTGGAATGATAACTGTCTCTCGAAAGAGGCTGTCGTTATCATATCCCTAGAACATCCACTTATGTTCTAAAACTGCTTCCGACTGTTTCTCCAGGATTGGATCAATGTCAACTTATTGCATCTAGTGCAAGAACAACATCTGGCGTGGTACTTGACATCTCATGATTGACTCAATTGCCTAAGCAAGTGATCTTCCAATCATGCACATCCCTCTCCCCTTTAGTCTGTAAGACACCTTTAGAGAGGGTGACTCCATCACCTGCAGGTACACTACCGTGCCAGGAGTCGTCCATTCTAAATACTTATAGAATGCTGTCTAAGTACCCAGATTGGGAAACTACCCAAATCTAGATCTAAAACCATAGATCTAGTAACCAGTATGTCTGATATAATATCCAAGTCCTGTGTAGAGAAGAAACCACTGTGTGACGACCAAAGTATAACCGATCGTAGTATAGGAGTTTCTTTTCCTATTCTGTGTATGTCATCCAAATACCATGACATCACACCCTACTACCTTCTTTTACAGATCCATCCCCTATTCTGATGAAGTCAAACCTATGACTGTCACATCAGAAATTGATGATCTATCTCCGCTACAACTGCTTTAGTCTATAAATAGACATAAACTACCTGTCCACCAATGCTTCCGCTGCTCGCACTGACTACGACAACCCTCTGGCAGAGTCATATAAACGTACACTTCTAAAGCAAGTTTAGAACGACGCTATACTCATCCTCCTGCCGGGTCTCACAGTCTGGAACAACAGCAATGGCAAGTGTGGGTAAACAAGAACCTCCCTGCCACCGTCCTTGAGGCTACCGGAGTACCCCTCGGGTGCCTGAGGTTACCCACCTCATCTGTGGAGTGGCCAATGGAATGTCAAACCAGATTGAATCTTTAGGTTCCTATGAAATCTTCAGTAATCGTTTGTGGTTCTGGAATCACTTCCAGTTCTACCATACTCCCACTACTGTTTTCTGAAAAAATCCATTTTTAATAAAACTGTGGCGAGTCTAGAACAATATTTCTATTGTTCATGCAGATGGTAGAAAGTCAACCCTCGTCATAGCCTGGGTCAACCCACAAACAGCCATTACAGAAACGTGCCTTGAGTTGTCCAGTGTCTGGTTTTAAGCATAAACCGGACAACTCCCCGTACCTTAACATCGTTAAGATATGAACTGTTCTATATCCCATATAGGACCAGAGGCACTGATTTAATTGAACCAGATTCAAATCATGCAGCTGTCTCCAGTGCATGTCAACTAAATGTAAGGAGGCCGATCAGCGTTACTCAACTTAGGAATGCTTCCAATTATGAGTAACCTGAAAGAGAAGCATGTTCTCTTAATCATCACTATCAACTGAATACCATACACAAGTATCTACATCTTCGATCACTTTGAAGAATCCCGATACTTGCTACACCTGGTTCTCTACTCTATTCAAATACCTATAACTTCTCAAAATTCGGACCCTGTGTTTCCACGAAACACCTGTCTAAAAACTAGAGAAGTCATAAGTAAACCGAATATAGTATAAGGACCAACCCCTCTGTCCTGATGGACCTTGGACAGCATACAATACTCTGTATAAGTCCCTTGAGTCTGATAACTCATTCACTATGTGTCGTAGGTTGAAAATTGTACTTATGGTTAAGAAGAATTACACCGCTGCTTAATGCTCCTTACCTAACCATCCACTGATATAGGTAAATGTCGTAGACATAATTTCAGAAAGGTATATCTCACTTTATGAAGATAGACGTACAGATATATCAATTTGAAATTGGTGCATAACAGCGGATATTCAAAACCAAATATTTGCCGACCGGCAAACAGCCCAGGTGATCTCCTCAAATATCACCGATTACAACGAATCCCGATATAATGAGGATGATCACCCAATTCCCAATAACTTACTCCCACTCATCATCTGTAAGACCATACAGATATGAAAATCATACCTGGTAAATACATACCCTGGAGCAAGTGTCTAACTGGGAAATCAGTTTTCCTTTAACAGTACACAGTGAAACTGAAACATTGAAATGTTTCGATGGGGTATCCCGGTATTCTTAGTAATGCCTCTTCCAGATTCACGACTGTAACCGTATAATTCTTTGCCACCTCTCCAAATCCCTTTTTATGTCTTTAGTCAATACCTTCTGCACACCCCTTAGGCCAAGTGGTTTCTTCCTTCCCTACCGTTCGGCACCAGCCTATGGTTTGGAGGAAGACTATCCAATAAGCATAATGGGTGTACTGTCCTAATCCTAGGAGCACTCGCAATGCGAGAGAAGGTGAAGATAAAAGACAACTGAATGAACCTTATTCCTATTTCTCCTGAACCAGAATCCATCCCCGAACTGGAACATGTTCCTTTCGAGTTCGTATATAACCATACGATGGATTATCCAATAAACTGTGGATCTTCATAGTGATACGGAGTGTCCTGGAGAAATACAAAGGTGAAGTGGGAGTGGTAATGAAATACTTGGTTTGGTCGTGAATAGCAGTCGCAATTTACTTTGCCCTCTTACTAATCTCTTGCTTTGTCTTAACTTAATACCTTCTGTACACCATCGTTAGGCTAATTGGTTTTCTTCATTCCCCACCGGTCGGCACCTGCCTATGGTTTTGAAGAAGACCATCCAATTTGCGTAATAGGTGTACTATCTCCTAAACCAAGGAGTACTCGCAACCTGAGAGAAGGTAAAAGGAAAAGACAACTGAATAGTCCTATCCGTTTTCTCCAGAACCGGAAACCATCCTCGAATAAATCCCTTCGAGTTTGTATATATAACCATACGATGGTTTTGTCCAATGGAATTGGACGTTCGTAGTAATACGGGGTGTCCTGGAGAAAAGGGTAAAAGTAGGAGTGGCAATGAGGTCTACAACTCTGACAATCCAAAAGCCAGTGTTTAGAAGGTTCGGTCAACTTGGTCACTGAGTCATAGTCTTAGGGTCGGGTCAATGGTTGCTGCCGAAGAGAGAGAGAAAAGAAACACTCAGCGTGCACTCTAACCTAGATCAGAATGGTTACCAATTTATCTAATCTGGAAACCTCCCACTGTACCGTCAAATTCTTCTCCAAACCCAAAAAAAGAATTAGTCGGGATCACCCGAGGAGTAAACCAACTCATCAGTGGGAATCGGGATCCAACTATCACCGCATGATAACGTGACGGAATCCGCTCACGGTATCACACTCCAGAAGGTATGCGCATATCTGGCAAGTTTCAGTTCTTTTGAAACTCCCGATGTGATTTTTACCCCATGCTCTTATGACCTTGGCGTGAGGTCAAAATATCATAAGTCACATGTCAAGTTCTACCCATCATTATCCAGGTTAATTTGAATCCACCCGTACATACCCTTGACGTAGGCCAAAATAGTAGTACGACTGTCCCAAACCAACGCATCTATCTATGCAACAGATAAATACCCGGCAGCTACCAAACACTATGCCTTGGCGTGAGGTCAAAATACATAGCTTGAATACTACCGAATATTTCACTGAAATGATGGAGGGCTACGAATGGTTTCTGGCGAAAACCTTTAACGTAATGAACTTGATATCGTTGAAAGAACGGATAGCTTTTAAAAATATAGTGACGAAAACCTTTGCTAAAGAGGTCACTCCCGGTGAAGGGATCTCGGCTCTTTCCCCGTAGAATGAGGTGCAGGATATTCCAACTGAATACCACGATGCAAAGCAAGAGTAATCGGCTATAGTGAAGTTATTGCCCTGACGCAAACTTCTGTCCAAGGGGTCACTCCCGGTGAAGGGATCTTGGCCCTTGCCTCGTCGACTGAGGAGCAGGATATTCCAACTGAATACTACGATGCTAAACAAAAGTGAACGTCCTTGCAATAACAGCTTTTTGAAAAGTGTTCCAACAACATCAGTTTAGGTTTGTTTTAACTTGCATTGATCTGAATCAACGCAGTCCCATCAATTGATCACACCACAAAGAACGAAAATAATATGACGTACGTATATGCCATCCGCATTCGCCACTGGGTCCCGTCATTACCCGTTCGGTTAGCTAACTAACGACAGAACGGGGACTGGACTAGCACGGATGCAAAACATATACAACATCTACAAATATATATACCAATATATTATATTCGCTCAAGGCGTGATAAAATACAACATCACAGAAATGTACAGCATCACAGAACAATACAGATATCTGGGATCCCCGGGTTTCACAGAGCCACTACTGAAACCCGACATTCCCCTGGTCGTGTGGATAGCCTGCGCAATGAAATCCTAGACCCCTACGGGCGCGGCAAGTTACCCGCCAAAACCTGAAGCGAGGTAGCCCCCTTCAGCAACGTGAATGGACCACCCAGCACTTCACGGAATCCGGTAACTTGGGCATCCCTCCTGGGTCAACCTGTACCCCCTACGAGTGCGGCGAATAGCCCGCCAATCCTAGAGTGAAGCCCCCTCCGTCTCAATGCCATGAGATGCGGGCTTGTTGCCCTCTAGAACCCGGCTATCCGTGCACCCCTCCGCGGGGTAATCCTAGTACAGAAAGTAAAATATACATACAACGGGTACATCGACCGCAACCTGGTCGTGCTCAAAATAATAATACAAACAGGCAGTGACGGCTGTCCACATGTCGGACGCTCGCCCCGCAATATCAAATGTACATGATACAACAAAAACACTGTACTAGCATTTCATCCAGGCTATCCCCCACGACCAATCCGCAACATCACAGCAATACATAGAACATCAACGTGAAAGTCACGTTGGCAAATCCGTCTAACCGGGCTATAGCAGTTAGACAGGATTTACCGATCAAGTGACATTCACGGTCGCAGATATAATGTAAATACTGTGAAATAATGTGTTTAAAATATCCGATCGATCAAATTTTAACAAGTGGGCCCCAAAGTACTACTGTACCACATCAAGAAATTCTGGGCCTAATATTAATATTCCAAAACCCCTAAAATCAGCCCAGAAAGCAACTGGAGAAAAATGACACAGTGATCTGATCATAGTGCGGCGGAACCGCGGCCCAAAGGGGGGTTTGGCCGCGGTTCCGCGCTCCCACTATGGAATCACTCTGTCGAATTTCTACAGTAGCCTTATATTTTCCAGTACATCACTTTTCTGTAACCTGAAAAAAATTTCGACTCCAAAAAATTTCAACAGAAAACTGATGTGAACAAAAATGCGGATTTTGGAATTTTGGTCGATCGGAAATGTAAACACATTAAACAAAGCTAGACTAAGTTAATGGCGAGGCTCTGATACCAATGTAAGTGCACGGCGGCACCCCGGTCTCCATCCCGAGGCCAAAACGTGGAAGCGGTGATATACTTAAATTTTTCATGAACTGGCACCACCGCGCACTAATACCCGGATCGAACCATTAACTAGTCCTAGCTAACTACAAGATCGGGAAGAGAGATATACCGACTGATCCAAGTCCTCCGGTCTTCACGTCGTCGTCCCGATCTCCCGAGGAATGTCCTGTCTCCACCTCGTCGCCGGAAGTGCACCACATCGCTTACATCTTTTACGGGCTCCCACCTCAATGCCGAGGCAACTCGGGCACGAAGCTGGCTAGTCGACGTGCCCAAGATTTGCTGTAGAATGGCTAGTGAGCAAGTCTCATTTGGGGTTGTGGAATTGCCTTATTGGTGGAGAAAATGATATGAGCTTGTGGAGATGAAACATGTGGGATTTTACAAAGCTAGAAGAACAAAAATCCCACCCCAAGAAATTTGGACAGCCCCCTCCCTCATTGTGGCCGGCCATGTAAATGGTGGTGGAGAGAATGAGAGTGAGTGAGGGAGTGTATCAAAAGATAATCAACCTCATAATGCAAGAGAGAGAGGGAAAATCTATCATGCACAAGCATGATAAGCCCTCCTCCACCAATCTTCGGCCAATGAACGATACAAAGGAAATTGGCCGAAACGGAAAGCAAACTGGCAACTCCAGAAAACTGGTCCCGTAATAAATTACAGGAAAACCCCGATACTGTGTATACACACCCGCATCTGTATTCCGACCGAAATACAAATGCAATGAGACAAAATCTACACTATACTATACTAGGATCCGGCTTAAACCAAAGACGGCTAGTAATATCCGTTCGATCCTGATCCGTGCAATACCGCACGTATCTGATCGAACCCTGCCATATATCCATACGGCCTGTAGTACAAACCGTCCGATCCTGATCGGTGCAATACCGCACGTATCTGATCGGACCCTGCCATATCTCCATACGGCCTCTACAGCTTTTCGCCCGAAAGCTGAGTAACTGAATGTGGGGGACTCTAAAGACTCGTCAACACCTTGGTTGTGGATTTAACCACTAGCACGTCAGAGGTATAAGCCAATACGTAACGGGCTACCAGGTATTGACTAAAAGGGACGTCTGTGAGCGAACTCAGCCTGACAACCCTACTGAGCCTGTCAGTGACAATATCCGTACAGTCCGGTCCGTTCGTCTATGAGCATCGCATGGCGGGCCTAGGGGGTTGGTAAAAGTCAGACCCCCAAAAGCGGTACAAGTCATGTCGGAGTATAGCCCAGAACACCCTGAGATACTACTGGAATACCTACCAGTAAATCTCCTTGCCTCGGCCGAGGGCTTCGTGTAATGGCTCTCCTAGACACAGCGCGACCTCACCCCCAATACCGGGAGAGACGAACCCCTGAAGATGCGCTCACTGCCTCCATGTGGCTCGGGACTGTACCCAACTAAAACCTGTTTGCACGACTCCTTTGAGCCGTGGTAGGGTAGTAATCAAAGTACAGTGGAAACTCACACAAGACAAATGAAGATCCCCAGGTCGATGAACTAACCTGTACACATGTCACCAGGGAACTGCCATCTGACGTCTGGTATATGACCAACTAGCATGTTCCCGGCGAGTCCTGTCCGGTGTACTCATAACCCAATGAGCACCTGTATACATCTTAGGTGATCCAACTGACACCAGTGGCTTGTGAGACCGGCCACCGCCCCTCGTCGGGGTCTCGACTGTATACACTAGTCTACTCTGGAGTATCGATGCCCTGTCTCGAAACTCTCACGACTAGGGACCATTTAAGGATATGCTTATAGACTGCCAGCTCCCACGTATATGATCGCCCTCATACTGCTGGTGGTCAAGCAAGAATCCTAGGGGCTCTACCAACGTGTAATACCGACCTGTCAGGTCACCTAAAACAGTACACGATGATAAAGGTAAACCAGATAGCATACTATCATCTCGAGTAAGATTGTCCTATCGGGATAGGTCCTCCCTCAATCATTACAATCACGTGCATGTGATCCAATAATTGACTCTGAGGGCACTATCTCCAACACTTGTACATCCTTCTCGCTGTTGATTACGTCTCTAAATGGGTCGAGGCTGTACCCAGCCGGACTAACGACAACAAGGTTGTCGTTAGGTTTCTTAAGGAAAACATTTTTTCCCGGTTTGGGCACCCCCGAGCGATCATTAGCGACAATGGAAGTCATTTCTGCAATAAGACTTTCGAGGCCTTGATGCGGAAATATTCCATTAATCACAAGCTCTCTACGCCCTACCACCCCCAAACCTGCGGGCAGGCCGAAGTTTCAAATCGGCAAATCAAGCAGATACTGGAGAAAACGGTTTCCAAGAACCGTAAGGATTGATCACTGAAACTCACTGATGCCCTTTGGGCATTTCGAACCGCTTATAAGACCGATCTTGGCATGTCTCCCTATCGGCTTGTATATGGAAAAGCGTGCCACCTACCTGTCGAAATAGAGCATCGCGCATTTTGGGCGATAAAGGAGCTGAATCTGTCTCTCGAAGATGCGGGCAGCAATCGGAAGCTGAAGTTGAATGAATTGAGCGAGCTTAGGGATGAGGCTTACGATAACGCGGTTGTCATTAAGAATCGAACGAAGGTGTTTCACGATAAACACCTTTTGCGCAAAACTTTCGTACCTGGTCAGCAGGTACTGCTTTACGACACTCGACTTCACTTCCATCCAGGAAAGCTCAGATCTCGCTGGAAAGGGCCGTATTTTGTGCGGAATGTGTATCCGCATGGCGCTGTGGATTTGGAAAATCCAAAGGACGGTTCATTTTTCAAAGTGAACGGACACCGCCTTAAACCGTACCTTAGCGCCGAACCAACAGAGGAGCTCCTGTTCTTACAGGAGCCGGTTTACCCTGCATAATCTTCCTCTGCCTACCACCAAACTTCGGTTATCCAGCCAAGAACAGTGGACACTGTTCCAAAGAAGTTTGGGGGTATGTATATACCATTTTGTATATATTTGTGGATATTCTTTTTCTTTTTTCTTTTCTTTAAAAAAAAATGTGTATCGCTAACCGACAATTTTGACCCTTCAAATGATCTCTTCATGCAATGACAGTGAGGACACTGTCCAGTTTAAATTTGGGGGTACGCTCGGTACGCATTTCTTACCTTCGCATTCATATGTATATTCTGCATCTGCATATTAAAATCCATAAAATCCATAAAAATCTGAAAATTTTCTAAAAACATAAAAACTTTTTTGTCAAGTTAGCTAGTGGGAGGACTCTGATTCAACATTTCGACGGTTTTGTTTGATAAGATAAGAATAACTAAATCTTATGTTTAGATTTTGAAAACCTGAAAGATAACTCTCCTTTGAAGTTAACTATAGCTGATATACGTCTTTACATCACACTACACGTGTCATGAGTTTTGGAAATTAGATGACAAGTTTTTTTTTATGTCTAAAAACTTTTAAATGGATAAATGATTTTCTGAGGATCAAATAGGTTTGTTCGGAAATAAGTAATATCAAGAATAGTTATGAAGTAAAGTGAATATGAAGGAATGTTATTGATGCCTTAATTGGAACTAAGTCTGAAAAATAACCCATCTGAAACTTGATTGGAATGATTACACACCGAACCCACTAAACACGTCTTTTATCCAAAAAAATAATTGAACTGCCGGTTATGTCTCCATTCGTATTGAATCATCTTGATTTTCACGCCAAACTGTCTTTTGTTTTTGGACCTAGGTAACTTGAGTAATTAAGTCCACTGGGGTGTTTCTACACCTAATGCCCTAAAGCCAACTGGTTTGGGTGCATTGGCCCAAAGCTCGCTAAGAAGCCTAGAAAGTCCAGATTAAAACAAAGTCAAGCAAGTGTTCTCTCCGAGTTAAAATTCCTAACGGTTCTTTGTGTGAGAATAATATTGATAAAAGACAGGCTTTTATAAAAATTTTAGCGGAGATATGAAGGTTTTATTCTATGATAAAGACTATTGCACGTTCACAGAGGTGTGTATGAAATGAAAACAAGAAAAAGGTGTAGTGAAAAATAAGACCTAGTTGCCTGTTAAGGAAGATAGAAATTCTAAAGTTGAAACTTTACTGGAAAACGAAACTTGAAAAACGCTTAACTCTTTATAAAACTTATGTGATCCTTTCAAAATTTTATCTGGGCTTTATTGTGTGACATAATGACTTTAATCGATCCTTCTGGAGACTTAACGACACTATTTGCACTGCACGTAAAGACATATAAAATCTGTAGTTAAATAAGAAGTGAGGTGTGAAAAATAAGGGTTTGATAATCTAGACTTGGGATCATAGAATTGTTATTTTCTGAAACAAAACTTTAGGGTTTGAATCATACTTATTTTGCAAAACTAGCTTGACCGGATTTTGTGGGTAGTATCCGCTGAAAACCCTCAGGAGACAACACTCCTCCTACTAGGGACACCTAGAGGTTTAACGGCTTGTTGCACACGCTCAGTGCAATCGCGTACCCTACGAAAGTGAGGTTAGGAAATTTTTTGTGAATAAATTGGCTTTGCTCAGGACGAGAAAATGATAAGTTTGGGGGTATTTGTTCATATCAGATTTTTGCATTTTCATACCGCCCAATTTTTTTCACATTGCATATCAGTAGGTACTCTTGAGCCATGTTTGCTAGTCAATTGCAGGATACAGGTTCTCGGCTCTAAACGGTGAAATTCATGGAAAAACACGACAAAAACCCGGGTTCCTGCCAACCACAGATAAAACACGGATCTCCGCTCTTTATCCGTCTGTTGCCACACACCAGTTTAAGAGACAAAATGGCAAATCATTGTCATTTTCATGCACAAGGCTCAATGGCAACACAAGATCCAAGAAATCTACATGGAGCTCGAGAAAATCATTACAAAAGATCCATGCCCAATCACCTTTTGATCCACTAGAATTCTGGAAGAAATGTGGAAAGATTATCAGAAAAAACATGTACCAGACAAAAGAGGACAGCAGACCAGGGCAGCACACAAAAGCCGACAGCCCAACTCCCCTATAGGGCGGCGGAACCGCGGCCAATAGGGGGTATAGGCCGCGGTTCCGCGGCCGTATGGTTGCATCAGCCGACCAATCTTCAGGGGCAGATTGGTTATTCCATGTTAGTTCTGTTTGTTGCCCCATTTTCAAGCCTATAAATAGCCCAGAACGTTATGAAGCCAAGTGTGCATAATCTTGTATTTTTTTTAGGTTTTAGAATACTTGTTCTTCTTCCTCTTCTCGTCTCTTCTCTATTGAAAAACTTGTAGTGAGCTTTTGTGAGTGGAGAATGATGAATAAAGAAGTTCATTTTATTATCATACTTGTCTTGCTCTTATGTTGAATGCTTGTAATTTTCATTTGTTAACTTAGTTGTTGTTATTTCTTGTTATTTCTTTCTTTCTCTTTTTTTTATCCTTAAAACAACCATGATGCTTACGCTTGATCCTTGTCGAGGTGAGGTCGCAAATAGCTAGTTGTTATCTTCTAATCTCTTTCTCTCTATCTTCCTCTTTGTTTTGTTTTCTTTTCATTATGATGTGTGAGTAGTTTCCATACTTGTTAGGATAGGATAAGGGAAGTTTGAGAGAAGGAAATCTCTCTCACTCTTTCCTTGCCCAACATCTTAAATCGACTCCCGTTAATTGAACCACAATCCGCTCCCTACGGCACCCTATCCTACATGATAGCTGTGATTCCGTAGTGAGACCGGTTGTGGTTGAATTAACCGGAGGTTATGGCTAAGAGCCAAGAACGGACGGACAAGCACCAAAAGGAAGAACTTAAGCGTTGGAAAGCCTAGCTTATACTCGCAAGTTCCTTCCTAGTCGTGCTAATCCCCGTTGTTGCCGATAACCATAACACCGATATTAAGAGTGGCAACGAAAGAAGTGAGCGACTCCTAACTCAAACTAACCTAATCCTAACCCTAACAAGCTCTCTTTACATATCATTTTAACACTTAGATAATCACAAACAAATCTGGACTTACGGACTTAACTCGTTAAAGCACATAGAAAAAGATTCCCATCTCCCTGCGGACGACCCGTACTCAACCGGCTAGCTACAAGCGAAACCGTTTTGATTGCGGTAATTAACTAAACTTGAACACGCAGAATCCCAACCAATCAACGAACTCAGAGGGACTTCTTCGAGGATGGATCCAGATTCAGGAGAAATAGAATTGGTTTATTCAATTGTCTTTTATTATCACCTTCTCTCAGGTTGTGAGGGCTCCTTAATTTAGGAGATTACACCTATTACGCTTATTGGATAGTCTTATTCCAAAGCATAGGCAGGTGCCGAAAGGTAGGGAATGAAGAAAACTAATTAACCTCTGTAGGGTGTACAGAAAGTAATAAGTAAAGACAAAATAAAGGGATTAGAAAGAGGGCAAAATAAATTGCGACTGCTATCATTCACGACCAAACCGCGTACTTCATCGCCCCTCCTACTTCACCTTTGCTTTTTTCCCCATTTCGGGAGAAATAGAATAAGTTATTATTCAGTTGTCTTTTATCATCACCTTCTCTCAGGTTGCGAGTACTCCTTAGTTTAGGAGGGTACATCTATTATGCTTACTGGATAGTGTTCTTCCAAACCATAGGCTGGTGCCGAGCGGTAGGGAAGGAAGAAAACCACTTAGCCTAAAGGGGGTGTACAGAAGGAAATGAATAAAGGCAAATAAAGGGATTTGGAGAGATGGCAAAGAAATATACGGTTACAGTCATGAATTGGATATGGAAGAGGCATTATTATGAATACAAGGATACCCCTGCGAAACATTTTCATATTTCAGTGCATTATTAATGGAAAACTGATTTCCCAATTAGATGATTACTCCAGGGTATGTATTTACCAGGTTTCATTTTCATATCTGTATGGTTTTACAGATGATGAGTGGGAGTAGGTTATTGGGAATTAGGTGATCATCCTCATTATATCGGAATTCGTCGTAATTGGTGATATTTGAGGAGGTCACCTGGGTTTTTGCCAGACGGCATGTATTTGGTTTTGAGTATCCGTTATTGTGCACCAATTTCAAATTGATATATCTGTACGTTTATTTTTATAAAGTGAGATATAACTTTTTGATATTATGTCGATGACATTTACCTATATCAGTTAGCGATTGGGTAAGGAGAATTGAACAACGGAGTGGTTCTTAAGCATAAGTACAGTTTTCAACCTACGATGCACAAGTTTTGAATTATTCAACTCAGCGGACTTATACAGAGTATTGTATATTGTCCAGTGTTCATCAGGACAAAGGGGTTGGTCCTAGTACTATATTCTGTTTACTTATGACTTCTCTAGTTTTTCGACTAGTGTTTCGTAGAAATACAAGGTCTAAGTTTTGAGAAGTTGTGGGTATAAGAATAAAGAAGAGAACCAGGTATCGCAAGTATCGGGATTCTTCAAAGAGATCGAAGATATAGATTCTTATGATTGGTATTCAGTTGATAGTAATGGTTTTGAGAAACTTGTTTCTCTTTCGGGTTACTCATAATTGGATGTATTCATAAGTTGAGTAATGTTAATCATGCCTCTCTCCATTAAGTTGATATGCACTGGAGATAGCTGCATGATTTGAATCTGGTTCTAATTAAATAAGTGCCAAAATTTCTATATTGGATATAGAATGGTTCATATCTTAACGTTGTTATGGTACGGGGAGTTGTTCGGCTTATGCTTAAAACCAGACTCTGGATAACTCATGGCACATTTCTGTAATGGCTGTTTGTGGGTTGGCCCAGGCTATGACGAGGGTTGACTTTCTACCATCTGGAAGATCAATAGTGATATTGTTCTTGACTCGCCACAGGTTTAGTAAAATGGATTTTTTTTCAGAAAACAGTAGTGGGGGTATGGTAGAACTGGAAGTGATTCCAGAACCGCAAACGATTACGGAAAATTTAATAGGACCTACAGATTCAATCAGGTTCCATTAGCCGCTCCGCAGATATGGTAGGTAACCTCAGACACCCTAGAGGTACTCCGGTAGCCTCAAGGACGGTGACAGGGAGATTCTTGTTTACCCAGACTTGACACTACTGTTGTTTCAGACTATGAGACCCGGCAGGAGGTTAAGTATAGCGTCGTTCTAAACTAGTTTTAGAAGTGCACGTATATATTATTCTGCCAGAGGGTTGTTGTGGTCAGTGGGAGCAGCGGAAGCATAGTGGGCAAGAAGCTTATGTCTATTTATAGACTTGAGGAAATATAGCGGAGATAGATCATCTAATTTTGATATGTCAGTCATAGGTTTGACTTCATCAGAATAGGGGATGGATCTGTTAAGAAGGTAGTAGGGTGTGTGATGTCCTGGTATTTGGATGACATACACAAAGTAGGAAGTAAAATTCCTATACTACGATCGGTAGTACTGTGGTCGTCACACAGTTGTTTCTCCAGACAGGATATGGATATAATATCAGACATTCTGGTTTCTAGATCTATAGTTTTAGATCTAGATTTGGGTAGTTTTCCAATGTGAGTACTTTGACAGTATTCTAATAGTATTTTAGAATAGACGACTCCTGGCATGGTGGTATACCTGCAGGTGATGGAGTCACCCTCTCTAAAGGTGTCTTACAGACTAAAGGGGAGAGGGATGTGCATGATTAGAAGATCACTTGCTTAGGCAATTGAGTCAATCATGAGATGTCAAGTACCACACCAGATGTTCTTTTTGCACTAGATGCGATAAATTTATATTAATCCAATCCTGAAGAAACATAAGGAAGCATTTTTAGAACATAAGTGGATGTTCTACGGATTTGATAACGGCAGCCTCCTTCGGAGACGGTTATCATTCCAAGATTCAAAGGTGACATGGATGACAGATGATTGTCAGAGTTATAGTTTTCCGTCTGACGAGGGGCGGTATTATGGATAGGTCGTCCAAGAGGATACTGTGGGAGGCATGGTGTAGGATACTGATTAGGTTCAGTTATCGATACAGTCTAAGAAGTTTGGATTTGGAGTTCATTTATGAACTAGGTCCCATCAGATATCCAGACATATTCTAAGACAGGTATTGCTCAATTCGGGAGATAGCTTTCTCCGCGAACTTGAGATTAAGAGAGACATAGATAGAAACATCAGAGCAGATCCACTCACTGAGGCTACTTCTCGAACAAAATAGTTTTACAAACATGCTTTGTGAAACTGATTAGTAGAGGAGTTGGGTGCTCGATATCACACGGGTTGTGAGTATGCGACATCGCAATAATTAGCCTTAAGTGCAAGTGGGAGATTATTGGATATAGTGCCCTCAAAGTCAATTATTGGATCGCAGGTACGTGATTGCAATGATTGCGGAGGACCTATACCGGTAGGACAGTCTTACTGGAGATGATAGTATGCTATCTGGTTTGCCTTTACCAGTCGTGTACAGGTTCAGGTGACTGATCACTGTTACACGTTGATAGAGCCCTTAGGATCTTGCTTGACTACCAACAGTATGATGGCGATCATATACGTGAGAGTTGGGTATTCTATAAGCACATCCTTAATTATGGTCCCTAGTCGTGGGAGTTTTGAGACAGGGCATCGATACTCCGGAGTAGACTAGTGTATACAGTCGAGACCCCGACGAGGGGTGGTGGCCGGTCTCACAAGCCACTGGTGTCACTTGGATCACCTAAGATGTATACAGGTGCTCATTGGGTTATGAGTACACCGGACAGGACTCGCCGGGAATTTGCTAGTTGGTATTATACCTAGCGTCAGATAGCAGTTCCCTGGTGATATGTGTACAGGTTAGTTCATCGACCTGAGGTCGTCATTTGTCTCGTGTGAGTTCCCACTGTGCTTTGATTTCTACCCTACCATGGCTCAAAGGAGTCGTGCAAACAGGTCTTTTTTGGGTACAGTCCCGAGCCACATGGAGGCAAGTGAGCGGATCGGCAGGGGATTCGTGTCTTCCGGTATTGGGGGTGAGATCGCGCTGTGTCTAGGAAAGCCATTACACAAAACCCTCAGCCGAGGTAGGAGATTTACTGGTAGGTACTCCAGTAGTACCTCAGGGTATTCTGGGCTACACTCCGACACGACTTATACCGCTATTGGTGGTCTGACGTTACCAGCCCCCTAGGCCAATATGCGATACTCATACACGAACGGACCGGACGGTATGTATATTGTAACTGTTAGGCTCAGAAGGGTTCCAGGATGAGTTCGCTCATCGGCTTCCTTTGAGGTCAGTACATAAACAGCCGTTACGCACAGCTAGTGCCGCTGACGGTTCGTAGTTAAACCCACAGCCAGGGTACTGAGGAGTCATTAGAGTCCCCCACAGATAGTTTTCTAAGTTCAGGCGAAACGTTGAAGAGACCGTATGGTTTTATGGCAGGGGTCGGTAAATGCACGTGCGTTTACGCACGTGTCATATTTCGGGCAGATAATACTGGTGAGCTTTGGTTTAAGCCGGATCCATGTATTATACTTTGTAGATATAATATCTTTGTCTCAGCTGCATTTGTATTCGTTCGTAATACAAATGCGGGAATGTTTATACAGTTACGGGGTTATCCTGAAATTCGTTTCGGGATCGCTTTTGGATGTTTCCAGTTTTCTATCACCCGTATTAAACATTCGGTTTAATACGGATTTGTCTTTTTTTGAGGTGAGTCATGAGTGTGGAAGGTTCTAGATGGTGACTAGGCTAGTGAGTCATTAGTACATTTAATGATGGATGATGACTAGGTTAATGATTCATCATTTGCATTTAATGTTTTATGTAAGGTGTTAAATGAATCATTCATTCATTTAATGTTATGGTCACCTTCCCCTTTTCCTACCCTCACCCCCTCTTCATATATGGCCGGCCCCTCCCCTCCTCCTCACTAACTTACTTGTTTTAGGAAAAAGATTATGATGGATTCATTTTGATTAAAAAGATTATGGTTTTGGGTTCATGGAAATTTGATAGTTCATTTCTAATTTCATTCCATTCCAAACGACAACTTCATTAACCGTTCATCCATGATTTTGGATGTAACGAGACAAAGTGTTCTACTCATTCTCTACATCAATCTTGGTCATCTCTTTTAGCAGACTTGATGACCGAGTTGCCTCGGTTCAGAAGCGGGAGCCCGTTTAAAGAACCGTAGATGTGGTGCCACCTCGACGAGGAGCCAGGAGATCGGAGCAGCCGCAACGGAGCGTGGGATGATGGTTAAAAAACAAAGGACTCGGATCGTTCGGTATAACCTTTCTACCCACTTTTTAGTTTGTTAGTTTAGCAATAATTGCAGATCCGGGTTATAGTATGCGATAGCGCCAGTATAAAAGTTTTTGTTCCGCATTTGGCGTCAGTTTGACGGCCGGGGCGCTACCGTACACTTACAATATGTACAGATACACACACACTCCACAACACTGTCCCCCTCAAAAAAAATTTGGGCCAAGGCGCTGCCCCGCACCCCGCAAGGGGGCTGCTAGCCCCCTTAACCCCCAGCCCGCTATCCGGGTAGCGGGACCCCCGTAAAAACTCTGCGTGGCTCCCGATATATCCAAATCCCCCTCCAAAACAACACACACGTACACTGCACATCAAGTTCGCATGACCAGTTTAACCTGTTAATCAGAGGTTCTCTCGTCCCAAAGGCGAGGGGTAATTAATGGCAGCTTAGTCCGCGGCTGCCGGAGATTCGGATTCTCACAATCAATAAACCCCGGCCTACCCTAGACAGGAGGAATCTTTAGTACGCCTGACAAACGCACGCGTATTCCCATCTCAATGGGGTGATGAAAAACACCCAACAATAATATTACTTATACTTTTAAAAAGAAAAATTTGAATTCATTATGCTATTATTTCAAAACCGCATATCCATTATTTTCCGAAAAAGTTTTAGATTTCTGGGCTTTCGGCTAACTTAGATTACGGTGGGGTCCTATAAACTTCACGTGATTCTCGTGCTGGTCATGCGCCAATTCCGGATCGTGACAACGAGAAACGGTCGAACCAATCGGATCAGATATATCGTAAACCTTTAGAGTAGATATGAAGATGGAGTTGACGGGGGAATATCTCATAAGGTTCCTCTTGAATATTCAATATAATATAATATAAATATAAAACTTTCTTGAAAAAAAATATAAATATAAAAGAGAGATTTTATCGGTGTAAACAATGGATGTTATCTACTAAAAATGTTGTCATATCAACATTCACTGTACAATGCACTTGAACCTTAGAATCACTTTCTCTAGAATACTATATTATAATCCAAGAGCAGTAGAATAGGGGTAAATTTTAATAAAACATCATCAAACTTCCATATTTTAGGGCTTTTGACAAAACACCATTCATTAGGAAACTGAGGGGTATAACTGAGGGGTATTTTTGTCGAAGAAGATTCCATATTCAGTTCATTTTGGGATTGTTTAGTCCGTGAGTTATTATTCAGTTAACTCATGCATCACACGAATTAATGAAAAGAACCATTTTTATTTCTATCTTTTTGACGGCACAAACTAAAAAATAGGTGTTACAGATACCATGTTATTTATGTTTTTTATAGGGAGCTGACTCGTAAATCTCGTACAAACACACACCATAACTACGCACACAGCAGACACAAGCACACAACTCACACGCTTCCAGATGTCCCAACAATTTGTCCTGAAGGGTTAATATATGGTCATTTACTCTCTTACAGTTCGAATCTGGCTCTCTCCACACGTATGGATGAAGTTGGCGTTTCAATTTTTTTTGTGTGTGAATTTGATATTAAAATATTAAGGTTCATAATTGATGGCTTGTATGCAGAATCTTTTGGTTGATGGATACTGTGGCAGTTAGTTGATGGAATAAATTCCAAACCATTATTGTCTCTTTTTTTGGTTGTACAGTTGAGATTTTAAGTTGTATTGTGATGGTTGCTCTTCCTTAGGGAACATAACGCAACTACCAAAATAATAGACGAATTCTTGATGCAACAGAAATAGGTATTATTGTCCTTACTGTCAAAAAAAAACCCTTCAATTATATGTACTAGAATTTTGCACGTGCAATACATCGTAATACGTATTTTACACAACACAAAAAATGTCAATATTGATTCTAAAAGATTTGCTATTTATACATTTTTATTCTCAAAAAAAAAATAATATCTGCAAAAGATTTAAGATGATTTGAGCCATTATATATGAAGTTTAATATTGTTATTTCAAACTTCACAAAAATATTATTTCTGACAAAATGCCACGGTAATAATCCAATTTCAAATTTATTTGGAAACCTTTTCATTTTAAAGTTAAAATAGTAAAGATATATATAGCAAATAGCAAATATATATGTTGCTTTTAGAAAGATTTATGAGCTCATTATGATACAGATAATTAAATTGTCAAGAAATTATTATTTGAAAAGTGCAATTTACATAGTTATTTAATAAAGAAATTATTATAAATTGTCAAAAAGACACCGGCCGGAGTCAAAATAGTGTAAAAACCCTTGGGATTTTTGCTCTCAATCGTTATACCAGTTGCTCTTATTTGTAATATCTAAACAATTGCAGATACATGTAATATCTAAGCAGTTGCATGTAATATCTAAACAGTTAAGAGAATACAAAAGCTAATGAAATACAGGCTGGGGGTTTTCTCACAACGATTTTGAACAGTAGGCATTTCCAAACAATTTAAAAAATTCCAAAAACGCTAATAAGCTACTCCATACTTCTCATCTTGATTCCGAAAGGGTGAACAATCGAAGTGCCTTTTGAAAACAAGCGGTTATGGTGGACCGGCGGTTAGAGTGGCAGGGCCAAGGCAAAAGACGAATCAGCCACATGCAAAGAAACGTTAGGAAGCTTTTAATGCGCCTTTGCCCATATGACAAGTCACGGTTCGTTGGTTCATACCTGTTTCTTTCATAACCATCACCCAACGACCATTTCCATCATTAATTCATTACTGAATGCAACAAATTATGACTCACTCTGTGTTAAAATAATTGTCACGTTGTTCACACTATAAAAGGTTACTGATGATACTCGGTACTGGGGACTCCCCAGATCATGACACGTAGTAGATGACGTGTCCCAAAGCATACAAGAAAGAAGAAAAAACGGTACATTGGAAGCATACCCCAGAATTTCCTACTTAGAATGTTCCCGACCTTCAGTGGCCCCTCAGACCACTCCTATGCCCACCTTAAAAACAACCACCGGTTAGCCTCCAAGCTCTCCCGCACGCTGAGCTTCCTCGGCCCTCCTAGCTCGCCTCCGAGCTATCACAGAACCAAGCTTGCTCGGCCCCCCGCTTGCCTCTGAGTCTCTCGCCGGGCTTGGCTTCCTCGGTCTCATCGGCCGACCCAGAGCGCATACTATAAGCGTTCCGGACATGACCCCGCAAATCTCGCCATACGCGAGATATCCGCCACCCCACGATCCTGTGTTCCATGCCATCGCGTTCCCCTATTAACGAGCGTATCTTGTCAATAATGGATGATCTCGCCTTTCACGCAGGCGTAACGTCGGGGGCGTAACGACCGGCATGAATCTCGCACCCGCCAGCCCATGTCTGCCACTATATAACCCTTTCTCTCAAACGACTCAGCTAAGCCAATTTTACCTCAATAGGCCGTTACTCTGCCAAAATATCTCGACTAACATGATCGTCGGAGGGTCCACGGTGGTACAACCACCCCGGAATTTATTTCCAGGTAGCTCGGCCTCATCCCTAAATCAAGTCCACTGAGATCCACACGCATTGAGAGGCAACCCACAAATCCAATCTCAGTCATCCATCAACACTCGCTGCAGATCAACGGAAGACAACATCTGAAGGAGATCCCGTGCTCCATCAGTTGGCACCGTTTGTACGAATTTGGAGGTGGGAGCTGTTCCAATTTGACATCAAGTATCGCCTGAGGCAAGCTATCAAGGCGCAAGTCCTGACCGATTTTATCGTCGAATGCACTATCCCTATCAAGGAGGCGGTTCCCATCCCGGCCCCCGGATCTCAACCCTCGATCGATGAGAGGTCTGACTCTATCCGTGATTGGGTCCTTTACGTCGACAGGTCATCAACCGAGGAAGGCTGTGGTGCCAGCCTCATCATCCGGGGCCCGAACGAAGCAGAGATGGAATATTCTTTGAAGTTCGGGTTCAAAACCTCAAACAACGCAGCTGAGTACAAGGCTCTACTCGCTGGACTGCAGATCGCCTCTGGAGTGGGGCTGAAGACGATCCGAATCAATAGCGACTCCGCTCTGGTCGTCGGCCAAATGACCGGCCGTTTCGAAGCATGGGAGCCCCTGATGGTGAAGTTGTCACGCCCCGCTTCCCAAAATACGGTATATGAGGGGTTGACAAGGCCATCCATGCTCCTACGATCGAGGAAACATCTTGCCGTAGTCACACTTCGGCTTCTAGCTTTACATGGTAATCAATAATCAATGCACAGGTAATGAAAAATGCAGTCACTAAATCAAAACAGATATAAAACTAACTAGATAGAGTCAAAGGAAAGATAGTGCTAACGTCGCTGATTTAGATGTCCGCAATATCCTTAAGGTACGACAGGTGCTGATCCGAGCTAAGTCCACTTCTCACTCTGAGTATGCATACTCAAGTCGTCAATGCATACTCAAGTCGTCAGAGCGACACAATAGCAATAAATAGAAATACATATGTAAACACGTGCAATAATGATGAATATGAAATAGTAAGCATGGAGTGTTGACATGAGCAGGAAGTAACCGGTACAGGTAAACAGTAAAGCAGGTATATCGAATCAGTAATCAATACATGTCTATGTCACTAAACCTATCAGTATTTAAGTCTTACTGTCCAGGTTGCTAAACCTATTGTTAGTCCAAGTGTGAGTATCAACCACGCAGGTGTATCCCCAACCCAAGGGTAGGGCCCCAGGGATAAGGAAACACGGGCCCTAATCACGCTCACGAATAATAATCAGTAACACCATCCATACAACTCCCAAATCGCTGTATATGCCGGCAATGAGACTCCCGAGATTCCGTTGAACTCACACTCAAACTACTCCACACCCACGGTCTGCACCAAATACCGACCATAAACCCAAATACTAGTCGGTCCATAACAAGTCTACGCGAGAACTGGAGACCGGATCTCCATCAAGCATGTCTCGACTGGTACCCAAGATAAATGGACAATGTTTGACACCTTACCTATGACACTAATATAAGTGCTCAATAACCGTCCCATTTCAGTTATACTTACACTTACATATGTCCCATAGACGTCGACAATGCAATAAATTAACTGGGTTCGCTGATTGTGTACAAGTACGTGTCACTTTCACTACTCAATCACGCTTTCACAGTAACGCACTTGAACAATCTAATCACTAATATTTATCACTAGGTAATATAACACAATCACTAGGTTATCAATGTATGTGACAACTATTCAATGAGGGTATACCGCTACATGATATGATGAGAATGCAATTATTCATGATACAAATAAAATATAGCAGCCAGTGTCATACAACTTGCAAAATTTACTATAAATTGTAAGACTACGGTAGCGCCCCGGCCGTCTATCCGAGACCAAAATGCGGAAACGAAAATTTTTCTTTACTTTAAACCGGCACTACCGCATCCTAAAAACCCGGATCGTAACCATTAACCTAATGCTAGCTAATAAGAGACGGGATAAAATGCTATACCAAGCGATCCGTGTCCTTCGGTCTTCGGCCTCCATCCCGATCTCCTCGTCCGAACGGGCACCACATCGCCGGGTTCTTTTACGGGCTCCCACCTCTGGACCGAGGCAACTCGGGCACGAAGTTGATGAGCCGACGTGCCCAAGGATGTTGTAGGTGAAGTGTAGGTTGGTTTGTTTCTCGCGGGTTGTTGAAGTTGCCATTGAAGGAGGGAAGAGGAAAATAATGAACTTTGGAGAAAATGTAGCTCTCATTTTTCTTGCAAGGAATGAAATGAGAATGAAATTCCGCACACCAAAAATCTCACACCCTCTCTCTAATATGTGGCCGGCCAAATGAGAGTGGGAAAATGCAAGGGAGGTGAGCAAAAGGTAGAGAGGGGGTGAGCATAAAAAAAAGGTTTGATGATAATGAGGAGATAATGTCACACCACCATCTTTTACTAATCCAATCTCATAAATGCAAAAAGAAAAGATGCAAAAAGAATCTAATAATGCAAGAACCATCATGAACCCTCCATATCACAATTAACCCCGTCCACATTACTAATTTGCACACTTGCAAATAACCCCCTCCATCGGAAAAATCCGGCCATGAAGGAACAAAGGAAAACTGGCCAGAACGGAATACAAACTGGCAACTTCAGAAAACTGATCCCGTAATAAATTACAGGAAAACCCCGCGACTGTATATACATACCCGCATTTGTATTCCGACCGAATACAAATGCAATGAGACAAAATCTACACTGTACAATACTAGGATCTGGCTTAAACCAAAGACCACTAGTATTACCCGTCCGATCATGATCCGTGCAATACCGCACATATAAGATCGAACCCTGCCATATCTCCATACGGCCTCTACAGCGTTTCGCCCGAAACTTGAGAAACTGTCTGTGGGGGAATCTAAAGACTCGTCAATACCTTTGGTTGTGGATTTAACCAATAACACGTCAGAGGTATTAGCCATACGTAACGGGCTACCAGATATTGACCAAAAGGGACATCGATGAGAGAACTCATCCTGACACCCTACTGATCCTGTCAGTGACAATATCCGTACAGTCCGGTCCGTTCGTCTATGAGCATCGCATGGCGGGCCTAGAGGGTTGGTAAAAGTCAGACCCCCAAAAGAGGTACAAGTCGTGTCAGAGTGTATCCCAGAACACCCTGAGATACTACTGGAATACCTACCAGTAAATCTCTTGCCTCGGCCGAGGGCTTTGTGTAATGGCTCTCCTAGACACAGCGCGACCTCACCCCTAATACCGGGAGAGATGAACCCCTGCAGATCCGCTCACTGCCTCCATGTGGCTCTGGACTGTACCCAACTAAAACCTGTTTGCACGACTCCTTTGAGCCGTGATAGGGTAGTAATACAGTAGGAACTCACACGAGACAAATGACGATCTAAGGACGATGAACTAACCTGTACACATGTCACCAACGAACTGCTATCTGACGTCTGGTATAATACCAACTAGCATGTTCTCGGTGAGTCCTGTCCGGTGTACTCATAACCCAATGAGCTCCTGTATACATCTTAGGTGAACCAACTGACACCAGTGGCTTGTGAGACCGGCCACCGCCCCTCGTCGGGGTCTCGACTGTATACACTAGTCTACTCTGGAGTATCGATGCCCTGTCTCGAAAACTCCCATGACTAGGGACCTTTTAAGGATGTGCTTATAGACCCCAGCTCCCACGTATATGATCGCCATCATACTGCTGGCCGTCAAGCAATAATCCTAAGGGCTCTATCAACGCGCAATAGTGACCTATAAGGTCACCTGAAACAGTACACGATGATAAAGATAAACCAGATAGTTTACTATCATCTTGAGTAAGACTGTCCTACCGGTATAGGTCCAACCTCAATCATTGCAATCACGTGCCTGTGATCCAATAATTGACTCTGAGGGCACTATCTCCAACAATCTCCCACTTGCACTCAAGGCTAATTATTGCGATGTCGCATGCTCACAGGCTGTGTGACACCGAACACCCAACTCCTCGACTAATCAGTCTCACAAAACCCGCTTGCCAAACTAATGCGTTCGAGGAATAGCCTCAATGAGTGGATCCGCTCTAATGTTTCTTTCTATGTCTCTCTTTATCTCAAGTTCGCGGAGAAAGCCATCTCCCGAAATGATCAATACCTGTCTTAGAATATGTCTGGATATCTGATGGGACCTAGTTCATAAATGAACTCCAAATCCAAACTTCTTAGACTGTATCGTCAACTGAACTTAATCAGTATGCCGCGCCATGCCTCCCTCAGTATCCACCTGGACCACCTGTCCAAAATACTGCCCCTCGTCAGAGGGAAAACTATAACTTTGACAAACACTCTGTCATCCTGGTCACCTTGGAAGCCTAGAATTATAACTGTCTCCCGAAGGAAGCAGCCGTTATCATTTCCCTAGAACATCCACTTATGTTCTAAAACTGCTTCCGAACGTTTCTCCAGGATTTGATCAATATCACCTTATTGCATCTAGTGTAAAAACAACATCTATATCCTATGTGGAGAAACCACTGTGTGACAAACAAAGTATAACCGATCGTAGTATAGGAATTTCACTTCCTACTCTGTGCATGTCATCCTAATATCAGGACATCACACCCTACTACCTTCTTAACAGATCCATCCCCTATTCTGATGAAGTCAAACCTATGACTGTCACATCAGAAATAGATGGTCTATCTGCGCTATATCTGCTTTCAGTCTATAAATAGACATAAGCCACTTGTTTACTATGCTTCCGCTGCTCCTACTGACCACGACAACCCTCTGGCAGAGTCATATAGACGTACACTTCTAAAGCTAGTTTAGAACGACGCTATACTCATCCTCCTGCCGGGTCTCACAGTCTGGAACAACAGCAATGGCAAGTCTGGGTAAACAAGAACCTCCCTGTCATAGTCCTTGAGTATACCAAAGTACCTCTCGAGTGCCTGAGGTTACCCACCATATCTGCGGAGTGGCCAATGGAGTGTCAAACCAGATTGAATCTTTAGGTTCTTATCAAATTTTCAGTAATCGTTTGCGGTTCTGGAATCACTTCCAGTTCTACCATACTCTCACTACTGTTTTCTGAAAAAATCCATTTTTATTAAACTGTGGCGAGTTAAGAACAATATCGCTATTGATCTTCCAGATGGTAGAAAATCAACCCTCGTCATAGCCCGGGTCAACCCACAAACAGCCATTACAGAAACGTGCCTTGAGTTGTCCAGTGTCTAGTTTTAAGCATAAGCTGGACTACTCCCCGTACCTTAACATTGTTAAGATACGAACTGTTCTATATCCAATATAGAAACAGAAGCACTGATTTAATTGGAACCAGATTCAAATCATGCAGCTGTCTCCAGTGCATGTCAACTAAATGGAAAGAGGCCGATTAGCATTACCCAACTTAGGAGTGCTTCCAATTATGAGTAACCTGAAAGAGAATCAAGTTCTCTTAATCATTACTATTAACTGAATACCATACACAAGTATCTACATCTTCGATCACCTTGAAGAATCCCGATACTCGCAACATCTGGTTCTCTACTTTACTCTTATACCTATAACTTCTCAAAACTCAGACCTTGTGTCTCTACGAAACACTTGTCTGAGAACTAGAGAAGTCACAAGTAAACAGAATATAGTATGAGTACCAACCCCTCTGTCTTCATGGACGCTGGACAACATACAATACTTTGTATAAGTCCCCTGAGTCTATTAACTCATTCCCTGTGTGTTGTAGGTTGAAAACTGTACTTATAGTTAAGAAGAATTACACCGCTGTTTTAATGCTCCTTACCTAACCATCCACTGATATAGGTAAATGTCATAGACATAATTTCAAAAAGGTATATCTCACTCTATAAAAATAGACGTACAGATATATTAATTTGAAATTGGTGCATTGCAGCGGATATTCAAAACCAAATATTTGCCGTCCGGCAAACAACCCAGGTGATTTCCTCAAATATCAACAATTATAATGAATCCCGATATAATGAAGATGATCACCCAATTCCCAATAACTTACTCCCACTCACCATCTGTAAAACCATACAGATGTGAGAATCATACCTGGTAAATACATACCCTGGAGCAAGGGCTAATTGGGAAATCAGTTTTCTTTTAATAGTACACAGTGAAACTGAAACATTGAAATGTTTCTATGGGGTATCCGGGTATTCCAAGTAATGCCTCTTCCATTATCCAGATTCACAACTGTAACCGTATATTTCTTTGTCATCTCTCCAAATCCCTTTATATATCTTTTAGTCATTACCTTCTGCACACCCATTTAGGCCAAATGGTTTTCTTCCTTCCCTACCGTTCGACACCAGCCTATGGTTTGGAAGAAGACTATCCAATAAGCATAATGGGTATACTGTCCTAATCTTAGGAGCACTCGCAATGCGAGAGAAGGTGAAGATAAAAGACAACCGAATAAACCTTATTCCTATTTCTCTCGAACCAGAATCCATCCCCGAACTGGAACAAGTTCCTTTTGAGTTCGTATATAACCATACAATGGAGTATCCAAATAACCGTGGATCTTCGTAGTGATACGGAGTGTTCTGGAGAAATACAAAGGTGAAATGGGAGTGGTAATGAAATACTTGGTTTGGTTGTGAATAGCAGTCGTAGTTTACTTTGCCCTCTTACTAATCACCTTATTTGTCTTTACTTAATACCTTCTGTACACCTTTTAGGCTAAATGGTCTTCTTCATTCCCTACCGTTCGGCACCTGCCTATGGTTTGGATGATGACTATCCAATAGGTGTATCGAGTGTACTGTCCTAATCCAAGGAGCACTCACAACCTGAGAGAAGGTAAAAGGAAAAGACAACTGAATAGTCCTATTCGTTTTCTCCAGAACCGGAAACCATCCTCGAATAAATTCCTTCGAGTTCGTATAACCATACGATGGTTTTATCCAATGGAATTGGACGTTCGTAGTAATACGGGGTGTTCTGGAGAAAAGGGTAAAAGTTAGAGTGGCAATGAGGTGTGCAACTCTGACAATCCAAAAGCCAGTGTTTTAAGAAGGTTCGGTTAACATGGTCACAGAGTCATAGTCAAGGGTCAGGTCATGGTCGCTGCCAAAGAGAGAGAGAAAAGAAACACTCAGCGTGCACTCTAACCTAGATCAGAATGGTTATCAATTTATCTAATCAGGAAACCTCCCACTGTAATCTCAAATTCTCCTCCAAACCTCAAAGAAGAATTAGTCGGGATCACCCGAGGAGTAAACCAACTCATCAGTGGGAATCGGGATCCAACTATCATCGCATGATAACGTGACGGAATCCACTCACGTTATCACACTCTAGAAGGTATGCGCATGCCTGGCAAGTTTCAGTTTCTTTGGAAACTTCCGATGTGTGTTTTTACCCCAAGTGGCTTATGACCTTGACTAGGTCAACAAACCATAAACCGCCAGTCAAGTTCAACCCGTCATTATTCTGGATTTCATTAAACCCACCCGCACGTGCCCTTGATTAGGTCAACAAGGCCGCACGACTGTCCTAACCAATCCCATTTATGCAACAAATAAGTACCACTTAGCTACCGAACACTACGTCTTGACTAGGTCAACAAACGCAGCACGAATACTAAATAATACCCGTAGGAAATGACGGAGGGCTACGGCTGGTTTTTGGCGAAAAACCTTTAACGTAATGACCTTGATATCGTTGAAGGAACTGCATAGCTTTTTATAAAAATATAGTGGCGAAAACCTTTGCTAAAGAGGTCACTCCCGGTGAAGGGATCTCGGCCCTTTCCGCGTAGAATGAGGTGCAGGATATTCCAACTGAATACCACGATGCAAAGCAAAAGTAATCGACTATAGTGAAGTTATTGCCCTGACGCAAAATCTTGTCCAAGGGGTCACTCCCGGTAAAAGGATCTCGGCCCTTGCCTTGTCGACTGAGGTGCTGGATATTCATAACCGAATACCACTGTGTAAAACAAAAGAGAACGCCCTTGCAATAACAGCTTTTTTTGAAAAATTGTTCCAACAACATCAGAATAGGTTTGTTTAACTTGCATTGATTCGAATCAACACAGTGTAGGACTACGGTAGCGCCCCGGCCGTCTATCCGAGGCCAAAATGCGGAAACGAAAATTTTTTCTTGACTTTAAACCGGCACTACCGCATCCTAAAGACCCGGATCGAACCATTAACCTATACCAAGCTAACTAGAGAAAGGGATAGAATGCTATACCGAGCGATCCGAGTCCTTCGGTCTTCGGCCTCCATCCCGATCTCCTCGCGGCAACTCCGGTCTTCATCTCCTCGTCGAAAAGGGCACCACATCGAGAAGTCTTTTTACGGGCTCCCGCTTCATCCGAAGCAACTCGGGCACGATGTGTGCTAGCCGACGTGCCAAAGGTGAAGTACAGAATATTGTGATCACTTTGTCTCTTGCATCCATGGCTTTGGATGGTGGTTAAAGTGTTGTCATTGATGGAAGCAATGATCTAGAGGAAGAAGAAGAAGAACAAGAGCTTTTCTTTTTCTTTTTTATTTTTTGGAATGAGTGAGAGAGTGAGATCATCAAAATGCAAGACCAATAATCACAACCATGGCAGCCCCCCTCTCTCCTTCTCATTTCATGACATAAAACAATTCATTAATGTGACACATTTGCTAAAAAAGAGACCATGACTCATGATATAAGTCTACGTCACATTAATGCATTGTCATGATGATTTCTAGCTCATTATTTCCTAAAGCAAACATTAATCCAAATGTTTGCCATAACAAAGAAAATCCGGCAACATCTAAAGTAAACTCGTGACGGATCACGAGGATACCCCTCACCTATATATACATACCTGCACCCGCATTCCGACTGAATGCGAATGCGATGAGACTAAAGTAATCCAACAAATCTAATACTAGGATCCGACTTAAACCAAAGCCCACTTGTATGATCCGTCCGATCATGATCCGTGCAATACCGCACGCATAAGATTGAACCCTGCCATATATCATACGGCCTCTACAACGTTTCGCCCGAAACTTGAGAAACTGTCTGTGGGGGACTCTAAAGAATCGTCAATACCTTGGCTGCGGATTTAACCACTAGCACGTCAGAGGTATTAGCCGTACGTAACGAGCTACCAGGTATTGACCAAAAGGGAGGTCGATGAGCGAACTCATCCTGACACCCTACTGATCCTGTCAGTGACAATATCCGTACAGTCCGGTCCGTTCATTTAAGAGCATCGCATGGCGGGCCTAAGGGGTTGGTAAAAGTCAAACCCCCAAAAGCGGTACAAGTCGTGTCGGAGCGTAGCCCAGAACACCCTGAGATACTACTGGAATACCTACCAGTAAATCTCCTGCCTCGGCCGAGGGCTTTATGTAATGGCTCTCCTAGACACAGCGCGACCTCACCCCCAATACCGGGAGAGACGAACCCCTGCAGATCCGCTCACTACCTCCATGTTGCTCGGGACTGTACCCAACTAAAACCAGTTTTCACGACTCCTTTGAGCCGTGGTAGGGTAGTAATCAAAGTACAGTGGGAACTGACACGAGACAAATGACGATCTCATGTCGATGAACTAACCTGTACACATGTCACCAGGGAACTGCTATCTGACGTCAGTATAAGACCAACTAGCATGTTCCTGGCGAGTCCTGTCCGGTGTACTCATAACCCAATGAGCACCTGTATACATCTTAGGTGAACCAACTGACACCAGTGGCTTGTGAGCCCGGCCACCGCCCCTCGTCGGGGTCTCGACTGTATACACTAGTCTGCTCTGGAGTATCGATGCCCTGTCTCGAAACTCCCACGACTAGGGACCTTTTAAGGATGTGCTTATAGACCCCAGCTCCCATGTATATGATCGCCATCATACTGCTGGCTGTCAAGCAAGAATCCTAAGGGCTCTATCAACGCGTAATAGTGACCTGTAAGGTCACCTAAAGCAGTACACGATTATAAAGATAAACCAGATAGCATACTATCATCTTGAGTAAGACTGTCCTACCGGTATAGGTCCTCCCTCAATCATTGCAATCACATTCCTGTGATCCAATAATTGACTCTGAGGGCACTATATCCAACAATCTCCCACTTGCACTCAAGACTCATTATTGCGATGTCGCATACTTACAACCCATGTCATACCGAATACCCAACTCCTCTACTAGTCAGTCTCACAAAGCGCGTTTCCGAAACTATTGCATTTGAGGAATAGCCTCAGTGAGTGGATCCGCTCTAATGTTTCTTTCTATGTCTCTCTTTATCTCAAGTTCGCGGAGAAAGCCATCTCCCGAAATGAGCAATACCTGTCTTAGAATATGTCTGGATGTCTTATGTGACCTAGTTAAATGAACTCCAAATCCAAATATCTTAGACTGTATCGTCAACTGAACTTAATCAGTATCCTGCGCCATGCCTCCCTCAGTATCCGCTTGGACCACCTGTCCAAAATACTGCCCTTCGTCAGAGGGAAAACTATAACTCCGACAGACACTCTGTCATCCAGGTCACCTTGGAAGTCTGGAGTGATAACTGTCTCCCGAAGGAGGATGCCGTTATCATATCCCTAGAACATCCACTTATGTTCTAAAACTGCTTCCGATCGTTTCTCCAGTATTGGATCAATATCACCTTATTGCATCTAGTGCAAAAACAACATCTACATCCTATGTGGAGAAATCACTGTGTGACAACCAAAATATAACCGATCGTAGTATAGGAATTTCACTTCCTACTCTGTGTATGTCATCCTAATACCAGGACATCACACCCTACTACCTTCTTAATAGATCCATCCCCTATTCTGATGAAGTCAAACCTATGACTGTCACATCAGAAATAGATGGTCTATCTGCGCTATATCTGCTTTCAGTCTATAAATAGACATAAGCCACTTGTCCACTATGCTTCCGCTGCTCCCACCGACTATGATAACCCTCTGGCAGAGTTATATAGACGTACACTTCTAAAGCTAGTTTAGAACGACGCTATACTCATCCTCCTGCCGGGTCTCACAGTCTGGAACAACAGCAATGGCAAGTCTGGGTAAACAAGAACTTCCCTGTCACCGTCCTTGAGCATACCAAAGTACCTCTCGAGTGCCAGAGGCTATCCACCATATTTGCGGAGTTGCCAATGGAATGTCAATCCAGATTGAATCTTTAGGTCCTTTTCAAATTTTCTGTAATTGTTTGCGGTTCTGGAATCACTTCCAGTTCTACTATACTCCCACTACTGTTTTTTGAAAAAAAATCCATTTTTATTAAAACAGTGGCGAGTCAAGAACAATATCGCTATTGATCTTCCAGATGGTAGAAAGTCAACCCTCGTTATAGCCTGGGTCAACCCACAAACAGCTATTACAGAAACGTGCCTTGAGTTATCCAGAGTCTGGTTTTAAGCATAAGCCGGACAACTCCCTGTACCTTAACATAGTTAAGATATGAACTATTCTATATCCAATATAGAAATAGAGGCACTGATTTAATTGAAGC
The DNA here is from genome assembly GCA_030015575.1 of Agapanthus africanus. Lineage (NCBI taxonomy): Eukaryota > Viridiplantae > Streptophyta > Magnoliopsida > Asparagales > Amaryllidaceae > Agapanthus > Agapanthus africanus. The sequence continues at coordinate 241,120,235 of CM057343.1, read as the reverse complement.
AGATTCAAATCATGCAGCTGTCTCCAGTGCATGTCAACTAAATGGAAGGAGGCCAATCAGCGTTACTCAACTTAGGAGTATTTCCAATTATGAGTAACCTGAAAGAGAAGCATGTTCTCTTAATCATTACTATCAACTGAATACCATACACAAGTATCTATATCTTCGATCACCTTGAAGAATCTTGATACTTGCAACGCCTGGTTCTCTACTCTATTCTTATACCTATAACTTCTCAAAACTTGAACCTTGTGTTTCTACGAAACACATGTCTAAGACCCAGAGAAGTCACAAGTAAACAAAATCTAGTACGAGTACCAACCCTTTGCCCTGATGGACACTGGACAACATACAATACTCTGTATAAGTCCCTTGAGTCTAATGACTCATTCCCTGTGTGTCGTAGGTTGAAAACTGTACTTATGGTTAAGAAGAATTACACCGCTGTTTAATGCTCCATACTTAACCATCCACTGATATAGGTAAATGTCATAGACATAATTTCAAAAAGGTATATTTCACTCTATAAAAATAGACGTACAGATATATCAATTTGAAATTGGTGCATAACAACGGATATTCAAAACCAAATATTTGCCGTCCGGCAAACAACCCAGGTGATTTCCTCAAATATCACCAATTACAACGAATCCCGATATAATGAGGATAATCACCCAATTCCCAATACCTTACTCCCACTCATCATCTGTAAAGCCATACGGATGTGAGAATCATACCTGGTAAATACATACCCTGGAGCAAAGACTAATTGGGAAATCAGTTTTCTTTTAACAGTATACAGTGAAACTGAAACACTGAAATATTTCGTAGGGGTATCCGGGTATTCATAGTAATGCCTCTTCCATTATCCGATTCACAACTGTAACCGTATATCTCTTTGCCATCTCTCCAAATCCATTTATATGTCTTTAGTCGTTACCTTCTGTACACCCTCTTAAGCTAAATGGTTTTCTTCCTTCCCTACCGTTCGGCACCAGCCTATGGTTTGGAAGTAGATTATCCAATAAGCATAATGGGTGTACTGTCCTAATCCTAGGAGCACTCGCAATGCGAGAGAAGGTAAAGATAAAAGACAACCGAATAAATCTTATTCCTATTTCTCCTGAACCAGAATCCATCCCCGAACTGGAACAAGTTCCTTTCGAGTTCGTATATAACCATACGATGGAGTATCCAATAAACTGTGGATCTTCGTAGTGATATGGAGTGTTCCGGAGAAATACAAAGGTGATGTAGGATTGGCGAAGAAATACTTGTTTTTGGTCGTGAATAGCAGTCGCGGTTTATTTTGCCCTCTTACTAATCCCTTTATTTGTCTTTAATTAATACCTTCTGTACACCGTTTAGGCTAAATGGTTTCCTTCATACCCTACCGTTCGGCACCTGCCTATGGTTTGAAAGAAGACTATCCAATTAGCGTAATAGGTGTACTGTCCTAATCTAATGAGCACTCGCAACCTGAGAGAAGGTAAAAGGGAAAGACAACTGAATAGTCCTATTCGTTTTCTCCAGAATCAGAAACCATCCTCGAATAAATTCCATCGAGTTCGTATATAACCATACGATGGTTTTATCCAATGGAAGTGGACGTTCGTAGTAATGCGGGGTGTCCTGGAGAAAAGGGTAAAAGTAGGAGTGGCAATGAGATATGCAACTCTGACAATCCAAAAGCCAGTGTTTAAAGAAGGTTCGGTCAACTTGGTCACTGAGTCATAGTCAAGGGTCGGGCCATGGTCGCTGCCAAAGACAGAGAGAAAAGAAACACTCAGCGTGCACTTTAACCTAGATCAGAATGGTTATCAATTTATCTAATCAGAAAACCTTCCACTGTAACGTCAAATTCTTCTCCAAACCTCAAAGAAGAATTAATCGGTATTTCCCGAGGAGTAAACCAACTCATCGGTGGGAATCGGGATCCAACTATCATCACATGATAACGTGACGGAATCCACTCATGTCACCACACTCCAGAAGGTATGCGCATGCCTGGCAAGTTTCAGTTTCTTTAGAAACTCCCGATGTGTGTTTTTATCCCAAGCGGTTTATGACCTTGACTAGGTCGACAAACCATAAACCGCCTGTCAAGTCCAACCCGTCATTGTTCTGGACTGCATTAAACCCACCCGTACGTGCCCTTGACTAGGTCAACAAGGCCGCACGACTGTCTTAACCAATCCCATTTATGCAACAAACAAGTACCACTTAGCTACCGAACACTACATCTTGACTGGGTCAACAAACGCAGCACGAATACTAAATAATACCCGCAGGAAATGACGGAGGGCTACGGCTGGCTTTTGGCGAAAAACCTTTAACGTAATGAACTTGATATCGTTGAAGGAACTGCATAGTTTTTTTTTAAAAAAAATATAGTGACGAAAACCTTTGCTAAAGAGGTCACTCCCTATGAAGGGATCTCGGCTCTTTCCCCGTAGAATGAGGTGCAGGATATTCCAATTGAATACCACGATGCAAAGCAAAAAGTAATCGGCTATTGTGAAGTTATTACCCTGACGCAAACTTCTGTCCAAGGGGTCACTCCCGGTGAAGGGATCTCGGCCCTTGCCTCGTCGACTGAGGTGCTGGATATTCATAACCGAATACCACTGTGCAAAACAAAAGAGAACGTCCTTGCAATAACAGCTTTTTGAAAAATTGTTCCAACAACGTCAGAATAGGTTTGTTTAGCTTGCATTGATCCGAATCAATGCAGTCCCATCAATTGATTACACCAATAAAGAACGAAAATAATGATGTACGTATATGCCATCCGCATTCGCCACTGAGTTCCGTCATCACCCGTTAGGTTACTTAACTAACGACAGAGCGGGGACTGGACTAGCGCGGATGCAAAACATATACAACATCTACTAGTATATATATCAATATATAATATTCGCTCAAGGCGTGATAAAATGCAACATCACAGAAATGTAATAAGCATCACAGAACAAAACAGATAATCTGGAAGCCTCGGGTTTCACAGAGCCGCTGCTGAAACCCGACGTTCCCCTGGTCGTGTCGATAGCTTGTGCAATGAAATCCTAGACCCCTACGGGCGCGGCAAGTTACTCGCCAAAACCTGAAGCGAGGCATCCCCCTTCAGCAACGTGAATGGACCACCCAGCACTTCACGGAATCCGGCAACTTGGGCACCCCTCCTTGGGTCAACCTGTACCCCCCACGAGTGCGGCGAATAGCCCGTCAATTCTAGAGTGAAGCCCCCTCCGTCTCAACGCCATGAGATGCGGGCCCGTTGCCCTCTAGAACCTGGCTATCCGTGCACCCCACCGCGGGGTAATCCTAGTACAGAAAATAAAATATGCAATGGGTACATCGACCTCAGCCCGGTCGTGCCCCAAAAGAATAATATACAAACAGGCAGTAACGGCAGTCCACATGTCGGACGCTTGCCATGCAATATCAAATGTACATATATAACCAAACTGTACTAACATTGCATCCAGGCTATCCCCCACGACCAATCCGCAACATCACAGCACAACACAGAACATCAACGTGAATGTCATGTTCGCAAATCCGTCTAAAAGGGCTATAGCAGTTAGACAGGATTTACCGATCAAATGACATTCATGGTCCCAGATATAATGTAAATATTGTGAACTAACATGCTTAAAATTTTCGATCGACAGAATTTACCGAAGTGGGCCCCAAGCACAACTGTAGCACTCAAAAACATCTGGGCCCAAAAAGAATATACCAGAAACCCTATTTCCATGTCAGAGAGCCACTGTAAAATTTGATGCAGTGAAGCCAAATTTCGGCGGCGGATCCGCGGCCGAAATTTGGCTTTGGCCGCTGATACGCCACGCTACACTAACTTCAGCCTACCAAATTTTCACAGAATGCTTTAAAAACTCTGCACGTAATTTTCCAATGTACCAAATAAATTTTAGAGCACAGAAAAATTCGACAGAAAGTACGACATGGAAACGCGGTTTTTGGAAAATCCGTTCGATTGAACTTGTAAACACGTTAGAGCAAGCTAGACTAGGTTAATGGCGTGGCTCTGATACCATGTAGGACTACGGTAGCACCCCAGCCGTCTATCCGAGGCCAAAATGCGGGAACGAAAAATTTTTCTTGACTTTAAACCGGCACTACCGCATCCTAAAAACCTGGATCGAACTATTAACCTATACCTAGCTAACTAGAGAAAGGGATAGAATGCTATACCGAGCAATCCGAGTCCTTCGGTCTTCGGCCTCCGTCCCGATCTCCTCGCGGCAACTCCGGTCTTCATCTTCTCGTTGGAAAGGGCACCACATCGAGAAGACTTTTTATGGGCTATCGCTTCATCCGAAGCAACTCGGGCACGAAGTGTGCTAGCCGACGTGCCCAAGGTGAAGTAGAGAACCCCCCTCTCTCTCCTTCTCATTTCATGACATAAAACAATTCATTAATGTGAAACATTTGCTAAAAAAGATACCATGACTCATGATATAAGTCTATGTCACATTAATGCATTGTCATGATGATTTCTAGCTCATTATTTCCTAAAGCAAACATTAATCCAAATGTTTGCCATAACAAAGAAAATCCGGCAACATCTAAAGTAAACTCGTGACGGATCACGAGGATACCCCTCACCTGTATATACATACCTGCATCCGCATTCCGACTGAATGCGAATGCGATGAGACTAAAGTAATCGAATAAAGCTAATACTAGGATCCGGCTTAAACCAAAGCCCACTAGTACGATCCGTCCGATCATGATCCGTGCAATACCGCACGTATAAGATCGAACCCTACCATATATCATACGGCCTCTACAACGTTTCGCCCGAAACTTGAGAAACTGTCTGTGGGGGACTCTAAAGACTCGTCAATACCTTGGCTGTGGATTTAACCACTAGCACGTCAGAGGTATTAGACGTACGTAACGAGCTACCAGGTATTGATCAAAAGGGAGGTCGATGAGCGAACTTATCCTGACACCTTACTGAGCCAGTCAGTGACAATATCCGTACAGTCCGGTCCGTTTGTCTATGAGCATCGCATGGCGGGCCTAGGGGGTTGGTAAAAGTCAGACCCCCAAAAGCGGTACAAGTCGTGTCGGAGTGTAGCCTAGAACACCCTGAGATACTACTGGATTACCTACCAGTAAATCTCCTGCCTCGGCCGAGGGCTTTGTGTAATGGCTCTCCTAAACACAGCGCGACCTCACCCCCAATACCGGGAGAGACGAACCCCTGCAGATCCGCTTACTACCTCCATGTGGCTCGGGACTGTACCCAACTAAAACATGTTTGCACGACTCCTTTGAGCCGTGGTAGGGTAGTAATCAAAGTACAGTGGGAACTCATACGAGACAAATGACGATCTCAGGTCGATGAACTAACCTGTACACATGTCACCAGGGAACTGCTATCTGACGTCAGGTATAAGACCAACTAGCATATTCCCGGCGAGTCCTGTCCGGTGTACTCATAATCTAATGAGCACCTGTATACATCTTAGGTGAACCAACTGACACCAGTAGCTTGTGAGACCGGCCACTTCCCCTCGTCGGGGTCTCGACTGTATACACTAGTCTACTCTGGAGTTTCGATGCCCTGTCTCGAAACTCCCACGACTAGGGACCTTTTAAGGATGTGCTTATAGACCCTAGCTCCCACGTATATGATCGCCATCATACTGCTGGCTGTCAAGTAAGAATCCTAAGGGCTCTATCAACGCGCAATAGTAACCTGTAAGGTCACCTAAAGCAGCACACGATGATAAAGATAAACCAGATAGCATACTATCATCTTTAGTAAGACTGTCCTACCAGTATAGGTCCTCCCTCAATCATTGCAATCACGTGCCTGTGATCTATTAATTGACTCTGAGGGCACTATATCCAACATGTAGTCCCATCAATTGATCACACCAATAAAGAACGAAAATAATGATGTACGTATATGCCATCCGCATTCGCCACTGGGTCCCGTCATCACCCATTAGGTTACATAACTAACAACAGAGCGGGGACTAGACAAGCGCGGATGCAAAACATATACAACATCTACTTGTATATATATCAATATAAAACATTCGCTCAAGGCGTGATAAAATGCAACAACACAGAAATGTAATAAGTATCACAGAACAATACAGATATATGGGATCCCCAGGTTTCATAGAGCCGCTACTGAAACCCGACGTTCCCCTGGTCGTGTGGATAGCCTGTGCAATGAAATCCTAGACCCCTACGGGCGCGGCAAGTTACCCGCCAAAACCTGAAGCGAGACAGCCCCCTTCAGCAACGTGAATGGACCACCCAGCACTTCACGGAATCCGGTAACTTGAGCACCCCTCCTTGGGTCAACCTGTACTCCCTACGAGTGCGGCGAATAGCCTTCCAATTCTAGAGTGAAGCCTCCTCCGTCTCAAAGCTATGAGATGCGGGCTCGTTGCCCTCTAGAACCCGGCTATCCGTGGACCCTAACTTGGGGTAATCCTAGTACAGAAAGTAAAAAAATATATACAACGGGTACATCGACCTCAGCCCGGTCATGCCCCAAAAGAATAATATACAAACAGGCAGTGACGGCAGTCCACATGTCGGATGCTCGCCCAGCAATATCAAAAGTACAAATACAAACAAACTTTACTAACATTGCATCCAAGCTATCCACCACGACGAATCCGCAATATCATAGCACAACACAGAACATCGACGTGAATGTCACGTTCGCAAATCCGTCTAAAAGGGCTATAGCAGTTAGACAGGATTTACCGATCAAATGACATTCACGGTTGCATATATAATGTAAATACTGTGAACTAACATGTTTAAAATTTTTGATCGACTAAATTTACGGAAGTGGGCCCCAAGCACAACTGTAGCACTCAAAATAAATCTGGGCCCAAATAGAGTATACCAAAAACTACATTTTCAACTCAGGAATCACTGCAAGAAATTTAGTATAGTGACTTCACTGTTCTGCGGCGGAACCGCGGCCAAAAGGGGGTTAGGGCCGCGGTTCCGCGGTGATACAGTGACGTCATGTGACCAAATTTCTACTGTGTTCTCCAAAAACCCTGCACGATTTTTTGACATGCCCAGAAAAATTTTGGAGCACAAAATAAAATCGACAGAAACTGTTACTTTGAAAATGCAGTTTTGGGACATTTGTTCGATCGAAGTTTTAAACACACTAGAGCAAGCTAGACTAGGTTAATGGCGTGGTTCTGATACCATGTAAGACTACGGTAGCGCCCCGGCCGTCTATCCGAGGCCAAAATGCGGAAACGAAAATTTTTCTTCACTTTAAACCGGCACTACCGCATCCTAAAAACCCAGATCGTAACCATTAACCTAATGCTAGCTAACAAGAGATGGGATTGAATGCTATACCAAGCGATCCGTGTCCTTCGGTCTTCGGCCTCCATCCCGATCTCCTCGCGGAATCTCCGGTCTTCATCTCCTCGTCCGAACGGGCACCACATCGCCGGGTTCTTTTACGGGCTCCCTCCTCTGGACCAAGGCAACTCGGGCACGAAGTTGATGAGCCGACGTGCCCAAGGATGCTGTAGGTAAAGTGTAGGATGGTTTGTCTCTCGCGGGTTGTTGAAGTTGCCATTGAAGGAAGGAAGAGGGAAAAAATGAACTTTGGAGAAAATGGAGCTCCCATTTTTCTTGCAAGGAATGAAATGAGAATGAAATTCCTCACACCAAAAATCCCACACCCTCTCTCTAATATGTAGCCGGCCAAATGAGAGTGGGAAAATGCAAGGGAGGTGAGCACAAGGTAGAGATGGGGTGAGCATAAGAAAAAGGTTTGATGATAAAGAGGAGATAATGTCACACCACCATCTTTTACTAATCCAATCTCATAAATGCAAAAAGAAAAGATGCAAAAAGAATCTAATAATGCAAGAACCATCATGAACCCTCCATATCACAATTAACCCCCTCCACATTACTAATTTGCACACTTGCAAATAACCCCCTCCATCGGAAAAATCCGTCCATGAAGGAACAAAGGAAAACTGGCCGGAACGGAATACAAACTGGCAACTTTAGAAAACTGATCCCGTAATAAATTACAGGAAAACCCCGCGACTGTATATACATACCCGCATTTGTATTTTGACCGAATACAGATGCAATGAGACAAAATCTACACTGTACAATACTAGGATCCGGCTTAAACCAAAGCCCACTAGTATTACCCGTCCGATCATGATCCGTGCAATACCGCACGTATAAGATTGAACCCTGCCATATCTCCATACGGCCTCTACAGCATTTCACCCAAAACTTGAGAAACTGTCTGTGGGGGACTCTAAAGACTCGTCAATACTTTTGGCTGAGGATTTAACCACTAGCACGTCAGAGGTATTAGCCATACGTAACGGGCTACCTGGTATTGACAAAAAGGGACGTCGATGAGCGATCTCATCCTGACACCCTACTGAGCCTGTCAGTGACAATATCCGTACAGTCCGGTCCGTTCGTCTATGAGCATCACATGGCGGGCCTACGGGGTTGGTAAAAGTCAGAGCCCCAAAAGCAGTACAAGTCGTGTTGTAGTGTAGCCCAGAACACCCTGAGATACTACTGGAATACCTACCAGTAAATCTCCTGCCTCGGCCGAGGGCTTTGTGTAATGGCTCTCCTAGACACAGCGCGACCTCACCCCCAATACCGGGAGAGACGAACCCCTGAAGATTCGCTCACTGCCTCCATGTGGCTCGGGACTGTACCCAACTAAAACCTGTTTGCACGATTCCTTTGAGCCGTGGTAGCGTAGTAATCAAAATACAGTGGAAACTCACACGAGACAAATGACGATCTCCGGTCGATGAACTAACCTGTATACATGTCATCAGGGAACTGCTATCTGACGTCTGGTATAAGACCAACTAGCATGTTCCCGGCGAGTCCTATCCGGTGTACTCATAACCCAATGAGCACCTGTATACATCTTAGATGAACCAACTGACACCAGTGGCTTGTGAGACCGGCCACCGCCCCTCGTCGGGGTCTCGACTGTATATACTAGTCTACTCTGGAGTATCGATGCCCTATCTCGAAAACTCCCACAACTAGGTACCTTTTAATGATATGCTTATAGACCCCAGCTCCCACGTATATGATCGTCATCATACTGCTGGCCGTCAAGAAAGAATCCTAAGGGCTCTATCAACGCGCAATAGTGACCTATAAGGTCACCTGAAACAGTACACGATGATAAAGATAAACCATATAGCATACTATCATCTTGAGTAAGACTGTCCTACCGGTATAGGTCCAACCTCAATCATTGCAATCACGTGCCTGTGATCCAATAATTGACTCTGAGGGCACTATTTCCAACATAAATCATATGTGCAGAATTAACAATATAAAAGGGGTAAGCAGTATGTTTAATTATCTGTCCATAAAAATTGGTTTGGCGCTAATCGGGTTTTAAGTTTGCTGATTATGGTCATTTCATTTTAAGTGTTTACTGCTGGAAATCCAATTTCTGAACCGGGAGTCCGTTTCGTAACATGTTTTAATCTCAGTTAGGGTGATAATTATGTTAGTTATATGTATGCCCTAGAGGCCATTACTGTACATTGGATGTATATTGTAGTGGATGCTGGGACATATATAGGGAGGACTTTCTTGCTCGACATGATAGTATGCTATCTGGTTGACCTTTACCTTAACGTGTACACTGATTGTCTCTCTGTTACATGTTGGTAAATCCCTTAGGATGTGTACTTGACTACCTGGACTATGATGCGGATCATACTAGTAGGGACATGGCAGTCCATAAGTACATCCTTCAAAGTCCCTAGTCGTGGGTGTATCGAGACGGGGCATCGATATACCAGAGTAGACTAGCGTGTACCTTCTCGACCCATACAGATGGGCGATGGATGATCCCATGTCCATTGGTGTTTGACATCAGAGGAGATATATGGGTGCTCAGTAGAGACTGGGTACACTGGACGGACTCGCCGAGAACTCCCAGATGGTATTATACCTCACGTCAGATGGCAGTTCTCTGGTGACACTGGTACAGAATAGTCTGTTGACCCGAGATCGTCATAGAGTCTTGTGTGGTTCCCACTGTTCTTTGATTTCCATCTTACCATGTCCAAGAGGGCGTGCAAAACGGTGGTTTTTGGGTACAGTCCCGAGTCACATGGAGGCAATGAGCGATAGGAGGGGATTCGTCTCTCCCGGTATAGGGAGTTGATATTGCGCAGTGTTCGATTGGCTATAACAGGAAATCCCTGGCCAGGTTTGCTGAGATTTACTGGTAAGTGTTTCCAGTAGTTTCTTGAATTGTTATAGACCTCATATCGACACGACTTATCGAGCTATTGGGGTCTGACGTTTACCACCCCTAGGCGAGATATGCGACATATCAGACGATCAGACCGGACTGTACGGTAGTGTTACTGGTTGGATTCACTGGAGTGTGAGCGGGCTTGCTCGTCGATCTTCAGATCGCTCAATACCCGGGTGGCCGTTACGTTTAGCAGACCGCTTGCGGCTTGTGGATGTTTGATATGATCATCATCCGCTGCCGGCGTATTGACGAGTCTTTAGAGTCCTACACAGAGGTTTCCTGGCTCAAGCGAAACGAAATAGGAGCGCATATGAGATATGTGCGGGACCGAGAATGATACCAGTATGTGATACTGTATTCGATTCTCGCGATTTGTGACATTGATCGGTTATATGCGATATAGCCGGGTTATCGGATCAAGTGTTGATTCGATAAGTTGTTACTGTTGATATTAGTCGGTTATATGCGATATGACCGGATCATTAAATCAAGTGTTGATTTAATGATTTAATGCATAATTATATATATTTGATATATTACTTTGCATTAACTAGTATCGGTTCACTTTAAATGGATTTTCTCACTTCGTTGTACAAGTTGTATATGTGATATACTTTTTGTACAAATGTTTGTATCATGTTTGATGATACATGCTTCTTTGGTTAAGTGTATAGAATTGAACCATGGTTACCTTAATGATTAGGGTTTTGCTTTTTCATTTTATTATTTGTTTATTCATTTTGGATATTAATAAAAGCATAAAAAGAAAAAGCAAAATGGTTTTCTTTCTTTTCTTTCATGAAGCTTTTTGAAGCTTCATGAAGCTTTGACCAAGTCACCATTTTGTCTTGTTCTTTTAACCCTAACCATTCACATAACCTTAGTTAGTTCTCTACACTTGACCATGGTTTATAATATGATAAGTATTATTTTCTTTTAACTTATCATATGATAATCTTCTTCTTCTTCATCTTCTTCCTTGAAGAAAACCTTACTTCATCAATGGTGGATTGATGAAACAAGTGAGAAATCCAATTCTAAAGTCTACCCACTTCCTATTTCTTCATCCTCTACCTCTTGCCAAGTAGTAGAGTGTGTTTTCTTCACAAGTTTCTTGACTTTGTGAAGTGAGAGCTTGATCTAGCGATGCCTCGACGTAGATCGTCTTCGGCATGGACATCGACGACCTAGCTCGCCATTTCTCCGACGAAGCCGACGTTTGAGCCCGGGAATACATTTGGACAGCGAGGGGACTTCGTTGCGGAGCTATGGAGGTGGAGCACCGGATCTACAAAGGTTGTATTTCCATTTCCTTTTTGTTAAGTGTTAACTAGTTTGTTTTTCGCCTAAATATCTAGTTGACGATCCGTAGTCTAGGGTTTCTCGGCACCGTATTTTTTAAAATTGGCATGGTTGATGCCTTGTGAGACCTCCTTAGGGTGCCCAGGAACCTTTCACTGGTATCAGAGCCTAGCTAGAGCCTTAGGCGAAGTCTAGACGCAATTTGAAGTCCGAACGAACCGAAACCCCAAATTTTCCACGCTCTCTGGAATTTTTCTGAAAACGTGGATTTTTCCAAATTAAAAATTGCTAAAAAATTCAGCAGGGAAATCTATGAATTACGGCGCAAAATTAGACCCATGATTCATCCAAACCGCGGCAGAACCGCGGCAGAAGCCCAGCTTCTGCGGCGGTTCCGCGGCTAGGTGATGACGTCACCTTCCCATTGTTGCACAGTAATTCCTATTTTAATATGCTGGGTTTTCTGGGAATTTTTAATATTTATTCAAGAGTTGAATTTTTTGGAGTTGTTTTGGGGATTCGGTGTTTCGATCGGAGTATCAAATTTTGTCTTTGTGGCTTTCCGGATAAATTTTAGAATATGTTAAAAAGTTCGACCGGATATAAATACCCACTTTTTCCCCTGTCGGGAAATTTCCAAGTATTGGATTTTTCCGTAGTTTAAAGACGTTCTGAGTAGTGCAAGTAACTCGATGGACCCTCTAGAAGACAACAAACCTTAACTCGATTATGTGACCGTCTTGAACTGCCCTTTGAAACTTCGGGTTTGGGGCAGTACGGCGTGCCACATATGAGGCGTTGGCTTGACCCTTCTACGGCTGGACCGTTGGTACTGAGGCACGAACTGAATGTTTTTAGACTTGTTTCATGTGTTGATCTGTATCGGGAAAACTTGGGTGTTCGAATGTTCAATCGGAAAGTTTAACATTTTCTAATTATCTGGAATGGGATACAATAATTGGAATTCACAAGAAGTTATGAGATAACTGAATGAATGTTATAAACATAGTAGTTTAGTCTCACTTGATCGGTTGCTATGGAATTTTGATGTGATCAAAAGTCCGTCGCAATCACGTAGTGTACGCGGATACTCGCCGGGTAAACTTAATAGACAGCCTCACTCCATAGCCCCGACCAAGTGACTGTAGGAGAACCCCGTCGCCGAAAGCATCCGTTCGGGTGCTCGCGGTAGCGGTGTTCCGCCTTGGTGCACTTCGTCGACGGTATCAGGGGTGCGGCCGCCTACTAAAGTTTGCGACGAGCATTCGATCAGTTTTTCGGGAATCTTGTTGAATTGCCCGACTTGATATTGAAAAGTGTTTTCGATAATGAGACTAAAATGCGGGGTTTATAATTATTAGGCATGCGATGTCTAAGTAATTCATTTGGTCAGGCATGCGATGTCGGAGGTGGTTGCGGATTCCAACTGTTGTATTTTTACACTTTCTTTTCTGTGACCGTAAGTGTAATATGTGATATCGCCGGTTTCGTTGCTATATGTCAACGACAATTGGGATGCGCATATTTACTTACGTTGATGACATGTGATGTTATGTGTTGCTGGATATGTTATATTGGATCGTCGTGTTTGAATAGCCGGGGTTTTTTTTATGTGAGATGAGTGTTTTTCATTTTCATTCATGTAAAAACTTGTATGTAATATTCTTTTATTGGGGCACTTCCAGGTTGCGGATGATGTCACCGTTTGTATATTATTTACTTTTCCGCACTAGGATAGACCCAAGGAGGAGGGCACAAGTAACCGGGTTCTGGAGTCCAGTGGGAGACCAACTCGAGGAGTCGAGTCCGGGCCTCCTAACTCTAGAATTGGTAGGGTTGCTTGCCGCTCTCGTAGGGGTCTTGGGGTGTGGGTTTGGCTATTCATCACGACCGTGGAATCCGTGTTTTATACTGGCTCGTATTGAAAACACGGACGTCCTAGTATATCCAATATTTCATATGATTCTTCTGCTGCGATATCTGTGATGTGATCATGTGATGTTCTGTGATAGATACAACATATAGTATATATGATATATTATATAGACGCTACTTATGTTTTACACCCGTGCTAGCCCTGCCCTGCTCTGCCGTTAGTTACCTAACCTAACGGTGCACGAGGGGACATCGAGGCGAATGCGGATGGCATAAGTGTACGTCGTATTTATCTGTGATGATTAGGTACTTAAATGATGGGACTTCATTAATGTGATTAATGAAATAAAAGAAACCTAAGATGTTGTAGAATCGAATTTCAAAATAAAACAGGTAGCTACAGTTCTTGCTTTGCACAGCGGTATATGCAATATATCCTGCACCTTATTCGATGAGGAAAGGACCGAGATCCCTTCACCGGGAGTGACTCCTTTAGCAATAACTGGCAGATGCTACACACTCGGTTTGTCTTTTGATTGCTTTTAAGAGTTTTTGCTTTGCACAGTGATATATATGATATATCCCGCACCTCATTCGACGAGGAAAGGACCGACGATCCCTTCACCGGGAGTGACTCCTTTAGCAAAACTAGAAAAGCCTCAAAAGCACTCCATTTCAAAATTCATTCGATCCTACAACGATATCAAGTTCATTACGCAATAGGTTTTCAGAAAAACCTGTCGTAGCCCTCCGTCATTTCAGATAAATCCTGTTTAGTATTCGTGCTGCGTTTGTTGACCTTGTCAAGGCGCAGTGTGCGGTAGCTAACCAGTATTTATCTGCTTATGCATATGATGCAGATTGGGTTAGGGTAGTCGTGCGACCTTGTTGACCTTGTCAAGGGTCGTGCGGGTGGGTTTGATTCAATCAAGAAATGATGGATTGAACTTGACTTGCGGTCTATGGTTTGTTGACCTTGTCAAGGTCATAGATCGTTCGGGGCAAAATATTATCGGGAATTTCAAGTGTTGAAATTTGCAATGAGATTGCATACCTTCTATGAGATAGTTGGATCCCGATACCCACTGCGAGTAATTGTTACTCCTGGGAGAGTTTTATACATTACAATTAGCCGATCAAGTAGGTGTCTAGAAAGGTGTCAACGGGGTTACGCCTCTGGGAAAACGAGGTTTACATTAATTAGGTTCGTGTGAAAGCACGGGGGACCTCCCTCAAAGTACCGACACTGGCCTGGCTGAAAGATTGGCGAACTTGTAGTGTGTAATTAATCCCGGCTAGTCTTTCCTTTTAGGGTTTGAAGGAAGATTTGATAAAAAGCAGTGGGAGCCATCCTGATTAGATAAAATAATTACCAATCTATTCTTGCAAGAGCGCACGCTGAGTGTTTTCTTCTCCCTCTCTCCTGGTAGCGACCATATCATGCCTTAATCAAGATAATAATACGGATTATTGACCGAACCCGCTTGTTATACTGAGCTGGGGAACGTTGGTCCCGCTCCAACTTATAATTGTTATAAGACAGAGCAGGAAATAGGGGTATACCAGATTTCCCGTGCCGCCCAAACGAAGAGAGTGCATGTTGATGCATCATCTTCGAGTGTGTTCGTTACACAGAACTGTTTCTCAGTATCCTCTGAATCCTGGGTATATGATACCGGATCAGGATCCCAGATATGTAATCTGTTACATAGGGCTACAAAAGGGTAGAAAAACTGAGAACGGGTGATAAGTTTCATGAGACAGAAAACGGGGCAAGAGTTGCAGCCAAGTCTGTCGGTCACTGTCACCCTGTATTACCAATACATTGATTCTGAACGAATGTTATTAGATACCGAACCTGATATACCAAATCATATCACTCTCTTTGTTAGAAAAGAAAGGATATAATTTTGTATTGATGGATAATGTTTTGAACATTTCCTATATCAAAATTTGATCGGTTCAGGCACGTTATCTAAAAGCATTGATGTTCTAAATCAAACTACAGTTCTTAGTATATGGAACACACACAAGAGGAAGAGTTCAGAAATGAACGGACTCTTCTTGAGGTATTGTAGACTAGGTCAGATCAATGTGACCCGACTAGCTGAAGTTACATTTAGATGCATATTTAAATCAGTTTGAATTTACATCTTCTGAAACTTGCCAGTCATGTCACAAAGATAAGATGACCATAGCTCCGTTTACTGGAAACAGAGAAAGAGTTAGTGAACTCTTGGGATGATACATGTTGATGTATGTAGGTCCCCTGTCTGCACATACCAGGACTGGTTCTTTATACTTCATTATATTCTCTGATAATCTCTCAAGATTCGGACATATGTTCCTGTTGAAACACAAGTACGAACCTTTTGAGATATTCACAGAATATAAGTTAGAAGTAGAGAACCAATACGGGTATAAGTATTATGTCCTATGATGAGATCAAGGAGGAGAATACTTGTGCATAGAATTCCTGGACTATTCTAAAGGAGAATGAGATTCTCTCTCAACATTACTCCTCTGTATACACCATAGCACGATGGTATATCGGGGCGGAGCAAATACACCCTATTTGATAAGGTGTGCTCTATGATGAGTACTACTGAGATACCTATTTCCTTTTGGGAGTTATGCACTTGAGAAGCTGCATACCTATTGAATAGGGTTCCAATCAAATCAGTTGCCTACCATTTCATATCTGATATGGAAAGGGAAGAGCCCATGTCTTAAGCAAGTTAAGATTTGGGGTTGACCGGCCTATGTCTGAAAGCAAAATCCGGACAAGCTCGAGGCGAAGTCTGTAATGTAGAACTGGAAAGGTTCCGGCTATACAAACTGCAGCAGATGATTTGATAAAACCAAAGGATTCAATAGTTACCAACGAACCTCAGCCTCTCTGCCGATCTAGTAGGGTTTTCTCACCCACCTGAGAGATACATCGGTTTCTCAATGACAGTGGGAGCGAGGATTGCATCATGAGATGATGACCCAACTAGCTTCGAGCGAGTCATCAGGAGTAGGACTCTGTAAGAATGGCTGGATGCTTAGTGATCTGAGATGGAATCCATGTACACCAACAAAGTATGGACTTTGGGTGCTATATCTGAAGGGTTAAATCCCCATCAGGAGCAAGTATATCTTGAGAAGATTACTTGGTGTAGATGGAAAAGTTGAGACTTTCAAAGCTAGACTTGTTAAAGGTTTTCGTCATCGACCAGGCGTGGACAATGATGAAACCTTTTCAAGTGGCTATGCTTAAGTCCATCCAGATCCTACTTGCCACGGCTACATACCATGACTACGATATCTGGTGGTTGGGTGTCATGACAGCTTTTCTAAATGATGTTTTAGAAGAGAGCGTCTATAAGTACACAGCCAGAGGGCTTCGTAGACAGTGGGAGCAGCGGAAACGTGTGCAAGATGCTTTATAGGATTAAAGCAGGCATCGCGGAGTTGGAACATCTGTTTTGATGGATTAGTCAAAGAGTTTGACATCATCAAAATGGTAGATGAACCTTGTATAAACAAAAAGGTAGTAGGGAGTATGGTGGTGATCCTCGTAGAGTACGTGGATGACATACTCTTGATAGGGAAAGAGTTTCCTATTCTACGCTCGGTCAATCTTCATTTATCACAATGATTCTCCATATAGGATCATAATGATACCTACTAACTCCTGGATTTTGGATCTATGAGATAGATCTAAATGGATGTTAGGATTCTCACTTGTCGAAGTGAGATGGTATCACATGATCCTGGGGAGAATCACTGGAAGGGTTCCAGGGTGATAAGGACGACTGAATGTCAGTCACAAGCATTGTCTTTACCCTCAGTGGAGGGACGGTATGTTGGAAGTGTTCCAAGCTGAATACCGTGACATACTAGACGATAAAGCCAGCATACATCGCTACTTAAGATGCTACCAAAGAGGCTGTTTGGATGTATATTGGTTCATGAGATGAACTATGTTCCTCCCATTGTGTGACAATGGAGTTGTGGCTTATGCCAAGGAACGCAGGTCCCATCAGCGTTCCAGGCATATTCTAAGGCAGTATCACTTGATCATGGAGATGGTTGATCTCTAAGGGATCGAGGTTAGGAGAGAAGACTCAGAGGACAACACGGCGGATCCACTCACGAAGGCCTATTCCCAGAGAGAGACTTTTATGGGATGGTTGAGTATGAGATACTGCAACGACTGCTACAGATGGCCCTAGTGCAAGTGGGAGATTGTTAGTTATATGTATGCCCTAGAGGCCATTACTGTACATTGGATGTTTATTGTAGTGGATGCTGGGACATATATAGGGAGGACTTTCTTGCTCGACATGATAGTATGCTATCTGGTTGACCTTTACCTTAACGTGTACACTGATTGTCTCTCTGTTACATGTTGGTAAAGCCCTTAGGATGTGTACTTGACTACCTGGACTATGATGCGGATCATATTAGTGGGGACATGGCAGTCCATAAGTACATCCTTCAAAGTCCCTAGTCGTGGGTGTATCGAGACGGGGCATCGATATACCAGAGTAGACTAGCGTGTACCTTCTCGACCCATACAGATGGGCGATGGATGATCCCATATCCATTGGTGTTTGACATCAGAGGAGATATACGGGTGCTCAGTAGAGACTGGGTACACTGGACGGACTAACCGAGAACTCCCAGATGGTATTATACCTCACGTCAGATGGCAGTTCTCTGGTGACACTGGTACAGAGTAGTCTGTTGACCCGAGATCATCATAGAGTCTTGTGTGGTTCCCACTGTTCTTTGATTTCCATCTTACCACATCCAAGAGGGCGTGCAAAACGGTGGTTTTTGGGTACAGTCCCGAGTCACATGGAGGCAATGAGCGATAGGAGGGGATTCGTCTCTCCCGGTATAGGGAGTTGATGTTGCGCAGTGTTCGATTGGCTATAACAGGAAATCCCTGGCCAGGGTTGCTGAGATTTACTGGTAAGTGTTACCAGTAGTTTCTCGAATTGTTATAGACCTCATATCGACACGACTTATCGAGCTATTGGGGTCTGACGTTTACCACCCCTAGGCGAGATATGCGACATATCAGACGATCAGACCGGACTGTACGGTAGTGTTACTGGTTGGATTCACTGGAGTGTGAGCGGGCTTGCTCGTCGATCTTCAGATCGCTCAATACCCGGGTGGCCGTTACGTTTAGCAGACCGCTTGCGGCTTGTGGATGTTTGATATGATCATCATCCGCTGCCGGCGTATTGACGAGTCTTTAGAGTCCTACACAGAGGTTTCCTGGCTCAAGCGAAACGAAATAGGAGAGCATATGAGATATGTGCGGGACCGAGAATGATACCAGTATGTGATACTGTATTCGATTCTCGCGATTTGTGACATTGATCGGTTATATGCGATATAGCCGGGTTATCGGATCAAGTGTTGATTCGATAAGTTGTTACTGTTGATATTAGTCGGTTATATGCGATATGACCGGATCATTAAATCAAGTGTTGATTTAATGATTTAATGCATATTTATATATATTTGATATATTACTTTGCATTAACTAGTATCGGTTCACTTTAAATGGATTTTCTCACTTCGTTGTACAAGTTGTATATGTGATATACTTTTTGTACAAATGTTTGTATCATGTTTGATGATACATGCTTCTTTGGTTAAGTGTATAGAATTGAACCATGGTTACCTTAATGATTAGGGTTTTGCTTTTTCATTTTATTATTTGTTTATTCATTTTGGATATTAATAAAAGCATAAAAAGAAAAAGCAAAATGGTTTTCTTTCTTTTCTTTCATGAAGCTTTTTGAAGCTTCATGAAGCTTTGACCAAGTCACCATTTTGTCTTGTTCTTTTAACCCTAACCATTCACATAACCTTAGTTAGTTCTCTACACTTGACCATGGTTTATAATATGATAAGTATTATTTTCTTTTAACTTATCATATGATAATATTCTTCTTCTTCATCTTCTTCCTTGAAGAAAACCTTACTTCATCAATGGTGGATTGATGAAACAAGTGAGAAATCCAATTCTAAAGTCTACCCACTTCCTATTTCTTCATCCTCTACCTCTTGCCAAGTAGTAGAGTGTGTTTTCTTCACAAGTTTCTTGACTTTGTGAAGTGAGAGCTTGATCTAGCGATGCCTCGACGTAGATCATCTTCGGCATGGACATCGACGACCTAGCTCGCCATTTCTCCGACGAAGCCGACGTTAGAGCCCAGGAATACATTTGGACAGCGAGGGGACTTCGTTACGGAGCTATGGAGGTGGAGCACCGGATCTACAAAGGTTGTATTTCCGTTTCCTTTTTGTTAAGTGTTAACTAGTTTGTTTTTCGCCTAAATATCTAGTTGACGATCCGTAGTCTAGGGTTTCTCGGCACCGTATTTTTTAAAATTGGCATGGTTGATGCCTTGTGAGACCTCCTTAGGGTGCCCAGGAACCTTTCAAATTAGGCGACGCTATAGTTAAATAGTCTGTAGATTTTTATTTTATATTTCCAACGCATCAAACGGATTATTGATAGGATTCCTGTATTAGAAGTTAGGTTATGTTCAAGGTGATGGTGTAAGAGAGGTCACTGCAGAAACTGTAGAACACAACGGTATTCTAAAATACAAATTAAATATCAAACGACGGTGAAACGACACGGGAATAGATTCATGTGTTAGATAATTAGATTATCTACGTGATCATATAGGGTTCCGTGCATTTTCAGTTTAAAACGGGGGTGCATTGGTGTTCAAAGTCTAGTATCAAAAACGAAACGCTGCCCCGGACTGCAGTTCAGGGCCGTGAATCGCCTCAGTATTCATTGTTATAACTTATCAAAATTCAAAGGTGAACTATGGTGTGCTTTAAGTTTATCTGTTGTCTTCGATTCGAGCCATAGCACTCTAAGATCCGATATATAGATAATTTATTATGATTTTAACCGCTCAGCTTGTTCGAGAAAAATCAGCTTTCACAAGGGTTATTGGGTTGTCGTTTTAGGGGAGGTAACCAACTTTATTTTACAGCCAAATTTATATACGATGTTCGTTGACCACGTAGGGTTTCATCGATCATGAGTTTCGCCATATTTGATTAGGTGTACACATCGGATTCCGTATTGAAACACAAAGATTTAGCAACCGATTAGAGGTCGAAAGGTCGATTCAATTATTTGGCCTATACGAAATTTAATTCACGGGTTTCAATATGCCGTTAGTCATAACATAATAAGCTCAAATGTGTTCCAAACATTATTGTCAAATTTATCAATACTTATTATTAAAATTGCTATTGTATTTTTCGATATTCTGTATAATTATCAATATGAATAGAGTAGCATGTAAAGCAAGTATGAACTTGCCTGAAAATGACCGGAGACACAACCGTGATGATGATGACGACAGCAACGGCAACGATCACGGCGCAACGAACACAACGCCAGCAGCAGCAGCAACAACAATCTTGGACTCGGCTATGGCTCGAGCTCGTGGCGCGGCCTCGATGAATTGTGATGGGGTGGCTGCAGTGATGATGGAGATAACGGTGGCTAGTTGGAGCATGTTGGTAGCGGCGATGGCGACTGAGCTCGGAGCTCGACAGTGATGTGGTGAACGGTGGTGATGGTTTCCATGGTTTGTGAAGATTGGGACTCGGGCTTTGGCTTCGAAGTGGAGTTGGAAATTGGCTCGGGAGCGGGTTGAAGGCTAGGATCCCAGGAGATGTGCAAGCGATGGTCGATGGGATCGGGGCTCCGGCGATGAAGGTTTTAGGTGCAATTTGCAGGCGTGAAGGGTGATGGGTTGCAGGAGTTCCCGTCGGGTGCTCGGGAGAAAGAGGGTGGTGTCGTCGTGGGTTCTTGTTAGGTGGTGGTATGGTGAGGAAGTCGGCGGGATGCCAACGAGAGTGGAGGCGGTCGGCGGTCGCAAGCGGAGGGGCAAGTTAAAGAGAAGACGAGGACGAGTGGGGAGCTCGGAGGTTGCAGAAGGTGGTGATGGGGGCGACGACGGCGAGCGCAAGGCGTGGGTTCAAGACAAAGGCGAGAGATGAATGAAGACGAAGAAGAAAGAGAGGGAGAAGAGGGATAATCGAGGGAGTTTGTTGGTGATGAGGGCGTGGTTGTGGCGAAGTGGGCACGGGAACGAGCTGGTAGCGGTTTGTGGGAGCTGCCCGGGTCATGGCGGAGGAGAGGGGTGGCCTCGTGGGTCATGGGGCAGTTGCGGGGATCTCGAGGAAGCACGAGGGGGAGGGGACGTCATGGGGGAAGTGGCTGTTGCAAAGGGGATAAGAGGCGGGAAAAGAAGACGAAGGGGAAGAAGGGGGAAACGGGTGCGGGTCGGGTCGGCATGGGTCGGGTGTAGGTAGGGTTAGGGAATGGGCTGGGCTGGGTAGATTAGGAAATTAATTTGGAAAATAGAAAAGGTTTGGTTTGGGTTATGGGCCGGGTTTAGAAGGTAATAATTTGGAAAATATAAAAAGGGAATAGGGTTTAATATGGGGTTAGAAAATTAAAATTTGTAATTAAATTTAGAAAATTTAGGAACTAATAATTGTAAGAATTAGAAATAGAAATTTTTTGGGGAAAGTATTTATAGTCGAACTGGGTATTACAGAAGTACTTAGCCGAGGTAAGAAGGCTGCGAAAGGACTTCGACGAAGTTCAAGTGGAGAAGATTCCCCGGCACCTAAATGCCCAGGCCGACGTCCTAAGCAAGCTAGCTTATTCCTACACGTCCAACAACAAGAGAAATATCCTATTTGTGGTCCTGCCACGACCCAGCGTGGAAGACAGTGTGACATCGCTTCAAGTTTACACAGCCCGGGAAGAGGACCAAGATTGGAGGAATCCCATTGAGGAATTCCTAAAGGAGGGTGCGCTCCCCAGAGATCGTGGGGAGGCCCGCCGCCTCTGAGCCAGATCCCGCCATTTCGTTTTGAGCAATGGGAACCTCTACAAGAAATCCTTCACACAACTACTGCTTCAGTGCGTCGACCAACATGAAGCCGACTATGTCCTCCGTGAGGTCCATGAAGGGGTCGGCGGAGCACACCAAAGGGCCCGCACCTTAGTCCAGAAGACACTCCTCCAAGGGTACTATTGGCCGACCATCTATCATGACGCTCAAAAGCTCGTCAGAAGATGCAAGAGTTGCCAACTCCATGGCATCATACGCCGCCTTCTGGCTACCGAGCTGACTACCCTAACCTCCCCATGGCCGATTGCCAAGTAAGGAATGGACATGATAGGCCAACTTCCTACAGGTACGGGCGAGCATAAATACATCCTCGTTGCGGTGGACTACTTTACGAAGTGGATCAAAGCCGTCCCCATCAGAAAACTGGATGCTAGCACGACCGTCAAGTTCCTACAGAACAACGTAATATTTTGGTTCGGGATCCCGAGGTGTATCATCACTGACCACGGGATGAATTTCGAGAACGAAAGAGTTAAAGAATTCTGCAGCGAATACCATATACTGATGAAGTTCGCCGCAGTCGTGCATCCCCAGTGCAACGGGAAAGCCGAGGTCGCTAACAGAGACGTCATTCGAGCACTTCGAGCCTGCCTGGAAGGACGATAGGGCAATTGGGTCGACGAGTTACCCCGGATCTTATGGGCCTTGCGCACATCAAAGAAGACCCCTACCGGAGAGACCCCTTCAGTCTCTTCTACGGCACCGAGGCAATGGTCCCAGCAGAGATCAGGCTGCCCAGTCATAGGGTCGAGCATTTCGATGACGAAGCAAACACCTCGGCACTCCGGACAAATTTGGACTTCTTGTTGGAAAAGTGGGACCGTGCAAAGATTAGAGCTACCGCATACCAATAGCAAACTGCCCGCTACTACGGCGCATGAGTCAAGCATCGTGTCTTTACGGCCGGGGACTTGGTCCTAAGGCAGAACGAACTCGTTGATCAGGGCAGGCTGCACAAGTTTTCTCCGAAGTAGGACGGCCCCTTCCTCGTCTCCGTGGTCCTGCCCAGCGGGGCCTAC
Organism: Agapanthus africanus; assembly: GCA_030015575.1. Lineage (NCBI taxonomy): Eukaryota > Viridiplantae > Streptophyta > Magnoliopsida > Asparagales > Amaryllidaceae > Agapanthus > Agapanthus africanus. The sequence continues at coordinate 241,096,746 of CM057343.1, read as the reverse complement.
CACCTACAAGACGCTGAGGGTTGCAAATTTCCATGGCCTTACAACGTCGAGAAGCTCAAGTTGTACATTTAAAAAGCATGCCTATGAATACATGTTTCTACTTTTACGAAGCGATGTAAATTTTGCTAAGTTTTTTCATATAATAAGAAGGAACTTCCCCTATATGTTTCACTCTTCCTTGGTTCGAAGCTCATGGATACCATTTCGCTGACACACTCAAACGAACCCAGAAGACCAAAGGAAACAATAGAACTTGGCAAAAAGGAGAGCTTTATTTATTCATCAAAAGGTATTATGGGCTCCTCAGCCTTACATAAAAAGAAAAATTACAACATGGGGGCGGGGTTGAGGAAGTACTCCTGGTGATACTCCGAGAAGATCTCCGCCAGCCGAGCCCTGGCCTCCGCAACCCGCTCCTGCTGATGCTGCACGCGAACCCGGGATGCCACGGAGATACCTGGCGCTCCACCTGCCGAGCACTCGCTCACGATATGTCTCTTTTGGAAGCACTCCAAAATTTAGGCCAAGGATCAGTCATGCCTGGTCTTCGAGATGAGACTGATCAAGAAGATCGTACGCACCTTGTCGAGTGCCTCGTCCAACAGTTCCTCGGCAAGGAGGTTGTACAAACCCAGGGACCTCCTCTAAATTGCGTACATCAACAAGTGGAGCTGGGGAGATCGGCGAGGAAGGAGAAGACCGATATGGTCCTCGATACGCCGGACCACTTCCCGGTACCTCTCCTCGGAAACGGACTGGTCGTATATATAGATGTCATCGGGAGTAATGACCTCTTCGATCGCATAGATACGCCCGGCCATCTCCGAAAGCAATGCTAAAAAGTTGGCGTCCACCTCTCTATTTATAGCCTCCGCGGAACCCCCAAAAGTCCAGATTTGCTAGCGCATGGGCGCGAATCCTAAGATTTGCTTGATTCTTCCAATACCTTACTGCCACGTGGCGGGTATCCCGTATTTCTTGGCGAATCGAAGTCGGAACGACACGGATCCTGGGACGCCTCGCCCTACCTATGTGCCCCTGCCACGTGCCGCCCGAGACAGTAACCCTCCCCGATATTTAGACATCTCGGAAGGACGGGCAGAGCCTCGCAAAACCAAGCAACTACCCTGCTCGGTCCATTCATGGCTGGTAGTTCACTACCCATCGACGCCAAGGATCAAAGCCCTCACCAAGAAGCAACCGAGCAGCTACTCTGCGCAGTCTATCCTTAGCAGGTAATTTCTTACCCATCTACGCTAAGGATAAAAGCCCTCGCCAAGAGGCAACCGAGCAGCTACCCTGCTCGGTCAATCCATGGCTAGTACTTCACTACCCACCGACGCCAAGGATCAAAGCCCTCGCCAAGAGGTAACCGAGTAGCTACCCTGCTCGGTCTATCCTTAGCGGGTAACTCCTTACCCATCTATGCTAAGGATCAAAGCCTTCGCCAAGAGGCAACCGAGCAGCTACCCTGCTCGGTCCATCCATGGCTAGTAGTTTACTATTCATCGACGCCAACTTTCAAAGCCCTCGCCAAGAGGCAACCGAGCAGCTACCCTGCTTGGTCTATCCTTAGCGGGTAACTCTTTACCCATCTACGCTAAGGATCAAAGCCCTTGCCAAGAGGCAACCGAACAGCTACCCTACTCGGTCCATCCATGGCTGGTAGTTCACTACCCACTGACACCAAGGATCAAAGCCCTCGCCAAGAGGCAACCAAGCAGCTACCCTGCTCGGTCTATCCTTAGCGAGTAACTCCTTACCCATCTACAGTAAGGATCAAAGCCCTCGCTAAGAGGCAACCGAGCAGCTACCCTGCTCGGTCCGTCCATGGCTGGTAGTTCCCTACCCATCGACGCCAAGGATCAAAGCCCTCTCCAAGAGGCAACCGAGCAGCTACCCCGCTCGGTCTATACTTAGCGGGTAACTCGCCAGTGATCTGCATCGCTAGGGTAATTTCCTCGTTCTCCATGTTTACGACGAGGGCACAGTGCTGGAGGACCTGAAGAAAACAGAAGGAGGGGTTAAAAAGAAAAAAATGGGGCACCCGATAGTGCGAACAAAAATACTTAATAAAAACCCGAGCGGGAGGTGGACATTGACCTGCACGGCCTCGTAGGCTATGGCCGCCATTTGGGCCCTTAGGGTCCTCCGGGGGATTTTTCCTCAAGCCGACCTTTCCATTTCCGAGAGCAGGCTATCGGCGACAGAAAACCCCAAGGGCACCTCGAAGCGAAGATCCCCTTCATACACGAAGATCGCGGAAGACGGGGAACGGGGCACCGTCCTATGGTGCCTCATGAGGAGGGGCGCGGGAAGATCTGCCTTGTCTCCAACCTCCAAAACCAGGGATTCTTGCTCCCGAGCGTGTTTACGGCTCTACGTACGCACAGCCTCCGAGGTTCGAGGCATGCTCGAGTGCCCTGCCGTAGCGGCTGTCGACGGAGCCCGGTTCGCAGCGGGATGTAATGGGCCAGCGCCTCTGGCCTTCCTCCCTTTCTTCTGTTCGACCAGGGCTGCCCAAAATTTAGCTCGGTCCATCGGTTTTGCAAAAAAACGAAAATACAAAGAAGGGGTTAGCAATGCTAGAAAGAATAAGAGAGTATCCAAGTCTAAATAGGTCGCCTAAAGCTTCTAACTTACCCGCAAACTGAGCGGGGCTGAGCCTGGCCTAACTGAGGGCCTGCTCGGACAGCAACACGTCAACCCATTGGACGGGCTCCCACTCAGACACTGCCATCGCATCAGGGTCGGATGACCGCCTCACCCGTAGGAAGTTGGCCCTGTACCACTGGATGGACATAGGCCAATCCTCACCCCCGGGTGGCCCGATAAACAAAAACTTCTCCTTCCATTCATGAATGGAAGAAGGTACTGCGACGACCCCCTCCCCGGCCGCACCTCAACATTGCTTTCTAAAAGAAATGTATACCCAGATAGGCTCGTCCCTACGAGTACCGTGGTGATTTTTGTAGCAGAAGGAAGAAAGGAGAATGTTCAGTCTAAAAGGGATCTCCTGCAATCTCAACCGGACCAGGAACCCGAGGAGAATTCTCCACGAGTTCGGCACTAGCTGGCCCGGGGCTAATTGAAATCAACGCAGTGCCACGCTTATCTTGGGGGTGAAGTTCATACGGATTCCAGACCAAAAGGCCTCTAAGTACATGGCAATCTCCTTGCCATGTACCTGGTCTGCCCTCTCTCCCTCCCCAGCCAAGCGAAGCGAGTAGCCGGGGGGAGTTTGGAAGCGAGACCGGATTGTGGTGAGCACGTCCATATGCCTCACAAGGGAAGGTAGGTCACGGACACTTCTTGCACTCTCTTTGGGGACCGTCCCCACCACACGACCCCGGGTAGCGTGACTTACCCTATCTTCCCGGGAAGATTCCGGTCCGGACAAAGAAGAGGAAGCTGCAGAAGACTCCCTAGACTCTACCCGAACTATTTCTACGGACTCCTAAGAGGAAGACATCTAACCTGATCATAGAAGGGGTTCTCCGAGGAAAGAACACAGGAAATCCGACCTAGAGGGAAGAGCGCCGAGCCAACGCACGAAGGGAAGTTGAAATTATAGCTGAGTGTCTACCCTCGGGGGATCCCACCTCTATTTATAGCAGTCGGCGAACTCATCCAGCGGCGCCGATCGTCTCCCGCAAAGATGACACTTCGCATTCAATGGCTTTCAGGGCTCCACCTGTCGCACACGCATTGGCTGCGTCTCGTCGAGAACGAAATACACTGGCGGCCCGTCACGTTAGCCAACCAGCGTCGAACACATGGCCTGGTGCTTCGATGAACGTACGCCCGAATCAGCGCTTCCTCTTTAATGTAAGATCACTTTCCTGGTCCGCTGACGTCATCTAGAAAATACATCTAATTGTCCGGGAATCCGCACCGACGATATCTTCAAATAAGAACTCGGCCCGAGTGACCGATCGGACCACCCTCGACCCGACCCATGAATAGGTCGGCCCGAGAGTGGGGGGCTAATGATTATACTCGGTACTGGGGACCCCCAGATCATGACACAGGGTAGATGATGTTTCCCAAAGCTTACAAGAAAGACGCAAGAACGGTACATTAGAAGCATACCAAGGGATTTCCTCCTGAGGATGTTCCCGACTTTCAGTAGCCCCTCAGACCACTCCTTTGCCTTCCTTACAAACAACCACTGGCTCGCCTCCGAGCCTTCCCCCGCGCTGAGCTCCCTCAGCCCTCCTAGCTTGCTTCTGAGCTATTACAGAACCAAGCTTTCTCAGCCCCCCGCTCGCCTCCGAGCCTCTCGCCGAGCTTAGCTTCCTCGATCTCATCGACCGACCTAGAGCGCATACCATAAGTGTTCCAGACATGTCCCCGTGAATCTCGCCATCGCAAGTTATCCGCCACCCCACGATCCCGCATTCCACGCCATCGTGTTCCCCCATTAACGAGCGTATCTCATCACTTATGGGGGATCCCGCCTTTCACGCAGGCGTAACGACCGGCGTGAATCTCACGCCCGTCAGCCCATGGCTGCCACTATATGACCCATCTCTCAGACGACTCAGGTAAGGAAATTTTACCCCAATAGACCGTTACTCTGCCAAAATACCTCGACTAACTTGATCATCGGTGGGTCCACGGTGGTACAACCACCCCGGGACTTATTTGCAGGTAGCTCGGCCTCATCCCCAAATCAAGCCCACTGAGATCCACATGCATTGAGAGGCAACCCTCAAATCCAATCTCAGCTATCCATCAGCGCTCGCTGCAGATCAACGGAAAACAACATCTGAAGGAGATCCTGTGCTCCATTAGTTACCAACTTCAATTCTTCGCTTTCGGAGATGGAACCAAGAAGCTTATTTCCAAACAAATCCAAATTTTTAAATTTCATTAATAGAAGTTTTACTTAACAGGCTAACGTATATAACAGAATTCTCATCCGAAGTTTTTTATGTAGAATCTAGATATCCACCGTTTATGATGCGGTATTCAGACAACCGATAGTAAAAAAAATAATCAAATACTATTGTTAAGGATATTATTTCTCTTTTATCGAATATTTATCATCCGTGTATCACACCATGAATGGTTAATAACCAATATCTATCTTGAAATGTCAATTTAAATTCTATGTGTAACATTTCAGAAATATAAAATATTATTTTAGGAAATTTATTATTAAAATAATATATTTCGTGAAAACTATTCGATTTGCGAATAGAGATTTTTCGTAAAATGGTTTAAGTATATACCAATATTTGGGAATTTATCGGAGATTTAAATGATTTATTTATTTTAATGATATTTATCGGATTTTTAGCAAAATCCGTATTTTTACATTTTTTTCATGACTTGTGCACCGTGTCTTGTGCATGTTAAGTGTTGTGTTTGTGAGTGTGTGTGTGTGACTTGTGAGATTTAAAAGAGAAAAGAAAAGCAAAGGAAAAGAAAAACAAAAGAGAGAAAAGGGTTTGAGTGTGAAAGGAATATGAGAAAGAAACAAAATAGATATTTTGATGAGAGAGTGAGCCTAAGAGATGTTAGTTATATGTATGCCCTAGAGGCCATTACTGTACATTGGATGTATATTGTAGTGGATGCTGGGACATATATAGGTAGGACTTTCTTGCTCGACATGATAGTATGCTATCTGGTTGCTCTTTATCTTAACGTGTATACTTTCTGTCTCTCTAATTACATGTTGATAAAGCCCTTAGGATGTGTACCCGACTTCCAGGACTATGATGCAGATCATACTAGTGGGGCCTGGGTAGTCAATGAGTACATCCTTCATTGTTCCTAGTCGAGGGAATATCGAGACGGGGCATCGATATTCCAGAGTAGACTAGCGTATATCTTCTCGACCCATGCGATGGGCGATGGATGATCCCATATCCATTGGTGTTTGACATCGGAGATGGTATGCGGGTGCTCAGTGGAGACTGGGTACACTGAACGGACTCGCCGAGAACTCCCAGATGGTATTATACCTCACGTCAGATGGCAGTTCTCTGGTGACACTGGTACAGCTTAGTCTGTTGACCCGAGATCGTCATAGAGTCTTGTGTGTCTCCCACTGTGCTTTGATTTCCACCCTACCACGGCTCTACTGAGTCGTGCAAACAGGTGGTTTTTGGGTACAGTCCCGATTCACATGGAGGCAATGAGAGATAGGAGGGGATTCGTCTCTCCCGGTATTGGGGGTTGATGTTGCGCAATGCACGACTGGCCATAACAGGAAATCCCTGGCCAGGGTTGCAGTGATATACTGGTAAGAGTTATCAGTAGTTTCACGAATGTTATGGACCTCAAGTCGGCATGACTTATCGAGCTATTGGGGTCTGACGTTTACCACCCCTAGGCGAGATATGCGACATATCAGACGAACAGACCGGACTGTACGGTAAGTGTTACTTGTTGGATTCACAGGAGTATGAGCGGGCTTGCTCGTAGATCTTCTGATCGCTCAATACCAGGGTGGCCGTTACGTTTAGCTGACCGCTTGCGGCTTGTGGGTGCTTGATATGATCATCATCTGCTGCCGGCGTATTGACGAGTCTTTAGAGTCCTACACAGAGTTTTCCTAGCTCAAGCGAAACGAAATAGGAGCGCATATGAGATATGTGCGGGACCGAGAATAATTCGAGTATGCGATACCGTATTACATTCTCGCGATCTATGTATCGATTGGTTATATGCGATATAACCTAGTTATCGAATCAAGGATTGATTCGATAAGCCGATACATATGATACTAGTCGGTTATATCTGATATGACCGGATCGTTAAATCAAGTGTTGATTTAATGATTTAGTGCATATTTATATATTTGATATATTACTTTGCGTTAACTAGTATTGGTTTACTTTAAATGGATTTTCTCACTTGATTTGTGCAAGTTGTATATGTGATATACTGTTGTGCACATGTTTGTATCATGTTTGATGATACATGCTTACTTGGTTAAGTGTAAAGAATCAAACCATGGTTTAAACTAATGATTAGGGTTTTGTTTAGTCATTTACTTATTTATCTATTTCTTTATTTATCTTTTTATTTTGGAAAAGATAAATGATGAAATGGTGGCATTATTTGTTTGCTAGTTGAACATTCATGAAGTTTTGACTTAGTCTCCTTTTTTTTTGTTCTTATCCTTAACCCTAACCATTCCATTAACCATGGTCTTTTCTCTACACTTAACTAAGGTTAAAAGTATGATAAGATTTAATTATTATTCATTTTTATTATTCAACTTATCATATCTTTCTTCTTCTTCTTCGAGAGCTAGAAAAAGAAAAGCTTTCTAGTAAAATGGCAACTAGTGAAATCAAGTGAGAAATCCAGTTCTAAAGTCTACCCACTTCCTATTTCTTCATCCTCTACCTCTTGCCAAGTTGTATAGGGTGTTTACTTCACAAGTTTTCAAAGCTTGGTGAAGTTGGAGCTTGTTCTTGTGATGCCTCGACGTAGATCATCTTCGGCATCGAACCGACGATCAAGCCCGCCCATTTTTCGATGATGCCAATGCTAGAGTCAAGGGTTTGATTTGGATAGCGGAGGGAGATCATCGCGGAGCTTAGGAAGTGGTGGATCGGATCTACAAAGTTTGTAGCCCCTTCCCTTTAGCTATATTTCCGTTTACTTACTCGCTTCGCCTATATATATATCTTGTTAACGATCCGTTCTAGGGTTTCTCGGCACCGTAATTTTTAGAAATGAGCATGGATGATGACTTGTGAGACCTCACTAGGGTGCCTAGGAACTTTACAGTGGTATCAGAGCCTAGTTAGAGCCTTAGGCGAAGTCCCGACGGAATCAGAAGTCCGATCGACCCAAAACCCGACTTGAAAAATGCTCTCTGGACTTTTTTGAAAAACGCGGTTTTTTGTAGATTAAAAATATGCAGAAAATCCAGCAGGCAGTTTTAAGAGTTACTGTGAAATTCGATGAACCAATTCGAACAAACCGCCGCGGTTCCGCGGCACGAGCATGGCTCGTGCGGCGGTTCCGCGGCGGAATTGTCTCTTTGCCCAATTTTCTTTGCACAGTATCTCTTATTTTGTTATTCTGGTTTTCCTGGGAATTTTTAATCTGAACTCAAGAGTTGAGTTTTCTGGGTTGTATTGGGGACTCGGTGTATCGATCGGATTGTCTAATTTTGTCTGTGTGTTTTTTCCGGGTAATTTTTAGAATATGTTAAAAAGTTCGACCGGATATAAATACCCACTTTTTCCCCTACTGGGAAATTTCCAATTGTTGGATTTTTCCGTAGTTTAACGACGTTCTAAGTAGTGCAAGTAACGCGATGGACCCTCTAGAAGACAACAAACCTTAACTCGATTATGTGACCGTCTTGAACTGCCCTTTGAACCTTAGGGTTTGGGGCAGTACAGCGTGCCACATGTGAGGCGTTGGCTTGACCCTTCTACGGCTGGACCGTTGGTACTGAGGCACGAACTGAATGTTGTTAGACTTATTTCATGTGTTGAGCTGTATCGGGAAAACTTGGGTGTTCGATTGTTCGATCGAAAAGTTTAGCATTTTCTATTTATCCGGAATGTGATACAATAATTGGAATTCGCAAATAGTTATGAGATAACGGAATGAATATTATAAACATAGCAGTTTAGTCTCACTTGATTGGTTGCCACGGAATTTTGATGTAATCAAAAGTCCGTCGCAATCACGTAGCGTACGCGGATACTCGCCGGGTAAACTTAATAGACAGCCTCACTCCATAGCCCCGACCAAGTGACTGTAGGAGAACCCCGTCGTCGAAAGCATCCGTTCGGGTGCTCGCGGCAGCGGTGTTCCGCCTTGGTGCACTTTATCGACGGCGTCGGGGGTGCGGCCGTCTACTAAAGTTTGCGACGAGTATTCGATCAGAATGTCGGGAATTCTGTTGAATTGCCCGACTTGATATTGAAAAGTGTTTTCGACTTTGAGACTAAAATGCGGGGTTTATAATTGTTAGGCATGCGATGTCTAAGTAATTCATTTGGTCAGGCATGCGATGTCTGAGGTGGTTGCGGATTCCAACTGTTGTAGTTTTACACTTTCTTTTCTGTGACCGTAAGTGTAATATGTGATATCGCCGGTTTCGTTGCTATATGTCAACGACAATTTGGATGCGCATATTTACTTACGTTGATGACATGTGATGTTATGTGTTGCTGGATATGTTATATTGGATCGTCGTGTTTGAATAGCCGGGGTTTTTTTTATGTGAGATGAGTGTTTTTCATTTTCATTCATGTAAAAACTTGTATGTAATATTCTTTTATTGGGGCACTTCCAGGTTGCGGAAGTTGTCACCGTTGATGTATATTATTTACTTTTCTGCACTAGGATAGACCCAAGGAGGGAAGCACAAGTAACCGGGTTCTGGGGTCCAGTGGGAGACCAACTCGAGGAGTCGAGTCCGGGTCTCCTAACCTTAGAATTGGTAGGGTTGCTTGCCGCTCTCGTAGGGGTCTAGGGGTGTGGGATTGGCTATTCATCACGACCGTGGAATCCGTGTTTTATACTGGCTCGTATTGAAAACACGGACGTCCTAGTATATCCAATATTTCATATGTTTCTTCTGCTGTGATTTATCTGTTATCATGTGATGTTCTGTGACAGATATTATATATAGTATATATGATATATTATATAGGCGTTACTTATGTTTTACACCCGCGCTAGCCCTGCCCCGCTCTGCCGTTAGTTACCTAACCTAACGGTGCAGACGGGACATCGAGGCGAATGCGGATGGCATAAGCGTACGTTATATTTATCTGTGATGTTTAGGTGGACTTAAATGATGGGATATTCATTAATGAGATTAATGAAAGAAAATAAACCTAATTGATGTTGTGGAATCGAATTTCAAAATAAAAACGGGTAGCTACAGTTCTTGCTTTGCATCGCGGTGTACCTTGTAGAACATCCTGCACCTTATTCGATGAGGAAAGGACCGAGATCCCTTCACCGGGAGTGACTCCTTTAGAAATAACTGGCAGATGCTACAACCCTTGGTTTGTCTTTGATCGCTTCTATAGTTTCCGCTTTGCACAGTGACATATATGATATATCCCGCACCTCATTCGACGAGGAAAGGGCCGACGATCCCTTCACCGGGAGTGACCCCTTTAGCAAAACTAGAAAAGCTTCAAAAACATTCCATTTAAAAACCATTTGATTCCACAACGAGATCAAGTTCAAAGCGTTAAAGGTTTTCACAAAAACCAGCCGCAACCCTCCGTCATTTTAGGAAGTAGAGTACTTAGTATTCGTGCTGTGTTTGTTGACCATAGTCAAGGCACAGTGTACAGTAGCTAAGTGATGTCTTCCTACACCGCATATGATGCGATTAGTTAGGACAGTCGCGTGACTTTGTTGACCTTAGTTAAGGGTCATGTGGGTGGGTCTAATTAATCACGAAATGACGGGTAGAACTTGACTAGTACTTATGATTTGTTGACCATAGTTAAGGTCATAGGTGCTAGGGGTAAAAACCTTTATCGGGAGTTTCAAGTGTTGAAACTTGCAATGAGATTGCATACCTTCTATATGATAGTTGGATCCCGATACCCACTGCGAGTAATTGTTACTCCTGGGAGAGTTTTGCACTTTGCAATTAGCCGATCAAGTAGGTGTCTAGAAAGGTGTCAACGGGGCTACGCCTCTGGGAAAACGAGGTTTACTGTAATTAGGTCCGTGCGAAAGCACGGGGAACCTCCCTCAAAGTACCGATACTGGCCTGGCTGAAAGATTGGCGAACTTGTAGAGTGTAATTAATCCCAGCTAGTCTTTCCTTTTAGGGTTTGAAGGAAGATTTGATAAAAACAGTGGGAGCCATCCTGATTAGATAAAGTATATAACCAATCTGATCTTGCAAGAGCGCACGCAGAGTGTTTTCTTCTCTCTCTCTCCTGGTAGCGACCATATCACGCCTTAATCAAGATAATAAAATGGATGTATTAACCGAACCCACTTGTTATACTGAGCTGGGGAACGTTGGTCCCGCTCCAACTTATAAATGTTATAAGACAGAGAAGGAAATAAGGGGAATACCAGAATTCCTATGCCGCCCAAACGAAGAAAGTGCATATGATGCATCTCCTTCGGGTGTGTTCATTATAAAGAACTGTTTCTCAGTATCCTCTGCATCCTGGGTATATGATACCGGATCAGGATCCCAGATATGTAATCTGTTACATAGGGCTACAAAAAGGTAGAAAAACTGAGAACGGGTGATAAGTTTCATGAGACAGAAACCGGGGCAAGTGTTGCAGCCAAGTCTGTTGGTCACTGTCACCCTATATTACGAATACATTGATTCTGAACAAATGCTATTAGATACCGAACCTGATATACAAAATCATATCAGTCTCTTTATTAGTAAAGAAAGGATATAATTTTGTATTGATGGATAATGTTTTGAACATTTCCTATATCAAAAGTTGATCGGTTCAGGCACGTTATCTAAAAGCATTGACGTTCTAAATCAAACTACAGTTCCTTGTATATTGAACACACACAAGAAGAAGAGTTCAGAAATGAACGAATTCTTCTTGAGGCATTGTAGACTAGGTCATATCTGTAAGTGCACGGCGGCGCCCCAGCCGTCAATCCGACGGCCAAATGCGGAAGCGGTGATAAACTTAAATTTTACTTGAACTGGCAAACCGCCGCGCACTAATACCCGGATCGAACCATTAACTAGTCCTAGCTAACTACAAGATGGGGAAGAGAGATATACCGACAGATCCGAGTCCTCCGGTCTTCTCGTCGTCGTCCCGATCTCCTGCGGAATGTCCCGTCTCCTCCTCGTCGCCGGAAGTGCACCACATCGCCTACTTCTTTTACGGGCTGCCACCTCAATGCCGAGGCAACTCGGGCACGAAGCCGGCTACTCGACGTGCCCAAGATTCGCTGTAGAATATGTAGTCCTCAAGTCTCACTTTGGGGTTGTGGAATTGCCATTTGGTGGAGGAATGATACTTGGAGCTTTTTGGGATTGATCTTGTGGGATTTTTGCAACATGAAATGAAGCAAAATCCTACACCAAAATGTTTGGACAGCCCACTCAAGAGAGTGGCCGGCCATGACCATCAAGAGGGAGAGAGTGAGAGTGATTCGGTGAAAAAGAGGGAGTGATCCAATAATACAATGGAGAGAGAGAGAAGGCTATCATGCAAAAGAAATGATAGTAAGGAAAACCCAACACTCAAAGCAACAATCATCACTCCAAAAGTCATGCCATCATCAACAACCATATCATATAAAAGTCAAGCCATGATGGATGAAGAAGTCAAGGTATGGTGCTCTCATGATGATGCAATAAAAAAGCAAAAACCCCCTCCACAAACACTTATTTGCAACAATGCAAATAAGTCCTCCTCCACCAATCTTCGGCCAATGAACGAACAAAGGAAATCGGCCGAAACGGAAAGCAAACTGGCAACTCCAGAAAACTGGTCCCGTAATAAATTACAGGAAAACCCCGATACTGTGCATACACACCCGCATATGTATTTCGACCGAAATACAAATGCAATGAGACAAAATCTACATTGTACTATACTAGGATCCGGCTTAAACCAAAGTCGGCTAGTAATATCCATTCGATCCTGATCCGTGCAATACCGCACGTATCTGATCGAACCCTGCCATATAACCATACGGCCTATAGTACAAACTGTCCGATCCTCATCCGTGCAATACCGCACGTATCTGATCGGACCCTGCCATATCTCCATACGGCCTCTATAACCTTTCGCCCGAAAGCTGAGTAACTGAATGTGGGGGACTCTAAAGACTCGTCAACACCTTGGTTGTGGATTTAACCACTAGCACGTCAGAGGTATAAGCCAATACGTAACGGGCTACCAGGTATTGACTAAAAGGGACGTCTGTGAGCGAACTCAGCCTGACAACCCTTCTGAGCCTGTCAGTGACAATATTCATACAGTCCGGTCCGTTCGTCTATGAGTATCGCATGGCGGGCCTAGGGGGTTGGTAAAAGTCAGACCCCCAAAAGCGGTACAAGTCGTGTCGGAATGTAGCCCAGAACACCCTGAGATACTACTGGAATACCTACCAGTAAATCTCCTTGCCTCGGCCGAGGGCTTCGTGTAATGGCTCTCCTAGACACAGCACGACCTCACCCCCAATACCGGGAGAGACGAACCCCTGAAGATACGCTCACTGCCTCCATGTGGCTCGGGACTGTACCCAACTAAAACCTGTTTGCACGACTCCTTTGAGCCGTGGTAGGGTAGTAATCAAAGTACAGTGGGAACTCACACGAGACAAATGACGATCCCCAGGTCGATGAACTAACCTGCACACATGTCACCAGGGAACTGCCATCTGACGTCTGGTATATGACCAACTAGCATGTTCCCGGCGAGTCCTGTCCGGTGTACTCATAACCCAATGAGCACCTGTATACATCTTAGGTGATCCAACTGACACCAGTGGCTTGTGAGACCGGCCACCGCCCCTCGTCGGGGTCTCGACTGTATACACTAGTCTACTCTGGAGTATCGATGCCCTGTCTCGAAACTCACACGACTAGGGACCATTTAAGGATGTGCTTATAGACCCCCAGCTCCCACTTATATGATCGCCCTCATACTGCTGGTGGTCAAGCAAGAATCCTATGGGCTCTACCAACGTGTAATAGCGACCTGTAAGGTCACCTGAAGCAGTACACGCTGATAAAGGTAAACCAGATAGCATACTATCATCTCGAGTGAGACTGTCCTACCGGGATAGGTCCTCCATCAATCATTGCAATCACGTACCTGTGACCTAATAATTGACTCTGAGGGCACTATCTCCAACAATCTCCCACTTGCACTCAAGGCTAATTATTGCGATGTCGCATACTCACAGCCCGTGTGATACCGAACACCCAACTCCTCTACTAGTCAGTCTCACAAAGCTTGTTTGCGAGACTATTGCGTTCGAGGAATAGCCTCAGTGAGTGGATCCGCTTTGTTGTATCTTTCTATGTCTCTCTATATCTCAAGTTCGCGGAGAAAACCATCTCCTGAAATGAGCAATACCTGTCTTAGAATATGTCTGGATGTCTGATGGGACTTAGCTCATAAATGAACTCCAAATCCAAAACTTCTTAGACTGTATTGTCAACTGAACTTAATCAGTATCCTGCGCCATGCCTCCCTCATTATTGCCTTGGACTACCTGTCCAAAATACTGCCCCTCATCAGAAGGAAAACTATAACTCTGACAACCTCCTTGTCGTCCATGTCACCTTGGAAGCCTGGATTGATAACTGTCTCCTGCATGAGGCTGTCGTTATCATATCCCTAGAACATCTACTTATGTTCTAAAACTGCTTCCGACCGTTTCTCCAGGATTGGATTAATGTCAGCTTATTGCATCTAGTGCGAGAACAATGTCTGGTGTGGTACTTGACATCTCATGATTGACTCAATTGCCTGAGCAAGTGATCTGCCAATCATGCACGTCCCTCTCCCCTTTAGTCTGTAAGACACCTTTGGAGAGGGTGACTCCATCTTCTGCAGGTATACTACCGTGCCAGGAGTCGTCCATTCTAAATACTCTTAGAATGCCGTCTAAGTACCCAGATTGGGAAACTACCCAAATCTAGATCTAAAAGCATAGATCTAGTAACCAGTATGTCTGATATAATGTCCAAGTCCCATGTGGAGAAAACACTGTATGACGACCAAAGTACAACCGATCGTAGTATAGGAGTTTCTTTTCCTGCTCTGTGTATGTCATCCAAATACCAGGATATCACACGCTACTACCTTCTCAACAGATCCATCCCCTATTCTGATGAAGTCAAACCTATGACTGTCACGTCAGAAATAGATGATCTATCTCCGCTACTGGTGCTTCAGTCTATAAATAGACATAAGCTACCTTTCCACCAATGCTTCCGCTGCTCCACTGACTACGACAACCCTCTGGCAGAGTCATATACACGTACACTTCTAAAGCTAGTTTAGAACGACGCTATACTCATCCTCCCGCCGGGTCTCGCAACCTGGAACAACAGCAATGGCAATTTTGGGTAAACAAGAACTTCCCTGTCACCGTCCTTGAGGCTACCGTAGTACCTCTCGGGTGTCTGAAGTTACCCACCTTATCTGCGGAGTGGCCAATGGAATGTCAAACCAGATTGAATCTTTAGGTTCCTTATCAAATCTTCAGTAATCGTTTGTGGTTCTGGAATCACTTCCAGTTCTACCATACTCCCACAACTGTTTTCTGAAAAAATCCATTTTTTAATAAAACTGTGGCGAGTCTAGAACAATATCGCTATTGTTCATCCAGATTGTAGAAAGTCAACCCTCGTCATAGCCTGGGTCAACCCACAAACAGCCATTACAGAAACGTGCCTTGAGTTGTCCAGTGTCTGGTTTTAAGCATAAGCCGGACAACTCCCCGTACCTTAACATCGTTAAGATATAAACTGTTCTATATCCCATATAGGACCAGAGGCACTGATTTAATTGAACCAGATTCAAATCATGCAACTGTCTCCAGTGCATGTCAACTAAATGGAAGGAGGCCGATCAGCGTTACTCAACTTAGGAATGCTTCCAATTATGAGTAACCTGAAAAAGAAGCAAGTTCTCTTAGTCATTACTATCAACTTAATACCATACACAAGTATCTACATCTTCGATCTCTTTGAAGAATCCCGATACTTGCTACACCTGGTTCTCTACTCTATTCAAATACCTATAACTTCTAAAAATTCGGACCCTGTGTTTCCGCTAAACACTTGTCTAAAACTAGAGAAGTCATAAGTAAACCGAATATAGTACGAGGACCATCCCTTCTGTCCTGATGGACGCTGGACAACATACAATACTCTGTATAAGTCCCTTTAGTCTGATAACTCATTCACTGCGTGTCGTAGATTGAAAACTGTACTTATGGTTAAGAAGAATTACACCGCTGTTTAATGCTCCTTACCTAACCATCCACTGATATAGGTAAATGTCGTAGACATAATTTCAGAAAGGTATATCTCACTCTATGAAAATAGACGTACAGATATATCAATTTGAAATTGGTGCATAACAGAGGATATTCAAAACCAAATGTTTGCCGTCCGGCAACCAACCCAGGTGATTTCCTCAAATGTCACCGATTACAACGAATCCCGATATAATGAGGATAATCACCCAATTCCCAATAATTTACTCCCACTCATCATCTGTAAAGCCATACAGATGTGAGAATCGTAACTGGTAAATACATACCCTGGAGTAAGTATCTAATCGGGAAATCAGTTTTCCTTTAACAGTACACAGTGAGACTGAAACATCGAAATGTTTCGATGGGGTATCTTGGTATTCCTAGTAATGCCTCTTCCAGATTCACGACTGTAACCTAATAATTCTTTGCCACCTCTCCAAATCCCTTCATATGTCTTTAGTCTTTACCTTCTGCACACCCCTTTAGGCCAAATGGTTTTCTTCCTTCCCTACCGTTCGGCACCAGCCTATGGTTTGGAAGAAGACTATCCAATAAGCATAATGGGTGTACTGTCCCAATCCAAGGAACACTCGTAATGAGAGAGGGTGAAGATAAAAGACAACCGAATAAACCTTATTCCTATTTCTCCTGGACCAGAATCCATCCCCGAACTGGAACAAGTTCCATTCGAGTTCGTATATAACCATACGATGGAGTATCCAAATAAACTGTGGATCTTCGTAGTGATACGGAGTGTCCTGGAGAAATACAAAGGTGATGTGGGAGTGGTAACGAAATATTTGGTTTGGTCGTGAATATCTGTTGCAATTTACTTTGCCCTCTTACTAATCCCTTGCTTTGTCTGAACTTAATACCTTCTGTACACCATCGTTAGGCTAATTGGTTTTCTTCATTCCCTATCGGTCGGCACCAGCCTAAGGTTTGGAAGAAGACTATCCAATTTGCGTAATAGGTGTACTATCTCCTAAACCAAGGAGTACTCGCAACCTGAGAGAAGGAAAAAGGAAAAGACAACTGAATAATCCTATCCGTTTCCTCCAGAACCTGAAACCATCCTCGAATAAATTCTTTCGAGTTCGTATCTAACCATACGATGGTTTTGTCCAATGGAAGTGGACGTTCGTAGCAACACGGGGTGTCCTGGAGAAAAAGGTAAAAGTAGGAGTGGCAATGAGGTTTGCAACTCTGACAATCCAAAAGCCGGTGTCAAGAAGGTTCGGTCAACTTGGTCACTGAGTCATAGTCTTAGGGTCGGGTCACTGGTCGCTGCCAAAGAGAGAGAGAAAAGAAACACTCAGCGTGCACTCTAACCTAGATCAGAATGGTTACCAATTTATCTAATCTGGAAACCTCCCACTGTACCTCAAATTCTCCTCCAAACCTAAAAGAAGAATTAGTCGGGAACACCCGAGGAGTAAACTAACTCATCAGTGGGAATCGGGATCCAACTATCATCGCATGATAACGTGACGGAATCCGCTCACATCATCATACTCCAGATGGTATGCGCATATCTGGCAAGTTTCAGTTCTTTTGAAACTCCCGATGTGATTTCTGCCCCATGCTCTTATGACCTTGACGAAGGCTAACAAATCATAAGTCACATGTCAAGTTCTACCCGTCATTCTCCAGGTTGATTTGAACCCACCCGCACAAGCCCTTGACGAAGGCCAACAAGGCTATACGACTGTCCCAAACCAACGCATCTATCTATGCTGCAGAAAGGCAACAAGCAGCTACCATACACTATGCCTTGACGAAGGCCAACAAACATAGCATGAATACTACGTGCTACCCGTCTGAAACGACGGAGGGCTACGAATGGTTTCTGGCGAAAACCTTTAACGTAATGAACTTGATATCGTTGAAGGAACGGATAGCTTTTAAAAATATAGTGACGAAAACCTTCGCTAAAGAGGTCACTCCCGGTGAAGGGATCTCGGCTTTTTCCCCGTAGAATGGGGTGCAGGATATTTTAACTGAATACCACGGTGCAAAGAAAAAGTAATCGGCTATAGTGAAGTTAATGCCCTGACGCAAACTTTTTGTTCAAGGGGTCACTCCCGGTGAAGGGATCTCGGCCCTTGCCTCGTCGACTGAGGAGCAGGATATTCCAACTGAATACCACGATGCTAAACAAAAGTGAACGTCCTTGCAATAACAGCTTTTTGAAAAGTGTTCTAACAACATCAGATTAGGTTTGTTTTTAACTTGCATTGATCCGAATCAATGCAGTCCCATCAATTGATCACACCAAAAAGAACGAAAATATACTGATGTACGTATATGCCATCCGCATTCGCCACTGGGTCCCGTCATTACCCGTTAGGTTAGCTAACTAACGACAGAGCGGGGACTGGACTAGCGCGGATGTAAAACATATACAACATCTACTAATATATATACCAATATATTATATTCGCTCAAGGCGTGATAAAAATGCAACATCACAGAAATGTACAGCATCACAGAAACAATACAGATATCTGGGATCCCCGGGTTTCACAGAGCCGCTGAAACCCGACGTTCCCCTGGTCGTGTGGATAGCCTGTGCAATGAAATCCTAGACCCCTACGGGCGCGGCAAGTCACCCGCCAAAACCTGAAGCGAGGCAGCCCCCTTCAGCGCCGTGAATGGACCACCCAGCACTTCACGGAATCCGGTAACTTGGGCACCCCTCCTGGCTCAACCTGTACCCCCTACGAGTGCGGCGAATAGCCCTCCAATCCTAGAGTGAAGCCTCCTCCATCCCAATGCCATGAGATGCGGGCTTGTTGCCCTCTAGAACCCGGCTATCCGTGCACCCCTCCGCGGGGTAAGCCTAGTACAGAAAGTAAAATATACATACAACGGGTACATCGACCGCAACCTGGCCGTGCCCCAAAATAATAATACAAACAGGCAGTGACGGCAGTCCACATGTCGGACGCTCGCCCCGCAATATCAAATGTACATAATACAACCACAACTGTACTAGCATTGCATCCAGGCTATCCCCACCGACCGATCCGCAACATCACAGCAAAAACAGAACATCAACGTGAAAGTCACGTTCGCAAATCCGTCTAACCGGGCTATAGCAGTTAGACCGGATTTACCGATCGAGTGACATTCACGGTCGCAGATATAATGTAAATACTGTGAAATAATGTGTTTAAAATATCCGATCAATCAAAAATTAACAAGTGGGCCCCCAAGCAATACTGTAGCACTCACAGAAATTCTGGGCCCAATTTTAATATTCCAAAACCCATATTTTAAGCCCACAAAGACACTGTAGAAATTTGGTGCAGGGATCTCCACAGTGTGCGGCGGAACCGCGGCGAGATGGGGGTGTTTGCGGCGGTTCCGCGCTCCCACAGTGGAATCACTCCATCGAATTTTTACAGAGGTCTTAAAATCTCGAGTACATCAATTTTATACAACTTGAAAAATTTTTGGAGACCAAAAAATTTCAATAGAAACTGATGTTAACAAAAATGTAGATTTTGGAATTTTGGTCGATCGGAAATGCAAAACACATTAAACCAAACTAGACTAAGTTAATGGCGAGGCTCTGATACCACTGCAAGTGCACGGCGGCGCCCCGGCCGTCAATCCGACGGCCAAATGCGGAAGCGGTGATAAACTTAAATTTTACTTGAACTGGCAAACCGCCGCGCACTAATACCCGGATCGAACCATTAACTAGTCCTAGCTAACTACAAGATGGGGAAGAGAGATATACCGACAGATCCGAGTCCTCCGGTCTTCTCGTCGTCGTCCCGATCTCCTGCGGAATGTCCCGTCTCCTCCTCGTCGCCGGAAGTGCACCACATCGCCTACTTCTTTTACGGGCTGCCACCTCAATGCCGAGGCAACTCGGGCACGAAGCCGGCTACTCGACGTGCCCAAGATTCGCTGTAGAATATGTAGTCCTCAAGTCTCACTTTGGGGTTGTGGAATTGCCATTTGGTGGAGGAATGATACTTGGAGCTTTTTGGGATTGATCTTGTGGGATTTTTGCAACATGAAATGAAGCAAAATCCTACACCAAAATGTTTGGACAGCCCACTCAAGAGAGTGGCCGGCCATGACCATCAAGAGGGAGAGAGTGAGAGTGAGTCGGTGAAAAAGAGGGAGTGATCCAATAATACAATGGAGAGAGAGAGAAGGCTATCATGCAAAAGAAATAATAGTAAGGAAAACCCAACACTCAAAGCAACAATCATCACTCCAAAAGTCATGCCATCATCAACAACCATATCATATAAAAGTCAAGCCATGATGGATGAAGAAGTCAAGGTATGGTGCTATCATGATGATGCAACAAAAAAGCAAAAACCCCCTCCACAAACACTTATTTGCAACAATGCAAATAAGCCCTCCTCCACCAATCTTCGGCCAATGAACGAACAAAGGAAATCGGCCGAAACGGAAAGCAAACTGGCAACTCCAGAAAACTGGTCCCGTAATAAATTACAGGAAAACCCCGATACTGTGCATACACACCCGCATCTGTATTTCGACCGAAATAAAAATGCAATGAGACAAAATCTACATTGTACTATACTAGGATCCGGCTTAAACCAAAGCCGGCTAGTAATATCCGTTCGATCCTGATCCGTGCAATACCGCACGTATCTGATCGAACCCTGCCATATAACCATACGGCCTATAGTACAAACTGTCCGATCCTGATCCGTGCAATACCGCACGTATCTGATCGGACCCTGCCATATCTCCATACGGCCTCTACAACCATTCGCCCGAAAGCTGAGTAACTGAATGTGGGGGACTCTAAAGACTCGTCAACACCTTGGTTGTGGATTTAACCACTAGCACGTCAGAGGTATAAGCCAATACGTAACGGGCTACCAGGTATTGACTAAAAGGGACGTCTGTGAGCGAACTCAGCCTGACAACCCTACTGAGCCTGTCAGTGGCAATATCCGTACAGTCCGGTCCGTTCGTCTATGAGTATCGCATGGCGGGCCTAGGGGGTTGGTAAAAGTCAGACCCCCAAAAGCGGTACAAGTCGTGTCGGAGTGTAGCCCAGAACACCTTGAGATACTACTGGAATACCTACCAGTAAATCTCCTTGCCTCGGCCGAGGGCTTCGTGTAATGGCTCTCCTAGACACAGCATGACCTCACCCCCAATACCGGGAGAGACGAACCCCTGAAGATACGCTCACTGCCTTCATGTGGCTCGGGACTGTACCCAACTAAAACCTGTTTGCACGACTCCTTTGAGCCATGGTAGGGTAGTAATCAAAGTACAGTGGGAACTCACACGAGACAAATGACGATCCCCAGGTCGATGAACTAACCTGCACACATGTCACCAGGGAACTGCGATCTGACGTCTGGTATATGACCAACTAGCATGTTCCCGGCAAGTCATGTCCGGTGTACTCATAACCCAATGAGCACCTGTATACATCTTAGGTGATCCAACTGACACCAGTGGCTTGTGAGACCGGCCACCGCCCCTCGTCGGGGTCTCGACTGTATACACTAGTCTACTCTAGAGTATCGATGCCCTGTCTCGAAACTCACACGACTAGGGACCATTTAAGGATGTGCTTATAGACCCCCAGATCCCACTTATATGATCGCCCTCATACTGCTGGTGGTCAAGCAAGAATCCTAGGGGCTCTACCAACGTGTAATAGCGACCTGTAAGGTCACCTGAAGCAGTACACGCTGATAAAGGTAAACCAGATAGCATACTATCATCTCGAGTGAGACTGTCCTACCGGGATAGGTCCTCCATCAATCATTGCAATCACGTACCTGTGACCTAATAATTTACTCTGAGGGCACTATCTCCAACAATATCAATGCGACCCGACTGGCTGAAGTTACATTTAGATGTATATTTAAATCAGTTTGAATTTACATCTTGTGAAACTTGCGAGTCATGTCACAAAGATAATATGACCATAGCTCTGTTTATTGGAAACAGAGAAAGAGTTAATGAACTCTTGGGACTGATGCATGATGATGTATGTAAGGTCTCCTGTCTACACATGCCAGGACTGGTTCTTTATACTTCATTATATTCTCTGATGATCTCTCAAGATTCAGTCATATATTCCTGTTGAAATATAAGTCCGAACCTTTTGAGGTATTCACAGAATATAAGTAGGAAGTAGAGAACCAAAATACGGGTATAAGTATTATGTCCTTTGATGTGATCGAGGAGGAGAATACTTGAGCACGGAATTCCTGGATTATTCTAATGGAGAATGAGATTCTCTCTCGGCATTACTCCTCTGAATACACCATAGCACGATGGTATGTCGGGGCGGAGCACATACACCCTATTTGATATAGTGTGCTCTATGATGAGTACTACTGAGTTACCTTTTTCCTTTGGGAGTTATGCGCTTGAGAAGCTGCATACCTATTGAATAGGGTTCCAATCAAATCAGTTGCCTACCGCTTCATATGTGATATGGAAAGGGAAGAGCCCATGTCTTAAGCTAGTTAAGATTTGGGGTTGACCGGCCTATGTCTAAAAGCAAAATCCGGAAAAGCTCGAGGCAAGGTCTGTAATGTAGAACTGGAAAGGTTCCAGCTATACAAACTACAGCAGATGATTCTATAGTCCCCGACGAACCTCAGCCTCTCCGCCGATCTAGTAGGGTTCCTCACCCACCTGAAAGATACCTCGGTTTCTCGATGACAGTGGGAGCGAGGATTGCATCATGAGATGATGACCCAACCAGTTTCGAGCAGGCCATCGAGAGTAGAGACTCTGTAAGAATGGCTGGATGCTTAGCGATCTGAGATGGAATCCATATACACCAACAAAGTATGGACTTTGGTTGCGATATCTGAAGGGTTAAATCCCCATCAGGAGCAAGTATATCTTGAGAAGATTACTTGGTGTAGTGGACAAGTTGAGACTTTCAAAGCTAGACTTGTTAAAGGTTTTCGTCATCGACCAGGCACGGATAATGATGAAACCTTTTCCAGGGACTATGCTTAAGTCCATCCAGATCCTACTTGCCACGGCTACATACCATGACTACGATATCTGGTGGTTGGGTGCCATGACAACTTTTCTAAATAATGATTTAGAAGAGAACGTCTATAAGAACACAGCCAGAGGGCCTCGTAGATAGTGGGAGCAGCGGAAACGTGTGCAAGATGCTTTATAGGATAAAGCAGGCATCGCGGAGTTGGAACATCTGTTTTGATGGATTAGTCAAAGAAGTTGACATCATCAAAATGGTAGATGAACCTTGTATAAACAAAAAGGTAGTACGGAGTATGGTGACGATCCTCGTAGAGTACGTGGATGACATACTCTTGTTAGGGAAGGAGTTTCCTATGCTACGTTCGATCAATCTCCGCTTATCACAATGATTTTCCGTATAGGATCAAAGTGATACATACTAAATCCTAAGCTTTGGATCTATGAGATAGATTTAATTGGATGTTAGGATACTCACTAGTTGTAGTGAGATGGTATCAATCGATCCTGGGGAGAATCACTGGAAGAGTTCCAGGATGATAAAGACGACTGAATGTCAGTCACAGGCATTGTCTTTACCCTCAGTAGAGGGACGGTATGTTGGAAGAGTTCCAAGCTAGATACCGTGACAAACTAGATGATAAAGGCTGGTAACATCGCTATTAAAGATACTACCAAAGAGGCAGTTTGGGTGTATATTGGTTCATAGGATGAACTAGGTTCCTACCATTGTGTGACAATGGAAGTGTGGCTTCGGCCCTGGAACCCTGGTCCCATCAGTGACCCAGACAAATTCTGAGGCAGCATCACCTGATCATGGAGATAGTTGATCTCCAGGATGATCGAGGTAAGGAGAGTAGACTCAGAGGAGAACACAGCGGATCCACTCACGAAGGCCTTTTCCCAAAGAGAGACTTTATGGGATGGTTGAGTATGTGATACTGCAACCACTGCTACAGATGGCCCTAGTGCAAGTGGGAGATTGTTAGTTATATGTATGCCCTAGAGGCCATTACTGTACATTGGATGTATATTGTAGTGGATGCTGGGACATATATAGGTAGGACTTTCTTGCTCGACATGATAGTATGCTATCTGGTTGCTCTTTATCTTAACGTGTATACTTTCTGTCTCTCTGATTACATGTTGATAAAGCCCTTAGGATGTGTACCCGACTTCCAGGACTATGATGCAGATCATACTAGTGGGGCCTGGGTAGTCAATGAGTACATCCTTCATTGTTCCTAGTCGAGGGAATATCGAGACGGGGCATCGATATTCCAGAGTAGACTAGCGTATATCTTCTCGACCCATGCGATGGGCGATGGATGATCCCATATCCATTGGTGTTTGACATCGGAGATGGTATGCGGGTGCTCAGTGGAGACTGGGTACACTGAACGGACTCGCCGAGAACTCCCAGATGGTATTATACCTCACGTCAGATGGCAGTTCTCTGGTGACACTGGTACAGCTTAGTCTGTTGACCCGAGATCGTCATAGAGTCTTGTGTGTCTCCCACTGTGCTTTGATTTCCACCCTACCACGGCTCTACTGAGGCGTGCAAACAGGTGGTTTTTGGGTACAGTCCCGATTCACATGGAGGCAATGAGCGATAGGAGGGGATTCGTCTCTCCCGGTATTGGGGGTTGATGTTGCGCAATGCACAACTGGCCATAACAGGAAATCCCTGGCCAGGGTTGCAGTGATATACTGGTAAGAGTTATCAGTAGTTTCATGAATGTTATGGACCTCAAGTCGGCATGACTTATCGAGCTATTGGGGTCTGACGTTTACCACCCCTAGGCGAGATATGCGACATATCAGACGAACAGACCGGACTGTACGGTAAGTGTTACTGGTTGGATTCACAGGAGTATGAGCGGGCTTGCTCGTCGATCTTCTGATCGCTCAATACCCGGGTGGCCGTTACGTTTAGCAGACCGCTTGCGGCTTGTGGGTGCTTGATATGATCATCATCTGCTGCCGGCGTATTGACGAGTCTTTAGAGTCCTACACAGAGTTTTCCTAGCTCAAGCTAAACGAAATAGGAGCGCATATGAGATATGTGCGGGACCGAGAATAATTCGAGTATGTGATACCATATTACATTCTCGCGATCTATGTATCGATTGGTTATATGCGATATAACCTAGTTATCGAATCAAGGATTGATTCGATAAGCCGATACATATGATACTAGTCGGTTATATCTGATATGACCGGATCGTTAAATCAAGTGTTGATTTAATGATTTAGTGCATATTTATATATTTGATATATTACTTTGCGTTAACTAGTATTGGTTCACTTTAAATGGATTTTCTCGCTTGATTTGTGCAAGTTGTACATGTGATATACTTTTGTGCATATGTTTGTATCATGTTTGATGATACATGCTTACTTGGTTAAGTGTAAAGAATCAAACCATGGTTTAAACTAATGATTAGGGTTTTGTTTAGTCATTTACTTATTTATCTATTTCTTTATTTATCTTTTTATTTTGGAAAAGATAAATGATGAAATGGTGGCATTATTTGTTTGCTAGTTGAACATTCATGAAGTTTTGACTTAGTCTCCTTTTTTTTTGTTCTTATCCTTAACCCTAACCATTCCATAAAGCATGGTCTTTTCTCTACACTTAACTAAGGTTAAAAGTATGATAAGATTTAATTATTATTCATTTTTATTATTCAACTTATCATATCTTTCTTCTTCTTCTTCAAGAGCTAGAAAAAGAAAAGCTTTCTAGTAAAATGGCAACTAGTGAAATCAAGTGAGAAATCCAATTCTAAAGTCTACCCACTTCCTATTTCTTCATCCTCTACCTCTTGCCAAGTTGTATAGGGTGTTTACTTCACAAGTTTTCAAAGCTTGGTGAAGTTGGAGCTTGTTCTTGTGATGCCTCGACGTAGATCATCTTCGGCATCGAACCGACAATCAAGCCCGCCCATTCTTCGATGATGCCAATGCTAGAGTCAAGGGTTTGATTTGGACAGCGGAGGGAGATCATCGCGGAGCTTAGGAAGTAGTGGATCGGATTTACAAAGGTTGTAGCCCCTTCCCTTTAGCTATATTTCCGTTTACTTACTCGCTTCGCCTATATATATATCTAGTTAACGATCCATTCTAGGGTTTCTCGGCACCGTAATTTTTAGAAATGAGCATGGATGATGACTTGTGAGACCTCACTAGGGTGCTTAGGAACCTTACAAGAGAGGGAGAGTGAGACTTGGCTGCCCTATTCCTTTTCCCCCATTGTTTTCTTGATGTTTTCTTCATCTCCTTCACTCCCACTCTACCACCATGCATCATCTCCATTTCCTCCTCTAAACCCTATGCCACTTTCGATAAAAACATGCACAACATCAATCTAAACCCTTAGAACCATTCAAATTTGGATTTTTAAGACTTTAGGCAACTCAAGAATTTCCTTTAGTTGCTAATGAGGTATATCTCTTCACTTTTAGATTGTAATCGTGTTAATTATCATGGTTTAGTTTAGAATTTGAGTTAATTAGGATATGTGATTTTAGAAAATTCTAAGTTGCTGTTAAGTGGTTAATTGACGTTTAGTGAGTGTTTTCAAGACCTCAGAGATTTATTTAGAGGCCTGGAAATGAGTTTAGAAACCGATACACGAAGTTAGAATTTTCCCGTATCGGTTTTATGAAACCTTAAGGCCTACAGGATATCTGGAGCTATCGTGGATTTTTCTAAGAAAATCAAACAAGTTCATTAACCTAGAAAGACCACTAGAACACCACCACAGAAGTACGAACCCAAAACTCCTCCTTGAGGCAGGCGAGCTTGGATTTATTGATGCCGTCGCCGGATTTTTGTTGGCTTCTTGTGTTGAAGTTTTTCCCGTAGCTCACTTACCCTATAACCTATCCCCTGTACTTGCTTGTTTAGTTTCCTTTTACCTGAGCCAAAATCTGGGAGTTGTTTACGAGTGCTTGGGCTAATGTTTTCCGATATGTGAAATTATGGTTTTTGTATTTGGATTTTCATTTCGTCGTTTGACGTTTGTACGTTAACGATGAGGGTTGATTGGTTGTTTTTTCATGCGTAGGCTACAGGTTCTAACCTATAAGCAATCCATGTGCCGTATAGGTTTTCGGACTTGATTTTAATAGTATTGCGATTGCGTAATTATTGTAGGTACTTTCGCGTGGACTTCCGAGACGACGAAGCACATCGACTTCGGCTAAGCGAGGAGTTTAGTAGGTGAGTAGATTTATATCTATAGGGGAAGTCGGGTGGATGACGTATAGCACCCTCGCAACCATTGATATGGAATATCGTTTTATAAATTATATATTTGATAACGGATATACTACGAGTTTAGGATAACCTTATTACAGGATTTAGTAAGATTTAGTGAAGAGATGATATGATAAACTTGACACTAGTGAATATATATTGGCTTGAGAATAGGATATAGGTATATAAGATAACATAATATGGGAGAATAGTGAATCATGATAAGTATGAATTGATAATGATAGGATATGAGATCGAGATCGATAAACACGACACGAGATTGAGATAAAGGTGTTGTGAAATTAATAAGATATGACGTTTATACAAATGTGATTTGATATATAGGTGTATATATTTAGAAGTATAATGAGTAATATGCCGTACGAGACCTTAGATCCGTACCCTCATTATTATAAAGGTCTATAAATTCCCTATTCTGTTTGATGACCCCGTACGTGATAGGATGTACCAGATGATTGATCCGCGCTAGTGATTTGAGGATGATGAACGATGATTATTGTCATATCCGATGTTATGAGGCGGGATCACCGATATAAAGATTGTCACATGAACCATATCCATTTTCAAATGACGATGTGTATCGTGTAAAAGTGACCGTATGATTCTTGTGTAGGTAGATATACCCATTTATTGTTCAGGTTGTGTAGGATATTATTCTTCGTGTGTGATATCTATCATGTTTCCAGTATTTAATTTTATATGATATCATTGCTAGTACACTTGCACAATTACCGTTGATGTGCATGTTACACTCATACAGATTTTCCGGCTCACACACATTCATCATCGGTAATTGCCATGCTATTTATACAGTAGAACTGCCATATCATGATATTACTCGTAACCGTAAAAGTACTTTCATTATTCAGTATTATCACTTGACATGCTTGCATGATATACCCGATATGCTCATATTACTACTTTATGTTGCATACATTGTACTTTATGGTTATATGCATTGAGATGCTGTTTTAATGAGTGTCACGTCCCGAAAGTATAAAACATGACCGGCACCTAAACTACGAACGTCTCCAGACGTACGTAATCTATATAAGCCGAAAACCCAGAAATCCAAACCAAGAAAAGTAGTAGAGTGAAGGAAAACCAATTTAAATCAAGTAGTTTTAATAGCATAAGCCGAATTATGCATTTTTAAAAATATCAAATATTTCCTGAAAATTTCGGCAGAGTCTCCTTTGTAAATACTGGCCCCTAAACGGGATACAACATGAATAGTATACGAAACCCATAAAAAGGCATCCCTAAGCGGGTGCTAGCTCGTCGTCAATCGACGGTCACAACCACGCAAGCAATATAATATACAACGCCAACGCGAGGATCCAAAACTCAAAAGGAAACTCAAAACAGCAAGAAATCCATAGAATACAACGCGCGACTCTAAGGTCGAAAGAATAACATCACTGGTCTCTATCTCTGAAACAAATACATGTTTAGTTGATGGAACTTGTAGATACAACTGAATAATAATATACAATGTATAATAATGGGTACGATACAAATAAACCGACTTACTAGCAAGTCACCCGAAAGAAGCAGGGCCGACAAAGCCGTAATGAAAACTGTACGGCAAAACCTGCAAGAAACTGGGGCACAACAGGGGTGAGTTGCCAACTCGTGAGTAGAAAAACATCTACGAACAGGAATCACATGTATGACGCAATCCTAGGTCATACAATCATAATATATCCTCAAATATATAACCAGCAGCCTATAACAATGGCTAGGGTAAATATCTAACCCGAGTGTAATCCTATGTGCCCGTGTTAGTACCTCAGGTAGCAATGTATCATATGGATGATGTATGAATGCATGAAACAGAATGCATGTAATGAAGAAACTGCTTTCATAATTTAGTGAAATTTCTGTATTTTTAAAAGAGTTATCATAAATGAAATCAGCATAAACAGTGTCTAGCATCGACACAAAACGTAAATCCTAATGTCTCAAAACCTCAGGTTCCGGCTATCCGGACTGACCTGTATCATCAAATCTCAGTACCTCAATATCTCAAAATCTCAATGTCTCAATCACAATATCTAGGACGCCGTCAGTCCAGACCGGCCCCTACCATCCATCTCAATACCACGACGGTATCCTCCGGATATCCGACGTGTCGGGTAAAATTGCCGATCGGTAGTGCTCCCCTGCCAGGCTCAACGCCATCATCTGCGATCCTCTTGCCCTGGGGTACCGCACCGTGTCCACAATGTACCCGAAACGGTTCCTCCACTCCTCGAACTCGGTTCTCGAAATCTATCAGCAAACTCATGGTGGACGACTCATACATCATGGGAAAACCGCGCTTTTCATTTAAAAAGAGAGAAAAGAAGTTTATAATGTTTTTGCGGTTTTCCCCCAAATTCAGGAAATCTCATGAAAATCCGAATCCAAATCCTCTATAGAATGTAAACAGTGAATATAGGCATGAAAATCCATGAATGCGGCACAACAGTGAATAACAACATGCATGAAGTAGCAGGCAATAACTACAATGTCTAAACTAGCATATCAGTCAAGTACACTAATATCATGTCTAACCTATTAGCTAACAACCTATTTCAAATGAAATAGTATTTTCTAAAGTGTTCATGACATGGCAATTACCGATGAAGATGTGTGTGAACCGGCAAGTAAGTGTACGTGGTACATACGCGTCATCGGTAATGGTGCTAGTGTCCTAACAGCATGATATCAACAATAGAATATGAATCATAATGTAAGCAGGCGATGCGGAGCGAACAACAATAATGAGCAGGAGCTGAATACTAGACACAACGACAACCAATATGGGCTAACAACTACACTAAACTATAGGGCTAAGCTGTCAAGCTAAACTAAAGGTAAGGAAGCCGCCTAACGTATGAATCGATACATACATACATACATATATATATATATATATATATATATTAGGCGGTGATCCCGCCTCGATAATATCACATCCGATACCAAATCTATAATCAAATATTCCCAAGTCAAGAGTGCGGATCAAACATTAATATGTAGCTCGTACGTAAATCCGTCGTACGACATCCTAAATCTGGGTACGGGTCAATATCACATTATTCATCTGGTATCCTCTTATCCAAGATCATAATCTGGGTACTGATCTACGTCTAGTACGATACTAATATTATCAATACAATCATGATCTGACCACTAATTGATAGTCTCGTACAACCAATATCATCGGCATATATCATCATAAAGAAGTATACATCGCCCAATGCGGCCTATCATAAACATCCTAACATGTCATATCTCGTAACACGATCACATGTCGATCATTTCATTATTATCACTATTCCCATGGTATCATCGTCTAAAGATCCGCTATGACATCATGACGTATCTCAAATACGAATCCTGCTATATCACCGATCTCACGGTCTCAAATCAATCTCATCGACTCGCCTCAAATCCCAAATACTATCCTCAAATCCAGTATGTGAACACATAGTCCCATCCCCATGTGAACACATAAATTCATATTCCCGTATAAGCACAAATGAAAGAAGAATGTATGCAAGTATGTGGGGTGTGTGTGTGTGGTGCAACCACTGCTCTAGGGTTTCGTAACACTAAACCTATCCAATCACACCTAAAATCTATCTTTATCATCATTAAACTCAATAATATATAATCAATATATATGTGTGTATACGTATTCATATACATCACCACGAACTGCGGGGGTGTATACGCCATCCACCATACTTCTCCCCGTAGATATAAATCTACTCACCTGGTCCTCGCTCGCCGGTGCCGACGTCGCCACGCGCTTGCTTGTCGTCTCAAAGTCCACATGGGGTACCTATATATCATAACGCACCATATCGCATTAAAACCAAATTCGAAATCGAAACGGCATACGAAAATCAAATCGGCACGCGTATCACGCATAGGTCAAAATCTATCGCCTACGCATGCAAGAATAGCCAAACCAACCCTCGATGTCAATGTACAAACGTGAAACCATCGAGAAAACCCAAACACACTCATTTGCGCATTCACGAATACTAATTATAATATAAAATAGGTTAAAATTTACAAAAACCCCAAACTCACTTTAAAAGCCATTTTTCCGAAAATCTAGCAAGCAAAAATTACCCGTTTTAGTACAAAACTTGACGTTTAAAAAAATCTAGCGGCCATAATACTTATTAAACATCTTAAATAAGTCATACAACCCATTAAAAAAAATTAATCTCATCAATTCTTATAAAACTAAAAATTCTAGTTTTGCAATTTATCTAATTTTAACAATTTCAACTAAAAAATGCACAAAACAACAACTACACTTGGTTTTGCATGGTCCAAAGGCATTAAACCACTCATTATAATATTGATAATGACATGAAACCTTAATTATATTTGATCTAAAGCATTTAATAATTTTTCAAAAACACTAGTTAGCAAATTAGCTTAATTAGTAAAATTTTAAAATAACAATTAGCAACTAGTTACTAGGTAAGATTTTACATGCCATAATATGTTAAATTATATACTTAAACCATGTTCAAATTGTATAAAACCCTAACTTAAACCATACCCAATTCTAGAAATTCCAAACTTGCAACTAAAGCCTAATTAACACTTTAAATAACTTAGCTTTAAAGAAATTAACTAACAAATTAAGTAGAAATGGTTAGAATATATACCCAATAAATTTGAAGATCCACAAGCACACACATAGCCTCCCAAATTGGAATCTTGTTCCCTAGATCCATGCAATTTTGGCTAATGAGAAATGGGTAGGAGTCGGATTTTGATTTTGGTGAGGTTTGTGTTGATTTTTTGAAGGAAAATGGAGGTGAAGGAAGATGGATACTTGGAGAAAATAGGGGGGCTGATTTCTGGCAAAGAGTGGGGAGGGGTGAGGTGAGTGGGAGAGTGAGAGAGAGAGGGTGTTGGTTTCAAAGTCAAAGATAAAAGTCAAAAGCCCAATCTTATACATTCTTTTATTCTTTCATTCCTTTTCTTCTCTTGTTTTTTTTTCAAACTAACTAGAAGTGTGAGATGGAGGGGGGGGGCAGCATGGGCTCGGCCCAGAATTTTGGGGATGGGTGTGGGTCTTGTTCGGGTGAGAAACAATGATAAATATTATACCCTACAACCACTTACACTAATTTCACCAAAAAAGCCTTTTTCTTCAATATTTTCTAAACCGTTTTGGCAAACCATTTCATTTCAAAAACAATATTTTATATGTCAGTTTAGTGTGTCATGAATTATAAAATTTGTATCAATCCATTCTAATTTGTAATTTTCCCTAATTAACTGTATTAGTGACGGCTTAAAATAATATTAAAATAATAAATTTTGGAAAAAATTTCAGAAAATTTGAAATTTCACCAGTGGCTCAATAAACACCAAATACTAGTAATTCATAGCTAGAATATTTATATTTAATTTTATAATAAAGATATTTGTATTTTGACTTTTTCCAGAAAACCCCTTTATTTTACCGATTTTCCGAAATTTCACCGAAACAATTTTCAACTCGTTACAATCTTCCCCCCTTAAAGAAATTCGTTCTCCGAATTTAAATTAAAACTCCCCCCAAATACTAAAACATCTAAGCAAATCCATCAAGTCGTTGTGGCTCCGAAATCATAAATACATAAAACAAATCGTAGCGCAGCGCATGCGCATGAAAAATAAGCATGTAACTCAAAATCAAAACTCCATCCAGCATCCCGCAATCATCGGAGTCATAGTGAAGACACAATGTCTAAATCCAAAATGAAAATCAATATGATATACATCATTAAAACATTTGGAAGCAATGCATGCCAAATCTTCTTCAACTCGCTGTGCGATGCTCGCAGCACTGCACAGTGGTGGACGTCTATTGTAAGAAAATAACTACACACACACACACACACACACACAGATATATATATATATATATATATCTTTTGTTTAATATGTACGTGTAAGTCCATGCTACCTCTCCCGGTACTTTCGGGCATGCGGAATTTGGTGAAAAACAATTTTCTTAGAGGTGGTAACATGGACTCAAAACCGGAACTTTGTTAAACATCTAACTAACAACCTAACTACGAGTTGCTAACTACTCGGTTAGGGGGTTATACCTTTCTTTTTCTCAAACTCCTTCGTCTTCAAGCTTCGATGGTCGTCCGAATCGGCTTCTCCCCGTCGTCTCCTTGCGCCGAAGATAGATCCACCTGAAAGCTTCAACCTTTGGCTCCTTCTTTGAACTTTGAATAAACTAGTTCACTCGGTTTGCTAAACCTTGTGAACTAGAGTGAGTAGAGAAGAGTTTGTATGGGATTTTATCTATGGTTCTTGGTTCTCAACTCATGAGACAAGTGAACCATAGAATCAAGAGAGGGAGAGCAAGAGGAGGAAGATGAGAGCTCAAGAACAAGAGAGAGAATGAGCATGAAAGAATGAGAGAAGACTTTTCTCATTTGGCTCTCATAATCCAAAACAATCATAACACCTCATATCAATCAAGTATTATGTGATGGTTTAAGCAACCATAGCCATATCATTTCATGTACTCATTTTGCACAAAAAAGCAAGCAAGCAAAAGTCTTTGCCATGAAATGATAGCTATAGTTATCATGATGGTCAACTAGTCAAGCCTAGTCAACCGGTCAACAAAGTCAACAAGTCAACAAGTCAACAAAGTCAATCCCTCAACAACCATGTCACCATAATACTTAATTAATATAATTGTTAATCACATATCATATTCTCATTAGGGTTGAGCAAAAAGTCAATAGTCAATTGTCAACGGTCAACAACCCTAATGAGAATCCTCTGCCTCTGTCTCTCCGTCAACTGTGCATACACACCCGCATCCGCGTTCCGAGGAACACGAATGCATACTGGATAAAACCAATCCCAAAAGGTACACTAGGATCTGGCTTAAACCAAAGCCCGCTAGTGTGAACTGTCCGGACACTGTACGTGCACAAGTGCACGGATGTGACCGAACCCTGTCGCAAAACCATGCGACCTGTCGCAAAACCATGCGACCTCTACTCTTTTGCCAAAAGGCGAATAGCTTTCTGTGTGGGACTCTAAAGACTCGACACTACGCTGGCAGTGGGTTTAACCACAGACCGCAAGCGGCACTAGCTGTGCGTAACGGTCCCCAGGTAGATGCCGACAAGAAGACTGACGAGGCGAAACCCATCTGAACTCCTACTGAGCCTGAATGTGACATTCTCTGTACAGTCCGGTCTGTTCGTCTGATACATCGCATGGCGGGCCTAGGGGGCGGTAAACGTCAGTCCCCCAATAGCGGTACAAGTCGTGTCGGAGTGAAGCCCAAAACACCCTGAGATAACACTGGAAGCCTACCAGTATATCTCATTTTCCCTGGCCAGGGACTACTCGTGTAATGGCTCTCCTAGACACAGCGCGATGTCAACCCCCAATACCGGGAGAGACGAATCCTGTCTAACCGTCACTGCCTCCAAGTGCTTCGGGACTGCACCCAACTACCACCTGTTTGCACGACTCCTTTGAGCCGTGGTAGGGTAGTAATCAAAGTACAGTGGGAACACACTCGAGGCGAAGTGACAGTGTCAAGTCAGCGGACTAAGCTGTACTCATGTCACCTGGGAAATGATAACTGTCGATAGGCATAATACCAACTAGTCAGTTCCCGACGAGTCCTGTCCAGTGTACTCGTAACCCAACGAGCACTCGCATACTCTCTCAAGTACGACGTACCGACGGCTGTGGGACAGACCGTCTCCCACACTGGGATGAGAAGCGCATGCGCTAGTCTACTCCGGAGTATCGATGCCCTGTCTCGATAGTCCTGCGACCAGGGACCTGCATAAGGATGTGCTTATAGATTACCCAGCCCCACTAGTGTGACTGCCATCACAACGCTGGTAATCAAGCAAAGATCCTAAGGGCTCCACTAATGTGTATAGGCGATATACTAAAATAAACACATGTATACATTGAAGTAAAAACAAACCAAGTAGCATACTACTATTTTGAGCAAGATTGTATATACAAGGTGAATATCCCAAGCTTCCATTAAGTAATATACAAACTAGTATG
Organism: Agapanthus africanus; assembly: GCA_030015575.1. Classification (NCBI taxonomy): domain Eukaryota; kingdom Viridiplantae; phylum Streptophyta; class Magnoliopsida; order Asparagales; family Amaryllidaceae; genus Agapanthus; species Agapanthus africanus. Next base: position 241,061,436 of record CM057343.1, on the reverse strand, counting down.
ATACAGTAATGGCCTCTAGGGCATATACACTAACAATCTCCCACTTGCACTAAGGCCATGTACTGTCGTATCGAAGACCTATCATCTCGATCAGCCGCTCGAACTGAGTCTGGGGCAAGGCCTTGGTGAATGGATCTGCAGTGTTATCTTCTGAAGCGACTCTCCGAACCTCGATCTCCTGGCGATCCACGATCTCCCTGATCAGGTGATACCGCCTCAAGATGTGTCTGGATCTCTGATGGGACCTAGGTTCCTTCGCTAAAGCTATAGCCCCGTTGTTGTCGCAATACAGAGGTATTGGATCAACAATGGACGGAACCACCTGAAGTTCTTTCAAGAACTTCCTCATCCAGACAGCTTCTTTTGCGGCATCAGATGCAGCGATGTATTCCGCTTCCATCGTCGAGTCTGCAACGGCTTCTTGTTTGGAACTCTTCCAACACACCGCCCCTCCATTGAGGGTAAAGACAAAACCCGATATGGACTTGGAATCATCCTTGTCACTCTGGAAGCTGGAGTTAGCAAAGGCCTCGATCTGGAGTTCTTTTCCGCCATATACCAAGAACATCTCCTTAGTCCTTCTCAGGTACTTGAGAATGTTCTTTACCGCTATCCAGTGTTTCTCCCCAGGGTTTGACTGATACCGGCTTACCACACTCATTGCATAAGCTACATCCGGTCTGGTACACAACATCGCATACATTATAGAGCCTACCGCAGAAGCGTAGGGTATAATAGACATGCGATCCCTCTCCAAATCAGTCTTGGGAGACATCTCTTTAGAAAGGGTGATCCCGTGACAAGCCGGTAGGTTACCGCGCTTGGAATCTTCCATGCTGAATCTCTTCAGTATGGTGTCGATGTACCTGGACTGTGAAAGTCCTAATATCCTTTTGGATCTATCACGATGGATCCGGATCCCCAGGATGTATGAGGCATCACCCAGGTCTTTCATGGAGAACCTGTGTGACAAGAACCCCTTGACAGATTGTAGCATAGGAATGTCATTTCCTATTAAGAGAATGTCATCCACGTATAAAACGAGGAATACTACAGTTCTCGCTAAAAATCTACTATAGATGCATGGTTCATCTGGATTTTTGATAAAGCCAAATTCCTTGACCGTCTCATCAAAACAGATGTTCCAACTCCGCGATGCCTGCTTTACTCCATAGATGGACTTAAGCAACTTGCACACCTTTCCGCTGCTCCCACTCTGAATGAAACCCTCTGGTTGGTCCATATAGACACACTCCTCTAAATTTCCATTTAGAAAAGCGGTCTTTACGTCCATTTGCCAGATCTCATAATCGTGGAAGGCAGCAATGGCAAGAAGGATCCGAATGGATTTCAGCATAGCCACTGGAGAAAAGGTTTCGTCATAGTCCAAGCCAGGTCTTTGACGGAAACCCTTTGCAAAAAGTCTAGCTTTATAGGTCTCAACCTGTCCATCTACACCAATCTTCCTTTTGAAGATCCACTTGCATCCTACGGGTTTTACCCCGTCTGGAGCAATGTCCAACGTCCATACTTTGTTGGTGTACATGGACTCCATTTCGGTCCGCATTGCATCCAGCCATTTTACTGAGTCAACGCTCTGAACGGCCTGCTGGAAGCTATTAGGCTCATCATAATCTATGATGCAATCCTCTCTATCCCCGTCTATGAGAAAACCGTAGTATCTCTCGGGCGGATGAGACTGCCTACTACTCCTGCGGAGCGGCGTAGGAATGTCCTGTTCTTTTGATCCCTCTGGTTCCACTAAGCTTTCAGTAATAGCTCGTGGTTCTGGAATTTCTTCCAGTTCTACTGCGCTCCCACTTATTTCCTTTTCTAAGAACTGGTGTTCTAGAAAGTGGGCATTACGAGAAACAAGGACTTTTTGTTCCTCCGCGTGGTAGAAAAGATACCCCCTGGTGTTCTTTGGGTATCCCACAAACTTGCACAGTACTGAGCGTGCCTCGAGTTTGTCCGCATGCTGCTTTTTGACAAAAGCTGGACATCCCCAGATCTTCAGATATTGAAGATAGGGTTTCTTCCCACTCCATAACTCATAAGGTGTGGTAGGCACAGTCTTAGTGGGAACTCGGTTCAAAAGGTACGCAGCTGATTCTAGCGCATACCCCTAGAATGATCGCGGTAACTCAGCGTTACTCATCATGGACCGTACCATATCCAATTAGGTGCGGTTCCGTCTCTCCGATACACCGTTATGTTGCGGAGTGTATGGAGGAGTAAGCTGAGAGAGAATTCTATTCTCTTTTAAATAGTCCAGGAACTCGGCACTCAAGTATTCACCACCTCGATCCGATCTTAGAATCTTGATACTTTTGCCGGTCTGTTTTTCTACTTCATTCTTATATTCCTGGAATTTTCCAAAGGCTTCGGACTTATGTTTCATTAAGAAGACATAACCGTACCTTGAAAAGTCATCCGTAAAAGTAATGAAGTAAGAATAACCGCTTCGCGCATGTGTAGACATTGGACCGCACACGTCGCTGTGTACGAGTCCCAAGAGCTCGCTCGCTCTTACTCCGTGTCCAGTGAACGGAGTCTTTGTCATCTTTCCTTTGAGACAGGATTGACAAGTGGCATACGATTGATATTCGAACGCATTCAAATATCCTTCTGTATGTAACTTCGTCAACCTTCTCTCATTGATGTGACCCAGTCTACAATGCCACAAGAAAGTCTGATTTATTTCCGGAGACTTTCTTTTATGTGTATTCTGGACATTGAAAATCTGTGGTTGGTTTAATACGTAAATACCATTGCTTAATGTACCTGACACAATCAAAACTTGATTAAGGTGAATGTTTACAACATTACTTACAAACGCAAATTCATAACCTTCTTTAGAAACTAAAGATACAGAAATGATATTACAAGTTGCGTTGGGTACAAAAAAGCAATTACGCAAAACCAAAACATGTCCATCTGACATTCCCAGGTGATAGTCCCCCACGGCTTTAGCATCCATGCTAGCTCCGTTCGCAACTCTGAGGGTCATGTCACCTGCTTTCAAAACACTACGGTTTCTCAACGCCTGCAAAGAATTACAGATATGAGATCCTGATCCGGTATCCAATACCCAGGAAGTAGAGTTTATTGAAAGACAGTTTTCAATAACATACAAACCTGAAGCTGAAGCTGCAACCTGCTTCAATTCCTGTGTTCTGGCCTTCCAGGCCCTGCAATCATTCTTCCAGTATCCTTTCTTATGACAATAGAAGCATTCTTCCTTATCCACAAGCTTCCCCGCTTTCTTTGTTGCTTTAGCTTTTCCCTTCGTATCCACTTTACTAACACCGCCTCTTAGTTTGGCGGGGGCTTTCTTCTTCTTTCCCTTGGCTTTCGCCTTGGACCTAGAAGAAGATGATCCTCCTACAAACAAAGTGGATGTTTCCCTACCTTTCTGTAGGGTACCCTCTGCGCTCCTCAGCATGTTGAGGAGCTCTGAAAGTTCAACTTCCTTTTCTTGTAAGTTGAAGTTCAGTATAAACTGGGCGTAAGTGGAAGGAAGGGACTGGAGAACTAAGTCCGTATAGAGCTCACTCTCCAATGTGGTCCCTAGGTCCGCGAGCTCTTCAATGTAGCCGATCATCTTAAGCACGTGTTCTGCTACTGATGATCCGATGGCCATTCTTTCCGAAAATAACTTTTTCGACGCTTCGTATCTTGCGATACGAGATTGCTCTCCATACAGTTCTTTTGTACGAAGAAATATGGATTCCAAGTCCATATTCTCGTGCCTCCTCTGATGTTCATTGTCCATAGAGGCAAGTACGAGGCACTTGGCCTTCGCGCTATCAATCTCCCAAGTCTTACGGATTTCCTTATCCGCGACGCTGGAAGTGGGACCAGGGACAGGGGAGCTTTGGTGGTAAGAAGATACCCCAGCTTGTCGTAAGTCATTGCCATCTTGACATTCCTGAGCCAATCTTTGTAGTTTTGCCCTGTCAGTATGTTTTTATCTAGAAGTAACTTAAGTCCAGTCATGTCGATTGGTCGCTGCAATTAGGAGAGAGAAGAAACACTCAGCTTGATGCTCTTGCAAGTTTAGAATGGTTTTTAGTTTGTCTAAACAGGATGGCTCCCACTGTTTCTCGGATCCCTCCTCAAACCAAAAAGGAAGAATTAGTCGGGATCAATCCCACCGCACAATACTTGCTTAACCGTTCAGCCAGGCCAGTGTCGGTACTTCGAGGGAGGTTTTCCAACGCTTTCGCGAAGTTCCTTAATTAAATAACCTCTTTTCCCTGGGGGCGTAGCCCCGCTAACACGTTTCTAGGCACCTACTAGGTTTATAGCATTGATCGTTTAGTGAGAAATTTCCCGAGGAGTAGCATATACTCACAGTAGGATCAGGATCCAAATATCATCGCGTGACGAAACTGAAGGATTCCTACCAGAATCATCACACTCCAAATGGTATGCAACACTAGCAAGTTTCAGTTCTTTTGAAACTCCCGATGTGGATTTTTTGCCCCATGCTCTTATGACCTTGGCGTGAGGTCAAAATGTCATAAGTCACATGTCAAGTTCTTCCCATCATTATCCAGGTTAATTTGAATCCACCAGTACCTACCCTTGACGTAGGCCAAAATGGTAGTGCGGCTGTTGATTGAAAGAATTTAAAGTTAACCGCAATCAAGACGGTGTCGCTATGCAGCTAGCCGGTTGAGCACGGGTCGATCCACAGGGAGATGGTTGTATGTCCGTTCTTGTCTTAGACGAGTCAATAAAGAATTTGTGTATGTTTGATCGAGACTATCCTATGTGTATTATTTGTAAGTATAAAGTTGTTAAGAAAAAGATACGAAATTGTAAGCTAAAGAAATCCGTACTCAAAACCTTTGAGCCGAGTCTTGACCAATTGAAGCTAGAGCAATCGGCAACAACGTGGATTAGGGGATTTAAGCGCGGTATTCGTGGAATACGGCTTATTTACCCTTGTCCTTCCGTTCTTGTCTCTTGCTTTCGCCTCCGGCCAAACCGAACGCAACCGGTCGTGGTTAGGAATCACCGTTACCTTGTTAGGGTAGGGTGCCTAACGGAGCGCTTGCGTATGGTTTGGGCGGAGTTCAATGGAAAATAACGGGTAAAGGAAATGAGAAAAGAAAATCTTAACTTACAATACCGTATTTATTCTTAACAACGATAATTACATTCATTCACAAAAAAGAACCAAAAAGAGAGAACAAAAAGAAAAGAACAAAGAAAAGAAAAGATTACAAGTAATTAAGTGCATGAATATAAATTGCAAGAAAGTAAAGCAAGGTAATAAAAGGCAAGTAATAAATAAGCAATAAAAAGAATTAGAAACTAGAACTCAAGACAAGCATGTGATCAATAGCCAACCCTTAAACTTGCAAGCTCAATCAAGAGGTTGCAAGATCAAGAGAAGGGTAGAGAACGCATGTGAAATGAAGTGCTAATTTCATAAGAAAATACGACCCTTGAGATCAATAACTAACCCTTAACCTTTCAAGCTCAATGAAGAGGTTGAAAGATCAAGAGGAAGCAAGAATCTCAAGGGGAAGTTAAACAAAAGAGAATGATACAAAAGCCCTCATCTTCATTGATCTTCCACTCAAAAAGCTCTCACTACAATTTTCATGGAGAAAAGATGAAGAAGAAGAAGAAAAAGACTAAACCCTAACAAAAAGAAGAACAAAGAATGAACACCTTGGCTTGGCTCAGTTCTGGAGTATTTATAGGCAGGGAGCTGGAAATCTAGGGCAACATTCAGAACCTACATAAAAAGACCCAAATAACCCTGAAATTTGACCAGCTGCGGCGCCAGTACGGCCGCGGATCCGCGGCCTAGACCCCCTATTGGCCGCGGATCCGCCGCACTATAGTGGGTTCAGGGCATGGGCTTTTCTGTACGGCCCTGGTTTGCTGTCCCCTGTTGTCTGGTACATGTGTTTTCTGATAATCTTTCCAGAATATCTTCAGAATTCTTAGTCCAAGATTGCTATCTTTTCTTCACTTCTGACTTCTATCTCTCTCGAGCTCCGCGCACCCATTGATTCTTGTGCTGCCCTCCTCGTGCTCTGTGCTTGTCCCAGACACGAATGACCACTGTCATATGTCTTGTCTCAGGAACTGGTACTCGGCACTGGACGGATATGGATGACCGGAACCCGGCTTTTATCTGCTGTCAACAGATGTTCTGCTTTTGGTGTAACTGTGGAGATTTTGTCTTGATTTGCAATATTTGGACTGGAAACATGTACTCTGTAAATATGCAACAAACACGGATTAAAAGCACCTACCTATAAACACACGAGCATAAGAATGGGCGGTATAAAATGCAGTATTCTGTTATGAACAAATACCCCCAAACTTAACTTTTGCTCGTCCCGAGCAAAACCAATTATTCACAAAAATAAAATCCTAACCGCACTTTCGCAGGGAACGTGATTGCACTGAGCACGTGCAACAAGCCGTTAAACCTCTAGGTGTCACTAGTAGGAGGAGTGTTGTCTCCTGAGGGTTTTCAGCGGATACTACCCACAAAATCCTGTCAAGCTAGTGTCATAAGTTAACATTGATTCTACTCCTACAGTTCATTATTTACGTTAGAAATTCTATCATCCTAAGTTAGAAATATCCAACCCTTATTTTTCACACCTCCTATCTATTTAACCTTAGGTCCTATACATTCCAAAAAAGTTTAGAAAGATGTTGGATCTCCTGAGTTTTCCTTCTAAAGTGCGGCCTCAAACCAGGGATTTTTATCAACTTTACAGAAAACACAAGTCTTATTCTTTATTTCTATCTTTTGTCCAAACATCGATCGTATACCCCTACGTGTGTATATTTGCACCCCTACACTCAAGAATTCAATTCAAGCTATAATACCCTTGCCCTAATACCAAATACTACTTCTTTTCATTAAGGATGGACGGATTTGCTCACACACCTTTCATGCGACTATTAATGCTTCTTGAGGCACTAACGACCGATTACTGAATGTGTGAACTTTAAAGCGTAAATAGAAGTTTCCAGGTCTTGACTTTATTCTATTTTTTTTTCTTTTTCTTTTTCTTTTTCAAGACCGGATATATTTTTCAACATGCTCTTTTGGTGTTTAGCTTTAAATACCGTTTTTTCTTTCATACTAGGCTTTCAGGCAAGAGTATTTCAAGGTATCCTCTACTATCCCAAGTTTCAAGGTGCGTGTAACTGTAGTTTGTAGGGTATATACTTTCTAAATTTGAACTCGAGAAAAGAAACTATTTTTCAGACTTATCCTTCAGTAAAACATCAATACTTTCCCTTCATCTTGACTTAACTCAAGAACTGAACTCAAGATTACCTATTTCTCAAAAAAAAACTGTAAGGACGTATACTTACCAAAGTTAGACAGAATGAGGGTTATTTTTAGGGTTTTCAATCCCTAAGCCTAGAATTTAGTTATTTCTATCATATCAACTAAACTTTCGGAATAAAGATCTAAGTTACCCTATTAGCTAACTTGACGACAAAGTTTTTATATTTTTTGGAAATTTTTTAATTTTTGTGGGTTTTTAATAGGGTATGCAAATGCAAAATATACAAATGAATGCGAAGGAAGAAAGCTTACCGAGCACACCCCCAAAGTTAAACTTGACAGTGCCCTCACTGTCAGGCTATACCAAGAGGGTCGAAATTGTCGGCGCTCCCCCTAAAAACAAATTATATACAAAAAGAAAAACCAAAAATATATACAAAAAAGGTGTTCCCCCCAAACTTAAGTATAACAGTGTTTCCACTGTTAGGCGTTGAAGTTCAGGTTTAGGGGGGAAAGAACAGTATCAAGCTATACAAGGCCTTACACAGGCCAAAAGTTAATACCAACCATTGAAAGATCTTATCATGATAAAGCAGTGGCTGGTAAAAGAAGGTGAAGAGGAAAGAAATGGAGAATACGCGAGACCGTATGCGGAGAGAAGCGGGATACGGTCTCGGTATATGAGAGGAAGAAGAATGGCGGAAGGGAAAAAGAAGTGGAATACGAACTTGAGGGAGGAAATAGAGTGAATAGATTAGCACAATTTGTGATGAGCGTTGTGTAAACAGCGATTGTGCTAATCTATTAACCCGGCGAGAGATTGGGTCAAATCCCTCAAGATTCGTAAGAACCCATGGGTACGCCGAACTCGGTAAACCAGACACAGGAAGTGAAAATGGTACGGGTTCTTGCAAGGTCGGAACGATGGAAAGGATGGAGGGAAGTGGTTGAGGAAGGGTATCGGTTAAGGGTTCTGGAGGGTGTACACAGTCAGTGAAAGGAACAGGATGAATTGGAAAATCCGACTCATCATCTAGAACTGTTTCATCCTCAAAAATATCCTCAAAATTCTCCTCAAAGTTAAGCTCATCCATGCATATTTCATCAGAGTCCAGACGCATATGTTGTCCGGGAAAAACATTTAATGACTCGGGATGATGAATTGGAGAGAAAAACTCAGTCAAATCTACGGGTTCATCATCCAAAATAGTCCCAGCGTCAATATCCTTAATCAAGTGAAAGTCAATTTTCTCAGATACCTCATCAAAAGCATGGATTTCAATCAATTCAGGTTCTAAGATGGAGGTGTATAGGTCAAAAGGATTGGGTGTGGTTTCACTTGGCAAGGTCCCTTCACAATTTGGCAAATCAAATACTACAAAGTCGCACAACTCATTAAACATTCTATCTTCAACTGATAATTCATTTGGGACACTTGATAGACTTTCAACACAGGAGTTGTGGGATTCAATTTGAGACGGGTAGGTTTGATTTGGAAGGGTATACAGCTCACTTTCTCCACTCAAATTCACATCCTGTCCTACCGCCTCTTCATACATTGGAAAATTTGGAGCTAGTTGAAAACTAGCTACCGGGTCACTAGGTTGTATGAGGGTGGCCATGGACGCATTCAAATCCATCATCTGTTGGCTTGACGCTACCCTAAAGTCTTCCAAGGACTGTTCTAGACTAGACATTGGTTGTGAAGGGGTTTCAGTAAAAGATTCAAAGTTGTTTGGATACTGAAAATTCCCAAATGGCGGTTCAGAAACAATGTCTAGGGAAGGTGAAAAAGTAGGGTAGGACTGGTAGGAATTGAATAGTTGGACAGGGGTAGGATCAATATTTGGATAAGAAGGTGAATGAAATTGTTGATCCCAAGAATTTGAAGTGGTGACAGGAGTGAAAGATCGGCTACGAGATTGTTCAATACGTTCTGCAATAGACATAGGACTTGGAGTTGCAACATGACTCGAAGAAGGGGTATCAACGTAAAAAGGAGTGAATGTTTGAAATGGTTGATACGAAGTTGATTGCGGAGTCAAATTGTTTGTCCTAGACGCGTCTATCCGATCTCTCAATGAAATTTTTGGCATGGATGGATCGTTCGAAGTTCGGCCAAAGCAAGAACCGTAAGAAGTAATGTCTGGTTGGGGGTACCAAAGTTTGGCAAGAGTTTTTCGAGGTGGGGAACCCATGATATGAAGAGAGAGAAAGAAAGGTAGAGAAAAGGAGGGGAAAAAGAATGTGATATTCTTTTTTTATATAGTTTATATATTAACAGAAGAATGAAATATACACACAAAAAGAATATGGACAAAAACAATCACGACACAAAAATACCACACACCTAATCGTTCTAGGGTTCACCTAGGTCAACTAGACCTTCTCCAGAACTTGATTGTCGAAGTAAAACTGTGTCGAGAAACGGGCTCAAGATACACTGATCACGAGGCCAGGTAAGTGCAGAGATAAAGGGAGGTTTTCCAACGCTTTCGCGAAGTTCCTTAATTAAATAACCCTTTCTCTTTTGGCGGTTTCGCCGTTAACACTTTTCTAGACACCCCGTAAACAATATACCGTTAAGCAAGGTTCTAAACACAGTTAACTTCTCCTAGTGAGCGCGAAGTCCTTAAGGCTTAAAGTCTAGTTTCTTTTAAATTTTGTGCGAGTAAACGTTATGCTTAAGTTCGTGATATGTGGGCCACGGAAAAGGTGATGAAATCCTTTACCGTATCTTGTGGGGTTCGCTTGCCCTTAAGTCCGTATTAATGTATGCAATGCGCAATTCAAAAATACTGTAAAGAATCAAACAATCGTTTTTTAGTTTAAGCACGGCACTGCAACAAATACGGGTTAGTCAATTTTTTTAGCGTTTGCTAGCGAACTGGCAAAGAATCCTGCAAAGAATAGTATATTGGAAGCGTCGTATTTGAGAAGAAGGTGTTAGTAAAGTACGTACCGTTAAGTTTTGGGTTAGGAAACCCCCGTTGAATCAAATCCGGTAAGCTTGGAAAGTTCGCTTGCGCGGGTCAAACTACCCGGATCTTTGGCACTGTACTTCGTAATCACCTGAACTTTGAACGTACACTTTGCTCCCCACAATCGCAGTTTGCAAATCCGCAAAAATCTGCACTCTTGCCCACAAAAATGATCAAAAATAACAAAAAGATTTTTTTTTTATTTTATTTTTTTTATTATAAATATATACAAAAAGAATATTAACCCGAATAACGAGAAAGAAAATACGCTACCGTCTCCCCGGCAACGGCGCCATTTGATTGAAAGAATTTAAAGTTAACCGCAATCAAGACGGTGTCGCTATGCAGCTAGCCGGTTGAGCACGGGTCGATCCACAGGGAGATGGTTGTATGTCCGTTCTTGTCTTAGACGAGTCAATAAAGAATTTGTGTATGTTTGATCGAGACTATCCTATGTGTATTATTTGCAAGTATAAAGTTGTTAAGAAAAAGATACGAAATTGTAAGCTAAAGAAATCCGTACTCAAAACCTTTGAGCCGAGTCTTGACCAATTGAAGCTAGAGCAATCGGCAACAACGTGGATTAGGGGATTTAAGCGCGGTATTCATGGAATACGGCTTATTTACCCTTGTCCTTCCGTTCTTGTCTCTTGCTTTCGCCTCCGGCCAAACCGAACGCAACCGGTCGCGGTTAGGAATCACCGTTACCTTGTTAGGGTAGGGTGCCTAACGGAGCGCTTGCGTATGGTTTGGGCGGAGTTCAATGGAAAATAACAGGAAAAGGAAATGAGAAAAGAAAATCTTAACTTACAATACCGTATTTATTCTTAACAACGATAATTACATTCATTCACAAAAAAGAACCAAAAAGAGAGAACAAAAAGAAAAGAACAAAGAAAAGAAAAGATTACAAGTAATTAAGTGCATGAATATAAATTGCAAGAAAGTAAAGCAAGGTAATAAAAAGCAAGTAATAAATAAGCAATAAAAAGAATTAGAAACTAGAACTCAAGACAAGCATGTGATCAATAGCCAACCCTTAAACTTGCAAGCTCAATCAAGAAGTTGCAAGATCAAGAGAAGGGTAGAGAACGCATGTGAAATGAAGTGCTAATTTCATAAGAAAATACGACCCTTGAGATCAATAACTAACGCTTAACCTTTCAAGCTCAATGAAGAGGTTGAAAGATCAAGAGGAAGCAAGAATCTCAAGGGGAAGTTAAACAAAAGAGAATGATACAAAAGCCCTCATCTTCATTGATCTTCCACTCAAAAAGCTCTCACTACAATTTTCATGGAGAAAAGATGAAGAAGAAGAAGAAAAAGACTAAACCCTAACAAAAAGAAGAACAAAGAATGAACACCTTGGCTTGGCTCAGTTCTGGAGTATTTATAGGCAGGGAGCTGGAAATCTAAGGCAACATTCAGAACCTACATAAAAAGACCCAAATACCCATGAAATTTGACCAGCTGCGGCGCCGGTACGGCCGCGGATCCGCGGCCTAGACCCCCTATTGGCCGCGGATCCGCCGCACTATAGTGGGTTCAGGGCATGGGCTTTTCTGTACGACCCTGGTTTGCTGTCCCCTGTTGTCTGGTACATGTATTTTCTGATAATCTTTCCAGAATATCTTCAGAATTCTTAGTCCAAGATTGCTATCTTTTCTTCACTTTTGACTTCTATCTCTCTCGAGCTCCGCACACCCATTGATTCTTGTGCTGCCCCCCTCGTGCTCTGTGCTTGTCCCAGAAACGAATGACCACTGTCATATGTCTTGTCTCAGGAACTGGTACTCGGCACTGGACGGATATGGATGACCGGAACCCGGCTTTTATCTGCTGTCAACAGATGTTCTGCTTTTGGCGTAACTGTGGAGATTTTGTCTTGATTTGCAATATTTGGACTGGAAACCTGTACTCTGTAAATATGCAACAAACACGGATTAAAAGCACCTACCTATAAACACACGAGCATAAGAATGGGCGGTATAAAATGCAGTATTCTGTTATGAACAGCTGTCCCAAACCAACGCATTCTATCTATGCAACAGATAAATATCCGGCAGCTACCAATCACTATGCCTTGGCGTGAGGTCAAAATACATAGCTTGAATACTACCGAATATTTAACTGAAATGATGGAGGGCTACGAATGGTTTTGGCAAAACTGTGAACGTAGTGAATTTGATATAATCGATGGAACGAGATAGCTTTTAAAAGGAGTGGCTCAAGCTCCACATTTAAAAGTTAGTTTTGAAAAGAACCGAGTGGTTTTTCGAAAGTGTTCCAACGATTTTAACTTGGTTTATTTTCTTGCATTAGTTCTTTTAATGCGTGATATTCTTGCATTAGTTCTTTTAATGCGTCCCATCATTTAATCCTACCATTGCAGAAAACAACCAAAATATGACGTACGCTTATGCCATTCGCATTCGCCACGGGGCCCCGTCATTACCCGTTAGGTTACTTAACTAACGACAGAGCGGGGGCTGGGCTAGCGCGGCTGTAAAACATAAGCAACGCCTAAATAATATCATATATAGATATATACTGCAATGATAGCCATTTCTGATCAAAGATGAATACATTGGATATACTAGGAATCCGCAATTCGTACGAGCCTGTAACGAAAAGCAAATTACACGGTCGCGGTGAATAGCCAATACCCCATCCAAGACCCCTACGAGTGCGGCAAACTACCCGCCAAGTACCCGAAGCGAAGCAACCTCCCTCAACTCCGTGAGTAGGCCACTCGGCACTTCGGCATACCCTGTAGTTTGTGCACCCCCTCCATGGGTCTATCCTAGGAGCAAAAACAGTAAAAAAAAATTATACAATGACGGCTACAACCCCGACCCGGTTGTGCGGCCATACAAATAATTATTACATCAATTTACAAATTTACATGAATTGAAAGAAAAGAAAACTCTCGTCTCACAACCCCCGGCTATTCACCCGCGACAATCCAATGATTTCATATACACATTCCAATAACATTACAGATCACAGATTTGTATAACCCCCACTAATCGACATATAGCGATTAGCAGACGTTTAATACAAATATCACATTACAGAAAAAACCCGTCAGCTAAAGTCTTTTAGAAGTTCGCTCAAAAATACGGATTTTCAGGACCCCAAAAATAAAATTTTCGTTCTGGAAAATCTGGGCAAAAAATATATATTCCAAAAATCCCAAAATACCCCTATGAGCAAACTGCAAAGAAGAAACCCCATGACCGAGTCAACTCGGCCGAGGTTCCGCTGCGGGAGCAAGCTCCCGCCGCGGAACCGCGGCGCTTTGATCGAGTTAGGGGGTCAAATTTTTGCAGTTTCTTCAGAAAACCCAGAGTCGATTTTTGGTGTATCTCAAAAAAAATTTCCAGCACTTTTAAAATCGACAGAAAGTTTAAAAAAGGGGGTTCGTTTTGCGACTTTTTCTTTGATCGATCTTCTAGCTACTTTGCTAACATGTTAGATAGAGTTTAACTAGGCTCTGATACCACTGCAAGTCCATGCTACCTCTCCCGGTACTTTCGGGCATGCGGAATTTGGTGAAAAACAATTTTCTTAGAGGTGGTAACATGGACTCAAAACCGGATCTTTGTTAAACATCTAACTAACAACCTAACTACGAGTTGCTAACTACTCGGTTAGGGGGTTATACCTTTCTTTTTCTCGAACTCCTTCGTCTTCAAGCTTCGATGGTTGTCCGAATCGGTTTCTCCCCGTCGTCTCCTTGTGCCGAAGATAGATCCACCTGAAAGCTTCAACATTTGGCTCCTTCATCGAACTTTGAAGAAACTAGTTCACTCGGTTTGCTAAACCTTATGAACTAGAGTGAGTAGAGAAGAGTTTGTATGGGATTTTATCTATGGTTCTTGGTTCTCAACTCATGAGACAAGTGAACCATAGAATCAAGAGAGGTAGAGCAAGAGGAGGAAGATGAGAGCTCAAGAACAAGAGAGAGAATGAGCATGAAAGAATGAGAGAAGACTTTTCTCATTTGGCTCTCATAATCCAAATCAATCATAACACCTCATATCAATCAAGTATTATGTGATGGTTTAAGCAACCATAGCCATATCATTTCATGCACTCATTTTGCACAAAAAAGCAAGCAAGCAAAAGTCTTTGCCATGAAATGATAGCTATAGTTATCATGATGGTCAACTAGTCAAGCCTAGTCAACCGGTCAACAAAGTCAACAAGTCAACAAAAGTCAACAAGTCAACAAAGTCAATCCCTCAACAACCATGTCACCATAATACTTAATTAATATAATTGTTAATCACATATCATATTCTCATTAGGGTTGAGCAAAAAGTCAATAGTCAACTGTCAACGGTCAACAACCCTAATGAGAATCCTCTGCCTCTGTCTCTCCGTCAACTGTGCATACACACCCGCATCCGCGTTCCGAGGAACACGAATGCATACTGGATAAAACCAATCCCAAAAGGTACACTAGGATCTGGCTTAAACCAAAGCCCGCTAGTGTGAACTGTCCGGACACTGTACGTGCACAAGTGCACGGATGTGACCGAACCCTGTCGCAAAACCATGCGACCTGTCGCAAAACCATGCGACCTCTACTCTTTTGCCTAAAGGCGAATAGCTTTCTGTGTGGGACTCTAAAGACTTGACACTACGCTGGCAGTGGTTTTAACCACAGACCTCAAGCGGCACTAGCTGTGCGTAACAGTCCCCAGGTAGATGCCGACAAGAAGACTAACGAGGCGAAACCCATCTGAACTCCTACTGAGCCTGAATGTGACATTCTCTGTACAGTCCGGTCTGTTCGTCTGATACATCGCATGGCGGGCCTAGGGGGCGGTAAACGTCAGTCCCCCAATAGCGGTACAAGTCGTGTCGGAGTGAAGCCCAAAACACCCTGAGATAACACTGGAAGCCTACCAGTATATCTCGTTTGCCCTGGCCAGGGACTACTCGTGTAATGGATCTCCTAGACACAGCGCGATGTCAACCCCCAATACCGGGAGAGACGAATCCTGTCTAACCGTCACTGCCTCCAAGTGCTTCGGGACTGCACCCAACTACCACCTGTTTGCACGACTCCTTTGAGCCGTGGTAGGGTAGTAATCAAAGTATAGTGGGAACACACTCGAGGCGAAGTGACAGTGTCAAGTCAGCGGACTATGCTGTACTCATGTCACCTGGGAACTGATAACTGACGATAGGCATA
Source organism: Agapanthus africanus (assembly GCA_030015575.1). Classification (NCBI taxonomy): domain Eukaryota; kingdom Viridiplantae; phylum Streptophyta; class Magnoliopsida; order Asparagales; family Amaryllidaceae; genus Agapanthus; species Agapanthus africanus. Next base: position 241,045,967 of record CM057343.1, on the reverse strand, counting down.
ATACCAACTAGTCAGTTCCCGGCGAGTCCTGTCCAGTGTACTCGTAACCCAACGAGCACCCGCATACTCTCTCAAGTACGACGTACCGACGGCTGTGGGACAGACCGTCTCCCACACTGGGATGAGAAGCGCATGCGCTAGCCTACTCCGGAGTATCGATGCCCTGTCTCGATAGTTCTGCGACCAGGGACCTGCATAAGGATGTGCTTATAGATTACCCAGCCCCACTAGTGTGACTGCCATCACAACGCTGGTAATCAAGCAAAGATCCTAAGGGCTCCACTAATGTGTATAGGCGATATACTAAAATAAACACATGTACACATTGAAGTTGAAACAAACCAAGTAGCATACTACTATTTTGAGCAAGATTGTATATACAAGGTGAATATCCCAAGCTTCCATTAAGTAATATACAAACTAGTATGATACAGTAATGGCCTCTAGGGCATATACACTAACAGTACGCTCCGCCGTTTTGGAAATAATTTAGAAGGGTCTCCTTGTTTTAAACATTTCGTGTCATATCAGACACGTAGGTAAATACTTAGACTATAGCTCGCTTTTTTGAAATCTCTTCAATAACTATCAATGCATGCACAATATATTCTGCTACTGTCCTCTGACTAGTCCTACTCAGTACAAAAACTCATAGCAATCATCATAAAAACGTACTGCTCCATAAGGAATCAATCCCAAAATATGCATATAAATGCTATGTGCGTCTGGTGCGCATGGAAATGAAAATCCATATATGTGCCATACATGCGCACAGAAACAACATCTAAGTGCATCGGGTGTGCACACAACATCTGTCATAGGCAACATGTGTGCCTGACAGCAAGGACAGGTGCGTCTGACACGCACGAAGAATCTCGATTTAGTGCGTCTGGTGTGCACCAAAATCGCTTCTCAAAACATGCGCTCAACATACACGAAAATCCAAAACAGGTGCATCCATCATGCACGAAATCATGAAATCCAATATCAAGCACCGAACATGCGCAAAATCAAATCAGGTGCACAAAGTGCACAAAACAAACATCGAGTATCACAATCGAAATCGAAGTCCAGTACATCTAAGTGCATAAAATGCGTATCACTGCACTGCAAGCATATGTGAATCATACCGAGTGCAAAAACCAAATCGTGTGCGTATATACGCACAAATCAACTCAACTGTATGAAACCCATAAAATCATAAACGTGAGAAACCAAGGCACGAAAACGATATCAAGTGCAACAACTATGCAAAAATCACAAATACTCAGTAGGTGCAACCATGGTCCATGAAAACAAATATCATGAAACTCAATCATCAAAATCAATCTTGCGAATAGATCCCCCAAAATACCCAAAATCAAGTATGGCGGAATAGTCCCGCTCAAGCATATCCTCCAAGAATCTCTAGCCAACTGTCGTGGTCACTTATAGCATGTCTCGTCGACGATCCTGAACTCTGGCCTGCTGGTGTGCGTAACATGACCACTCCTGGGTCCAAGTCTTCTCGTAATTCATCCCAGAAAGGTCCTGTCAAGATCTCTCCCAAATCTCGTCTCTGCCGAACTGTCCGGAAGTCATCGTCCCTTACTAGATCTGTTCTCGTTCCGGAACGGCTGCATAATCATCGCGACTTCTTCTGGAAGGTATATCCAAGTACAATCCCTCGGCATGCGTATTGCATCTCTGATGTCGGCAAAGTAGAACGTCGTCTCATCAAGATCTCGTACGAACCTCTTACTCCACTTTTCTCTAATGTCGACTGCTTCGGACTCGTCTCGTCGTGGCTGCATGGACTGTGTTCCAACGGCTATACTCATATCTGGAGTCTCCCAAGCAATGCATCCCATCGCATAGCATCGGAATGAAGTCGAACCATTTGATCGATTCGTCAAAACCTCATAATCCCCCAAGAGCTCAACATCTTGGGTACAATTTAATAGTATCGAGTAGGTACCACAGCATCGATGGTACAGCCGTAGAAAGGTAAACCCAAGCCTCACTAATGGCACCGCGGAACTGCCGCAAACCCTAAGGTTCAAAGGCTTTCACACGGTCATTAAGTCGAGTAGGGTTTCATTCTTCTAGAGGGTCTATAGAATTGCCTGCATGCTCTTCCGAGTACTTTAAACTTGGAATAATAGGTTTCTGACATTCGATCGTCTCTGTCGACTCTCAACGTCTCCGCGTGAAGTCGTCTCTCGCTGGAATCAATCTATCTGATGACCTCGCATCGGGGTAGGCGAACGAACCACAAGTCCAAGTCATTCATCCTCGGGTGACTAGCGACCTTCTATCATCTCTTAGTATAACTCATACTGCAATAGCTCCACATCTGGGGCGATATCTCGTCGTTCGCAGTAATAACTGGCTCGCTCGTCTGCATGTTGAACAGTGCCTCAATCATCATGAATAAGCAATACACCAACGGTCATCAAAATCTGGCTGGCCTCTATCGTTGGCTCAATCTTCTGGTACAGATTGGCACGTCCGAGAAATCTCGTAAAAGCGATCCGCCAAACGCTCGTGGCACGAAAACACAGTAAAAAGACACATCTCCGCAATCGTGTGTCGCCGGAATTACGCGCTGGTCAGTCCTCGTTCGTGACGAGCTCGTACTGACCGCAACTCTAGCCGTTGCTCTCCCTGCCCATAATCGCGGCAGCAAACCGTAACTGGTACCGATGAGACTAGATGAGGAATGAATATGATACCGAGCAAAGAAATGTATATCCTAAGGCTCCTTAAGTGGAGTAGCGAATCATAAATATGTCGCGGAACATACCACGGTACGTCACTCTACTTTAGTCACCTATTCCATCAACCAAGGGTCATCCTATGCTCCGAAGGTAAAACCTAACGCTCTGATACCAACTTTGTCACGTCCCGAAAGTACGGAACATGACCGGCACCTAAACTACGAACGACTCGAGGCGTACGTAATCTATGTAAGCTGAAAACCCAAAAATCCAAACCAAGAAAAGTAGTAGAGTGAAGGAAAACCAATTTAAATCAAGTAGTTTTAATAGCATAAACCGAATTATGCATTTTTAAAAACATCAAATATTTCCTGAAAATTTCGGCAGAGTCACTTTTGTAAATACTGGCCCCCAAACGGGATACAACAGGAATAGTATACGAAATCAATAAAAAGGCATCCCCAAGCGGGAGCTAGCTCTTCGTCAATCGACGGTCACAACCACACAAGCAATATAATATAAAACGCCAAAGGCGAGGATCCAAAACTCAAAAGGAAACTCAAAACAGCATGAAATCCATAGAATACAACGCTCGACTCTAAGGTCGAAAGAATAACATCACTGGTCTCTATCTGTGAAATAAATACATGTTTGGTTGATGGAACTTCTTGATACAACTGAATAATAATATACAATGTATAATGATGGGTACGATACAAATAAACCCACTTACTAGCTAGTCACCCGAAAGAAGCAGTGCCAGCAAAGCCATAATGAAACCTGTACGGTAAAACTTGCAAGAAACTGTAGCACAACGGGGGTGAGTTGCCAACTCGTGAGTAGAAAAACATCTACGAACATGAATCGCATGTATGACGCAATCTTAGGTCATACGATCATAATAAATCCTCAAATATATAACCAGCAGCCTATAACAAAGGCTAGGGTAAATATCTAACCCGAGTGTAATCCCATGTGCCCGTGTTAGTGCCTCAGGTAGCAATATATCATATGGATGATGTATGAATGCATGAAACAGAATGCATGTACTGAAGAAACTGCTTTCATAACTTTGTGAGATTTTTGTATTCTTAAAAGAGGTATCATAAATGAAATCAGCATAAACAGTGTCTAGCATCGACACAAAACGTAAATCCCATTGTCTCAAAACCTCAGGCTCCGGCTATCCGGACCGACCTGTATCATCAAATCTCAGTACCTCAATATCTCAAAATCTTAATGTCTCAATCATAATATCTAGGGCGCCGTCAGTCCAGACCAGCCCCTACAATCCATCTCAAGACCACGACGGTATCCTCCGGATATCCGACGCGTCGGGTAAAATCACCGGTCGGTAGTGCTCCCCTGCCAGGCCCAACGCCATCATCTGCGATCCTCTTGCCCCGGGTTACCGCACTGGGTCCACCATGTACCCGAAATGGTTCCTCCACTCCTCGAACTCGGGTCTCGAAATCCATCAGTAAACTCATGGTGGACGACTCATACATCGCGGGAAAACCGTGCTTTTCATTTAAAAAGAGAGGAAGGAAGTTTATAATGGTTTTGCGGTTTTCCCCAAAATCCAGGAAATCTCACGAAAATCCGAATCCAAATCCTCAATAGAATGTAAACAGTGAATATAGGCATGAAAATCCATGAATGCGGCACAACAGTGAATAATAGCATGCATGAAGTAGCAAGCAATAACTACAATGTCTAAACTAGCATATAAGGCAAGTACACTAATATCATGTCTAACCTATTAGCTAACAACCTATGTCAAATGAAATAGTATTTTCTAAAGTGTTCGTGATATGGCAATTACCGATGAAGATGTGTGTGAGCAGGCAAGTAAGTGTACGTGGTACATACGCGTCATCGGTAATAGTGCTGGTGACCTAACATCATGATATCAACAATAGAATATGAATCATAATGGAAGCAGGCGATGCGGAGCGAACAACAATAATGAGCGGGAGCTGAATACTAGACACAACGACAACCAATATGGGCTAACAACTACACTAAAGTATAGGGCTAAGCTGTCAAGTTAAACTAAAGGTAAGGAAGCCGCCTAACGTCTGGGTCGATACATACATACATATATATATATATAATAGTCGGTGACCCCGCCTCGATAATATCACATCTGATAGCATATCTATAATCAAATATTCCCAAGTGAAGAGTGCGGGTCAAACATCAATTTGTACCTCGTACGTAAATCCGTCGTACGGCATCCCAAATCTGGGTACGGGTCAATATCACATTATTCATCTGGTATCCTCTTATCCAAGATCATAATCTGGGTACTGATCTACGTCTAGTACGATACTAATATCATCAATATAATTATGATCTGACCACTGATTGATAGTCTCGTACAACCGATATCCTCGGCACATATCATCATGAAGAAGTATACATCACCCAATGCGGCCTATCATAAACATCCTAACATGTCATATCTCATAACACGATCACATGTCGATCATTTCATTATTATCACTATTCCCATGGTATCATCGTCTAAAGATCCGCTATGACATCATGACGTATCTCAAATACGAATCCTGCTATATCACCGATCTCACGGTCTCAAATCAATCTCATCGACTCACCTCAAATCCAAAATACTATCATCAAATCCAGTATGTGAACACATAGTCCCATACCCATGTGAACACATAAATACATATTCCCGTATAAGCACAAATGAAAGAAAAATGTATGCAAGTATGGGTGTGTGTGTATGTGTGGTGCAACCACTACTCTAGGGTTTTGCAACACTAAACCTATCCAATCACACCTAAAATCTATCTTTATCATCAATAAACTCAACAATATATAATCAATATATATGTGAGTATACGTATTCGTATACATCACCACGAACTGCAGGGGTGTTATACGCCTTCCACCCGACTTCTCCCTATAGATATAAATCTACTCACCTGGTCCTCGCTCGCCGGTTTTGCTTGTCGTCTCGAAGTTCATATGGGGTACCTACGTATCATAACGCACCGTATCGCATTAAAACCAAATTCGAAATTGAAACGGCATACGAAAATCAAATCGGCATGCGTATCACGCATAGGTCAAAATTTATCGCCTACGCATGCAAGAATAGTCAAACCAACCCTTGATGTCGATGTACAAACGTCAAACCATCGAGAAATCCCAAACACATTCATTTGCATATGCATGAACACTAATTATAATATAAAATAGGTTAAAATTTACAAAAACTCCAAACTCACTTTAAAAGCCATTTTTCCGAAAATCTAGCAAGCAAAAATTACCCGTTTTAGTACAAAACTCGACGTTTAAATAAATCTAGCGGCCATAATACTTATTAAATATCTTAAATAAGTCATACAACCCATTCAAAATATTTAATCTCATCAATTCTTATAAAACTAAAAATTCTAGTTTTGCAATTTATCTAATTTTAACAATTTCAACTAAAAAATGCACAAAACAACAACTACACTTGGTTTTGCATGGTCCAAAGGCATTAAACCAATAATTATAATATTAATAATGACTTGAAACCTTAATTATATTTTATCTAAAGCATTTAATAATTTTCCAAAAACCCTAGTTAGCAAATTAGCTTAATTAGTAAAATTTTAAAATAACAATTAGCAACTAGTTACTAGGTAAGATTTTACATGCCATAATATGTTAAATTATATACTTAAACCATGTTCAAATGATATAAAATCCTAACCTAAACCATACCCAATTCTAGAAATTCCAAACTTGCAACTAAAGCCTAATTAACACTTTAAATAACTTAGCTTTATAGAAATTAACTAACAAATTAAGCAAAAATGGTTAGAATATATACCCAATAAATTTGAAGATCCACAAGCACACACATAGCCTCCCAAATTGGAATCTTGTTCCCTAGATCCATGCAATTTTGGCTAATGAGAAATGGGTAGGAGTCGGATTTTGATTTTGGTGAGGTTTGTGTTGATTTTTGTTGATTTTTTGAAGGAAAATGGAGGTGAAGGAAGATGGATACTTGGAGAAAATGATGGGGCTGATTTCTGGCCGAGAGTGGGGAGGGGTGAGGTGAGTGGGAGAGTGAGAGAGAGGGTGTTGGTTTCAAAGTCAAAGATAAAAGTCAAAAGCCCAAACTTATACATTCTTTTATTCTTTCATTCCTTTTCTTCTCTTGTTTTCTTTTCAAACTAACTAGAAGTGTGAGATGGACGGGGGGGCAGCATGGGCTCGGCCCAGAATTTTGGAGATGGGTGTGGGTCATGTTTGGGTGAGAAACAATGATAAATATTATACCCTACAACCACTTACATTAATTTCACCAAAAAAGCCTTTTTGTTCAATATTTTCTAAACCGTTTTGGCAAACTATTTCATTTCAAAAACAATATTTTACAAGTCAGTTTAGTGTGTCATGAATTATAAAATTTTTATCAAACCATTCCAATTTGTAATTTTCCCTAATTAACTGTATTAGTGACGGCTTGAAATAATATTAAAATAATAAATTTCGAAAAAAATTTCCGAAAATTTGAAATTTCACCAGTGGCTCAATAAACACCAAATACTAGCGATTACATAGCTAGAATATGTATATTTAATTTTATAATAAAGATATTTGTATTTTGACTTTTTACAGAAAACCCTCTTATTTTACCGATTTTCCGAAATTTCACCGAAACGATTTTCAACTCATTACAATGAGATCTCTGGATTTGAGAACCGTGGTATATTTCAAAGTAAAATGGTGTATTGTTTTAAAAACTCGGTTTCTCTTGATATGATATTTCGAGACGTCCACCATGAGTTTTCTCAGTTCTGAGCTTGTTTTCGAGACCCGATTCGAGGAGTTGGAGGATGTCGTTTGCTGGTATATGGTAGACCCGGTATGGTAACCCAGGGCAAGAAATGATTTTTGTGGTGTAGACGATGAGCCTGGCAGTGGGCACACTACCTACCGGTGATTGTATAGAGCTCGGCGGATATCAGGAGGATACCGTTTTAGTGTTATGATATGAGATGGATATGAGAACCGATTTGAGGATGTGGTGCTTGAGATACGAGGATTTATGTGTCGATCCTGGACACGAGTTTTTATGATGTTTCGAGTGTCGGTGTTGGACACTCAGGTTCTATGATTTTGATGTGTCGTTGATAGACACACGTGATTTATATCCTCATATATATATATATATATATAGGCCAATGTTTTCATGATGTTCGAGTTTCGGTGTGGGACACTCAGGTTCCATGATATTGTTTTGTGTCGTTGATGGACACATAGATGATATCCATATGCATACAGGCATATGATGTCGGATGTTTATTTATATATGTTATTGCATTGACTCTATTGTTGATATATATGCGTGCTTGGTCACCCTTGATATCATAATATTACTTCCAGGATTTAGTGACCTAGGAAATCGTTGTTTTATTCGATTTCTACTTGCTAATGTTTCCTACTCATGAGTTGGCAACTTACCCCCGTTGTGCCATAGTTCTTGCAGGTTTGACCGTTTGGGATCAGTTGCGGTATTGCTGACACATAGCTTCTTCCAGGGTGCTCTGCTTTGGTAAGTGGGACACATGTTGGATCGTGCTCGCTCTCGTACTATTATATTCTTTTGTATCTAGATAAACTCCATCACATCACATCAGATCAGATCAGAAACTAGAGATTGTATTATTGGTAGACCTAGTCAGACTTGGGTTTTGTGCGAGACTTAGAGCGGTGGGTTATGGTCTCTTTTCTTGAGTTTTGATGTCTTGTTTCTTTATTTTTTCTTTCTGGGTTTATTCTTCGCCGTTGGGCGTTGTATATATGTTATTGCGTGGTTGTGATTCTGCCAATTGGCGAAGAGCTAGCTCCCGCTTGGGGATGCCTATATATTGTTGTATATATGTTTTTGGATCAAAATATACAAGGGAGGTGCTATTCAAATTTTTAAAAGACAAAAACTTGACTTCATTATACCTTATTTCAAAACTGCACCCCCATTATTTTCCGCAAAAAAGTTTAGATTTTCTGGGCTTCGGCTTACTTGATTTACGTCACGCCTTTAGACATTGCGTAGTTTAAGTATCGGTCACATGCTAAATTACAGGTCGTGACAAAGTTGGTATCAGAGCATTAGGTTTAACCTTGGTTTGAGTCTGGATTTGACTATGCGGAGTCTAGGGCGTTTGTATTTCGGAACCTAGGCTGGACCTTATAGAACTTAGACTTAACGAGGGGGGTATTAGACCCGAACATTCATTTCATAGGTTGACCTTGATTGATGGAGTAGGTAGCTTGAGTAGAGTAACGTACCGTACGTATGTTCCGCGGCATATTTATGATACAATACTCCACTTAAGAAACTATAGGATGTACTTATCTTGAGATCTGTGATACTATTTGTTCCTTTATTCATATATCCATTTGGGATTTGTTGATTTCTTTCGTTCCTTTGATTTATCTTCATCGATACCTGCTTGAGGTTCCTGTCACCATGGTTTGAGCGCAGATTGAGCTACTGCTAGTGTTGCGGTCAGGGTGAGCTCGTCATGGACGAGGACCGACCATTGTTGTTTTCTGCTGACAACGGAACGTGTAGGTATAGTGTTGTGTTGTGATCTCTCATTTGAGGCAAGTGTATGGTTTGCACCGGATGATTGTCCATTGATAGAGGCTATTGGATTGAGAGGACTGTTGATGTACAGCCTACCTCAGAGATCATGATGTTGTCTACTGTGCAGACAGATGACCCAGCTGTTGCTGAGATTGATGGGATGTCGATTCCAGAATTTATGAGCTGAAACCGCTGGAGCTTCCAGACAGAGATGTGACAGGAGATAGCTATTCTATCTCGAGTTGAGCGACTGATATGATTCGCCAGATTTAATTTGCCGATGCAGGCTCAGTTGAGTTGAAGAATTTCAGTTGAAGGATCTTACTTAGATCTTGAGTAGATCGATTAAGAGAGGACGTTGTTCGTCGGAGGCCTCGATGTGAGATCGATAAGTTGACCAGTTCAGATAGAAGGACCTCACCCAGATGTGTTATGAGTTGATCGAGAACGGATGAATAAAGTGTATTCCTCCAAAGATTGGACGAGTTCCCGAGAATGTGTTCGGCTAGATATCTTCTACAGAGTGATGAAGATACCAAGTTCGTAATTTCGAGTCCGTATGAGAGACTCCATATTGACCGTAGCTGAGAACGAATTGCAACATGTCGACAGCAAGAGATGACGTCGAAGTGGACGATAATAAAGACGAGTGGAACAAGAGATTCGTGCGAGATGTTAACGAGCGGTTGTTACTCTCCGTTGATGCCAGAGGATTGATATGTGTGCATAGGCGTTAGATAAAGCCAAATTCCAAAGGAAAGCCGTGTTGAGGACGCAGCTGTCCCGGTTGTGATAAAAGAGTTAAGCAAGAGTGCTAACCTTCGTATAGTTCGGTATAGGTGAGATCGGAAGAAGCCGTGAGCAGATTCTTTTCAGGACACCGCAGCGATAGAGATTTGCACCCAGGGTCAGTTATAGAGTGCGTATTCAGAGGGCCAGATGCCTCCGTCAGTAATGTGCCGTTTGAGAGTGATCATGTTGATTGGCCATACGGTGATCAGAGGAGTTCCAGAGCGGGACTATTCCGTTAGTACACCTGACTGGGCCGACTAGCAGAAGGATTGCGAGATTAGTAATTCAGAAAGAAACAGGGAACTCAGAGACCGGAGATGCCGGACCATGAGCAGAAGGCAAGTAGATGATCTTGCTCTGCCAGTTTGGGCGCACCAGCATATTTTTCGACATTGTAAGAGGTGTAGCTCAATGTCAGTATGGCGATTTGTGTTTTGTTATCCGAGTATCACACTTGTATCACTTGGACTTGAGTTTCGATGATTGTGTTTCATGGTTGTATTTTTTGTGCACCATGCCTGCACCCACTGGAGATTTATATTTTGTGTATAGTTATTGCAGTAGATCTATGTTTTATACACCGCTAGATTGAGATTTATGATTTATGCATATCTATTGCACTTCGTATCGATTTGAACCTTCGTGGCACGTATTTATGGTTTCATGGATTCGATACCGTCGATTTGATTTCGTGCATGTTGTATGCACTTGCATTTACTTATGCACTCGGTATAGCTTATTTGTGCTTGCAATGCATTGATTCATGTTTTGTGCACACAGTTGCACACGTTTATGGTTCTATACACTTTGGTATACTCGGTGTTGTTTTAATACGCATTTGAGATATTAATGAATTTTCGTGCATTGGTTCCACCGGATTTGTATTTCATACATTGGTTGCACCGGATTTGTATTTCGTGCATTTATTGCAGTAGATTATGTTTTCGTGCGCGTCTGCACTTGATATTCGTTATCGTGCATACTATGCCACTGGATGTTTTGTGTGGACCTGACACACTTGATTGGATTTTCACGCACATTGGGCGCTTGATATGAGATTTTGTGCACACCGGGTGTACTCGATTGAGATTTTTATTCATGCATATTATTTGCACTTGGTTGAGATTGTCATGCACATCCGTTGCACTGGACATATGCTTTCACGCACACCTATTGCACTTAGTTTTGCTTTTGTGCATATTGTGGCACTTGTATTGAATTTGATTTTCCGTGCGCACCAGACGCATGTGATGTTGGATACGCCCTTTGAGGCTGATTTTATTTATGAGTATCGCGTTTTGATGATGGATACTATATTGTATAGTAGCCGAGCAGGGTTGGTCTGAGGACAGTGCCTGAGTACTTTTGCATGCATCAAAAGTTACCAAAGGTTTTCAAAAAGGAGCTATAGTCTCGCTATTTAGTACGTGTTCGCAAGTGACACGAAATTTTATAAAGAGAACCTTCTGGGTTATTTAAAAAATGCATGACGTATAATTTGAGCAAAACATATATAAGTATATATTGACTACTTGACAAATGATCGTCCGCCACTTGTGCCGTGAGTTACGCATAGCACGGTGATTTGGGAAAGATTTGGCATGAGTTATTTAGCTTTTAAAATGGTTTTGAATAGATGCGTGCTATATATGTATTATGATTTTGGCTATAGTGCATTTGAATTTCAGTAGTGGAATTCGATATTGTATTTCCTTTATAACTCCGATGATTGCGTGATACTTGACGGAGTTTGATTTTGAGTTCGTACTCGTTTTCAGGCGCACATGATGCGCTGTGGTATTTCTGTATCTTCCGTGATTTCGGAACCCCATTGATTTGAGCTAATTATTGAAATGTATTAATATTTGGGGAGTTAAATTTTAAATTCGGGGACCGAATTTCTTTAAGGGGGCAGACTGAAACATTTCAGAAATATAAAATATTGTTTTTGGAAATTTAATATTAAAATAATATATTTCGCGAAAACTATTCGATTTGCGAATAGAGATTTTTCGTAAAATGGTATAAGTATATACCAATATTTAGGAATTTATCGGAGATTAAAATGATTTATTTATTTTAAAGACATTTATCGGATTTTTAGCAAAATCCATATTTTTATATTTTGTTCATGACTTGTGCACCATGTCTTGTGCATGTTAAATGTTGTGTTTGCGAGTGTGTGTGTGACTTGTAAAATTTAAAAGAGAAAAGAAAAGCAAAGGAAAAGAAAAAAAAAAAGAGAAGGGTTTGAGTGCGAAAGGAATATGAGAAAGAAACAAAATAGATATTTTGATGTGAGAGTGAGCCTATGAGAGGGAGAGTGAGACTCAGCTACCCTATTCCTTTTTCCACATTGTTTTCTTAATGTTTTCTTCATCTCCTTCACTCCCACTCTACCACCATGCATCATCTCCATTTCCTCCTTTAAACCCTATGCCACTTTTGTTAAAAACATGCACAACATTATTCTAAATTCTTAGAACCATTCAAGTTTGGATTTTGAAGACTTTGGGCAACTCAAGAATTTCCTTTAGTTGCTAATGAGGTATAACTCTTCACTTTTAGATTGTAATCGTGTTAAATATCATAGTTTAGTTTAGAATTTGAGTTAATTAGGATATGTGATCTTAGAAAATTCTAAGTTGCTGTTAAGTGGTTAATTGAGCTTTAGTGAGTATTTTCAAGACCTTAGAGATTTCTTTAGAGGCCTGGAAATGAGTTTAGAACCCGATAGACAAATTTAGAATTTTCCCGTGTCGGTTTTGTGAAACCTCAAGGCCTACAGGGTATCTGGAGCTATCTGGGATTTTTCTTAGAAAATCAAACAAGTCCACTAATCTAGATAGACCACTAGAAGACTACCACAGAAGAACGAACCCAAAACTTCTCCTTGAGGCCGGCGAGCTCGGATTTATTAATGTCGTCACTATATTTTTGTTTGCTTCTGGTGTTGAGGTTCTGCCTGTAGCTCACTTACCCTATAACCTATCCCCTGTACTTGCTTGTTTAGTTCCCTTTTACCTGAGCCAAAATCTAGGAGTTGTTTGCGAATGCTTGGGCTAATGTTTTCCGATATGTGAAATCGCGGTTTTAGTATTTGGATTTTTATTCCGTCGTTTGACGTTTGTACGTTAACGAAGAGGGTTGTTTGGTTGTTTTTGCATGCGTAGGCTATAGGTTCTAACATATAAGCAATCCGTGTACCGTATCGGTTTTCAGACTTGATTTTAATAGTATTGCGATTGCGTATTGATTGTAATTACTTTCGCGTGGACTTCCGAGACGATGAAGCACATTGACTTCGGCTAAGCGAGGAGTTTAGCAGGTGAGTTGAGTTATATCTATGGGGGAAGTCGGTGGATGGCGTTTAGCACCCCCGCAACCATTGATATGGAAGATCGTTTTATAAATTATATATTTGATAACGGATATACTACGAGTTTAGGATAATCTTATTATAGGATTTAGTAAGATTTAGTGAAGAGATAATATGATAAAGTTGACACTAGTGAATATATATTGGCTTGAGAATAGGATATAGGTATATAAGATAACATGATATAGGAGAATATGAAATGAGAAGTGAATCATGTTAAGTATGAATTGATAATGATAGCATATGAGATCGAGATCGATAAACACGACACAAAATTGAGATAGAGGTGTTGTGAAATTAATAAGATATGACGTTTACACAAAAGTGATTTGAGATATAGGTGTATAAATTTAGTAGTATAATGAGTAATATGCCGTACGAGACCTTAGATCCGTACCCTTATTATTGTATAGGTCGATTGTAACGCTTCGAAAATCGTTTAAGCAGTTTTTCGATATTCGGTAAAATAATCAGTCTTTTCCGTAAAAAGTCAAAATAATTATTTTTCAATATAGGCCTAATTATACAAAATTTAGATAAGATATTCCTAGAAATTGGTCACTAAATTGTCACTTAAAATTTTTTAGTTATTTAAAAGTTTTTCCTTAATTAATTATTTTTAATATTATTTTAAGATTTTAAAAATACATTAAATTAGTGATAAATAAAAATTTAAATGGGTAAATTACACACTTAAGAACCATTATAAACTAAAATTTTGTGTTAACAAAAATTTTATCAAGACTTACCAAGAATTGTGGTTTTATGGTCAAAAAATAAAATAAAAATGAATTTTTTAATATGAAATGATGTGATATGCATTAATTGACCATAGAAGATACTTTTTGTGTGGAAATTTTCACACAACTCTTCCATTCTCCCCCCCACCCAGGACGAGCCTCACCTGCAGGTTCCCCCTAATTCTCCCCTCTCCTTTTCCTTCAAACTCCATCAAAAATCAACCAAAAATCCACAGAAATTCATAAATTCCTTCACAAATTCTAAGCAAATCCTAATTCTACCACTTCTCAAACCCTAATTTGTTAAAACATGAGGAAAAGAAGTATCTTTGGAGGCTAAGTGCAAGAGGATCAAAACTTGGGAGGTATAAGTTCTAATCAAGTTGTTAAATTGTAGTTTAAACATGTTAATTTAGAAGTTTAAAGTGTTAATTTCATTGTAATGGTTTGTTTTTGAAAATTCAAGAAAAGGTTTGAAAGTTTAGTAAGGGTTTGAAGCTTTGTAATTGGGTTAAAATTAGTATTGTGGCCATCTAATAGTTTGATGTGGATGTTTGTGCGATGTTGCGATTGCTATATCGTTAATTCGCGATGTTTGCATCGAAATTGCTATGTCAATGCTTACTAGGTTTTCTAAATTCTTAGAAGGTGAATTAATTGCGATATATTGACGATACTTTTTGCATCTACTACGACTTGTAGGGTGTGCGAATGCGGAGTTTAGTTTAGTCGGGTTTTAGTTTTGACGGTTGCACCGAAACGACGATTTTAGTTAAGGCTTAGTGATTTTCGTGTGTTTTCCGCGCACCGAGTGCACGTTGTGCCTAACTTGTCAGTGTTGATTCTTTTATTTTTGACTTGCATCATTTCTTGATGTGTAATCTTAAGTTTGTGTTATGCAATTTTAGGATCGGTTGCGGAAACATCGGACGCGTCGCGCAAAGGCAAAGCGGTGGTTGGATCAGATTAGCGAGGCGTCCGAGTGAGTAAATGTATACATCTATGGGGAAATCGTCTGGATGGCGTGAGACGCCCCATAGTTAGGATCACTTTATTACTTGTAAACTATATGCGTAGTTTGTTAGTTAACCATATCATTCATATACATACCCATCTAGTTATTCGTCTGCTGGCATTGCATGGATATCTATATACCTATGTGTGATATCACCCCTTAGGACACTTACACCATTGCTATTGGCTCATGTTGCATGTGCACTATTCATATGAATACACACGCCTTGGTAATTGACATGTCACGAGCACTTTAGAACCTGCTTAGTTTAATATCACCACCTGCATCATACATGATACATTGAATTGCATAACATGTATATACCTTACATCATCATCATGCTTATATAGATTCCTAGTCATAAATCAATTGCATACCTTTGATATCATAAACATTTATCATATAAAACATGTTAGGTATTATGATTTTCTTGAGGATTTCAGTATTGATGAGATTCCTGGATTTTGGGGGAAAACCGCAAGAATTTAACAAAAACTTATTATCATCATTTTTAAAATAAAGTTGCAGTTTTCTCGTGATGTATGTGTCGTCCACCATGAGTTTTTATGTTTTCTGTTGGATTTTGAGACTCGATTCGAGGAGTGGATGAACCGTCTCGGGTACATGGTGGGCCCAGTATGGTACCCAGGGGTAAGAAGATCAAGTTGTAGACGATGAGCCTGGCATGGGAAGACTACGTACCGGTGATGTCTGGCGCGGCAGATATCCGGAGGATAACAACCGTTGTCGTGAGATTGATGATATGGGCCGATCCGGACTGACGGAGGCCGAGGTATTGAGACATTGATATAGTGAGACATTAAGACAGATATATCTCCATATTTGGTGTCGATGCTTGACACGGTTTTCGGATGATTTCATTGATGGTACTTTGGCTTTTGTACAGATATTTTTTTTAAGTTAAGAATGCAAAGATCATCCTATTTAAAAGTTTAAAGATTTCGTATTAATTTTGCATCCATGTGCATACATATTAGTAGCATCGCATTATAGTTAGATATGCAGATTGCGACGCATTTGTGTGCATTCTTACGATAGCCTTATTAGATATTATATTCTACTCATGAGCTGGCAAATCACCCCCGTTGTACCACAGTGTCTTGCAGGTCGGACCCGTCAGCCTTATAGCGGCGGGCTTATCTTATCATCGGCTTCTTTGCTCAGACTCGCGACATTGCTCGTAGGTGGGTTGCGAAGACACTTTATCTCTTTTTGTACTATCATTGTATCTAGTATTCTCCATCTACCACTTCTTATTTGTATATGCGACCTAGTGATGAGACTGAGAGTTTTGTGTATATGTGGTTTCTCTAGGGTCGAGCTCACTTGAGCCGACGTTGTGTTTTTCTTATATTTGCATTTCTTTATGCTTATTTTCTTGATATTGCATATATATTGCGTGTGGTTGTGATCCGCCTTGGGCGAAGAGCTAGCTCCCACTTGGGGATGCCATTTCGTTATTACAGGTTTATATATCTTGTTGTACCCATTTTGGGGGCTTGTATTTATAAAGTAGACTCTGCCAAAATTTTAGGAAAAATTTTGATGTTTTTAGAAAGGGGTTAATACAACTTAATTGATTTTTAAGTCGTTTTCATAAATGGTTTTCCTTCACTCTTATTGACTTTGGTTTAAATTTTCTGGGTTTTGGCTGACTTAGGTTACGTTACACCTTTAGATGTCTCGTAATTTAAGTACCAGTCATGTTCCGTACTTTCGGGTCGTGACAAAGTTGGTATCAGAGCCGGTCCCTCAAAAGTAGGTCTGTGGTTCGAGGACGAACCATTGTTCTATGTGGGGGCAATGCAATACCCCAGGTGGAGTTGGGGATGAATACCACCTACCCCGTAAGAAGTGAGGTGTTATCCGGTATCGAGGTGAGGATGTAACCGATACGGATGCACACGGGGACCCACCAGAACAATGGGGAGTATCGAATTCCATTCCAAAAGAGGGCACGATCTGAACTATAAATGGAATGATACCACTCTTATAACACAGAGGCGCCTTTTGGATGAATCGGAACACCGGAGTTTGAAGAACTCCGTAGCTAAGCGTGCTTGAGCCAGAGAAATTCTGGGATGGGTGACCTAGTACGAAGTAGCCCCGGGTTCATTCAAAAGGACAAAACCGTGCGGCTTTTGACAGAGCGGACAATACCATCTGTGTTTGGGGGTGCGTCGTGACAAAGTTGGTATCAGAGCGTAGGTTTTACCTTTCTGAGTGTAGGACGACCCTTGGTAGATGGAGTAGGTGACTTAAGCAAAGTGGCGTAGCGTGGGTATGTTCCACGACATACTTACGATACGGTACTCCGTCTAAGTGTCCTTAGGATATAATTTCCTGTATTTCCTCCTTGATTCCATGCATTCCTCGATTCAATTGCAATGTTCTTATCGCTCATGTTTCTTATTCCAGCTTCGATGCCGCCAAAGACTACGAGAGCTCAGCGGGCTGCCGCTAGGGATGAGCTTCGAGCAGGCTCGTCTGAGGTGAGGATCGAGCGGGATGATACGCCTACCCCTCACGGCCAGATTGATCCGCCATCTCCAGACCGTATTGCCAGATTAGAGGCCGGTATGCAGGAGTTGCGACAGATGATGGGATCGTTAGTTAAGTCCAGTCGGGTACAGAGATCCGAGGAAGTTCCTTCCACCGCACAGACCACGATTGTACCTGCTGCCCAGATGGTTACTCCTGCTACTACTGCGACTATCCCTGTTTCACTACAGGAGTTTATGAGACTGAGACCTCCAGCTTTTACCGGTACGGATGCGACAGAGGACCCACAGGCATTTCTTGATAGGATGGCTAGGATTTGCCGTTCATTGAGGTGTTCTGATGATAGATGGATGGAGTTCGTGAGTTTTCGTCTGGAGGGCCTTGCCTAGATGTGGCCTTACTTTTGCAGGAGGTATTTCTGAATCTCCTGTCATTTCTGGGCCGAAGCGGATTCGTACTGATACGCCAGCTCAGCGGCAGATAGGTAGAAACCGTTATAGGTTCTTTTCGGGAGATGGTGGCGGCAGAGGATTGAGACAGGGTCAGTTAATTTGGTTCATATCCGCAGACCCAGCAGTCATCGCCAGGATGTTTTCGGTGCGGGAGTCAGTACCATCGTGTCAGAGACTGTACCATGGGGCGCCAGGGCATGGCGACAGTCCCACATGTGACCTTACCACCTCCTCAGAGAGCTCTACTTCCTACCCCTGATGATGCTCCACGCCAGCCAGATGCTCCTAGAGGTCATGGGCGTGGCAGTCCGGTTCAGAGGGGACGAGGCAACAGAGGCAGAGGCAGAGGCAGAGGACAGCCAGCTATTAATGGTGGACAGGCCCGAGCGTTCGCGTTGACTCCTCAGGATGCATAGGCATCCAATGCCGTTGTGACAGGTACTCTGCCTGTATGTTCTTTTGATTCACGGGTATTATTTGATCCAGGCTCCACACATTCTTATGTATCCACATACTTTGCACCGAGGTTGGGCTGAGAGTCTTCTTCGTTAGATCAGCCGTTTGTCATTATTACTCCGGTAGGCGAGTCGTTTGTTGCCCGTTTTGTGTACCGATCGTGTCCCGTTCGCATCGGGGAGAGAGATTCTTCAGTTGATCTGATTCTCCTCGATATGCTGGACTTCAACGTTCTTCTTGGTATGGACTGGCTAGCCACCTGTTATGCATCTATGGACTGCCGTGAGAAGGCAGCCAGATTTAGTTTTCCTGGTGAGCCGGTTCTTGTTATTCAGGAAGATCGTAGCGCTACCCTTCCCAGCTTAATTTCTTCTCTCCGTGCTGGTCAGCTCTTGCAGAAAGGGTGTCAGGGATTCTTAGCCTATGTTTTTGATACTAGCGCCACAGAGGTTCCGTTGGACCAGGTCCCTGTTGTGAGAGAGTTTCCTGATGTATTCCCTGACGAGCTGCCTAGTCTGCCACTAGAGCGCGAGATTGAGTTCTGCATCGACTTGATCTACGGCACGGGGCCTATCTCTATACCGCCTTATCGGATGGCCCCGACGGAGCTTAGAGAGCTGAAGGATCAGTTACTGGACTTGCTGGATAAAGGGGTTATCCGACCGAGTGTGTCACCTTGCGGTGCTCCCGTCCTGTTTGTTAAGAAGAAGGACGACAGTATGCGCTTATGCATTGATGATCGTCAGCTGAACCGGGTTACTGTGCGGAACAGATATCCCCTACACCGCATTGACGGCTTATTTGATAAGCTCCAGGGTGCGGGGCATTTCTCGATGGTTGATTTACGGTCAGGTTATCACTAGTTGCGGGTTCGTAAGGAGGATATTCCGAAGACCGCTTTCCGTACACGTTATGGTCATTATGAGTTCTTGGTGATGTCGTTCGGGCTCACCAGTGCCCCAGCAGCATTTATGGACTTGATGAACCGTGTATTCAGGCCGTATCTTGATTAGTTCATCATTTTGTTCATTGACGACATCTTGGTTTATTCTCAAAGCCGGGAGGAGCACGAGCAGCACTTGCGTATCACATTGCAGACTTTGAGGGAGCATCAGCTGTTCGCCAAATTTTCCAAGTGCGTATTTTGGCTAGACAGTGTCGACTTCTTGGGTCATGTGGTGATGAGAGATAGTATTTGTGTAGACCCGAAGAAGATCGAGGCAGTTCAGCATTGACCTAGACCGGTATCAGTTATAGAGGTTCGCAGCTTTTTAGGTCTGGCCGGCTTTTATCGACGTTTTGTCCAGGACTTCTGCCGTATTGCTGCACCGTTGACTGGGTTGACCCGGAAAGGGGTTCCTTTCGATTGGACCCAGGCATGTGAGGATAGTTTCCAGCAGTTGAAGACTCGTCTCACTACTGCACCAGTGTTATCATTGCCTTCAGGATCGGGCGGTTTCGTGGTATATTGTGATGCTTCTCGAGTGGGGCTGGGCTGTGTATTAATGCAGCACGACAGAGTTATCGCTTATGCTTCTCGGCAGTTGAGGAAACACGAATAGAACTACCCTACTCATGATTTAGAGATGGCTGCAGTGGTATTTGCACTTAAGATCTGAAGACATTACCTATACGGCGAGTTGTGCCAGATATTCACTAACCACAAGAGCTTGAAGTATATCTTTCAGCAGCGAGATCTAAATCTGTGACAACGTCGTTTGATGAAGTTGGTGAAAGATTATGACTGCGAGATTTTATACCATCTGGGCAAGGCGAATGCGGTGGCGAATGCGGTAGCAGATGCTTTGAGTAGGAGGCCCGGAGGTAGCCTATCTTGTTTGAGCGCAGTACAGATGGAGTCGACGGTGGATTGGCAGGTTTTATGTGACAGTAGAGTGCAGTTCGAGTTTACTCCTACAGAGGGACAGCTGGCCCATTTCAGAGCACGCCCACAGTTACTCGACAGTATCCGCGAGGCACAGTCCGGCGATGCCCGTATTTTAGAGATTATCGAGTAGATTCGGCAGGGCAGAGTTTCCGAGTTCGTGATTGATGATTAGGGGATACTTCGATTTAGGACTCGACTATGTGTACCAGATTCTGAGAGACTGAGGCATGATATCCTTGAGGAGGCACATAGATCAGTGTACAGTGTGCATCCAGGTTCCACCAAGATGTACCGTGATATGAGAGAGGTTTATTGGTGGGACGGGATGAAGAAGGATGTTACAGACATTGTATCGAGATGCCTGACTTGTCAGCAAGTCAAGGCGTAGCACCAGAGGCCACCTGGCGAGTTACAGCCTTTGCCCATTCCTTAGTGGAAGTGGGAACAGGTCTCCATGGACTTCATTATGGGTCTACCCAGGACCAGTCGAGGGTATGACTCTATTTGGGTGATTGTGGATCGACTGACGAAAGCGGCCCACTTCCTTCCAGTGAAGACCACTTTTGGATTTGCTCAGTAAGCCCAGGTTTATATTGATGAGATCGTGTGACTGCATGGCGTCCCGACTTGCATTATGTCCGACCGGGGCACCCAGTTTACCAGCCGATTATGGCAGAAACTTCAGGAGGCTTTAGGCACCCGATTGAGTTTTAGCACCGCTTTTCATCCGCAGACTGACGGTCAGTCAGAGCGTACTATTCAGACTCTTGAGGACATGCTCAGAGCTTGTGTTTTAGATTTCGGTGGTAGCTGGGATCGCCATTTGCCCTTGATCGAGTTCTCCTACAATAATAGCTTCCAGGAGACGATTCAGATGGCACCTTTCGAGGCTCTATATGGGAGGAGATATCGATCGCCTATATGTTGGACAGAGCTTAAGGAGAGCAGTATTTTGGGGCCGCAGATCGTACAGGAGACGACCGAAAAGATACAGCTAATTCGGGACAGGATGAGAGCGGCCCAGAGTAGGCAGAAATCATATGCTGACAGGCGCCGTCGCCAACTCGAGTTTTCTGTTGGCGATCATGTTTTCCTGAGGGTCTCTACGATGAAGGGTGTGATGAGATTTAGGCGGAAAGGGAAGCTTAGTCCCAGATATGTTGGTCCCTTCGAGATCCAAGAGCGTGTCGGTTCAGTGGCCTATCGGTTAGCTCTTCTGCCCAGCTTCCCCGATGTTCACCCAGTGTTTCATGTTTCAATGCTTCGCAAGTACCTTCATGAACCTTCCCATATGATTTAGCACCAGACGATCCAGCTGGAGCGCGATCTTTCATTCACCGAGTAGCCGGTGGTCATTTTGGATCGACAGGTGAAGAAATTGAGGTCAAACGTTATACCGGCCGTCAAGGTTCTTTGGCGTGGCCCGAACAGCGAGGAGGTCACCTGGGAGACCGAGGATGAGATGAAGAAGAAATATCACCATCTTTTTGAAGGTACACGTAGTTAAATTCTAAATTCGGGGACCGAATTTCTTTAAGGGGGAAAATTGTAACATTTCGAAAATCGTTTAAGCAGTTTTTCGATAATCGGTAAAATAATCAGTCTTTTCCATAAAAAGTCAAAATAATTATTTTTCAATATAGGCCTAATTATAAAAAATTTAGATAAGATATTGCTAGAAATTGTTCACTAAATTGACACTTAAAAATTTCTAGTTTTTAAAATATTTTTCCTTAATTAATTTTTTTTAATATTATTTTAAGCTTTTAAAAATACATTAAATTAGTGATAAATACAAATTTAAATGGATAAATTACACAATTAAGAACCATTATAAACTAAAATTTGGAGTTAACAAAAATTTTATCAAGACTTACTAAGAATTGTGGTTTTATGGTCAAAAAATGAAATAAAAATGAATTTTTTAATATGAAATGATGTGATATGCATTAATTGACCATAGAAGATACTTTTTGTGTGGAAATTTCCACACAACTCTTCCATTCTCCCCCTCCCACACCCAGGCCGAGCCTCACCTGCAGGTTCCCCCCAATTCTCCCCTCTTTCTTTCCTTCAAACTCCATCAAAAATCTACCAAAAATCCACAAAAATTCACAAATTCCTTCACAAATTCTAAGCAAAACCTAATTCTACCTCTTCTCAAACCTTGATTTGTTTAAAACATAGGGAAAAGAGGCATCTTTAGAGTCTAAGTGCAAGAGGATCAAAACTTGGGAGGTATAAGTTCTAATCAAGTTGTTAAATTGTAGTTTAAACATGTTAATTTACAAGTTTAAAGTGTTAATTTCATTGTAATGGTTTGTTTTTGAAAATTCAAGAAAAGGTTTGAAATTTTAGTTAGGGTTTGAAGCTTTGTTATTGGGTTAAAATTAGTGTTGTGGCCATCTAGTAGTTTGAAGTGGATGTTTGTGCGATGTTGCGATCGCTATATCGTTAATTCGCGATGTTTGCATCGAAATTGCTATGTCAATGCTTACTAGGTTTTCTAAATTCTTAGGAGGTGAATTAATTGCGATATATTGATGATACTTTTAGCATTTACTATGACTTGTAGGGTGTGTGAATGCGTTGTTTGGTTTAGTCGGGTTTTAGTTTTGACAGTTGCCCCCAAACGACGATTTTAGTTAAGGCTTAGTGATTTTCATGTGTTTTCCACGCACCGAGTGCACGTTGTGCCTAACTTGTCAGTGTTAATTCTTTTATTGTGTGACTTGCGTCATTTCTTGATGTGTAATCTTAAGTTTGTGTTATGCAATTTTAGGATCGGTTGCGGAAATATCGGACGCGGCGCGCAAAGGCAAAGCGGTCGTTGGATCAGATTAGCGAGGCATCCGGGTGAGTAGATGTATACATCTATGGGGAAATCATCTGGATGGCGCGAGGCGCCCTATAGTTAGGATCACTTTATTACTTGTAAACCATATGCATAGTTAGTTAGTTAACTATATCATTCATATACATACCCGTCTAGTTATTCGTCTGCTAAAATAGCGTGGATATCTATATACCTATGTGTGATATCACCCCTTAGGACACTTAAACCATTACCATTGGCTCATGTTGCACGTGCACTATTCATGTGAACACACACGCCTTGGTAATTGACATGTCACGAGCACTTTAGAACCTGTTTAGTTTAGTATCACCACTTGCAACATACATGATACATTGAATTGCATAGCTTGTATATACCTTACATCATCATGATGCTTATATAGATTCCTAGTCACAAATCAATTGCATACCTTTGATATCATAAACATTTATCATATACAACGTGTTGGGTATTATGATTTTCTTGAGGATTTCAGTATTGATGAGATTTCTGTATTTTGGGGGAAAACCGCTAGAATTTAACAAAAACTTATTATCATCATTTTTAAAATAAAGTTGCGGTTATCTCGTGATGCATGTGCCGTCCACCATGAGTTTTCATGTTTTCTGTTGGATTTCGAGAGCCGATTCGAGAAGTGGATGAACCGTATCGGGTACATGGTGGGCTTGGTATGGTACCCCGGGGCAAGAAGACCGAGTTGTAGACGATGAGCCTGGCAAGGGAAGACTACCTACCGGTGATGTCTGGCGCGGCAGATATCCGGAGGATACCGACCGTTGTCGTGAGATTGATGATATGGGCCGATCCGGACTGACGGAGCCCGAGGTATTGAGACATTGATATAGTGAGACATTGAGACAGATATATTTCCATATTTGGTGTCGATACTTGACACGGTTTTCGGATGATTTCATTGATGGTACTTTGGCTTTTGTACAGATATTTTTTTAGGTTAAGAATGCAAAGATCATCGTATTTAAAAGCTTAAATATTTCGTATTAATTTTGCATCCATGTGCATACATATTAGTAGCATCGCATTATACTTAGAAATGCTGATTGCGACGCATTTGCGTGCATTCTTACGATAGCCTTATTAGATGTTATATTCTACTCACGAGCTGGTAACTCACCCCCGTTGTGCCACAGTGTCTTGCAGGTCGGACCCGTCAGCCTTGTAGAGGTGGGGTTATCTTATCATTGGCTTCTTTGCTCAAACTCACGACATTGCTAGTAGGTGGGTTGCGAGGACACTTTATCTCTTTTTGTACTATCATTGTATCAAGTATTCTCCATCTACCACTTCTTATTTGTATATGCGACCTAGTGATGAGACTGAGAGATTTGTGTATATATGGTTTCTCTGGGGTCGACCTCACTTGAGCCGACGTTATGTTTTTCTTATCTTTGAATTTCTTTATGCATATGTGCTTGATATTGCATATATATTGCGTGTGGTTGTGATCCGCCTTGGGCGAAGAGCTAGCTCCCGCTTGGGGATGCCATTTCGTTATTACAGGTTTATATATCTTGTTGTACCCATTTTGGGGGCTAGTATTTACAAAGGAGACTCTGCCAAAATTTTCGGAAAAATTTTGATGTTTTTAAAAAGGGATTAATTCAACTTAATTGATTTTTAAGTCATTTTCATAAAAGGTTTTCCTTCACTCTTATTGACTTTGGTTTAGATTTTCTGGGCTTTGGCTGACTTAGGTTACGTTACGCCTTTAGTCGTCTCGTAATCTAAGTGCTAGTCACGTTCCGTACCTTCAGGTCATGACATCGATAGATTCCCTATTCTGTTTGATGACCCCGTACGATGGATCACCGTACGCGAAGAGATGTTCCAGATAATTGATCCGCGCTAGTGATTTGAGGATGATGATCGATGATTATTGTCATATCGGATGTTATGGGGAGGGATCGCCATTATAAAAATTGCCACATGAACCATACCTATTTTCGATGTGTATCGTGTAAAAAGTGACTGTATGATTCTTGTGTAGGTAGATATACCCATTTACTGTTCAGATTGTGTAAGATATCATTCTTTGTATGATACCTATCATGTTTCCAGTATTTAATGTTATATGATATCATTGCTAGTACACCTGCACAATTACCATTGATGCATATGTTACACTTATACAGATTTGCCGGCTCACACATATTCATCATTGGTACTGAAGGGTTGCTAGGCACACGCACAAGGGTCTACGAGGCATCAACAATGCCCGATTTAAAAATTAGCCGTGCCGAACAACCCAAAGCCGGATCTTTAAACTAGAGATTAGGTGAAAACTAGCATGTTAAACACTTTAACACTAAGTGAGAGGGATTACGGCCTTTGTAGATCTGGTCCTTCTCTTCTTAAGCTTCGTGTTGAGGTCCCTTCGCTGCGATCATCGTATTCCGGACTCTCGAGAGGCTCCACGAAGAGTATGATGCAAACTTGCTTCCGATCTTCGATAACAAAGATGATCTTCCATGAAGTTTCATTAACACAAGCTAACACTTACTAAATGAAGTGAACACTCTCATCTAAAGAGCAAGGGTAGATAAGGATGATGAAGTAGGATTTTTGCTCTCATTTGTTTTCTTATTCTCACTCATTTTTCATCACATTAACAAAGCTAGAAAGCTTTTCAACAAGGAACTCAAGGATGATGAAGGGTAGCTAGGCACACGCACAAGGGTCTATGAGGCATAAACCATGCCCGATTTAAAAATTAGCCGTGCCGAACAACCCAAAGCCGGATCTTTAAACTAGAGATTAGGTGAAAACAAGCATGTTAAACACTTTAACAATAAGTGAGAGGGATTACAACCTTTATAGATCTGGTCCATCACTTCTTAAGCTCCGTGTTGAGGTCCCTTCGCTGCGATCATCGTATTCCGGACTCTCGAGAGGCTCTACGAAGAGTTTGATGCAAACTTGCTTCCGATCTTCGATAACAAAGATGATCTACCTTGAAGTTTCATTAACACAAGCTAACACTCACTAAATGAAGTGAACACTCTCATCTAAAGGGAAAGGGTAGACGAGGATGCTGAAGTAGGATTTTTGCTCTCATTTGTTTTCTTATTCTCACTCATTTTTCATCACATTAACAAAGCTAGAAAGCTTTTCAAGAAGGAACTCAAGGAAGAAGATGAATGAATAATGATTGAATCCTTTTGTGATGAATAATGAAAAGATAATCATGATGAATAATGCAACCATGGTTGAATAAACCTTTGTAGAGATTTAACTAAGGCTAGGGTTTGGGTTGGGTTAAAGCGTGAGTCATTTGAAAATATCATAGCAAAAACAAAAAAAAAACTTCTAGAAGCATCAAGAAGGAACTAACCCAAAACAAACCCTAACCTTGTTTAATCTCCACTGAACATGTTGCATTAGTTATCTTATCATGTTAAAATATTATATATCACATATATAATATTTATTGTAACAAAATAAAATAATACAATTAATATATATCGCATATATATCAATGTATTACCCGAGTGAGAAAAAGAATCGTTTAGTGAGCTAATATTAGTTAATGTAATTTAATATATCAAATATCTAATTGTACATTAAATTATCGAATCAACACTTGATCCGACAATCCGGCTATATCGCATATAACCGACTAATATCTCACTTACCGATTCATCGACTCAACACTTGATCCGATGACCCGGCTGATATCAAATATCGCGAGAATAGAATACGGTATCTCAAATCGCATTATCCTCGGTCCCGAACATATAAAATATGTGCTCCTACTCCGTTTTTCCTGAGCCAAGAAACCTCTATGTAGGACTCTAAAGAATCGTCAATACGCCGGCAGTAGGTGATGATCAGATCAAACACCCACAAGTTGCAAGCGGTCCGCTAAACGTAACAGCCACCCAGGTATTGAACGCTCAGAAGATCAACAAGCAAGCCTGTACATTCTCTTGTGAATCCAATCAGTAACACTCCCGTACAGTCCGGTCTCGTCGTCTGATATGTCGCATATCTCACCTAGGGGTGGTAAACGTCAGACCCCAGTAGCTCGATAAGTCGTGTCGATATGAGGTCTATAGCAGTGCGAGAAACTACTGGTAACACTTACCAGTAAATCTCAGCAACCCTGGCCAGGGATTTCCAGTTATAGTCAATCGAACACAGCACAACATCAACTCCCTATACCGAGAGAGACGAATCCCCTCCTATCGCTCATTGCCTCCATATGATTCGGGCCTGTACCAAAAAGCCACCTTTTTGCATGCCCTCTTGGACGTGGTATGATGGAAATCAAAGCACAGTGGGAATCACACTAGACTTTATGACGATCTCGGGTCAACAGACTACTCTGTACCAGTGTCACCGGAGAACTGCATCTGACGTGAGGTATAATACCATCTGGGAGTTCTCGGCGAGTCCGTCCAGTGTACCCAGTCTCTACTGAGCATCGGTACACCATCCATGATGTCAAACACCGATGGATATGGGATCATCCATCGCCCATCATATGGGTCAAGATGCGTATACGCTAGTCTACTCTGGCGCATCGATACCCTGTCTCAATACACACTCGACTAGGAACAGTTATAGGATGTACTCGTCGACTACCTTGGCCCCACTAGTATGATCTCATCATAGTCCCAGTAGTCGAGTACATATCCTAAGGGCTTTATCAACATGTAACATAGAGACAATCAGAGTACATGTTAAGATAAAGTACAACCAGATAGCATACTATCATGTCGAGCAAGAAAGTCCTCCCTATATATGTCCAAGCATCCATTACAATATATATCGTAGGTACAGTAATGGCCTCTAGGGCAAACATATAACTAACAATCTCCCACTTTCACTAGGGCCATCTGTTGTGGTATCGCATACCCAACAATTAGCTGTGGTTGTAGTATCTCATACTCAACCATCCCATAAAAGTCTCTACTGGGAAAAAGGCCTTTGTGAGTGGATCCGCGCTGTTGTCCTCTGTGTCTACTCTCCTAACCTCGATCTCCCTGGAGATCAACCATCTCCATGATCAGGTGATACTGCCTAAAAATTATATCTGGATTTCTGATGGGACGGTAGTTCCTTGGCTAAAGCCACAACTCCATTGTCACACAATGGTAGGAACGAAGTTCATCTCATGAACTTATATATATCCAGACTGCCTCTTTGGTAGCATCCTTGGTAACGATGTATCTTGCCTTTAATCATCTAGTAAGTCACGGTATCTAGCTTGGAACTCTTCCAACATACCGTCCCTCCACTGAGGGTAAAGACAATGCCGGCGACTGACATTCAGTCGTCCTTATCACCCTGAAACCTTTCCAGTGATTCTCCCCAGGATCGATTGATACCATCTCACTACAACTAGTGAGTATCCTAACATCCAATTAGATCTATCTCATAGATCCAAAACCCAGGATTTAGGAGGTATCACTTTGATCCTATATGGAGAATCCTTGTGATAAGCGGAGATTAACCGAGCGTAGCATAGGAAACTCCTTCCCCATGAAGAGTATGTCATCCACGTACTCTACGAGGATGATGACCATACTCCCTACTAACTTTTTGTATATACAAGGTTCATCTACCATTTTGATGAATTCAATCTCTTTGACTACCACATCAAAACAGATGTTCCAACTCCGCGATGCCTGCTTTATCGCATAAAACATCTTGCACACGTTTCCGCTGCTCCTACTTTCTACGAAGCCCTCTGGCTGTGTACTTATAGACGCTCTCTTCCAAAACATCATTTAGAAAAGCAGTCATGACACCCAACCGCCAGAAATCGTAGTCATGGTATGTAGCCGTGGCAAGTAGGATCTGGATGGACTTAAGCATAGCTTTGAAAGTCTCAACTTTTCCATGTACACCAAGTAATCTTCTCAAGATATATTTGCTCCTGATAGGGATTTAACCCTTCAGATAAAGCAACCAAAGTCCATACTTTGTTGGTGTATAAGGATTCCATCTCAGATCGATAAGCATCCAGCCATTCTTACAGAGTCCCACTCCTGATTGCCAGCCCGAAACTAGTTGGGTCATCATCTCATGATGCAATCCTCACTCCTACTGTCATAGAGAAACCGAAGTATCTCTCAAGTGGGTGAGGAACCCTACTAGATCGGCGGAGAGGCTGAGGTTCGTTGGAAACTATTGAATTCTTTGGTTCTACCAAATCATCTGCTGTAGTTTGTATAGCTGGAACCTTTCCAGTTCTACAGAATAGAACTTGCCTCAAGCTTGTCCGGATTTTTCTTTTCAGACATAGTCCGGACAACCCCAAATCTTAACAATCTTAAGATATGGGCTCTTCCCATTCCATATCACATATGAAGTGGTAGGTAACTGATTTGATTTGAACCCTATTCAATAGATATGCAACTTCTCAAGTGCATAACTCCCAAAAGGAAATAGGAAACTCAGTAGTACTCATCATAGAGCACACCTGTCATGACCCGAAAGTACGGAACGTGACCGGCACTTAGATTACAAAGCGTCTAGAGGCGCAACGTAACCTAAGCAAGCCGAAGCCCAGAAATCTAAACCATAAAAAGAAGAAGTAAAGGAAAATATGTAGAAAACAAGTTCAAAAGAAACATCCAATTTTCTCAAAAATTTCGGCAGAGTCTCCTTTATAAAAACTGGCCCCAAAACGGGTACAAACAAGTATAAATACATATAAACAATAAAAAGGCATCCCCAAGCGGGAGCTAGCTCTACGCCAACAGGAGGAAAAAACCACACCAATGCACAATAGTATACAACGCCAAAGGGCGAGGCTCAAAACTTAAAAGTAAACAATTCCACCAGATACCATAATAATACAAGCGCGACTCTAAGGTCGAAATAAATAACGGGTCCAGTAAACTTATCAAGTAATACAAGTTTGGTTAATGGAGCTTTCTAGATACAAATGAAATAATAAAAGTACAATGGCGGTCCAGATACAAGTGAACCAACCTACCGTGCAAATCACATGAATGAAAAGATGTGCCAGCAAGCTGCCAGGAAAACCAGTACATCGAACCTGGAATAAAATTTGGCACAACGGGGGTGAGTTGCCAACTCGTGAGTAGAAGATATCTGCGAAAAGTAATCGAATGCACGACGCTATCCTAGGTCAAAATAATATACTAATATACTACTAGTCATCAAGTAAGACAGGATAATAAGCTACATGTAAGTGCAAAAGCTCCGTGCTCGTGTCAGTGCCTCATATAGTACTATGTCATGTGAATGAGTATGCATACACCATGAATGTAAAATAACCAATCCTGAAATCTATATATATCCGTATAAGAAATCTTTAGCTTTTATCATGGTAAAATGTGTAAAGAAATCTGAAATATCAATGATGAAATCCATGGAAATCCGTGTCAAGCATCGACACAAAATATGTAAATCTCAAGTCTCAATACCTCATAATCTCAATGTCTCATAGTCTCAATATCTCGGGCTCCGTCAGTCCGGATCGGCCCATATCATCAAATCTCACGACAACGGTCGGTATCCTCCGGATATCCGCCGCGCCAGACATCACCGGTAGGTAGTCCTCCCCTGCCAGGCTCATCATCTACAACTCGATCTTCTTGCCCCGGGTACCATACCGGGCCCACCATGTACCCGAGACGGTTCATCCACTCCTCGAATCGGGTCTCGAAATCCAACAGAAAATATGAAATCTCATGGTGGACGACACATACATCTCGAGAAAACCGCATCTTATGTTTTTAAAAAGAGAGGAGGAAAGAGAGAAGTTTTTTATATATTCTTGTGGTTTTCCCCAAAAATCCAGAAATCTCATAGAAATCCAAAATCCCAAAATCATGAGTAAGTATATGATAAGTGTCGGCATATGCCCCATAATACTGCATGATAACATGAAAATGCGAATGCATGAAATGTCTAAGTAATAAATACCATGTCTATACTAACACCAGAGTGTAATCACAATATTATATCGATCTAGCTATTAGCTGATTATATCATTAAAAGATAATATGATCTAAAGTGTACGTGACATAGCAATTACCGATGATGATGTGTGTGAGCCGGCAAATAAGTGTGCGTGGAATATGCGCATCATCGGTAATGGTGCTGGTGTCCTAACAGGCAAAGTTTTATACTGATTATAGAAACATAAGTATGAACATGCAATATTATGATTACGGTATGAATGTAAAGACGGATGTGTAATAACCACTCATCTGTGATATACAAGTAAAACTACAACTATATGACTCGAACTTACACTAGTGTCCATCTAACCTCGTAAGGAACTAAACCTAAGAAACTAGTCGATAAGAATTAGGAGTACACCTAAAGTCTGAATCCATATCTCTACTAGTCGGCGATCCAGCCTCAATAGCGTCACGTACGTAGTACGGCTTTCTCGAATCAAGAGTGCGGATCAATCATCATATCAATGCCTCGTACGGTAAAGTCCATCGTACGGCATCCCAATATCGGGGTACGGGTCAAGTATTACCTACGTGTCTCATCATTCGTATAATATCATTATCAACACATGTCATGATCAAGGTGCTATACTGTAATCGCATACATCAATCATATACTATTTCCAGCATAAATATACATCGTTAATTTATCCTCAGAAATATCATGTATATGTATCATATTGTGATTAAGTCACACTTAGATCATATCGTAATCAAGTCACACCTATATGATATAGTAATCATGTTACACATATATCATATCGAAATCAAGTCAAATCTATATGATGTCATAATCAAGTCACACATATATCATATCAGAATTTCAGGCACAGGTTACGGTCCGGGTTCTATTTTAGAGTCCCATGTACTTCAATATCATCACCACCCTTTATTATTGTTCATGTATACAAATCCATTATCTCATTTTCTAATGATTCGCTAACAGCATAACACGACTGTATATCCAAGAATCATGGCATCAGCCCAGTTATATTGTTTCATCCCCGTGTATCATATCACATCCTTGTATCACATATACGTATTGTGTATATATATATACCTACACCTAGTCCTATATAAATATATATATATATATACATACACGTATACACCACGTCGAGTCTCAGTGTGTGCGTGTATGTATATCTACCTGAAACCTACGAATCTCTTCCAAGGTATTCATCCTCTGGTATGGTCTTTCTAAATCAGTCTAGTCCAACCTAGGTTCATTACTAGGGTCATACTCATCAAGAATCTAAGGTCACGTCTGGCTTCCTAATGACAATAAGTACTGTCTCTATTCTACGTTTGCAGGGGTGCTAAACGCCATCCACCCGACTTCCCCCCTTAGATATACATCTACTCACCTGGTCCTTGTCTGCCGAAAACGATGTCGACCTCCTCTTCTTCCTCGTCCGAAGTCCACGTGAGGGGTACCTATATGCAAACACATATAATATCGTAAACTGAATCACGGAAAACATCAAAACGACCCACGAAACGAGCATAGGTTAAAACCTATGTCCCGCTCATGCAAAATAACCAAATATCGCTCGATATCGGCGTTCAAACGCCGATTGATCGAGATAAGCATCAACAAACAACTCATAGTTATAAAACTCATTACTTATAATATAAAACATGATTTAATTCATCGAAACCCTAAAAATCGATCAAATCGTCCGATTTCGAAAAACCCGAAAAGGCCAATTTACCGTTTTACATCAAAACTTGATGTTTAAAAGAAACTAATGGTCATAATATTCATTAAATAACCTAACTAGATTATATAAACAATTACCATATTTTTAACACCCTAATTTATATAAGTTTGGAAATTCTAGTTTGTAAACTTGCCCGATTTCGGTATTTTTAAGCAAAACTTCACCATATCATAACTAAACTGGATTTTGCATGAATTGATGTATTAAACTACAATTCATGATGATAATAATATAATGAAATCATAATTTATATTTTAAACCTCATTTATTTAAGAATTTCCAAAATCTTGTTAGCAAAAATAGCATTTTTATTAGTATTTTTCAATTATCAATAGAAACTAGTAACAAATTAAAGTTTTTCATTCCACTAACAAGTTAATATCCTCATTAAAACCACAATCTAGTGTTACAAACATTAATTGGAATTTTACCAATATATACAATATATAGAAATCTAGTTTGCAAAATGGATTAATTTAAATAATTTTGCATAAACAATTTACAATATATTATCCATACAAGATTTTCCACTTCTAAAAATGTTAAACTAGATATTATAACCCTACTTAATTAATAAAAACAATAACTTAATTTTATAAAGCCTAACTTGAATTTTAAAACTTGTGGATAGAAATTATTTATTAAATCTAATTATGCTTAAATAAAACATCTAATAACAATAAATCAAAAGAAGAAGATTTATACCTCCACAACATGAAATCCAAACATAAAAATATGCCTCCAAAATGAATGCTTTCCATCTCCAAAATCCATGTAAAGATGAGCAAAGAATAGAGGGTAGGAATTAATTAGGATTTTGTGGGGGTTTTATTGAATTTTTGATGAATTTTGATGATTTTTAATACAAAAATGATGGGGGAAAATTTTTGGGGCTGCCCATGGTGGTGAGGCAGGCCATGAGGTGAGGAAAAGAGAGGAGAGTGAGAAAAGGTGAAGAAAAGTGTAGAAGGTTTCACAAAAATATCATTCCATTAAGTCTTTTCATGATTTAATAAAAAAAATTCTTTATTTTCCTAACTCCATTTAACCTAGAATGGTCTAGAACCATGGAAAATTTTGAAAATAAATTTTGCATGAAACAGACTTGATTCTAATATGTAATGGTTCACTTTTGCTAATTAAACCAATTCAAATTTGTAATTTACACTAATTTAGTGTATAAATAAAGCTTATGTTAATATTTAAAATAATTAATTTAGGAAAAATATTTAATTAAACTAAAAATTTTCAAGTGGCTAAATAAACACCATTTACTAGTAATAACATAATTAAAATAGGTATTTTTAAATTTATAGTGAAAAATAATTACGGTTTAGTTTTACGAAAAATACGTTTTACTTTACCGAAAATCATAAAATCCACTTAAACGATTTTATTTATTTAATTATTTTTATAACGTTACAATCTTCCCCTCTTTAAGAAATTCGGTCCCCGAATTTAAATTAAACACCCCCCCAATTACTAAAACATTCAGCAAAACACTCAAATCGTCGGGGCTCCGAAATTATCATTACATAAAACACGTTTTTTGCATGATACAAGCGCGTGCAAAAAAAAAAATTACATAACTCAAAATCAAAACTCCGTCAAACATAACACAATCATCGGAGTTATGGTGAAAATAAAATATCCAAACCCAATATGAAAAACCAACATATTATACATCAATCTATAACTTATATATAGTGCGCATCATAGCAAAACCGTCCAAATATCTGGATAAAGAAGCATGCAAGAACCCCTTTTGAAAATCGCCGTGTGATGCACGTGTCACGGCATAAGTAGCGGACGTTTATTTTAAAAAAATAGCTATATATATATATATATATATCTTTTATTTAACATAAACGTCCCGCCTGGTTACTAAATCAAATAGTAATGATTATAAAAACATACTGCTCAAACTGAAATCAATCCCAATCACATCATAAAAATATCATGTGCGTCCGGTGCGCACTGAAATCGAAACCAAATACAGATACCACGAATACACACAAAAACAAAACTAAGTGCAACATGTGTGCACCAAAAACATCTGTCAAGTGCAACGGGCGTGCACGACTCAATATCAGGTGCATCTAATCTGCACAAAACCACGATTTAGTGCATCTGGTGTGCACAAAATCTCAACAAGTGCGCCAAGTGTGCGCAAGAATCTCAATCAGGTGCACATGGTGCACGAAATCATACACCGAATATCGTAATCGAAATCACAGTACGAAAGTGCATGAAAACTAGGTTGAAGCATATGTCAAAATCATATATAACCCATATGCACGAAATCAAATCAAAATCTCAAAATATATTAAAATCAAATCAAGTGCACTGGGTATGTACTAAACAACATTAATACAACTAATATATGAAACACAAATAGAATGTAATGAAGGTACACATAAGAAATACCAATCGTAGAACAAAGTCCTCAAAATACCAAAATCCGATCAACGAAAATATGAAATTCGAATCACCAAATCACAATCGTAAACACTATCGTCAATATGCGCCTCTTTCCCCCTTTTCTCTGGTGTCGACTGCTTCGAACTCGTCTCTTCATAGGTGTGCTGACTGCGCTACCAACGGCAATACTCATATCTAGAGTCTCCCACGTAGTCGATCCCTTCACCTGATATCCGGACTACATTAAACTTTTCGATCGATCCATCAAAATCCCATAATTCCCCAAGAGCTCAACACTCAAGTACAGTTTAAAAATATCCGGTACATACCCCAGCATCGATGGTCCAGCCGTAGAAGGTCAAACCCAAGCCTCACTAATGGCACCGCGGAACTGCCGTAAACCCTAAGCTTCAAGGGCGTTCTCGTAGTCATTATGTCGAGTTAGGGTTTCATACTTCTAGAGGGCCCATAGAAATACCCACATGTTCTTCCGAATACCTTAAACTTAGGAAAATGGGTTTCTGACAATCGTTCGAATCCCTTAACTTCGTCTGGAAGGCATGTGAATACGCTTCGTCCGCACGCTAAATAATGCTTCAATCCTCAAGAATAACCAATACCCTAATGGTTATCGCATTCGAGCCGCAGCTCCCTCTGCCCGTGCACCCGTGGTAACCGAAACCACCCTCCGATATCGACGAAGATAGATCAAAAGAACGAATGAAATGCGGTGCAAACAAATGTACATTCTAAGGCTACTTAAGAAGAGTAGCGTATCGTAAGTATGCCGTGGATCATACCCACGGTACGTCACTCAACCTAAGTCGCCTACTCCATCAACCAAGGGTCACCTAGACTTATACAAGGTTAAACCTAGCGCTCTTATACCAACTTTGTCACGACCCGAATGTACGGAACGTGACCGGCACTTAGATTACGAAGCGTCTAGAGGCGCAACGTAACCTAAGCAAGCCGAAGCCCAGAAATCTAAACCATAAAAAGAAGAAGTAAAGAAAAACATGTAGAAAACAAGTTTAAAAGCAACATCCAATTTTCTCAAAAATTTCGGCAGAGTCTCCTTTGTAAAAACTGGCCCTATACGGGTACAAACAAGTATAAATACATATAAACAATAAAAAAGCATCCCTAAGCAGGAGCTAGCTCTACGCCAACAGGCGGAAACAACCACACCAATGCACAATAGTATACAACGCCAAAGGGCGAGGCTCAAAACTTAAAAGAAAACAATTCCACCAGATACCATAATAATACAAGCGCGACTCTATGGTCGAAATAAATAACTGGTCCAGTAAACTTATCAAGTAATAAAAGTTTGGTTGATGGAGCTTTCTAGATACAAATGAAATAATAAAAGTACAATGGCGGTCCAGATACAAGTGAACCAACCTACCGTGCAAATCACCTGAATGAAAAGATGTGCCAGCAAGCTGCCATGAAAACTTGTACATCGAAACTCGAATAAAATTTGGCACAACGGGGGTGAGTTGCCAACTCGTGAGTAGAAGATATCTGCGAAAAAAAATCGAATGCACAACGCTATCCCAGGTCATAATAATATACTAATATACTACTAGTCATCAAGTAAGACAGGATAATAAGCTACGTGTAAGTGCAAAAGCTCCGTGCTCGTGTCAGTGCCTCATATAGTACTATGTCATGTGAATGAGTATGAATACACCATGAATGTAAAATAACCAATCCTGAAATCTAGATATATCCGTATAAGAAATCTTTAGCTTTTATCATGGTAAAATGTGTAAAGAAATCTGAAATATCAATGATGAAATCCATGGAAATCCGTGTCAAGCATCGACACAAAACATGTAAATCTCAAGTCTCAATACCTCATAATCTCAATGTCTCATAGTCTCAATATCTCGGGCTCCGTCAGTCCGGATCGGCCCATATCATCAAATCTCACGACAACGGTCGGTATCCTCCAGATATCCGCCGCGCCAGACATCACCGGTAGGTAGTCCTCCCCTGCCTGGCTCATCGTCTACAACTCGATCTTCTTGCCCCGGGGTACCATACCGGGCCCACCATGTACCCGAGACGGTTCATCCACTCCTCGAATCGGGTCTCGAAATCCAACAGAAAATATAAAATCTCATGGTGGACGATGACATACATCACGAGAAAACCGCATCTTATGTTTTTAAAAAGAGAGGAGGAGAGAGAGATGTTTTTTATATATTTTTGCGGTTTTCCCCAAAAATCCAGAAATCTCATAGAAATCCAAAATCCCAAAATCATGAGTAAGTATATGATAAGTGTCGGCATATGCCCCATAATACTGCAAGATAACATGAAAATGCGAATGCATGAAATGTCTAAGAAATAAATACTATGTCTATGCTAACACCAGAGAGTAATCACAATATTATATCGATCTAGCTATTAGCCGATTGTATCAATAAAAGATAATATGATCTAAAGTGTACGTGACATAGCAATTATCGATGATGATGTGTGTGAGCCGGCAAATAAGTGTGCGTGGAATATGCGCATCATCGGTAATGGTGCTGGTGTCCTAACAGGCAAAGTTTTATACTGATTATAGAAACATAAGTATGAACATGCAATATTATGATTACGGTATGAATGTAAAGACGGATGTCTAATAACCACTCATCTGAGATATACAAGTAAAACTACAACTATATGACTCGAACTTACACTAGTGTCCATCTAACCTCGTAAGGAACTAAACTTAAGAAACTAGTCGATAAGAATTAGGAGTACACCTAATGTCTGAATCCATATCTCTAATAGTCGGCGATCCAGCCTCAATAGCGTCACGTACGTAGTACGGCTTCCTCGAATCAAGAGTGCGGATCAATCATCATATCAATGCCTCATACGGTAAAGTCCATCGTACGGCATCCCAATATCGGGATACGGGTCAAGTATTACCTATGTGTCTCATCATTCGTATAATATCATTATCAACACGTCATGATCAAGGTGCTATACTGTAATCGCATACATCAATCATATACCATTGCCAGCATAAATATACATCGTTAATTTATCCTCAGAAATATCATGTATATGTATCATATTGTGATTAAGTCACTCTTAGATCATATCGTAATCAAGTCACACCTATATGATATCGTAATCAAGTTACACATATATCATATCGAAATCAAGTCACATCTATATGATGTCGTAATGAAGTCACACATATATCATATCAGAATTTCAGGCACAGGTTACGGTCCGGGTTCTATTTTAGAGTCCCATGTACTTCAATATCATCACCACCCTTTATTATTGTTCAGGTATACAAATCCATTATCTCATTTTCTAATGATCCGCTAACAGCATAACACGACTGTAAAGCCAAGAATCACGGCATCAGCCCATTTATTTTGTTTCATCCCCGTGTATCATATCACATCCTTGTATCACATATACGTATTGTGTATATATATATACCTACACCTAGTCCTATATATATATATATACATGCTTGTATACACCACGTCGAGTCTCAGTGTGTGCGTGTATGTGTATCTACCTGAAACCTACGAATCTCTTCCAAGGTATTCATCCTCTGGTATGGTCTTTCTAAATCAGTCTAGTCCAACCTAGGGTTATTACTAGGGTCCTACTCATCAAGAATCTAAGGTCACGTCTGGCTTCCTAATGACAATAAGTACTATCCCTATTCTACGTTTGCAGGGGTGCTGAATGCCATCCACCCGACTTCCCCACGTAGATATACATCTACTCACCTGGTCCTTGTCTGCCGAAAACGATGTCGCCTTCCTCTTCTTCCTCGTTCGAAGTCCACGTTAGGGGTACCTATATCCAAACACATACAATATCGTAAACTGAATCACGGACAACATCAAAACGACGCACGAAACGCGCATATGTTAAAACCTATGTCCCGCTCATGCAAAAGAACCAAATATCGCTCGATATCGGCGTACAAACGCCGATTTATCGAGATAAGAATCAACAAACAACTCATAGTTATAAAACTCATTATTTATAATATAAAACATGATTTAATCCATCGAAACCCTAAAAATCGATCAAATCGTCCAATTTCGAAAAACCCGAAAACGCCAATTTGCCGTTTTACTTCAAAACTTGATGTTTAAAAGAAACTAATGGTCATAATATTCATTAAATAACCTAACTAGATTATAGAAAGCATTACCATATTTTTAACACCCTAATTTATATTAGTTTGGAAATTCTAGTTTGTAAACTTGCCCGATTTCGGTATTTTTAAGCAAAACTTCACCTTATCACAACTAAACTGGATTTTGCATGAATTAATGTATTAAACTACAATTCATGATGATAATAATCTAATGAAATCATAATTTAGATTTTAAACCTCATTTATTTAAGAATTTCCAAAATCTAGTTAGCAAAAATAGCATTTTTATTTGTATTTTTCAATTATCAAAAGAAACTAGTAACCAATTTAAGTTTTTCATTCCACTAACAAGTTAATATCCTCATTAAAACCACCATCTAGTGTTACAAATATTAATTGGAATTTTATCTCACCAATATATAGAAATCTAGTTTGCAAAATGGATTAATTTAAACAATTTTCGATAAACAATTTACAATATATCATCCATACAAGATTTTCCACTTCTAAAAATGTTAAACTAGTTATTATAACCCTACTTAATTAATAAAAACAATAACTTAATTTTATAAACCCTAACTTGAATTTTAAAACTTGTAGATAGAAATTATTTATTAAATCTAATTTTGCTTAAATGAAACATCTAATAACAATAAATCAAAAGAAGAAGATTTATACCTCCACAACATGAAATCCAAACATGAAAATAAGCCTCCAAAATGAATGCTTTCCTTCTCCAAAATCCATGTAAAGATGAGCAAAGAATAGAGGGTAGGAATTAGTTAGGATTTTGTGGGTTTTTTATTGAATTTTTGATGAATTTTGATGATTTTTAATACAAAAATGATAGGGGGAAAATTTTGGGGCTGCCCATGGTGGTGAGGCCGGCCATGAGGTGAGGAAAAGAGAGGAGAGTGAGAAAAGGTGAAGAAAAGTGTAGAAGGTTTCACAAAAATATCATTCCATTAAGTCTTTTCATGATTTAATAAAAAAAATCCTTTATTTTCCTAACTCTATTTAACCTAGAATGGTCTAGAACCATGGAACATTTTGAAAATAAATTTTGCATGAAACAGACTTGATTCTAATATGTAATGGTTCACTTTTGCTAATTAAACCCATTCAAATTTGTAATTTACACTAATTTAGTGTATAAATAAAACTTATGTTAATATTTAAAATAATTAATTTAGGAAAAATATTTAATTAAACTAAAAATTTATAAGTGGCTAAATAAACAGCATTTACTAGTAATAACATAATTAACATAGGTATTTTTAAATATATAGTGAAAAATAATTACGGTTTAGTTTTACGAAAAATACGTTTTACTTTACCGAAAATCATAAAATTCACTTAAACGATTTTATTTATTTAATTATTTATTTAATTATTTTTAAAACGTTACAACACCATATCACATAAGGTGCTATTGCTCCGCCCCGATATACCATCATACTATGGTGTATACAGAGGAGTAATGCTGAGAGAGAATCTCATTCTCCTTTAGAGTAGTGCAAGATTTCCGTGCTCAAGTATTCTCCTTCCTGATCTCATCAAAGGACATAATACTTATACCTGTATTTTGGTTCTCTACTTCTAACTTATATTCTGTGAATATCTCAAAAGGTTCAGACTTGTGTTTCAACAGGAACATATGTCCGAACCTTGAGAGATCATCAGAGAATGTAATGAAGTACAAAGAACCGGTCTTGGCATGTGTAGACAGGGGACCTTCATACATCAGCATGTATCAATCCCAAGATTTCACTAACTCTTTCTCTGTTTCCAATAAACAGAGCTATGGTCATCGTATCTTTGTGACATGACCGGTAAGTTTCACAAGATGTAAATTCAAAATAAATTAAATATGCATCGAAATGTAACTTAGCTAGTCGGGTCGCGTTGATATAACCTAGTCTACAAAGCTTCAAGAAGGATTCGTTCATTTCTGAACTCTTTCTCTTGTGTGTGTTCTGTATACTAAGAACTGTAGTTTGATTTAGAACGTCTATACTTTTAGATAACGTGCCTCAACCGATCAACTCTTGATATAGGAAATGTTCAAAACATTATACAACAAAACAAAATTATATCCTTTCTTTACTAATAAAGAGACTGATATGATTTTGTATATCAGGTTCGGTATCTAATAACATTCGTTCAGAATCAATGTATTCTGGTAATACAGGGTGATAGTGACCAACAGACTTGGCTGCAACACTTACACCGTTTCTATCTCATGAAACTTATCACCCGTTCTCAGTTCTCTACCTATCTGTAGCCCATGTAACAAATTAAATGTGCGGGATCCTGATTTGGTATCTCATATCCAGGACGTAAAGGATACTGAGAAACAGTTCTATGTAATGAACACACCGGAAGATGATGCATCAGCATGCACTTTCTTCGTTTGGGCGGCACGAGAAATCTGGTATTCCCCAATTTCCTGCTCTGTCTTATAACAATTATAAGTTGGAGCGGGACCAATGTTCCCTAGCGCAGTATAACAAGCGGGTTCGGTCAATACATCCGTATTATAATCTTGATTAAGGCGTGGCATGGTCGCTACCTGGAGAGAGAGAGAAGAAAACACTCAGCGTGCGCTTTTAGAAGATTAGATTGGTTATCAATTTATCTAATCAGGATATCTCCCAGTGTTTTAGTCAAATCTTCTTTCAAACCCTAAAAGAAAAGACTAGCCGGGATTAATTACACTCTACAAGTTCGCCAATCTTTCAGCCATGCCAGTGCCGATACTTTGAGGGAGGTTCCCTGTGCTTTCGCATGGACTTAATTAAGTAAACCCCGTTTTTCCAGGGGCGTAACCCCGTTAACCCCTTTCTAGACACCTACTTGATCGGCTAATTGTAATGTGTAAAACTCTCCCAGGAGTAACTCTTACTCGCAGCGGGTATCGGGATCCAACTATCTCATAGAAGGTATGCAATCTCATTGCAAATTTCAACACTTGAAATTCCCAATAATATTTTACCCCTAGCATCCTATGACCTTGACGAATGCCAACAAACCATAGGCTACTAGTCAAGTTCAACACGTTATTTACCGATTGAATTAAACCAACCCACACGGCCCTTGACGAATGCCAACATAGTCGCACGACTACCCTAACTCAAGTGCATCATATGCTTATACAGATAAGCATGAATAGCTACCGCACACTACGCCTTGACGAAAGCCAACAAACGCAGCACGAATACTATGAAGTACTTATCTGAAATGACGGAGGGCTACGACAGGTTTTTAAGAAAACCCTTTGCACAATGAACTTGATATCGTCGTAGAATCGAGTGATTTTAAATAGAGTGTTTTTTGAGGCTTTTCTAGTTTTGCTAAAGAGGTCACTCCCGGTGAAGGGATCGTCGGCTCTTTCCTCATCGAATAAGGTGTAGGATATTTCACAAATATCACCGTGCAAAGCAAGAACTATAGAAGCAATCAAAAGACAAACCGAGTTTGTAGCATCTGCTAGTTTCACTAAAGAGGTCACTCCCGGTGAAGGGATCTCTGTTCTTTCCTTATCGAATAAGGTGCTGGATGTTCTACAAGGATCACCGCTATGCAAAGCAAGAACTAGAGCTACCAGTTTTTAAACAAGTTTCGACAATATCTTTAGGTTTCTTTTAGTTTCATTAATCTCATTAATGAAGTCCCATTTTATTTTGCTTCACAAGCATCACATTTGAAACGAAATCTGCAATATAACATATATCTCATATATATAATATAAACATTCGTCTGAGCCAGTAATATGATCTCATCACAGAACATTGCAGCAGAAGAACATATATGAAATATTGGATATACTAGGACGTCCGTGTTTTAATACGAGCCTATATAAAACACGGATTCCACGGTCGCGATGAATAGCCAAACCCACATCCCTAGACCCCTACGAGAGCAGCAAGCAACACTGCCAATTCTAGGGTTAGGAGACCCGGTCTCGACTCCTTGAGATGATCTCCCACTAGACCCTAGAACCCGGTTACTTGTGCTCCCGGCCTTGGGTCTACCTAATACGGAAAAGTAAATAATATACAATGGTGACATCATCCTCAGCCCGGAAGTGCCACAATAAAAGAATATTACATACAAATGAATTTTACATGAATGAAAAAGAAAAACTCTCATCTCACATAAAACCCCCCGGCTATTCAGAACACGACGATCCAATAAAACATATCACAGCAACACATAATATCTCATATCATCAACGTAAGCAAGTATGCGTATCCCGATTGTCGTTGATGTATAGCAACGAAGCCGGCGATACACCACATACTACGCTTACGGTCACAGAAAAGAAAGTGTAAAACTACAACAGTTGGGATCCGCAACCTCCTTAGACATCGCATGCCTAACCAAATGAATTCCTTAGACATCGCATGCCTAACAATTATAAACCCCACATTTTAGTCTCATTATCGAAAACTCTTTTCCATATCAAGTCGGGCAATTCAACAGGATTCCCGACATCCTGATCGAATGCTCGTCGCAAACTTTAGTAGACGGCCGCACCCCCGGATGCCGTCGACGAAGTGCACTAAGGCGGAACACCGCTGCTGCGAGCACCCGAACGGATGCTTTTAGCGACGGAGTTCTCCTACAGTCACTTGGTCGGGGCTATGGGGCGTGGCTGTCTATTATGTTTACCCGGCGAGTATCCGCGTACGCTACATGATTGCGACGGACTCTTGATCGCATCAAAATCCCGTGGCAACCGATCATCTGAGACTAAACTGCTATGTTTATAACATTCAAATTAGTTATCTCATAACTACCTGTGGATTCCAAATATTGTATCACATTCCAGATAAATAGACAATGTTAAACTTTTCGATCGAATAATCAAACACCCAAGTTTTCCCAAATAGCTTAACACTTGAGCGGAGTTTAAAAAGCATCCATCACATGCCACAGTACCAATGGTCCATCCGTAGAAGGGTCAAGCCAACGCCTCACATATGGCACGCCGTACTGCCATAAACCCTAAGGTTTAGAGGCAGTTCAAGACGGTCACATAATCGAGTAAAGGTTTGTGTTCTTCTAGAGGGTCCACCGTGTTACTTGCATGATTTTCCGGAAGTTTCAAACTCGAGAAAAAATCCAACTTTTAAAAAAATTTCCGACCGGGGAAAAAGTTAATGATATCTGTTCGAACTTTTTAACAGTTTCTAAAATTATCCGAAAAATCTTTAAACGAAGTTAAATTTTCCGATCGAATCAACGAG
This sequence comes from Agapanthus africanus, assembly GCA_030015575.1. Lineage (NCBI taxonomy): Eukaryota > Viridiplantae > Streptophyta > Magnoliopsida > Asparagales > Amaryllidaceae > Agapanthus > Agapanthus africanus. Next base: position 241,001,042 of record CM057343.1, on the reverse strand, counting down.
TCCCTAATACAACCCAGAAAACTCAACACTTGAGTAGAATTAAAAATTCCCATAAGAACCAGGAAGTTGGTACTGAAGTTACAGTACAAAAGCCTAACCCTAATTCTACTATTCCGCCGCGGAACCGCCGCTCAAGCAAGGTATTGCCGCGGTTCCGCGGCCCTTTAGTGGAATTAAGATGTCGTATTTCACAGTAATTCCTAAAATACCCGACTGTTTTTTTTTGAGTATTTTTAATTCACAAAAAATCAACATTTTGAAAAATTTCCAGAAAGGGGTAAAAACTAGGGTTTCGGGGTTCGATCAGACTTTAAACTTCATCTAGACTTTGCCTAAGGCTCTAGCTTGGCTCTGATACCACTGAAGAGTTGCTAGGCACACGCACAAGGGTCTACGAGGTATCAACCATGCCCAATTTAAAAATTAGCCATGCCAAACAACCCAAAGCCGGATCTTTAAACTAGAGATTAGGTGAAAACAAGCATGTTAAACACTTTAACACTAAGTGAGAGGGATTACAACCATTGTAGATCTAGTCCTTCACTTCTTAAGCTCCGTGTTGAGGTCCCTTCGCTGCGATCATCTTATTCCGACTCTCGAGAGGCTCCACGAAGAGTATGATGCAAACTTTCTTCCGATCTTCGATAACAAAGATAGTCTACCTTGAAGTTTCATTAACACAAGCTAACTCTCACTAAATGAAGTGAACACTCTCATCTAAAGGGAGAGGGTAGATGGGGATGATGAAGTAGGATTTTTGCTCTCATTTGTTTTCTTATTCTCACTCATTTTTCATCACATTAACAAAGCTAGAAAGCTTTTCAAGAAGGAACTCAAGGAAGAAGAAGAATGATTAATGATTGAATCCTTTTGTGATGAATAATGAAAAGATAATCATGATGAATAATGCAACCATGGTTTAATAAGCCTTTGTAGAGATTTAACTAGGGCTAGGGTTTGGGTTGGGTTATAGCATGAGTCATTTGAAAATATCTTAGCAAAAACAAAAAGAAACCTTCTAGAAGTATCAAGAAGGAACTAACCAAAAACAAACCCTAATCTTTTTTAATCTCCACTAAACATGTTGCATTAGTTATCATATCATGTTATAATATTATATATCACATATATAATATTTATTGTAACAAAATAAAATAATACAATTAACATATATCGCATATATATCAATGTATTACCCGGGTGAGAAAAAGAATCTTTTAGTGAGCTAATATTAGTTAATGTAATTTAATATATCAAATATATAATTATACATTAAATTATCGAATCAACACTTGATCCGACAATCCGGCTGTATTGCATATAACCGACCAATATCTCATTTACCGATTCATCGAATCAACACTTGATCCGATGACCCGGCTGATATCAAATATCACTTGAATAGAATACGGTATCTCATATCGCATTATCCTCGGTCTCGCACATATCACATATGTGCTCCTACGCCGGCAGTGATATGACTCTAAAGAATTTGATACGTTTTGCCTGAGCCAAGAAACCTCTGTGTAGGACTCTAAAGAATCATCAATACGCCGGCAGTAGGTGATGATCATATCAAACACCCACAAGCTGTAAGCGGTCAGCTAAACGTAACAGCCATCCAGGTATTGAGCGCTCAGAAGATCAATAAGCAAGACTGTACATTCTCCTGTGAATCCAATCAGTAACACTCTCGTACAGTCCGGTCTCGTCGTTTGATATGTCTCATATCTCACGTAGGGATGGTAAACGTCAGACCCCAGTAGCTCGATAAGTCGTGTCGATATAAGGTCTATAACAGTTCGATAAACAACTGGTAACACTTACCAGTAAATCTCAGCAACCCTGGTCAGGGATTTCCTGTTATAGCCAATCGAACACAGTACAACATCAACTCCCTATACCGGGAGAGACGAATCCCCTCCTATCGCTCATTGCCTCCATATGATTCGGGACTGTACCCAAAAGCCACCTTTTGCATGCCCTCTTGGACGTGGTATGATGGAAATCAAAGCACAGTGGGAATCAAACAAGACTCTATGACGATCTCGGGTCAACAGACTACTCTGTACCAGTGTCACCGAAGAACTGCCATCTGACGTGAGGTATAATACCATCTGGGAGTTCTCGGCGAGTCCGTCCAGTGTACCCCGTCTCTACTGAGCACCCGTACAACATCCTTGATGTCAAACACCGATGGATATGGGATCATCCATCGCCCATCATATGGGTCAAGATGCGTATATGCTAGTCTAATCTGGCCCATCGATTCCCTGTCTTGATACACCCTCGACTAGGAACAGTTATAAGATGTACTCGTCGACTACTGTGGCCCCACTAGTATGATCTCATCATAGTCCCAGTAGTCGAGTACATATCCTAAGGGTTTTTATCAACATGTAATATAGAGACAATCAGAGTACATGTTAAGATAAAGTACAACCAGATAGCATACTATCATGTCGAGCAAGAAAGTCCTCCCTATATATGTCCAAGCATCCATTACAATATACATCGTATATACAGTAATGGCCTCTAGGGCATACATATAACTAACAATTGCCATGCTACTTACACAGTAGAACTGCCATATCATGATATTACTCGTAACCGTAAAAGTACATTCATTGTTCAGTTTTATCATTTGACATACTTGCATGAAATAGCCGATATGCTCATATTACTACTCTATGTTGCATACATAGTACTTTATGGTTATATGCATTGAGATGATATTTTTATGAGATCTCTTGATTTGAGAACCGTGGTATATTTCAAAGGAAATAGTGTATTGTTTTAAAAAACCCTGTTTCTCTTGATATGATTTTCGAGACGTCCACCATGAGTTTTCTCAGTTCTGAGTTTGTTTTCGAGACCCGATTCGAGAAGTTGGCGGATGCCATTTAGGGGTACATGGTGGACCCGGTATGGTATCCCGGGGCAAGAAATGATTTTTATGGTGTAGACGATGAGCCTGGCAGTGGGCACACTACCTACCAGTGATTGTGTAGAGCTCGGCCGATATCCGGAGGATACCGTTTTGGAGTTATGATATGATATGGATATGAGGACCGATCTAAGGATGCGGCGCCTGAGATATGAGGATTTATGTGTCGATACTGGACACGGGTTTTCATGATGTTTCGAGTGTCGGTGTTGAACACTCAGGTTCCATGATTTTGATGTGTCGTTGATAGACACATGTGGTTTATATCCTCATATTTATATATAGGCTTATGTTTTCATGAAGTTCGAGTGTCGGTGTGGGACACCCAGGTTCCATGATATTGTTTTGTGTCGTTGATGGATAGGTGGATGATATCTACATGCATATAGGCATATGATGTCGGATGTTTATTTATATATGTCATTGCATTGACTCGATTGTTGATATATATGCATGCTTAGTCACCCTAGATATCATAGTATTACCTCCAGGATATAGTGACCTAGGAAATCGTTGTTTTATTCGACTTCTACTTGCTGATGTTTTCTACTCACCCCCGTTGTGCCACAGTTCTTGCAGGTTTGACCGTTTGGGATCAGTTACGGTATTGCTGGTGTAAGTCCACGTTGCGACCCCCGGTTCTTACGGGGAGGCGGAAACGGTATAAAATCAAAATTTTAACGCAAGAGGCAACATGGACTAAGCTAGGTCGGGATCTTTACCTAAACTAAAACTAGCAAACTAAGCTAAAGATATTTAGCTACTCGGATGAAGATGGTTATACCTAAACTTGAACTCCTTCTCTTCAAGCTCCGATGGTGGTTCGATGGCTCCTTCTCGTTGTCTCCGTACGCCGAAGATAGATCCACTTGAAAGCTCCAACTTTTAGCTCCTTCTTCGTTCTTTGAAGAAACTAGTTCACTTGGTTTGCTAAACCTAGTGAACTAGAATGAGTAGAGATGATTTAGAATGGGATTTTATCTATGGTTCTTGATTCTCAACTCATGAGACAAGAGAACCATAGATCAAGAGAGGGAGCAAGAGGTTGAGGGTGAGAGCAAGAGGAGAGCTCAAGAACAAGAGAGAGAATGAGCAAGAAAGAATGAGCAAGTATTTTGTCTCTCATCCTCTCATAATCCAAAGCAATGATAACTCATCATATTAACAAAAGTCTTATGTGATGGTTGAAGCAACCATAACCTTATCATGTCATGCACTCATTTTACTCAAATGAACAAGCAAGTAAAAGTCTTTGGCATGAAATGATAACCATGGTTATCATGATGGTCAACTAGTCAAGCCTAGTCAACCGGTCAACAAAGTCAACAAGTCAACAAAAGTCAACAAGTCAACAAGGTCAACAAAAGTCAACAACCAAGTCACCATAATACTTAATTAATATAATAGTTAATCGCATATCATATTCTCATTAGGGTTGAGCAAAAAGTCAAATAGTCAACGGTCAACTGTCAACAACCCTAATGAGAATCCGCAGCCTCTGCCTCCCTGTCAACTGTGCATACACACCCGCATCCGCGTTCTGAGGAACACGAATGCAAACTGGATAAATCCAATCCCATAAGGTACACTAGGATCTGGCTTAAACCAAAGCCCGCTAGTGTAAACTGTCTGGACACTGTACGTGCACAAGTGCACGGATGTGACCGAACCCTGTCGCAAAACCATGCGACCTGTCGCAATACCATGCGACCTCTACTCTTTTGCCTAAAGGCGAAAAGCTTTCTGTGTGGGACTCTAAAGACTCGACACTACGCTGGCAGTGGGTTTAACCACAGACCGCAAGCGGCACTAGCTGTGCCTAACGGTCCCCAGGTAATGCCGACAAGAAGACCGACGAGGCGAAACCCATCTGAACTCCTACTGAGCCTGAGTGTGACATTCTCCGTACAGTCCGGTCTGTTCGTCTGATACATCGCATGGCGGGCCTAGGGGGCGGTAAACGTCAGTCCCCCAATAGCGGTACAAGTCGTGCCGGAGTGAAGCCCAATACACCCTGAGATAACACTGGAAACCTACCAGTATATCTCGTTTGCCCTGGCCAGGGACTACTCGTGTAATGGCTCTCCTAGACACAGCGCGATGTCAACCCCCAATACCGGGAGAGACGAATCCTGTCTAACCGTCACTGCCTCCAAGTGCTTCGGGACTGCACCCAACCACCACCTGTTTGCATGACTCCTTTGAGCCGTGGTAGGGTAGTGATCAAAGTACAGTGTGAACACACCCGAGGCGAAGTGACAGTGTCAAGTCAGCGGACTAAGCTGTACTCATGTCACCTGGGAACTGATAACTGACGATAGGTATAATACCAACTAGTCAGTTCCCGACGAGTCCTGTCCAGTGTACCTGTAACCTAACGAGCACCCGCATACTATCTCAAGTATGACGTACTGACGGCTGTGGGACAGACCGTCTCCCATACTGGGATGAGAAGCGCATGCGCTGGTCTACTCCGGAGTATCGTTGCCCTGTCTCGATAGTCCTGCGACCAGGGACCTGAATAAGGGTGTGCTTATAGATTACCCAGCCCCCACTAGTGTGACTGCCATCACAACGCTGGTAATCAAGCAAAGATCCTAAGGGCTCCACTAATGCGTATAAGTGATATACTGAAATAAACACAAGTACACATTGAAGTAGAAACAAACCAAGTAGCATACTACTATTTTGAGCAAGATTGTATATACAAGGTGAATATCCCAAGCATCCATTAAGTAATATACAAACTAGTATGATACAGTAATGGCCTCTAGGGCATATACACTAACAATCTCCCACTTGCACTAAGGCCATGTACTGGCGTATCGAAGACCTATCATCTCGATCAGCCGCTCGAACTGAGTCTGGGGCAAGGCCTTGGTGAATGGATCTGCAGTGTTGTCTTCTGAAGCGACTCTCCGAACCTCGATCTCCTGGCGATCCACGATCTCCCTGATCAGGTGATACCGCCTCAAGATGTGCCTGGATCTCTGATGGGACCTGGGTTCCTTCGCTAAAGCTATAGCCCCGTTGTTGTCATAATACAGAGGTATTGGATCAACAATGGACGGAACCACCTGAAGTTCTTTCAAGAACTTCCTCATCCAGACAGCTTCTTTTGCGGCATCAGATGCAGCGATGTATTCCGCTTCCATCGTCGAGTCTGCAACGGTTTCCTGTTTGGAACTCTTCCAACACACCGCCCCTCCATTGAGGGTAAAGACAAAACCCGACATGGACTTGGAATCATCCTTGTCACTCTGGAAGCTGGAGTCAGCAAAGGCCTCGATCTGGAGGTCTTTTCCGCCATACACCAAGAACATCTCCTTAGTCCTTCTCAGGTACTTGAGAATGTTCTTTACCGCTATCCAGTGTTTCTCCTCAGGGTTAGACTGATACCGGCTTACCACACTCAGTGCATAAGCTACATCCGGTCTGGTACACAACATCGCATACATTATAGAGCCTACCGCAGAAGCGTAGGGTATAATAGACATGCGATCCCTCTCCAAATCAGTCTTGGGAGACATCTCTTTAGAGAGGGTGATCCCGTGACAAGCCGGTAGGTTACCGCTCTTGGAATCTTCCATACTGAACCTCTTCAGTATGGTGTCGATGTACCTGGACTGTGAAAGTCCTAATATCCTCTTGGATCTGTCACGGTAGATCCGGATACCCAGAATGTATGAGGCATCACCCAGGTCTTTCATGGAGAACCTGTGTGACAAGAACCCCTTGACAGATTGTAGCATAGGAATGTCATTTCCTATTAAGAGAATGTCATCCACGTATAAAACGAGGAATACTACAGTTCTCGCTACAAATCTACTATAGATGCATGGTTCATCTGGATTTTTGATAAAGCCAAATTCTTTGACCGTCTCATCAAAGCAGATGTTCCAACTCCGCGATGCCTGCTTTAGTCCATAGATGGACTTAAGCAACTTGCACACCTTTCCGCTGCTCCCACTCTGAATGAAACCCTCTGGCTGGTCCATATAGACACACTCCTCTAAATTTCCATTTAGAAAAGCTGTCTTTACGTCCATTTGCCAGATCTCATAATCGTGGAAGGCAGCAATGGCAAGAAGGATCCGAATGGATTTCAGCATGGCTACTGGAGAAAAGGTTTCGTCGTAGTCCAAGCCAGGTCTTTGACGAAAACCCTTTGCTACCAGCCTAGCTTTATAGGTCTCAACCTGTCCATCTACACCAATCTTCCTTTTGAAGATCCACTTGCATCCTACGGGTTTTACCCCGTCTGGAGCAATGTCCAACGTCCATACCTTGTTGGTGTACATGGACTCCATTTCGGTCCACATTGCATCCAGCCATTTCACTGAGTCAACGCTCTGAACGGCCAGCTGGAAGCTAGTAGGCTCATCATAATCTATGATGCAATCCTCTCTATCCCCGTCTATGAGAAAACCGTAGTATCTCTCGGGCGGATGAGACTGCCTACTACTCCTGCGGAGCGGCGTAGGAATGTCCTGTTCTGTTGAACCCTCTGGTTCCATCAAGCTTTCAGTAACAGTCTGTGGTTCTGGAATTTCTTCCAGTTCTACTGCGCTCCCACTTATTTCTTTTTCTATGAACTGGTGTTCTAGAAAGTGGGCATGTCGAGAAACAAGAACTTTTTGTTCCTCTTCACAGTAGAAGAAATATCCCTTGGAATTCTTTGGATATCCCACAAACTTGCACAGTACTGAGCGTGCCTCGAGCTTGTCCGCATGCTGCTTTTTGACAAAAGCTGGACTTCCCCATATCTTAATGTGATTAAGATGGGGTCTCTTCCCACACCACATCTCAAATGGCGTGGTAGGCACAGTCTTAGTGGGAACTTGGTTCAAAAGGTATGCGGCTGATTCTAGCGCATACCCCCAGAATGATCGCGGTAACTCAGCGTTACTCATCATGGACCGCACCATATCCAATAGGGTGCGGTTCCGTCTCTCCGATACACCGTTATGTTGCGGGGTGTATGGAGGAGTAAGCTGAGAGAGAATTCCGTTCTCTTTTAAATAGTCCAGGAACTCGGCACTTAAGTATTCTCCACCTCGATCCGATCTTAGAATCTTAATACTTTTGCCGGTCTGTTTCTCTACTTCATTCTTATACTCCTGGAATTTTCCAAAGGCCTCGGACTTATGTTTCATTAAGAAGACATAACCGTACCTTGAGAAGTCATCCGTAAAAGTAATGAAGTAAGAATGTCCGCTTCGGGCATGTGTAGACATTGGACCGCACACGTCACTGTGTATGAGTCCCAAGAGCTCGCTCGCTCTTAATCCATGTCCAGTAAACGGAGACTTTGTCATCTTTCCTTTGAGACAAGATTGACAAGTGGCATATGATTGATATTCGAACGCATTCAAATATCCTTCTGTATGCAACTTAGTCAACCTTCTCTCATTGATGTGACCCAATCTACAATGCCATAAGAAAGTCTGATTTATTTCTGGAGACTTTCTTTTGTGTGTATTCTGGACATTAAAAATCTGTGGTTGGTTTAACACGTATATACCATTACTCAATGTACCTGACCCAATCAGAACTTGATTAAGGTGAATGTTTACAACATTACTTACAAACGCAAATTCATAACCTTCTTTAGAAACTAAAGATACAGAAATGATATTACAAGTTGCGTTGGGTACAAAAAAGCAATTACGCAAAACCAAAACATGTCCATCTGACATTCCCTGGTGATAGTCCCCCACGGCTTTAGCATCCATGCTAGCTCCGTTTGCAACTCTGAGGGTCATGTCACCTGCCTTCAAAACCCTACGGTTTCTCAACGCCTGCAAAGAATTACAGATATGAGATCCTGATCCGGTATCCAATACCCAGGAAGTAGAGTTTATTGAAAGACAGTTTTCAATAACATACACACCTGAAGCTGAAGCTGCAACCTGCTTCAATTCCTGTGTTCTGGCCTTCCAGGCCCTGCAATCATTCTTCCAGTGTCCTTTCTTATGACAATAGAAGCATTCTTCCTTATCCACAAGCTTCCCCGCTATCTTTGTTGCTTTACCTTTTCCCTTCGTATCCACTTTACTAACACCGCCCCTTGGTTTGGCGGGGGCCTTCTTCTTCTTTCCCTTGGCTTTCGCCTTGGACCTAGAAGAAGATGATCCTCCTACAAACAAAGTGGATGTATCCCTACCTTTCTGTAGGGTGCCCTCTGCGCTCCTCAGCATGTTGAGGAGCTCTGAAAGTTCAACCTCTTTTTCTTGTAAGTTGAAGTTCAGTACAAACTGGGCGTAAGTGGAAGGAAGGGACTGGAGAACTATATCCGTATATAGCTCACTCTCCAATGTGATCCCTAGGTCAGCGAGCTCCTCAATGAAGCCGATCATCTTTAGCACGTGCTCGGCTACTGATGATCCGACGGCCATTCTTGTCGAAAATAACTTTTTCGACGCTTCGTATCTTGCGATACGTGATTGCTCTCCATACAGTTCTTTTGTATGGAGCAATATGGACTCCATGTCCATATTCTCATGCCTCCTCTGATGTTCGTTGTCCATCGAGGCAAGCAGGAGGCATTTGGCCTTCGCGCTATCAATCTCCCAAGTCTTACGGATTTCCTTATCTGCGACACTGGAAGTTGGACCAGGGACAGGGGGAGCTTTGGTGGTAAGAAGATACCCCAGCTTGTCATAAGTGATTGCTATCTTGACATTCCTGGGCCAATCTTTGTAGTTTGGCCCTGTCAGTTTGTTTTTATCTAGGAGTAACTTAAGTCCAGTCATGTTGATTGGTCGCTGCAATTAGGAGAGAGAAGAAGAAACACTCAGCATGATGCTCTTGCAAGTTTAGAGTGGTTTTTAGTTTGTCTAAACAGGATGGCTCCCACTGTTTCTCGAATCCCTCCTCAAACCATAAAGGAAGAATTAGTCAGGATCAATCCCACCGTACAATACTTGCTTAACCGTTCAGCCAGGCCGGTGTCGGTACTTCGAGGGAGGTTTTCCAACGCTTTCGCGAAGTTCCTTAATTAAAGAACCTCTTTTCCCTGGGGGCGAAGCCCCGCTAACACCTTTCTAGGCACCTACTAGGTTTATAGCATTGATCGTTAAGTGAGAAATTTCCCGAGGAGTAGCATATACTCACAGTAGGATCGGGATCCAAATATCATCGCGTGACGAAACTGAAGGAATCCTACCAGAATCATCACACTCCAAATGGTATGCAAATCTAGCAAGTTTCAGTACTTATGAAACTCCCGATGTGGATTTTTGCCCCATGCTCTTATGACCTTGACTTTGGCCAAAATATCATAAGTCACATGTCAAGTTCTACCCGTCATTATCCAGGTTAATTTGGATCCATCCGTACCTACCCTTGACTTTGGCCAAAATGGCAGTACGACTGTCCCAAACCAACGCATCTATCTATGCTACACATGAACACCCAATAGCTACCAATCACTGTGCCTTGACTTTGGCCAACATACACAGCTTGAATACTATTGACTATTCATGTGAAACGACGGAGGGCTACGGATAGTTTTGGCAAAACCGTGAACGTAGTGAACTTGATATGGTCGATGGAACGAGATAGCTTTTAAAAGGAGTGGCTCAAGCTCCGCATTTAAAAGTTGTTTTTGAAAAGAACCGAGTGGTTTTTCGAAAGTGTTCCAACGACTTTAACTTGGTTTATTATCTTGCATTAGTTCTTTTAATGCGTGATATTCTTGCATTAGTTATTTTAATGCGTCCCATCATTTAATCCTACCATTGCAGAAAACAACCAAAATATGACGTACGCTTATGCCATTCGCATTCGCCACGGGGCCCCGTCATTACCCGTTAGGTTACTTAACTAACGACAGAGCGGGGGCTGGGCTAGCGCGTTTGTAAAACATAAGCAACGCCTAAATAATATCATATATAGATATACTGCAATGATAAACATTTCAGATCACAGATAAATACATTGGATATACTAGGAATCTGTAATTTGTACGAGCCTGTAACAAAAACAGATTACACGGTCGCGGTGAATAGCCAAAACCCCACCCAAGACCCCTACGGGTGCGGCAAACTACCCGCCAAGTACCCGAAGCGTAGCAACCTCCCTCATCTCCATGAGTAGGCCACTCGACACTTCGGCATACCCGGTAGTTTGTGCACCCCTCCATGGGTCTATCCTAGGAGCAAAAACAGTAAAAAGAAATTATACAATGACGGCTACAACCCCGACCCGGTTGTGCGGCCATACAAATAATTATTACATCAATTTACAAATTTACATGAATTGCACTAAAAGAAAACTCTCGTCTCACAACCCCCGGCTATTCACCCGCGACAATCCAACATATTTATATACACATTCCAGCACATTACAGATCATGTATAACCCCGACTAATCGACTTATAGCGATTAGCCGACGTTCAATACATGCAAACATCACAGATATAACCATCATAGTCAAAGTGCAGTGAAGTTCGGAAAAATACGGAATTATAGGACCCCAAAAGGAAATTTCTTTTCTGGAAAATCTGGGCACATATAATATATTTCAAAAATCCCAAAACCAACATAGAAACACACTGCATGAAAAACGATGCACAGAAGACGACAAAGCGCGGCGCTTCCGCGGCGGATGCCTAGCTCGCGCGGCGGAAGGGCGGCGGTTTGGACGAATTACTGTATCGTTTTTCTTGGGTGTTCACACAAAACCCTGAGCCGAATTTACAAGTGTAAAGTTTTTCATTTTGAGCTAAAAAAATTTCAACAGAAACTCAGTTTTTGTAAAAGTTTGGTTTTTGGATTTTTCCGGTTCCGAACTTCGTTACACTTCACTACCAAGCTAGTTTAAGTTTAGTTAGGCTCTGATACCACTGTAAGTCCACGTTGCGACCCCCGGTTCTTACGGGGAGGCGGAAACGGTATAAAATCAATATTTTAACGCAAGAGGCAACATGGACTAAGCTAGGTCGGGATCTTTACCTAAACTAAAACTAGCAAACTAAGCTAAAGATATTTAGCTACTCGGATGAAGATGGTTATACCTAAACTTGAACTCCTTCTCTTCAAGCTCCGATGGTGGTTCGATGGCTCCTTCTCGTTGTCTCCGTACGCCGAAGATAGATCCACTTGAAAGCTCCAACCTTTAGCTCCTTCTTCGTTCTTTGAAGAAACTAGTTCACTTGGTTTGCTAAACCTAGTGAACTAGAATGAGTAGAGATGATTTAGAATGGGATTTTATCTATGGTTCTTGATTCTCAACTCATGAGACAAGAGAACCATAGATCAAGAGAGGGAGCAAGAGGTTGAGGGTGAGAGCAAGAGGAGAGCTCAAGAACAAGAGAGAGAATGAGCAAGAAAGAATGAGCAAGTATTTTGTCTCTCACCCTCTCATAATCCAAAGCAATGATAACTCATCATATTAACAAAAGTCTTATGTGATGGTTGAAGCAACCATAACCTTATGATGTCATGCACTCATTTTACTCAAATGAACAAGCAAGTAAAAGTCTTTGGCATGAAATGATAACCATGGTTATCATGATGGTCAACTAGTCAAGCCTAGTCAACCGGTCAACAAAGTCAACAAGTCAACAAAAGTCAACAAGTCAACAAGGTCAACAAAAGTCAACAACCAAGTCACCATAATACTTAATTAATATAATAGTTAATCGCATATCATATTCTCATTAGGGTTGAGCAAAAAGTCAAATAGTCAACGGTCAACTGTCAACAACCCTAATGAGAATCCGCAGCCTCTGCCTCCCTGTCAACTGTGCATACACACCCGCATCCGCGTTCTGAGGAACACGAATGCAAACTGGATAAATCCAATCCCATAAGGTACACTAGGATCTGGCTTAAACCAAAGCCCGCTAGTGTAAACTGTCCGGACACTGTACGTGCACAAGTGCACGGATGTGACCGAACCCTGTCGCAAAACCATGCGACCTGTCGCAATACCATGCGACCTCTACTCTTTTGCCTAAAGGCGAAAAGCTTTCTGTGTGCGACTCTAAAGACTCGACACTACGCTGGCAGTGGGTTTAACCACAGACCGCAAGCGGCACTAGCTGTGCGTAACGGTCCCCAGGTAATGCCGACAAGAAGACCGACGAGGCGAAACCCATCTGAACTCCTACTGAGCCTGAGTGTGACATTCTCCGTACAGTCCGGTCTGTTCGTCTGATACATCGCATGGCGGGCCTAGGGGGCGGTAAACGTCAGTCCCCCAATAGCGGTACAAGTCGTGCCGGAGTGAAGCCCAATACACCCTGAGATAACACTGGAAACCTACCAGTATATCTCGTTTGCCCTGGCCAGGGACTACTCGTGTAATGGCTCTCCTAGACACAGCGCGATGTCAACCCCCAATACCGGGAGAGACGAATCCTGTCTAACCGTCACTGCCTCCAAGTGCTTCGGGACTGCACCCAACCACCACCTGTTTGCACGACTCCTTTGAGCCATGGTAGGATAGTGATCAAAGTACAGTGGGAACACACCCGAGGCGAAGTGACAGTGTCAAGTCAGCGGACTAAGCTGTACTCATGTCACCTGGGAACTGATAACTGACGATAGGTATAATACCAACTAGTCAGTTCCCGACGAGTCCTGTCCAGTGTACCCGTAACCTAACGAGCACCCGCATACTATCTCAAGTACGACGTACTGACGGCTGTGGGACAGACCGTCTCCCACACTGGGATGAGAAGCGCATGCGCTGGTCTACTCCGGAGTATCGATGCCCTGTCTCGATAGTCCTGCGACCAGGGACCTGAATAAGGATGTGCTTATAGATTACCCAGCCCCCACTAGTGTGACTGCCATCACAACGCTGGTAATCAAGCAAAGATCCTAAGGGCTCCACTAATGCGTATAAGTGATATACTGAAATAAACACAAGTACACATTGAAGTAGAAACAAACCAAGTAGCATACTACTATTTTGAGCAAGATTGTATATACAAGGTGAATATCCCAAGCATCCATTAAGTAATATACAAACTAGTATGATACAGTAATGGCCTCTAGGGCATATACACTAACAGCTGGCGCACAGCTTCTTCCAGGGTGCTTTGCTTTGGTAGGTGGGAGACATGTTGGATCGTGCCCACTCTCGTACTATTATATTCTTTTGTATCTAGATAAACTCCATCACATCACATCAGATCAAATCAGAAACTAGAGATTGTATTATTGGTAGACCTAGTCAGATTTGGATTTTGTGCGAGACTTAGAGTGATGGGTTATGATCGCTTTTCTTGAGTTTTGATGTCTTGCTTCTTTATTTGTTCTTTCTGGGTTGATTCTCCGCTGTTGGGTGTCGTATATATGTTATTGCGTGGTTGTGATTCCGCTAGTTGGCGAAGAGCAAGCTCCCGCTTGGGGATGCCTATATATTATTGTATATATGTTTTTGGATCAAAATATACAAGGGAGGTGCTGTCCAAATTTTTAAAAGACAAAAGTTGACTTAATTATACCTTATTTCAAAACTGCACCCCCACTATTTTCCGCAAAAGAGGTTTAGATTTTCTGGGTTTCGGCTTACTTGATTTACGTCATGCCTTTAGATATTACGTAATTTAAGTGCCGATCACATGCTAAATTACGGGTCGTGACACTATATGATCCTTAACCTAATTTGATAACTTATCAAGCTTGTCTTTTTACATGATTGAAGGTCCCGTAAGGTAGCGTTATTCAACTAAATCTTACTTTATAATAATTAAAATTTGAACCAACGGTTGTATTTTTCATAGTATAGATTTACGAATTTGATGATATGATAAACATTTGATAAAAAAATTTAGGATTCTGGCTTGACATATGGTCAATGTCATTGAGCAAACAATTTATCGATAACAAGGTATATCTCTAAAATCTCATAAAACCTATGAAAATTGTTGTAATGATAAAGTTTTTTTTATTAAAAACAATGGCTAATAGCCAACGTGTTTAACTAAACGACGATTTAACGAAACTTCATCAAAAAGTCTTTCAAACAAAAGACAAAGAAAAAACAAAAAGAAAAAGAATATATAAAGGACAATGGGACACACATCCCCAGCAAAAAGCAAAAACACGTTAACTCTTCGCGAGAAAGAAAAATACAAAAGAAGCCCCTCTCCCTCAAAATCCGACCTGAAAACCGTCAACGCCTACGGTTCTCCTCCTCTATCCTATCTTGCCTCGTTTGCCAATACAAAGGAAGCTGAATCATGTTGGATATATTGCCCTCAAAGTCTATTATTGGATCACAGGCACGTGACTGCAATGATTGAGGGAGGACCTATACCAGTAGAGCGGTCTTACTCAAGATGATAGTATGCGATCTGGTTTGTCTTTATCATCGTGTACATGCTTCAGGTGACATTACAGATCACTATTACACGTTGATAGAGCCCATAGGATTCTTGCTTGACTACCAGCAGTATGATGGCGATCATATACGTGAGAGTTAGGTAGTCTATAAGCATGTCCTTAGAAGGTCCCTAGTCGAGGGAGTTTCGAGACAGGGCATCGATACTACAGAGTAGACTAGCGTATACAGTTCGAGACCCTGATGAAGGGCGCTGGCTGGTCTCACAAGCCATTGGTGTCAGTTGGTTTACCTAAGATGTATACAGATGCTCATTGGGTTATGTGTACACCGGACAGATTCACAGGGGCACTGCTGATTGGTACTATACCTATCGTCAGGAGCAAATCCCAGGTGACATGAGTACAACATAGTCCGTTGACTTGACACTGCTACATTGCCTCAAGTGTGTTCCTACTGTTCTTTGATTGCTACCCTACCACGGCTCAAAAGGAATCGTGCAAACAGGTAGCAGATGGGTGCAGTCCCGAAGCACTTGGACGCAGTGGCAGTTAGATAGGATTCTTCACTTCCGGTATTGGGGGTTGATATCGCGCTGTGTCTGGAGAGCCATTACACAAAGTACTTGGCCAAGGCAAGTGAGATTTACTGGTAAGTATTCTAGTAGTTTCTCAAGGTGTTCTGGGCTACACTCTGACACGACTTATCCTGCTATTGGGGGTCTGACGTTTACCATCCCCCTAGGCCCGATATGCTATACTCTTAGATGTACAAACCGGACTGTACGGAGATTGTCACAGATAGGCTCAGTAGGGTTTCAGGATGGGTTCGCTTGTCAGCTTCCCTTTCGCATGCTTGTGGTTAAACCCACTGCCAGCGTATTGACGAGTCTTTAGAGTCCCCCACAGAAAGTTTACTATGTTCAGGCGAAACGTTGTAGAGGCCGTATGGTTTTATAGCAGGGTTCGATCATATACGTGCACTTGTGCACGGATCATGATCGGACGGATCATACTAGTAGGCTTTGGTTTAAGATGGATCCTAGTATTAGATTGTTAGATTATTTTCGTCTTGTAGTATTCGTATTCAGTCGGAATGCGGATGCATGTATGTATATACAGGTGAGGGGTATTCTTGTGATCCGTCACGAGTTTGCATTAGAAGATGCCATTCTATTTATTGATTTAAACTTTTGGTTTAAAGTTTATTAAGTGGAAATTGTGAGTGCTAGTCATGATCAAGAGCATTAAATGTGGCATATGCTTTATTAGTGACTCACGGTGTGCTTTATTGTGCCATGACCATTTTCTTGATTGATTTGTGGTGTGAGATAAGATGTGGAGAGAGAGAGAGGGGGCAGCCACTAGAGGTGGGGGTTTGCTCTTGAGATTATTATTGGAGCTCTCACATTTTATCTCACAAGTCTTTTAGGAATGACACTTTCTTCTCTAGCTTCATTTTATGCTCAGAACTTCTTCTTCAATGGCTTCTTCTTCAACCTCCACCCATCCCTCTCATGAGTTGATAATCCATGGGTGTATTGAGACAAAATTATCACATACATTCTCTACTTCACATTGGACATGTTGGCTTGCAAACTTCATGTCCGAGTTGGTTTGGTTTTGAAGCGGGAGCCCATAAAAAGATTCTTTGACGTGGTGCCACATCGACGAGGAGACCGGAGATTGAGCGAGATCGGAGATGCCGCGAGGAGCTAAGGATGGTGGCTAAAGACCGAAGGTCACGTATCGATCGGTATTACCATTCTAACTTCTTTGTTGTTTGCTAGTATAGGGTTAATGGAACGATCCAGGTAAAAGTCTGCGTTAGCGCCAGTTTACAAAAGTTTTTGTTCCGCGTTTGGCCTCAGATAGACGGCCGGGGCGCTACCGTAGACTTACATGGTATCAGAGCCATGCCATCAACCCTATACTAGCTTGTTCTAACGAGTTTAGAATATCGATCGAACAAAATTTTCAAAACCGCAATTCCAGTTTTCAAGTTTCTGCCGAATTTTTAAAGTGGTCGAAAAATCATTTTCAGTGTATCAGAAAATCGTGCTGGCTTTTTTAAGACTACAGAAGAAATTTGAGCAACTGAACCCACTAAAACGCCGCAGAACCGCCGCATAACCTGCATGTTAGCCGTGGTTTCGCCGTTGTTTTAGGACCACAGTGCGCAATCTTTCTTCTGGGGCTCTGAATTATGGAATTGTGGTTTCTGGAATATTTTGTTTTGGCCCAGATTATTTTGAGTGCTGGATTTGCACTTGGGGCCCACTTCGGGACGTTTTGTCGATCGAAATTTTAAATACGTTAGTTTACAGTACATACATTTCTATTTGCGACCATGAATGTCATTAGAGCGGTATAACTCGTCTAATTGCTATATCTCCTTTTAATTGCTATATCTCCTTTTAGACGAGTTTGCGAACGTGACATTCACGTTGATGTTCTTTATTGTGCTGTATTATTGCGGATTTGTCGTGGTGGATAGCTTGGATGCAATGTTAGTTTAGTTTAGTATTATTTGTACATTTGATATCGCGGGGCGAGCGTCCGACATGTGGACTGCCGTCACTGCCTATTTGTATATTATTCTTTTGGGGCACGACCGGGTTGAGGTTGATGTCACCGTTGTATATATTTTCTTTTCTGTACTAGGATTACCCCGTGGTAGAGTGCACGGATAGCCGGGTTCTGGAGGGCAACGGGCCTGCATCTCATGGCTTTGAGACGGAAGGGGCTTCACTCTAGAATAGGCAGGATATTCGCCGCACTCGTAGGGGGTACAGGTTGGGCCAAGGAGGGGTGCTCAAGTTACCGGATTCCGTGAAGTGCTGGGTGGTCCATTCACTTTGCTTGAGGGCGCTGCCCCGCTTCAGGGTTTGGCAGGTAACTTGCTGCACTCATAGGGGTCTAGGTTTTCATTGCACAATCTATCTATACGACCAGGAGAACGTCGGGTTTCACTTACGGCTCAAAGGAAACCCTGTAAGTGCACGGCGACGCCCCGGCCGTCAATCCGACGCCGGAAGGCGGAAACGATACTTTTACAGAACTTGTAAACCGGCACCACCGTGCACAAAAATCCTGGTTCGGGCGATTAACCTACTCCAAGCAAATACGAGAAAGGGCAGAATGCTATACCGAGCGATCCGTACCCTTCGGTCTTCGGCCTCCACTCCGATCTCCTCGTGGAATCTCCGGTCTTCATCTCCTCGTCGGAACGGGCACCACATCGCCGGTTTCTTTTACGGGCTCCCACCTCTAGACCGAGGCAACTCGGGCATGAAGTTGGCGAGCCGACGTGCCCAAGAGATGCTGTAGGCAAAGTGTAGAAGGCTTGTCTCGATGCGGGTATGAAGTTGCCATGATAGTGTGGAAAGAAGAACAATGGAAATGAGCTTTTGATTTTTGTAGCAAGCATAATATGTGTGATGAACATTTTTTTTTCTCAAAAATCAATCTCACCCGTCCCCTTAAGTGGCCGGCCCCTACATGATAAAATGGTGGAGAGAATCAAAACATGAAGGGAGGTGAGAGTAGGAAAACGAAGGGGTGACCACACCCAAATGTGATGATAACAGTGTCACACCAAATCAAATCCAACTCTAATCTCAATTAATGCAAAAGAAGTGATGTAAGAAAAGAATGGAATCAAAAGATGCTTTCATAATCTTTCAAATCTCAAATAACCCCTCCACAAAAGATAATTTGCACAACAGCAAATAACCCCCTCCATCGGAAAAGTCCGGCCGTGAAGGAACAAAGGAAAACTGGCCGGAACGGAATACAAACTGGCAACTTCAGAAAACTGATCACATAATAAATTACAGGAAATCCCCGCGACTGCATATACATGCCCACATTTATATTCCCACTGAACAAAAATGCAAAGAGACAAAATCTACACTGTACAATACTAGGATCCGGCTTAAACCAAAGCCCGCTAGTAAAAACCGTCCGATCATGATCCGTGCAATACCGCACGTATCTGATCGAACCCTGCCATATCTCCATACGGCTTCTACAGCGTTTCGCCCGAAACTTGAGAAAACGGTCTGTGGGGGACTCTAAAGACTCGTCAATACTTTGGCTGTGGATTTAACCACTAGCACGTCAGAGGTATTAGCCAATACGTAACGGGCTACCAGGTATTGACCAAAAGGGACGTCGATGAGCGAACTCATCCTGACACCCTACTGAGCCTGTCAGTGACAATATCCGTACAGTCCGGTCCGTTCGTCTATGAGCATCGCATGGCGGGCCTACGGGGTTGGTAAAAGACAGACCCCCAAAAGCGGTACAAATCGTGTCGGAGTGTAGTCCAGAACACCCTGAGATACTACTGGAATACCTACCAGTAAATCTCCTGCCTTGGCCAAGGACTTCGTGTAATGGCTCTCCTTGACACAGCGCGACCTCACCCCCAATACCGGGAGATATGAACCCCTGCAGATCCGCTCACTGCCTCCATGTGGCTTGGGACTGTACCCAACTAAAACCTGTTTGCATGTCTCCTTTGAGCGTGGTAGGGTAGTATTCAAAGCACAGTGGGAACTCACATGAGACAAATGACGATCTCAGGTCGGTGAACTAACCTGTACACATGTCACCAGGGAACTGCTATCTGACGTCTGGTATAATCCCAACTAGCAGGTTCCCGGCGAGTTCTGTCCGGTGTACTCATAACCCAATGAGCACCGGTATACATCTTAGGTGAACCAACTGACACCAGTGGCTTGTGAGACGTGCCACCACCCCTCGTCGGGGTCTCGACTGTATACACTAGTCTACTCTGGAGTATCGATGCCCTGTCTCTAAACTCCCTCGACTAGGGACCTTTTAAGGATGTGCTTATAGACCCCAGCTCTCACGTATATGATCGCCCTCATACTGCTGGTAGTGAAGCAAGAATCCTAGGGGCTCTATCAACGTGAAATAGTGACCTGTAAGGTCACCTAAAGCAGTACACGATGATAAAGATAAACCAGATAGCATACTATCATCTTGAGTAAGACTGTCCTACCGGTATAGGTCCTCCCTAAATCATTGCAATCACGTGCCTGTGATCTAATAATTGACTCTGAGGGCACTATATCCAACAATCTCCCACCTGCAGTCAAGGCTAATTATTGCAATGTCGCATACTCACAGCCCGTGTGATACCGAACACCCAACTCCTCTACTAGTCAGTCTCACAAAGCTCGTTTGCGAGACTATTGCGTTCGAGGAATAGCCTCAGTGAGTGGATCCGCTGTGATGTTTCTTTCTATGTCTCTCTTAATCTCAAGTTCGCGGAGAAAGCTATCTCCCGAAATTAGCAATACCTGTCTTAGAATATGTCTGGATATCTGATGAGACCTATTTCATAAATGAACTCCAAATCCAAACTTCTTAGACTGTATAGTCAACTGAACTTAATCAGTATCCTGCGCTATGCCTCCCTCAGTATCTGCCTGGACCACCTGTCCAAAATACTGCCCCTCTTCAGAGGGAGAACTATAACTCTGACAGTCACTCTGTCGTCCAGGTCACCTTGGAAGCTTTGAATGATAACCGTCTCCTAAAGGAGGCTGCCGTTATCAAATCCCTAGAACATCCACTTATGTTCTAAAACTTCTTCCGATTGTTTCTCCAGGATTGGATTAATATCAACTTATTGCAGCTCATACAAAAACAACATCTGGTGCGGTACTTGACATCTCATGATTGACTCAATTGCCTAAGCAAGTGATCTGCCAATCATGCACATCCCTCTCCCTTTTAGTCTGTAAGACACCTTTAGAGAGGGTGACTCCATCACCTGCAGGTATACTACCGTGCCAGGAGTCGTCCATTCTAAATACCTTTCGAATGCTGTCAAGCACCCTGATTGGGACACTACCTAAATCTAGATCTAAAACCATAGATCTAGTAACCAGAATGTCTGATATAATATCCAAGTCCTATGTGGAGAAACTACTGTGTGACAACCAAAGTATAACCGATCGTAGTATAGGAATATCACTTCCTACTCTGTATATGTCATCCAAATACCAGGACATCACACCCTACTACTTTCTAAATAGATCCATCCCCTATTCTGATGAAGTCAAACCTATGACTGTCATATCAGAAATAGATGATCTATCTCCGCTATATCTGCTTTAGTTTATAAATAGACATAAGCCACCTGTCCACCAATGCTTCCGCTGCTCCCACTGATCACGACAACCCTTTGGCAGAGTCATATACACGTGCACTTCCAAAGCTAGTTTAGAACGACGCTATACTCATCCTCCTACCGGGTCTCACAGTATGGAACAACAGCAATGGCAAGTCTGGGTAAACAAGAACCTCCCTGCCACCGTCCTTGAGCATACCGAAGTAGCTCTCGAGCGCCTGAGGTTACCCACCATATCTGCGAAGTGGCCAATGGAATGTCAAACCAGATTGAATCTTTAGGTTCTGTCACGTCCCGAAAGTACGGAACGCGACTGGCACTTAGATTACGAGACGTCTAAAGGCGTACCGTAACCTAAGTCAGCCAAAGCCCAGAAGAATCTAAACCAAAATCAAAAGAGAGTGAAGGAAAACCTTTAATGAAAATGATTTTCAAATCAATTAAGTTGCAAAGAATCCCTTTTTAAAAACATCATAAATTTCTGAAAATTTCGGCAGAGTCTCCCCTGTATTTTCTATCCCCCAAAATGGGTACAACAAGATAATAAACCTGTAATCATAAAATGGCATCCCCAAGCGGCAGCTAGCTCTTCGCCCAAGGCGGATCACAACCACATGCAATATAATAACCATATCAAGAAAAGAGCATAAAAGAAACGCAAAATATCAGAAAACACATCGCCGGCTCAAGTGAGCTCGACCCAAAAGAAACCACAAATATACAACCTCTCAGTCTCAACACTAGGTCACATATACAATATATAGTGGTAGATGGAGAATACTAGATACAATGATAAAGCAAAAGAAATAAAGTGTGCTTGCAACCCACCTACGGGCGATGTCGCGAGTCTGAACAAAAGGACTGATGATAAGATAGCCCACCGCTACGAGACTGATGAGTCCGACCTGCAAGACACTGTGGCACAACGGGGGTGAGTTGCCAGCTCGTGAGTAGAATATAACATCTAGTAAGGCAATCGTAAGAATGCACGCAATGCACCACAACATGCATGTCCATATGTGATATAATATCTCTAGTATGCATGCACAGGTATGCAATGTCATTATTAAGTCTTTAAGTGTTTTAAATGTTAAGAGTTCTGCATTCTAATCTTTTAGAAAAAGGATATCTGTATAATAGCTAAATAGCATCAAGAAATCATCTGAAAACCGTGTCAAGCATCGACACCAAATATGAAATCCCATCTGTCTCAATGTCTCACTGTATCAATGTCTCAAATATCGGGCTCCGTCAGTCCGGATCGGCCCATGTCATCAAATCTCACGACAACGGTCGGTATCCTCCGGATATCCGCCGCGCCAGACATCACCGGTAGGTAGTCTTCCCCTGCCAGGCTCATCGTCTACAACTCGATCTTCTTGCCCCGGGGTACCATACCGGGCCCACCATGTACCCGAGACGGTTCATCCACTCCTCGAATCGGGTCTCGAAATCCAACAGAAAACATGAAAACTCATGGTGGACGACACATACATCACGAGAAAACCGCAACTTTGTTTTTAAAAATGATAAATATAAGCTTTTGTTAAATTCTTGCGGTTTTCCCCAAAAATCCAGAAATCGCAGAAATACTGAAATCCTCAAGAAAATCATAATGTTCACATGTTATATATAATAAATGTCTATGATATCAATGTATATGATGTGAATTTTAGCTAGAATCTATGTGAATATGATGATAATGCGAGGTATATGCATGCTATGCAATTTCATATATCATGTATGAATGCAAATGGCGATATTAAGTTAAACTGGTTTTCTAGTGCACGTGGCATGGCAATTACCAAAGGCGTGTGTGTCACATGAATAGTGCGCGTGCAACAGATGCCAATGGTAATGGTGTTCGTGTCCTACGAAGTGTTATCGCATATGTGCATATGAATATCCATGCAATCTAGCATACTATTAACTATAAGGGTATGCAATGTCAATGAAGGGGTAAGCTAACTAACAACATGAATCTTACAAGAGATAAGGAAATCCTAACTAGGGGGTGCATCGCGCCATCCAGACGATACCCCCATAGATGAATACATCTACTCACCTGAAATCCCCGCTAATCCGATCCGACCACCGCCTTGCCTTTACGCGCCGTGTCCGACGTTTCCCCGACCGATCCTATATCTGCACAACACCAAGCATAAGATTAAAAAACCTAAATCGATGCAAGTCACAAAATACAATTATCGACGCTCTCGAATTAAACATAGCATACACTCGGTGCGCGGGAAAACGCACGAAAATCGCTAACCTTTAACTAAAATCGTCATTTCGGGGAAATCGACAAAACTACAACCCGACTAGACGAAACCCCGCGTTCGCGCACTCTAATAATCCTATACGAAGCTAATTATATCGCTAACATAACGCAATTTGATTGCATTCTAATTTTTGTAAAAATCTAGTAAGCAAATTCAATACCGATTCGATGCAAACATCGAAATTTATCGATTTAGCGAGCGTATCATTACACAATTAACCACTCTAATCAATTAGGTAACCAAAGCCCTAACTTAACTCTAACCACCATACTTCAAACCCTAGTTCAACATCAAAACCCCTTCTTGATTTTCATGAACAAGAATTTACAACTAAATTAATACTTCAAAATTAAATTCTAGCATATATAAACTACAAGTTAGCAACTAGTTTAGGATTTTACCTCACAAGTGGAAACCTAGCATGATCAAGTCACCAAGAAAGCCTCCTTTCATCAAGTTTTTGAACTAATTTGGGTGAGGAGAGAGTGGATTAGGGTTTAGCTTTGAATGGAGATGGAAATTTGTGAATTTTCATTGAATTTTGATAGCAAAATGAAGCAAAAATGAAGTGAGAAATGAAGGGGGAGCTGCTGAAATTCGACCAGCAGGAAGAGGAGGAGGGTGTGGGGAAATTTGGAGAAGTTTCTAGGTCAATAAACACCCCATGTTGTCATTTAATGCTTTCATGTCAACAATTTACAAAAAAAAGCCTCATTTTACACCATTTTTCCATTAAATTTCCAACCCTAAAACCAAAAGTTTGCAAGTCATGATATAATTTTATTAACACCATATTTTAGTTTATAAAGACTTCTAATTATGAAATTTACCTAATTAAATTTGTATTTACCACTAATTTAATGTATTTAAAAAGGCTTAAAATAATAAAAAAAATAATTAATTACGAATTTTTTTTATTTAACTAAATAATTATAAGTGACATTTTAGTGACAAAATTATAGTAATATTTTATCTAAATTTTGTATAATTAGGTCTACAATGAAAAATACCTATTTTGACTTTTTACGGAAAAAGCCGAAAAATTAGCCGATTACCGAAAAACTGCCTAAACGATTTTCGAAGGGTTACAGGTTCTTTATCAAATCTTCAGTAATCGTTTGCGGTTCTGGAATCACTTCCAGTTCTACCATACTCCCACTACTGTTTTCTGAAAAAATCCATTTTTATTAAAACTGTGGCGAGTCAAGAACAATATCACTATTGATCTTTCAGATGGTAGAAAGTCAACCCTCGTCATAGCCCGGATCAACCCATAAACAGCCATTACAGAAACGTGCCTTGAGTCAGCCAGAGTCTGGTTTTAAGCATAAGCTGGACGACTCACCGTGTCTCAACAATGTCAAGATATGAACTGTTCTATATCCAATACAGAAACAAAGGCACTGATTTAATTGAACCAGATTCAAATCATGCAGCTGTCTCCAGTGCATGTCAAGTAAATGGAAGGAGGACGATCAGCGTTACTCAACTTAGGAATGCTTCCAATTATGAGTAACCTGAAAGAGAATCATTACTAATAACTGAATACCATACACAAGTATCTACATCCTCGATCACCTTGAAGAATCCCGATACTTGCAACACCTGGTTCTCTATTTTACTCTTATACCTATAACTTCTCAAAACTCAGAACATGCATTTCTACGATACACATGTCAAAGATCTAGAGAAGTCACAAGTAAACAGAATATAGTACGAGTACCAACCCCTCTGTCCTAATGGACACTGGACAATATACAATACTCTGTATAAGTCCCCTGAGTCTAATAACTCATTCCCTGTATGTCGTAGGTTGAAAACTGTACTTATGGTTAAGAAGAATTACACCGCTGTTCAATGCTGCTTACCTAACCATTCACTGATATAGATAAATGTCATAGACATAATTTCAGAAAGGTATATCTCACTCTATAAAAATAGACGTACAGATATATAAATTTGAAATTGGTGCATAACAACGGATATTCAAAACCAAATATTAGTCGTCCGGCAAACAACCCATGCGATTTTCTCAAATATAACCAATTATAACGAATTCCGATATAATGAGGATGATCACCTAGTTCCCAATGACTTACTCCCACTCATCATCTGTAAAACCATACAGATGTGAGAATCATACCTGGTAAATACATACCCTGGAGCAAGTGCTAATTGGGAAATCAGTTTTCTTTTAACAGTACACGGCGAAACTGAAACATTGAAATGTTTCGAAGGGGTATCCGGGTATTCCTAGTAATGCCCCTTCCATTATCCAGATTCACAACTGTAACCGTATATCTCTTTGCCATCTCTCCAAATCCCTTTATATGTCTTTAGTCATTACCTTCTGTACACCCCTTTAGGCCAAATGGTTTTCTTCCTTCCCTACCGTTCGGCACCAGCCTATGGTTTGGAAGAAGACTATCCAATAAGCATAATGGGTGTACCGTCCTAATCCTAGGAACACTCGCAATGCGAGAGAAGGTGAAGATAAAAGAAACCTGAATAAACCTTATTCTTATTTCTCCTGAACAAGAATCCATCCCCGAACTGGAACAAGTTCCTTTCGAGTTCGTATATAACCATACGATGGAGTATCCAAATAAACTGTGGATCTTCGTAGTGATACGGAGTGTCCTGGAAAAATACAAAGGTGATGTAGGATTGGCGAAGAAATGCTTGGTTTGGTCGTGAATAGCAGTTGCAATTTACTTTGCCCTCTTACTAATCCCTTGATATGTCTTTACTTAATACCTTCTGTACACCATCGTTATGCTAATTGGTTTTCTTCATTCCCCACAGTTCGGCACCAGCCTAAGGTTTGGAAGAAGACTATCCAATTTGCGTAATAGGTGTACTATCCCCTAATCTAAGGGGCACTCGCAACCTGAGAGAAGGTAAAAGGAAAAAACAACTGAATAGTCCTATTCGTTTTCTCCAGAACCGGAAACCATCCTCGAATAAATTTCTTCGAGTTCGTATATAAACATACGATGGTTTTGTCCACTGGAAGTGGACGTTCGTAGTAATACGGGGTGTCCTGGTGAAAAGGGTAAAAGTAGGAGTGGCAATGAGGTATGCAACTCTGACAATCCAAAAGCCAGTCTTATAAGAAGGTTCGGTCAATTTGGTCAATGAGTCATAGTCTAGGGTCGGGTCATGGTCGCTGCCAAAGAGAGAGAGAAAAGAAACACTCAGCGTGCACTCTAACCTAGATTAGAATTGTTATCACTTTATCTAATCAGGAAACCTCCCACTGTACCGTCAAATTCTCCTCCAAACGTGAAAGAAGAATTAGTCGGGATCACCCGAGGAGTAAACCAACTCATCAGTGGGAATCGGGATCCAACTATTATCGCATGATAATATGACGGAATCCGCTCACGCTATCACACTCCAGAAGGTATGCGCATATCTGGCAAGTTTCAGTTTCTTTAGAAACTCCCGATGTGATTTTTGCCCCATGCTCTTATGACCTTGACGAAGGCCGACATATCATAAGTCACATGTCAAGTTCTACCCGTCATTGTCCAGGTTAATTTGAACCCACCCGTACATACCCTTGACGAAGGCCAAAATAGTAGTACGACTATCCCAAACCAATGCATCTATCTATGCTGCAGAAAAGTAAGAAATAGCTACCATAGACTATGCCTTGACGAAGGCCAACATATATAGCATGAATACTAAGTGCTACCTTCCTGAAATGACGGAGGGCTACGAATGGTTTCTGGCGAAAAACCTTTAACGTAATGAACTTGATATCATTGAAGGAACATGATAGCTTTTATAAAAATATAGTGACGAAAACCTTTGCTAAAGAGGTCACTCCCGGTGAAGGGATCTCGGCTCTTTCCCCGTAGAATGAGGTGCAGAATATTCCAACTGAATACCATGATGCAAAGCAAAAGTAAACGACTATAGTGAAGTTATTGCCCTGACGCAAACTTTTGTCCAAGGGGTCACTCCCGATGAAGGGATCTCGGCCCTTGCCTCGTCGAGTGAGGAGCTGGATATTCATAACCGAATACCACTGTGCAAAACAAAAGAGAACGTCCTTGCAATAACAGCTTTTTGAAAAATGTTCCAACAACATCAGAATAGATTGTTTAGCTTGCATTGATCCGAATCAACGCAGTCCCATCAATTGATCACACCTCAAAAGAACGAAAATAGTGATGTACGTATATGCCATCCGCATTCGCCACTGGGTCCCGTCATCACCCGTTAGGTTACTTAACTAACGACAGAGCGAGGACTGGACTAGCGCGGATGCAAAGCATATACAACATCTACTAGTATATATATCAATATATAATATTCGCTCAAGGCGTGATAAAATGCAACATCACAGAAATGTAACCAGCATCAAAGAACAATACAGATATCTGGGATCCCCGGGATTCACAGAGCCGCTACTGAAACCCGACGTTCCCCTGGTCGTGTGGATAGCCTGTGCAATGAAATCCTAGACCCCTACAGGGGCGGCAAGTTACCCGCCAAAACCTGAAGCGAGGCAGCCCCCTTCAGCTACGTGAATGGACCACCCAGCACTTCACGGAATCCGGTAACTTGGGCACCCCTCCTTGGGTCAACCTATACCCCCTACGAGTGCGGCGAATAGCTCACCAATTCTAGAGTAAAGCCCCCTCCGTCTCAACGCCATGAGATTCGGGCCCGTTGCCCTCTAGAACCCGGCTATCCGTGCACCCCTCCGCGGGGTAATCTTAGTACAGAAAGTAAAATTTACATACAACAGGTACATCGACCTCGACCCAGTCGTGCCCCAAAAGAATAATACAAACAGGCAGTGACGGCAGTCCACATGTCGGACGCTCGCCCCGCAATATCAAATGTACAAATAAAACAAAACTGTACTACCACTGCAACCAGGCTATCCCCCACGACCAATCCGCAACATCACAGCACAACACAGAACATCAACGTGAATGTCACGTTCGCAAATTCGTCTAAAATGGCTATTGCAGTTAGACAGGATTTACCGATCAAATGACATTCACGGTCGCAGATATAATGTAAATACTGTGAACTAACATGTTTAAAATTTTCGATCGACTGAATTTTCCGAAGTGGGCCCCAAGCACAACTGTAGCACTCAAAAACATCTCGGCCCAAAAAGAATATACTAGAAACCCTATTTCCATGTCAGTAAACCACTGTAGAAATTTGGTACGGTTTGGCTACAAAACGGCGGCGGTTCCGCGGCCAAAACGTGGTTTTGGCCGCTAAACCACCGTGCTACAGTAATATCAGCCGACCAAATTTTCACAGAATGCATAAAAAACCCTGCACGTATTTTTACAATATACCAAATAATTTTTAGAGCAAGGAAAAATTCGACAGAAAGTGCGACATGGAAATGTGGTTTTTGGAAAATCCGATCGATCGAACTTGTAAACACGTTAGAGCAAGCTAGACAAGGTTAATGGCGTGGCTCTGATACCAGTGTAAGTGCACGGCGGCGCCCCGGCCGTCAATTCGACGCCAGAAGGAGGAAACGATACTTTTACAGAACTTGTAAACCGGCACCACCGCACACAAAAATTCAGGATCGGGGCATTAATCTACTCCTAGCAAATACGAGAATGGGAAGAATGCTATACCGAGCTATCCGTGTCCTTCCGTCTTCGGCCTCCACTTCGATCTCCTCGCGGAATCTCCGGTCTTCATCTCCTCGTCGGAACGGGCACCACATCGCCGGGTTCTTTTACAGGCTCCCACCTCTGGACCGAGACAACTCGGGCACGAAGTTGGCGAGCCGACGTGCCCAAGAGATGCTGTAGGCGAAGTGTAGAAGGCTTGCCTCGATGCGGGTATGAAGTTGCCATGATAGTGTGGAAGGAAGAACAATGGAAATGAGCTTTTGATTTTGTAGCAAGCATAATATGTGTGATAAACATCTTTTTTTTCTCAAAAATCAATCTCACCCGTCCCCTTAAGTGGCCAGCCCCTACATGATAAAATGGTGGAGAGAATCAAAACATGAAGGGAGGTGAGAGTAGGAAAACAAAGGGGTGACCACACCCAAATGTGATGATAACAATGCCACACCAAATCAAATCCAACACTAATCTCAATTAATGCAAAAGAAGTGCTGAAAGAAAAGAATGGAATCAAAAGATGCTTTCATAATCTTTCAAATCTCAAATAACCCCTGCACAAAAGATAATTTGCACAACTGCAAATAACCCCCTCCATCGGAAAAGTCCGGCCGTGAAGGAACAAAGGAAAACTTGCCGGAACGGAATACAAACTGGCAACTTCAGAAAACTGATCCCGTAATAAATTACAGAAAATCCCCGCGACTGCATATACATGCCCGCATTTGTATTCCCACTGAACACAAATGCAAAGAGACAAAATCTACACTGTACAATACTAGGATCCGGCTTAAACCAAAGCCCGCTAGTAAAAACCGTCTGATCATGATCCGTGCAATACCGCACGTATCTGATTGAACCCTGCCATATCTCCATACGACCTCTACAATGTTTCGCCCGAAACTTGAGAAAACGGTCTGTGGGGGACTCTAAAGACTCATCAATACTTTGGCTGTGGATTTAACCACTAGCACGTCAGAGGTATTAGCCAATACGTAACGGGCTACCAGGTATTGACCAAAAGGGACGTCGATGAGCGAACTCATCCTGACACCCAACTGAGCCTGTCAGTGAAAATATCCGTACAGTCCGGTCCGTTCATCTATGAGCATCGCATGGCGGGCCTAGGGGGTTGGTAAAAGTCAGACCCCCAAAAGCGGTACAAGTCGTGTCGGAGTGTAGTCCAGAACACCCTGAGATACTACTGGAATACCTACCAGTAAATCTCCTGCCTTTGCCAAGGACTTTGTGTAATGGCTCTCCTAGAGACAGCGCGACCTCACACCCAATGCCGGGAGAGACGAACCCCTGCAGATCCGCTCACTGCATCCATGTGGCTCGGGACTGTACCCAACTAAAACCTGTTTGCACGTCTCCTTTGAGCGTGGTAGAGTAGTAATCAAAGCACAGTGGGGACTCACACGAGACAAATGACGATCTCCGGTCGATGAACTAACCTGTACACATGTCACCAGGGAACTGCTATCTGACGTCTGGTATAATCCCAACTAGAAGGTTTCCTGCGAGTCCTCTCCGGTGTACTCATAATCCAATGAGCACCTGTATACATCTTAGGTGAACCAACTGACACCAGTGGCTTGTAAGACCGGCCACCGCCTCTCGTCAGGGTCTCGACTGTATACACTAGTCTACTCTGGAGTATCGATGCCCTATCTCGAAACTCCCTCGACTAGGGACCTTTTAAGGATGTGCTTATAGACCCCAGCTCCCACGTATATGATCGCCCTCATACTGCTGGTAGTGAAGCAAGAATCCTAGGGGCTCTATCAACGTGCAATAGTGACCTGTAAGGTCACCTAAAGCAGTACACGATGATAAAGATAAACCAGATAGCATACTATCATCTTGAGTAAGACTGTCCTACCGGTATAGGTCCTCCCTCAATCATTGCAATCACGTGCCTGTGATCCAATAATTGACTCTGAGGGCACTATATCCAACAAACCCGGGGCTCCCAGATTATCTGTATTGTTCAGTGATGCTTATTATTTTTCTGTGATGTTGCATTTATCTCGCTTGGAGCAATTATTATATATTGATACATATATATATAGTAGTAGATGTTATATATGTTTTACACCCGCGCTAGTCCAGTCCCTACTCTGTCGTTAGTTAAGTAACCTAACGGGTGATGACGGGACCCAGTGGCGAATGTGGATGGCATATACGTACATTTTATTTTCGTTCTTTTGTGGTGTGATTAATTGATGGGACTGCAATGATTCGGATCAATGCAAGAAAAACAGACCTATTCGATGTTGTTGGAACATTTTTCAAAAGGCTGTTATTACAAAGACGTTCTCTTTTTGTTTTGCACAGAGGTATTCGGTTATGAATGTCCAGCACCTCATTCGACAAGGCAAGGGCTGAGATCCCTTCATTGGGAGTGACCCCTTGGGCAGAAGTTTGCGTCAGTGTAATAACTTCACAATAGTCGATTACTTTTTGCTTTGCATCGCGGTATTTAGTTTGGAATATCCTGCACCTCATTCTACGGGGAAAGAGCCGAGATTCCTTCACCAGGAGTGACCTTTTTAGCAAAGGTTTTCGTCACTATATTTTTGTAAAAATCTATCAGTTTCCTTCAACGATATCAAGTTCATTACGTTAAAGGTTTTTCGCCAAAAACCATTCGTAGCCCTCCGTCATTTCAGATGGGTAGCACTTATTATTCATGCTATGTTTGTTGACCTTCGTCAAGTCAAGTGTATGGTAGCTGCTTGTTACCTTTCTGTTGCATAGATAGATGCGTTGGTTTGGGACAGTCGTACAGCCTTGTTGACCTTCGTCAAGGGTGAGTACGGGTGGGTTCAAATTAACCTGGACAATGATGGGTAGAACTTGACATGTGACTTATGATTTGTTGACCTTCGTCAAGGTCATAAGAGCATGGGGTAAAAATCACATCGGGTGTTTCTAAAGAAACTGAAACTTACCAGGCATGCGCATACCTTCTGGATTGTGATAACTTGAGTGGATTCCATCAGGTTATCATACGATGATAGTTGGATCCCGATTTCCACTGATGAGTTACTTTACTCCTCAGGTGATCCCGACTAATTCTTCTTTCAGGTTTGGAGGAGAATTTGAGGATACAGGGGAGACATCCTGATTAGATAAAGTGATTAACCATTCTAATCCAGGTTAGAGTGCACACAGAGTGTTTCTTTTCTCTCTCTCTTCGGCAGCGACCATGGCCCGACCCTAGACTATAACTCAGTGACCAAGTTAACCGAACTTTCTTAAAACACTGGCTTTTTGATTGTCTGGGTTGGATACAACATTGCCACTACTTCTTTTACCCTTTGCTTTTCTCCAGAACACCCTGTATCACTACGAATATCCACTTCCATTAAATAAGTCCATCATATAGTTACATACGAACTCGAAGGAACTAGTTCCAGATTCGAGGATGGATTTTGATTCTGGAGAGATTGAATAGGACTATTCAGTTGTCTTTTCCTTTTGCCTTCTCTCAAGTTATGAGGGCTCCTAGGATTAGGAGAAAGTACACCTATTACGCTTATTTGATAATCTTCTTCCAAACCATAGGCAGGTGCCGAATGGTAGGGAATGAAGAAAACCAATTAGCCTAAGTGTGGTGTATAGGAGGTAATAAGTAAAGACAAATAAATGGATTAGAAAGAGGGCAAAGTAAATTGTGACTGCTATCATTCACGACCAAACCACATATTTCATAGCCACTCCTACTTCACTTTTGTATTTCTCCAGAACACCCCGTATCACTACGAACATCCACTTCCATTGGATAAATCCATCGTATGGTTATATACGAACTCGAAGGAACTAGTTCCAGTTCAAGGATGGATTCTGGTTCAGGAGAAATAGGAATTAGGTTTATTCAATTGTATTTTATCTTTACCTTCTCTCAGGTTGCGAGTACTCCTAGGATTAGGAGAGTACACCAATTATGCTTATTGGATAGTCTTCTTCCAAACCATAGGCTGGTGTCGAATGGTAGGGATGGAAGAAAACCATTTAGCCTAACGATGGTGTACAGAAGATAACGACTAGAGACAAATAAAGGGATTTGGAGAGATGGCAAGGAAATATACGGTTACAGTCGTGAATCTGGATAATGGAAGAGGCATTACTAGGGATACCCGGATACCCCTTCGAAACATTTTTCATGTTTCAGTTTCACTATACGTTGTTAATTGAAAACTGATTTCCCAATTAGATCCTTACTCTAGGGTATGTATTTACCAGGTATAATTCTCATATCTGTATGGTTTTACAGATGATGAATGGGAGTAAGTAGGTGATCATCCTCATTATATCGGGATTCGTTATAATTTATGATTTTTAAGGAAATCGACTGGGTTTTTTCCGGACGGCAAATATTTTGTTTTCAATATCCGTTGATATGCACCGATTTCAAACTGTTATATCTGTACGTTTATTTTATAAAGTGAGATATAACTTTTTGAAATTAAGTCCATGACATTTACCTATATCAGTTGATGGTTAGGTAAGGTGCATTAAACAGAGGTGTAAATCTTCTTAACCATAAGTATAGTTTTCAACCTACGACGTACAGGGTTTGAGTTATTCAATTCAGGGGACTTATACAAGGTATTGTATGTTGTCTAGTGCCCATTAAGACAAAGGGGTTGGTCCTCGTACTATATTCTGTTTACTTATGACTTCTCAAGTTTTAGACAAGTGTTTCGTAGAAATACAAGGTCCAAGTATGAGAAGTTATAGGTACAAGAATAAAGTAGAGAACCATGTGTTGCAAGTATCAGGATTCTTCAAGGTGATCGAAGATGTAGATACTTGTATTTGGTATTCAGTCGATAGTAATGATTTTAAGAACTTGCTTCTCTTTCAGGTTACTCATAATTGGATGCACTCCTAAGTTGAGTAATATTGATCGGCCTCTCTCCATTTAGTTGACATGTACTGGAGACAGCTGCATGATTTGAATCTGGTTCCAATTAAATCAGTGCCTCTGTTTCTATATTATATATAGATTGGATCATATCTTGACGATGTTAAGGTATATGGAGTTTTCCAGCTTATACTTAAAACCAGACTCTGGATAACTCAAGGAACGTTTCCGTAATGGCAGTTTGTGGGTTAACCCGGGCTATGACGAGGGTTGACTTTCTACCATCTGGAAGATCAATAGTGATATTGTTCTTGACTCGCCACTATTTTAGTAAAATGGATTTTTTCAGAAAACAGTAGTGGGAGTATGGTAGAACTGGAAGTGATTCCAGAACCACAAACGATTACTGAAAATTTAATAGGACCAAAAGATTCAATCAGGTTTGACATTCCATTAGCAGCTCCACAGATATAGTGGATAACCTCAGGCACCTGAGAGGTACTCCGTTAGCCTCAAGGACGGTGACAGGGAGCTTCTTGTTTACCGAGACTTTCTATGGCTGCTGTTCTAGACTATGAGACCCGGCAGGAGGATGAGTATAGCGTCGTTCTAAACTAGCTTTAGAAGTGCATATGTATACGACTCTGCCAAAGGGTTGTCATAGTCAGTGGGAGCAGCGGAAGCATAGTGGACAAGTAGCTTATGTCTATTTATAGACTATAGCAGATATAGCGGAAATAGGACATCTATTTTTGATGTAACAGTCAAACGTTTTGACTTCATCAGAATAGGGGATGAATCTGTTAAGAAGGTAGTAGGGTGTGATGTACTGGTATTTGGATGACATACACAGAGTAGGAAGTTAAATTCCTTTACTATGATCGGTTATACTATGGTTATCATACAGTGGTTTCTCCACATAGGATTTAGATAAAATATCAGGCATTCTGGTTACTTGACCTATGGTTTTAGATCTAGATTTGGGTGGTTTCTTAATCTGGGTACTTAAACAGTATTCTAAAGATATTTAGAATGGACGACTCCTGGCAAGGTGGTGTACCTGCAGGTGATGGAGTCACCCTCTCTAAAGGAGTCTTACAGACTAAAGGATAGAGGGATGTGCATGATTGGCATATCACTTGCTTAGGCAATTGAGTTGATCATGGGATGTCAAGTACCACACCAGATACTGTTTTTGCACTAGCTGCAATAAGTTGATATTAATCCAATATTGGAGAAATGTTCGGAAGCAGTTTTAGAACATAAGTGAATGTTCTAGGGATTTGATAACGACGGCCTCCTTCGGGAGACAGTTAGCCTTCCAGGCTTCCAAGATGACCTCGATGACAAAGTGACTGTCAGAGTTATAGTTTTCCCTCTGACGAGGGGCAGTAGTTTGGACAGGTGGTCCAAGCGGATACTGAGAGTGGCATGGTGCAGGACACTGATTAAATTCATTTAATGATACTGTATAAGAAGTTTGCTGGATTTGGAGTTCATTTGTGAACTAGGTCCAATCATATATCTAGACATATTCTAAGACAGTTATTACTCAATTCGGGAGATGGCTTTCTCCGTGAACTTCAGATAAAGAGAGACATAGAAAGAAACATCAGGGCGGATCCACTTACTGAGGCTATTTCTCGAACGCTATAGTTTTATAAACGAGCTTTGTGAAACTGATTAGTAAAGAAGTTGGGTGTTCGGTATCACATGGGCTGTGAGTATGCGGCATCGCAATAATTAGCCTTAAGTGCAAGTGGGAGATTGTTGGATATAGTGCCCTCAAAGTCAATTATTGGATCACAGGCACGTGATTGTAATGATTGAGGGAGGACCTATACCGGTAGAACAGTCTTACTCGAGATGATAGTATGCTATCTGGTTTGTCTTTATCATCGTCTACATGCTTCAGGTGACATTACAGATCACTATTACACGTTGATAGAGCCCATAGGATTCTTTCTTGACTACCAGCAGTATGATGGCGATCATATACGTGACAGTTGGGTAGTCTATAAGCACGTCCTTAGAAGGTCCCTAGTGGAAGGAGTTTCGAGACAAGGCATCGATACACCAGAGTAGACTTGTGTATACAGTTCAAGACCCCGACAAGAGGCGATGGCCGGTCTCACAAGCTATTGGTGTCAGTTGGTTCACTTAAGATGTATACAGGTGCTCATTTGGTTATGAGTACACCGGACGAACTCGCAGGGGCACTGCTGATTGGTACTATACCTATCATTAGGAGCAGTTCCCAGGTGACATAAGTACAGCTTATTCCGTTGACTTGATACTGCTACATTGCCTCAAGTGTGTTCCCACTGTTCTTTGATTGCTACCCTACCATGGCTCAAAGGAATCGTGCAAATAGGTAGCAGTTGGGTGCAGTCCCGAAGCACTTGGAGGCAGTGGTGGTTAGATAGGATTCGTCTTTCCCGGTATTGGGGGTTGATATCGCGCTGTGTCTGGAGAGCCATTACACAAAGTCCTTGGCCAAGACAAGTGAGATTTAAGGGTAGGTATTCCCGTAGTTTCTCAAGGTGTTCTGGGCTACACTCTGACACGACTTATACCGCTATTGGGGGTCTGATGTTTACCATCCCCCTAGGCCCGATACGCGATACCCATAGACGAACAGACCGGACTGTACAGAGATTGTCACGGATAGGCTCAGTATGGTTTCAGGATGAGTTCGCTCGTCAGCTTCCCTTTCTCTAAATACATGGGCAGCCGTTACGTGTAGCTAGTACCACTGACGCGCTTATGGTTAAACCCACTGCCAGCGTATTGACGAGTCTTTAGAGTCCCCGACAGAAAGTTTCCCATGTTCGGGCGAAACGTTGTAGAGGCCGTATGGTTTTATGGCAGGGTTCGATCATATACGTGCACTTGTGCATGGATCATGATCGGACGGATCATACTAGTGGGCTTTGGTTTAAGCCGGATCCTAGTATTAGATTGTTGTATTATTTTCGTCTCGTAGTATTCGTATTCAGTCGGAATGCGGATGCAGGTATGTATATACTGGTGAGGGGTATTCTTGTGATCCGTCATGAGTTTACTTTAGAAGATGCCATTCTATTTATTGATTTAAACTTTTGGTTTAAAGTTTATTAAGTGGAAATTGTGAGTGCGAGTCATGAATAAGAGCATTAAATGTGGCATATGATTTATTGGTGACTCATGGTGTATTTTATTGTGCCATGACCATTTTCTTGATTGTTTTGTGGTGTGAAATAAGATGTGGAGAGAGAGAGAGGGAGGGCAGCCACTAAAGGTGTGGGTTTTCTCTTGAGATTATTATTGGAGCTCTCAAATTTTATCTCACAAGTTTTTTAGCAATGCCACTTTCTTCTCTATCTTCATTTTGTGCTCACAACATCTTCTCCAATTGCTTCTTCTTCAACCTCCACCCATCCCTCGCATGAGTTGAGAATCCATGAGTGTATTGAGACAAAGTTATCACATACATTCTCTACTTCACCTTGGACATATCGGCTAGCAAACTTCATGTCCGAGTTGCTTCGGTTTTGAAGCGGAAGCCCGTAAAAAGATTCCTTGATGTGGTGCCACTTCGACAAGGAGACCGGAGATCGAGTGAGATCGGAGATGCCGCGTGGAGCTAAGGATGGTGGCTAAAGTCAGAAGGACACGGATCGATCAGTATAGCCATTCTAACTTCTTTGTAGTTTTTTAGTATAGGGTTAATGGAACGATCCTGGTAAAATTCTGCGTTAGCGCTAGTTTACAAAAGCTTTTGTTCTGCGTTTGGTCTCGTTTAGACGGCGGGGCGCTACCGTAGACTTACAAATCACCATGGCCTACGCCTAATCTTTCGTCTTCTGCGACAGTCTGTGCCTTTTTACTGACCGTATTTGCAGCACCACTTGACCAAAGCATAATGTTGGCTTCAATTCTATTAGAAACCATTGAATTTGGAAGAGAAAAAATATTATTAACGATTGATCAAAATATATTGTACAATATGCCTCTCTCTTTATCTCTATATAGCCGACAAGATAAAAACTGAATACGTAATATACGTATAATACACGTAAACCTCAATTTAAAAAGATAAATACAAAATGATATAAAAGATATGATAAAAGATATGCATATCTTAACAGCCCTTCTCAAACTCATGGTGGATCATCAACCAAGAGTTTGGACAAGAAATGCATAATTTGGGTACATGTTTAAGCTTTTGTAAAGAGATCGGCTACTTGATCTATGGAATAGATATAGATAGAGTCCCTCCATCTTCTTGACATAGCTATAAAAGTATTGTCTGTTAGTGATATATGCCATAGAGGCCATTATTGTATTATATTGGTTTGTATATTACTTAATGGAAGCTTGAGATATTCACAGTTGTATTGACAGTCTTGCTCAAAATGGTAGTATGCTACTTGGATTGTTTCTACTTCAATATGTGCATGTATTTATTTTAGCATATCGCTTATACATATTGGTAGAGCCCTTAGGATCTTTGCTTGAGCGTTGTGATGGCAGTCACACTAGTGGGGGATGGGTAGTCTACAAGCACATCCTTATACAGGTCTTTAGTCGTAGGATTATCGAGACGGGGCATTGATACTCCAGAGTAGACTAGTATATACGCTTCTCATCCCAGCAGGGTAGATGGTCTGTCCCTTAGCAATTAGACGTCGTACTGGAGATAGTATGTAGGTGCTCATTAGGTTATGAGTACACTGGACAGGACTCGTCGGGGACTGCTGGTGGATATTATACCTATCGTCGGGTAGCTGTTCCCAGGTGACATGAGTACAGCTTAGTCGATTGACTTGACACTGCTATTTCGCCTCGAGTGTGTTCTCACTGTACTTTGATTACTACCCTACCACGGCTCAAAAGTATCATGCAAACATGTAGTAGTTGGGTGCAGTCTCGAAGCACTTGGAGGCAGTGGCGGTTAGATTGGATTCGTCTCTCCCGATATTAGGGGTTGATATTGCGTTGTGTTTGGAGAGCCATTACACAAAGTCCCTGCCCAGGGCAAGGGAGATTTACTGGTAGGTATTCCAGTAGTTTTTTAGGGTGTTTTGGGCTACACTCTGGCATGACTTATTGC
Organism: Agapanthus africanus; assembly: GCA_030015575.1. Lineage (NCBI taxonomy): Eukaryota > Viridiplantae > Streptophyta > Magnoliopsida > Asparagales > Amaryllidaceae > Agapanthus > Agapanthus africanus. The sequence goes on along the minus strand of CM057343.1, from coordinate 240,961,749 downwards.
GCTATTAGGGGTTTGACGATTACCGCTCCTAGGTCCGATATGCAATACTCTTAGACGAACAGACTGGACTGTACGGCAATTTTCACATTCAGGCTCAGTAGGAGTTCGGATGGGTTTCCTCATCGGCCTTCTTATCGACAGATACCTGGGTAGCCATTACGTGCAGCTAGTACCGCTTGCGGCTTGTGGTTAAACCTACTGCTAGCGTACTGTCGAGTCTTTAGAGTCCCACACAGTGGGTTTTCCTGTATCGGGCAAAAGATGTAGAGGCCGTATGGTTTTAAGGCAGGACTTCGATCACGTACGTGTACTTGTGCACGTATGATGATTGGGCGGATAATACTAGTGGGTTTTGGATTAAGCCGGATTATAATATTATATTGATGGAATATTTTTGTCTCTTTATATTCGTATTCTTCGGAATGCGGATATAGGTATGTATATACGGATGATGGGCATTCTCATAATTTACTCGGGAAAGCTTCTAGAAGAGGACACCTAATTTGGGTTTTATTCTTTTCGGATTAAACATTATTAGGTGGAGGAAATGAGGTGGAGTTCGACATTGAATCTAGCTTGGCTACTTGGTGACTCATGGTTATGACTCATTCTTTAGATATTTTGAAGCATGCTTGATATTTAGTAAGATATTTATATTTGGTTAGATATTTTTATCTTCTAAATATAAGTATGCTTCATTTTTTAAAAGAGAGGACAACCAAGCTATTTCCAAGTTCACACTTCACTCTCATTTTCTTCAAGTCTTCTTCTTCTTCCTCTAAACCCTAAAAGCTCTCATGTGTTGAGAATCGTAGGGTTCCAAGAGATAAACAACTCTATCTTCTTTCTCTGCATCACCTAGGCCATCTAGTTTAGCAAGCTAGTTGCCCTAGTTATCTCGGATTTGAGGTTGGAGCTTGGACTATAGACTCTCGGGTGGATCGTCATTGACTCGAGGAAGCTTCGATCCGTTTCGATCCTCGGAGCCTACCATGATGAGGAGGAAAGCGAGAAGACCTGAATGACATGATACTACGAGGTATATCATTCATCCGAGTAGTTAAATCTCCAGTAGTTTGCTAGCTAGGGTTTATGATCGATCCTCGGTTCTAGTCGTTGTTGCGAAGCTCGTAAAAATCATTTTTTGCAATTTTCTCCTCCCCGTGAACACGTGGGGTGTGAGACATCGACTTACAGTGGTATCAGAGACTCTCATAAACCTTAGATAGCTTGTAGCGACGTTAGAAATCGTCCGTTTTTGTCGCGGAAAACTGCCGACACAAACAGTTTCGAAAAATGATGTTTTGATTTGTTTGCACACACCGTGGGTCACGGTTTGAACTGAGAAGCCACGGGGTAGAGTGTGCACACCTCAAAGACACCCCGGGGGACCAAAGGCCGGGCCCACCACCCAAGACCACCACAAGGTGGCTTTGGGAGGCGGTGACCCGAAAGCACCAAAGAATGGTGCTCCCGGGTCTGCCTTCATCTAGGGGCCACTTCGTGGTGGCCCCAGGTGGTGGGTACCCCTTTGATGCCCCCCATTCGATAGTTATTTTTGGTATCATTGACTCTGTAAAGATTCGGGCGGGTTTCGAGTTCGTTTAGACTCCCGGATTGTCTTAAAACGATCGTTTTTGGAACTTTAGCTCACTGGATTTTTCAAGTTTTAGAAAAATTGGTTTAGTTTGCTAATTGCTTGCGGAATTCTAATGTCACAGTTACTTTACAAGATTTGGGATGGGTATATGTGTTTGGAAATGTCGAATAATTGCTATATGTAGATTAATCGGGGTTGCACATATCTGTAATGTTATGTTAGTTTGTGTATATAAACTTGTGAGATCGTCGTGGATGAATAGCCGGGGATGTGAGATGAGGGTTTTAATTCTTTCATTCGATGTAAATATGTAAAGTGATGTAATATTAATTTTGCGGGGCACATCCAGGTTAAGATTGTAGCCACCGTTGTATTATTTCATTTGCTCTTTTTGCTCCTAGGATAAACCCAAGGTGGGGTGCACAAACTACTGGGTACTTTGAAGCGCCGAGTGGCCTACTCACTTTGTTGCGGGAGGTTGCTTCACTTCGGGTATTTGGCGGGTAGTTTTCCACACCCGTAGGGGTCTGGAGTGGGGTTTGGCTATTCATCACGACCGTGGAATCCGTCTTTCTCTCCAGGCTTAAACGAAACGCGGAATTCCTAGTATATCTAATATGTTCATCTGTGATCTGGAATGCCTATTATTGCATGAGACGAATGTATATATATATATGATATCTAGTAGGCGTTGCTTATGTTTTGCTTCTGTGCTAGCCCAGACCCCGCTCCGTCGTTAGTTAAGTAACCTAACGGGTGATGACGGGCCCCGTGGCGAATGCGGATGGCATAAACGTACGTCATATTTTTGTTTCTTTCTGTGATGATAGGTATAAATGATGGGACTGCATTATATTAATGTAAAGCAAACAAACCAAAGCTGAATCGTTGGAACAAATTTTAAAACCACACGGTTTTTTCAAAACAGCAGACTTTTAAAAATGCTGAGCTTAAACCATTCCTTTTAAAAGCTATCAGGTTCCTTCATTATATCAAGTTTAACACTTTCACGGTTTCGCCAAAACCATTCGTAGCCCTCTGTCATTTCATATGAAGATCCAGTTGTATTCAAACTATGTTTGATGGCCTTCGTCAAGGCATAGTGATTGGTAGCTGCTGGGTATTCATATGTAGCCTAGATAGATGCGTTGGTCTAGGACAGTCGTATTACTTTGTTGGCCTTCGTCAAGGGTATATACGTGTGGGATCAAATTAACCTGGACATTGATGGGTAGAACTTGACATTTGAGTTATGATTTTTTGGCCTTCGTCAAGGTCATAAGAGTATGGGCCAAAAATCCACATCGAGAGTTTCTAAGGAAACTGAAACTTTCTAGTGTTGCATACCATTTGGAGTGTGATAATTTTGGTAGGATTCCTTCGACTTTATCACAGATTGATATTTGGATCCCGATTCTACTGTGAGTGTATGCTACTCCTCAAGAGAATTTTCACTTAACGATCAATGCTATAAACCAAATAGGTGTCTAGAACAGTATTAGCGGGGCTACGTCTCCAGGGAAAAGAGGTTATTTAATTAAGGAACTTTGCGAAAGCATCGTAAAACCTCCCTCGAAGTACCGACACTAGATTGGTTGAATGGTTAATCAAGTATTGTACGGTGAGATTAATCCTGACTGATTCTTCTTTTATGGTTTGAGGAAGGATTCGAGAAACAGTGGGAGCCATCCTGTGAAGATAAATTAAAAACCGATCTAAACTTGCAAGAGAATCATGCTAATGTATTTCTTCTCTTTCTCCTAATTGTAGCGTCCAGTTGACCGCGCTTAGGTTACATTTAGCTAATAAATTGACTGGGCCAGACTTTATTGACTGGCAAGGGTTTGTCCAGATGTCCATGTTTACCCCAATCAGAGAGCAAAAATCTGTTCAAAATTTAAAATTTGAACTGAGGTAGCACCTCACGTGCAAAGCATGAGAGCGCTCGCGCCAAGAGCGCCAGCGCTAAGAGTCAAAGACTCTGAGACAACGCCTCACGTGCAAAGCACGAAAGCGCTATCACCAAGAGCGCCAAGCGCTAAGATTCAAAGAATCTGAGGCAGTGCCTCACGTGCAAAGCACAAGAGCGCCAAGCGCTAAGAGTCAAACACTCTGAAGCAGCGCCTCATGTGCAAAGCACGAGAGCGCCAGCGCCAAGAGTCAAAGACTCTGAGGCAGCGTCTCACGTGCAAAGCACGAGAGCACCAGTGCTAGAAATAAATGTTCTCCACCTTTGGATCAAAGATCTAATGAAGATATTAAATCATCAAATTACAGAATTAAATTCTGTTGAAGAAATACCCCTCAAATCTTTTCAAACAAGAAAGATTGTACTATGTAAATCAGAGAACAGTTGGATCAAAGGTCCAATGGTAATTAAAAATCACCAAGATACAAAATAATCTCTTTATGGGAAAATATTTTCCAAATCTTGTTAATAACAAGAGGAAAATCTTCTGTAAAACAGAAGGCCTAAGATCAAAGATCCAACGGTAGGAAACATCCAAAAATCAATCAGAGATCTCTCAATGAAAGATTTCCTTAACTGATTCAACAAATCAGCCTCCCGTATATAAAGGACGCAAGACTTCAAGTCTTGGAGAAAGAAACCTCTCTATAAGTTTCAGGTTCTCAGAAAAGAAAAAGAAAAGAGCAAGCTCTAAGAAGAAGAACTTTCTTGAAGGTAAATAAAAAGAAGAGAGATCATAACATCTCCTCCATATTTGAGAGTTTAACTCTCACATCAGAAGAACTTAGTTCTTTTTCTAGATCACAGATCTAGAAGACAAAGTCTTTCACAAAAACAAAAGAGATCATAGCGTCTCCTCATAAAAGAAGAACTTAGTTCTTAGATCCATAAGACAATGTCTCTTATAAACCGAGAATTTAATTCTCAGAGCACAGAATTGATCAGAACTGCCAAAGAAACTCTTTAGCGCTCCAAGTCTGGCGCTCAGCTCCACGTGCTCCACGTGCTCCTCACGTAGGTGCTATTTTATAAGAAGCGCCTTAGCGCTCCAAGCCTGGCGCTCAGAGCTAAGCGCTCCGCGTGCTCCTCAAGCGGGCGCTATTTTATAAGAAGCGCCTTAGCGCTCCAAGTTTGGCGCTCATCGCCAAGCACTCCACGTGCTCCTCACATGGGCGCTAATGAATTACAAAGCGCTCTGTAAATAAAGCCCCAGCGCCATAAAAAGTGTTCAACACTCAATAAAAGACAAAAAGAAAAGGGGGTGTCAGAACCCAAATCATTGCTCAACATTGTTAAACAAAAAGGGACTGAGCCCAGACAAATGCTCAACATTTTATTCAAAACTGAGTGGACTAAGCCTAAGTTGGCCACAAGTCCCTAATTCAGATTAACCGAGCCCATGTGCTCACAATATTTTTAATTGGTCTTAGTCCCAAACCTGACTACAGAATCTCCCAACCAACATTGGTTCAAGGTTACATCTCTTCATACCTCTGATACATGTCATTGTAATTCTTCAACGTCTTTATAGAGATGGAAGGTCCCAATAACCAATAACTTTTGGCGCATCCCCAAATGGTTAAACTAAAACCTTATAGACTATGAAGTCTTTAAACCCTACAGACTATGATGTCTTTAAACCCTACAAACTATGATGTCTTTAAACCTTACAGACTATGACATCTTTAAACCAGACATGTTGTCTTTAAACCATACAGGCTACGATGTCTTTAAACCTTACGGACTATGAGGTCTTTAAACTCATGGACTATGATGTCCTTAAACCAAATGGACCGCAATGTCCTTAAACTAAAATGATAGAGTCCAAATACTCTTTCGTTGGATCTAAATGATCCCAAAATCCTGTTGAGCAGATCATAGTCTAAAAATCAGACTAACGTATCCTTAACAAATATTTAAGTTGATCTTAATCTCAAAAGAAGTTAACGAGCCTTAAATCAAACTCAAACCCAAATCTAGAAAATACGGATTTGGACTAATCCCCGCCCTACGGGCGACAATATAAATTAGTCTCCGTATACAATCCACGGGCAACCAAAAAATAAAACAAACGCACACGACACGAAGTGACCTTCTGGAGCAGGAGAAAGTGGTTACTGCGATACGGTAACGTAATTAACTGTAGGTGCTTGCGCCTGCAGGGAAGAGCGTCCCCACAATCAAAAACCCCTCACAATGAGAGGGAATCTGACGAAGTCTGCTACAACGGCTGCATCTGTCCAAACCTCCGATACATGGCGCCATAAATTAACCTGGCATCTTCGGAGTGTTGGATGGATAAAACCCAAATAGCATCTGCCCCCAAATTCAGACAAGACGACCTACGCGGTTTCGTCTCTATTTTCGGCGGTAAACAGATTCTGGCACGCCCGGTGAGACCTTTTCTTCTTTCTGTTGGATATAATGCCCTCAGAGTCAATTATTGGATCACAGACACGTGATTGCAATGATTGAGGGAGGACCTATGCTGGTAGGATAGTCTTACTCGAGATGATATTATGCTATCTGGTTTATCTTTATCATCGTGTACTGCTTCAGGTGACCATACAGGTCACTATTACACGTTGATAGAGCCCTTAGGATTCTTGCTTGACGACCAGCAGTATGATGGCGATCATATACGTAGGAGCTGGGGTCTATAAGCACATCCTTAAAAGGTCCCTAGTCGTGGGAGTTTTCGAGACAGGGCATCGATACTCCGGAGTAGACTAGTGTATACAGTCGAGACCCCGAAGAGGGGCGGTGGCCGGTCTCACAAGCCACTGGTGTCAGTTGGTTCACCTAAGATGTATACAGGTGCTCATTGGTTTATGAGTAAACCGGACAGGACTCGCCGGGAACATGCTAGTTAATATTATACCTAGCGTCAGATAGCAGTTCCCTGGTGACATGTGTACAGGTTAGTTCATCGACCTGAGATCGTCATTTGTCTCGTGTGAGTTCCCACTGTACTTTGATTATTACCCTACCACGGCTCAAAGGAGTCGTGAAAACAGGTTTTAGTTGGGTACATTCCCGAGCCACATGGAGGCAGTGAGCGGACGGCAGGGGTTCGTCTCTCCCGGTATTGGGGGTGAGATCGCGCTTGTCTAGGAGAGCCATTACACGAAGTCCTTGGCCAAGGCAGGAGATTTACTGGTAGGTATTCCAGTAGTATCTCAGGGTGTTCTGGGCTACACTCCGACACGTCTTGTACCGCTTTTGGGGGTCTGACTTTTACCAACCCCTAGGCCCGGCATACGATGCTCATAGACGAACGGACCGGACTGTACGGATATTGTCACTGACAGGCTCAGTAGGGTGTCAGGATGAGTTCGCTCATCGACCTCCCTTTTGATTAATACCTGGTAGCCCGTTACGTATAGCTAGTACCTCTGACGTGCTAGTAATTAAATCCACAGCCAAAGTATTGACGAGTCTTTAGAGTCCCTCACAGACAGTTTCTCAAGTTTCGGGCGAAATGTTGTAGAGGCCGTGTGATACATGGCAGGGTTCGATCTTATACGTGCGGTATTGCACGGATCATGGTCGGATGGATCATACTAGTGGGCTTTGGTTTAAGCCGGATTCTAGTATTAGATTTGTTGGATTACTTTAGTCTCATCACATTCACATTCAGTCGGAATACGGATACAGGTATGTATATACAGGTGAGGGGTATCCTTGTGATCCGTCACGAGTTTACTTTAGATGTTGCCGTATATTTTTATTGTTGCAAACATTTGGATTAATGTTTGGATGGTGGAAATAATGAGCTAGAATTTCATCATGAGATGCATTAACGTGACATAGACATTTATCATGACTCATGGTCTCTTTTTTAGCAAAAATGTCACATTAGTGGATTGATTTATGATGATATGGATGGAAGAGAGAGAGAGGGGGGCTGCCATGGCGGTAGTTTTGGTCTTTTATTTTTATCATCTCACACACTCTCTCACTCTCATTCTATCACAAGAAATGAAAAGAATAGAAACGAGAAAGTCTTCTCTTCTTCTTCTTCTTCTTCCTCTAGCTCATAGCTTCCATTAATGGCAACACCTTCAACCTCCATCCAAGCCATGGATGCAAGTGACAATGTGATCACAAACATTCTCTACAACATCTTTGACACGTAGGCTTGCATACTTCGTGCCCGAGTTGCTTCGGATGAAGCGGGAGCCCGTAAAAAGACTTCTCGATGTGGTGCCCTTTCCAACGAGGAGATCGAGACCGAGATGCCGCGAGGAGATCGGGATGGTGGCCGAAGACCGAAAGACACGGATCACTTGGTATAGTTCTCTACCCTCTCTCTAATTTTCTAGTACTAGGCTAATGGTTCGATCCGGGTTTTAAGAATACGATAGCGCCGGTTTTCTAGTTTGAAAACGTTTTCGTTTCCGCATTTTGGCCTCGGAAAGACGGCCGGGGCGCTACCGTATACTTACATGGTATCAGAGCTACGCCATTAACCTTTTCTAGCTTCTTCTAACGTGTTTAGAACTTCGATCGAACAAAATTTCCAAAACCGCGATTTCAAAAGCATCAGTTTCTGTCGATTTTCATTTGTGCTCGAAAAATTATTTTGAGTGTTGCAGAAATTCGTGCAGGCGATTTTAAGAATTCTGTAAAAATTTTGTTTGGTGATGCTACAGTAGGACCGCGGAACTGCGACCAAACACATGTTCTGGCCGCGTTTCCGCCGCAGTAATGAGTCATCACCGTACCATTTTTCTACAGTGCTCTTTAAACTTGGAATTGGTGTTTTTGGTATATTCTGTTTGGGCCCAGATTTATTTTGAGGGTTACGGTTGTGCTTGGGGCCCACTTCGGGAATTTTTATCGATCGAAAATTTTAAACATGTTAGTTCACAGTATTTACATTATATCTGCGACCGTGAATGTCATTTGATCGGTAAATCCTGTCTAATTGCTATAGCCCTTTTAGACGGATTTGCGAACGCGACATTCACATTGATGTTCTGTGTTGTGCTGTGATGTTGCGGATTTGTCGTGGTGGATAGCCTGGATGCAATGCTAGTACAGTTTGGTTGTATATGTACATTTGATATTACGGGGTGAACGTCCGACATGTGGACTGCCGTTACTGCCTGTTTGTATATTATTCTTTTGGGGCACGACCGGGCTGAGGTCGATGTACCCGTTGTATATTTTTTTTTACTTTCTGAACTAGGATTACCCCCCGGAGGGGTGCACGGGTAGCCGGGTTCTAGTGGGCAACGGGCCCGCATCTCATGCCGTTGAGACGGAAGGGGCTTCACTCTAGAATTGGCGGGCTATTCGTCGCACTCGTAGGGGGTACAGGTTGACCCAAGGAGGGGTGCTCAAGTTACCGGATTACGTGAAGTGCTGGGTGGTCCATTTACGTTGTTGAAGGGGGCTGCCTCGCTTCAGATTTTGGCGGGTAACTTGCCGCGCCCGTAGGGGTCTAGGATTTCATTGCACAGGCTATCCACACGACCAGGGGAACATCGGGTTTCAGTAGCGGCTTTATGAAACCCGAGGATCCCAGATTATATGTATTGTTCTGTGATGCTTATTACATTTCTGTGATGTTGCATTTATCATGCCTTGTGCGATTATTATATATTGATATATATACTAGTAGATTTTGTATATGTTTTACACCCGCGCTTGTCCAGTCCCCGCTCTGTCGTTAGTTAAGTAACCTAACGGGTGATGACGGGACCCAGTGGCGAATGCGGATGGCATATGCGTACATCGTATTTTCGTTCTTTTATGGTGTGATTAATTGATGGGACTGCATTGATTCGGATCAAAGCAAGCTAAATAAACCTATTCTGATGTTGTTGGAACAATTTTTCAAAAAGTTGTTATTGCAAGGACGTTATCTTTTGTTTTGCACAGTGGTATTCGGTTATGAATATCCAGCACCTTAGTCGACGAGGCAAGGGCCGAGATCCCTTCATCGGGAGAGACCCCTCGGATAGAAGTTTGCGTCAGGGCAATAACTTCACTATAGTCGATTACTTTTGCTTTGCAATGTGGTATTCAGTTGGAATATCCTGCACCTCATTCTACGGGGAAAGAGCCAAGATCCCTTCACCGGGAATGACCTCTTTAGCAAAGGGTTTTCTCCACTATATTTTTATAAAAATCTATACGGTTCCTTCAACGATATAAATTTCATTACGTTAAAGGTTTTTCGCCAAAAACCATTCATAGCCCTCCGTCATTTTAGAAGGGTAGCACTTAGTATTCATGCTATGTATGTTGGCCTTCGTCAAGGCATAGTATATGGTAGCTATTTGTTACTTTTCTGCAGCATAGATTGATGCGTTGGTTTGGGACAATCGTACTACTATTTTGGCCTTCGTCAAGGGTATGTACGGGTGGGTTCAAATTAACAAGGATAATGACGGGTAGAACTTGACATGTGACTTATAATTTGTTGGCCTTCGTCAAGGTCATAAGAGCATGGGGTAAAAATCACATCGGGAGTTTCTAAAGAAACTGAAACTTGCCAGATATGCGCATACCTTCTGGAGTGTGATAACGTGAGTGGATTCCATCACGTTATCATGCGATGATAGTTGGATCCCGATTCCCACTGATGAGTTGGTTTACTCCTCGGGTGATCCCGACTAATTCTTCTTTCAGGTTTGGAGGAGAATTTGAGGTTACAGTGGGAGGTTTCCTGATTAGATAAAGTGATAACCATTCTGATCTAGGTTAGAGTGCACGCTGAGTGTTTCTTTTCTCTCTCTCTCTTTAGCAGCGACCATGGCCCGACCCTTGACTATAACTCAGTGACCAAGTTAACCGAAACTTCTTAAAACACTGGTTTTGGATTGTCAGAGTTGCATACTTCATTGCCACTCCTACTTTTACCCTTTTGCCCAGAACACCCCGTATTACTACGAACATCCACTTCCATTGGATAAAACCATCGTATGGTTATATACGAATTCGAAGGAATTTATTCGAGGATGGTTTCCGGTTCTGGAGAAAACGAATAGGACTATTCAGTTGTCTTTTCCTTTTACTTTCTCTCAGGTTGCGAGTACTCCTAGGGTTAGAAGATAGTACACCTATTACGCTAATTGGATAGTCTTCTTCCAAACCATAGGCAGGTGCCGAAAGGTGGGAAATGAATAAAACCAATTAACCTAACGATGGTGTACAGAAGGTAATAAGTTAAGACCAACAAAGGGATTAGTAAGAGGGCAAAGTAAATTGCGACTGCTATTCACGACCAAACCAAGTATTTCTTCGCCAATCCTACATCAGCTTTGTATTTCTCCAGAACACTCCGTATCACTACGAAAATCTACATTTATTTGGATACTCCATCGTATGGTTATATACGAACTCGAAGGGACTTGTTCCAGTTCGGGGATGGATTTTGGTTCAGGAGAAATAGCAATAAGGTTTATTCAGTTGTCTTTTATCTTTACCTTCTCTCGGGTTGCGAGTGCACCCATTATGCTTATTGGACAGTCTTTTTCCAAACCATTGGCAGGTGCCAAACGGTAGGGAAGGAAGAAAACCATTTAGCCTAAAGGGGTCTGCAGAAGGTAATGACTAAAGACATATGAAGGGATTTGGAGAGATGGCAAAGAAATATACGGTTACAGTTGTGAATCTGATAATGGAAGGGGCATTATTAGAAATACCCGGATACCCCTTCGAAGCATTTACATGTTTCAGTTTCACTATGTATTGTTAAAAGAAAACTGATTTCCCAATTAGCCCTTGCTCCAGGGTATGTATTTACCAGGTTTGATTCTCACATCTGTATGGTTTTACAGATGATGAGTGGGAGTAAGTTATTGGAAATTGGGTGATTATCCTCATTATATAGGGATTCGTTGTAATTGGTGATATTTGAGGAAATCGCCTAGGTTGTTTGCCGGACGACAGATATTTGGTTTTGAATATCCGTTGTTATGTACCAATTTCAAATTGGTATATCTGTATGTTTATTTTTATAAAGTGAGATATAACTTTTTGAAATTATGTCCATGACATTTACCTATATCAGTGGATGGTTAGGTAAGGAGCATTAAACAGCGGTGCAATTCTTCTTAACCATAAGTATAGTTTTCAACCTACGACACACAGGGAATGAGTCATTTGACTCAAGGGACATATACAGAGTATTGTATGTTGTCCAGTGTCCATGAGGACAGAGGGGTTGGTACTCATATCATATTCTGTTTACTTGTAACTTCTCTAGTTCTTAGACATGTGTTTCGTAGAAATGCAAGGTCTAAGTTTTGAGAAGTTATAGTTATAAGAATAAAGTAGAGAACCAGGCGTTGCAAGTATTAGGATTCTTCAAGGTGATCGAAGATGTAGATACTTGTGTATGGTATTCAGTTGATAGTAATTATTATGAGAACTTGCTTCTCTTTCAAGTTACTCATATCTGGATGCATTCCTAAGTTGAGTAACGCGGATCGGCCTCCTTCCATTTAGTTGACATGCACTGGAGACAGCTGAATGATTTGAATCTGGTTCCAATTAAATCAGTGCCTCTATTCATATATTGGATATAGAATAGTTCATATCTTAACATTGTTAAGGTATGGGGAGTTGTCCGGCTTATGCTTAAAACCAGACTCTGGATAACTCAAGGCACGTTTCTGTAATGGCTGTTTGTGGGTTGACCCGGGCTATGACGAGGGTTGACTTTCTGCCATCTGGAAGATCAATAGTGATATTGTTCTTGACTCGCAACAGTTTTAGCAAAATGGATTTTTTCAGAAAACAGTAGTGGGAGTACAGTAGAAATGGAAGTGATTCCAGAACCGCAAACGATTACTGAAAATTTGATAAGATCCTAAAGATTCAATCTGGTTTGACACTCCATTGGCCACTCCGCAGATATGGTGGGTAACCTCAGGCACTCGAGAGGTACTTCGGTAGCCTCAAGGACGGTGACAGGGAGGTTCTTGTTTACCCAGACTTTCCATTGCTATTGTTCCAGACTGTGAGACCCGGCTGGAGGATAAGTATTGCGTCGTTCTAAACTAGCTTTAGAAATGCACGTGTATATGACTCTGCCAGAGAGTTGTCGTAGTCAGTGAGAGCAGCGGAAGCATAATTGACAAGTAGCTTATGTCTATTTATGGACTAAAGCAGATATAGCAGAGATAGATCATCTATTTCTGACGTGATAGTCATAGGTTTGACATCATCAGAATAGGGGATGGATCTGTAAAGAAGGTAGTAGGGTGTGATGTCCTGGTATTTGGATGACATACACAGAGTAGGAAGTGAAATTCCTATACTACGATCTGTTATACTTTGGTTGTCACACAGTGGTTTCTCCACATAAGACTTAGATATTATATCAGACATTCTGGTTACTAGATCTATGGTTTCAGATCTAGATTAGGGAAGTGTCCCAATCAGGGTACTTAGACAGCATTCTAAAGGTATTTAGAATGGACGACTCCTGGCACGTTAGTGTACCTGCAGGTGATGGAGTCACCCTCTCTAAAGGTGTCTTCAAGACTAAAGGGGAGAGGGATGTGCATGATTGGAAGATCACTCGCTTAGGCAATTGAGTCAATCATGAGATGTCAAGTACCACACCAGATATTGTTTTTGCACAAGATGCAGTAAGTTGATATTAATCCCATCCTTGAGAGACATTCGGAAGCAGTTTTAGAACATAAGTGGATGTTCTAGGGATTTGATAATGGCAGCCTCCTTTAGGAGACGGTTATCATTCCAGGCCTCCAAGATGACCTGGATGACAGAGTGGCTGTCAGAGTTATACTTTTCCCTCTGACGAGGAGCAGTATTTTGGACAGGTGGTCTAAGCGGATACTGAGGGAGGCATGGCGCAGGATACTGATTATGTTCAGTTGACGATACAGTCTAAGAAGTTTGGATTTGGAGTTTATTTATGAACTAGGTCCTATCAGATATCCAGACATATTTAAAGACGGGTATTGCTCATTTCGGGAGATGGCTTTCTCCGCGAACTTGAGATAAAGAGAGACATAGAAAGAAACATCAGGGCGGATCCACTCACTGAGGCTATTCCTCGAACGCAATAGTTTCGCAAATGGGCTTTGTGAGACTGATAAGTAGAGGAGTTGGGTGTTCGGTATCACACGGGCTGTGAGTATGCGATATCGCAATAATTAGCCTTGAGTGCAAGTAGGAGATTGTTGGATATAGTGCCCTGAGAGTCAATTATTGGATCACAGGCACGTGATTGCAATGATTGAGGGAGGACCTATGCAGGTAGGACAATCTTACTCGAGATGATAGTATGCTATCTGGTTTATCTTTATCATCGTGTACTGCTTCAGGTGACCTTATAGGTCACTATTACACGTTGATAGAGCCCTTAGGATTCTTGCTTGATGACCAACAGTATGATGGCGATCATATACGTGGGAGCTGGGGTCTATAAGCACATCCTTAAAAGGTCCCTAGTCATGGGAGTTCTCGAGACAGGGCATCGATACTCTGGAGTAGACTAGTGTATACAGTCGAGACCCCGACGAGGGCCGGTGGCCGGTCTCATAAGCCACTGGTGTCAGTTGGTTCACCTAAGATGTATACAGGTGCTCATTGGGTTGTGAGTACAGCGGACTGGACTCGCCGGGAACATGCTAGTTGGTATTATACCTAGCGTCAGATAGCAGTTCCCTGGTGACATGTGTACAGGTTAGTTCATCGACCTGAGATCGTCATTTGTCTCGTGTGAGTTCCCACTGTACTTTGATTACTACCTTACCATGGCTCAAAGGAGTCGTGCAAACAGGTTTTAGTTGGGTACAGTCCTGAGCCACATGGAGGCAGTGAGTGGATCGGCAGGGTTCGTCTCTCCCGTATTGGAGGTGAGGTCGCGCTGTGTCTAGGAGAGCCATTACACGAAGTCCTTGGCCAAGGCAGGAGATTTACTGGTAGGTATTCCAGTAGTATCTCAGGGTGTTCTGGGCTACACTCCGATACGACTTGTACCGCTTTTGGGGGTATGACTTTTACCAACCCCCTAGGCCCGTCATGTGATACTCATAGACGAACGGACCGGACTGTACGGATATTGTCACTGACAGGCTCAGTAGGGTGTCAGGATGAGTTCGCTCATCGACCTCCCTTTTGGTCAATACCTGGTAGCCCATTACGTATAGCTAGTACCTCTGACGTGCTAGTGGTTAAATCCACAGCCAAAGAATTGACGAGTCTTTAGAGTCTCTCACAGACAGTTTCTCAAGTTTCGGTCGAAACGTTGTAGAGGCCGTATGATATATGGCAGGGTTCGATCTTATACGTGTGGTATTGCACGGATCATGATCGGACGGATCATACTAGTAGGCTTTGGTTTAAGCCGGATCCTAGTATTAGATTTATTTGATTACTTTAGTCCCATCGCATTCGCATTAAGTAGGAATGCGGATGCAGGTATGTATATACAGGTGTGGGGTATCCTTGTAATCCGTCACGAGTTTACTTTAGATATTGTCGTATCTTTTTATTGTTGCAAACATTTGGATTAATGTTTGTATGGTGGAAATAATGAGCTAGAATTTCATCATGAGATGCATTAATGTGACATAGACATTTATCATGACTCATGGTCTCTTTTTTTAGCAAAAATGTCACATTAGTGGATTGATTTGTGATGATATGAGAGGAAGAGAGAGAGGGGCTGCCATGGCGGTAGTTTTGGTTTGTATTTTTATCATCTCACACACTCTCTCACTCTAATTCTATCACAAGAAAAGAAAAGAAGAGAAAAGAGAAAGCCTTCTCTTCTTCTTCTTCTTCGTCCTCTAGCTCATAGCTTCCATTAATGGCAACACCTTCAACCTCCATCCAAGCCATCGATGCAAGAGACAAAGTGATCACAAACATTCTCTACAACATCTTGGACACGTTGGCTAGCACACTTCGTGCCCGAGTTTCTTCGGATGAAGCGGGAGCCCGTAAAATGACTTCTCGATGTGGTGCCCTTTCCGACGAGGAGATCGAGACCGAGATGCCGCGAGGAGATCGGGATGGTGGCCGAAGACCGAAGTACACGGATCGCTCGATATAGCTCTCCACCCTCTCTCTAATTTGCTAGTACTAGGTTAGTGGTTCGATCCGGGTTTTGAGCATACGATAGCACCGGTTTTCTAGTTTGAAAAAGTTTTCGTTTCCGCATTTTGGCCTCGGAAAAACGGCCGGGGCGCTCCCGTAGACTTACACTTTCCACTCAACACTTCATGTGTCTTGTTTCGTGAACAAATCGAGGTCTGCTATGGTTGTCTATGGATTCGAGGTACTAAGATTTGGTGTCTTGCTCCCGTCAAGAGAAAAGAATAGCATTGGCCTCCAACTGCACTAACTACAACAACAACTCCCACTCCGTCCTCGCTAGAGGAGGGACCTATGGGCCCCAAGATGCCTCCATCTTTGCCATGCCAGTGGAACAGGTGACTCGGGCCACCACTGGACTATTCTTTGTGGCCATGATCCCACCGGAAAGCTTCAGCTTCCCGATGCCGTCATAGGAAGCTCCAAAGAAGTCGGTCTTCAATCGGCTTACAACTACCATGGCCCCTCTCAACGAGTCATCCAATTCTAAGTCTACTGTATCAGTCTTTGAAAGACTGAGCCTGAGCTCCAGTGGGGCCGTCAAGAAGCCTGCAATACCCGAAGGAGTTATCCCGAAGTGGATAGCCATTCCAACTCCGGCAAACGAAGTCATCAGAGGGGCTTCTCCTGCTAAGGGGTCGGTCTTCATAAGGCTGTCCGTTCTAACTCCTACTGTGGGTGAAGTCGTTACAAGTGCTTCCCCCACCCGAAAGTCAGTCTTCGACAGGTTGGACGTTTGTTCTCAGCGGACGCCGGTCTTCGACAGGGTGACCCCAGCAGCCCTTCACCAGAACAGGGGGCATGATGAAGCCACCCCCGTAACTGAGCCAGTACCGTCTGCAAGACATGCTCGACATCTCCACTAGCGCCGAGTAAGGAAAGCTGGGGGCAGCTCTCCCTCTGGACTGACTCCACCAGCTCCAATGTTGGTAATTGATGCTGCTGTTCCAAATGGGAACATCTTCGAGCCACTCAGGAGGGTGCGCAAGAACTCTCCAACTGCCCTGTTGAAAATGTCTCCTCCAACTGCTGAAAATGTTATTAAGGCAAAGCCGGAGCATCATTCTCAGCAGTTGTCTTCCAAAATCCACACGGTCTGGGGAAGAGTCCAAGACTGTGTAATCGACAAAGACTACTCCCGCCAACAGAAGAAAATGAAGGTTCGGCAAGAGGAGGACCATCTCACCGTCTTCGTACCACGGAAAGCATCTGTTGCAATGGCCCCCTCAACTTCAATCGCTCATAAAAGGACAAGGCCAGAGAAGATCCCCATGTCTGCGACAAAGCTCAAAGGTGTTGAATCCAAACACCCCAAGTCTGGGGGCATGATAGTGCACACCGTCTACATGGCTTCCAGAAAAGAGGAAAGCTGTACTTCTACAGGTCATCGACCTCTCACACGGTTTGTGGCAAAAACTCAGGAGCAGCAACAAAAGCTCCTGAGGATGCTGACACAGATGGCCGCACTTACTGGGTAGAAAGAAAGCCCAGAAGTATCGTCGGATCAGCACCAGGAGCAAGAACGCCGAGTTTCTCCGAAGAATGCTCGAGAAGAAAGACAAAGAGGCCGCGGAACAAGCTGCTAACATAAAGCAAATTGTTAGTGTATATGCCCTAGAGGCCATTACTGTATCATACTGGTTTGTATATTACTTAATGGATGCTTGGGATATTCACCTTGTATATACAATCTTGCTCAAAATAGTAGTATGCTACTTGGTTTGTTTCTACTTCAATGTGTACTTGTGTTTATTTAAGTATATCACTTATACGCATTAGTGGAGCCCTTAGGATCTTTGCTTGATTACCAGCGTTGTGATGGCAGTCACACTAGTGGGGGCTGGGTAATCTATAAGCACATCCTTATGCAGGTCCCTGGTCGCAGGACTATCGAGACAGGGCATCGATACTCCGGAGTAGACCAGCGCATGCGCTTCTCATCCCAGTGTGGGAGACGGTCTGTCCCACAGCCGTCAGTACGTCGTACTTGAGATAGTATGCGGGTGCTCGTTAGGTTACGGGTACACTGGACAGGACTCGTCGGGAACTGACTAGTTGGTATTATACCTATCGTCAGTTATCAGTTCCCAGGTGACATGAGTACGGCTTAGTCCGCTGACTTGACACTGTCACTTCGCCTCGGGTGTGTTCCCACTGTACTTTGATCACTACCCTACCACGGCTCAAAGGAGTCGTGCAAACAGGTGGTGGTTGGCTGCAGTCCCGAAGCACTTGGAGGCAGTGACGGTTAGACAGGATTCGTCTCTCCCGGTATTGGGGGTTGACATCGCGCTGTGTCTAGGAGAGCCATTACACGAGTAGTCCCTGGCCAGGGCAAACGAGATATACTGGTAGGTTTCCAGTGTTATCTCAGGGTGTTTTGGGCTTCGCTCCGGCACGACTTGTACCGCTATTGGGGGACTGACGTTTACCGCCCCCTAGGCCCGCCATGCGATGTATCAGACGAACAGACCGGACTGTACGGAGAATGTCACACTCAGGCTCAGTAGGAGTTCAGATGGGTTTCGCCTCGTCGGTCTTCTTGTCGGCATTACCTGGGGACCGTTATGCACAGCTAGTGCCGCTTGCATTCTGTGGTTAAACCCACTGCCAGCGTAGTGTCGAGTCTTTAGAGTCCCACACAGAAAGCTTTTCGCCTTTAGGCAAAAGAGTAGAGGTCGCATGGTATTGCGACAGGTCGCATGGTTTTGCGACAGGGTTCGGTCACATCCGAGCACTTGTGCACGTACAGTGTCCGGACAGTTTACACTAGCGGGCTTTGGTTTAAGCCAGATCCTAGTGTACCTTATGGGATTGGATTTATCCAGTTTGCATTCGTGTTCCTCGGAACGCGGATGCGGGTGTGTATGCACAGTTGACAGGGAGGCAGAGGCAGTGGATTCTCATTAGGGTTGTTGACAGTTGACCGTTGACTATTTGACTTTATGCTCAACCCTAATGAGAATATGATATGTGATTAACTATTATATTAATTAAGTATTATGGTGATATGGTTGTTGACTTGTTGACTTTTGTTGACTTGTTGACTTTGTTGACTTGTTGACTTTTGTTGACTTATTGACCGGTTGACTAGGCTTGACTAGTTGACCATCATGATAACCATGGTTATCATTTCATGCCAAAGACTTTTACTTGCTTATTCATTTGAGTAAAATGAGTGCATGACATGATAAGGTTATGGTTGCTTCCTACCATCACATAAGACTTTTTTTTTGATATGATGAGTTATGATCACTTTGGATTATGAGAGGGTGAGAGAGAAAAGAGAGCCCCATTCTTTTTTGCTCATTCTCTCTCTTGTTCTTGAGCTCTCCTCTTGCTCTCACCCTCAACCTCTTGCTCCCTCTCTTGATCTATGGTTCTCTTGTCTCATGAGTTGAGAATCAAGAACCATAGATAAAATCCCATTCTAAATCATCTCTACTCATTGTAGTTCACTAGCTTTAGCAAACCAAGTGAACTAGTTTCTTCAAAGAACGAAGAAGGAGCTAAAGGTTGGAGCTTTCAAGTGGATCTATCTTCGGCGTTCGGAGACAACGAGAAGGAGCCATCGAACCACCATCGGAGCTTGAAGAGAAGGAGTTCAAGTTTAGGTATAACCATCTTCATCCGAGTAGCTAAATATCTTTAGCTTAGTATGCTAGTTTTAGTTTAGGTAAAGATCCCGACCTAGCTTAGTCCATGTTGCCTCTTGCGTTAAAATTTTGATTTTATACCGTTTCCGCCTCCCCGTAAGAACCGGGGGTCGCAACGTGGACTTACAGTTGTATCAGAGCCTAACTAAACTTAAACTAGCTTGGTAGTGAAGTGTAACGA
Source organism: Agapanthus africanus (assembly GCA_030015575.1). Taxonomy (NCBI): domain Eukaryota; kingdom Viridiplantae; phylum Streptophyta; class Magnoliopsida; order Asparagales; family Amaryllidaceae; genus Agapanthus; species Agapanthus africanus. The sequence goes on along the minus strand of CM057343.1, from coordinate 240,942,253 downwards.
AGTTCGGAACCGGAAAAATCCAAAAACCAAACTTTTACAAAAACTGAGTTTCTGTTGAAATTTTTTTGGCTCAAAATGAAAAACTTTACACTTGTAAATTCGGCTCAGGGTTTTGTGTGAACACCCAAGAAAAACGATACAGTAATTCGTCCAAACCGTCGCCCTTCCGCCGCGCGAGCTAGGCATCCGCCGCGGAAGCGCCGCTCTTTGTCGTCTTCTGTGCATCGTTTTTCGTGCAGTGTGTGTCTGTGTTGGTTTTGGGATTTTTGAAATATATTATATGTGCCCAGATTTTCCAGAAAAGAAATTTCCTTTTGGGGTCCTATAATTCCGTATTTTTTCCGAACTTCACTGCACTTTGACTATGATGGTTATATCTGTGATGCTTGCATGTATTGAACGTCGGCTAATCGCTATAAGTCGATTGGTCGGGGTTATACATGATCTGTGTTTGATATTGGAATGTGTATATAAATATGTTGGATTGTCACGGGTGAATAGCCGGGGGTTGTGAGACGAGAGTTTTCTTTTCTTGCAATTCATGTAAATTTGTAAATTGATGTAATAATTATTTGTATGGCCGCACAACCGGGTCGGGGTTGTAGCCGTCATTGTATAATTTCTTTTTACTGTTTTTGCTCCTAGGATAGACCCATGGAGGGGTGCACAAACTACCGGGTATGCCGAAGTGTCGAGTGGCCTACTCATGGAGATGAGGGAGGTTGCTACGCTTCGGGTACTTGGCGGGTAGTTTGCCGCACCCGTAGGGGTCTTGGGTGGGGTATTGGCTATTCACCGCGATCGTGTAATCTGTTTTTGTTACAGGCTCGTACAAATTACAGATTCCTAGTATATCCAATGTATTTATCTGTGATCTGAAATGTTTATCATTGCAGTATATCTATATATGATATTATTTAGGCGTTGCTTATGTTTTACAGACGCGCTAGCCCAGCCCCCGCTCTGTCGTTAGTTAAGTAACCTAACGGGTAATGACGGGGCCCCGTGGCGAATGCGAATGGCATAAGCGTACGTCATATTTTGGTTGTTTTCTGCAATGGTAGGATTAAATGATGGGACGCATTAAAAGAACTAATGCAAGAATATCACGCATTAAAAGAACTAATGCAAGATAATAAACCAAGTTAAAGTCGTTGGAACACTTTCGAAAAACCACTCGGTTCTTTTCAAAACAACTTTTAAATACGGAGCTTGAGCCACTCTTTTTAAAAGCTATCTCGTTCCATCGACCAAATCAAGTTCATTACGTTCACGGTTTTGCCAAAACCATCCGTAGCCCTCCGTCGTTTCACATGAATAGTCAATAGTATTCAAGCTGTGTTTGTTGGCCAAAGTCAAGGCACAGTGATTGGTAGCTATTGGGTATTCATGTGCAGCATAGATAGATGCGTTGGTTTGGAACAGTCATACTGCCTTGTTGGCCAAAGTCAAGGGTAGGTGCGGGTGGATTCAAATTAACCTGGAGAACGACGGGCAGAACTTGACATGTGACTTATGATTTGTTGGCCAAAGTCAAGGTCATAAGAGCATGGGGCAAAAATCCACATCGGGAGTTTCATAAGTACTGAAACTTGCTAGATTTGCATACCATTTGGAGTGTGATGATTCTGGTAGGATTCCTTCAGTTTCGTCACGCGATGATATTTGGATCCCGATCCTACTGTGAGTATATGCTACTCCTCGGGAAATTTCTCACTAATCGATCAATGCTATAAACCTAGTAGGTGCCTAGAAAGGTGTTAGCGGGGCTACGCCCCCAGGGAAAAGAGGTTCTATAATTAAGGAACTTCGCGAAAGCGTTGGAAAACCTCCCTCGAAGTACCGACACCGGCCTGGCTGAACGGTCAAGCAAGTATTGTACGGTGGGATTGATCCTGACTAATTCTTCCTTTATGGTTTGAGGAGGGATTCGAGAAACAGTGGGAGCCATCCTGTTTAGACAAACTAAAAACCACTCTAAACTTGCAAGAGCATCATGCTGAGTGTTTCTTCTTCTCTCTCCTAATTGCAGCGACCAATCAACATGACTGGACTTAAGTTACTCCTAGATAAAAACAAACTGACAGGGCCAAACTACAAAGATTGGCTCAGGAATGTCAAGATAGCAATCACTTATGACAAGCTGGGGTATCTTCTTACCACCAAAGCTCCCCCTGTCCCTGGTCCAACTTCCAGCGTCGCGGATAAGGAAATCCGCAAGACTTGGGAGATTGATAGCGCGAAGGCCAAGTGCCTCCTGCTTGCCTCGATGGACAACGAACATCAGAGGAGGCATGAGAATATGGACATGGAATCCATATTGCTCCATACAAAAGAACTGTATGGAGAGCAATCTCGTATCGCAAGATACGAAGCGTCGAAAAAGTTATTTTCGACAAGAATGGCCGTCGGATCATCAGTAGCCGAGCACGTGCTAAAGATGATCGGCTTCATTGAGGAGCTCGCTGACCTAGGGATCACATTGGAGAGTGAGCTATATACGGATATAGTTCTCCAGTCCCTTCCTTCCACTTACGCACAGTTTATACTGAACTTCAACTTACAAGAAAAAGAGGTTGAACTTTCAAAGCTCCTCAACATGCTGAGGAGCGCAGAGGGCACCCTACAGAAAGGTAGGGATACATCCACTTTGTTTGTAGGAGGATCATCTTCTTCTAGGTCCAAGGCGAAAGCCAAGGGAAAGAAGAAGAAGGCCCCCGCCAAACCAAGGGGCGGTGTTAGTAAAGTGGATACGAAGGGAAAAGGTAAAGCAACAAAGATAGCGGGGAAGCTTGTGGATAAAGAAGAATGCTTCTATTGTCATAAGAAAGGACACTGGAAGAATGATTGTAGGGCCTGGAAGGCCAGAACACAGGAATTGAAGCAGGTTGCAGCTTCAGCTTCAGGTGTGTATGTTATTGAAAATTGTCTTTCAATAAACTCTACTTCCTGGGTATTTGATACCGGATCAGGATCTCATATCTGTAATTCTTTGCAGGCGTTGAGAAACCGTAGGGTTTTGAAGGCAGGTGACATGACCCTCAAAGTTGCGAACGGAGCTAGCATGGATGCTAAAGCCGTGGGGGACTATCACCTGGGAATGTCAGATGGACATGTTTTGGTTTTGCGTAATTGCTTTTTTGTACCCAACGCAACTTGTAATATCATTTCTGTATCTTTAGTTTCTAAAGAAGGTTATGAATTTGCGTTTGTAAGTAATGTTGTAAACATTCACCTTAATCAAGTTTTGATTGGGTCAGGTACATTTAGTAATGGTATATACGTGTTAAACCAACCACAGATTTTCAACGTCCAGAATACACACAAAAGAAAGTCTCCGGAAATAAATCAGACTTTCTTATGGCATTGTAGATTGGGTCACATCAATGAGAGAAGGTTGACTAAGTTACATACAGAAGGATATTTGAATGCGTTCGAATATCAATCGTATGCCACTTGTCAATCTTGTCTCAAAGGAAAGATGACAAAGACTCCGTTTACTGGACAAGGAGTAAGAGCGAGCGAGCTCTTGGGACTCGTACACAGTGACGTGTGCGGTCCAATGTCTACACATGCCCGAAGCGGACATTCTTACTTCATTACTTTTACGGATGACTTCTCAAGGTACGGTTATGTCTTCTTGATGAAACATAAGTCCGAGGCCTTTGGAAAATTCCAGGAGTATAAGAATGAAGTAGAGAAACAGACCGGCAAAAGTATTAAGATTCTAAGATCGGATCGAGGTGGAGAATACTTAAGTGCCGAGTTCCTGGACTATTTAAAAGAGAACGGAATTCTCTCTCAGCTTACTCCTCCATACACCCCGCAACATAACGGTGTATCGGAGAGACGGAACCGCACCCTATTGGATATGGTGCGGTCCATGATGAGTAACGCTGAGTTGCCGCGATCATTCTGGGGGTATGCGCTAGAATCAGCCGCATACCTTTTGAACCGAGTTCCTACTAAGACCGTGCCTACTACACCATATGAGATGTGGTGTGGGAAGAGACCCTATCTTAAGCATATTAAGACATGGGGATGTCCAGCTTTTGTCAAAAAGCAGCATGCGGACAAGCTCGAGGCACGCTCAGTACAGTGCAAGTTTGTGGGATATCCAAAGAATTCCAAAGGATATTTCTTCTACTGTGAAGAGGAACAAAAAGTCCTTGTTTCTCGTCATGCCTACTTCTTGGAAACTGAGTTTTTGGAAACCCAGATAAGTGGGAGCACAGTAGAACTGGAAGAAATTCCAGAACCACGGACTATTTCTGAAAGTTTAGTGGAACCAGAGGGTTCAACAGAACAAGACATTCCTACGCCGCTCCGCAGGAGTAGTAGGCAGTCTCATCCGCAGGAGAGATACTACGGTTTTCTCATAGACGGGGATAGAGAGGATTGCATCATATATTATGATGAGCCTACTAGCTTCCAGCAGGCCGTTCAGAGCGTTGACTCAGTGAAATGGCTGGATGCAATGCGGACCGAAATGGAGTCCATGTACACCAACAAGGTATGGACGTTGGACATTGCTCCAGACGGGGTAAAACCCGTAGGATGCAAGTGGATCTTCAAAAGGAAGATTGGTGTAGATGAACAGGTTGAGACCTATAAAGCTAGGCTGGTAGCAAAGGGTTTTCGTCAAAGACCTGGCTTGGACTATGACGAAACCTTTTCTCCAGTAGCCATGCTGAAATCCATTCGGATCCTTCTTGCCATTGCTGCCTTCTACGATTATGAGATCTGGCAAATGGACGTAAAGACAGCTTTTCTAAATGGAAATTTAGAGGAGTGTGTCTATATGGACCAGCCGGAGGGTTTCATTCAGAGTGGGAGCAGCGGAAAGGTGTGCAAGTTGCTTAAGTCCATCTATGGACTAAAGCAGGCGTCGCGGAGTTGGAACATCTGCTTTGATGAAACGGTCAAAGAATTTGGATTTATCAAAAATCCAGATGAACCATGCATCTATAGTAGATTTGTAGCGAGAACTGTAGTATTCCTCGTTTTATACGTGGATGACATTCTCTTAATAGGAAATGACATTCCTATGCTACAATCTGTCAAGGGGTTCTTGTCACACAGGTTCTCCATGAAAGACCTGGGTGATGCCTCGTACATTCTGGGTATCCGGATCTACCGTGACAGATCCAAGAGGATATTAGGACTATCACAGTCCAGGTACATCGACACCATACTGAAGAGATTCAGTATGGAAGATTCCAAGCGCGGTAACCTACCGGGTTGTCACGGGATCACCCTCTCTAAAGAGATGTCTCCCAAGACTGATTTGGAGAGGGATCGCATGTCTATTATACCCTACGCTTCTGCGGTAGGCTCTATAATGTATGCGATGTTGTGTACCAGACCGGATGTAGCTTATGCACTGAGTGTGGTAAGCCGGTATCAGTCAAACCCTGGGGAGAAACACTGGATAGCGGTAAAGAACATTCTCAAGTACCTGAGAAGGACTAAGGAGATGTTCTTGGTGTATAGCGGAAAAGACCTCCAGATCGAGGCCTTTGCTGACTCCAGCTTCCAAAGTGACAAGGATGATTCCAAGTCCATGTCGGGCTTTGTCTTTACCCTCAATGGAGGGGCGGTGTGTTGGAAGAGTTCCAAACAAGAAACCGTTGCAGACTCGACGATGGAAGCGGAATACATCGCTGCATCTGATGCCGCAAAAGAAGCTGTCTGGATGAGGAAGTTCTTGAAAGAACTTCAGGTGGTTCCGTCCATTGTTGATCCAATACCTCTGTATTGCGACAACAACGGGGCTATAGCTTTAGCGAAGGAACCCAGGTCCCATCAGAGATCCAGGCACATCTTGAGGCGGTATCACCTGATCAGGGAGATCGTGGATCGCCAGGAGATCGAGGTTCGGAGAGTCGCTTCAGAAGATAACACTGCAGATCCATTCACCAAGGCCCTGCCCCAGACTCAGTTCGAGCGGCTGATCGAGATGATAGGTCTTCGATACGCCAGTACATGGCCTTAGTGCAAGTGGGAGATTGTTAGTGTATATGCCCTAGAGGCCATTACTGTATCATACTGGTTTGTATATTACTTAATGGATGCTTGGGATATTCACCTTGTATATACAATCTTGCTCAAAATAGTAGTATGCTACTTGGTTTGTTTCTATTTCAATGTGTACTTGTGTTTATTTAAGTATATCACTTATACGCATTAGTGGAGCCCTTAGGATCTTTGCTTGATTACCAGCGTTGTGATGGCAGTCACACTAGTGGGGGCTGGGTAATCTATAAGCACATCCTTATGCAGGTCCCTGGTCGCAGGACTATCGAGACAGGGCATCGATACTCCGGAGTAGACCAGCGCATGCGCTTCTCATCCCAGTGTGGGAGACGGTCTGTCCCACAGCCGTCAGTACGTCGTACTTGAGATAGTATGCGGGTGCTCGTTAGGTTACGGGTACACTGGACAGGACTCGTCGGGAACTGACTAGTTGGTATTATACCTATCGTCAGTTATCAGTTCCCAGGTGACATGAGTACAGCTTAGTCCGCTGACTTGACACTGTCACTTCGCCTCGGGTGTGTTCCCACTGTACTTTGATCACTACCCTACCACGGCTCAAAGGAGTCGTGCAAACAGGTGGTGGTTGGGTGCAGTCCCGAAGCACTTGGAGGCAGTGACGGTTAGACAGGATTCGTCTCTCCCGGTATTGGGGGTTGACATCGCGCTGTGTCTAGGAGAGCCATTACACGAGTAGTCCCTGGCCAGGGCAAACGAGATATACTGGTAGGTTTCCAGTGTTATCTCAGGGTGTTTTGGGCTTCGCTCCGGCACGACTTGTACCGCTATTGGGGGACTGACGTTTACCACCCCCTAGGCCCGCCATGCGATGTATCAGACGAACAGACCAGACTGTACGGAGAATGTCACACTCAGGCTCAGTAGGAGTTCAGATGGGTTTCGCCTCGTCGGTCTTCTTGTCGGCATTACCTGGGGACCGTTATGCACAGCTAGTGCCGCTTGCGGTCTGTGGTTAAACCCACTGCCAGCGTAGTGTCGAGTCTTTAGAGTCCCACACAGAAAGCTTTTCGCCTTTAGGCAAAAGAGTAGAGGTCGCATGGTATTGCGACAGGTCGCATGGTTTTGCGACAGGGTTCGGTCACATCCGTGCACTTGTGCACGTACAGTGTCCGGACAGTTTACACTAGCGGGCTTTGGTTTAAGCCAGATCCTAGTGTACCTTATGGGATTGGATTTATCCAGTTTGCATTCGTGTTCCTCGGAACGCGGATGCGGGTGTGTATGCACAGTTGACAGGGAGGCAGAGGCAGCGGATTCTCATTAGGGTTGTTGACAGTTGACCGTTGACTATTTGACTTTATGCTCAACCCTAATGAGAATATGATATGTGATTAACTATTATATTAATTAAGTATTATGGTGATATGGTTGTTGACTTGTTGACTTTTGTTGACTTGTTGACTTTGTTGACTTGTTGACTTTTGTTGACTTGTTGACCGGTTGACTAGGCTTGACTAGTTGACCATCATGATAACCATGGTTATCATTTCATGCCAAAGACTTTTACTTGCTTATTCATTTGAGTAAAATGAGTGCATGACATGATAAGGTTATGGTTGCTTCCTACCATCACATAAGACTTTTTTTTTGATATGATGAGTTATGATCACTTTGGATTATGAGAGGGTGAGAGAGAAAAGAGAGCCTCATTCTTTTTTGCTCATTCTCTCTCTTGTTCTTGAGCTCTCCTCTTGCTCTCACCCTCAACCTCTTGCTCCCTCTCTTGATCTATGGTTCTCTTGTCTCATGAGTTGAGAATCAAGAACCATAGATAAAATCCCATTCTAAATCATCTCTACTCATTCTAGTTCACTAGGTTTAGCAAACCAAGTGAACTAGTTTCTTCAAAGAACGAAGAAGGAGCTAAAGGTTGGAGCTTTCAAGTGGATCTATCTTCGGCGTTCGGAGACAACGAGAAGGAGCCATCGAACCACCATCGGAGCTTGAAGAGAAGGAGTTCAAGTTTAGGTATAACCATCTTCATCCGAGTAGCTAAATATCTTTAGCTTAGTATGCTAGTTTTAGTTTAGGTAAAGATCCCGACCTAGCTTAGTCCATGTTGCCTCTTGCGTTAAAATTTTGATTTTATACCGTTTCCGCCTCCCCGTAAGAACCGGGGGTCGCAACGTGGACTTACACAAATGGCACTTCTGTTCTAAGATATGGTCGGGATGATGATACAGCCAGATCCCCCAGCTGAAGACCCTTCGATTATCCTTGAAGATGACAGAGGGGAAACATCAAACCCTCTTCCAGGTTTTTCAGCAGCCAAAGAGGAGACGATCTCGAAAGATGCCCTTGACAACTATATAGCTCAACACATACGAGCTTATCAGGCAAGCGAAGTGGCTGGCCAAATTGTCAAAACTGGACGACCCTATCCGGGTTGGTATGATCAAATAAAGTACCCACCGAGATATACGATCCCTAAATTCCACATGTATAAGGGGACGGGTAATCCACACAAGCATGCTGCTCAATTCAAAGCCTTGTGCGGTAATACTGGGGGTGACGATAAACTGCTGCTTCGTCAGTTTGTTGGCAGCTTGTCGGAGACAGCATTCAAATGGTACTCTGAGCTCCCCAATGATTCTACCATGAAATTTGCAGAAATGGAGCTACTGTTTACACAAAGGTTCGCAAGCAACAGCGAACGTACCCCGATCACAGCATTGATCAACGCCGGAGTGAAACAGGGAGAAACCTGTGTTCAATACGCCATTCGGTGGTGGAACCTATGGTCAAAGTGTGAACAGCGCATAGAGGAAGCTCTTGTCATGGGCATGTTTGTGGGAACCCTCGATTCTCAGGCAACCATTTCCCAATTCTTGATGTTCTTCAAGCCGACAACTTTCCAGGCCCTGATCGACAAGCTGGCCCAAATGGACCAAATAGGCCATAGACCATCCTCTTCGAAAATAGATTTTCGGAATGAAAAGGGGGAAGGGAAAGCGACCTTCGTCGCCAACGCTCAGCTATAGCCGAGTGTCCTGAAGCCTGTTGCTTACCAAAACGATAAACAGCGATCACTCGAAAAAAAGATGAGACGCCCTTACTCGTTCCCTCGGGATAAGACGAAGAGATTATTCGAGCAAGAGCTGCGCAACAGGCTCATCACTCTTCCAGAGCCGAGTCGCCCAACACAATTAGGCGCCGTTAACAGCCCCAATTACTGTCCTTACCACCGAATATTGGGTCACCCAATCGAAGATTGTTACATCTTCAAAAGTTGGATCGAAAACCAGTACCAACAGGGCAATTTCGCACTGTCCGAAAACTGGAGGGTGAACCCGCCACAACCGCACGCTCCTAAAAAGGTGGACACGCCGGGGGAATCATGCTCACTTATAGAGGAAGCCCTATGGGAGGTGGCCTTTTCAGCTAAGACTAAAAGAATGTTGAACGACCTTCAAGCATGTTCGGCGATTAGGTGGAAGAGCCCGCTGGAGCCTGATTGTTCGTGTTTTGAGTATTTTTTTAATTGCCGCAATCAAGACAGTTTCACTTGGTAGCTAGCAGGTTGAGTACGGGTCAATCCACCAAGAGATGGAATCTTTTTCTTTATGTTTTAACGAGTTAAATCCGATAAAGTCGAGTTTTGTTTTAAGATCTATTAACGAGATAAAAGATTATAAAAGACTTGCTAGGGTTAGGATTAGGTTATTTCGAGTTAGGAATATCTCACCTCTTTCAATGCCCTTTTTAATATCGGTGTTAAGGTAATCGGCAACAACGGGGATTAGCACGACTTGGAAGGAACTTGTAAGTATAAGCTAGGCTTTCCATGCTTAGTTTCATCCTTTTGGTCGTTGTCCGTCCGTTCTTGTCTCTTAGCCCTAATCTCCAATTAATTCAACCACAACCGGTCTAAATAGGGAATCACTGCTATCATGTAGGATAGGGTGCCGTAGTGAGCAGATTGTGGTTCAATTAAAGGGGGTCTGAATTAGGATGGGCAAAGAAAGGAGTGAGAGAGATTTCCTTCTCTCAAACCTTCCTTCTCCTACCATAACAAGTGTGAAATTACTCACCCATTAAAAAGATAAAAATAAAACAAAAGGGAAGGTAGAAAGAATTTTAGGTTAAGAGGAATTACAACTAGCTATTTGAGACCTCACCTAGGCAAGGATCTTACTCAAGCATCATCGTTGTTAATGATAAAGAACATAGAAGAAAGTAAAAACAATAAATAAATTCTACTACTAGATTAACAAATAAAAATTCTAGATAATAAAATGCGATAAGAAAAATGCGAGAAAATAAAAGAACTAACTTTCTTTTTATTGATAACCTCTCAAAGCTCTCTACAATTTTGAGTTGAGAAAGATAAAGAAGAACAGAATTAAAATCCTAGATCTAAATAAAAAGAGGCATCCCCTAATTTGGTTTTGAGCTCTCCTATTTATAGATAGGAAAACCCTAGATTTACATTCTGATCCAATCACGAATTTAGAAAACTACACCAAAAGAGCCGAGTCAACGCACTGACACTACTACCGACAATGTACATACGCGGCCGCGGAACCGCGGCATAAGTTCCTGTTTGGCTGCTGTTCCACAGCCATTTGGTGGAATTGTGGGGCCATCTTTTTAGGGCTTCTCCAAATTGCTTTTATCTTCTGATTTATCCACTTGGTCTCTCAGAGTCTCTTCAACTTCCTTCAAGATTTTCAACAGTGCAAAAATGATGTGGACTTTTGCCTTGAGCTCCGCGTTGAAGTCTTGGATCTTGTGATGCCCTTGTGCTTTGTACATTGAAGTGATCAACGATTTTCCATTTTGTCTCTTGAACTAGTAGGCGGCATCATACGAATGGTTAGCGGAGATCAGTATTCATCTGTTGTTGGTCGTAGTCCCACATTTGTTGTGACTTTCACTGTAAAGAGCTGAGAACCTATAACCTGCAACTATTTAGTAGACATGGATCAAAAGTTCCTACTTATATGCAATGTGATTAAGAATGGGCGATATAAAAATGCAAAAATCTGATATGACCAAATACCCCCAAACTTATCTTTTGCACGTCCCGAGCAAAGCCTATTTTATTCTCAAAAAATCCTAACCTCACTTTCGCAGGGAACGCGATTGCACTGAGCTCATGCAACAAGCCGTTAAACCTCTAGGTGTCCCTAGTAGGAGGAGTGTTGTCTCCTGAGGTTTTTCAGCGGATACTACCCACAAAATCTAATCAATTTGGCCGTTGACTCTAATTCTTCAATTCAGTATTCTAGCGAGGAATTCTATTATCTTCAATTTAGAAATCATCAACCCGTATTCTTCACACTTCCTTTTCATTTAACCATAGATCATGTACATTTTCCCAGTTTATAAAGCTTTCAGCATCTCCTAAGTTTTCCTTCTAAGGCGCAATCTTAACACATGAATTTTTATCATCTCTACTGAAAATATAAGTCCTATCTTTCATTCCTATCTCTCCTCCAAACTCCAATCATATACCCCAACTTGTGTATAATTATCACCCCTACACTTAGAAATTCAATTCAAGCTATCATACTCTTGTCTATCTTCCAAAATACTTTTTAGTTGGTGAATTCTAGATGAAATTGCTCACATATCCTTCATGCGACCGTCAATACGTCTTGAGGTACTGAACGACCGATTACAAAATGTGCTTGCGCATTTAGGTGTAATTCCTCGTCTTGCAACACCTAAGGCTTAGCAGTGACTCCCAAACCAGTTGGTCTAAGGCACTAGGTGATAAAGTACCCTCACAATATTTTTTATTTATGTTGTCTCAAGAAATTACAAAACCAGTGTTCATTTTTTTTAATCTTTTTATTCACTATTTATACTTTTATTTTATTTTCCTTTGTACTAAGGATTTTAGACAAGAGCATTTCAAGGTATCCTCTACTATCCCAAGTTTCAAAATGTGTGTAAGTGCGTATAGTAGGGTATATATTTTTAGAATTTGGACTTAAGGTTCAGAATTATTTTTCAGACTTATACTTTAAATTGAGCTTTCAATACTCTTCTCTTATTTCGATTTAGCCCAAGAACTGAAATCAAAATTTGCCTATTTCTAAATAAACTATAAGGACGTATATTTTCTACAGTTAAACTTTAAGAAATGTTGTTTTTAGGGTTTTTAATTTACTATGTTTAGGATCTAGTTTTTCCTAACTAGTCAACCATCATGTTGAACATGAGTCAAATTTGGCCAAAATTGAAAATTTCAATTTTTTATTTTATTTTTATTTCTTATTTTAAAAATTTTCAATTATATATATATATATATATATATATATATTTTAATTTTTATATAATTTTTTTATAAAGATGCAATGCGGAATTAAATATGCAAAGAAAAAAACAATATGTACAAAAAAAATAAAAATATGCAGATGCAATGCAAAAATAACTATTTACAATACCCTTACCACCAAACATATTAATAGCAATGTCCTCACTGCTCCCTGCGGCGTCTACTAGACGCGGCCTTACTGGTCCCAGCTTCTCCCCTATCAGCCCCCCGTCCCCTCGATGGTGAGCGGGATCGTTCCTCTCTGGCCAGTAGGGTGGCCATTCCCTGTTCCAGACCCATCACTCGTTGATCAAAGTTGGTCATCATCCCTATCAATCATTCTACCCCCCTATGGGTTCCTCGCATCAAGCACGCATGCGCGGCGGGGGTAAGTTCTTCGTCGCTCACTGTGGAGCTCGAGCTAGGGGTCTTGGCCATCACGTCCTCGGTCGGCTCGGTACGCGACCATAAATTATGTAATCGTGTGTAGAACGTGGAGACACCCTCAAGAAAGGGTCGAATTGGAATCCAACTATGCATATAAAATTCAAATTCCTCATCAGGGAAGAAATGGCGACCCAGTTGTGTCACAAACATTGGGCATGAATAATTGGCCGCACGTTTGCCGGCGCCAATCGAGTGAAGCAAAACAGTGCACATATCATAGCTTGGGTTTCGTGTCATCAATGTGTGCATTATATGTAGGGATGGTGTGAAAAATGTTGTGTTGTGCGAACTACCAAAAATATTGTTTTGTGCCCAATGGCACACAGTTAAAACGTTCGCAAACAGCGTGCGAGCCTGAATAACCTTTCGGGGCTCCCTAGAACAGTCGTTTCCTATTAAGGGTGGGCAGTCCTCAAATCGGAAGGGTTAATCATGAATGGGGAGTCGTGGTATTAATGTGACTTCATGAATGAGGTCCTTATCAATTAAAATTTCCCGATCCCCACACATTAATCTAATACACCCGTGTTGTGCAAGACAACCCTCCTCCATACATTCGTAGAAACGGGCAACTAGATCCGAAAGAGCGAATGCATTCGGATGGTTAAATAACAAAAAGTTCCATCCGCGCCTTCAGATCTCATCACCGAAATAACTACCATAAATATTATCTGCAAACAATTGGGAGAAATCCCTTTCAAACTGAAGTGTTGGTGCCATTACAGAGAGTAAATGCAGAATTTCTAAATTAACCGAAAAGAGTTTAGAAGATCGATCCTCCTCTGAAAATTTCAGAGGGTGACGAGGCTAAGTGGCGGCGGAAGCGCGGCCAGATGCAAGGAAATGCGGCTGTTGGGCGGCGGCTTGGTGCGATCTCGCTTCTCTGTCTGCTGCGACGGCTAGGGTTTTTATTTGAGGGAAAATTTTAGGGTTATGTAAATTTAGAAGAGGGGTCGGGTTATTTTTATAGGGGTTATTGGTTATTTGTACAAAAGCCCCCTTAAAAAGTGGAATTTAGTTTGTAAAGGAAAATTTGTATTATTATTATTTATTTATTTAATAGAACTGAATATTTATAAAAATACCCCCGATAATTTGAATTTTTTTATTTTTATTAATTTTTTAATTTTCATTTTTATATAATTACAAGTTTTGCATACCCCCAAACTTATTTGAAATAGTGTTTCAATTGTTTATGGTTGGATAACCGAAATTTGGGGGTAGGCGGAGGAAGATTATTCGATGTAAATCGGCTCCTACAACATCAGGAGCTCCTCCGAGGGGTCAGCGGTGAGGAACGGTTTTAACCTATGTCCGTTCAGTTTGAAGAGTGAGCCGTCCTCAGGATTTTCTAAATCGACCGCACCGTGCGGATATACAGTCTGCACAAAATATGGTCCTTTCCAGCGAGATCTGAGCTTCCCGGGATGGAAATGTAACCGGGTGTCGTAAAGAAGCACCGGTTGACCAGGTGTGAATTTTTTGCGCATAAGGTGTTTATCGTGAAACACCTTCGTTCGGTTCTTAATGACAACCGCGTTCTCATAAGCTTCATCCCGAAGCTCGTTTAGTTCTTTGATTTGCAGCATCCGATGGCTGCTCGCATTATCAAGAGATAAATTCAATTCCTTGATCGCCCAAAATGCTCTATGCTCGATTTCCACTGGATGGTGGCAAGACTTTCCTTAAACAAGCCGATAAGGAGACATGCCAAGATCAGTCTTATATGCAGTTCGAAATGCCCAAAGGGCATCAGTGAGTTTTAAAGACCAATCCTTACGGTTCTTAAAAACCGTTTTCTTCAAAATCTGTTTGATTTGACGATTAGACACATCGGCTTGCCCACATGTTTGAGGGTAGTAGGGCGTCGATAACTTATGATTAATGGAGTATTTCCGCATTAAGGCTTCGAAAGCCCTATTACAGAAATGTGTTCCATTGTCACTAATGTTTGCACGGGGGTGTCCAAATCGGGAAAAGATGCTTTCCTTAAGAAATCTAATGACAATCTTGTTGTCGTTAGTCCGGCTGGGCATGACCTCGACCCATTTAGAGACATAATCAATAGCTAGAAGAATATATAGGTTCCCAAAAGTGCTGGGAAACGGCCCTATAAACTCAAACCCCCAAACATCGAAAATTTCGACAACCAAGATTGGTTGGAGCGGCATCTCGTTTCTCTTAGATATCCGGCCCAAGGGTTGGCACCGGGAGCAAGTTTTGCAGTAATCATATGCATCTTTGAAGAGTTGTGGCCAGTAGAAACTACACTTCAAGATCTTCTCGGCTGTCTTTCTTGGGCCAAAATGCCCGCCACACGCTTGATCGTAGCAAAATGACAGCACACTCTTTAATTCATTATTAGGCACACACCGAAGAATAATCTGGTCGGGACAGTATTTAAACAGATACGGTTCGTCCCAGTAAAAGTGCTTCACTTGGGATAAGAATCGAGTCTGTCCTGAATTGACCACTCGTTTGGTAGTAATCCTGTTGCTAAATAATTCACAATATCTGCGAACCAGGGTTCACATGATACTGTCAAGAGCTGTTCATCCGGAAAAACGTCGTTTATTGGAAGTGAAAGCGTCGGCGAAGAAGGAAGTTGTGAAAGATGGTCGGCCACTACGTTTTCACATCATCTTTTGTCTTTGATGAAAATATCAAACACTTGGAGTAAGTGGATCCAACGTATCAGCCGAGATTTTGCGTCCTTCTTTGCAAAAAGATGGCGAAGAACAGAATGGTCTGTGTAGACAATGACTGGAGAGCCGATTAAGTAAGGCCTGAATTTTTCAAATGCAAACACAACAGCCAAGAATTCCTTCTCGGTTGTTGTGTAATTTAGCTGGGCATCGTTCAGGGTTCAGCTAGCATAATAGATTACGTGCGGCATCTTGTCGATGTGCTGTCCTAGGACCGCACAAATAGAAAAGTCAGACACATAGCACATAGTCTCAAATGGACACGTCCAGTCAGGAGAAGAAAGTACGGGAGCAGAATTGAGTGAGCTTTTGAGTAATTCAAATGCAGTCACACAGCTCGAATTGAAATCGAATGTGGTGTCCTTGGCCAACAAAAGAGTCAAGGGTGTAGCTATTTTGCTAAAATCCATTATAAACCATCAATAGAAACCGGCGTGTCCAAGGAAACCTTGGATATCTTTAACGCACTTGGGAGGAGGAAGATTGGAAATGATCTCAATTTTAGCTTTATCCACCTCAATGCCATTTTGCGAGATGATATGTCCTAAGGCAATACCTTCGCGTACCATGAAGTGGCACTTCTCCCAATTCAAAGTTAGGTTTTTATCCTTACACCGGGTAAGGATAGCGTCGAGATGCTATAAACACTCATTAAAGGAATCGCCGAAAATGGAGAAATCATCCATGAATATCTCCAAGAATTTTTCCACTATGTCTGAAAAAATTCCTATCATACATCGCTGGAAGGTAGCGGGTGCATTGCATAACCCAAAGGGCATGCGGCGATAAGCAAATGTACCGAAAGGACAAGTGAACGTTATTTTGTCTTGGTCCTTTTCGGCGATGGGAATCTGGTTATAGCCGGAGTAGCCATCCAATAAGCAGTAGTACTCGTGTCCAGCCAATCGCTCAAGCATTTGGTCAATAAAAGGTAGAGGAAAGTGTTCTTTCCTCATTGCGGCATTGAGTTTTCTGTAATCTATGCACACTTGCCACCCAGTTTGAGTGCGAGTAGGGAATAACTCATTTGCCAGATTGGTGATGACCATTTTGCCCGGCTTTTTGGGGACAACATGTATCAGGCTGACCCACTGGCTATCAGAGATAGGGTAAATGATACTACTATCAAGACATTTTACGATCTCTCTTTTCACAGCCTCCTTTATGACCGGATTGAGTCTCCTTTGTAGATCCCTTGCTGTCTTAGCATCAACCATCATATGAATGTGATGTTCAACGATCAAGGGACTAATCCCCTTGATGTTCGCCATAGTCCAGCCAAAAGCTTGCTGATTGATCTGCAAGACCGTCAGAAGGGCTTTCTCTTGCTCTTGAGCTAGAGAAGCAGAGATGATGATAGGGAGGGTCTCATTCTCACCTAAGTAATCATACTTGAGGTGAGACGGCAACGGATTAAGTTCGAGCGCCGGAGGTGAAACGATTGAAGGTAAGATCGACGAAAATGTCTCAAACTCGAAGGATTCTAATAAAGGCTAAAAATGAGTGTACGCGACCGAGTCGGATGATCCAGCTAACTCATCCGAAAATTCAAAGGATTCAAGCTCGGTGGTGACAAGTCAAGATCGTTCAAGAAAGTGAAACACTCATAATCACTGTCGGGAGCAGTATCAGATTCAAGGTGGAACGCACTGGTGGCGTCAAGATTGCTGTGATCGAACATAAATTTCTCGAAATCACAGTCCTCAGGGACAATCTCCTGGATCGAACAAACGTCTAGTATATGAGCATTAGGTTCGGAGGGCTGATTCCCCAACCTAAAAATGTTGAGTTCAATTGTCATGTTTCCAAAACATAGGTTCATCAAACCATTTCGACAACTGATCACAACATTCGAGGTCGCAAGGAATGGTCGAGTATCACCGGAATTTGATTCCAGGGGTTAGCTACAGGTTGTTTGTCTAAGACAAAGAAATCAACGGGGAATATGAAGTCCCCTACCTTTATTAACACATCCTCTAGCTCACCCCTAGGATGGGTGATAGATCGGTCGGCTATTTGGAGAGTACAGTATGTGGGTTTCAGCTCTCCTATACCTAGTTGTTCATATACCGAATACGGAAGCAGGTTAACACTGGCACCAAGATCCAAAAGTGCGCGGTTGATGTTCTTATCCCCAATAGTTATTGAAATCGCAGGACAGCCAGGGTCCTTTCGTTTTTGAGGTAAAGTTTGGGTAAGAGCATCACTCACGACACTAGCTAAGAAAACCTTCTTGGGTACCTGAGATTTCCTCTTTTTAGTGCACAAGTCCTTCATGATTTTTGCGTAGGAAGGGACTTATTAGATTGCATCCAAGAGGGAAATGTTAATGTTAACCTGTTTAAACAACTCCACAATCTTTTCCATGTGTGGATTTTGTTTATTAGACCTTAACCGGTTTGGAAATGGAATGTTTTAGAAATTGGTTGAGTCCAACGCTTGTGGAGGAGATTGTGGAGTTGGAACGGATCCCAGTACTGGTGTTTTTGTGGAGTGAGATGTTGTTCCGTTAGGAGGAGCAGAAGAAGAAGTGCCTTTTGAAGAATAGAGAACATGCTAAGAAAACGAAGAAGAAGAAGAAGAAGAAGCCGGGGTGTCATCATTTGTGCCAATGTTGTTGTGCAGCATCCTTCCAGATCTCAACGTAGTCACGGCACTCACATTATGGTTTTGTTGTTCAAGTGCAACATGCGCATTATGTGGGTGACCAGGATTTGGGAGTAGTTGAGATGGAAGCTTCTCCTTCTCTCGCTCCCTTAAATCTGCATTCAGTTGTGCAATCTGGGCTTCAATGGTTTTGATGCTTTGCCCTTGCACAGCAGTGTGTTGCACCAAAGACTGAATGGAAGACTGGATGTTGGCGTTTGATTGTGTCGATTGCTTTACAAATGCCTCCAGACTTCGTTCTAGTAAGGAAACCTTATCGTTGTTTGACGGAACAAAATTGTTTTGAGGAAAAGAATTGTTGGGTGCAAAATTGTTCGTCGGATTTTGAAAAGGTTTGGGTTGGAAAGGTTGCTGATATTAATTTTGAGCTTGTTGTTGAGGAGGAGGAGGCCTTTGGAAGTTAATGTGGCCTTGGAATTGTTGCTGATTTTGATTCCAGGAGAAATTGGGGTGGTTCCTCCAACCAGGATTGTAAGTGGAAGAGTATGGATCATTTCTTTGTCTTTGCTGAAATGCAGCATTGACCTGATCCTGTCCTTTAGCAGGCGGGTTATAAGGATACTCTTCGGTCAGATGGGATGGGTCTGAATAACAAGCGCATATGGTATGAGGGGGAAGAGCAGGGGCAGGAGAAGGAGATGAAAATTAGCTCTCAATTGCTTCTAGTTTTCGTGTGATCGCAGCCATTTCGGCTTTCATTGCAATTGAGATATCAAGTTGATGAATGCCTGCCCTAGAGGGACCGGAGAAAGTAGTAGATGAAGTGTTCGGTCTGATGATTTCCCACTGAACCGTTCGCTCCGCGAGATCGTCGAAAAATTGCCTAGCTTCCTCGTCAGACTTAGATAGGAAGTGGCCTAGACAAATGGTTTCCAGAAACTGCTTAGTTGCTGGGTTCAGTCCTTCGTATAAGGTCTGGCAAAGTTGCCATCTCTCAATACCGTGATGAGGCCACTGAACAAGAAGGTCTTTATATCGGTCAAAGCTTTTCTAAAATGGTTCGACAGGAAGTTGGGAAAATTGATTAATTTCGTTTCGTATTCTCGCGGTTTTTTGATTTGGGGTAGAATTTTTTAAGAAACGCTTTTACGAACTCATCCCAACTGTTTATGGAATGCGATGCAGTACTATACAACCACTTCTCAGCTAGGTCACACAAAGTGAAAGGAATGACTCGTAGCCGTATAGCATCGTTGGACAGTTGGGTTGTCTTCATCATTGCACAGACGTTCTGGAACTTGTTAATGAAGATTTATGCATCTTCAGATTCCAGCCCGTGAAACATAGGCAACATGTTGATGAAGTGGGGCTTAATTTCGAAATTATCCCCATTGGCTGGCGGAAGTGAAAGACAGGTAGGAAGTGCAGAGCGGGTGGGATAAAAATGATCCTTGAGCGCGATTCGCTGTGGTACTTCGACAGGAGGTGGTTGCGGTTATTCGCACCCAGATGAGGTGGAATCAGTCCCGGGGGAGGTAAAGGGATGTTCGGAGGAAATCCTGACATCTTGGAAGAATTTGGTGGTGATGAAAGTGAAGATGAAGATGTATAAACAGAATTCCGGTCAACGTCGGAGTTGTCCGGCAAAGGTGATAGTGAGAGAGGTGTGGAGGGAGTTTCGACGTCGGAGTCGATCGCGTAGTCGGTAGCGACTAACGAAACATGGACTAGTCTGGCACTATTGTCCCGAGCCCAACCGGACATACACTAAACAAGTTTAGTATAGTCAAAACGTAGAATGTAAGGGTAAGAAAACGTCGATGGAGAAATGCGAATGAAAAGTGAGTGAAATGGGATTCTAGCGACGAAGGGCGAGTTTTTATAAAAGTTTTTATTTTGTGTTTTTTTTTGTTTTTTTAGAAAGAGTTATGCAAGAATGTCTACGGACTTACTTCAAACAATCACAGTTAAAACATGCACAATCAAACCTAGAGATATGGTCTTCTAAGTCTACTAGACTGCTCCTAACTGTACCAAAGTGACAAGTTGTGAGATAACTCTCAAAACGTCTCTTCAGTGCCAATTGTGGCCAGGTAAGCACAAATGAAGAAAGGAAGGTTCCGCTCATGAATCACCGTGAGTCGGGCCTTTTAAAATTACTTTTCTCACTTGTCTAGCCTAGGCACCACAAAGTCAAGTTTAGATAAACGATTGAATGCCCACAACCTTCCTCTGTCCTAATGAGCACGACAGTCCTTAGTTGGCTGAGTCTAGATATTTTTTAATTAAACTCAAGGGTGATGCATATGCTTTTAGTGATTTTTGGGATCTTAGCAAGGGTAATGAAATCCCTACCCAATCTAAATTGGTGTTATAGCACCTTAAATTCCGTATTAATTATGCAAAGCAGGAACAACCAAAAAAATCTAAAACACTTTCAAAAATTTTATTTTCGCTGCGGCGGAAAGAATCCTGCACAAAAATCAGTTTATTGGACAGGGGAAGAGAATCTGTGCAAAGAATCCTGCAGGAAAAATATTTCAGTGGAGTTCAGAGGGTTTCAATGGAAAAATAAGATACTCACAGAGATTTTGGTTTGCTGAAGTCACCCTTTGACCGCTGTTCCGCGGTCAAACTGTCGATTCTGCCGCGATTCCGTGGCTGTTCAGACATTTGACTGCTTCAAAGTTGTTCCCTGTGCTGAGTTTGTTTTTCTCTTTCTGTCTAGATCCCCTTAATATTGATTTGTTCACTGAATTTGCTCCAGAACTGAACTAGAATTTTCTTCAAGCCTGCACAATTGCAAAAAAACTAATCAAAGATATCAAGATGAATTTTGTTTTGTTTTTTTATATTTTTCAATTTTTATAATTTTTATAAATAAATTTTTAAATAATTAACCCGAAACTACACAAAGAAATAAACTACCGTCTCCCCGGCAACAACGCCATTTGATTGTTCGCGTTTTGCGTATTTTTTTAATTACTGCAATCAAAACGGTTTCACTTGGTAGCTAGCCGGTTGAGTACGGATCGATCCATAAGGAGATGGAATCTTTTTCTTTCTGATTTAACGAGTTAAATCCGATTAAGTTGAGTTTTGTTTTAAGATCTACTAACGAGATAAAAGATGATAAAAGACTTGCTAGAGTTAGTATCAGGTTAGTTCGAGTTAGGAATATCTCACCTCTTTCAATGCCCTTTTTAATATCGGTGTTAAGGTAATTGGCAACAACGGGGATTAGCACGACTAGGAAGGAACTTGCAAGTATAAGCTAAGCATTCTATGCTTAGTTTCTTCCTTTTGGTCCTTGTCCGTCCGTTCTTGTCTCTTAGCCCTAAACTCCAATTAATTCAACCACAACTGGTCTAACTAGGGAATCACCGCTATCATGTAGGATAGGGTGCCGTAGTGAGCGGATTGTGGTTCAATTAAAGGGGGCCCGAATTAAGATGTTGGGCAAAGAAAGGAGTGGGAGAGATTTCCTTCTCTCAAACCTTCCTTCTCCTGCCCTAACAAGTGAGAAATTTCTCACCCATTAAAAAGTTAAGAATAAAACAAAAGGGATGGTAGAAAGAATTTTAGGTTAAGAGGAATTACAACTAACTATTTGAGACCTCACCTTGGCAAGAATCTTACTCAAGCATCATCGCTGTTAATGATAAAGAAAATAGAAGAAAGAAAAAACAAAAGAAAAATAATAAATAAATTCTACTACTAGATTAACAAATAAAAATTCCAGATAATAAAATGCAATAAGAAAAATGCGAGAAAATAAAAGAACTATCTTTCTTTTTATTGATAAACTATCAAAGCTCTCTACAATTTTGAATTGAGAAAGATAAAGAAGAACAGAATTAAAATCCTAGATCAAAATAAAAAGAGGCACCCCCTAGTTTGGCTTTGAGCTCTCCTATTTACAGATAGGAAAAAACTAGGTTCAAATTCTGATCCAATCACGAATTTACAAAACTATCCCAAAAGAGCCGAGTCAACGCACCGACACTGCCACCGACAATGTGCATACGCGGTCGCAGAACCGCGACATAAGTGCCTGTTTGGCCGCGGTTCCGCGGCCATTTGGCGGAATTGCGGGGCCATCTTTTCAGGGCTTCTCCAAGTTTCTTTTATCTTCTGATTTATCCACTTGGTTTCTCAGAGTCCCTTCAACTTCCTTCCATATTTTCAAAAGTGCAAAAATGATTTGGACTTTAGCCTTGAGCTCCGCGTTGAAGTCTTGGATCTTGTGCTGCCTTTGTGCTTTGTGTATTGAAGTGATCAACGATTTTCCATTTTGTCTCTTGAACTAGTAGGCGGCATCTTACGAATGGTTAGCGGAGATCAGTATTCATCTGTTGCTGGTCGTAGTCCCACATTTGTTGCGACTTTTCATGAATTTCAATGTAAAGAGCTGAGAACCTATAACCTGCAACCATTTAGCAGACATGGATCAAAAGTACCTACATATATGCAATGTGACTAAGAATGGGCGATATAAAAATGCAAAAATCTGATATGAACAGAGCCTGCGATTATTGAGGGGATGCTCAAGCCGCGCCCAATGCTGAAAACTGGTGATGGTGGACAGAACCTTCGGGCCAAGCCTCTGAAGTTTTGAAAGAAGAAGAAGAAGGCCAAGAAGCCCGTCCAACCCGACGACAACCGTACATGTTTGCAGATTTACATCGATGCAATGGAAGAATATAACCAGAAGGCACGGACCCCAATTACATTTGACTAATTCTTCAAGCATGTTCTTGAGAATGAGGACGACAACGCTGATGAAGGAGACGATTCTTCAGAAGAGCCCGGGGATTATGTGGTGAGTTGCCACGTGATCTCTTACTCGCCAATAGATGGTAAAGAAGCTCCTGATGCAGAGAAACTGGGGGCAGATCCAGAACCGAAACTCTTGGAACCGTCAGACGAGATGATTGACATGTTGCTGAATGAAGCCCGTCAGAGGAGCAAAGCTGATCGAGAGCGTGAAATGGCCATATTCGAAAAACCCGAACGTCGCTGACAGGATGAAAATGTTGAAGCACTCTAACGAGATCGAAGCACGCCCACGGCAAACAGAAGCAGGATTAAGACGAGGAAACGGTTCGCTAAAGCCCTGTCGATGGGAATGAAGCTGCCACCTTTCAAAGGAGATATTCTTGGCAGCATACATCTTGACGAAGCGGATGGGCATCCAAACTACTGCTTATACCATCGGAGGATCATGCACCCTACCGAAGAGTGTAATGCCTTCAAGAAGTGGTGGCAGGAATATGTCGCCCATCGACAACACTTCAAACGATTGAAGCGCAAAACTCGTCGGGAGCAGAGAAATACGACCAATGAGCACAAAAGAACCGCCGGCAATTGTCACATGGTTGATACCAGGAGATCGCAAGTTCTCACCTTCAAAAGCGATTCCGATGAAGAAGCAGCCCTCGGCCTTCTCTTTAAAGAATCCACCTCAGGAAATGAGGAAGAGACGAAAGATTGTAGGAATACTCAGCTGCGCTACCGTACGTTGCCCGAAAAGAATCTCGTACATACAAACAAGGGATCGAACAAAAAAGATAAGGGGAAGGAAAAACTACCTGAGGATATTGCCCTCGATAATCGAGTCATCGAAGAGCTGGCGGCCAAGGATCCGCCTAAAAAAAACAAGGTGGATTACAATGTCCTGGCACATCTGAGGAAGATACCCTCACAATTGAGTATCTTGGATGCCCTTCTCTTGTCTAAAGAAGCACGGGATTCCCTGATCAGAGAACTACAAGAGCCCGAGCAATTTCAATATTTTCTTGCCGAAGAAAAGATGAAGGATGAGCAGGAAGAAGTTCACACAACAGATATCACTTTGGGCGATGAAGATCTCCTCCTCGGAACGTGCGAGCATAACCGTTCCCTGTATGTCACCGGGTACTGCCATGTCATAAAAGACCTGGATTAAGAAGAGGATGCTCTTTTAAAAGACGCTGAAGTTGAACCAGAATGAAGTCCTGCCATAAAAATGCCGAGTCCGCTATTTGTAGAACAGATGGATAAGCTAGTACGGGAAGCGAGTCAAAAAGTTCGGAACGACCACAACCGTGCAATGGCCATTTATGAGAAAGTCAAGATGCAATGCCTCCTTCAGCAGGCCATGGAGGATGATGATGCCCTTCGCCGTCAGCCCTCCATGCATTCCCAAGACAAGAAAAAGGATCGACGCGGAGGCAAAAACAAGTTAAAGAACAAGAAAAAAGTTTGACAACGGCAAAGCTGATCCAAGAAGTATCACGTCCCGAATAATCCGACTCGTGACCGGCACTTAACCACGCTACGTCTACAGGCGTAACGCGACTAAGTAAGCCGAACCCAGAAATCAAAACCATTTAAAAATAGTGAGTGTTGAAAACATTTAGTTAAAACATTTAGAAAACCTTAAATAATTCAACAAGTTCCTTTAAAGTTACTTAATCATTTAAATAATTTTGGCAGCATTTCCTTTGTAAAAGTAGCCCCGAGACCGGGTATAAAAGAGGATATGAGTAAAAATGAGATATAATGAAACAAAACATTCCCAAACGGGAGCAATCACGCCCAACGGCGGAAACCATCATTACAAGAGTAATATACGACGCCGTAGCGAAGAATGAGCAATAAGTAAACATCACAAAATATAAACTGCATATAAAAACCGTCGGCTCCCACGAGCTCGACACCAGAATACAAAATCATATACATCGTCCTCACAACTGTCTCTACGTCAATACAGGAAGGTAGATGGAGAATACTAGATACATCAATATACAACTGAAGGATAACAGATACCGTACAAACCCACATAACAGCAAAAGGGCTAACACGGCTCAGAAATGGTATCTGTGCAAAAAGATGCGGTAAACAGCCAGCCGCGACTACTCCCAAGGGCAACCTGCAAATACTGTGGCACAACGGGGGTGAGTTGCCAACTCGTGAATAGAGATAACATATAAAGGTAATCGCGAGCATGCACGTACTGCGCTACTCTATCAAATGCCAGCAAGTAAGATCTATATGCGACAAGCAGTAGGTGCAATAATCATGCAAATGCTCTGTCAAGTAAAATAACTACAGGATGAGATATATGACAATCAATGCTGAGCATGGGATAAACAACATCTACACGGAATATCAACGTGGAAAATAATCGGTGCCCACAACTGCACCCAAATCCCAAATAACTCAGGCGCCGGCACACCCATCGGCCCTCAAATCCTGTAAATCTCTGAGAAATCACGAATGCCCAACATCAGCACTCAAAATATCATAAAATACTCGTGTCCAGCATCGACACGCAAATTCTCATATATCGGGCTCCGTCAGTCCGGATCGGCCCACGGGCTCCGTCTGCGGTATTGGCCCTAGGCCCCGGCAATACGGATAATCCCGCATCCATCTCTCGACTCTGGTCAGTATCCTCCAGATAACCGCCAGGTCCAACCAATCACCGATAGGTACTCGCCACCCTGCTAGGCTCATCGTCTATTCCACGAAAAACATTTCTCACTCCGGGGAACCATACCGGCTCCACCACGAACCCGCAAACGGATCATCCAACTCCTCAAATCGGGTTTCAAGCACACGTCTCAGCACCGAGAAAACGCGTGGTGGACGCACCAAAATATCATATCACGAGGAACCGGGTTTTCAAATAGTGCATCTTTTCTTAAAAATCCCACGGTCCTCAAAACCAAAAATCACATGAAAATCCAATACCAAGAAGTAAATCGAATACGATGCGCTATGTACATCAATCCATGATATAGGTATAAGGAAAAACCGCTTTTAAAAATAGTTTCCGTTTTTGTATGATATCATGCTGCTCCCAATTTCCAGGAAAATCATATCTAATCATATGTAAGATGAACTACAGCAATATAGTCATGGCAGTTCTACAGTGAGTGTGTCATAGCAATTACTAACGGTGTGAGTGTAACATGCATAATAGTGCTCGTGCATCATGAACCGTTAGTAATGGTGCGGTGTTCTATCAATTCTAAGTATACATACAGCAGGGAATGCAGTAGGCAATGACAGTCCATGAGGTAAATGCAACATATAATAATAAGGTCCTATCAGCCCTGACGCATAACGCCATGCGGGCGATATCCCCGTAGATGTTAAATCTACTCACCGAAGTCTCGCGCTAAGTGTAGCCGATGACTTGCTTCCCTTTCTTCGCAGCGTCCGTCTCACTCGCCTGCGAACCTAGAACTACACAGTATATATCACACATAAGCTCAAATCCATAAAAACTTGATATTACGGTCAAACAAGAAACCCGTGTCGCAAACCAACCGCGCGTGTGTGCGATACACTAAAACGTGTGATCACGCGCCTAAAACTATCCTAACGCGTCGCGATACGCAGAAACGCCAAACCCACACACGAATCACACGTGTCGGGAAGGTTTAAAAATACGAGAAATAGGTATACAGTTCTAGATTTTTCTGCAGCAAGAATCAAATAAAATTATACATGCCAGGAGTCTAAGGGTTGCAACAGACACCTATAGGACCAAACCCTAACCCAATCCCTCCCCATATGGCCGCAATTTGCGGCCAGAATCAATATTCCGGCGGCCTGAACATGAAGCATGGGGGTCGGGTTCTACCTGGGGGATCAGCACCTAACAACTATATTGCAGTCTTCTCAAAATTATTCTGAACTCACCGGGTCGATAGCAGTTTTCAGAAACTCAAATTTTGCTTAAAACGAAGAATTTGCATCAAATAGGGATCTGGTGGTATTTTAGTGCAATTGGGGTTTAAGCTGGGTTAATATGGCCCTAACAACACTCTAGCAACTTACTAACACCAAAACATATATCACTTGGCCAAGGTTCCTACTAAACACATCATATCGCACTAAATCGCATCAATAACGACTAACCGAAGCAAAACTACACTAAAAAAGTAAACTAGGGAGTAAGTTTAGGAAATATACCCCACACTCGACCCTAGGGAGCTGGAGGAAGAAGAAGAAGTGAATGGAAGGAGCTGCAGCTGTTGCTGCTGCTGACTTCTGCTGTGAAGTCTGCTGCTGCTGCTGTGGATGCAAGGAGCTGCTGCTGTGGATGCTTGCTGCTGCAGCTGAAGAGGTAAGGGTGTGTGTGTGAGAGAGAGTGGGGTTAAGTGAAATAACAAAACAAATGAGAAGAAATCATAACCCAATGTCAACCCCTCTTCTCTCTCTCTTCTCATTAATTGCAAGCATGGCTTTTGCCATGATGCCTTCTCTCTCTCTCACCCTCACCAAGTCAACACCCAAAGGAATTCAAATTAAAGCAACCATTAAACAACTAATTAAACTTAATTAACACCCAAAAGACTTAATCCCCATGATTAAACCCACCATGGTTACTAATCATGGTATTACCTCATTTAAAAACCCTAGTTTACATGCACATGTGTGTGCAAGCCTAGGAAAATTCTAGAAAAAATATTTATTAAATTAGGAAAAATACTTGAAACACAATTTGATAAACTTTTTATTAAAAACCCTTTATTTAAATATAAAAGCCACTAAACACATCCTAAGGTGTTACAATCTCTCCCCCTTAAAGAAATTTGTCCCCGAATTTCAAAATCTAACTACACGTACCTTCGAAAAGACGGGGGTACTTCTTCCTCACCTCGCTTTCGGTCTCCCAAGTGACCTCCTCACTACCCTGACCACGCCAAAGTACCTTGACTGATGGAATGTCCTTTGATCTCAATTTCTTCACTTGTCGATCCAAGATCATCACCGGCTGTTCTGCATAGGATAGGTCGCGCTCAAGCTGGATCGTCGGGTGCTGAATCGCATGTGAAGGATCATGAAGATATCTGCGGAGCATCGAAACATGAAATACGGGGTGCACATCTGGAAAAATGGGCGGAAGGGCTAATCGGTATGCAACTTCACGAACACGCCCGAGGATCTCGAAGGGACCCACATATCTGGGACTGAGCTTCCCCTTCTTCCCAAACCTCATCACACCTTTCATTGGGGAGACCCTCAGGAAAACATGATCACCAACAGAAAACTCAAGTCTGCGTCGCCGATGGTCCGCATAAGATCTCTGCCTACTCTGGGCTGCTCTCATCCTATCGCGAATCAACTGGATCTTCGCGGTCGTCTCCTCAACAATCTGTGGCCCTAAGATGCTGCTCTCACTGAGCTCTGTCCAACAGGTGGGCGACCTGCATCTCCTCCCATAAAGTGCCTCAAATGGTGCCATCTGAATGGTCTCCTGGTAGCTGTTATTGTAGGAGAACTCTACTAAGGGCAAATGATGATCCCAGCTACCTCCGAAATCTAATACACAAGCTCTGAGCATGTCCTCGAGAGTCTGAATAGTCCGCTCTGACTGTCCGTCGGTCTGCGGATGAAATGCCGTGCTGAAACTCAAGCGAGTGCCCAAAGCTTCCTGAAGCCTCTGCCATAATCGGCTGGTAAACTGGGTGCCTCTGTCGGACACAATACACGTCGGGACTCCGTGCAGTCGTATTATCTCGTCGATGTAAATCTGGGCGTATTGAGCAAATCCGAAAGTCGTTTTCACTGGTAGGAAGTGAGCCACTTTCGTCAAACGATCCACGATCACCCAGATGGAGTCATACCCTCGACTAGTCCTGGGTAGACCCACAATGAAGTCCATAGAGATCTGCTCCTACTTCCGCTCCGGAATGGGTAACGGCTGTAGCTCTCCCGCGGGCCTCTGGTGCTCAGCCTTGACTTGCTGACAAGTCAGGCATCTCGACACGAAATCTGTGATGTCCCTCTTCATTCCGTCCCACCAGTAAACATCTCTCATATCATGATACATCTTGGTGGAACCGGGATGGACGCTGTACACCGATCAATGTGCCTCCTCAAGAATCTCGCGCCGCAGTCCCTCAGCATCTGGTACGCACAGTCTAACTCCAAATCATAGTACCCCCTCATCATCGATCATGAACTCGGAAAATCTGCCCTGTCCAATCTGTGCCATGATCTCCGAACATCGGTCATCACTACGCTGTGCCTCAAGTATGCGGTCAAGTAACTGTGGGCGTGCACGAACATGCGCGATCTGTCCTCCAATCGGCGTGAACTCGAACTGTATCCGGCTGTCGCATAATATCTGCCAATCTGCCGACGACTGCCTATGTACTGCGCTCAAACAAGATAGACTACCCCCGGGCCTCCTGCTCAAAGCATCCGCCACCACATTCGCCTTGTCTAGGTGATACAAGATCTCGCAGTCGTAATCCTTCACTAACTCCATCCATCGACGCTGTCTAAGGTTCAGGTCTCGCTGCTGAAATATATACTTTAAACTCTTGTGATCAGTGAATATCTGGCACGACTCGCCGTATAGGTAATGTCGCCAGATCTTAAGTGCAAAGACCACTGCAGCCATCTCCAAATCATGAGTAGGGTAGTTCTGTTCATGTTTCTTCAATTGTCGCGAAGCATACGAGATCACCCTGTCATGCTGCATCAAAACGCACCCTAGCCCCACTCGAGAAGCATTACAATAGACCACAAATCCGCCTGATCCTGAAGGTAAAGATAACACCGGTGCGGTCGTCAGCTGAGTCCGTAGCTGCTGAAAACTGTGCTCGCACTCCTCTGTCCAATCGAAAGGAACTCCCTTCTGGGTCAACCTGGTCAGAAGTGTAGCAATACTGGAGAAGTCCTGCACAAAGCGCCTGTAGTAACCGGCCAACCCCAAAAAGCTGCGAATCTCCGTAACCGATGTAGGTCTGGGCCAACGCTGCACGACCTCGATCTTCCTCGGGTCCCCACATATACCGTCTCGTGAAATCACTTGCCCCAAGAAGTCTACGCTGTCCAGCCAGAAAGCACACTTGGAGAATTTCGCATATAGCTGGTGCTCCCTCAAAGTCTGCAGTGTAATCCGCAGGTGCTGCTCGTGCTCCTCACTACTCTGGGAATACACCAAGATATCGTCAATGAACACTATGATGAACAGATCCAAATATGGCCAAAAAATACGGTTCATCAAGTCCATGAATGCTGCTGGCGCATTGGTGAGTCCGAACGACATCACCAAAAACTCATAATGGCCGTAGCGCGTACAGAATGCTTTCCTGGGAATGTCCTCCTGTCGAACCCGCAGCTGATGATAGCCCGATCGTAAATCGATCCTCGAAAAGTACCCTGCCGCCCTGAAGCTGGTCGAACAAATCGTCGATGCACGGCAAAGGATACATGTTCCGCACTGTCACCCTGTTCAACTGGTGGTAGTCGATACACAGACGGAAACTGCCGTTCTTCTTCTTGACGAACAGGACTGGAGCACCCCAAGGAGAAACACTGGGTCGAATAAGTCCCTTAGACAGCAAATCTTGCAACTGACCCTTCAATTCTCTAAGTTCCGCCGGGGCCATCCGATAAGACGGTATGGAAATAGGCCCCGAGCTAGGAACCAAATCAATACAGAAAGAAATGTCGCGCACGGGCGGTAACCCAGGAAGCTCGTCAGGGAACACATCAGGAAACTCGCTAACAACCGGAACCTGATCCAATGGAACCTCCGTAGCGCGAGCATCGCAAACATAGGCGAGAAATCCCTGACATCCCTTCCTCAAAATCTGTCCAGCGCGAAAAGAAGAAATCACACTGTGAGGGGCGGCACCACGGTCCCCCAACACAACAAAAACTGACTCGCCGGGAAAGCAGAATCTAACTGTCTTCTCGCGGCAGTCCACGGAAGCATAGCACGTGGCTAATCAATCCATGCCTAAAAGAACGTCGAAGTTCAACATCTCCAGAAGGATCAAGTCGACAGGCAACTCTCTCTCGCCAATACAGACGGTACAGGATCGGAACACGTGCCTAGCAACAAACGACTCTCCCACAGGAGTGGTCACAACAAGCGGCTGATCAAGCAAACTGGACTCTCTACCCAAACTCGGCACGAAGTGTGTGGATACGTACGAGTGCGTGGATCCGGGATCGAACAATACGTGTGCATCAACTGAACATACTGGAAGGATACCTGAAACCGCCGCATTGGACGCCTGCGCGTCCTGATGCGTCAAAGCAAAAACCCGCGCCTGTCCTCCACCTGTGACTGACTGCCCTCTGCCTCGGTCATCTCGCCCTCTCTGAGCAACTCCTCCACATCCACGACCTCTCTGTGTATGAGTTCGGTGCGGAGCAACGGTAGGTACAACAGGCAACGCCCTCTGGGGTGGTGAAGGTGGTAAAGTAACATGCGGTGCTGCCGCCTCCCTCCGGTGTGTCTATGTACAATCTCTAACGAAGTGAAGTATACTTCCGCATCTAAAGCAACCCCGCGACGACTGCTGACTCTCTCGTGGATACAAACTAAACATCTGGTCCCGTCCCGAATCTCTGCCACTCCCCGTAACTGAACGATACCTGTCGCGGCGTCTGAATGTCTGTCTCCATGCGGATATACCAGTACGAACTCTCTTCGGCTCTGGAACTGCCGAAGTCTCAGCCAGGCGCCCCTCGACCAATAAGGCTGCATCTACAGCTGCTGCGTAAGTCTCGTAGTGCTACTCGCTGATCGCAAGGAACAATGGTGTAAGCAGGCCTCGAACAAATCTCTTGACTCGCAACTTCTCGGTAGCCACTAAAAATGGGGCATAAGCTGCTAGCTATGTAAACAGCACGTCATACTCTGCCACTGTCATCTCTGGCGTCTGGCGCAAGGACTCAAATCTGCGTGCTCGGGCATCCCTAACACTCTGGGGAAGGAAACGAGCTAGAAATACTGTCACGAACTCCGTCCAGGTCATAGGTGGAAAACCTGCTGCTCTGCCCTTCTCAACTGAATCACACCACTTCTGCGCAAGACCTTCTAGGCGAAAGCTCGCGAACTCGACCCATCTCGTATCCGCGCATCTGAGGGAACGGCATATCCGGGCCATCCTATTAATGAAAGACTATAGGTCCTCGGCTGTATCGGTGCCTGTGAAGACCGGAGGCTTCAGCCTCATAAACTCTGATAACGATACAGTAATCACCTCCGTGGCTGCAGGGCAACTGGCTGTGCGGTCGGTACCATCGCGGTACCTGCGGCGGGTGGAGCTACCTCTGGTCGCTGTGCTCGAAGTGTCTCGACTAGCGATCCTATCATCTGGCGCATCTCCTGCATACCAGCCCCAAGCGTGGCAATCTGATCTGTCATAGGAGGAACAGTCTGCTCGGGTACAACGGGTGCACTGCCCGGATCAGTCCTCGTCTCGGACGAGTCCACTCGAATCTCGGCCCTCACGGCCGCTCTCTGTGCCCTAGTAGTCTTTTGCGGCATAGTGGCTGAAAAGGAAAGTAGGATCCGATGAGAATACGGAAATCGAATCGCAAGAATGTATGTATTCAAAAAGGAATTTTAAATCAATAATTCCTAAGGTCGCGTAGGCGGAGTACCGTGTCGTGAGTATGCCGCGGAACATACACACGCTACGCTACCCTGCTGCAGCTACCTACTCTATCATACCAGGGTCATCCTACACTCCGAAGGTAAAACCTATGCTCTGATACCAACTTTGTCACGACCCGAATAATCCGACTCGTGACCGGCACTTAACCAGGCTACGTCTACAGGCGTAACGCGACTAAGTAAGCCGAACCCAGAAATCAAAACCATTTAAAAATAGTGAGTGTTGAAAACATTTAGTTAAGACATTTAGAAAACCTTAAATAATTCAACAAGTTCCTTTAAAGTTACTTAATCATTTAAATAATTTTGGCAGCATTTCCTTTGTAAAAGTAGCCCCGAGACCGGGTATAAAAGAGGATATGAGTAAAAATGAGATATAATGAAACAAAATACTCCCAAACGGGAGCAATCACGCCCAACGGCGGAAACCATCATCACAAGAGTAATATACGACGCCGTAGCGAAGAATGAGCAATAAGTAAACATCACAAAATATAAACCGCATATAAAAACCGTCGGCTCCCACGAGCTCGACACCAGAATACAAAATCATATACATCGTCCTCACAACTGTCTCTAAGTCAATACAGGAAGGTAGATGGAGAAAACCAGATACATCAATATACAACTGAGGGATAACAGAAACCGTACAAACCCACCTAACAGCAAAAGGGCTAACACGCCTCAGAAATGTTATCTGTGCCAAAAGATGTGGTAAACAGCCGGCCGTGACTACTCCCAAGGGCAACCTGCAAATATTGTGCCACAACGGGGGTGAGTTGCCAACTCGTGAATAGAGATAACATATAAAGGTAATCGCGAGCATGTACGTACTGGGCTACTCTATTAAATGCCAGCAAGTAAGATCTATATGCGACAAGCAGTAGGTGCAATAATCATGCAAATGCTCTGTCAAGTAAAATAACTACAGGATGAGATATATGACAATCAATGCTGAGCATGGGATAAACAACATCTACACGGAATATCAACGTGGAAAATAATCGGTGCCCACAACTGCACCCAAATCCCAAATAACTCAGGCGCCGGCACACCCATCGGCCCTCAAATCCTGTAAATCTCTGCGAAATAACGAATGCTCAACATCGGCACTCAAAATATCATAAAATACTCGTGTCCAGTATCGACACGCAAATCCTCATATATCGGGCTCCGTCAGTCCGGATCGGCCCACGGGCTCCGTCTGCGGTATCGGCCCTAGTCCCCGGCAGTACGGATCATCCCGCATCCATCTCTCGACTCTGGTCAGTATCCTCCGGATAACCGCCAGGTCCAACCAATCACCGGTAGGTACTCGCCACCCTGCTAGGCTCATCCTCTACTCCACGAAAAACATTTCTCGCCCCGGGGAACCATACCGGGTCCACCACGAACCCGCAAACGGATCATCCAACTCCTCGAATCGGGTTTCAAGCACACGTCTCAGCACCGAGAAAACGTGTGGTGGACGCACCAAAATATCATATCACGAGGAACCGGGTTTTCAAATAGTGCATCTTTTCTTAAAAATCCCACGGTCCTCAAATCCAGAAATCACATGAAAATCCAATACCAAGAAGTAAATCGAATACGATGTGCTATGTACATCAATCCATGATATAGGTATAAGGGAAAAACGCTTTTAAAAATAGTTTCCGTTTTTCTAAGATATCATGCGGCTCCCAATTTCCAGGAAAATCATATCAAATCATATGTAAGATGAACTACAGCAATATAGTCATGGCAGTTCTACAGTGAGTGTGTCATGGCAATTACTAACGGTGTGGGTGTAACATGCATAATAGTGCTCGTGCAACATGAATCGTTAGTAATGGTGCGGTGTTCTATCAATTCTAAGTATACATACAGCAGGGAATGCAATAGGCAATGACAGTCCATGAGGTAAATGCAACATATAATAATAAGGTCCTATCAGCCCTGACGCATAACGCCATGCGGGCGATATCCCCGTAGATGTTAAATCTACTCACCGAAGTCTCGCGCTAAGTGTAGCCGACGACTTGCTTCCCTTTCTTCACAGCGTCCGTCTCACTCGCCTGCGAACCTAGAATTACACAGTATATATCACACATAAGCTCAAATCCATAAAAACGTGATATTACAGTCAAACTAGAAACCAACCGCGCATGTGCGCGATACGCTAAAACGTGTGATCACGCGCCTGAAACTATCCTAACGCGTCGCGATACGCAGAAACCCCAAACCCACACATGCATCACGCGTGTCGCGAAGGTTTAAAAATAAGAGAAATAGGTATACAGTTCCATATTTTTCTGCAGCAAGAATCAAATAAAATTATACATGCCAGGAGTCTAAGGGTTGCAACAGACACCTATAGGACCAAACCCTAACCCAATCCCTCCCCATATGGCCGCAATTTGCGGCCAGAAACAATATTCCGGCGGCCTGAACATGAAGCATGGGGGTCGGGTTCTACCTGGGGGATCAGCACCTAACAACTATACTGCAGTTTTCTCAAAATTATTCTGAACTCACCGGGTCGATAGCAGTTTTCAGAAACTCAAATTTTGCTTAAAAACGAAGAATTTTCATCAGATAGGGATCTGGTTGTATTTTAGTGCAATTGGGGTTTAAGCTGGGTTAATATGGCCCTAACAACACTCTAGCAACTTACTAACACCAAAACATACATCACTTGGCCAAGGTTCCCACTAAACACCTCATATCGCACTAAATCGCTTCAATAACCACTAACCGAAGCAAAACTACACTAAACAAGTAAACTAGGGAGTAAGTTTAGGAAATATACCCCACACTCGACCCTAGGGAGCTGGAGGAAGAAGAAGAAGTGAATGGAAGGAGCTGCAGCTGGAGTTGTGGCTGTTGTTGCTGCTAACTGCTGCTGTGAAGTCTGTTGCTGCTGCTGTGGATGCAAGGAGCTGCTGCTGTGGATGCTTGCTGCTGCAGCTGAAGAGGTAAGGGTGTGTGTGTGTGAGAGAGTGGGGTTAAGAGAAGGAACAAAACAAATGAGAGGAAATCATAACCCAATGTCAACCCCTCCTCTCTCTCTCTCTCTTCATTAATTGCAAGCATGGCTTTTGCCATGATGCCTTCTCTCTCTTTCGCCCTCACCAAGTCAACACCCAAAGGAATTCAAATTAAAGCAACCATTAAACAACTAATTAAACTTAATTTACGCCCAAAAGAATTAATCCCCATGATTAAACACACCATGATTACTAATCATGGTATTACCTCATTTAAGAGCCCTAGTTTACATGCACATGTGTGTGCAAGCCTAGGAAAATTATAGAAAAAATATTTATTAAATTAGGAAAAATACTTGAAACACAATTTGATAAACTTTTTATTAAAAACCCTTTATTTAAATATAAAAGCCACTAAACACATCTTAAGGTGTTACAAGAAGCCACGCGATCGAGAAAGGGTCAGCCGGAATCCGTCTCTTCTGAAAAAGATGAGTCGAGCATACTTTTTCCCTCAAGACAAGACAAAGAGAATCTTTGACCTTGTCATGAAACACGAGATGATGACACTCCCGGAATCCAAGCACCCCGGTCAAGGAAACGAGGTCCATCACCCGGATTATTGCTCCTATCACCGAGCGATAGGACATCATCTCGAAGACTGCTTCACCATCAAAAAATGGGTCGAAGACTAATATCAGCTCGGCATGTTCGCTCTATCCAACAGTTAGACGGTAGCCCCACCACAGAGGCATGTGCCAAAAGCAACGTATATAGCAGAAGTAGAACCAGATCAACATCGGTCTTGGAAACGATCTCGTACCTGTCACGTTATAACACTGTCAGAAAAAGGTGTGCCTAAGAATATGGACGTCCTCTTCTGGTGCTTCGAAAATGAGAATGAAGATGAGTTGATCTCAGAATTTCCACCGGCGCCAAAAGAATTGGAAGATGGAATACATACTACTGCGAACAACCTAATGAAAATCGACTTTGGGAGGACAAACGACCCGCGGCCAACGTTCTTCGGTGAACTGCTGTCTAAAGAATAGGTGGCTAAGCTAAAAGACGTGCTCATGCAGTATAAAGACTGCTTCACATGGAACTATTCCGAGATGCCGGTGCTAGATCCAGAGATAGGTGTGCATAAATTGGCGATATCTCCTGACGTCAAGCCAGTCAAACAAGCACCAAGAAGGATGCGGTGTGAACTTAAAATGAGCATCAACGCCGAAGTTAAGAAGCTAATCGACTCTGGCTTCATCCAAGAAGTTCACTACCCTGACTGGATCGCCAACATTGTCCCAGTGATGAAGAAGAATAGGACGGTGCGCATCTGCGTAGACTTTCGGGACCTTAACAAAGCATGTCCGAAGGATGACTTTCCCGTACCGGTCACCGAGCTGATGATAGATAACACGTCCACTCACGAAGTCTTCTCCTTCATGGACGGATCATCAGGGTACAATCAAATAAAGATGCATCCCGAAGATCAAAAGCATACCGCTTTCCGGACCCTCCTGGGCATATTCTACTACAAAGTGATGCCTTTCATCCTGAAGAACGCTGGCGCTACCTACCAGAGGGCCATGACAAAGATCTTTGATGACCTCATACACGAGATTGTCGAAGGTTATATTGACGACCTCGTAGTGAAAAGCAAGTCGTACGAGGAGCACTGGGAGCATCTGAAGATAGTGTTCCGGCGCATTCGGAAATACAACCTGAAGATGAACCCTCTGAAATGCGCGTTTGGAGTTTCCTCAGGAAAATTCCTAGGATTCATCGTATGACATCGAGGCATTGAGATAGACCCGTCAAAGATCAAGGCGATTATGGAAATGCCTCCGCCAAGAACTCTCAAGCAACTGCGGTCTCTCCAAGGAAAGCTCGCATATATCCGACGATTCATAGCCAACCTCTCCGACAAATGCCGCCCCTACAGTCATTTAATGAAGAAGGGGACCCCGTTCGTCTGGGATCGCAAATTCCAAAGCGCACCGGACGAAATCAAGCAATACCTGCAAAATCCGCCTGTACTGACCGCTCCGGTCAAGGGAAAGCCCCTCATCCTGTACACAACCGCCCTTGAAGGTTCCTTAGGCGCAATGGGCATAGGAGAATGACCAAGGGAAAGATAAAGCCCTCCACTATTTGAGTCGAGTTCTCCTGGGGGCAGAAATCAACTACTCCCCTATCGAAAAACACTGCCTGGCGCTAATCTTCGCGATAACGTAGCTTCGGCATTATGCTTTGGCGCATGAGGTCCACCTCATATCAAAAGTGGATCCTCTTAAATATTTGATGTCAAAAGCCATACTAACAAGAAGGCTTGCTAAATGGGCCCTACTCTTAATGGAATTCTTGATAACATACCGACCTCTCAAGGCAGTGAAAAGCCAGGCCATCGCCGACTTCCTCGCTGAGCATTCGATACCTGCCGATTCACCCCTAAATTGCGAATTGCCAGACGAGCACGTGTTCGACACGATCAACAGGGAGAGAGGAGGGAGTGATACCCGATGGGAACTCTACTTCGATGGGGCATCTTCCATAAAGAAGCGAAAGCACAAC
The DNA here is from genome assembly GCA_030015575.1 of Agapanthus africanus. Lineage (NCBI taxonomy): Eukaryota > Viridiplantae > Streptophyta > Magnoliopsida > Asparagales > Amaryllidaceae > Agapanthus > Agapanthus africanus. Next base: position 240,904,204 of record CM057343.1, on the reverse strand, counting down.
TCCCCCATAATCAAATCTGGGGTAGGCCTCATCTTCGTAACTCCACAAGGAAGGATAATGCACTTTGCCTTTTCCTTAACAGAGCCGAGGAAAAACAATGAAGGGGAATATGAAGCTTTGATAGAAGGTCTAGAGATCGCTGCCGACATGGGAATCGAAAACCTCCTCATATACGGAGACTCCCAGCTGGTCGGTAGTCAAGTAAATGGCGACTATCAAACGTGTAAACCAGAGTTGGTAAAGTACGGTGAGAGAGTGCAACAATTGCTGACTCAAATCCCTTCCTACGCCCTGGAAAGCCTACCGCGTGCGGAAAATAGCAAAGCAGAAGCATTGGCCAAACTCACTAAGGAACTGGCCGACGAAAACTTCGATGACGTAAGGATCATTTTACAAAACCATCGGGTTCTTGCACCAGCGGAAATATCTCCGGAGTTGTATGAAGAAAAGGAAGCGGCCAAGCAAACAGCCTTACAAATAGAAGATCAAGAAAAGGCTAACGGTTGGAGAGAAGTCTTTATAGACTACTTCGAATCCCGTCGAACACTTGAAGATGCATCCTCAAGACACCAGCTCATGAAACGAGCTCTGTCTTTCGCCTTCGTCATTGACACTCTATATAAGAGATCATTCGACTCTCTGTGGCTGAGATGCCTGGGAATGGAAGAAGCAAGGAGAGTCGTCCAAGAAACTCACGACGGACTCTGCGGTTCTCATCAAGCCGGGCCAAAGATGAAGCTGAAGATCAAAAGAATGGGCTACTATTGGTCCATGATAATTCAGGACTGCCTCGAATACATGAAGCAGTGCCACTCGTGTCAAATTCTTGGAGACTTCATCCACCAGCATCCAAACCCGCTACACCCAACAGTGGCCAGCTGGCCGTTTAAAATATGGGGAACCGACATAATTGGGCCCATCGAACCAGCGTCATCCAAAGGACATCGGTTTATATTGGCGACAACTGATTACTTCTCCATGTGGGCAGAAGCCATACCTCTAAGAGAAGTGAAGACGGAGAACATCCTCCATTTCTTCAAGACGCACATCATCTATCGATTTGGCACTCCGCGATAGATTATCTCCGATAACGGGCCGGCCTACAGGAGTCACAAGATCAGCCGCTTCGCACAGCAGTATAATATAGACTGGAGATACTCTTCGGTATATAATCCCCGAGCTAACGGTCTAGCTGAGGCATTCAATAAGAGCTTGAGGAAGATCATAAAGAAGACAGTGTCCAAAAATAAAAAGGACTGGCACGAAAGACTGCATGAAGCTCTCAGGGCGTATCGGACTGCGTTCAAAACGGCTACGAGTGAAACGCCATTCGCATTAATATTCGGTACAGAAGAGGTACTCCCTCTCAAGATAGAGCTTCCCTCTCGGCGAGTGGCGGCTCATTACGAGCTAACAGACGAAGAGAATGCTCATCTTCTGCTCGAGGAGCTCAACGCCCTCGATGAAACTCATCTCATAGCGCAGCAAAACCTAGAAGCTTACAAAGTAAGGATGACGGGCTCATACGAAAGGTTAACTAGGCCGTGAACATTCCTCCAAGGCGAACTTGTGCTAGTGGTCAAGATACCTATGATCCCCAATAATGCCAAACAGGGGAAATTCGAGCCGAACTATGAAGGCCCATACATCATAGACAAGATTGACCAAGGTGGGGCTTACTTGCTCATGGATATGCATGGCAGAAGACCCTTCAGGCCAATAAACGGTCGGTTCGTGAAAAAATACTACGCCTAACGAGTCATGGCCTAGGTCAACGATAGATGACGATGCCTATGTCCGCTTGCTATCTTCCTAAGCCCAAACTCTATAAGTAGTATCCGGTGAAACCTCGCCTCAAAAACGTGCAACGGACCGAAACGTCCATAAACTAACAATGGACCGCAGTGTCCTGAAACAAGCTACAGACCGAAACGTCTTTAAAACTACTACAAACCGCAGCATCCTAGGGTTGATGCAAAAAAAAACGGTACGTCCTTAAGCAAAATGGGCACGGATGAAAACCCGAAAGGGCTCCGTGAGTAAAAACAGCAAGGCTTCCAGCGATGTTTGTGAAAACCCGCAAGGGCGTAGTGTAACGTTCTAAAAATAAATAAATAAATAAAATACTTTAAGTGAATTTTCAGATAATCGGTAAAATAAACCGTATTTTCCGTAAAACTTAACTATAATTATTTTTCAATATAGATTTAAATATGCCTATTTTAACTATATAATTTCTAGTATTTGGTATTTATTTAGTCACTTATAAATTGTTGGTTTAATTAAATATTTTTCCTAAATTAATTATTTTTAATATTAATATAAGGTTTTAATTATACATTAAATACGTGCAAATTATAAATTGCAATGGGTTTATTTTTTCAAAAGTGAGCCATGATATACTAGAATTTAGTTTGTAGCATATTTTCCTTTTCTTGGATTGTCTTCAAATTTCTAGATCTTTCTAGGTCAAATTGAGTTAGGAAAATAATTAAATTTTATTAATTCATGAAAAGACTTAAATGAGGTAATATTTTGATAACCCTTCTACACTTTTCTGCACACTTTTATGACTCTCCTCTCATTCCTCTCTCCATGGACGACCTCCTCCGTGGGCAGCCCCCAACTTTTCCCACATCATTTTTGCATTAAAAATCCATCAAAATTCATGAAAAATCAACAAAAAACATCATAAATTCCTAACTTAACCTATACACATCATTCTTTTGCCCAATCTAACAAGGATCTTGGAGCAAGAGGGTCACTTTGGGAGGCTAAGATTGCATGGTTAATCTCATGTTGTGGGGGTATAATTTTAATCCTATAGTTAATTTGTGGGTTAGTTACCTTAAATTAGCTAATTAGGTGTTTAATTATGGTTTTAAATTTGCAAGTTTAAAATTCAAGAAAGGGTTTCTAAAACCAAGTTAGGGTTTTCACAATGTGTTCATGATTATATGGTGTAATTAAATAAATTAAGACATAGAAAACTTAAATTAGTTGCTAATTTGTTAATTGTTGTATTTAAATTGTTGCAATTAGGTTATTGGCTAACTAGGTTTTTATAAAAGATATATATAGGTGAGGCAAAATTCTAATTAGGGTTTTTATCATTAGATTATGGTGTTAATGAGGAGATTAACATGTTAATTGAATGTGAAACATAATCTAGTTACTAATTGCTAGCTTTTACTTTAAAAATTGTGATAAATATGCTATTTTGTAAACTAGGTTTTAGAAATTAATTTAAAATGTGGGATTAAAAATCTTGTTAGGGCTTCAGCACATCATTAAGGTTTCCTTGAGTGGTTTAAGAATTTAAAATATGCGAAATCAAGTTTAGTTGGGGAATTGTGAATTTTTGCTTAAAACGTTTTGAAATTGGTTAAAATTGCAAACTAGATTTTTCATTTTAATACAAACAAGAGATAAAAATATAGTATGATTTGTATGACTTAGTTATGATATTTAGTAAATATTATGGCTATTAGGTTCGTTTAAACACCAAGTTTTGAAGTAAAAAGGTTAATAGACGCTTCTAGGTTTTCGGAAATTAACCGAATTAAATTATTTTGAGTTTTCGATAAGTTGTAATCTATTGTATATTATAACTAGTAAGTTTTGGAACTATGATTTGTATGTTTGGGTTTTTCTCGAACAATCGGCGTTTGTACGCCGATGTCGAGGGCTATTTGGTTATTTTGCATGAGCGGGTCATAGGTTTTAAGCTATGCGCGTTTTGTGCGTCGTTTTGGTTTTATCCGCGATTCGGTTTATAATGTACAAATTGTTAGTGTATGTTTCATGTTCCCACAACTCTTGTAACGCGGCGGAAGTGATAAATGAAAATTTTCTTTGCATACAACACACACTTTCAAAAGATTTTGTCTAAACCATAACTAGAAAACCCTAACTAGAGATTTTATCTACTATGTTAGGGATTATACCTTGATGATCCGGTCCTTCGGGTCTTCTTTGATGATATCCTTGGCTTCTTGGATGTTGTCGGTGTGCTCGATCTCCGGTAACCCCAAGACTTAGATGATCCACGCGATAGTTGTCATGCAAGCTAAAACCCTTCTCAAGAGCTAAACTTAGAGATCAAGTTTGCTAAACATGGTCACTAAGATGTTGTTGAGATTAGTGTATTGGATTATCTTTGATCCTTGGCTTTTGATTCACATCTCATGTGATTGTTAAAACAAGGAAGAAGAAGGAGAAGAGAAGAAGGGGAGAGAAAGAGTTTTGTATAACGAGAAAATTCAAGCATGAGAAAATGATATATTCAAATGGAAATAATCGAAGCATGGAATATAAAATTAGCACCATACTTCAATAGTAACTCCAAAAGATTAAAATATTAAACAACCCATTCTCACAACCATGCTTGGACTTTCTAATTTCCACCTCATTTATTTATTTTCATAAAATAAATAATGTATTATGAGGTGGCATTTTCTAGAAGGTATTCTTGTAAAAATTACAAGAATACCCATCCTCCGTATACCGTATACTCGTATCCGAATTCTGAAAAATACGAATACCAATAATCCAATAATATAATACCGGTATCTGGCTTAAACAAAAAACTACCAGTATTATCGTTCCAATTATTATTCCTGTAACCATTACATGAAAATAATCGAAAACCGGCCGCAACACCTTACGGCTGCCGTAACAACTTACGGCCTCTACATCTTTCGCCTGAACGAGGGAACCCTCTGTTAGTTATATGTATGCCCAAGAGGCCATTACTGTACATTGGATGTATATTGTAGTGGATGCTGGGACATATATAGGTAGGACTTTCTTGCTCGACATGATAGTACGCTATCTGGTTGCACTTTGTCTTAACATGTATACTTTCTGTCTCTCTGATTACATATTGATAAAGCCCTTAGGATGTGTGCTCGACTTCCAGGGCTATGATGTAGATCATACTAGTGGGGCCTGGGTAGTCCATGAGTACATCCTTGAATTGTTCCTAGTCGAGGGAATATCGAGACGGGGCATCGATATTCCAGAGTAGACTAGCGCATATCTTCTCGACCCATGCGATGGGCGATGGATGATCCCATATCCATTGGTGTTTGACATCGAAGATGGTATGCGGGTGCTCAGTGGAGACTGGGTACACTGAACGGACTCGCCGAGAACTCCCAGATGGTATTATACCTCACGTCAGATGGCAGTTCTCTGGTGACACTGGTACAGCTTAGTCTGTTGACCCGAGATCGTCATAGAGTCTTGTGTGTCTCCCACTGTGCTTTGATTTCCACCCTGCCACGGCTCTACTGAGTTGTGCAAACAGGTGGTTTTTGGGTACAGTCCCGATTCACATGGAGGCAATGAGCGATAGGAGGGGATTCGTCTCTCCCGGTATTGGGGGTTGATGTTGTGTTATGCTCGACTGGCCATAACAGGAAATCCCTTGCCAGGGTTGCAGTGATATACTGGTAAGTGTTATCAGTAGTTTCACGAATGTTATGGACCCTACGTCGGCATAACTTATCGAGCTATTGGGGTCTGACGTTTACCACCCCTAGGCGAGATATGCGACATATCAGACGAACAGACCGGACTATACGGTAGTGTTACTGGTCGGATTCGCAGGAGTGTGAGCGGGTTTGCTCGTCGATCTTCTGATCGCTCAATACCCGGGTGGCCGTTACGTTTGGCAGACCGTTTGAGGCTTGTGGGTGTTTGATATGATCATCATCTGCTGCCGGCGTATTGACGAGTCTTTAGAGTCCTACACAGAGGTTTCCTGGCTCAAGCGAAACGAAATAGGAGCGCTTATGAGATATGTGCGGGACCGAGAATAATGCGTGTATGTGATACCGTATTCCATTCTCGTGATCTGTGTATCGATTGGTTATATGCGATATAACCTAGTTATCGAATCAAGGATTGATTCGATAAGCCGATACATAGGATACTGGCCGGTTATATGCGACATGACCGGATCATTGAATCAAGTGTTGATTTAATGATTTAATGTACAATTATATATCTGATATATTACTTTGCGTTAACTAGTATTGGTTCACTTTAAAAGGATTTTCTCACTTGAATTGTACACATTGTATATGTGATATAGCTTTGTGCACATTTTTGTATCATGTTTGATGATACATGTTTGCTTGGTTAAGTATAAAGAATCAAACCATGATTTAAGTTAATGATTAGGGTTTTGATTATTTATTTATCTTTTTCTTATTTATTTTGGAAAAAGGAAAAGATAAATGAATGGTTGCATATTTTGTCTTTTAGTTGAAGTTTCTTGAAACTTTGACTAAGTCACTCTTTTGTTGTTTTCCTTAACCCTAACCATTTAACTAACCCATGTTAATTCTCTACACTTAACTATAGTAGAAGATATGATAAGTATTGTATTTTTCTTTTCCTTTTTAATTAAGTTATCATATCATCTTCTTCTTTCTTCATCTTCTTCAACATTGAAGAAAGCTTGCTACTTTAATGGCAAGTCATGAAATCTAGTGAGAAATCCAAAGCTAAAGTTTACCCACTTCCTATTTCTTCATCCTCTACCTATTGCCAAGTAGTATAGGGTGTTTCCTTCACAAGTTTTTCCGACTAGGTGAAGGTGGAGCTTGATTTAGCGATGCCTCGACGTAGATCATCTTCGGCATGGACATCGACGACCTAGCCTGCTTATTCTCTGACGAAGCCGACGTTGGAGTCCGGATTCCTTTTGGACAGCGGAGGGGACTTCGTTGCGGAGCCGTGGAGGTGGTGGACCGGATCTACAAAGGTTGTATGTCCGTTCCCTTAGTTAAAATGTAAACTAGTTTGCATGTTTCGCCTAAATATCTAGTAAACGATCCGTAGTCGGGTTTGTAGGCACCCGTAAAATTTTATTTGTGCATGTTCGATCTCTTGTGAGACTTAACTTGAGTGCCTAGGAACCCTACAGTGGTATCTTCCGCCGCGGTTTTAACTGTTCATCCAAAAAATTTTTTAGCCGTAATTCTTAGAATTCCCTGCTGAGTTCTCTGCATATTTTTAAATTTTATTCAAGAGTTGAATTTTCTGCAGTTGTTTTGGGGATTCGGTGTTTCGATCGGGGTATCAAATTTTGTCTATTTGGTTTTCCGGATAAATTCTAGAATATGTTAAAAAGTTCGACCGGATATAAATACCCAATTTTTCCCCTGTCGGGAAATTTCCAAGTGTTGGATTTTTCCGTAGTTTAACGACGTTCTAAGTAGTGCAAGTAACGCGATGGTCCCTCTAGAAGACACAAACCTTAACTCGATTATGTGACCGTCTTGAACTGCCCTTTGAACCTTCGGGTTTGGGGCAGTACGGCGTGCCACATGTGAGGCGTTGGCTTGACCCTTCTACGGCTGGACCGTTGGTACTGAGGTACGAACGGAATGTTGTTAGACTTATTTCATGTGTTGATCTGTATCGGGAAAACTTGGGTGTTCGATTGTTCGATCGGAAAGTTTAACATTTTCTATTTATCTGGAATGGGATACAATAATTGGAATTCACAAAAGTTATGAGATAACTAAATGAATGTTATAAACGTAGCAATTTAGTCTCAATTGATCGGTTGCCACGGAATTTTGATGTGATCAAAAGTCCGTTGCAATCACGTAGCGTACGCGGATACTCGCCGGGTAAACTTAATAGACAGCCTCACTCCATAGCCCCGACCAAGTGACTGTAGGAGAACCCCGTCGCCGAGAGCATCCGTTCGGGTGCTCGCGGTAGCGGTGTTCCGCCTTGGTGCACTTCGTCGACGGTATCGGGGGTACGGCCGTCTACTGAAGTTTGCGACGAGCATTCGATCAGAATGTCGGGAATCCTGTTGAATTGCCCGACTTGATATTGAAAAGAGTTTTCGATAATGAGACTAAAATGCGGGGTTTATAATTGTTAGGCATGCGATGTCTAAGTAATTCATTTGGTCAGGCATGCGATGTCTGAGGTGGTTGCGGATTCCAACTGTTGTAGTTTTACACTTTCTTTTCTGTGACCATAAGTGTAATATGTGATGTCGCCGGTTTCGTTGCTATATGTCAACGACAATTGGGATGCGCATATTTACTTACGTTGATGACATGAGATGTTATGTGTTGCTGGATATGTTATATTGGATCGTCGTGTTTGAATAGCCGGGGGTTTTTATGTGAGATGAGTGTTTTTCTTTTTCATTCATGTAAAAAACTTGTATGTAATATTCTTTTATTGGGGCACTTCCAGGTTGCGGAAGTCGTCACCCATTGTATATTATTTACTTTTCTGCACTAGGATAGACCCAAGGAGGGGGGCACAAGTAACCGGGTTCTGGGGTCCAGTGGGAGACCAACTCGAGGAGTCGAGTCCGGGTCTCCTAACCCTAGAATTGGCAGGGTTGCTTGCCGCTCTCGTAGGGGTCTAGGGGTGTGGGATTGGCTGTTCATCACGACCGTGGAATCCGTGTTTTATACTGGCTCGTGTTGAAAACACGGACGTCCTAGTATATCCAATATTTCATATGTTTCTTCTGCTGCGTTTTATCTGTGATCATGCGATGTTCTGTGTTCTGTGACAGGTATTATGTATAGTATATATGATATATTATATAGACGTTGCTTATGTTTTACACCCGTGCTAGCCCTGCCCCGCTCTGCCGTTAGTTACCTAACCTAACGGTGCACGAGGGGACATCGAGGCGAATGCGGATGGCATAAGCGTACGTTATATCTATCTGTGATGTTTAGGTAATATAAATGATGGGATATTCATTAATGAGATTAATGAAAGAAAATAAACCTAATTGATGTTGTGGAATCGAATTTCAAAAATAAAACAGGTAGCTACAGTTCTTGCTTTGCATCGCGGTGTTCATTATAGAACATCCTGCACCTTATTCGATGAGGAAAGGACCGAGATCCCTTCACCGGGAGTGACTCCTTTAGCAATAACTGGCAGATGCTACAACCCTCGGTTTGTCTTTGATCGCTTCTATAGTTTCCGCTTTGCACAGTGATATATATGATATATCCCGCACCTCATTCGACGAGGAAAGGGCCGACGATCCCTTCACCGGGAGTGACCCCTTTAGCAAAACTAGAAAAGCTTCAAAAACATTCCATTTAAAAACCATTTGATTCCGCAACGAGATCAAGTTCAAAGCGTTAAAGGTTTTCACAAAAACCAGCCGCAACCCTCCGTCATTTTAGGAAGTAGAGTACTTAGTATTCGTGCTGTGTTTGTTGACCATAGTCAAGGCACAGTGTACGGTAGCTAAGTGATGTCTTCCTACACCGCATATGATGCGATTAGTTAGGACAGTCGCGTGACTTTGTTGACCTTAGTTAAGGGTCATGTGGGTGGGTCTAATTAATCATGAAATGACGGGTAGAACTTGACTAGTACTTATGATTTGTTGACCATAGTTAAGGTCATAGGTGCTAGGGGTAAAAATATTATCGGGAATTTCAAGTGTTGAAATTTGCAATGAGATTGCATACCTTCTATGAGATAGTTGGATCCCGATACCCGCTGCGAGTAAGAGTTACTCCTGGGAGAGTTTTATACATTACAATTAGCCAATCAAGTAGGTGTCTAGAAAGGTGTCAACGGGGTTACGCCTCTGGGAAAACGAGGTTTACATTAATTAGGTTCGTGCGAAAGCACGGGGGACCTCCCTCAAAGTACCGACACTGGCCTGGCTGAAAGATTGGCGAACTTGTAGTGTGTAATTAATCCCGGCTAGTCTTTCCTTTTAGGGTTTGAAGGAAGATTTGATAAAAAGCAGTGGGAGCCATCCTGATTAGATAAAATAAAAACCAATCTATTCTTGCAAGAGCGCACGCTGAGTGTTTTCTTCTCTCTCTCTCCAGGTAGCGACCATATCACGCCTTAATCAAGATAATAATACGGATTTTTGACCGAACCCGCTTATTATACTGAGCTGGGGAACGTTGGTCCCGCTCCAACTTATAATTGTTATAAGACAGAGCAGGAAATAGGGGAATACCAGAATTCCTATGCCGCCCAAACGAAGAAAGTGCATATGATGCATCTCCTTCGAGTGTGTTCATTACAACGAACTGTTTCTCAGCATCCTCTGCATCCTGGGTATATGATACCGGATCAGGATCCCAGATATGTAATCTGTTACATAGGGCTACAAAAAGGTAGAAAAACTGAGAACGGGTGATAAGTTTCATGAGACAGAAACCGGGGCAAGTGTTGCAGCCAAGTCTGTTGGTCACTGTCACCCTGTATTACCAATACATTGATTCTGAACAAATGCTATTAGATGCCGAACCTGATATACAAAATCATATCAGTCTCTTTATTAGTAAAGAAATGATAAAATTTTGTATAGTTGGATAATGTTTTGAACATTTCCTATATCAAAAGTTGATCGGTTCAGGTGCGTTATCTAAAAGCATTGATGTTCTAAATCAAACTACAATTCTTAGTATATGAAACACATACAAGAGGAAGAGTTCAGAAATGAACGGATTCTTCTTGAGGTATTGTAGACTAGGTCAGATCAATGCGACCCGACTGGCTGAAGTTACATTTAGATGTATATTTAAATCGTTTTGAATTTACATCTTGTGCAACTCGCCAATCATGTCACAAAGATTAGATGACCATAGCTCTGTTTACTAGAAACAGAGAAAGTGTTAGTAAACTTTTGGGACCGATACATGATGATGTATGTAAGGTCTCCTGTCTACACATGCCAGGACTGGTTCTTTATACTTCATTATATTCTCTGATAATCTCTCAAGATTCAGTCATATGTTCCTACTGAAACATAAGTCCGAAGCTTTTGAGGTATTCACAGAATATAAGTTAGAAGTAGAGAACCAATAACCGGGTATAAGTGTTATGTCCTATGATGAGATCAGAGAGGAGAATACTTGTGCATAGAATTCCTGGACTATTCTAAAGGAGAATGAGATTCTCTCTCAGCATTACTCCTCCGTATACACCATAGTACGATGGTATATCGGGGCGGGGCTATAACACCCTATATGATAAGGTGTGCTCTATGATGAGTACTACTGAGTTACCTTTTTCCTATTGGGAGTAATGCACTTGAGAAGCTGCATTCCTATTGAATTAGGTTTGAATCAAATCACTGCCTACCACTCCATATAAGATATGGTATGGGAAGAACCTATCTCTTAAGTAAGTTAAGATTTGGGATTGTCCGGCCTATGTCAAAAGCAAAATCCGGACAAGATCGAGGCAGGATCAGTTCTGTAGAACTGGAAAGGTTCCAGCTATACAAAACTGCAATTGATGATTTGACTGAACCATAAGATTCTATAGTTCCCGACGAACCTCAGCCTCTCCGCCGATCTAGTAGGGTTCCTCATCCGCCTGAGAGATACCTCATTTTCTCGATGACAGTGGGAGCAAGGATTGCATCATGAGATGATGACCCAACTAGTTTCGAGCAGGCCATCGAGAGTAGGGACTCTGTAAGAATGGCTGGATGCTTAGCGATCTGAGATGGAATCCACATACACCAGCAAAGTATGGACTTTAGCTGCTATATCTGAAGGGTTAAATCCCCATCAGGAGCAAGTATATCTTGAGAAGATTACTTGGTGTAGATGGAGAAGTTGAGACTTTCAAAGCTAGACTTGTTAAAGGTTTTCGTCATCGACCAGGCATGGATAATGATGAAACTTTTTTCCAGTAGCTATGCTTAAGTCTATCCAGATCCTACTTACCACGGCTACATACCATGACTACGATATCTGGTGGTTGGGTGCCATGACTGTTGTTCTAAATACTAATTTAGAAGAGAACGTCTATAAGAACACAGCCAGAGGTCTTCGTAAACAGTGGGAGCAGCGGAAACGTGTGCAAGTTGCTTTACATAATAAAGCAGGCATCGCGGAGTTGGAACGTCTGTTTTGATGTGAGAGTCAAAGTGTTTGACTTCATCAAAATGGTAGACGAACCTTGTATATACAAAAGGGTAGTAGAGAGTAAGGTGGTCATCTTCGTATTGTACGTAGACAACATACTCTTGATAGGAAAAGAGTTTCCTATACTACGATCGGTCAATCTCCTATTATCACTAGGATTCTCCAAATAGGATCAAAGTGATACCTCCTAAAATCCTGAGTTTTCATCTATGAGATAGATGTAATTGGATGCTAGGATTCTCACTAGATGTAGTGAGATGGTATCAATCGATCCTGAAGAGAATCACTGGAAGAGTTCCAGGGTGATAAAGACGACTGAATGTCAGTCACAGGCATTGTCTTTACCCTCAGTAAAGGTACGGTATGTTGGAAGAGTTCCAAGCTCGATACCGTGGCAAACTAGACGATAAAGGCTGGTAACATCGCTATTAAAGATACTACCAAAGAAGCTGTTTGGGTGTATATTAGTTCATAAGATGAACTAGGTTCCTGCCATTGTATGACAATGGAAGCGTGGTTTCGACCCTGGAACCCTGGTCCCATCAGTGGCCCAGACAAATTCTGAGGAAGCATCACCTGATCATGGAGATAGTTGATCTCCAGGGTGATCGAGGTTAGGAGAGAAGACTCAGAGGACAACACGGCGGATCCACTCATGAAGGCCCTTTTCCCAAAGAGAGACAATTTAGGGGATGGTTGAGTATGTGATACTGCAACCACTGCTACAGATGGCCCTAGTGCAAGTGGGAGATTGTTAGTTATATGTATGCCCTAGAGGCCATTACTGTACATTGGATGTATATTGTAGTGGATGCTGGGACATATATAGGTAGGACTTTCTTGCTCGACATGATAGTACGCTATCTGGTTGCACTTTGTCTTAACATGTATACTTTCTGTCTCTCTGATTACATGTTGATAAAGCCCTTAGGATGTGTGCTCGACTTCCAGGGCTATGATGAGATCATACTAGTGGGGCCTGGGTAGTCCATGAGTACATCCTTGAATTGTTCCTAGTCGAGGGAATATCGAGACGGGGCATCGATATTCCAGAGTAGACTAGCGCATATCTTCTCGACCCATGCGATGGGCGATGGATGATCCCATATCCATTGGTGTTTGACATCGAAGATGGTATGCGGGTGCTCAGTGGAGACTGGGTACACTGAACGGACTCGCCGAGAACTCCCAGATGGTATTATACCTCACGTCAGATGGCAGTTCTCTGGTGACACTGGTACAGCTTAGTCTGTTGACCCGAGATTGTCATAGAGTCTTGTGTGTCTCCCACTGTGCTTTGATTTCCACCCTGCCACGGCTCTACTGAGTTGAGCAAACAGGTGGTTTTTGGGTACAGTCCCGATTCACATGGAGGCAATGAGCGATAGGAGGGGATTCGTCTCTCCCGGTATTGGGGGTTGATGTTGTGCTATGCTCGACTGGCCATAACAGGAAATCCCTGGCCAGGGTTGCAGTGATATACTGGTAAGTGTTATCAGTAGTTTCACGAATGTTATGGACCCTACGTCGGCATAACTTATCGAGCTATTGGGGTCTGACGTTTACCACCCCTAGGCGAGATATGCGACATATCAGACGAACAGACCGGACTATACGGTAGTGTTACTGGTCGGATTCGCAGGAGTGTGAGCGGGTTTGCTCGTCGATCTTCTGATCGCTCAATACCCGGGTGGCCGTTACGTTTGGCAGACCGCTTGCGGCTTGTGGGTGTTTGATATGATCATCATCTGCTGCCGGCGTATTGACGAGTCTTTAGAGTCCTACACAGAGGTTTCCTGGCTCAAGCGAAACGAAATAGGAGCGCTTATGAGATATGTGCGGGACTGAGAATAATGCGTGTATGTGATACCGTATTCCATTCTCGTGATCTGTGTATCGATTGGTTATATGCGATATAACCTAGTTATCGAATCAAGGATTGATTCGATAAGCCGATACATAGGATACTGGCCGGTTATATGTGACATGACCGGATCATTGAATCAAGTGTTGATTTAATGATTTAATGTACAATTATATATCTGATATATTACTTTGCGTTAACTAGTATTGGTTCACTTTAAAAGGATTTTCTCACTTGAATTGTACACATTGTATATGTGATATAGCTTTGTGCACATTTTTGTATCATGTTTGATGATACATGTTTGCTTGGTTAAGTATAAAGAATCAAAGCATGATTTAAGTTAATGATTAGGGTTTTGATTATTTATTTATCTTTTTCTTATTTATTTTGGAAAAAGGAAAAGATAAATGAATGGTTGCATATTTTGTCTTTTAGTTGAAGTTTCTTGAAACTTTGACTAAGTCACTCTTTTGTTATTTTCCTTAACCCTAACCATTTAACTAACCCATGTTAATTCTCTACACTTAACTATAGTAGAAGATATGATAAGTATTGTATTTTTCTTTTCCTTTTTAATTAAGTTATCATATCATCTTCTTCTTTCTTCATCTTCTTCAACATTGAAGAAAGCTTGCTACTTTAATGGCAAGTCATGAAATCTAGTGAGAAATCCAAAACTAAAGTTTACCCACTTCCTATTTCTTCATCCTCTACCTATTGCCAAGTAGTATAGGGTGTTTCCTTCACAAGTTTTTCCGACTAGGTGAAGGTGGAGCTTGATTTAGCGATGCCTCGACGTAGATCATCTTCGGCATGGACATCGACGACCTAGCCTGCTTATTCTCCGACGAAGCCGACGTTGGAGTCCGGATTCCTTTTGGACAGCGGAGGGGACTTCGTTGCGGAGCCGTGGAGGTGGTGGACCGGATCTACAAAGGTTGTATGTCCGTTCCCTTAGTTAAAATGTAAACTAGTTTGCATGTTTCGCCTAAATATCTAGTAAACGATCCGTAGTCGGGTTTGTAGGCACCCGTAAAATTTTATTTGTGCATGTTCGATCTCTTGTGAGACTTAACTTGAGTGCCTAGGAACCCTACACCCTCTGTGTGGGACTCTAAAGACTCGACAGTACGCTGATAGTGGGTTTAACCACAAGCATGTCAGCGGCACTAGCTGTGCGTAACGGCTCCCCAGGTACATGACCAAAAGGTGGCCGACGAGCGAACTCATCACAACCCCAACGAGCCTGCAAGAAACACTTACCGTACAGTCCGGTCTTTTCATCTGAAACGTCGCATATGAAGTCTAAGGGTGGTAAATGTCAGACCCCAGTAACTTTATAAGTCATGCTTATTTACGGCTCATTCGAGGAACTACTGATAACACTTATCAGTAAACCTCGAGAACCCTGGCCAGGGATTTAGGTGTTATAGCCGATCAAACATAGCGCGACATCAACTCCCTATACCGGGAGAGACGAAACCCCTCCTATCGCTCACTGTCTCCATGTGATTCGGGACTGTACCCAAAGTCCACCTGTTTGCACGACTCAATAGAGCTGTGGTAGGGTGGAAATCAAAGTACAGTGGGAACCACACAAGACTCTATGACGATCTTGGGTCTACAGACTAAGCTGTACAAGTGTCGCCAGAGAACTGCTATCTGGAAATTGGTATATATACCATCTACGAGTTCTCGGCGAGTCCTGTTAGGTGTACCCATTCTCCAATGAGCCCCTGTGTACAATCTTTGATGTCAAACACCAATGGTTGTGGAATCAACCATCGCCCCACAGGGTCAGGAAACGTACACACTAGTCTAACTTGGTAATACCGATGCCCTGTCTCGATATACCTACGACTAGGAACTATTAAGGATATGCTTATAGACTATCCAGGCCCCACTAGTATGATCTCATCATAATCCTGGTAGTTAAGCATAATCCTAAGGGCTTCATCAACATGCATATAAGGATATGAAATATAACATAAGATGAAGATAAACCAGATAGCATACTATCATTTCGAGCAAAGATTGTTTCTGTACATATACATGCCTAGTATCTTACACAATGCAGGCCTCTAAGGCATACATATCTAACAATCTCCCACTTGCACTAAGGCCTGTAGTTGATGCAATAAGTACCCACTGTCTGTACTAGAACCAGTTGCCGGTGTACCGCATGCCCAACAGCTCGAACAATTTCTCAAACTGGACTTGAGGGATGGCCTTGGTGAATGGATCTGCTATGTTGTCTTTCGTGTCTACTCTCCGTACCTCGATATCCTGGCGATCCACTATCTCCCCGATGAGGTGATATCGCCTCAAAATATGTCTAGATTTCTGATGGGACCTTGGCTCCTTTGCCAAAGCCATGGCTCCATTGTTATCACAATACAGAGGTATTAGATTAGCAATGGATGGAACCACCTGAAGTTCAGAAATGAACTTCCTCATCCAGACTGCCTCTTTTGCAGCATCATTAGCAGCAATATACTCAGCTTCCATCATGGAGTCAGCGATGGTATCTTGCTTGGAACTTTTCCAACATGCCGCCCCTCCATTTAGGGTAAATACAAACCCTGAGATGGACTTACTATCATCCTTGTCGCTGTGGAAGCTGGAGTCAGTAAATCCCTCCATCTGGAGATCTCCATTACAATACACCAAGAATATTTCTTTAGTTCTTCTCAAGTACTTCAGAATGTTCTTTACAGCAGTCCAGTGTTTCTCCCCTGGGTTAGATTGATACCTACTTACTGCACTCAGTGCATAAGCTACATCTGGGCGAGTACATAACATCGCATACATTATAGATCCTACTACCGAAGCGTAGGTTATAATGCTTATGCGAGCCCTCTCCTCATCAGTCTTTTGAGACATCTCTTTGGAAAGGGTGATCCCGTGACAAGCGGGTAAATTACCCCTCTTGGAATCTTCCATACAAAATCTCTTTAGTATGCTGTCAATGTATCTCGATTAGGACAATCCCAATAATTTCTTAGATCTATCTCTATAGATCTTAATCCCCATTATGTACGAGGCATCGCCCAGGTCTTTCATGGAGAACTTCTGCGATAAGAATAGTTTGGCCATTGTAGCATAGGAATATCATTTCCTATCAAGAGAATGTCGTCCACATACAATACGAGGAATGTAACAGTACTCTTTACAATCCTTTTATAAATACATGGTTCATCCACATTTTTGATAAAACCAAACTCTTTGATTGTATCATCAAAGTAGATGTTCCAACTCCGTGATGCCTGCTTTAATCCATAGATGGATTTAAGCAGCCTGCATGCTTTTCCGCTGCTCCCTCCATCAACGAAGCCTTCTGGCTGATCCATAAAAACGCATTCTTCTAAATCAGCATTTAGGAATGTCGTTCTAACATCCATTTTCCAGATTCATAATCATAGTGAGCAGCTATAGCAAGCAGGATCCGAATGGATTTAAGCATCGCAACTGGTGAAAAGGTTTCATCATAGTCCAGTCCTGGTCTTTGACGAAATCCTTTTGCTAACAGCCTAGCTTTATTGGTCTCCACCTGACCATCCACACCGATCTTTCTTTTAAAGATCCATTTGCACCCTATAGGTTTTACTCCAGAAGGTGCAACCTCCAAAGTCCATACTTTGTTGGTGTGCATGGATTCTATTTTGGATCTCATGGCATCCAGCCACTTCACTGAGTCACTACTTATGATAGCTTGCTGAAAACTAGTAGGGTCATCATCATCCATAATGCAATCTTCCCTATCACCATCAATTAGAAAACCGTAGTATCTATCAGGTGGGCAAGAAGCCCTACTAGATCTATGGAGTGGCTGAGATTCGTCAGGTTATATTAATACCTCTGGTTCAACCAAATCATCGGTAATTGTTTGTGTATCTGGAATTTCTTCCAGTTCTACCGCATTGCCAATAGTATCATTTGTAAAAAATTCATTTTCTAAAAATGTGGCATACTGAGGAACAAATACCCTTTGTTCCTCCTTGTGGTAGAAAAAATATCCATACGAGTCTTTTGGATATCCCACAAATCTACACAAAACCGATCATGTCTCAAGTTTGTCCGGATTCTGCTTTTTCACATAAGCCGGACAACCCCATATCATAATTCTTTTAAGAGATGGTCTCTTGCCATACCATATCTCATATAGAATGGTAGACACGATTTTGGTCGGAACCCTGTTCAATAGATAAATCGCAATCTCCAATGCGTGCCACCAGAATGATCTTGGTAACTCAGCATCACTCATCATAGATCGTATCATATCTAATACGGTACGATTCCTCCTTCCAAAACACCATTGTGCTGTGGTGTGTATGGAGGAGTGAGCTGAGAGATAATCCCATTCTCTTTTAGGAAATCTAGAAACTCTGAGCTCAGATACTCTCCTCCTCGATGTGATCGAAGTTTCTTGATACTTAAGCCTGTTTGTTTTTCTACTTCAGATTTATACTCCTTGAATTTTTCGAAGGCTCCGGACTTATGTTTCAACAAGAACACGTGCCCGAATCTTGATAAATCATCAGTGAAGGTTATGAAGTACGAAATACCACCTCTTGCATGTGTAGACATTGGTCCACATACATCACTATGTATGAGGCCTAAGAGTTCAGTAGTTCTCTCTCCGTGTCCAGTAAACGGAGTTTTGGTCATTTTACCCTTGATACAAGACTGGCAAGTTGCATAAGATTTATATTCAAACGGGTTCAAATATCCATCTTTATGTAGTTTGGTTAGTCTTGTTTCGTTAATATGACCAAGTCTACAATGCCAAATGAATGCTTCATTTATATCTGAAACCTTTCTTTTGTTTGTGTGTTGTACATTAAAAACTGTATATTGGTTTAGGATGTATATCCCGTTATTTAATGTACCAGACCCAATCAACTCTTGATGTAGGTTAATGTTCATAACATTAGATTGCAATACAAAATCATATCCTGCATTGTCCAACACCGATACAGATATAATATTACATAACATAGAGGGTACAAAATAACACGGGTTCAAAACAAATATACAACATGACGGCAAACCAAGATGATACTCTCCTACTGCTGTAGCATGTACTGAGGAACCATTCCCAACTCGGAGAGTGTGATCACCTTTCTTCAAAAACATACTATTTCTCAACCCCTGCATACAATTGCAGATGTGAGATCCTGACCCAGTATCTAATACCGAGGAAGCAGAGTTAATTGAAAAACAGTTTTCTATTACAAACACACCTGAAGTAGGAGCTTCACCCTGCTTCTTCTTCTTGAGGTCGGCCAAGTATCCAACGCAGTTTCTCTTCGAGTGCTAAGTCTGGTGGCAGTGGAAACATTCCCCTCGTCTTGTCGTAGCAGCCCCTTTCTTGTCCTTCTCCGGTGCCTTTTTCACTCCGCCTCTCTGCTAGATGGGATTCTTCTTCTTCTTTCCCTTTCCCTTGAATTTGGCTTTTGGGATGGAGGAAGAAGATGGCCCAGCAATAAGAGTGGGAGTTTTCGCTACCTTTAGTCTGCTCTCTGCACTCCTCAACATATTGAAGAGTTCAGTCAAAGACTTCTCCATGTGGTGCATGTTGAAGTTCACAATGAATTGAACAAAGGCAGGGGAACGGACTGTAGAACAATATCAACATACTGCTCATTCTCCATTGTCCAACCTTTCTAATTCGGTCCCGTGAGTTTATTTTTGTCTAATAAAATCTTATGTCCCGTCATAAGTATCTGCCATTAGGAGAGAGAAAAGAAGACACTCAGCGATTGCTCTTGCATAATTAGATAGGTTATTAATCTTATCTAACTCATGTCTCCCACTGCTTTTTATCAAATTTTCCTTCAAACCTTTAAAAGGAAAACTAGCCAGGATTAATTGCAATCTACAAGTTCGTTAACCGGTCGGCCAGGCCAGTGTCAGTACTCCGAGGGAGGTTCCCCATGCTTTTGCACGGACCTAATTAAAGTAAACCCCGTTTTCCTAGAGGCGTAACCCCGTTGACACCTTTCTACACACCTACTGGATTAGCTAATTGTAAAGTGCAAAACACTCACGGGAGTAACCTTTACTCACAGTGGGATTGGGATCCAACTATCATATAAAAGGTATGGAATCTCATTGCAAATTTCAACTCTTGAAATTCCCGATATGATTTTTGCCCCTAGTGTCTTATGACCTTAACTATGGTCAACAAATCATAAGCACTAGTCAAGTTCTACTCGCCATTTCGGGATTGATTTAGACCCACCCGCAAGACCCTTAAATATGGTCAACAAAGACATGTGAATGTCCTAATCTATCACATCAAATTCTTTGTAGGAAGACATCACTAAGCTACCGTACACCACGCCATAACTATAGTCAACAAACATGGCACGAATACTAAGTACTTTGCTTCCTAAAATGGCGAAGGGCAACGAATGGTTTTTGTGAAAACCTTTGACGTTTTGAACTTGATATCGTTGTAAAATCGAGTGAAAAGAGTGGTTTAAGCTCTAGTTTAAAAATCGAATGGTTTTGTAGTATCTTTCTAATTTTGCTAAAGAGGTCACTCCCGGTGAAGGGATCTCGGCTCTTTCCTTATCGAATAAGGTGCTGGATATTTAAATACCACGATGCAAAGCAAAAGTTAGATCAACTATAAAAACAATCAAGATCTTTGTAACATTTGCTAGTTTCGCTAAAGGGGTCACTCCCAGTGAAAGGATCACGGCCCTTTCCTCATCGAATGAGGTGCAGGATATTCAAGAATACCACTATGCAAAGCAAAAGCTTGAGTTACCAATTTTAAAAAATTTGATTCTACAACATCTTTAGGTTTCTTTTTCTTGACATTAATCACATTAATGCTGTCCCATCGTTTATGTTTCCTAAACATCACAGAAAAGAAACGAAAATAGGACGTACGCTTATGCCATCAGTTTTCGCCATGGGGTCCCGTCATACAGCGTTAGGTTACTTAACTAACGGCAAAGCGGGGGCTGGACTAGCGTGGGTGAAAAACATAAGCAACGTTTATTATATATCTCATATATAAATATAGCCATTACAGATCACAGATGAATACATTGGATATACTAGAAATTCCGCATTTCATTCAAGCCTTAATGAAAGACGGGTTCCACGGTCGAGATGAATAACCAAAACCTCACCCTAGACCCCTACGGGTGCAGCAAACTACCCGCCAAATTCCCGAAGTGGAGCAACCTCCCACAATAATGTGAGTATGCCACTCGGCACTTCGAAAACACGGTAGTTTGTGCACCCCACCTTGGGTCTATCCTAGGAGCAAAAAAAGTAAAAAGAAATTATACAACGGTGGATACAACCTCATCGCGAATGTGCCTCGCAAAATAATATTACATTGCTTTTTACAAATTACATTGAATGAAAGAAAAGAAAAACGCTCTTCTCACACCACCCCGGCCATTCATTACGACGATCCAACACATTCATATACACATACCATCTCATGATATCATTACAGAAGTGTGCAACCCCGACTAATCGACTTATAGCAATTAGTTGACGTTTCAAACACACATATCGAAAACAGCAAACCCGATTAGCCAAACACTTAGAATTTCGATCGATAATTTTAAACCATGCCAACACTTGACATGTTCCATTACACAAACAACTTTGTGAAAATTCCAGATTTCCCAGAAACACTATTTCCTTAATCTAAGCACGGTGCTGAAAAATGAGTCAACTCGGCCACGAATCGGCCGCGGATCCGCGGCCAAACACTGAGTTTGGCCGCGGATCCACGGCGTTTCTGACGAGTTGGGATCTCAAATTTCTACAGTGTGCTTAGAAAACCCTGCCTATATTTTTAAGGCCACTGAAAATAATTTTTGAACAGTTTAAAAAATCGACAGAAACAAGGCCAGAAAACGTGTTTTCGGGGGAAAAATGCGTCGATCGAAGTTCTAACTTTTGGCTAACAATCTAATTATAGTTTAGTTAGGCTTTGATACCATGTAAGTGAATGTTGCATGCTCCCACAACTCTTGTGAGGCGGCGGAAGTGATAAACGAAAATTTTCTTTGCATACAACACACGCTTTCAAAAGATCTTATCTAAACCATAACTAGAAAACCCTAACTAGAGATTTTATCTACTATGTTAGGGATTATACCTTGATGATCCGGTCCTTCGGGTCTTCTTTGATGATCTCCTTGGCTTCTTAAATGTTGTCGGTGTGCTCGATCTCCGGCCACCCCAAGACTTAGATGATCCACGCGAGAGTTGTCATGCAAGCTAAAACCCTTCTCAAGAGCTAAACTTAGAGATCAAGTTTGCTAAACATGGTCACGAGGATGATTTAGAGATTAGTGTATTGGATTATCTTTGATCCTTGGCTTTTGATTCACATCTCTTGTGATTGTTAAAGCAAGAAAGAAGAAGGAGAAGAGAAGGAGAGAGAAAGAGTTTTGCATAATGAGAAAATTCAAGCATGAGAAAATGATATATTCAAATGGAAATAATCGAAGCATGGAATATAAAATTAGCACCATACTTCAATAGTAACTCCAAAAGATTAAAATATTAAACAACCCGTTCTCGCAACCATGCTTGGACTTTCTAATTTCCACCTCATTTATTTATTTTCATAAAATAAATAATGTATTACGAGGTGGCATCTTCTAGAAGGTATTCTTATAACAATTACAAGAATACCCTTCTTCCTTATACCGTATCCCGTATACCATATACCTGTATCCGAATTCCGAAAAATACGAATACCAATAATCCAATAATATAATACCGGTATCCGGCTTAAACCAAAGCCTACCAGTATTATCGTTCTGATTATTATTCCTTTAACAATTATATGAACATAATCGAAACCCTGCCGCAACACCTTACGGCTGCCGTAACAACTTACGGCCTCTACATCTTTCGCCTGAATGAGGGAACCCTCTGTGTGGGACTCTAAAGACTCGACAGTACGCTGGCAGTGGGTTTAACCACAAGTACGTCAGTGGCACTAGCTGTTCGTAACGGCTCCCCAGGTACATGACAAAAAGGTGGCCGACGAGCGAACTCATTACAACCCCAACGAGCCTGCAAGCAACACTTACCGTACAGTCCGGTCTCTTCGTCTGAAACGTCGCATATGAAGTCTAGGGGTGGTAAATGTCAGACCCCAGTAACATTATAAGTCATTTTGATTTACGGCTCATAACAGTTCGAGGAACTACTGATAACACTTATTAGTAAACCTCGAGAACCCTGGCCAGGGATTTAGGTGTTATAGCCAATCAAACATAGCGCGACATCAACTCCCTATACTGGGAGAGACGAAACCCCTCCTATCGCTCACTGTCTCCATATGATCCGGGACCGTACCCAAAGTCCACCTGTTTGCACGACTCAATAGAGCCGTGGTAGGGTGGAAATCAAAGTACAGTGGGAACCACCCAAGACTCTATGACGATCTCTGGTCTACAGACTAACTTGTACAAGTGCCGCCAGAGAACTGCTATCTGACAATTGGTATATATACCATCTAGGAGTTCTCCACGAGTCCTGTTCGGTGTACCCATTCTCCAATGAGCACCTGTGTACAATCTTTGATGTCAAACATCAATGGTTGTGGAATCAACCATCGCCCCACAGGGTCAGGAAACGTACACACTAGTCTAACTTGGTAATACCGATGCCCTGTCTCGATATACTTTCGACTAGGAACTATTAAGGATATGCTTATAGACTATCCAGGCCCCACTAGTATGATCTCATCGTAATCCTGGTAGTCAAGCATAATCCTAAGGGCTTCATCAACATGCATATAAAGATATGAAATATAACACAAGATGAAGATAAACCAGATAGCATACTATCATTTCGAGGAAAGATTGTTTCTGTACATATACATGCCTAGTATCCTACATAATACATGCCTCTATGGCATACATATCTAACACATATATGTTTGCGTATAGGTACCCCTCACCTGGACTTCAAACTATGAAGAAGAGGATGGCGGCATCGACTTCGGCAGACAAGGGCCTGGTGAGTTGATGTATATCTATGGGGGAAGTCGGGTGGATGGCGTTTAGCACCCCCGCAAACGTAGAATAGGGATATTACTTACTGTCATTAGGAAGTCGGACGTGACCTTAGATTCTTGGCGAGTAGGGTCCTATTAAAGACTTTAGGTTGGACTAGACTGATTTAGAAAGACTTAACCATAAGGATGACTGCCTTGGAGGGAATTCGTAGGTTTCAGGTAGACACACACACGCACACACATACATTTGACTTGGTGTACATGTATGTATATATATATATATATGTATATATGAATGCGTGTAAGTTTTTATTTGTGTATATATATATATAACATATACACGTGATATGGGGAGGTTATATGATATCTGGGAAGGAGTCAGTATGATTGGGCGTGATGCCGTGAGTTAAAGATATACGATCGAGTATGATATGAGATGTACTATGATATTAGCGGATCGTTGGGAAATGAGAAAATGGATATGTATACATAAACGATAATAGGTGATGATGGCATTGAGATATACGAGACTCCAGAATAGAACCCGGACTGTAATATGTGACTTAATCACGATATGATATATGTGTGACTTGATCACGATATGATATATATGACTTAATCATGATATGATATATGTGACATGATATTTCTGAGGACCACTTGACGATTTATATTTACACAGACAATGATATATTTTTGATGATATTGGGATGTATGCGGTTATAGCACAGTACCCTTAATCATGATAATATTTGATGATGATATTATACGAATGATGATGTACATAGGTGATAGTTGACCCGTACCCCGATGGGATGCTGTACGATGGATTTTACCGTACGAGACATAAATGTGATGATTGATCCGCACTCTTGACTCGAGAAATTCGTACTATGTACGTGACGCTATTGAGGCTGGATCGCCGACTGTTAGAGATATCGACTCAGACTTTAGGTGGATTCATATTTCCTATCGACTAGTTTCTCTAGTGTAGTTCCTTAGTGGGTTAGATAGATACCAGTTTAGGCTCAAGTCATATAGTTTGTAGTTAGATATGTATATTCAAAATGAGTGGTTAATACACATTCATCTTTATATTCAGAATGTAATCATCGCGTTGCATGTTCATACATATGTTTCTTTAGTTAAAATGAAACTCTGTCTGTTAGGACACCAGCACCATTACCGATGATGCGCATATTCTACGTACACTTATTTGCCGGCTCACACACATCATCATCGGTAATTGCCATGTCACGTACACTTTAGAACATATTATCTTTTATTGATAGAATCAGCTAAAGGCTAGATCAATATAATATTGTGATTACTCTTAGGTGCTAGTCTAGACATTGCATTTATTACTTAGACACTTCATGCATTCACATTTTCATGTTATCATGCAGCATTGTGGGGCTTAAGCCGATACTCATTATTTACTTACTCATGATTTTGGGATTTTGGATTTCTATAAGATTTATGGATTTTGGGGAAAACCGCAAGAATATATATAAAAACTTCCCTCTCTCTCCCTCTCATTTTAAAATATAAGTTGCTGTTTTCTAGTGATGTATGTGTCGTCCACCATGAGATTTCATGTTTTCTGTTGGATTTCAAGACCCGATTCGAGGAGTGGATGAACCGTCTTGGGTACATGGTGGGCCCGGTATGGTATCCCGGGGCAAGAAGATCGAGTTGTAGACGATGAGCCTAGCAGGGGAAGACTACCTATCGGTGATGTCTGGCGCGGTGGATATCCGGAGGATACTGACCGTTGTCGTGAGAATTGATGATATGGGCCGTTGCGGACTGACGGAGCCCGAGGTATTGAGACTATGAGATATTGAGATTATGAGGTATTGAGACTTGAGATTTACATGTTTTGTGTCGATGCTTGACACGGATTTCCATGGATTTTATTGATGATGTTGTAGATTACTATACAAATTTTACTATGATAAAAGTTAAAGATTTCTTATACAGATATATCCAGATTTCATGGTTGATTGTTTTACATTAATGGAGCATGCATACTCATACACATGGCATGTTACTAATTGAGGCACTGACACGAGCACTGAGCATTGCACTTACGCATAGTTTATTACCCTGCCACTACTTGATGACTAGTGATATATTAAGTATATTATTATGACCTAGGAGAGCGTCGTGCATGCGATTTCTACTCGCAGATGTCTTCTACTCACGGGTTGGGAACTCACCCCTGTTGTGCCAAATTTTTCTTACAGGTTTCGATGTACAGGTTTCCTTGGCAGCTTGCTGGCACATCATTTCATTCAGGGTGATTTGCTTGGTAGGTTGGTTCACTTGTATCAGGACCGCCGTTGTACTTTTATTATTTCATTTGTATCTACTAAGCTCCATCAACTAGACTTGTATTACTTGATATGTTTAGATGTCCAGTTGTTTATTCTTTCGACCTTAGAGTCGCGCTTGTATTATTATGGTTTTTGGTGGATTTGGTTTCCATTTTTCAATTTTGAGCCTCGCCCTTCGGCGTTGTATATTTTAGTACATTGTGTGGTTGTTTCCACCTTTTGGCGTAGAGCTAGCTCCCGTTTGGGGATGCCTTTATTATTGCTTTTGTATATATTCTTATTGTACACGTTTGGGGCCAGCTTTTACAAAGGAGACTCTGCCAAATTTTTTTAGAAATTTGATGATGTTTTTTTAAAACTTGTTTCCTTACACTTCTTCTTTTAAATTGTTTAGATTTCTGGGCTTCAGCTTACTTAGATTACGTTGAGCCTCTAGACGCTTCGTAATTTAAGTGCCGGTCACGTTCCGTACCTTCGAGGCGTAACATGTAGACATGTAAAAAAATCATACACACTTGCAAGGTCCTCTCGACCTTGTAAGAAGAAAACACCTGCGTGGGATCCTTGCAACTCACAATGGAGCAACACACTCAGGGATCCCCACGATTCCTGAGGAGAAATTACACTTACGAGATCCTCAAGACTCGTAAGGAGACCTTCTTGTGAGACTCTCACGGCTCATAAGATTCAAAAGCCTTGAGCTACAGGGATCTGAACCTATTCTTAAGCCATCATATTTCCCAGACTGCCCTACAAACGGTTCAATATTGACCCTTGTATACAATTCATGGGCACAAATAAACGTCTCCCCCACCAAGTTCTGCCAATGGCGTGAAATCCCTCTGTTTGGTGAACAGACACTTGTCGACTTATAAGGAGAAAATATTCTTATGAGATCCTTACGACTTATAAAAGAAAACACCACTTAGAAGTCCTCACGACTTCTAAGAAGAAAACTCACCTACGAGATCTTCACGACTCGTAGGGAGAAACACCTTGATGAACCCTTACGGCTAATAAAGTCAAAAGCCACAGTCGACAGGAATCCTAACCCTGTTTGCTAAGCCATCTTTGTTCGACATCGACAGAGGCAGATGATGATTCGCTCCTGGCAATGTCCCAGTGGTAGCAACGCTGATGCCTAAATCAAAATCAAATTACATGTCCTTTCATAGAAAGTGATGAGTCGCTCCTGGCAACATTCCAGTCACAGTGATGCTGATGCTAAGATTGACATCAGATTCCAAGTTCCATACTCCCAGCAAAAAGTCAGCGAGCTATAAATGCATATAAAATAGCCGAAATGATAGGGCAACTTGCAACAAAATTAGCAAGTAAAATATATGCAAAAAAAAATAGCCGAAATGATTGGGCAATTCGCAATAAAAAACAGCGAGTAAAAAGAAAAATAGCCGAAATGATTGGGCAATCGCGACTTTCTCGATATAAAAAGCTGAAATGATAGAGCATCGCGGAAAGAAATAAAAGGAATGAAAGAATGAAACTTTTGCCCTACAGGCGAGTCCATTCTGCCCCCTGTATACAATCAATGGGCATAAACAAAAAGGGAACCACATTTCTCCACCGGACTCTTTCAAACGGAGAGTAAGATCTCAACGGCAACATCTAGAGCCTAGAGATCAACAACGACATTCATCCTCGTTCCAGCAGGATACGGACGCGACATCACCAATCGGAACTACGGCGCAATCCTCAGTTCCAAGACTCTACGGTTTACAGAAAACCTAGAGTCAACCCCGACACCACAGAAAGCGGAGCACGTCAATCCTGACACCGCAGAAAGCAGAGCATGTCAACCCTGACACCGCAGAAAGCGGAGTATGTCAACCCTGACACCGCAGAAAGCGGAGTACGTCAACCCGGACACCGCAGAAAAAGGAGAACGTCAACCCTCACACCGCAGAAAGTGGAGTACGTCAAACCTGACACCGCAGAAAGTGGAGAACGTCAACCATGACACCGCAGAAAGGGGAGAACGTCAACCCTGACACCGCAGAAAGCGGATCACATCAACCCTGACACCGCAGAAAGTGGAGTACGTCAACCCTGACACCGCAGAAAGCAGAGGACGTCAACCCTGACACAGCAGAAAGCGGAGAACGTCAATACTGACACAGCAGAAAGTAGAGCACGTCAACCCTGACACCGCAGAAAGCGGAGCACGTCAACCTTGAGACATCAAAAAGCGGGACACGTCAACCCTGACACATCAGAAAGCGGGGCACGTCAACCCTGACACCGTAGAAAGCAGGGAACGACAACCCTGACACCGCAGAAAGCGGAGCACGTCAACCCTGACACCGCAGAAAGCGGAGAGCGTTAACCTGGACACCACAGAAAGCAAAGTACGTCAACCCCGACACCGCAGAAAGCGGAGAACGTCAACCCCGACACCCCAGAAAGCGGAGAACGTCAACCACGACACCGCAGAAAGCAGAGAACGTCAACCCCGACACCGCAGAAAGCGGAGTACGTCAATCCAGACACCGCAGAAAGCGGAGTACGTCTACCCGGACACCGCAGAAAGCGGAGAACGTCAATCCCGACACCGCAGAAAGTGGAGAACGTCAACCTCGACACCGCAGAAAGCGGAGCACGTCAAACCTAACACCGTACAAAGCGGAGCACGTCAACCTCGACACCGCAGAAATCGGAGCACGTCAAACCTGACACCGCACAAAGTGGAGCACGTCAACCCTGACACAGAAGAAAGCGGAGTACGTCAATCCTGACGCCGCAGAAAGCGGAGTACATCAACCCTCGACACCGTAGAAAGCGGAGTACAACACCCTCCCACACCGCAGAAAACGTAGCAAGTCAACCAATAATCCCTCGGTTCGTCTCGACTCTTAAGGAAAAGCCTTAGGTAATAGGGATAAGGACATGTTTCCTAAGCACTGGGGCCCTGTAAGTCGGTCCAGGATGGGCCATTACATACTATTCACAGGTCATACCCTCCGAAGTCGAATCTCGACAAGGAGGGAAACAACCATTTACGAGTCCTCTCGACTTGTAAAAGGGAAAATTTCTCTTGTGAGATCCTTACAACTCTCGAGAGAAAATATACACTTACGAATCCTCACGATTCCTAAGAGAAAATTACATCTTTGAGATCCTCTCGACTCATAGGGAGAAAAGTCTTATGAGACCTTCACGGCTCATAAAATTGAAAAGTCTTAGGCAGTAGACCTGAACCTGTTTCCTAAGCCATCGCTACCCTACAAATCATTAAGATAGACTGCTATCTACTATCTACAGGCCACATTTTCTAAAATAACAAGCCAATGACACAGTAAAGAAAAGAAAGCGATAGTACAAGATAAAAGAAAAATGTGTCGTTTATTTATGAATTCAATTGAGTACAAGATACATCATATAAAAAAATAAAAAATGAATGAATGCATGTTATTCATAGATTACAAATTTTCGATTGATACATAGATGGCTACTGAGAAGGAGGTGTTTTTAACAAATCAGCAAGCCGCTCGCGCACTCCTCTCAACTCCTTTTCATGACCAGCCGCCGCGGCCAACTCCGCTTCAATTCGAGCCCGTTACTGCAAACAGGATGAAAGCATCTCATCGATTTCCCGCTGAGTGGCATCATGACTTTGCGTAACCCGCTAACTAAAGTCAAGCTTCTTCCTCAGCACCAGCCCGTCAGAAATACATCGTGGGAGGTTTTCAAAAATATCTTTCAGCTACACAGCATTTGCTTCGACCTGGGCACGCAATTGGACGGACTCGCTAGAAGTCGCCTCTTGTTCCTTCTGCCTAAGAGCCACCTTTTGATCAAAATGGCGAAGGAAATGAACACTCTGCTCAACCCATGCAGCTCGCTGGGAGTTCAAAGCCGATACTTTCGGGGCGGGACGCTTGAGCTCAATCTCATGCAGACAAGCCTAGATATTTCTGCAATAATTAACCTAAGACTCAACAACGCTTTCGTCATGATAGTTCACGAGCGTCGCCAGCATGGGATTAACCTCAGCAGCAAAGTCTGCAGCAGACGCGGGGGCTTCAGTGTCACGATCCTTTATGAACACGCTCAACATTCACAGGCTCGTCACAGCACCCCTGGAAGATGGACGTTTAGCAAAGGGCCCTTCCGGCATTGGGATTCGAGACTCGAAGGGAGCTGGAGTCGGTGCGATTGCTGCAAAACAAATTATGGTCAGATGTCGACTCGGGAGGTAAAGAAAATACACGAGCGATGGAGTCTACTATACCGGCTGCGACAGGTGGCAAAATTGGGAGTACCGGAGGCACGGCTATTCTCTCGTCCCCTCCTCCAATCTATAACTCTGCAATCAATTCAAAGAAGAATTAGCAATTACATGGTTGCCTGTAAAAGAAAGCCGACGATGTCGGTTAAAAACTATACTCACCGACACCAGCGGGCAGGACTATTTCTGACTGGAAGGAGAAATGTGGATTCAACACCTGATAGAGATGGTCAAAAAGGAATCCTGCAGAATTGCGACAATATACTGTCAATATAAGGAAGGTGGTATCCATAATTTAAATTAAATTAATCACAAACCCATACCTTCCAGCATTTGAGAGGACACGAAAGAAGACGAAGGGATGGCAACCATCAGAGCAGCAATTGGTGATGCTTCTTTGGGTGGCACAACCTCAGCGTTCACCACAATTACACTCAAAACGAACAAAATGTCATCAGAGGGGACTGAAAGGGACTGCGAAATAAAAAGTAAACAGCGACCCAAGACCTACCTGATGGGTCATCAGCCAAAACTACGACGGAAGCATCACCAGGCGCAGCGGCTTCTTCACTCTCCTTCAATGGAATAGTTTCGGTGCCCGTGGCTTCGTCCACTGATTCGATGATGGCCATCGTGACACTCGCGATGCTCGCCAATAGCAGGGTACCACAAGGGAAAAGAGAGGCGGTTTGGACAGTCCCAGACACCCGAGAGAGAGTAACCGTTTTGGGCTCTGTAGTCGCCGTCATCTCACCTTCCATCTCATCGCCAGGACTTGGCCCTACAGGATATGGTATATAAGAATTTCAAGATCAAGTGCTAATAAAAGACTCAGCGTCATGTTACCTTCGCGTAGCTTTTCGGTCTGTTCTCGAGCCACGTGTGCAACCTTTCTATGGGCGGTAGACAGGGCAGCTGGAGTATCCTCTGGAGGAATAGCGACAGATGGGATAG
Organism: Agapanthus africanus; assembly: GCA_030015575.1. Classification (NCBI taxonomy): domain Eukaryota; kingdom Viridiplantae; phylum Streptophyta; class Magnoliopsida; order Asparagales; family Amaryllidaceae; genus Agapanthus; species Agapanthus africanus. The sequence goes on along the minus strand of CM057343.1, from coordinate 240,872,862 downwards.
TGCTTGAACCTGCACCCACAGCCAAGCTGGCATCGCGTTCCTTCGCCACACGCATCCTATGCTTCTTTTCGGTCTGAGCGGTGAGAAGCGATCTCCTTAAGACCTCCATCAAAGGGACGTCATCGTCCGAACTAAGCTCTGCCTCTGGAGCCGTTACGGCGTCTATCATCGGCTACTTAAGTGAAGCCTCCCGCGGTACTATCGGGGGAGCTAGGGCCACAATAGCCGGATCTGAAAGCGTCGCTGCATCACCGCTCGGGATTGGTACCGCACTTGGAATAACCTAAGTCAAGGTAGTCCCTGCAACAAAATAAAAGATAGGGTGAAATCACGAATAAAGAAAAAGGGAATGAAGGCACAATGAGCTGAAGTATACCAATGCCCAAAGACGCATGGAGCCTCTCTTCCTCTTCAAATGTTTTGAGGGAAGCCGCGAGAGCCTCTTCGGTGGAGATACCTGTTGAAAAAGAAAGCGTCAGTAAAAGCATAATAAAAAAACATAACCGCGGAAAGATACGACTGAAGTCTACCTGACTGTGCGATAGTGATCAGGATTACTTCATCGCGAGCAAGTCGCTCGGAAGCTACAAGGGCAGCTTGAAGATCAGTATCATCCGCAGGCGCGACAAATAGTCCCTCATTGGTCCCGTACTCACACAAGCCTTCGCTGTAGGGAGCATGGGGCTCCTGGCTGAGTACGACGTCGGCAGAAAATAGCGACTTCTTCTTTTTTGCGAGTGAGCGCCGGCAGCCGATGACAAGATTTTGCGCTTGGATGAGATAACAACTTTGGGCGACGAGTCCCGATCTCCGTACCCACGCCAGACTCAGGAGACCCTACAGCTACCGCTTCTACAGGCACACGAGGTAGAGGCTTATTAGGAAAGGCGCGCCGGACCACAACCGCAACAGCTTCTCTCAAGGAATGACGAACAATGGTCCGTCGCTTCAAATGGACAGCTGGATTGCCAGCAGGGACAACACCCTTGTGATCGAGCAGCAACCACTTTTCTTCCCTAATAACAGCACCCATCGCATGTTGGTACCACGCCACGTATATGTTCAAGATTTTCGAGACGCAGCTCAGCTCACAGATAAAAAAGTTGGACCCGGGGTTTAGCCGCAAGAAATGGTGCAGCGGACTACGGATACCTTCCGCTGTAGCAACCGGCTCAGCTAAAAAGGCCTCAAGTGGGACACCCTTATATAGCTTAATTGTAGAGCAAAACGGTGCGGGTTGTATCTCATTAACAGTACCGAATCGTTCTACCTAAACACTAAAAAGCCCGGCCTGATTGAATTTAAATGAAGAATCTCCCAAGCTTTCAAGGTAGAATCTCCGTCTTTGAAGGTGTTGCACAGCGGCTGCACCATTTTTGTGGATTCCTTGCCCATAGTTAAGACCTTATCGACAAAGGTCATGCCATCCCTGACCGTACGCGGGCGCAGAACCAGACCCCGAGCTTCTCGCTGCGTCGGTTCTAAAGCGGAAGCGTCAACTAGCAGCATAACCTGAGGAAAGTTATAACTGTCGTAGAAACGGGGCCGCTTGTGGACTCTGAAAGCATCGAGAACATGAAGTTGGATCCACGATGTAAATTAATGCAGCGGGAGGTTTACGGGCTGCACCCACGGCTGAGTGGTGTCTGCCGCCAAGCTATGGCCATGATATTGGTAAGCCAGCCCAGCGACCCCGACAGCCACTTGCATCCCAATAACCATTCGGTGAGCCAGATAGAAGACGGATGGCATCATATAGCGATGGTGCATAGGGAGCACAAACCAGCTTAACCATAGGCCGAGAAACCCCAGGAAGAACATCTCTTCATCGACATCTGAGGCAGCAAGCTCCACGAAGGGAACGACCGGGGTATCCTGAAGGAAGAAATTCTTTTGATCTACTTCCGCATTCGGCTGGTTATCCAAACCAAAACCGAACGGGTCGTCGAGATAGTTGAATCTCGTAGCTTGTTTTGACAAAACTTCCGAGCGGAGAAAGCGGGCGATGAAATCTGCAAAGCTGACCCCCTGCCTTCCGGATTCGAGAAACAGACCCTCATAAATATTCAACACCTTAATCAGACTTGGGAATTTATGTTGAAAGGCATTCTCCGTGGTACGGCCGATCACCACTGATTTGGTGGCAAAAATGTACTCGTCGGGAGGAAGTAGCTCCTCGTTATGTTCTCCCCTGACGGGTAAGCCGAAGATCTCCATGAACTCCTCTAAAGAGACTGAATCTTCCCGATCTGATAGAAGGAAGGTGTGAGTTGGAATATTCTATTGTTCCAAGAAAGCCTTGACCCACCATACAGGGGGCGTGGAATACTAGACAAAAGACGCGTAAACTGCGGGGAACAACCTAAGCTTTAGCAGCAGTGATTTCTTGGCCGACAAGATGTATCGAGCCCACTGCAAGTACCCGGCTGGATGGCGAGGAGTCAAGCCTATCATGTACGGCTGTCCCCAAGGGTGCGACTCTCCTTGACATATGCGCCGCCCAAGAATATATAAAGCCATCGGCGGCTGTACGGGTATCGCGGCCATAGAGGGCTGAAGGCGACCCTCCGAAGTCTAGTTGACCTCCTCTATGGCATAGTTCACTTGGGGTGAGTCAGCGTAGTGGGTCGCTGAAATGGGCTCTGAAGGCACCGCAGAAGAGAAGCTGCGTCGACCTAAGAAGATTTGATTGTACCATGATCCCTATAAATGAAGAGACTTCAGCTTCGGGTCGTGTTATTTGATCAGTACGAAAACTTCCCGGTCTACGGGCACGTCAGCAAATGCGCTCTCCGGACGAACGAAGGGGAAAGAAGTGTCGAAAGACATAGTACCTGAGCGAAAAGGAACAAGGGTTAGCTGTCAATGCTACAGTCCAAATTCTAGCACTTGGTACTTAAAATTTGTACCACACTGCATTGCAGTAGAAAGGGACAAAAAGGGACTCACCAAATCAAGGTGACGGCTCATCATTGATGAGACAATCACTCATTAAAGAGGAAATACTAAAAGGATTCTCATTTAATGAGAGGTTTTTTGGCCAAGGATTTAAATCCCTCGAGAGCAGCGCTCTGCTACAGAAATCAAATCTGTTGTTCTGAGGGGAATAAAAATTCCCTAAGAATTCTAAAGAGCCATTCTCTGCAAAGAAGATGGAATAAGCCATCAGAACCCTAAAAAGCAAAGTTTTTTATAGAGGTAAAACCCCAAGATCTTTAAAGATCTGAAATAGAAATCATAGAAACTCTAAGAGTTCTTCGTTAATGGGTTAAGAAACCCTAAAAAGGATCCCTTTAGATCTATGATCTAAGGAAAAGCAAGGCTCTGTTTTAATTAACGGTTTAAAGAAACCCTAAAAAAGATGTTTTAGATCTATGATCTAGTAAGAGCAATACTCTGTTAATGGGGTCGAACATGGTTCTTACCAACCTTTTGAACAAAGTTCTAACATAAAAGAAGTTCTTTGTGTAGAGATCTATGCTATGAAGAGTGAACTAAATTCTCAGAAAAACAAGGAGGAAATAAGATGAACAACAGTCATCTCAAGGGCCAAAGGCCCTATTTATAGGCGCTGGAAGTTGTTCTAACGGTGGAAAGGCTGCCACCGCTGCACTCACGTGTAAACCACGTGAGCGCAATGGTGGGGGGGGGCATTTGTTTTCCCCAATTAGAGAGCAAAGCTCTATTCAAAATTTGAAATTTGAACTGAGGAAGCGCCTCACGTGCAAAGCACGAGAGCACTCGCGCCAAGATCGCTAGCGCTAAGAGTCAAAAACTCTGAGACAGCGCCTCACGTGCAATGCACGAGAGCGCTAAGCGCTAAGAGTCAAAGACTCTGAGGCAGCGCCTCACGTTCAAAGCACGAGAGCACCAAGCGCTAAGAGTCAAAGACTCTAAAGCAGCGCTTCATGAGCAAAGCACGAGGGCGGCAGCGCCAAGAGTCAAAGATTCTGAGGCAGCGCCTCACGTGCAAAGCACGAGAGCGCCAGTGCTAGAACTAAATGTTCTCCACTTTTGGATCAAAGATCCAACGAAGATAATAAATTTTCAAATTACAGAATTAAATTCTGTTGAGGAAATACTCCTCAAATCTTTCCAAACAAGAAAGATTGTACTCTGTAAATCAGAGCACCGTTGGATCAAATATCCAATGGTGATTAAAAAATCACCAAGGTACATAATAATCTCTGTATGGTAAAATATTTTCCTAATCTTGTTAATACCAAGAGGAAAATCTTCTGTAAAACAGAAGGCCTATGATCAAAGATCCAATGGTGGGAGACATCCCCAAATCAATCAGAGATCTCTCAATGTGAGATTTCTTTAACTGATTCAACAAATCAGCCTCCCCTATATAAAGGACCCAAGACTTCAAGTCTTGGAGAGAGAAACCTCCCTATAAGTTTCAAGTTCTCAGAAAAGAAAAAGAGAAGAGCAAGATCTAAGAAGAAGAACCTTCTTCAAGGTAAATAAAAAGAAGAGAGATCATAACATCTCCTCCTTAGTTAAGAGTTTAACTTTCACATCATAAGAACTTAGTTCTTTTTCTAGATCACAGATCTATAAGACAAAGTCTTACACAAAAATAAAATAGATCATAGCATCTCCTCATAAAAGAAGAACTTAGATCTTAGATCAATGAGACAAAGTCTCTTATAAACCGAGAATTTAATACTCAGAGCACAGAATTGATCAGAACTGCCAAAGAAGCGCTTTAGCGCTCCAAGTCTGGTGCTCAGCGCCAAGCGCTCCATGTGCTCCTTACGTGGGCGCTATTTTATAAGAAGTGCCTTAGCGCTCCAAGTCTGGCGCTCAACGCCAAGCGCTCCACGTGCTCCTCAAGCGGGCGCTATTTTATAAGAAGCGCCTTAGCGCTCGAAGTTTGGCGCTTAGCGCCAAGCGCTCCACGTGCTCCTCACATGGGTGCTAAGAAATTACAAAGCGCTCTGTAAATAAATTCCCAGTGCCATAAAAAGTGTTCAACACTCAATAAAAGAAAAAAAGAAAAAGGGGTGTCAGAACCCAAGTCAATGCTTAGCATTGTTGAACAAAAAGGGACTGAACCCAAACAAATGTTCAACATTTTATTCAAAACTGAGTGGGCTGAGCCCAAGTTGGCCACAAGTCCCTAATTAAGATTAACTGAGCCCATGTACTCACAATCTTTTTAAATGGTCTTAGTCCCAAACCTGACTATAGATCACCCAACCAACATAGGTTTAAGGGTACATCTCTTCATACCTCAGATACATGTCGTTGTAATTCTTCAACGTCTTCAGAGAGATGGAGGGTCCCAATAACCAATAACTTTTGGTGCATCCCCAAATGGTTAAACTAAAACCCTACAGACTATGATGTCTTTAAACCCTACAGACTATGATGTCTTTAAACCCTAAAGACTATGACGTCTTTAAACAAAACTATGATGTCTTTAAACCAGACTATGAAATCTTTAAACTATACTGTCATGACCCGAAATATTAGCTCGTGACCAGCACTTGAATCACGCCGCGTATAAAGGCGTAACGAAATTCAAGTAAGCTGAAACCCAGAAATCTAAACCTTTTAGAAAATAAAGGAGGTGAGGTTTTTGAAATAAAGGAATATAAAATCAAGTTTTCTTAATGCATAGAAAAGGAATATGAATGATGCAAGTGAAATTTGCTAATTTGAAAACGTGTTTCCTCTTTTATAATTTTTGCAGCACATCCTTTGTATTTGTTGATCCAAAACCACAATACATAATAATGATAATGGCATCCCCAAGCGGGAGCTGGCTCTTTGCCAAACGGCGGATCACAACCACGTAAGATAATTAAAATAAGTATATGATGCCCAACGGCGAAGTTCACTACAAAGATTAAAAGAAAAGCAAGACATATAAATCACAAGTAGCGGAAAACCCCTCGCTCTAAGTCTCGCAACCACAATCACACTAAGTCTCATTACTTATACAATCTACAAGTTTTGATTGATGGAGTTAACTAGATACAATAAGAAATGTAGATACAAGAGTGGGAATGATACAATTATCCTACCTACCAATGCAAAACACCCGAATCCAACTGTGTGCCAGCGAAGCCGCTACTGATCCAAGCGGTCAACCTGCAAGAACTGTGGCACAACGGGGGTGAGTTGCCAACTCGTGAGTAGAAAAATATCAACAGATAGAAATCGAATAAACAACGACTCCTAGGTCAACTATATCATAAAGGTAATATTATGATATCTAGGGTGATCGGGTCTGTATGTGCCAACAGGGTAGTTAATACCTATATGCATGCGGATAACATCCAACAGTAAAAATCAATGCATGTATATGTATCCCATCCACTCATAATATTAATGCCTATATGCACGTAAATATCATAAAGGAGTGTGCATGAAACTATGAGGATATATATATCAACGGTGTCCTCCCGACACATCAAAATCATGGAACCTGAGTGCCTAGCATCGACACTCGTAAACATCATGAAAATAGTGCCCAGCATCGGCACGTAAATCCTTATATATCGGGATCCGTCAGTCTGGATCGGCCCACGGGCTCCGTCAGTCCAGATCGGCCCTTATCATCTCTCGACTTCGGTCGGTATCCTCCGGATATCCGCCGAGCCCAAATACTATCGCTGGTAGGTAATAGTCTCTCTGCCAGGCTCACCGTCTGTATACACAGTATCCTTTTCTTGCCCCGGGTACCATACCGGGTCCACCATGTACCCGCAATCGGCCTCATCCGCCTCCTCGAATCGCGTTTCACATGTCATACGTCTCAGAACCGATAAAACGCATGGTGGACGCACTAAAATATCATATCAAGTAAAACCGGGTTTTTAAAACAACACATAATCTCTTTTAAAATATCCACGGTTCTCAAATCCAGAAATCACATGAAAACAACATAACTCAATGCGTAAAGTAATAGAGCATGATGTATGCGACATATAAGAGAAATGCGAGCATATCCGTGTATCATGCAACATGGAATAGTGATATGACATATTAAGGGAAGACCGCTCTTTTAAAATTATTCCAGTTTTGTAAAATATAACATGCGGTTCCCAATTTTACAATAAAACCAGTTATCTATAAAGGTACAATATGAATATGCGCAAGTGTAGATGCACCAATGTATGTATGCACAAATATGGATATACGAATTTGTATATCCGCAAGTATGGATATATCAATTTATATGTGCACCAATATAGATATACGAATGGGTATATCCGCAAGTATAGATGTATCAATGTATATGTCATGATGCAGCAACCCTACTGTGTAGTGACATGGCAATTATCGATGATGAAGTGTGTGAGCCGACAAATCTGTATACGTGTAACATACACATCATCGATACTGGTGCAAGTGTACTAGCACAAGTATAAGCAATGCAATGGAATAATATAAATGCAGCATAAGGTAAATCATATGCAAATGCTGACGGGTATACGTATCTAATATGACCGAGTCTGGGAATCTATCAATCGGCATCCAGCCTAACAACATCACGTACGGTATGATCCATCGTACGACAACCTCTAGTCAAGGGTAAGGATCAATCATCAAGTCAACTCATCACGCACGGAAAATCATCTTACGGCGGCATTAACCTAATAGGGATCTTATCATCCTATAAGACAAATGAGGGTACGGCCTAATAATACATACGGCCTATCATCCATGATTCACAACATTCTATATATATCTATATACTTATGTCCCAGGTCACATCCGCAATAATCTCATATCAGGGAACGGCAGGGTATAAGTCATCTCGATCGACTCGCATCCGTATACCAACATAACATCATATCATCATATCAGTCTTATATTCTTTCATCGCATTTGTATCACATTCAAATCAAATTTACATAAACAGTCTATCTCTACTAAGTATCAGTATCTAATCTAACAAACACACCTGAACCATACAATCAGATTTTTACAGAAGTGAATCATAGTTTTGAAAATAGGGGTTACGGTGATTTTAAGAAAAAGATATCATTTGGAAATCCGTAACATCCCTCAAGGTATATTTTTAAAAGATACCTACGACTCTTTGTTTTAGAAAAGGGTTTGGTTCGGATGACGCATCTACATCGACTATCTAGTCCGACAGTACTCCAAACGGCAATATCGCTAAACGTCTTCCTATGGTAGTAGTAACATGTCACTTCTAACTAGCTTCTAGTTTCTAATATTGTATCACTAACTATCCTTTACTATAACCCTAGTTTCCTAATCTAGGTTTCCTAACCATATTCTATAATCAGTTTTCCATTAAACTTTGCGGGGGTGCTATACGCCATCCACCCGACTTCCCCCGTAGATATAGATCCACTCCTCTGGTCTTCGCTCTCCGAAATCGATGACGCCATGCTTCGTCTCCTCGTAATCCATGCGAAGGTACCTACAATGATAAACGATCGCAATGCGTGTTAAAATCAAGGCGGAAAACCAAAACGGTACATGTTTCGTTCATAGGTCAAAACCTATAGCTTTGCATGCAAAACACGACCAAAAACCCTGGTCGTGGACGTCCAAACGCCACACGACGGAAACAAAAAACCAAATACCAAAATCAAGTCAAAACAAAGTCGTAAAACAATGCACCAACTCATGGAAATGGTCCCAGATTTTACCATAAGCCAAATTGGTCAATTTTGCATATATTGAGGGTCAAATTTACTGCAGATAATGCCCTGGAATCAAACTGGAACAATTCTACCCTACTCTGACAGCAAATTGCAGCCAGATTGAATAAATCTGCGGCCTGGGGTTTGAGTTAGGGGCTCGGGTCTCAGTGGTAGCTTCCTAGGTGCCTGCACGACTCCAAGTAATTGCAAAATCATTTCTAGTGTCCCCGGGTTCCTTCAGATTCCAAAATACCCACACATTTCACACATTTATACGATGTCAGGGTTTCTAATTTCCGTGTTTTGGGTTTCTAAGCTCTGGTCCAGGTCATGAATCATCTCAAAAGTCTTGTTAACAGCCACAAAGATCACCAATTTCCCAAACCCTTCACTTGGGATTTCAAAGTTCACACTTCCATCACTTAACGACATCTAAACTTAAACAAAAGGTAGGAAATCACAACTACTCTAAAAGGAAAGAGATATACCTCATGGTTACTCCCAAACAAAACCATAAAAATCCTAACTTTGTCAAAATTCGACTTTTCTTGGTTCATAGCGATGAGGGTGATGAGGTGATCATTTTTTTGTGAAAGGGCATAGGGTTTTGGCAAGGCTTTTGGGGTGGATCAAGAGAGTAGAAGATGGAGGGATGTGGATTTGAGGGAGATGAAGTGGTAAAGGAAAATGATGGGGAAATGGTCAAGGCAGCAGTTCCCCCTTTCTCTCTTTCACTATTGTTCTCACCCACTCACTTATCATGTCATCATTTTGTCCCTTTCTCTCTCCTCACTCATCATGACACCCTTTTCACTCTCTTTTCTCACCAAAACACATACACCCAAATAAAACAACACCATTAAATAACATGTAACATGTCATGGCGCACTAGCCATGAAAAGCTGTAGAATTGCGGATTTGGCTTAATCGCGATTAGCAGTGCACTAATCGGGTTTTTTATCAAAATTGTATATAATAAATTTTAAAAATGCCAAATCCTTTAAATATACTATTAAATGAATAAATCATTTCAATTTCTATTTATTTCATAATTATTGGTATATATTTATACCCTTTTTTCGAAAACCCCAATTTCGCAAATCGGGCAGTTTTCGGGAAAAATATTCTTTTAATATTAAATTCCAAAAATAATATTTTATATTTTCTGAAACATTACAGCCTTCCCCCTTAAGTAAATTCGGTCCCTGAATTTAAATTTAAACCCCCAAAATCTAAAACATTTCAATAATTGGCTCAAAATAACGGGGCTCCGAAATCATGGAAAACGCAGAAATAACACCACGCGTCAAGTGTGCATGAAAATGAGTATAAGACTCAAAATCAAACTCCGTCAAGCATCTCGCAAATTATCGGATTTGCACGCATATCCTTGGAGTTACAATAGAGATGCATATCTCAAAATCCACTACCGAAATCCAATATACACTAGTCAAATAGTATAATACGTGTATAGTACGCATCTTCGAAAACTCCAAAATCTGAATAAAATACAAGCAAAAATCCTTTCTAAATCACCGCGGGAATGCGTAACCCACAGCATAACTGATGGACGCTCATTTTAAAATAATAATATATGTCCATATATGTTTTCTTAAATACATGTTCTGTCGTTTTCAAAATATCCCAAAAGGTTTTCCTTTATAAACGTTCGTGTCACTCACGGACACGTAGGAAATAACGAGACTATATCTCCTTTTGAAAAAACCCTTTTGATAATCTTTTAATGCTTGCAAAGTACTCAGGTACTGTCCTCAGATCAGTCCTGTTTGGCTACTACACAATATAGTGCCCGACATGAAAACAAGGAGCTCAAAAGCAAAATCAGCCTCAAAAGGCGTATCCAATAAACACATGCGTCTGGTGCGCATGGAAATCAAATCCAAATACATGTGCCACAATACGCACGAAGAAAAACTAAGTGCAACGGGTATGCACAAAAGCATCTGTCCACTGCAACGGTGTGCATGACAACAATATCGGGTGCATTTGATATGCACAAGAATCCAATCAGGTGCACAAGGTGCACAAAACAATATCGAGTATCAAAATCGAATCGACGGTATACAACACATTTGCATCCAAATCCAAATCAGGTATACCGTGGTATATCATCGCACAACCATGTGCATCAACGTGCACAAAAGCAACTCGAATAATAAAGTGCATGAAAACTATGCCGAAAGAATAAATCAAATCATATGCATGCCCTAGGTATGAAATCACAATAAATATCTCAAATGACATCAAACTGATGTCAGGCGCAACTGTGGTGCACAAAATACGTATCAATGCACTACAAGCACATATAAGCTATACCGAGTGCAAAAATCAAATCATCTGTATGAAATCGACGAAATCATAAACATGTGCGGACAAGGCACAAAATCGACATCAAACGCAATAGGCATGCACAAATCGCAAATCAACACAACGGTGTATAAAATATATATATCAGGTACGCAACTATGTGCAAACATGTAAATACCCAGTTGGTGCAGCCATGGTGCACGAAATCAATATCAGGAAACTCGTCATCAAAACTCAAATCCAAGTGATATAAGCATGATACTCAGATCACAACGCAAATCGCAACAAAGGACATTGAGGTACACCTCCTTTAATGTCGAAAGGAAAAAAAATAAATTGGTGCGCCTAAAATTGGCAGGGCAAGAACATCCGCTTGTCTCCTGCTCACGGCCTGGCGTCCTCTGTCTCCGGGTCCTTATCTTCTCTGCAGATTTACCAATCTCGCAATCCATCGGCTCATCGGCCCAGTCAGGTGTGCTAACGGGGACGATTCCACTCTAGCACTTCTCTGATCATCCCTCGGTCAATCATCATGACCACTCGTAAAGCAGCACGTTGCTGGCATCGGTCTCTGGTCCTCTGAATACATGTGACACATCTTATCCTGGGTGCAATTTTCATTGCAGCAGTGTCCCGGATGGAATCCTGCTCAAGGTCTCTTCCAATCTAACCTATGCCGAACTATACGGAGGCTGGTACACTTACATAATCCTTTCTCATTATCTGGACATCTGCGTGTTCAGCACACCGTTCCTCAGAAACTGGCCGTATCCCAGCACCTCTGTAAGTATATCAGGTCTCTGAACTCGACGGGGAATAATAACAGCTCGCCAGCGTCTCGCTCGAACTTTTGGTTCAACTCGTCCTTATCGTCGTCCACTATGACGTCACGCCATGGTATCGGCGTACTGCAACTGTTCTCGGCCACGGTCAATCCGAAGTCTCTCACACGGACTCGAAGTCACAAACTCGGTATCTTCATCACTCGGTAAAAGATATCTGGCCGAACACGTCCTCAGGAGCTCGCCCCAACCATCGGAGGAATACTCATTACTCGCCCGCTCCCGATCAACTCACAACACCTCTGGGTGAGGTCCTCTATCCAAAGCTGGTCAGCTTGCTGATCCCTTATCACATTTTATTCGGACAGTGTCAATCCTCTCGATCGAGTATTCAAGGTCCCAAAATTTCCCGAAGGCTCATACCTGAGCACGGTCTAAAAATATCCGGTATATACCACAGTACCTCTGGACCAACCGTAGAAGGGCAAACCCAAGCCATACTGATGGCACCGCTAAACTGCCACAAACCCTAAGGTTCAAAGCGGTTCCATGGTCATCATGTCGAGTTAGGGTTTCATTTAGAGGGTCCACAGAATTACCTGCATGTTCCTCCGAACACTTTAAACTTTGGAAAAATGGGTTTCTGACACTCGTTCCAACCTTTTTGCTTCGCCTATACAACATGTGAATATTCTTCGCCCGCATGCCAAACAATGCCTCAATCATCTAGGAAAGGCGATACATCGGCGGTCATCTCTGGATCGGTCTGCTCTAGATCTGAGTAAAATTCTCTCCACACTGGAAATCATCAACTCAACTGGGCCTGCGCGCATCAATCTGACGAATCACCTTCGTCTCACAAATCGGGGTAAACAAGTTATCATCTGTTGCATTTCTGCTTGGAAGCTCCGACGATCTTAGCTCATAAGCTCTGGAAGCGACATCCCATCATCTCAGCAACAGCTGGGCCACCTATCTGCACGGTATACGACATCAAAATCTCTGAAGTATGCTGTACATCAACAGTCCCCTCACAACTGGCAGCTCAAACAATGGCCCGATCCTCCGGTGTAAGACCAAGCACTCACCTCTACAAGAGGACACAACATAACAGTACATCGAGACGTTCCCATGTCACCAGAAACACAATGGTCAGTCCTCGTACCAGACGAGCTCGACCTTACCGCAACACTAGCAGCAGCTCAACTGCGCTCAAACTACGGTGACAGGAACCTCAATCGAGTATCGAAGAAAGCAGATCAACGGCATGTGAGGAAACGACAGATCCAGAATGGATGCATGATCATAAGAAGGAACAGTATCAATGAAAGTATGATCATGGAAACGAATAAAATCGAGAATCCCAAATGGATGTATAATCAGGGATATGAACAGAATCACTGGTCTCAAAAATATGTACATCCTAAGGCTTCTTAAATGGAGTATCGTATCGTAAATATGCCGCAGAACATACGTATGGTACGTCACTGTACTCAAGCTACCTACTCCATCAATCAGGGTCAGCCTATGAAACGAAATTTCGGGTCTAATACCCCCCCGTTCAAGTCTAAGTTCCGTAAGGTCAAGCCTAGGTTCCGAAATACATACCTGCCCTAGACTCCGCATAGTCAAACGTAGACTCGAACAAAGGTTAAACCTAGCGCTCTGATACCAACTTTGTCATGAACCGAAATATTAGCTCATAACCAGCACTTGAATCATGCCGCGTCTAAAGGCGTAACCAAATTCAAGTAAGCTGAATCCCAGAAATCTGAACCTTTTAGAAAATAAAGGAGGTGAGGTTTTTGAAATAAAGGTATATGAAATCAAGTTTTCTTAATGCATAGAAAAGGAACATGAATGATGCAAGTGAAATTTGCTAATTTGAAAACCTGTTTCGTCTTTTAAAATTTTTGCAGCACCACCTTTGTATTTGTTGATCCAAAACAACAATACATAATAATGATAATGGCATCCCCAAGAGGGAGCTCGCTCTTCGCCAAATGATGGATCACAACCACGCAAGATAATGAAAATAAGTATACGACGCCCAACGGCGAAGTTCACCACAAAGAATAAAAGAAAAGCAAGACATATAAATCACAAGTAGCGGAAAACCCCTCGCTCTAAGTCTCGCAACCACAATCCTACTAAGTCTCATTACTTATACAATTTACAAGTTTTGATTGATGGAGTTAACTAGATACAATAAGAAATGTAGATACAAGAGTGGGAATGATACAAATATCCCACCTACCAATGCAAAACACCCGAATGCAACTGTGTGCCAGTGAAGCCGCTACTGATCCATGCGGTCAACCTGCAAGAACTGTGGCACAACGGGGGTGAGTTGCCAACTCGTGAGTAGAAAAATATCAACAGATAGAAATCAAATAAACAACGACTCCTAGGTCAACTATATCATAAAGGTAATACTATGATATCTAAGGTGACCGGGTCTGTATGTGCCAACAAGGTAGTCAATACCTATATGCATACGGATAACATCTAACAGTAAAAATCAATGCATGTATATAGATCTCGTCCACACATAATATCAATGTCTGTATGCACGTAAATATCATAAAGGAGTGTGCATGATAGTATGAGGATATATATATCAACGGTGTCCCTCCCGACACATCAAAATCATGGAACCTGAGTGCCTAGCATCGACACTCGAAAACATCATGAAAACAGTGCCCAGCATCGGCACGTGATTGAATAGAATTCTTGATGTGTATTATAAAATTGTAAAGAAATCACAACCAAAAATATTTGACCGCAATCAACTACGGTGTCGGATTGTAGTTAGTATGTGAGTGCGGATCGTCCTCAGGGAAAGTGTAATCGTTCGTCTTTTGAATTAGATGAATTGAAACTTTAATGAAAAGAAAACAAACAATTCAAGATTTAAAGTTGAAGTTCAAGAAATGAGAAAAAAAAACTAGATCTAAGAAAGCATTTAGAAGATAGAATCAAGAATTGATCGTTTAATGATTTTTCCAAACCAAATCTCAAGAATCGAAATGAGGCTCGTAGGAATCGATCGGATCTATAGATGTGATGTAATCTTACAATTACGTATTCTTATCCTTCGATGAATTGATACTAGATCGATGATGATCGACGAGAATTAGGGATTTCTTGTGAAACTAGGGTTTCATCTTATCCCTTGTTCATTCATCGATATCATTCATATGCTAGCCTCTAGTAAATTCAAGAAACGATCGTAGATCCCTAATTTCGAGCGATCACAATCAAGAAAGCATCGCTACGAAACTAGGTCATTGATTCTTGAACTTGCTAGGGTTTACAAAACTCGTAGGACTTAAAAATCGTTTAAAGATTTGTTACATCATCATTCTACAATCGTCTCGACTCCTTTACGAGCGGAGTTTTACTCACACATCACAACAAGAACAACAATTACAAATTGAGATCTAATCATGATGCAAGAATTAAAAGAAAGCAAGATAAAAGAATTTCACCTTTTATTTATATCAACAATTTCGTTACAATCACTCGAGAACTACAAGAGGAAGAACTTGATCGTCGACTTGGCTTCGCTCGTCTCCGTGGATCGCGGATCGGCTCGGATCACTTGCCCGATTGAAGATCGGCTCGGCTCCTAAAAGGTTGAAGGCTTCTTGCTTGATTTGGTACTCAAGATCTTGGATTTGGAGTGGAATTAGGGTTAGGGTTTCGCACAAGCTTTGTCACGAAGCTTATGGAAGAAGATGGTGTAGAATTGTCCTAATGATGAACAACCAATAACCATAGGTTTAGGTTCCTATTTATAGATAACTAACCCTAGATCTAGGATTTCAAATTCTAACTTTCCCTCCAAAAGTTTGTTGAGGGAATTCAAATTTCCCTCCAAAAGTTAGTTAGGGGAGAAGGTTCTAGATGTAATTAGTTAGGAGGAGCTTCTAGAATAGGATTAATTAGGAGCTTAATTTAGGATTAGCCTTCTTAATCTTCAATTCTGATCTGTAGTAGCTTCGAGAGAATTCTGGTGTTTGAAGTATCATAAAGCACTGTGGGACCAGAGATAGAGATTATGCCCAAAAAGTTGACTGATGACGTGGCAGAACCGCCGCGCTTGCGCGGCATATGCAAGCTTCTGCCGCGGAAGGGCGGCGCTCTTGGGGCCTTGGGACTTGTGCTTTCTGTGGGTTGTTGGGTCTGATGTATGGACCTCTTTTTGATATATAGAATTTTATTTCTCCCTCTGAAATGCTACCAGATCTGAAATGATTTAGCTGGCGTAATGTTGATCAGCTCTTTGGTTTTCCTTCTGTATTTCCTGCACATACTCAAGACAAGTGTTGCGCAAATACAGAAATGATGCGATGCCATGAAATGCGGTTAATTTCCTTTAAAGTGTCGGTTTAAAAGTCTAGTACATGCAATCTCATATTTTGTGACAGATTTGCTAATATGTAGAATATGAATGCCGAACACTTCTAAATGTATGCAAATGTTAAGGAAATTGCCGGCTAAAATATACAATATTTTCGACTGATCAAATACCCCCAAACTTAATTTCGATCGTCTCGAGCGAATGTTTTATTAAAAAGAGAAGGAGAAAATAAAGAAAGAGAAAAACTAACTAGCACACTTTCGTAGGCAACACGATTGCACTGAGCACGTGCAACAAGCCTTTAAACCTCTAGGTGTCCCTAGTAGGAGGAGTGTTGTCTCCTGAGGGTTTTCAGCGGATTACACCCACAAAATCCTATAATAAAAGCAAGATCATGAATATTACATCTAAAGAAAAGAATTGTAAAAGAAAGACTTTGAAAATTAGGGTTTCCAACTAAGCTAGCTTTTCGGTTGTCATGAGCCCTATCTTAATGGTCATGAAAAGATGTTAGAAATCACGTCCTCCCTCAATAAAACATCGTCTTATTCTTCATTCCTATCTTTCTTCCAAACACCGATCATATCACCCTGCGTGTGTGTAAAAACATCCCTACACCCGGAGAATTCAATTCAAGCTATCATACTCTTGCCCATCAACCTCAGTACTTTTTTTTTTCTTTTTTCGATGAGCTCACACACTTTCATGCGACCGTTAATACTTCTTGAGGTACTAACCGACCGATTACTCATGTGATTGCTTATTTGGTGTATTTTCCTAGTCTTGCACCACCTCAGGTATAGCAGTGACTCCCAGACCAGTTGGCCTTAGGGCACTAGATGAAAAGGCACCCTTGCTATATATTTTTATATTCCCTTGGTGATAACAAAACCAGTGTCCATTTTTTTTTTTTTTCACCATATTTTTTTTTTTCATACTTTTGGCTTTAAGACAAGAGCATTTCAAGGTATCCTCTACTATCCCAGGCTTCAAGACGTGTGTAAGTGCGAATAGCAGGGTAGCAACGTTCAAAATGTTTGGCTTCCAGAATAGAAACTATTTTTCAGACTTATTTTTATCCTCAGATTAGTGACTTCCTTCATCTTACTAACCCTTGGGACAACGGCTCATAACTACTTATTACTAGTTCGTATAAGAAAACTTCTAATTTTCTTAGTTTTCTTACATTTTTCTAATCTCATGGATGTAACTTTTCATTATCTAAACTTTCATTATCTTATTTATGTACAAAAAATATTTTTATAATTTTGAAAATTTTTAAATTTTTATGGTTTTCAGAAAAATGTTTTGTGCTTATGCAATGTATGATGCAAAATGATGCAAAAATAAGCACAAACCTCCCCCAAACTTGTTTTCAACAGTGTCCTCACTGTTGCCATCTGCTAAAGCTCAAAAACCTGTAAGCTTGGGAGGAATTTATTAGTGGGGGCAAAATATATAAGTGAAGAACCTCCCCCAAACTTATTTTTGGCTCAAAATTTTGTAAAATTTTCTTTTCAGGAGCCCGATTAACATACCCCCCCAAACTTGAGTTATGCAATGTTAAGCTTTGAAAATCATATGAGGGGGTCAAAAATCATTGGTCGATGCCAAGCTTTGCAAAGACCGAATGTTAACACCAACCATTCAAAAATTTTATCAATGCAGTGCTCGGGTTGGTGGAAGAAGAAGTGGGGAAAGGTTAAGTGGTGGAAGAGAGTGTGTGTGCGTCTCATATTGGAGAGACGATGCAGTGTATGTGATGGATTACTCGCATTCTTTTTACAGTTCAGAAGAAGGGGTGGAGGTTCATTTTCAATGATTGGGAGATGATTCATCTCAACACCCGTGTCATTCAAAAATGCGAGTTCATCAGCGAAGATTTCCTCAAAAGTTCCATCTATATCCCGATGAATAATGTCATCACAAAGTGCGGGGTGATCTTCAGACTCTAAGAACAGTTCATAATCAGTGTTATTTGTTGACCCGGACATCTCGGTGGAAGAGTCCGTATGTGTATGATACATAGTTGGGTCAAACAATAACGAATGAAAAGAGTCAAGATCGATATTAGGAGGATCATCAAATTCGCTGCTGTCGACATCCATTAAGTCGACAGAACATACTTGAGTAATAGGTTCGGAGGGTACACTTCCCAACTTGTAAATGTTCAGCTCTATTGACCTATTCCCGAAAGATAGGGTCATAGAACCATTACGACAGTTGATAATAGCATTGGAAGTGGCCAAAAAGGGGCGACCTAAAATCACCGGAATTTGATTCCGTGGGTTCGCTACAGGTTGTGTATCAATTACAATAAAATCTACCGGGAATATAAATTCTCCGATTTTTATTAACACATCCTCTAGTTCACCCCTAGGTCTGGTGATTGATCGGTCAGCCATCTGGAGAGTACAATTGGTTGGCTTCAACTCTCCGATCCCTAATTGCTCATAGACTGAGTATGGAAGCAAGTTAACACTGGCGCCAAGGTCTAGTAGAGCACGGTTAATGTGTTTTTCCCCAATAGAAACAGAAATAGTAGGATATCCAGGATCCTTACGTTTCCTTGGTAATTGCTGGGGGAAAGCCGTGTCTATTGTTTTTTCCATGAAAATCTTCTTGGGCGCTTGAGTCTTCCTCTTCCTAGTGCACAAGTTCTTTAGAGTTTTCGCATAGGAAGGAACTTGTTGGATGGCATCTAGGAGAGGGATGTTGGTGTTTACTTGCTTAAAAATGTTCATAATCTTCTCCATATGTGGACTCGGTGTGTTAGCCCTTAACTTATTAGGATAAGGTGCTTTAGCAATAAGCGCTGGGTCCATCACAGGAGAAGGAAGTGGGTGTGGAACTGATCCCATAATAGAAGTGGGGATCGTCCGTGGAGGGGTAAAAGAGGTGGACTGTAGTGGAGAGCCTTTTGGGAAATGAAGAATAGGCTCGGAAGAAGGTGGTAGGGTAGAAGAACTGGGGTAAGAAGTGTGTGTGTGAAGAAAGGTCTCAGCCGGGGTTTTATTGATTGATTTATCGGTATCATCAAACTCTTCCCCAAGGTGATGGTCAAGCACTCTTCCAGATCTCAACGTGATCTCATCCACATGATGTGAATAGCTAGGATTAGGTAAAGGTTGAGCTGGAAGTTTCCCTTTCTCTCGTGCACTCATTTCGGCTTTTAGTTGTGCAATTTGTGCTTCCATCGATTTGATATTATCATTTTGAGAGATAATGATCTTCATCACATTCTCGACGGAAGATTGCAAACTTGCCGTCCCTTGGATGGATTGTTTCATGAAAGTATCCAAGGTTTGTGCTAGTGCAGAGGTATTATCTGTACCGGTCAATTGCAAAGGACTAGATGGTGCAAAAGTGTTGGCCGGATTTTGGAAATTTTGTGCTTGAAAGGGGTGCTGACTCAATTGAAGTTGTGGGTGCTGTTGTGGTGGAGGGGCCCCTTGGAAATTGTTTTGGGTTGGAACCGTGTTTTGAAATTGGGATTGGTTCCAATCAAAGTTAGGGTGATTCCTCCAACCCTGATCATATGTGGAGGAAGATGGATTGTTTCTAGGTCTTTGAAATGCGGCATTGGTATGCTCATGACCTGAAAACGGACATTCTTCCGTCAAGTGCGACGGATCAGAACAACAACCACATACAGTTTTGGAGAGTGATATTTGACTTAGGGCGGCGGCTAAAAATTTGTTTTCCATATTCTCGAGTTTCTTATTGATAGCTGCAATGTCAGCTCTAACTCCTATGGAAATATCATTGCCATCCCTAGACGATTGACTCACACCCTCCCACTGTAAAGATTTTTCAGCGAAATTTTCTAGAAAATTCCAGGCTTCCCCATCATCTTTGGTCATAAAATTGCCTTGACACATGGATTCAAGGGTCTGTCTTGTGTAAGGAGTAATGCCCTCATAAATGATTCGGCACAATTCCCATCTCGGGATGCCGTGATGTGGACATTGGATTAACAGATCCTTGAAGCGGTCAAGACATTTTGAAAATGTTTCATTTGGAAGCTGGGTGAATTGATAGATTTCGCTACGGACTCGAGCTGTTTTGTGATGTGGGTAGAATTTATTAAGGAATGTTTTGACGAATTCATCCCAATTTGAAATGGAATATGCGGTAGTGTTATATAGCCACTTCTCGGCTAAATCGCACAAAGTGAATGGGAGAAGACGAAGACGTAAAGCATCCACAGACAACTGTGAAGTACCCATCATTGCGCATACATTTTCAAATTTCGTGATAAACACGTATGCGTCTTCAGACTCGAGACCGTGAAATTTTGGTAGAAGGTTGATGTATTGGGGTTTTATTTGAAAATTTTCCCCGTTGGCTGGTGGAATGGATAGACAGGTGGAAAGTGGACCTCGTGTAGGATAGCATCTCTCTTGGAGAGAGATGCGAGGTGGATTCTGCGCACCCACAGACGGCGGCAGGGTAGTGGAAAAGAAGTTCGATGGAGATGGATCCATCGATGTGGGTGTGGTGGTGGGTAAAAGAAAGGTAAATGTAGAAATACCGACTTTTGGGTCGATGAGGGAACGCGGACTAACAGGCACTAGAAACCCGTGTCCAGCCTATCTTGCACTAAAAAGGGTTAGTACAAGTGGCAGCGTGAATTTATAATTAGGGGAAATGATATGAATGTGGTGTTTGTTTTGAAAAAGAATACGGATTTTTGAAAAAATGATGCAACAAAACAAATGCAACACACAAAACCCTAATTCTATTGGTCACCTAGGTCAAACTCTAGACCGCTCCTAACTGCCAAAAGACAAGTCGCAGGATCAATCCTCCACTGCCTCTTTGTCCCCCTGTGGCCGGATAAGTGCCAGGTAAGTGGGAAGGAACCACCACTACAGTGGGCCTAATTAATAACCACTAGCCTTAGACACACTCGCCTTAGACACCACAAGAAAACTCGGATAAGCAATGAATTACCCACGGCCTTCTCTTGTCCTAATTGAGCGCGACGGTCCTTAGAGTCATCTCTAGATTTCTTTTAATTAATGAGGGTCAATGCGGATGCAAGTTTGTGATTTTCGGGGCCTAGGAAGGGTAATGAAATCCCCACCTAATTTGGATTTGGTCGTGCCCCTTAATTTCCGTATTAATATGCAACAACCACAAGAATCAAAAACACGCACAAATTTATTTTGCTTTTGCGGCGCTGCGATTTATTTGCAAAGAAACCTGCAGTAAAATTGTTATTGGAGCAGATAAGGTAAGAGATAAGAAAGTGAGAAAGTTACAGAGCAAAATTGCTGCAGAGAGGAGCTAGGGTTGCGGCGCTTCCGCCGCGTATGAGGTACTTTAGCCGCGGAAGAGCGGTGAAATGTTGGGATCAGTGCTTCAAACTTTTTGGTACTGTTCCTCTTGAACCTCTAAGCTCTCTGGTAATTTCAGAAAAAAATTTCCACAGCTCCAAAAATTCCAGAATTCCTCGCAATCAAATCACAACAACACGTATTAGTGTTTGCACGAGTTTTGATCTAAAAATTATAATGGAATAAATTGTTCAACTCAAATTTCAAAATACGAACTATTAGCGCACTATCCCCGGTAACGGCGCCATTTGATTGAAATGAATTTCTCGATTGGATGTAAAAGTATCGAATCAAATGATCCCCGGCAACGGCGCCATTTGATTGAAACGAATTCTTGATGTGTAGTATAAAATGGTAAAGAAATCACAATCAAAAATTATTTGACCGCAATCAACTACGGTGTCGGATGTAGATTGTTAGTGAGTGCGGATCGTCCACAGGGAAAGTGTAATCGTTCGTCTTTCGATTTAGGTGAGTTGAAACTTTAAGGAAAAGAAAACAAACAATTCAAGATTTGTATTTGAAGTTCAAGAATGAGAAAAATCTAGATCTAAGAAAGCATTAAAAGATAGAATCAAGAATTGATCGTTTGTTGATTTTTCCAAACCAAATCTCAAGAATCGAAATGAGGCTCGTAGGAATCGATCGGATCTATAGACGTGATGTAATCTTACAATTACGTATTCTTATCCTTCGATGAATTGATACTAGATCGATGATGATCGACGAGAATTAGGGATTTCTTGTGAAACTAGGGTTTCATCTTATCCCTTGTTCATTCATCGATATCATTCATATGCTAGCCTCTAGTAAATTCAAGAAACGATCGTAGATCCCTAATTTCGAGCGATCACAATCAAGAAAGCATCGCTACGAAACTAGGTCATTGATTCTTGAACTTGCTAGGGTTTACAAAACTCGTAGGACTTAAAAATCGTTTAAAGATTTGTTACATCATCATTCTACAATCGTCTCGACTCCTTTACGAGCGGAGTTTTACTCACACATCACAACAAGAACAACAATTACAAATTGAGATCTAATCATGATGCAAGAATTAAAAGAAAGCAAGATAAAAGAATTTCACCTTTTATTTATATCAACAATTTCGTTACAATCACTCGAGAACTACAAGAGGAAGAACTTGATCGTCGACTTGGCTTCGCTCGTCTCCGTGGATCGCGGATCGGCTCGGATCACTTGCCCGATTGAAGATCGGCTCGGCTCCTAAAAGGTTGAAGGCTTCTTGCTTGATTTGGTACTCAAGATCTTGGATTTGGAGTGGAATTAGGGTTAGGGTTTCGCACAAGCTTTGTCACGAAGCTTATGGAAGAAGATGGTGTAGAATTGTCCTAATGATGAACAACCAATAACCATAGGTTTAGGTTCCTATTTATAGATAACTAACCCTAGATCTAGGATTTCAAATTCTAACTTTCCCTCCAAAAGTTTGTTGAGGGAATTCAAATTTCCCTCCAAAAGTTAGTTAGGGGAGAAGGTTCTAGATGTAATTAGTTAGGAGGAGCTTCTAGAATAGGATTAATTAGGAGCTTAATTTAGGATTAGCCTTCTTAATCTTCAATTCTGATCTGTAGTAGCTTCGAGAGAATTCTGGTGTTTGAAGTATCATAAAGCACTGTGGGACCAGAGATAGAGATTATGCCCAAAAAGTTGACTGATGACGTGGCAGAACCGCCGCGCTTGCGCGGCATATGCAAGCTTCTGCCGCGGAAGGGCGGCGCTCTTGGGGCCTTGGGACTTGTGCTTTCTGTGGGTTGTTGGGTCTGATGTATGGACCTCTTTTTGATATATAGAATTTTATTTCTCCCTCTGAAATGCTACCAGATCTGAAATGATTTAGCTGGCGTAATGTTGATCAGCTCTTTGGTTTTCCTTCTGTATTTCCTGCACATACTCAAGACAAGTGTTGCGCAAATACAGAAATGATGCGATGCCATGAAATGCGGTTAATTTCCTTTAAAGTGTCGGTTTAAAAGTCTAGTACATGCAATCTCATATTTTGTGACAGATTTGCTAATATGTAGAATATGAATGCCGAACACTTCTAAATGTATGCAAATGTTAAGGAAATTGCCGGCTAAAATATACAATATTTTCGACTGATCAGCACGTAAATCATCGTATATCGGGCTCCGTCAGTCTGGATCGGCCCACGGGCTCCGTCAGTCGAGATCGGCCCCTATCATCTCTCGACTCCGGTCGGTATCCTCCGGATATCCGCCGAGCCGAAATACTATCACCGGTAGGTAGTAGTCACTCTGCTAGGCTCACCGTCTATATACACAGCATCCCTTTCTTGCCCCGGGGTACAATACCGGGTCCACCATGTACCCGCAATCGGCCTAATCCGCCTCATCGAATCGGGTTCAAATGTCACACGTCTCAGAACCGAGAAAACGCATGGTGGACGCACTGAAATATCATATCAAGAGAAACCGGGTTTTTAAAACAACACATAATCTCTTTTGAAATATCCACGGTTCTCAAATACAGAAATCTCATGAAAACAACATATCTCAATGCGTAAAGTAATAGAGCATGATGTATGCGACATATAAAAGAAATGTGAGCATATCGGTGTATCATGCAACATGGAATAGTTTTATGACATATTAAGGGAAAACCGCTCTTTTAAAATGATTCCAGTTTTATAAAATATAACATGCGGTTCCTAATTTTACAATAAAACCAGTTATCTATAAAGGTACAATATGAATATGCGCAAGTGTAGATGTACCAATGTATGCATGCACAGATATGGATATACGAATGTGTATATCCGCAAGTATGGATGTATCAATGTATCTGTGCACCAATATGGATATACGAATAGGTATAACCGCAAGTATAGATGTATCAATGTATATGTCATGATGCAGCAACCCTACTGTGTAGTGACATGGCAATTATCGATGATGAAGTGTGTGAGCCGGTAAATCTGTGTACGTGTAACATACACATCATCGATAATGGTGTAAGTGTACTAGCACAAGTATATGCAATGCAATGGAATAATATGACTGCAGCATAAGGTAAATCATATGCAAATGCTGACGGGTATACGTATCTAATATGACCGAGTCTGGGAATCTATCAATCGGCATCCAGCCTAACAACATCGCGTACGGTATGATCCATCGTACGGCAACCTCTAGTTAAGGGTAAGGATCAATCATCAAGTCAACTCATCACGTACAGAAAATCATCGTACGGCGGCATTAAGCTAATATGGATCCTATCATCGTATAAGACAAATGAGGGTACGGCCTAATAACACATACGGCCTATCATCCATGATTCACAACATTCTATATATATCTATATACCTATGTCCCAGGTCACATCCGCAATAATCTCATATCAGGGGACCGGCAGGGTATAAGTCATCTCGATCGACTCGCATCCGTATACCAACATAACATCATATCATCATATTAGTCTTATATTCTTTCATCGCATTTGTATCACATATCAAATCAAATTCCCATAAACAGTCTATCTCTACTAAGTATCAGTATCTAATCTAACAAACACACCCGAACCACACAATCAGATTTTTAAAGAAGTGAATCGTAGTTTTGAAAATAGGGGTTACGGTGATTTTAAGAAAAAAGATATCATTTGGAAATCCGTAACATCCCTCAAGGTATATTTTTAAAAGACACCCACGACTCTTTTTTTTAGAAAAAGGTATGGTTCGGATAACGCATCTAAATCGACTATCTAGTTCTACAGTACCCTAAACGTCATTATCGCTAAACGTCATCCTATGATAGTAGTAACATATCACTTCTAACTAGACTCTAGTTTCTAATATTATATCTCTAAGTATCCTTTACTATAACCCTAGTTTCCTAATCTAGGTTTTCCAACCATATTCTATAATCAGTTTTCCATCAAACATTGCAGGGGTGCTATACGCCATCTACCCAACTTCCCCCATGGATATAGATCCACCCACCTGGTCTTCGCTCGCCGAAATCGATGACGCCACGCTCCGTCACCTAGGAATCCACGCGAAGGTACCTACAATGACAAACAATCGCAATGCGTGTTAAAATCATGGCGGAAAACCAAAACGATACACGTTTCGCTCATAGGTCAAAACCTATAGCTTTGCGTGCAAAACACGACTAAAAACCCTAGTCGTGGACGTCCAGACACCACACGACTGAAACATAAAACCAAGTACCAAAATCAAGTCAAAACAAAGTCGTAAAACAATGCACCAACTCATGAAAATGGTCCCAGATTTTACCCTAAGCCAAATTGGTCAATTTTGCATATATGGAGGGTCAAATTTACTACAGATAATGCCGTGGAACCAAAATGGAACAATTCTACCCTACTCTGGCCGCAAATTGCAGCCAGATTGAATAAATCTGTGGCCTGGGGTTTGAGTTAGGGGCTCGGGTCTCAGTGGTAGCTTCCTAGGTGCCTACACAACTCCCAGTAATTGCAAAATCATTTCTACTGTCCCGGGGTTGCTCCAGATTCCAAAATACCCACAAATTTCACACATTTATCCGATGTCGGGGTTTCTAATTTCCGTGTTTTGGGTTTCTAAGCTCTGGTCCAGGTCATGAATCGTCTCAAAAGTCTTGTTAATAGCCACAAACATCACCAATTTCCCAAACCCTTCTCTTGGGATTTCAAAGTTCACACTTCCATCACTAAACGACATCTAAACTTAAACAAAAGCTAGGAAATCACAACTACTCTAAAAGGAAAGAGATATACCTCATGGTTACTCCCAAACAAAACCATAGAAATCCTCACTTTGTCAAAATCCTACTTTTCTTGGTTCATAGCGATGAGGGTGATGTGGTGATAATTTTTTTGTGAAAGGGCATAGGGTTTTGGCAAGGCTTTTAGGGCTGATCAAGAGGGTAGAAGATGGAGGGATGTGGAGTTGAGGGAGATGAAGTCGGAAAGGAAAATGATGGGGAAATGGTCAAGGCAGCAGCTCCCCCCTCTCTATCATGACACCCTTTTCACTCTCTTTTCTCACCAAAACACATACACCCAAATAAAACAACACCATGAAATAACATGTAACATGTCATGGTGCACTAGCCATGAAAAGCTGTAGAAATGCGGATTTGGCTTAATCGATTAGTTGTGCACTAATCGGGTTTTTTATCAAAATTGCATATAATAAATTTTAAAAATGCCCAATCCTTTAAATATACTATTAAATGAATAAATCATTTTAATTTCTATTTATTTCATAATTATTGGTATATATTTATTCCCTTTTTTCGAAAACCACAATTTCGCAAATCGGGCATTTTTGGGGAAAATTATTATTTTAATATTAAATTCAAAAAATAATATTTTATATTTTCTAAAATATTACATATACATACTATGATGACTTTAAACCTTACGGACTATGAGGTCCTTAAACTCATTGACTACGATGTCCTTAAACCCAATGGACCGCAATGTCCTTAAAATAAAACGATATCCAAATACTCTTTCGTTGGATCTAAATGATCCCAGAAGCCTGTTGAGTAGATATTAGTCTTAAAATTAGACTAACGTATCCTTAACAAATATTTAAGTTGATCTTAATCTCAAAAGAGGTTAATGAGCCTTAAATCAAACCCAAACCCAAATCTTATAAAATACGGATTTGGACTAATCCCCGCCTTACGGGCGACAACATAAATTAGTCTCCGTATACAATCCACGGGCATCAAAAAAATAAAACAAACACACATGACACGATGTGACCTTCTGGAGCAGGAGAAAGTGGTTACCGCGATGCGGTAACGTAATTAACTGTAGGAGCTTCCGCCTGCAGGGAAGAGCGTCCCCGCAGTCAAAAACCCCTCACAATTAGGGGGAATCTGACGAAGTCTGCTACAACGGCCGCATCTTTCCAAACCTCCGATGCATGGTGCCATAAATTAACCTGGCATCTTCGGAGAGGTGGATGGATAAAACCCAAATAGTATCTGCCCCCAAATTCAGACAAGAAGACCTACGCTGTTTCGTCTCTGTTTTCGGCGGTAAACAGTCCATTGCCCATGACAAGATGGACCATCACATTACTACTCAAGCCCCCGCCTTCCGAGGTCCAATTTCCACCGTCACGGATATTGATATCCGTAAGACAAGGAAAAGGATATTGCGAATGCTAAGTGCCTTGTGTTTGCCTCAGTAGATGGTGAGAACCAGAGGCAGCACGAGAAGATGGACTTAGCTTCCATCTTCCTCCATAACATAGTTTTATATGGAAAGCAATCTTGTATCGCAAGATATAGAGCTCGAATGAATTGCTTCAAGCGAAATTGGCTATCGGGTCATCTGTAGGGGACAACGTCTTTACAAAGACTAGCTATATTGATGAGCTCACAGACCTGGAGACCACGTTGGAGAACATGATGACTTGATTCTACAGTCCCTACCTTTTATTTACACCCTGAAGGAAATGTCACGACCCAAAATAGCACGTGACTGGCCCTTGAATCATATGAAATCTATAGGACCTCACCTAATTCAAGTAAGCTAAAAGCCCAGAAATCTAAACCATTTTTAAAGAAATGAGTGAAGAAAACTTGTTTTAAAGCAAATGGTTTTAATAAATAAGTGGCATTAAACATTTAAAAGCAACGTCATATTTTTCCCGAAAATTTCGGCAGAGTCTCCTTTGTAAATACTAGCCCCAAACGGGTACAACACATGAAATATATATAAATGATGAATAAAGGCATCCCCATGCAGGAGCTAGCTCTTCGCCAATTGGCGGATACAACAACGCAAGACATATAATATACAACGCCGAAGGGCGAGGATCAAAACTCAGAAGAAACCAGAGAAAACCATAATAATACAAGCGCGCGACTCTAAGGTCGAAAGAATATACACACTGGCCTTCGAAGTCTACTAAATATACAAGTCTGGTTGATGGAGTTACTAGATACAACTGAAATAAATACAGATACTATGGTGGTCACGATACAAGTGAACCTACCTACCCAAGCAATCACCCGAAATGAAGTAGTGTGCCACCAAAGCCGTCAAGAAAACCTATACACCAAAACCTGTAAGAAACTGTGGCACAACGGGTGTGAGTTGCCAACTGGTGAGTAGAAAATATCAGCGAGCAGAAAATCGCCTGTATGACTCAATCCTAGGTCATACCATAATGTTCTCATAAAAAATAACTCTGAAACATCTAGACATAAGTGTAATATCAAGTGCTCGTGTCAGTGCCTCAGGTAGCAACATATCACAACTAGGATGTACAAATGCATTATGAATGAAAACATGATACATCTTGCATGAGAAAAACTGTTTTCTTATCTCAGTGAGATTTCTGTGTAAAAATCGAAGTATCATCAATGAAATCAACATAAAATCCGTGTCAAGTATCGACACAAAACATATATCTCAATATCTCAATATATCGCGCTCCGGCAATCCGGACTGGCTCGTATCATCAAATCTCAATATTTCGGGCTCCGCATGATCAGGATCGGCCTGTAACTCCGAATGGTATCCTCCGGATATCCGTTGAGTCTCCATACAATCACCGATCAGTAGTGCTCCCCTGCCGGTCTCAACGCCTTTCTATACGATCTTCTTGCCCTGGGATACCGTACCGGGTCCACTATGCACCCGCAGACGGTCCCTCTACCTCGAATCGGGTGTATGATACCGCTCAAGAACCGAGAAAACTCATGTGGACATCACAAATATCATAATACGAGAAAACCGCAATTTTTATCTTTAGAAATGATAATGAGTTTATAAATCCTTGCGGTTTCTCCAAATCCAAAAATCTCATAGAAAATCCGAATGTCAAACTCGAGAGTAAATAAACAGTAAATTACCAGCATAAAGCCCCATAATATTGCATATCAGTATAAACGTATAAATGCATGAAGTATCTCAGTAATAAATGCAATGTCTAAATTAGCATATGAAAGCAAGCGTACTAGTATTATGTTGAAACTACCAGCTAGAGATTTATACCAATGAAGTAGTGTTTTCTAATGTGTACGTGACATGAAAATTACCGATGGTGATGTGTGTAAGCCGGCAAGTAAGTGTACGTAGAGCATACGCATCATCGGTAACGGTGCTGGTGCCCTGACAACAGGTTTTCATAATAACTAACGAAAACATATTTAAGCATGCAATGCAATGCGAACAGCAAGGATATACGGAAAATGAATAGTAAACGCAACAATAAAGGATATACATTTCTACATACGAGTCATACAGTTTATGGTGTCTGAAATCGCACGAATCGTGGTTTTAGAAAAATAGGGCTACGGTGTCTTTGAGAAAAGATGTATCCTTTGAAAAATCCGTATTACCTTCAACCTGTCTTTTAAAATACTCACGATTCGTTAGTTTTGAAAATAAGTATGACTCGGGAGCAATCTAACATCTACCAGTAAACTACAAGACGAAGCTAAGAGACTCGTCGAAAGGGTAAGGAAATCCATCTAAATCCGAGTCGATATATCTAGTAGTCGGTGATCCCGTCTTGATAGCGTCACGTACGATAAAATATATAATAAGACATCCTCGAGTCAAGAGTGCGGATCAATCATCATATTTATACCTCGTACGGTAAAATCCATCGTGCGACATCCCAAATCAGGGTACAGGTCAAATATCACATTTACCTTATTATTCATCCGGTATCATTATCATTATATCCTGCATTACGGTAACATTCTAAGTCTAGAACATACCAATATCATCAAACAACTATACGTGTGTGAATATAACACATCGCCCAATGATCCGCTATAATATCATGTCGTATCTCATAATACGACCCAAATCACATAATCGATCTCACGGCATCATGCTCGATCATATCGACTTTCCTCCGAGTATCATATACTATCCTCATCATACGTGTATACATATATGTATCTATATAGCAACACATCCACATACATACATACATACATACATATATATATATATATATATATATATACATATATCATATACACCAAAAACATAACACGTGTGTGCATGAGTGTGTGTGTGAACCATTAAACTAGAGTTTCGCAATGAAAGAACTAAACTAAGAACACTAACTTTCAATTACGCTAAACTAACCATGATCTCTTAAAGACTTTCCTCCAAATTATTCACGTACCACTATACGCATAATTATATATATAAATATCACATACTACACTACGAAACTGCGGGGGTGCTATACGCCATCCACCCGATTTCCCCCGTAGATATATATCTACTCACCTTGATCCTTGCTTTCCGAAGTCGATGACGCTCGTTTTACCTTGTCGTCCTCAAGTCCATGCAAAGTAATTACATATCACAAAATACATCGTATCACATCAAAATCCGACTCAAAAACCGACATGACACGCGATATGCTCATAGGCTAGAACCTATAGCCTATGCATGCAAAAACAACCAAACAACCCTCGTTGACGTACAAAAATCAAACGACCAAATCTCATAACTAATATCAAAACCAAGAATTCCAAAATACGGTAGCTATGTTATAAGGTATGTGAGAAACATAACCCAAAACCATCCCAATATACTCCCAGATTTTGGCTCAGAAAATCTGGGACAAAAATAAAAATACAATAGCTATGTTATAAGGTATGTGAGCTACATCCAAAACCCCAGCACCAAAACTGCTATAGTAACCGACCAAAGTGGCTACAGTAACCGTCGAGGCTAAACCCACCTTGGAATTTGGGCTTCTTCTTCTCGTGGTGGTCTCCTATTGGTCTAACTAGGTTAATGTATATTTTTAATTATTTTATAAAATTCCCGGGTTGCTCCAGATTCCCTGTAGACCTTCAAAATATCACAAAACCGACACAGAAAGTTTAAATTTCAAGTTTTAGGGTTAGTCACTGGTTTTATCTGGATTTTTAACATTTAAGGGCGGTTTGTAGTCACCAATTACCCTCAATACACAATCACAATACCACCATAAAGCTCAACATGGAATTTTCCGACATCACTAAACCACACTTAATTGCTTCTAAACTAATATGGATGCTAAAGGAAATGAATAACTATACTAATGGTGAAAGGAATACCTCATTTGGCAACTGAAGAAAATTCTTGAGTTGCCCCAAGTGCTCAAAATCCCAACTTTCTTGGTCTCCCATGCTTATAGTGAGCTTGCGCACATTTTTTGTGAAGGGGATGCAAGGTTTTGATGTAGAAATAGGGTGTTTTGAGGAGGTAGAGATGGTGGAGGGGGAGAGGGCAGCCATGGAGGAGGAAGAGGGGGGAATGGTGAAGGAAAAATGAAGGAGGAAATGACCAAGGTCAAAGAAGACCCCTCACCTCTCTCTCTCTCTCTCTTGCCCATACCCCTCACCATGCCATAATTCTTTATTCCTTTTTCTTTTCTTTTTAAAACTCCAACAAAGCAAAATTAAAATAACAATGAAATGGTACTTGGTTTTCAAAAAAATAAAAAGGAATGTAACAAGTATTATGCAACATATCATGTTGCATGTCATGCATCATATATAATGAAAAATTAATAACACTAATCAAGTTTAGTAATATCCCATATACAATTAACTTTATAAAAATTTATAAAGTGTTTAAAGCATATAATATTCTTTCAAAATAAACATTCAAATATATTTCCAATATTTCCTAATTTATCGGTATATAATTATGCTATATCATTAAACCAATCTCCACACATTAAAATATTTATTATTCAATTGTATAAATTCCTAAAAATAATATATTGATTTTCAGAAATATTTCATTCTTCCCCCTTAAATAAATTCGGTCCCGGAATTTAAATTTAAATCCCTCAAATACTAAAACATTTCAGTAAAATGATCAAGACGTTGGGGCTCCGAAATCATAAATACATAAAACATATCGTAGTGCAATGCATGCGCCTGAAAAACGAGTATATAACTCAAAATCAACACACCGTCAAGCATCACGCAATCATCGGAGTTATGGGGAAGATACCAATGTCAAAGTACAATACGAAAACGAACATGATTTACATCAAAACTATAACATGTACATAACACGCATCGTTGTAAATTCGTCAAAACATCTGAAAAGAAATGCATGCCAAACCTTTTTTTTCTAAATCACCGTGCGATGTGCGTACCACGGCACAAGTAGCGGACGTTTATTGTAAGAAAATAACTCTATATACATATACATACATACATACATACATATATATATATATATATATATATATATATCTTTTGTTTAAGATACGTCCCGCCGTTTTGAAAATAATTTAGAAGAGTTCCTTTTGTAAAATGTTTCGTGTTATCTCGGACACGTAGGTAAATACTGAGAATATAGCTCCTTTTTGGAATCGCTTCGATAACTATCGATGCATTCAAAAATATATTCAGGTACTGTCCTCTGACTAGTCCTGCTCGGTTACTATACCAAATAGTAAATATCATAACACATACTGCTCCAATGAAAACCAATCCTAAAATGTGTATAAAGATGCCACGTGCATTTGGTGCGCACAGAAATTGAAATCAATGAATGTGCCATACATGTGCACAGAAACAAAAATCTAAGTGCAACGAGTGTGCACGAAAACACCTGTCAAAGGCAACGGGTGTGCCTGACAGAAATATCAGGTGCATCTGATATGCACGAAGAATCCCGATTTAGTGAAACTGGTGTGAACCAAAATCTCATCAAGCGCGTCAAGTATGCACAAGAATTCAAATCAAGTGCACAAGGTGCACGGAAATAAATATCGAATATTGCAATCGACGGTATACAACACATTTCAGTCCAAATCAGGTATACCGTGGTATAAAATCACACAACTACGTGCATCAGCGTGCACAAAATCGAATCAATGTACTAAAAGTGCATGAAAATTACACCGAAGGCACAATTCAAATCACATGCACACCATAGGCATGAAATCAAAATCAACGTCTCGAATGACATCAAATTGAAGTCGAGTGCAACTGTGGTGCACAAATCTCAATCATGCAAATAAATTGCCCAAAACACCGAAATCCAAAATGACGAACATATGATATACGAATCACCAAATCGCAAATCGTAAACACTTTCGTCGATGTGTGCTTCTTTCAAAGTCGAGAAGGTGTCGGTGCAACCAAAGCTAGCATAGCAAGATATCTACTTGCCTCCTGTTCCTGGTCCGGCGCCATTGTGCCCTTAGGCTGTCGTCTTTCACTGCGAATTTTCAGTTACATAACTCCTCGGCTTAACGGACTAATATGGAATGATGACGGAAACAGTTCTGCTCTGGCACATACTCTAAAGATCTCTGGCCAACTACCATGGTCACTCATAACATGTCTCGTCGATGCTGCTAAATTCTGGCTTACTGGGTGTGCGTAATACGACCGATCCTGGGTCCAAGTCATCTCGTTTAGTATCTCCAAAAAGATCTTGTTGGGGTCTCTCCCAATCTTGTTTCTGCTGAACTGCCTGGAAGTTATCACCCTTTACTAAATCTATTTCTTGTTCCGGAACGGCTGCATACTCATCACGACTCATTCAGGAAGATATATCCATATTCAACGCCTCTACATGTGTATCACATCTCTGATGTCAATAGAGTGGAACGTCATCTCATCAAAGTCTCATACGAAGCTCTTACTCCACTTTTCACTAATGTTGACTAATTCGGACTTGTCTCTTCGTAGCTGTATGGACTGCGCTACAATGGCTATACTGATACCTAGAGTCTCCCAAGTAATGTATCCTATCACATGATATCCGGACGACGTCGAAGTTTTCGATCAATTCGTCAAAGTCCCATAATTCCCCGAGAGATCAGCTCGTGTGTACAGTTTAATAATATTAAGTACATGCCACAGTACCTATGGACCAGCCACAGAAGGGCAAACCCAAGACTCATTAATGGCACCGCGGAACTGCCGCAAGCCTAAGGTTCAAAAGCATTTCCATGGTCATTATGTCGAGTTAGGGTTTCATTCTTCTAGAGGGTCCACATAATTACTTGCATGTTTTTTCGAATATCTTAAATTTGGAAAAATGGGTTTCTGACATTCGATCGTTTCCTGTCGACTCTCAACGTGCCTGAGTGAAATCTTCTTTAGCTGAAATCAATCAATCTGATGACCTCGCATCGGGGTGTGCAAACTGTTGGAGATAGTGCCCTCAGAGTCAATTATTGGATCACAGGTACGTGATTGCAATGATTGAGGGAGGACCTATCCCCGTAGGAAGTCTTACTCTAGATGATAGTATGCTATCTGGTTTATCTTTATCATCGTGTACTGCTTAGGTGACCTGACAAGTCGCTATTACACGTTGATAGAGCCCTTAGGATTCTTGCTTGACCACCAGCAGTATGAGGGCGATCATATAAGTGGGAGCTGGGGTCTATAAGCATATCCTTAAAAGGTCCCTGGTCGTGCGAGTTTCGAGACAGGGCATCGATACTCCAGAGTAGACTTGTGTATACAGTCGAGACCCCGACGAGGGGCGGTGGCCGGTCTCACAAGCCATTGGTGTCAGTTGGATCACCTAAGATGTATACAGGTGCTCATTGGGTTATGAGAACACCGGACAGGACTCGCCGGGAACATGCTAGTTGGTCTTATACCAGACGTCAGATAGCAGTTCCTAGGTGACATGTGTACAGGTTAGTTCATCGACCTGAGGATCGTCATTTGTCTCGTGTGAGTTCCCACTGTACTTTGATTACTACCCTACCACGCTCAAAGGAGACGTGCAAACAGGTTATAGTTGGGTACAGTCCCGAGCCACATGGAGGCAGTGAGCGTATCTTCAGGGGTTCGTCTCTCCCGGTATTGGGGGTGAGGTCGCGCTGTGTCTAGGAGAGCCATTACACGAAGCCCTCGGCCGAGGCAGGAGATTTACTGGTAGGTATTCCAGTAGTATCTCAGGGTGTTCTGGGCTACACTCCGACACGACTTGTACCGCTTTTGGGGGTCTGACTTTTACCAACCCCCTAGGCCCGCCATGCGATGCTCATAGACGAACGGACCGGACTGTTCGGATATTGTCACTGACAGGCTCAGTAGGGTGTCAGGATGAGTTCGCTCATCGACGTCCCTTTTGGTCAATACCTGGTAGCCCGTTATGTATTGGCTTATACCTCTGACGTGCTAGTGGTTAAATCCACAACCAAGGTGTTGACGAGTCTTTAGAGTCCCCCACATTCAGTTACTCCAGCTTTCGGGCGAAAAGCTGTAGAGGCGGTATGGAGATATCGCAAGGTCCGATCAGATACGTGCGGTATTGCACGGATCAGGATC
The DNA here is from genome assembly GCA_030015575.1 of Agapanthus africanus. Lineage (NCBI taxonomy): Eukaryota > Viridiplantae > Streptophyta > Magnoliopsida > Asparagales > Amaryllidaceae > Agapanthus > Agapanthus africanus. The sequence continues at coordinate 240,837,114 of CM057343.1, read as the reverse complement.
GGACAGTTCGTACTAGAGGCCGTATGGATATATGGCAGGGTTCGATCAGATACGTGCGGTATTGCACGGATCAGGATCGGACGGATATTACTAACCGGTTTTGGTTTAAGCCTGATCCTAGTATAGTACAGTGTAGACTTTGTCTCATTGCATTTGTATTTCGGTCGGAATACAAATGCGGGTGTGTATACACAGTATCGGGGTTTTCCTGTAATTTATTACGGGACCATTTTTCTGGAGTTGCCAGTTTGCTTTCCGTTTCGGCCATTTTCTTTGTATCGTTCAATGGCCGAAGATTGGTGGAGGAGGGCTTATTTGCATTTGTGCAATAAGCTTTTGTGGAGGGGGTCTTTGCATATTCTTATATCATGATAATTCCTCCACCATTTGACTTCTCCTTCTCATCATGGCTAGTCTTGTAGTGTCATGATGGCATGACTTTTGTGGACATGATTGTTGATGATAGTTGTGGTTGAGTGTGGATGTTTTTATCATGTTCCTTCATGATTTCATTTTTGATTCCCTCTTGCATTATTGATCAAGCCACTCACTCCCTCATTGCTCTCACTCTCATTCTCTCCATTCCATGGTGATGGCCGGCCACATAGAGGGAGGGGGGCTGTCCCAATTTGTTGGGGTGGGATTTTTGTTCTTCTAGCTTTGTAAAATCCCACATGTTCCATCTCCACAAGCTGATATCATTTCCTCCACCATATGGCAATTCCTACAACCCCAAAATGAGACTTGAGCACTACACATTCTACAGCAAATTTTGGACACGTCGACTAGCCAGCTTCGTGCCCGAGTTGCCTCGGTATTGAGGTGGGTGCCCGTAAAAGATGCAGACGATGTGGTGCCCTTCCGGCAAGGAGGCGACGACCGGAGTTTCCGCAGGAGATCGGGACGACGACGAGAAGACCGGAGGACTCGGATCAGTCGGTATATCTCTAACCCATCTTGTAGTTAGCTAGGACTAGTTAATGGTTCGATCCGGGTTTTTAGTGCGCGGTGGTGCTGGTTTGCTAGTTTGCAATATTTAAAGTTTTTCGCTTCCGCATTTTTGGCGTCGGATTGACGGCCGGGGCGCCGCCGTGCACTTACAGTGGTATCAGAGCCTCGCCATTAACATAATCTAGCTTTGTCTAATGTGTTTTACATTTCCGATCGTACAAAATTCCAAAAACCCGCGTTTTCTTCACATCAGTTTTCTGTCGAATTTTTTCTGGCTCGAAATTTTTTTCAGGTTGTAGAAAAGTGATGTACTGAAAGTCCTAAGAATTCTGGAGAAATTCGACACATTGAGCTTTCAAGGGGAGCGCGGAACCGCGGCCAAACCCTACTTGGGGCCGCGGTTCCGCCGCGGTATGGAGAGATCGATGCGTCAAATTTTTCCAGTGGGCTTCTAGGGTGAAAATAGGGTTTCTGGAATAATATTTTTGGGCCCAGAATTTCTTGATGTGCTACAGTAGTACTTGGGGGCCCACTTGGTAAATTTGATCGATCGGATATTTTAAACACATTATTTCACAGTATTTACATTATATCTGCGACCGTGAATGTCACTTGATCGGTAAATCCTGTCTAACTGCTATAGCCCGGTTAGACGGATTTGCGAACGTGACTTTCACGTTGATGTTCTGTGATTTTGCTGTGATGTTGCGGATCGGTCGTGGGGGATAGCCTGGATGCAATGCTAGTACAGTTTTGTTGTATTATGTACATTTGATATTGCGGGGTGAGCGTCCGACATGTGGACTGCCGTCACTGCCTGTTTGTATTATTATTTTGGGGCACGACCAGGTTGCGGTCGATGTACCCGTTGTATGTATATTTTACTTTCTGTACTAGGATTGCCCCGCGGAGGGGTGCACGGGTAGCCAGGTTCTAGAGGGAAACAAGCCCGCATCTCATGGCATTGAGACGGAGTGGGCTTTACTCTAGAATTGGCGGGCTATTCGCCGCACTCGTAGGGGGTACGGGTTGACCCAGGAGGGGTGCCCAAGTTACCGGATTCCGTGAAGTGCTGTGTGGTCCATTCACGGAGCTGAAGGGGGCTGCCTCGCTTAAGGTTTCGGCGGGTAACTTGCCGCGCCCGTAGGGGTCTAGGATTTCATTGCACAGGCTATCCACACGACCAGGGGAACGTCGGGTTTCAGCGGCTCTGTGAAACCCGAGGATCCCAGATATCTGTATTGTTCTGTGATGCTGTACATTTCTGTGATGTTGCTTTTTATCACGCCTTGAGCGAATATAATATATTGGTATATATATTAGTAGATGTTGTATATGTTTTGCATCCGCGCTAGTCCAGTCCCCGCTCTGTCGTTAGTTAGCTAACCTAACGGGTAATGACGGGACCCAGTGGCGAATACGGATGGCATATACGTACGTCATATTATTTTCGTTCTTTGTGGTGTGATCAATTGATAGGAATGCATTGATTCGGATCAATGCAAGTTAAAAACAAACCTAATCTGATGTTGTTGGAACACTTTTCAAAAAGCTGTTATTGCAAGGACGTTCACTTTTGTTTTGCATCGTGGTATTCAGTTGGAATATCCTGCTCCTCAGTCGACGAGGCAAGGGCCGAGATCCCTTCACCGGGAGTGACCCCTTGGACAAAATGTTTGCGTCAGGGCATTAACTTCATTATAGCCGATTACTTTTGCTTTGCACCGTGGTATTCAGTTGGAATATCCTGCACCTCATTCTATGGGGAAAGAGCCGAGATCCCTTCACCAGGAGTGACCTCTTTAGCAAAGGTTTTCGTCACTATATTTTTTAAAAAGCTATCCGTTCCTTCGACGATATCAAGTTCATTACGTTAATGGTTTTCGCCAGAAACCATTCGTAGCCCTCCATCATTTCAGTTAAATATTCGGTAGTATTCAAGCTATGTATTTTGACCTCACGCCAAGGCATAGTGTTTGGCAGCTGCCGGGTATTTATCTGTTGCATAGATAGATGCGTTGGTTTGGGACAGTCGTACTACTATTTTGGCCTACGTCAAGGGTATGTACGGGTGGATTCAAATTAACCTGGACAATGATGGGTAGGACTTGACATGTGACTTATGATATTTTGACCTCACGCCAAGGTCATAAGAGCATGGGGCAAAAATCACATCGGGAGTTTCAAAAGAACTGAAACTTGCCAGATATGCGCATACCTTCTGGAGTTTGATGATGTGAGCGGATTCCGTCACGTTATCATGCGATGATAGTTGGATCCCGATTCCCACTGATGAGTTAGTTTACTCCTCGGGTGACCCCGACTAATTCTTCTTTCAGGTTTGGAAGAGAATTTGAGGTTACAGTGGGAGGTTTCAAGATTAGATAAATTGGTAACCATTCTGATCTAGGTTAGAGTGCACGCTGAGTGTTTCTTTTCTCTCTCTCTTTGGCAGCGACCATTGACCCGACCCTAAGACTATGACTCAGTGACCAAGTTGACCGAACATTCTTAAACACTGGCTTTTGGATTGTCAGAGTTGCAAACCTCATTGCCACTCCTACTTTTACCCTTTTCTCCAGGACACCCCGTAATACTATGAACGTCCACTTCCATTGGACAAAACCATCGTATGGTTATATACGAACTCGAAGGAATTTATTCGAGGATGGTTTCCGGTTCTGGAGAAAACGGATATGATTATTCAGTTGTCTTTTCCTTTTACCTTCTCTCAGGTTGCGAGTACTCCTTGGTTTAGGAGATAGTACACCTATTACGCAAATTGGATAGTCTTCTTCCAAACCATAGGCAGGTGCCGACCGGTAGGGAATGAAGAAAACCAATTAGCCTAACAGTGGTATACAGAAGGTATTAAGTAAAGACATATCAAGGGATTAGTAAGAGGGCGAAGTAAATTGTGACTGCTATTCATGACCAACCCAGGTATTTCATTACCACTCCCAAATCACCTTTGTATTTCTCCAGGACACTCCGTATCACTACGAAGATCCACAGTTTATTGGATATTCCATCGTATGGTTATATACGAACTCGAAAGGAACTTGTTCCAGTTCGGGGATGGATTCGGATTCAGGAGAAATAGGAATAAGATTTATTCAGGTGTCTTTTATCTTCACCTTCTCTCGCATTGCGAGTGCTCCTAGGATTAGGACAGTACACCCATTACGCTTATTGGATAGTCTTCTTCCAAACCATAGGCTGGTGCCGAACGGTAGGGAAGGAAGAAAACCATTTGGCCTAAAGGGGTGTGCAGAAGGTAATGACTAAAGACATAAAAAGGGATTTGGAGAGGTGACAGAGATTTATACGGTTACAGTCGTGAATCTAGAAGAGGCATTACTAGGAATACCGGGATCCCCATCGAAACATTTCAATGTTTCAGTTTCACTGTGTATTGTTAGAGGAAAACTGATTTCCCAGTTAGACACTTGCTCCAGGGTATGTATTTACCAGGTATGATTCTCACATCTGTATGGTCTTACAGATGATGAGTGGGAGTAAGTTATTGGGAATTAGGTGATTCTCTTCATTATATCGAGATTCGTTGTAATCGGTGATATTTGAGGAAGTCACCTGGGTTGTTTGCCAGACGGCAAATATTTGGTTTTGAATATCCGCTGTTGTGCACCAATTTCAAATTGATATATCTGTACGTCTATTTTCATAGAGTGAGATATACCTTTTGAAATTATGTCTATGACATTTACCTATATCAGTGGATGGTTAGGTAAGGAGCATTAAACAGCGGTGTAATTCTTCTTAACCATAAGTACAGTTTTCAACCTACGACACACAGTGAATGAGTTATTAGACTCAAAGGACTTATACAGGGTATTGTATGTTGTCCAGGGTCCATCAGGACAGAGGGGTTGGTCCTCGTACTATATTCGGTTTACTTATAACTTCTCTAGTTTTTAGACAGGTGTTTCGTGGAAACACAGGGTCCGAATTTTGAGAAGTTTTAGGTATTTGAATAGAGTAGAGAACCAGGTGTAGCAAGTATCGGGATTCTTCAAAGTGATCGAATATGTAGATACTTGTATATGGTATTCAGTTGATAGTAATGGTTAAGAGAACTTGCTTCTCTTTCAGGTTACTCATAATTGGAAGTATTCCTAAGTTGAGTAACGCTGAACGGCCTCTTTCCATTTAGTTGACATGCACTGGGGACAGCTGCATGATTAGAATCTGGTTCAATTAAATCTGTGCCTCTGGTTCTATATTGGATATAGAACAGTTCATATCTTAACGTTGTTATGGTACGGGGAGTTGTCTGGTTTATGATTAAAACCAGACTCTGGATAACTCAAGGCACGTTTCTGTAATGGCTGTTTGTGGGTTGACCCAGGCTATGACGAGGGTTGACTTTCTACCATCTGGATGAACAATAGCGATATTGTTCTAGACTCGCCACAGTTTTATTAAAAATGGATTTTTTCAGAAAACAGTAGCGGGAGTATGGTAGAACTAGAAGTGATTCCAGAACCGCAAACGATTACTGAAGATTTGATAAGGAACCTAAAGATTCATTCTGGTTTGACATTCCATTGGCCACTCCGCAGATACGGTGGGTAACCTCAGGCACCCAAGAGGTACTCCGGTAGCCTCAAGGACGGTGACATGGAGGTTCTTGTTTACCCAGACTTGCCATTGCTGTTGTTCCAGGCTGCGAGACCCGACAGGAGGATGAGTATAGCGTCGTTCTAAACTTGCTTTAGAAATGTACGTGTATATGACTCTGCCAGAGGGTTGTCGTAGTCAGTGGGAGCAGCGGATGCATTGGTGGACAGGTTGCTTATGTCTATTTATAGACTAAAATATAGCGGAGATAGATCATTAATTTCTGATGTGACAGTCATAGGTTTGACTTCATCAGAATAGGGGATGGATCTGTTGAGAAGGTAGTAGGGTGTGACGTCATGGTATTTCGATGACATACACAGAGTAGGATGTGATATTCCTATACTACGATCGGTTATACTTTGGTCGTCACACAGTAGTTTCTCCACATAGGACTTGTACATTATATCAGACATACTGGTCACTAGATCTATGGTTTTAGATCTAGATTTGGGTGGTTTCCCAATCAGGGTACATAGACAGCATTCTATGAGTATTTAGAATGGACGACTCCTGGCACGGTAGTGTACCTGCAGGTGATGGAGTCACCCTCTCTAAAGGTGTCTTACAGACTAAAGGGGAGAGGGATGTGCATGATTGGAAGATCACTTGCTTAGGCAATTGAGTCAATCATGAGATGTCAAGTACCACACCAGATGTTGTTCTTGCACTACATGCAATAAGTTGATATTGATCCAATCCTGGAGAAACAATCGGAACCAGCTTTAGAACACAAGTGGATGTTCTAGGGATATGATAACGACAGCCTTTTTCGGAAGACAGTTATCATTCCAGGCTTCCAAGGTGACCTGGACGACAGGGTGGTCGTCAGAGTTATAGTTTTCCCTCTGACGAGGGGCAGTATTTTGGACAGGTGGTCCAAGGCAATACTGAGGGAGGCATGGCGCAGGATACCGATTAAGTTCAGTTGACGATACAGTCTAAGAAGTTTGTATTTGGAGTTCATTTATGAGCTAGGTCCCATCAAACATCCAGACACATTCTAAGACAGGTATTGCTCATTTCGGGAGATGGCTTTCTCCACGAACATGAGATTTAGAGAGACATAGAAAGAAACATCAAAGCGGATCCACTCACTGAGGCTATTCCTCGAACGCATTAGTTTCGCAAACGAGCTTTGTGAGACTAACTAGTAGAGGAGTTGGGTGTTCGGTATCACACGGGCTGTGAGTATGCGAAATCGCAATAATTAGCCTTGAGTGCAAGTGGGAGATTGTTGGAGATAGTGCCCTCAGAGTCAATTATTGGATCACAGGTACGTGATTGCAATGATTGAGGGAGGACCTATCCCGGTAGGACAGTCTTACTCGAGATGATAGTATGCTATCTGGTTTATCTTTATCATCATGTACTGCTTAGGTGACCTGACAGGTCGCTATTACACGTTGATAGAGCCCCAAGGATTCTTGCTTGACCACCAGCAGTATGAGGACGATCATATAAGTGGAAGCTGGGGTCTATAAGCATATCCTTAAAAGGTCCCTGGTCGTGAGAGTTTCGAGACAGGGCATTGATACTCCAGAGTAGACTAGTGTATACAGTCGAGACCCCGACGAGGGGCGGTGGCCGGTCTCACAAGCCATTGGTGTCAGTTGGATCACCTAAGATGTATACAGGTGCTCATTGGGTTATGAGTACACCGGACAGGACTCGCCGGGAACATGCTAGTTGGTCTTATACCATACGTCAGATAGCAGTTCCCAGGTGACATGTGTACAGGTTAGTTCATCGACCTGAGGATCGTCATTTGTCTCGTGTGAGTTCCCACTGTACTTTGATTACTACCCTACCACTCTCAAAGGAGACGTGCAAACATGTTTTAGTTGGGTACAGTCCCGAGCCACATGGAGGCAGTGAGTGTATCTTCAGGGGTTCGTCTCTCCCGGTATTGGGGGTGAGGTCGCGCTGTGTCTAGGAGAGCCATTACGCGAAGCCCTCGGCCGAGGCATGAGATTTTCTGGTAGGTATTCCAGTAGTATCTCAGGGTGTTCTGGGCTACACTCCGACACGACTTGTACCGCTTTTGGGGGTCTGACTTTTACTAACCCCCTAGGCCCGCCATGCGATGCTCATAGACGAACGGACCGGACTGTACGGATATTGTCACTGACAGGCTCAGTAGGGTGTCAGGATGAGTTCGCTCATCGATGTCCCTTTTGGTCAATACCTGGTAGCCCGTTACGTATTGGCTTATACCTCTGACGTGCTAGTGTTTAAATCCACAACCAAGGTGTTGACGAGTCTTTAGAGTCCCCCACATTCAGTTACTCCAGCTTTCGGGCGAAAAGCTGTAGAGGCCGTATGGAGATATGGCAAGGTCCGATTAGATACGTGCGGTATTGCACGGATCAGGATCGGACAGTTCGTACTAGAGGCCGTATGGATATATGGCAGGGTTCGATCAGATACGTGCGGTATTGCACGGATCAGGATCGGACGGATATTACCAGCCGGTTTTGGTTTAAGCCGGATCCTAGTATAGTACAGTGTAGACTTTGTCTCATTGCATTTGTATTTCGGTCGGAATACAAATGCGGGTGTGTATACACAGTATCGGGGTTTTCTTGTAATTTATTACGGGACCAGTTTTCTAGAGTTGCCAGTTTGCTTTCCGTTTCGGCCATTTTCTTTGTATCCTTCAATGGCTGAAGATTGGTGGAGGAGGGCTTATTTGCATTTGTGCAAATAAGCTTTTGTGGAGGGGGTCTTTGCATATTCTTGTATCATGATAATTCCTCCACCATTTGACTTCTCCTTCTCATCATGGCTAGTCTTGTAGTGTCATGATGGCATGACTTTTGTGGACATTATTGTTGATGATTGTTGTGGTTGAGTGTGGATGTTTTTATCATGTTCCTTCATGATTTCATTTTTGATTCCCTCTTGCATTATTGATCAAGCCACTCACTCCCTCATTGCTCTCACTCTCATTCTCTCCATTCCATTGTGATGGCCGGCGACATAGAGGGAGGGGGGCTGTCCCAATTTGTTGGGGTTGGATTTTTGTTCTTCTAGCTTTGTAAAATCCCACATGTTCCATCTCCACAAGCTGATATCATTTCCTCCACCATATGGCAATTCCTACAACCCCAAAATGAGACTTGAGCACTACACATTCTACAGCAAATCTTGGGCACGTCAACTAGCCAGCTTCGAGCCCGAGTTGCCTCGGTATTGAGGTGGGAGCCCGTAAAAGATGCAGACGATGTGGTGCCCTTCCGGCAAAGAGGCGACGACCGGAGTTTCCGCAGGAGATCAGGACGACGACGAGAAGACCGGAGGACTCGGATCAGTCGGTATATCTCTAACCCATCTTGTAGTTAGCTAGGACTAGTTAATGGTTCGATCCGGGTTTTTAGTGCGCGGTGGTGCCGGTTTGCTAGTTTGCAATATTTAAAGTTTTTCGCTTCCGCATTTTTGGCGTTGGATTGACTGTCGGGGCGCCGCCGTGCACTTACACAAACGAACCACTTGTCCTAGTCATTCATCAATAGGTGACTAGCGATCTTCTATCATATCTCTAAGTACAACTCATGCTGCTTAACTTCAAACATCTGGGGCAATATCTTATCGTTCGCAGCAACAGCCGGCTTATTCGTCCGCACGTTGCACAATGCCTCAATCATCAAGAATAGACGATACATTAACGGTCATCCATTCTAGCCGGCCTGTAGCAGTGGCCCAATCCTCTGGTGCTGATCTGCACGTTCGAGAAATTTTAGTAAAAGCAATCCATCAAACGCTCCTGGTGTGAAAAACACAATAAAACGACACATCTATGCAATCGTGTGTCACCGAAATTATGCCCTGGTCAGTTCTCGTCCAAGACGAGCTCATGTTGACCGCAACTCTCCCTGCCAAAGCAATCGTAGTAACTAAACCCACAAACCGATTTCAATGAGGATAGATCATAGGAATGAATATAATACTGTGTAAAGAAATGCACATCCTAAGGCTTCTTAAGCGGGGTTGCATATCATAAGTATGCCGCGGAACATACACACGGTACGTCACTCTACTTAAGTCAACTACTCCATCAACCAAGGTCAACCCATTAGATGAACGTTTGGGTCTAATACCCTATCGACCAAGTCTAAGTCCCGTAAGGTCAAGCCTAGGTTCAGAATATAAATATACGCCGTAGACTCCGCATAATCAAACATAGACTCAACCAAGGTTAAACCTAGCGCTCTGATACCAAGTTTGTCATGACCCGAAATAGTACATGACTGGCCCTTGCATCATGTGAAGTGTATAGGACCCCCACCTAATTCAAGTAAGCCAAAAGCCCAGAAATCTAAACCATTTTTAATGAAATGAGTGAAGAAAACTTGTTTTAATGCAAGTGGTATTAATAAATAAGTGGCATTAAACATTTAAAGCAACGTCATATTTTTCCCGAAAATTTCGGCAGAGTCTCCTTTGTAAATACTGGCCCCAAACGGGTACAACACATGAAATATATATAAATGATGAATAAAGGCATCCCCATGCATGAGCTAGCTCTTCGCCAATTGGCGGATACAACCACGCAAGACATATAATATACAGCGCCGAAGGGCGAGGATCAAAACTCAGAAGAAACAAGAGAAAACCAAAATAATACAAGCGCGCGACTCTAAGGTCGAAAGAATATACACACTGGTCTTCTAAGTCTACTAAATATACAAGTCAGGCTGATGGAGTTACTAGATACAACTGAAATAAATACAGATACTATGGTGGTCACGATACAAATGAACCCACCTACCCAAGCAATCACCCGAAATAAAGTAGTGTGCCACCAAAGTTGTCAAGGAAACCTGTACGGCAAAACCTGCAGGAAATTGTGGCACAACGGGGGTGAGTTACCAACTCATGAGTAGAAAATATCACTGAGCTGAAATCACATGTATGACTCTATCCTAGGTCATACCATAATATAATAATAAAAAATAACTCTGAAACATTTACACATAAGTGTAATATCAAGTGCCCGTGTCAGTGCTTCAGGTAGCAATATATCACAACTATGATGTACAAATGCGTTATGAATGAAAACAGGATACATCTTGCATGAGAAAAAATGTTTTCTTATCTCAGTGAGATTTCTGTGTAAAAATCGAAGTATCATCAATGAAATCAACATAGAATCTGTGTCAAGCATCGACACAAAACATATATCTCAATATCTCACTATCTCGGGCTCCGGCAATCCGGACTGGCCCGTATCATCAAATCTCAATATCTCAGGCTCCGCATATCAGGATCGGCCCGTAACTCTAAACGGTATCCTCCGGATATCCATCGAGTCTCCAAACAATCACCAGTCAGTAGTGCTCCCCTGCCGGGCTCAACGCCTTTCTATACGATCTTCTTGCCCCGGGGTACCGCACCGGGTCCACCATGCACCCGCAGATAGTCCCTCCCCTATCTCGAATCGGGTGTATGATACCTCTCAAGAATCGAGAAAACTCATGGTGGACATCACAAATATCATAACACGTGAAAACTACAATTTCTAGCTTTAGAAATGATAATGAGGTTATAAATCCTTGCGGTTTCTCCAAATCCAGAAATCCCATGGAAAACATGAAACTCAAACTCCAGAGTAAATAAATAGTAAATTACAGAATAAAGCCCCATAATATTGTTGGATATAGTGCCCTCAAAGTCAATTATTGGATCGCAGGTACGTGATTGCAATGATTGAGGGAGGACCTATACCGGTAGGACAGTCTTACTCGAGATGATAGTATGCTATCTGGTTTGCCTTTATCATCGTGTACAGCTTTAGGTTACTATTCACTATTACATGTTGATAGAGACTTTAGGATCCTGCTTGACGACCAACGGTATAATGGTGATCATATACGTGAGAGTTGGGTAGTTTATAAGCAAATCCTTAAAAGTGGTCCCTAGTCGTAGGAGTTTCGAGACAGGGCATGGATACTCTAGAGTAGACTAGTGTATACAGTCGAGACCCCGACGAGGGGCGATGGCCGGTCTCACAAGCCACTGGTGTCAGTTGGATCACCTAAGCTGTATACAGGTGCTCATTGGGTTATGAGTACACCGGACAGGAATCACCGGGAACCAGCTAGTTGGAATTATACCTAGCGTCAGATAGCAGTTCCCTGGTGACAAGTGTACAGGTTAGTTCATCGACCTGAGGTCGTCATTTGTCTCGTGTGAGTTTCCACTGTGCTTTGATTACTACCCTACTACGGCTTAAAGGAGTCATGCAAACAGGTTTTAGTTGGGTACAGTCCCGAGCCACATGGAAGCAAGTGAGCGGATCGGCAGGGGATTCGTCGGTCCCGGTATTGGGGGTGAGATCGTGCTATGTCTAGGAGAGCCATTACACCAAGTACTTGGCCAAGGCAGGTGAGAATTAGTGGTAAGTATTCCAGTAGTTTCTCAGGGTGTTCAGGGCTACTCTCCGACACAACTTATACTGCTATTGGGGGTCTGACGTTACCAGCCCTCTAGGCCCGATATGCGATGCTCATAGACGAACGAACCGGACTGTATGTATATTGTCACTGATAGGCTCAGTAGGGTTCCAAGATGAGTTCGCTCATCAGGCTTCCCTTTCGGTCAGTACATGGGCAGCCGTTACGCACAGCTAGTGCCCCTGACGTGTTTGTGGTTAAACCCACTGCTAGGGTAATGACGAGTCTTTAGAGTCCCCCACAGATAGTTTCCCAAGTTCGGGCGAAACGTTGTAGAGGCCGTATGGTTTTATGGCAGGGTTCGAAAATGCACGTGCACTTGTGCACGTGTCATATTTCGGGCAGATAATACTGGTAGGCTTTGGTTTAAGACGGATCCAAGTATTATATGGAGTCGGAATATTTTAGTCTCTCGTATTCGTATTCGGTCGGAATACGGATACAGGTATGTATATACAAGTGATGGGTATTCTCGTAATCCGTTATGAGAATACTTTAGAAGATGCATTTCTTTTTAAATTAATCATTTTGGTTTAAATGATTAATGGAAATTGTGACTCATGGTTATGACTCATCAATTCTAGAATGTTCACTAATGACTCATGTAATGAGTCATCTAGTGAGTCATTAAAGAGTTAATGAGTTTTGTTTTGTGGATAGATATTTTGAGGAGATATTTTTATAAGATATTTTCCTTTGGTTTTGAATATATAACCTCATATATCTATTGACAAGAGGAGAACAAGATAACACAAGTTTATGAGCTTAGTTTTCTTTTGGCTCACAAGTGTTTCTTGAGTTCACAATTTCCAATCCTAAGCATCTTCTTTAACCTCCACCCTATCCCTCTCATGTGATGAGAACCCTAGGGTGTTTAAGATAAAGTATTCTACTCAATCTTTACTTCATCTTGGTCATCTCTTTTAGCAGACTTGATGACCGAGTTGCCTCAGTATAGAGGCGGGAGCCCGTTTAATGATCCGTTGACGTGGTGCCATCTCGATGAGGAGACAGGAGATCGGAGTTGCCGTGAGGAGCGTGGGATGATGGCTAAAGACCGAAGAACTCGGATCGATCGGTATAGCCTTTCTACCTCTTTACTGTTTGTTTGTTTAGCGTTAATGGCAAGATCCGGGTTATAGTATGCGATAGCGCCAGTTATAAAAGTTTTTGTTCCGCGTTTGGCGTCTGAATGACGGCCGGGGCGCTACCGTAGACTTACATGGTATCAGAGCCATGCCATTAACCTTTACTAACTTGTTCTAACGTGTTTAAAATAACGATCGAACGAAATTTCCAAAGCCGCACTTTTCAGGCTAAAGTTTCGAATTTTTAAACTGGTCTAAAAATCATTTTGAGTATCTCAGAAAATCGAGCAGGCTTTTTTAAGAAAACTGAAGAAATTTGGTCTACTGTTTCCACTATACTGCCGCGTAACCGCCGCACAAACCCTGGTTTGGCCGCGGTTCCGCCGCCAGTTTGTGCGAACAGTAAACCATATTTCTTCTGGGTGTTCTTCATAGGGAATTGTGGTTTCTGGAATATTTTTTTTGGGCCCAGATTTTATTTGAGTACTGTAGTTGTACGTGGGGCCCACTTCGGGATGTTTTGTCGATCGGAATTTTAAAATTGTTAGTTTACAGTACTCATATTATATCTCCGACCATGAATATCATTCGAGCGGTAATCGTGTCTAATTGCTATAGCTCTTTTAGACGGGTTTGCGAACGTGATATTCGCGTTGATGTTCTGTGTTGTGCTGTGATGTTGCGGATTTGTCGTGGTGGATAGCGGTGTGAAATGGTAGTGCAGTTTGGAATTTATTTGTACATTTGATATTGCGGGGCGAGCTTCCAACATGTGGACTGCCATCACTGCCTGTTTGTATAATATTCTTTTGGGGCACGACCAGGCTGAGGTCGATGTACCCGTTGTACATATTTTTCATTTCTGTACTAGGTTTACCCCGCGACGGAGTGCACAGATAGCTGGGTTCTGGAGGGCAACGGGTCCGTATCTCATGGCTTTGAGAGGCAAAGGGGCCTGACTCTAGAATTGGCAGACTATTCGCCGCACTCGTAGGGGTACAGGTTGACCCAAGGAGGGGTGCTCAAGTTACTGGATTCCGTGAAGTGCAGGGTGGTCCATTCATATTGGTGTAAGGGGCTGCCTCGCTTCAGGTTTTGCCGGGTAACATGCTGCACCCGTAGGGGTCTAGGTTTCATTTCACAGGCTATCCACACGACTAGGGGAACGTCGGGTTTCAGTAGCAGCTCTGTGAAACCCGGGGATCCCAGATTATCTGTATTGTTCTGTGATTCTTATTACTTTTCTGTAATGTTGCATATTATTACGCCTGGAGCGATTATTGTGTATTGGTATATATACTAGTAGATGTTGTATATGTTTTGCACCCGCGCTAGTCCAGTTCCCGCTCTGTCGTTAGTTAAGTAATCTAACTGGCAATGACGGGACCCAGTGGAAAATGCGGATGGCATATACGTACATTATATTTTCGTTCTTTTCTGGTGGGATTAATTGATGGGACTGCGTTGATTCTGATCAATGCAAAGGAAAACAAACCTGTTTGGACGTTGTTGGAACAGTTTTAAAAAGTGTTATTATAAGGTCGTTTTCTTTTGTTTTGCATAGTGGTATTCAGTTGGAATATCCTGCACCTCATTCGACGAGGCAAGGGCCGATATCCCTTCATCGGGAGTGACCCCTTGGGCAGAACTTTGTGTCAGGGTAATAACTTCACTATAGTCGATTACTTGTTGCTTTTCATCGCGGTATTCAGTTGGAATATCCTGCACCTCATTCCACGAGGAAAGAGCCGTGATCCCTTTACCAGGAGTGACCTCTTTAGCAAAGGTTTTCGCCACTATATTTTCTAAAAATCTATCAGGTTCTTTCAGCAATATCAAGTTCGTTACGTTAAAGGTTTTTCGCCAAAAACCAGCCGTAGCCCTCCGTCATTTCATTTAGGTATTCAGTAGTATTCAAGCTATGTATTTTGACCAACGCCAAGGCATAGTGTTTGGTAGCTGCTGGGTATTCATCTGTTCCATAGATAGATGAGTTGGTTTGGGACAGTCGTTCTGCCATTTGGCCAACGTCAGGGGCATGTGCGGATGGGTTCAAATTGACAAGATAATGATGGGCAGAACTTGGCATGTGACTTATGGCATTTTGGCCAACGTCAAGGTCATAAGAGGATGGGGTAAAAATCATATCGGGAGTTTCTAAAGAAACTGAAACTTGCCAAGTATGCGCATACCTTCTGGAGTGTGATAACGTGAGTGGATTCCTTCACATTATCATGCGATGATAGTTGGATCCTGATTCCTACTGATGAGTTGGTTTACTCTTCGGGTGATCCCGATTGATTCTTCTTTCAGGTTTGGAGAAGAATTTGACAGTACATTGAGAGGTTTCCTGATTAGATAAAGTGATAACCATTCTGATCTAGGTTTGAGTCCACGCAGAGTGTTTCTTTTCTCTCTCTCTTTGGCTGAGACCATTGACCGACCCTAGACTATTGTTAGTTATATGTATGCACTAGAGGCCATTACTATACATAGGATGTATATTGTAGTGGGTGCTTGGACATATATAGGGAGGACTTTCTTGCTCGACATGATAGTATGCTATCTGGTTACTCTTTACCTTAACGTGTACATTGATTGTCTCTCTGTTACATGTTGGTAAAGCCCTTAGGATGTGTACTTGACTACATGGACTATGATGCGGATCATACTAGTGGGGACATGGTAGTCCATAAGTACATCCTTCAAGGTCCCTAGTCGTGGGTATATCGAGACGGGGCATCGATATACCAGAGTAGACTAGCGTATACCTTCTCGACCCATACAGATGGGGGATGGATGATCCCATATCCATTGGTGTATGACATAAGAGATGATATACGGGTGCTCAGTGGAGACTGGGTACACTGGACGGACTCACCGAGAACTCCAAGATGGTATTATACCTTACGTCAGATGGCAGTTCTCTGGTGACACTGGTACAGAGTAGTCTGTTGACCCGAGATCGTCATAGAGTCTTGTGTGGTTCCCACTGTGCTTTTATTTCCACCTTACCACGTCCAAGAGGGCGTGCAAAACGGTGGTTTTTGGGTACAGTCCCGAGTCACATGGAGGCAATGAGCGATAGGAGGGGATTCGTCTCTCCCGGTATAGGGAGTTGATGTTGCGCAGTGTTCGATTGGCTATAACCGGAAATCCCTGGCCAGGGTTGCTGAGATTTACTGGTAAGTGTAACCTGTAGTTTCTCGAACTGTTATAGACCTCATATCGACAAGACTTATCGAGCTATTGGGGTCTGACGTTTACCACCCCTAGGCGAGATATGCGACATATCAGACGACGAGACCGGACTGTACGATAAGTGTTACTGGTTGGATTCACAGGAGTATGAGCGGGCTTGCTCGTCGATCTTCTGATCGCTCAATACCCGGGTGGCCGTTATGTTTAGCAGACCGCTTGCGGCTTGTGGGTGTTTGATATGATCATCAACTGCTGCCGGCGTATTGACGAGTCTTTAGAGTCCTACATAGAGGTTTCCTGGCTCAAGCGAAACGAAATAGGAGCGCATATGAGATATGTGCGGGATCGAGAATAATGCGTGTATATGATACCGTATTCTATTCTCGCGATGAATGTGTCGAATGGTTGTATGCGATATAACCTAGTTATCGAATCAAGGATTGATTCGATAAGCCGATACATTAGATATTAGTCGGTCATATGCGATATGACCGGATCGTTAAATCAAGTGTTGATTTAATGATTTAATGTATAATTATATATTTGATATATTACTTTGCATTAACTAATATTGGTTCACTTTAAATGGATTTTCTCACTTGCTTTGTGCAAGTTGTATATGTGATATACTTTTGTGCACATGATTGTATCATGTTTGATGATACATGCTTATTTGGTTAAGTGTAAAGAATTAAACCATGGTTAAGTTGATGATTAGGGTTTTGCCTATTCCTTTATTTATTTATTTATTCATTTTGGAAAAGATAAGAAAAGAATGGTGGCTTTATTTGTAGTTTTGTTGAAGCTTCATGAAGCTTTGACCTAGTCCACCATTCTTGTCTCTTGCTTAACCCTAACCATCATAACTAACCATGGTCTATTCTCTACACTTAACTAAGGTTAGAATATGATAAGAATCAATTCTTTTTCAATTATTCTTTAACACTTATCATATTCTTTCTTCATCTTCTTCTTCATGAGAAAGAAAGAAAAGCTTGCCTCATCAATGGCAAGTGATGAAATCATGTGAGAAATCCAATTCCAAAGTGAACCCACTTCCTATTTCTTCATCCTCTACCTCTTGCCAAGTTGTATAGGGTGTTTCTTTCACAAGTTTCATGACTTGGTGAAGTGGGAGCTTGATCTTGTGTTGCCTCGACGTAGATCATCTTCGGCATCGTAGTCGATGACCTAGCCCGCCCATTTTTCCGATGAAGCCGACACTAGAGCCCGGAACTCGATTTGGACAGCGAGGAGACTTCATTGCGGAGCTATGGAGGTGGAGGACCGGATCTACAAAGGTTGTATTTCGGTTCACTTAGTTAAATTGTTAACTAGTTGCTTGTTTCGCCTAAAATTCTAGTTAACGATCCGTATTAAAGTTTCTCGGCACTTGTAAAATTTGAAATTGGCATGATTGATGCCTTGTGAGACCGCTTGAGAGTGCCTAGGAACCCTACAGTGGTATCAGAGCCTAGCTAGAGCCTTAGGCGATGCATAGACGGAGTTAGAAGTCCGATTGAACCGAAACCCCAATCGTATTTTGCGTTCTGGACAATTTTGAAAATCGTGGTTTTTTCCAGATTAAAAATATGCAGAAAAACCATCAGGAATATCTAAGGGTTACTGTGAAATTCGACAGCCCAATTCCACTAAGTCGCCACGGTTCCGCCGCACGAGCATGGCTCGTGCGGCGGTTCAGCGGCCGTACGGCCTCATTATATAAAGAATTTTGCACAGTAATTCTTAGTCTCCAATGCTGGTTTTCCTGGGAATTTTTAATATCTATTCGAGAGTTCAATTTTCTGGGTTGTATTGGGGACTCGGTGTATCGATCGGATTGTCTAATTCTGTCTGTGTGCTTTTCCGGATAATTTTAGAATATGTTAAAAAAAGTTCGACCGGATATAAATACCCAACTTTTCCCCTGCCGGAAAATTTCTAAGTGATGGATTTTTCCGAGGTTTAAAGACGTTCTAAGTAGTGCAAGTAACGCGATGGTCCCTCTAAAAGACAACAAACCTTAATTCGATTATGTGACCGTCTTGAACTGCCCTTTGAACCTTCGGGTTTGGGGCAGTACGGCGAGCCACATGTGAGGCGTTGGCTTGACCCTTCTACGGCTGGACCGTTGGTACTGAGGCATGAACTGAATGTTTTTAAAACTTATTTCATGTGTTGATCTGTATCGGGAAAACTTGGGTGTTCGATTGTTCGATCGGAAAGTTTAACATTTTCTATTTATCCGGAATGTGATACAATAATTGGAATTTACAAGTAATTATGAGATAACTGAATGAATGTTATAAACATAGCAGTTTAGTCTCACTTGATCGGTTGCCACGGAATTTTGATGTGATCAAAAGTCCGTCGCAATCACGTAGCGTACGCGGATACTCGCCAGGTAAACTTAATAGACAGCCTCGCTCCGTAGCCCCGACCAAGTGACTGTAGGAGAACCCCGTCGCCGAAAGCATCCGTTCGGGTGCTCGCGGCAGCGTTGTTCCACCTTGGTGCACTTCGTCGACGGTATCGGGGGTGCGGCCGCCTACTAAAGTTTGCGACGAGCATTCGATCAGGATGTCGGGAATCTTGCTGAATTGCCCGACTTGATATTGAAAAGAGTTTTCGATTTTGAGACTAAAATGCGAGGTTTATAATTGTTAGGCATGCGATGTCTACGTAATTCATTTGATTAGGCATGCGATGTCTATGGAGGTTGCGGATTCCAACTATTGTAGTTTTACACTTTCTTTTCTGCGACCGTAAGTGTAATATGTGATATCGCCGGTTTCGTTGCTATATGTCAACGACAATTGGGATGCGCATATTTACTTACGTTGTTGACATGTGATGTTATGTGTTGATGGATATGTTATATTGGATCGTCGTGTTTGAATAGCCGGGGTTTTTTATGTGAGATGAGTGTTTTTCATTTTCATTCATGTAAAAACTTGTACGTAATATTCTTTTTTTGGGGCACTTCCAGGTTGCGGAAGATGTCACCCTTTGTATATTATTTTCTTTTCCGCACTAGGATAGACCCAAGGAGGGGAGCACAAGTAACCGGGTTCTGGAGTCCAGTGGGAGACCAACTCGAGGAGTCGAGTCCGGGTCTCCTAACTCTAGAATTGGTAGGGTTGCTTGCCTCTCTCGTAGGGGTCTAGGGGTGTGGGTTTGGCTATTCATCGCGACCGTGGAATCCGTGTTTTATACTGGCTCGTATTGAAAACACGGACGTCCTAGTATATCCAATATTTCATATGTTTCTTCTGCTGCGATATCTGTGATGTGATCATGTGATGTTCTGTGATGGATACTTTATATAGTATATATGATATATTATATAGGAGTTACTTATGTTTTACACCCACACTAGCCCTGCCCCGCTCTGTCGTTAGTTACCTAAACTAACGGTGCACGAGGGGACATCGAGGCGAATGCGGATGGCATAAGTGTACGTCGTATTTATCTGTGATGTTTAGGTACTTAAATGATGGGACTTCATTAATGTGATTAATGAAATAAAAGAAACCTAAAGATGTTGTGGAATTGAATTTCAAAATAAAAAAGGGTAGCTACAGTTCTTGCTTTGCACAGCGGTATATATGATATATCCTGCACCTTATTCGATGAGGAAAGGACCGAGATCCCTTCACAGGGAGTGACTCCTTTAGCAATAACTGGCAGATGCTACAACCCTCGGTTTGTCTTTTGATTGCTTTTAAGAGTTTTTGCTTTGCACAGTGATATATATGATATATCCCGCACCTCATTCGACGAGGAAAGGACCGAGATCCCTTCACAGGGAGTGACTCCTTTAGCAATAACTGGCAGATGCTACAACCCTCGGTTTGTCTTTTGATTGCTTTTAAGAGTTTTTGCTTTGCACAGTGATATATATGATATATCCCGCACCTCATTCGACGAGGAAAGGACCGACGATCCCTTCACCGAGAGTGACTCCTTTAGCAAAACTAGAAAAGCCTCAAAAACACTCCATTTTAAAATCATTTGATTCTACAACGATATCAAGTTCATTACGCAATAGGTTTTAAGAAAAACCTGTCGTAGCCCTCCGTCATTTCAGATAAGTACTAGTTAGTATTCGTGCTGCTGTAGTTTGGCATTCGTCAAGGCGTAGTGTGCGGTAGCTAACTAGTATTTATCTGCTTATGCATATGATGCAGATTGGATTAGGGTATTCGTACGGCGTTGTTTGGCATTCGTCAAGGGTCGTGCGGGTGGGTTTAATTCAATCAAAAAATCTACGGGTTGAACTTGACTAGTGGACTATGGGTTGTTTGGCATTCGTCAAGGTCATAGAACGCTAGGGGCAAAATATTATCGGGAATTTCAAGTGTTGAAATTTGCAATGAGATTGCATACCTTCTATGAGATAGTTGGATCCCGATACCTACTGCGAGTAAGAGTTACTCCTGGGAGAGTTTTGCACATTACAATTAGCCAATCAAGTAGGTGTCTAGAAAGGTGTCAACGAGGTTACGCCTCTGGGAAAATGAGGTTTACATTAATTAGGTTCGTGCGAAAGCACGGGGGACCTCCCTCAAAGTACCGACACTGGCCTGGCTGAAAGATTGGCGAACTTGTAGTGTGTAATTAATCCCGGCTAGTCTTTCCTTTTTGGGTTTGAAGGATGATTTGATAAAAACAGTGGGAGCCATCCTGATTAGATAAAATAATAACCAATCTATTCTTGCAAGAGCGCACGCTGAGTGTTTTCTTCTCTCTCTCTCCAGGTAGCGACCATATCACGCCTTAATCAAGATAATAATACGGAAGTATTGACCGAACCCACTTGTTATACTAAGCTGGGGAACGTTGGTCCCGCTCCAACTTATAATTGTTATAAGACAAAGCAGGAAATTGGGGATTACCAGAATTCCCGTGCCACCCAAACGAAGAGAGTGCATGCTGATGCATCATCTTCGGGTGTGTTCATTACAAAGAACTGTTTCTCAGTATCCTCCGAATCCTGGGTATATGATACCGGATCAAGATCCCAGATATGTAATATGTTACATAGGGCTACAAAAGGGTAGAAAAACTGAGAACGGGTGATAAGTATCATGAGGCAGAAAACGGGGCAAGAGTTGCAGCCAAGTCTGTTGGTCACTGTCACCCTGTATTCCAAATACATTGATTCTGAACGAATGTTATTAGATACCGAACCTGATATACAAAATCATATCTATCTCTTTATTAGTAAAGAAATGATAAAATTTTGTACTGTTGGATAATATTTTGAACATTTCCTATATCAAAAGTTGATCAGATCAGGCACGTTATCTAAAAGCGTTGATGTTCTAAATCAAACTACAGTTCTTTAGTATACTGAACACACACAAGAGGAAGAGTTCAGAAATGAACGAATCCTTCTTGAGGCATTATAGACTAGGTCATATCAATACGATTCGACTGGCTCAAGTTACATTTTAGATGCATATTTAAATCAGTTTGAATTTACATCTTGTGAAACTTGCCAGTCATGTCACAGAGATAAGATGACCATAGCTCCGTTTACTGGAAACAGAGAAACAGTTAGTGAACTCTTGGGATGATACATGTTGATGTATGTAGGTCCCCTGTCTACACTTGCCAAGACCGGTTCTTTATACTTCATTACATTCTCTGATGATTTTTCGAGATTCAGACCTATGTTCCTGTTGAAACATAAGTCCGAACCTTTTGAGATATTCACAGAATATAAGTTAGAAGTAGAGAACCAAAATACGGATATAAGTATTATGTCCTATGATGAGATCAAGGAGGAGAATACTTGAGCACGAAATTCTTGGACTTTTCTAAAGGGGAATGAGATTCTCTCTCAGCATTACTCCTCCGTATACACCATAGCACGATGGTATATCGGGGCGGAGCGATCACACCCTATATGATAAGGTGTGCTCTATGATGAGTACTACTGAGTTACCTATTTCCTTTTTGGGAGTTATGCACTTGAGAAGCTGCATACCTATTGAATAGGGTTCAAATCAAATCAGTTGCCTACCGCTTCATATGTGACATGGAAAGGGAAGAGCCCATATCTTAAGTTGGTCAAGATTTGGGGTTGTCCGGGCTATGTCTAAAAGCATAATCCGGACATGCTCGAGGTAAGGTCTGTTATGTAGAACTGGAAATGTTCCAGCTATACAAACTACAGCTGATGCTACAGCTGATGATTTGAAAGAACCAAAGGATTCTATAGTTACCAACGAACCTCAGCCTCTCCGCCGATCTAGTAGGGTTCCTCACCCACCTGAGAGCTACTTCGGTTTCTCGATGACAGTGGGAGCGAGGATTGCATCATGAGATGATGACCCAACTAGTTTCGAGCTGGCCATCAGGAGTGGGACTCTGTAAGAATGGCTGGATGCTTAGTGATCTGAGATGGAATCCTTATAAACCAACAAAGTATGGACTTTGGTTGCAATATCTGAAGGGTTAAATCCCCATCAGGAGCAAGTAAATCTTGAGAAGATTACTTGGTGTAAATGGAAAAGTTAAGACTTTCAAAGCTAGACTTGTTAAAGCTTTTCGTCATCGACCAGGCATGGATAATGATGAAACCTTTTCAAGTGGCTATGCTTAAGTCCATCCAGATCCTACTTGCCACGGCTACATACCATGACTACGATATCTGGCGGTTGGGTGTCGTGACTGCTTTTCTAAATAATGTTTTAGAAGAGAGAGTCTATAAGTACACAGCCAGAGGGCTTCGTAGACAGTGGGAGCAGCGGAAACGTGTACAAGATGCTTTATAGGATAAAGCAGGTATCGTGGAGTTGGAATATCTGTTTTGATGAAGTAGTCAAAGAGTTTGACATCATCAAAATGGTAGATGAACCTTGTATAAACAAAAAGGTAGTAGGGAGTATGGTGGCGATCCTCGTAGAGTACGTGGATGACATACTCTTGATAAGAAAGAAGTTTCCTATGCTACGCTCGGTCAATCTCCGCTTATCACAATGATTCTCCATAAAGGATCATAATGATACCTCCTAAATCCTGGGTTTTGGATCTATGAGATAGATCTAATTGGATGTTAGGATTCTCACTAGCTGTAGTGAGATGGTATCAATCGATCCTGGGGAGAATCACTGGAAGGGTTCCAGAGTGATTAGGACGAATGAAAGTCAGTCACAGGCATTGTCTTTACCCTCAGTAAAGGGACGGTATGTTGGAAGAGTTCCAAGCTAGATACCGTGGCATACTAGACGATAAAGGCTCGATACATCGCTACTTAAGATGCTACCAAAGAGGCAGTCTGGATGTATGTTTGTTCATGAGATGAACTTAGTTCCTCCCATTGTGTGACAATGGAGTTGTGGCTTATGCCAAGGAACGTCCGTCCCATCAGTGATCCAGACATATTCTAAGGCAGTATCACCTGATCATGGAGATGGTTGATCTCCAGGGTGATCAAGGTTAGGAGAGTAGACTAAGAGGACAACACCGCGGATCCACTCACAAAGGCCTTTTCCCAGAGAGAGACTATTAAGGGATGGCTGAGTATGAGATACTACAACCACTGCTATCAGATGGCCCTAGTGCAAGTGGGAGATTGTTAATTATATGTATGCCCTAGAGGCCATTACTATACATAGGATGTATGTTGTAGTGGGTGCTTGGACATATATAGGGAGGACTTTCTTGCTCGACATGATAGTATGCTATCTGGTTACTCTTTACCTTAACGTGTACATTGATTGTCTCTCTGTTACATGTTGGTAAAGCCCTTAGGATGTGTACTTGACTACCTGGACTATGATGCGGATCATACTAGTGGGGACATGGTAGTCCATAAGTACATCCTTCAAGGTCCCTAGTCGTGGGTATATCGAGATGGGGCATCGATATACCAGAGTAGACTAGCGTATACCTTCTCGACCCATACAGATGGGCGATGGATGATCCCATATCCATTGGTGTATGACATCAGAGATGATATACGGGTGCTTAGTGGAGACTGGGTACACTGGACGGACTCGCCGAGAACTCCCAGATTCTATTATACCTTACGTCAGATGGCAGTTCTCTGGTGACACTGGTACAGAGTAGTCTATTGACCCGAGATCGTCATAGAGTCTTGTGTGGTTCCCACTGTGCTTTGATTTCCACCTTACCACGTCCAAGAGGGCGTGCAAAACGGTGGTTTTTGGGTATAGTCTCGAGTCACATGGAGGCAATGAGCGATAGGAGGGGATTCGTCTCTCCCGGTATAGGGAGTTGATGTTGCGCAGTGTTCGATTGGCTATAACCGGAAATCCCTAGCCAGGGTTGCTGAGATTTACTGGTAAGTGTTACCTGTAGTTTCTCGTACTGTTATAGACCTCATATCGACACGACTTATCGAGCTATTGGGGTCTGACGTTTACCACCCCTAGGCGAGATATGCGACATATCAGACGACGAGACCGGACTGTACGGTAAGTGTTACTGGTTGGATTCACAGGAGTATGAGCGGGCTTGCTCGTCGATCTTCTGATCGCTCAATACCCGGGTGGCCGTTACGTTTAGCAGACCGCTTGCGGCTTGTGGGTGTTTGATATGATCATCACCTGCTGCCGGCGTATTGACGAGTCTTTAGAGTCCTACACAGAGATTTCCTGGCTCAAGCGAAACGAAATAGGAGCGCATATGAGATATGTGCGGGACCGAGAATAATGTGTGTATATGATACCGTATTCTATTCTCGCGATGAGTGTGTCGAATGGTTGTATGCGATATAACCTAGTTATCGAATCAAGGATTGATTCGATAAGCCGATACATTAGATATTAGTCGGTCATATGCGATATGACCGGATCGTTAAATCAAGTGTTGATTTAATGATTTAATGTATAATTATATATTTGATATATTACTTTGCATTAACTAATATTGGTTCACTTTAAATGGATTTTCTCACTTGCTTTGTGAAAGTTGTATATGTGATATACTTTTGTGTACATGATTGTATCATGTTTGATTATACATGCTTATTTGGTTAAGTGTAAAGAATTAAACCATGGTTAAGTTGATGATTAGAGTTTTGCCTATTCCTTTATTTATTTGTTTATTCATTTTGGAAAAGATAAGAAAAGAATGGTGGCTTTATTTGTAGTTTTGTTGAAGCTTCATGAAGCTTTAACCTAGTCCACCATTCTTGTCCCTTGCTTAACCCTAACCATCATAACTAACCATGGTCTATTCTCTACACTTAACTAAGATTAGAATATGATAAGAATCAATTCTTTTTCAATTATTATTTAACACTTATCATATTCTTTCTTCATCTTCTTCTTCATGAGAAAGAAAGAAAAGCTTGCCTCATCAATGGCAAGTGATGAAATCCAATTCCAAAGTGAACCCACTTCCTATTTCTTCATCCTCTACCTCTTACCAAGTTGTATAGGGTGTTTCCTTCATAAGTTTCATGACTTGGTGAAGTGGGAGCTTGATCTTGTGTTGCCTCGACATAGATCATCTTCGGCATCGTAGTCAATGACCTAGCCCGCCCATTTTTCTCATGAAGCCGACACTAGAGCCCGGGACTCGATTTGGACAGCGAGGAGACTTCATTGCGGATCTACGGAGGTGGAGGACCGGATCTACAAAGGTATTTCCGTTCACTTAGTTAAATTGTTAACTAGTTGCTTGTTTCGCGTAAAATTCCAGTTAACGATCCGTATTAGAGTTTCTCGGCACTTGTAAAATTTGAAATTGGCATGGTTGATGCCTTGTGAGACCTCTTGAGAGTGCCTAAGAACCCTACAACTATGACTCAGTGACCAAGTTGACCGAACATTCTTAAAATACTGGCTTTTGGATTGTCCTAGTTGCATAAGTCATTGTCGCTACTTCTTTTATCCTTTGAATTTCTCAGAACACCTCGTATCACTACGAACATCCACATCCATTGGATAGATCCATCGTATGGTTATATACGAACTCGAAGGGACTTCTTCGAGGATGGATCAAGGTTCAGGAGAAATTGAATTGGTTTATTCAGTTGTCTTTTATCATCACCTTCTCTCAGGTTGCAATGGCTCCTTGGTTTAGGAGAGTACACCTATTACGCTTATTGGATAGTCTTCTTCAAAACCATAGGCATGTGCCGAAAGGTAGGGAATGAAGAAAACCAATCAGCCTAAGTAGGGTGTACAGAAGGCAATAAGTAAAGACAAAATAAAGGGATTAGAAAGAGGGCAATGTAAATTGCAACTGCTATCATTCACGACCAAACCGCATACTTCATCGCCACTCCTACTTCACCTTTGATTTTTTCCCCAGTTCGGGAGAAATAGAATAAGGTTTTATTCAGTTGTCTTTTATCATCACCTTCTCTCAGGTTGCGAGGGCTCCTTAGTTTAGGAGAGTACACATATTATGCTTACTGGATAGTCTTCTTCCAAACCATTGGCTGGTGCCGAACGGTAGGGAAGGAAGAAAACCACTTAGCCTAAAGGGGTATACAGAAGGTAACGACTAAAGACAAATAAAGGGATTTGGAGAGATGGCAAACAAATATACGGTTACAGTCATGAATTGGATTATGGAAGAGGCATTACTAGGAATACCAGGATACCCCTTCGAAACATTTTCATATTTCAGTTTCACTATGCTTTGTTAAAGGAAAAATATTTTCCCGATTAGATAATTACTCCAAGGTATGTATTTACCAGGTATGATTCTCATATCTGTATGGTTTTACAGATGCTGAGTGTGAGTAAGTTTTTGGGAATAAGGTGATCATCCTCATTATATCGGAATTCGTTGTAATTGGTGATATTAGAGGAATTCGCCTGGGTTTTTGCCGGACGGCATGTATTTGGTTTTGAATATCCGTTGTTATGCACCAATTTCAAATTGATATATCTGCACGTTTAATTTTATAAAGTGAGATATAACTTTTTGATATTATGTCGATGACATTTACCTATATCAGTTGACGATTGGGTAAGGAGTATTGAACAGCGGAGTAGTTCTTAACCATAAGCACAGTTTTCAACCTACGATGCACAGGTTTTGAGTTATTCAACTCAGCGGATTTATACAGATTATTGTATGCTGTCCAGTGTCCATCAGGACAAAAGGGTTGGTCCTCGTACTATGTTCTGTTTACTTTTGACTTCTCTAGTTTTTTAGACAAGTGTTTCGTAGAAATAAAATGTCTAAGTTTTGAGAAGTTGTGGGTATAGGAATAAAGTAGAGAACCAGATATCGCAAGTATCTGGATTCTTCAAAGAGATCGAAGATGTAGATACTTGTGATTGGTATTCAGTTGATAGTAAAAGTTTTGAGAAACTTGTTTCTCTTTCAGGTTACTCATAATTGGATACATTCCAAAGTTGAGTAATGCTGATCGGCATCTCTCCATTAAGATGATATGCACAAGAAACAGCTGCATGATTTGAATCTGGTTCCAATTAAATAAGTGCCAAAGTTTTTATATTGGATATAGAATGGTTCATATCTTAATGATGTTAAGGTATGGGAAGTTGTCCGGATTATACTAAAAAACAGACTCTGGATAACTCATGGAACGTTTCTGTGATGGCAGTTTATGGGTTGGCCCTAGCTATGACGAGGTTTGACATTCTACCATCTGGAAGATCAATAGTGATATTGTTCTTGACTTACCATAGTTTTAGTAAAATGGTCAGAAAACAGTAGTGGGAGTATGGTAGAACTGGAAGTGATTCCAGAACCGCAAACGATTACGAAAAATTTAATAGGACCTAAATATTCAATCAGGTTTGACATTCCAATAGCCACTCCGCAGATATGGTGGGTAACCTCAGGCACCCGAGAGGTACTCCGATAGCCTCAAGGACGGTGATAGGGAGGTTCTTGTTTACCCAGTCTTGACACTACTGTTGTTCCAGGCTATGAGACCCGGCAGAAGGTTAAGTATAGAGTCGTTCTAAACTAGATTTAGAAGTGCACGTATATATTATTCTGCTAGAGGGTTGTTGTGGTCAGTGGGAGCAGCGAAAGCATAGTGGGCAAGTAGCTTATGTCTATTTATAGACTCAAGCAGATATAGCGGAGATAGATCATCTATTTTTGATGTGACAGTCATGGTTTTGACTTCATCATAATAGGGGATGGATCTGTTAAGAAGGTAGAAAGGGTGTGATGTCCTGGTATTTGGATGACATACACGGAGTAGGAAGTAAAATTCCTATACTATGATCGGTTATACTGTGGATGTCACACAGTTGTTTCTCCACAAAGGATATGGATATAATATCTGACATTCTGGTTACTAGATCTATGGTTTAAGATCTAGATTTGGGTAGTTTCCCAATAGGGGTACTTGGACAGTATTCTAATAGTATTTTAGAATGGACGACTCCTGGCTGTTGGATATATGTATGCCCTAGAGGCCATTATATGATAGTGGATGTATTTCTACATGTGTATATATATATATATATATATATATATATTCAGTGTACATTCTTGCTCGACATGATAGTATGCTATCTGGTTCTTCTTTATCTAACATGTTCACTTGATCATGCTTTTATTCATTCACACATGTTGATAAAGCCCTGAGGATATTGGCTTGACTACTGTGATTATGATAGAGATCATACTAGTGGGACATCTGTTGTTTATAAGCATATCCTGGAATGTCCCTAGTCATAGGTGTATCGATACGGGGCATCGATATACCAGAGTAGACTAGCGTATATGATACTTGATCCATACGATGGGCGATGGATGTTCCCACATTCATCGATGTTTGACATCGAGATCGTATACGGGTGCTCAGTGATGACTGGGTACACTGGACGGACTCACCGAGAACTCCTATATGGAATTATATCTATCTTCGGATAGCAGTTCTCAGGTGACACTGGTGCAGGTTAGTCTGTGGACCCGAGATCGTCATAGAGCCTTGTGTGTTCTCCCACTTTACTTTGATTACCACCCTACCACGGCTCTACTGAGTCGTGCAAACAGGTGGCCGTTGGGTACAGTCCTGAGACACACGAAGGCGATGAGCGATAGGAGGGGTTTCGCCTCTCCCGGTATTGGGAGTTGATGCTGTGCTGTGCCCGACTGGTTATATCAGTAAGTCCCTGGCCAGGGCTGTTGAGATTTATTGATAAGTGTTATCAGTAGTTTCTCGATCTGTTATAGACCATTCATCGGCATGACTTATTGAGTTATTGGGGTCGACGTTACCATCCCTAGACTTGATATGCAGCATATCTGACGAAGGGACTGGACTGTACGGTAGTGTTGCCGGTTGGCTCGACGGGAGTTGTAGCAGGTTCGCTTGTTTTCTTCTGATCGCTCAATACCCGGGTGGCCGTTACGTTTAGCTAACCGCTTGCGGGTTGGGGGTGCTTGATATGATCATCACCCACTGCCGGCGTATTGACGAGTCTTAGAGTCCCACAAAGGAGTTACCTAGTCCAGGAGAAACGTTGTGGTGCGCATATGCGATATGCGCATGGACCGGGTTAAAATGCGCGTTTGAGATACCGTATATTAATCGGGCGGCTTGCTTTTGGTCGGGTCGTATGTGATATGACCGGGTTGGTAAATCAAGTGTTGATTTATCATTTAACCATTAGTTTCTCACTAGAAATCCATTTCTTGTCCTTTTTGGATGTATGCATGCATGCATGCATTCATTCTTATTCATGCACATATGGATGTGCATGCACACATACATGCATACATCATTCTATCATGGTTGTATATATAGAAGATGGTGGCAATATAAGACTCACACCTTATGTTTATATATATGGATATATATATTTGTCTTTGTTTTAAAACAAAAGAAAAGAAAAAGATTAATACATGGTTATCTTCTACACTCTTCTTTGAACTAACCTTGTTCACCTACTTTTTAACCATGAGTTAATCTTCCTTTTGTGTTTTAACTCAAGTGCAATAATATCCATATAATGTAACTATAGTTTGAGATGAAGAGTAGAAAATATATATACTTATATTTTCTATTTTTCAAAACACATTATCATTCTCTTGATTTTTCTAAAGCCATCATGTTCTTCCTCCTTGCTCTTTTACTCTCTAGATTTCTCAAGTGAGCAAAACACTCACTAAGTCAGGATTTTGAAGTGAGAAAACCAACCACAACACCATTCTACACTAGTCTTGCCCATTAGTGGATAGTGTTAGCTTCCATTTTCTTCTTTTGATCTTGTGAAGTTACAAGCTTGGACAAAGCGGACTCCGGGTGGATCATCGTGGAACTAGAGGAGTTCAAGCGGACCTTTTACAACCCTCAAGTAGCCAAGGAGTCTAGCGTAGGGAGCTACAAAGGTTGTACTCTCAAAACCCTTGCTTTTACTATTTGTGATTTTGTGTTTGTTTAGAAACCCTAATTTTTCTAGCATGATTGTTTGTATGTTCACTTAGCACCTTAAAAAATTTGATTTTGACACATGTGATGCTTCCAAACTCTTCATGAGGAGCAAGGTAAACCTAACAATGGTATCATAGCCAAGCTAGAACATTAGGCGATGCTTTAACGAAGTTAAAACTCCGATCGAACCAAAATACGGATTTCTTGAACTCTCTGGACAATTTTTTGAAACTGTGATTTTTCAGCATTAAAAATCCTTAAAAAATTCAGCAGGGAATTCTAAGAATTGTTGTAAAAAACGAAGCCCTAATCCGTACTTCCCACCGCGGAACCGCGGCCAAAGCTTGCTTGGGCGGAGGTTCCGCGACCGTACAGAGGCTTTAAGGTCTCGTTTTTATACAGTGATCTTGTTACCTGCTTGTAGATATTTTCGGGTATTTTTAATCTGGTTTAAGTGATATATGTTCTGGAGATTGTTTTGGATTCGGTGATTTGATCGGAATTTTCATCTCGTGCCTTTTTCGGATAATTTAGAAAGTATTAAAAAGTTCGAACGAGTGTCATTAACTCACTTTTTCACGTGGTTTAAATCTTTCGGAAATACGTGCATGTTAAGTGGTGGACCCTCTAGAAGACAACAAACCTTAACTCGATTATGTGACAGTCTTGAACTGCCTTTTGAACCGTAGGGTTTGAGGCAGTACGGCGTGCCACATGTGAGGCGTTGGCTTGACCCTTCTACGGCTGGACCGCTGCTACTGTGGCACATTCCGGGATTTTTAAACTCCGCTCAAGTGTTGAGCTTTAGGAAATTTTGGGTATTTGATCACTCGTTCGAAAATTTTAATACTGTCTATTTATCTGGATAGTGATACAATATGTGGAATTCATATTGTTAGGCATGAAATACGAAGTATGTGATATTTCGGATTTACGATGTCTAAAGAGAATGTGGATTCCAAATATTGTAGTTTTACACTTTCTTTTCTGTGACCGTAAGTGTAGTATGTCGCTTATCACCGGTTTCGTTGCTATACATCAACGACAATCGGGGCATGCATACTTACTTACGTTGATGATATATGATATTATGTGTTACTGAGATATGATGTGCAGGATTGTCGTGATTGAATAGCCCGGGGGTTTTATGTGAGATGAGAGTTTTTTTCATTCATGTAAAATTCAAATGTAATGTAATATTCTTTTATTTGGGGCACTTCCGGGTTGAGTTTGATGTCACCAGTGTTGTATATTATTTACTTTTCCGCCTTAGGATTGACCCAAAGAGGGGAGCACAATTGACCGGGTTCTGGGGTTCAGTGGGAGGCCATCTCGGGGAGTCGAGACCGGGTCTCCTAAACTCCAGGATTGGTATGGTCATTTTCCGCTCTCGTAGGAGTCTAGGGGTGTGGGCTTGGCTATTCATCACGACTGTGGAATCCATATTTTCTATTATTGGCTAAATACTAAATACGGACGTCCTAGTATATCCCACATTATATATATGTTTCTGCTTCTTGTGTTCAGAGATATCTTAGACGAATGATATATTCTATATGAGATATATAGTAGACGTTGCTTATGTTTTACACCCGCGCTAGTCCCATCCTGGTATTCCATTAGTTAAGTAACCTAACGGTGCATAACGGAACATTGCGGCGAATGCGGATGGCATAAGCGTACGTTGTATTTTCGTTTCTTTTCTGTGATTGGCTTAAGGACTTAAATGATGGGACTACATTAATATGATTAATGTAAAGAAAATAAACCTAAAAAGATGTTGTAGATTCGGATTTGAAAACCACTCGGCTCTTTATGAAAAAGCTACATTTCAAAACTGCGGAGCTTAAGCCACACCTTTTGAAAACTTTTTGATTCTACAACGATATCAAGTTCAAAGCGTTAAAGATTTTCTTAAAAATCATCTGCAACCCTCCGTCAATTTAGGAAGTAGAGTACTTAGTATTCGTGCTATATTTGTTGACTATAGTTAAGGCGTAGTGTACGGTAACTAAGTGATGTCTTCCTACACTGCAAATGATGCAGATTAATTAGGAAATTCATGCGACTTTGTTGACCATAGTTAAGGGTCATATGAGTGGGTCTAATTAATCAAGAAATGACGGGTAGAACTTGACTGGTACTTATGATTTGTTGACCATAGTAAAGGTCATAGGTACTAGGGGTAAAAACTACATCGGGAATTTCAAGTGTTGAGATTTGCAATGAGATTGCATACCTTCCATATGATGGTTGGATCCCGATCTCACTGTGGGCAATAGTTGCTCCCGGGAGAGTTTTGCAGTTTACAATTAACTAACCCATTAGGTGTCTAGAAAGGTGTTAACGGGGCTACGCCTCTGGAAAAATGAAGTTTACTTTAATTAGGTCCGTGCGAAAGCACGGGGAACCTCCCTCAAGTACCGACACTGGCCTGGCTGAACGGTTGGCGAAGTTGTAGACTGTAATTCATCCTGGCTAGTTTTCTTTTTAAGGTTTGAAAGAAAAACTTGATTAAAGCAGTGGGAGACATCGATTAGACAAGATAATAACCAATCTGATCTTTGCAAGAGCTTTCGCTGAGTGTATACTTTTCTCTCTCTTAATGGCAGATACCAATGACTGGACTCAAGCTTCTACTAGATAAAAATAAACTGAATGGGACCAATTATAAAGACTGGCTGAGAAATCTGAAAATAGCCTTTACTTATGATAAAGTATCATATGTCCTCACGGCTCCAGCCCCGCCCGTCCCAGGTCCGAAATCCTCAGTTGCGGACAAAGAAGTCCGCAAGACATGGGATGCTGACTGTGCCACGGCCGAATGCCTCACGCTTGCATCGATGGACAACACACATCAAAAGCAGCACGAGAATATGGACATTCATGACATATTCCTCCATACAAAGGAGTTGTATGGTGAGCAATCCCGCGTATTACGATACGAAGCATCAAAGAAATTGTTTCAGATGCGAATGGCCCCTGGCACATCAGTAGGAGACCATGTTCTGAAGATGATAGCTCTTATAGAAGCGCTTGAGGACCTTGGATGGACGATGGACAATGAACAATATACGGATATTATTCTGCAGTCCCTCCCCTCCACCTTTGCTCAATTCATAGTTAACTTCAACATGCACAACATGGAGAAGGAACTGCCTGGACTCCTTAATATGTTAAGGAGTGCAGAGAGCACACTAAAATCAGTGAAAACTCCCGTTATGACTGTTGGACAATCTTCCTCTTCTCGCCCAAAAGCTAAGGCCAAGGAAAGAAAAAGAAGAAGCCCACCAATCCTAAGGGTGGAGTTAAAAAGGTTAAGGGGAAGGACAAGTCCAAAGCTGGAGAAACGGGGAAAGGGGAATGTTTTCATTGCCACAAGACAGGACATTGGAAGCGCAACTGTACGGAGTACTTAAATTTCAAGAAGAAGCATGGGGATGCTTCCGCTTCAGGTGTGTTTGTGATAGAAAACTGTTTTTCAATAAACTCTGCTTCCTGGGTATTAGATACCGGTTCAGGTTCTCACATTTGCAATTCTGTGCAGGGGCTGAGAAATAGCAAGGTTTTGAGGACAGGTGACCATACTCTCCGTGTTGGAAATGGTTCCAATGTACATACAGTCACAGTGGGAGAGTATCACTTGGGGTTGCCATCTGGGTGTATATTGGTTTTGAACCCATGTTATTTTGTACCAAGTATGCTTTGTAATATAATATCTGTTTCTTTGTTAGACAATGAAGGATATAATTTTGTATTGCAGAACAATGTTATGAACATTCACCTGAATAAAAGATTGGTTGGGTATGGTACGCTTAATAACGGGATATACGTCTTAAATCAACACACAGTTTTCAGCATACAACACACTAATAAAAGAAAACTTTCAGAAATAAATGAAGCTTCTCTTTGGCACTGTAGACTTGGTCATATTAACGAAACAAGACTAAACAAATTACACAAAGATGGATATTTATACCCTTTTGAATATAAATCTTATGCAACTTGCCAGTCTTGTATCGAGGGTAAAATGACCAAAACTCAGTTTACCCGACACGGAGAAAGAGCTACCGAGCTCCTAGGACTAATACATAATGATGTATGTGGGCCAATGTCTACACAGGCTAGAGGCGGTTTTTCTTACTTCATTACTTTCACTGACAATTTCTCAAGATTCGGTCATGTATTTTTATTAAAGCGTAAATCCGAAGCTTTCGAGAAATTCACTGAATATAAACATGAAGTAGAAAAACAAACCGGCTTGAGTATCAAGATGCTTCGATCAGATCGAGGTGGACAGTATCTCAGTACAGAATTTGCAAACTTCCTAAAAGAGAATGGGACTCTCTTTCAGCTCACTCCTCCTTACACACCACAGCACAACGGTGTGTCAGAACGACGGAATCGGACCCTATTAGATATGGTTCGTTCCATGATGAGTGATGCTGAGTTACCCGTCTCATTTTGGGGGCATGCATTGGAGACTGCAGCGTTTCTACTGAACAGGGTTCCAACCAAAACCGTGTCTGCCACGCCATATGAGATATGGCATGGGAAGAGACCATCTCTTAAGAGAATTAAGATTTGGGGTTGCCCAGCCTAGGTTAAAAAGCAGAATCCGGACAAACTCGAGACACGGTCGGTCATGTGTATTTTTGTGGGGTATCCAAAGAACTCTTATGGATATCTATTTTACCACAAGAAGGAACAAAAGTTGTTTGTTTCTCTGTATGCCATATTCTTAGAAAAAGAGTTTTTCACCGATAAAGATGATGGCAAGGTGGTAGATCTAGAAGAGGTTCTAGAGACACAAACTATAAATGACGACTTGGTTGAACCGGCTGTTGCAATAGAAACTGAGGAATCTCGGCCACTCTGTAGGCTGGTAGGACTTCTCGCCCACCGGAGAGGTACTACGGTTTCCTCATTGATGGTGATAGAGAAGACTGCATCATGGAGGATGATGATCCTACCAGTTTTCAGCAAGCTATCACGAGTGGAGACTCTATGAAGTGGCTGGATGCCATGAGATCCAAAATGGAGTCTATATACACCAACAAAGTATGGACTTTAGACGTTGTACCCCCTGGGGTAAAACCTGTGGGGTGCAAATGGATCTTTAAAAGAAAGATTGGTGTAGATGGGCAGGTGGAGACCTATAAGGCAAGACTTATGGCGAAGGGTTTTCGTCAAAGACCAGGTTTGGACTATGACGAAACTTTTTCGCCCGTAGCCATGCTTAAATCAATTCTGATCCTACTTGCTATTGCTTCTCATTACGACTATGAAATATGGCAGATGGACGTTAAAACGGCATTTCTAAATGGAAGTTTGGAAGAATGTGTTTATATGGATCAGCCAGAGGGCTTCATTGACAGTGGGAGCAGCGGGAAAGCATATAAATTGCTTAAATCCATATATGGGTTAAAACAGGAATCACGGAGTTGGAACATCTGTTTCGATGATGTTATCAAAGAGTTTGATTTCATCAAAAATCCAGATGAACCTTGTGTTTATAAGAAGGCTGTAGGGAGAGCTGTCACATTCCTCATATTGTACGTGGACGACATTCTTCTGATAGGAAATGATATTCCTATGCTGCAGTCGGTCAAATCTTTCTTATCACTAAGGTTCTCCATGAAGGACCTGGGTGATGCCACATACATTCTGGGCATAAGGATCTATAGGGATAAATCCAAGAGGTTATTGGGATTGTCCCAAACCAGGTACATTAACACCATCCTAAAAAGGTTTAGTATGGAAGACTCCAAGCGGGGTGCCTTACCCACTTGCCATGGGGTCACTCTCTCCAAGCATTCTTGCCTAAAGACCGATGAAGAGATAGCTCGCATGAGCATTATACCCTATGCTTCGGCAGTAGGATCTATAATATATGCGATGTTATGTACATGCCCAGATGTAGCTTATGCACTTAGTGTTGAAAGCAGGTATGAATCTAACCCAGGGGAGAATCACTGGACAGCTGTGAAGAACATTCTTAAGTACTTGCGAAGGACTAAAGAATTGTTCTTTGTGTATAGTAATGGAGATCTCCAAATCGAGTCCTTTACCGATTCGAGCTTCCAGAGCGGTAAGGACGACAACAAATCTATCTCTGGGTTTGTATTTACCCTCAATGGAGGGGCGGTAAGTTGGAAGAGTTCCAAACAGGATACCGTTGCAGACTCTACGATGGAGGCTGAGTACATTGCTGCGAATGATGCCGCCAAGGAAGCTGACTGGATGAGGAAGTTCATCTCGGAGCTAGGAGTAGTTCCAACCATTATTGATCCAATACCATTGTATTGTGATAATAATGGGGCTATGGCGTTAGCCAAGGAGCCCAGGTCCCATCAGCGGTCCAGACACATCCTGAGGCGCTTTCATTTGATCCGGGAGATTGTAGATCGCCGCGAGATCGAGATTAAGAGAGTAGACACAAAGAATAACGCCGCGGATCCACTCACCAAGGCCCTCCCTCAGCCGCAGCATGAGCGACTTTTTGAGATGTTGGGTATGAGATACGCCAATAACTGGCCTTAGTGCAAGTGGGAGATCGTTGGATATATGTATGCCCTAGAGGCTATTATATGATAGTGGATGTATTTATACATGTATATATATATTCAGTGTACATTCTTGCTCGACATGATAGTATGCTATCTGGTTCTTCTTTATCTGACATGTTGATTTGATCATGCTTTTATTCATTCACACATGTTGATAAAGCCCTGAGGATATTGGCTTGACTACTATGATTATGATAGAGATCATACTAGTGGGACATCTGTTGTTTATAAGCATATCCTGGAATGTCCTTAGTCGTAGGTTTATCGAGACGGGGCATCGATCTACCAGAGTAGACTAGCGTATATCATACTTGACCCACACTATGGGCGATGGATGTTCTAAAATTCATCGATGTTTGACATCGAGATCATATACGGGTGCTCAGTGATGACTGGGTACACTGGACGGACTCACCGAGAACTCCTATATGGAATTATATCTATCGTCGGATAGCAGTTCTCAGGTGACACTGGTGCAGGTTAGGCTGTAGACCCGAGATCGTCATAGAGTCTTGTGTGTTCGCCCATAATACTTTGATTACCACCCTACCACGGCTCTACTGAGTCGTGCAAACAGGTGGCCGTTGGGTACAGTCTCGAGACACACGAAGGCGATGAGCGATAGGAGGGGTTTCGTCTCTCCCGGTATTGGGAGTTGATGATGTGCTGTGCCCGACTGGCTATATCAGTAAGTCCCTGGCCAGGGCTGTTGAGATTTACTGATAAGTGTTATCAGTAGTTTCTCGATCTGTTATAGACCATTCATCGGCATGACTTATTGTCACGACCCGAAAGTACGGAACATGACCGGCACTTAAACTACGAACGTCTCAAGGCGTACGTATTCTAAGTAAGCCGAAAACCCAGAAATCCAAACCAAGAAGAGTAGTAGAGAGTAGGAAAACCAATTTAAATAAGTAGTTTTAAAAGCATAAGCCGAATTATGCGGGTTTCTAAAAACATCAAAAATTTCCTGAAAATTTAGGCAGAGTCTCCTTTGTAAATACTGTCCCCCAAACGGGATACAACATGAATAGTATACGAAATCAATAAAAATGCATCCCCAAGCGGGAGCTAGCTCTTCGTCAATCGACGGTCACAACCACGCAAGCAATAATATACAACGCCGAAAGGCAAGGATCACCACAGAAAAGGAAACTCAAAACAGCATGAAATCCGTATAAATACAAAGCGCGGCTCTAAGGTCGATAGAATAAACAACACTGGTCTCTTCCTCTGAAATAAATACATGTTTGGTTGATGGAACTTCTAGATACAACTGAATAATAATATACAATGTATAGTGATGGGTACGATACAAATAAACCCACCTACTAGCAAGTCACCCGAACGAAACTGTGCCCGCAAAGCCGTAATGAAACCTGTACGGCAAACCTGCAAGAAACTGGGGCACAACGGGCGTGAGTTGCCAACTCGTGAATAGAATACATCTACGAACAGAAATCGCATGTATGACGCAATCCTAGGTCATACGATCATAATATATAATCCTCAAATATATAACATGCAGCCTATAACAAGGCAAGGGTAAATATCTAACCCGAGTGTAATCTCATGTGCCCGTGACAGTGCCTCAGGTAGCAATATATCGTATGAATGAGGTATGAATGCAGGAAAACAGAATACATGTAAATGAAGAACTGTTTTCATAATTTAGTGAGATTTCCTTGTATTTTTAAAATGAGATATCATAATGAAATCAGCATAAAACAGTGCCTAGCATCGGCACAAAACGTAATCCCAATATCTCGATATCTCTGAATCACAGTCTCTGTACCTCAAAATCCCGAAATCTCAATGTCTCAATCACAATATCTAGGGCGCCGTCAGTCTAGACCGGCCCCTACCATCCATCTCAAGACCACGACGGTATCCTCCGGATATCCGACGCGTCGGGTAAAATCACCGGTAGGTAGTGCTCCCCTGCCAGGCTCACATCGTCATCATCACGCGCTTCTTGCCCCGGGGTACCTTACCGGGTCCACCATGTACCCGAAACGGTTCATCCGCCTCCTCGAATCGGGTCTCAAAATCCATCAGCAAACTCATGGTGGACGACTCATACATCATGGGAAAACCGCACTTTTTATTTTAAAGAGAGAAAGAAGTTTTTATAAGTTTTTGCGGTTTTCCCCCAAATCCAGAAAATCTCATGGAAATCCGAATCCAATCCTCAATAGCATGTAAACAGTGCATATCGGCATAAAAATCCATGAATGCGGCATAACAATGAATATTAGCATGCATGAAGTAACAAGTAATATCTACAATGTCTAATCTAGCATATAAGGCGAGTACACTAATATCCTGTCTAAATTATTAGCTAACAACCTATGTCAATGCAATAGTATTTCTAAAGTGTACGTGGCATGGCAATTACCGATGAAGATGTGTGTGAGCCGGTAAGTAAGTGTACGTGGAACATACGCATCATCGGTAATGGTGCTGGTATCCTAACAGCATGATATCAATAATGTAGTACGAAACATAATATAAGCATGCGATGCGAAGCGAACCACAATAATGAGCGGAAGCTGAATACTAGACGCAACTATAACTAATCTGCATTAATCTAATATAAGTTCTACAAATGGTGCCTTTTGAAATAACACGAATCATGGGGTTTTGAAAATAGGGGCTACGGTGTTTTTATGAAAAGATACGTCTTTTGAAATATCCGTAGGATCCCTTGGGCTGCCTTTTAAAATACCCACGATTCGTTAGTTTTTGAAATAGGTAAGAATCGAATCTAATCTAACAACTAAACTAAACTAAAGGGCTAAGCTAACAAGCTGGACTACAGGTAAGGAAACCGCCTAACATCTGAGTCGATCCATATACATACCTGTATGTATATTAGTCGGTGATCCCGCCTCAATAATATCATATCCGATACCATATCTACAATCAGACATCCCAATCAAGAGTGCAGATCAATCATCAAGATATAGCTCGTACGTAAATCCGTCGTACGGCATCCCCAAATCTGGGTACGGGTCAAAGTCACATCAATCACACTATTCATCTGGTATCTTCTTTATCAAATATCATGATCCGGAATAAAGTCCTACGTCTAGTACAATATTGATACAATCTATGTATGCATGCAGGTGTAAGAATCACTGCGTCAAAAGACCCGCTAAAACATCATGCCGTATCTCAATACGAACCAAATCACATCACCGATCTCCTGGTCTTAAGCCCAATCTCATCGACTCATCTCAAATTCCAAATACTATCCTCAAATCCAGTATATGAACACATAGTCCCATACCCATGTGAACACATAAATATATATTCCCATACACGCACATATGAAATAAAGAATGTATGCAAGTATGTATATGTGTGTATGTGTACGTGTAGTGCACCCACTACCTAAGGTTTCGTAACCATGTACCAATCCAACACCAATATCCATCTTAAATCATCAATAATAAATTCTAACAACATATCATAAATTGTTGGTGTGTATACGCATCCGTATACATCACCACGGACTGCGGGGGTGCTATACGCCATCCACCCGACTTCTCCCCGTAGATATAAATCTACTCACTTTGTTATATGTGCCGGTGCTGATGTCGCCGTTTGCATCTCCAACGCCTCGACGTCACGTGAGTTCCTACAAGAATATCACATGCTAAAACATATGAAAATCACATATGAAACCAAAATGGTGCACACTGCGCCCATAGGTAAAAACCTGTGGCCTGGTGTGCCAAAACAGCCAATCACCACTGTCGTCGACGTCCGAACGCCACCCGACAGATACGAATCATCGAATATCAAAATCCATACGAAAACACGTCGTAAAACATACGCCAACTCATGAAAATGAACCCAGATTTTACCCTAACAGGAACCAGTCAAAACTAGACATGCCGGGGGTCAATTTTACATGAAAAAGGGGCTGTGCACGCAAAACGAGGCAATTTCACCCAATTCTGGCCGCAAATTGCGGCCAGAATGAATAAAATTATGGCCGGGACTTTGTGTTAGGGGCTCGGGTCTTGGTGGTAGCTTCCTAGGTGCCTGCACGACTCACTGTCAGCTCAATTTTATTTTTGGTGACCCCGGGTTGCTCCAGATTCCAAAACACCTTCACAGATCACACAAACCGACATGAAAAGTTCCGTAATTCCGTATTTTTGGTTTTCCAGTGGGGTTGGTCTGGGTTTCTAGTACTAGGGTGCTTTTATGGTCTCCACTGGACTCAATTTCCCATCACAACTCATAATTTCCTCAAACCCTTACTAGTTTTTCCTAAGATCCACAAAATCACCCGATTTCGATTCTAAACTTGCATAGGGGTATAAGTAATGCTAAAACTAAGATAATGGTTTAGTAATTACCTCATTTGGCAACTCAAGAATTTTCTTGAGTTGCCCCTAGTGGCCAAAATCCATGCTTCTTTAGTCCAATGTGTAGATCTTGAGCTTGTGTGCATTTTTTGTGAAACCGATATGGGGTTTTGGGGTGAATTTTATGGAGAAAAAGAGGTTTGAAGGTGGAGGAAGAGGAGGGCAGCAGGAGCAGCAGCAATGGAGGAGGAAGAGAAGAGAATTGAGTGAAGGAATGAAGGGAAATGGCCAAGTCAACACCCTTACCTACTCTTTCTCACCCATACCTCAATATAATATCTTTTCTCTTTCTCTTTTTCTTTTCTTTTACTCTAATTCCTTCTCAGTCAAATAGTAACCCAAAAGGTAATATGATAGAAAATGCACAAGTGTAGAAAAACAAAATATGTGCATGTTTTGCACAAAATTGCTAAAAACCCGATTAGCGATTTTTAATCGCAATTAGCACTAAATTAGCATATAAATGCTCATAAAAACTTAAAAATGACTAATTTCCATAGAATACATAATTTTTGAATTTTCCATATTTTTTTCAAAATTTTTCCCATTTACCGATATTTAATTATAAATTTAATATTAAAATAATCAATAAAATAATATTAAATTATAAAAATTCTTAAAATAATATTTTATTATTTTGGAATGTTACACTTATTGATTTATTGGGGTTGACGTTACCATCCCTAGACTTGATATGCAGCATATCTGACGAAGAGACCGGACTGTACGGTAGTGTTGCCGGTTGGCTCGACGGGAGTTGTAGCAGGTTCGCTTGTTTTCTTCTGATTGCTCAATACCCGGGTGGCCGTTACGTTTAGCTGTCCGCTTGCGGCTTGGGGGTGATTGATATGATCATCACCTACTGCCGGCGTATTGACGAGTCTTAGAATCCCGCAAACGAGTTTTCTAGTCCAGGCGAAACGTTGTGGTGCGCATATGCGATATGCGCATGGACCCGGCTAAAATGCACGTATAAGATACCGTATATTAATCAGGCGGCTTGCTTTTGGTCGGGTCGTATATGATATGACCGGGTTGCTAAATCAAGTGTTGATTTATCATTTAACC
Organism: Agapanthus africanus; assembly: GCA_030015575.1. Classification (NCBI taxonomy): domain Eukaryota; kingdom Viridiplantae; phylum Streptophyta; class Magnoliopsida; order Asparagales; family Amaryllidaceae; genus Agapanthus; species Agapanthus africanus. The sequence continues at coordinate 240,794,397 of CM057343.1, read as the reverse complement.
ATTAGTTTCTAACAAGAAATCCTTTTCTTGTCCTTTTTGGATGTATGCATGCATGTATGCATTCATTCTTGTTCATGCACATATGGATGTGCATGCACCCATACATGCATACATCATTCTATCATGGTTGTATATATAGAAGATGGTGGCAATATAAGACTCACACCTTATGTTTATATATATTTGTATTTGTTTTAAAACAAAAGAAAAGAAAAAGATTAATACATGGTTATCTTCTACACTCTTCTTTGAACTAACCTTGTTCACCTACATTTTAACCATGAGTTAATCTTCCTTTTGTGTTTTAACTCAAGTGCAATAATATCCATATAATGTAACTATGGTTTGAGATGAAGAGTAGAAAATATATATACTTATATTTTCTATTTTTCATAACACATTATCATTCTCTTGATTTTTCTAAAGCCATCATCTTCTTCCTCCTTGCTCTTTTGCTCTGTAGATTTCTTAAGTGATAAAAACACTCACCAAGTTAGGATTTTGAAGTGAGAAAACCAACCACAACACCATTCTACACTAGTCTTGCCCATTAGTGGAGGGTGTTAGCTTCCATTTTCTTCTCTTGATCTTGTGAAGTTACAAACTTGGACAAAGCGGGCTCCGGGTGGATCATGGTGGACCCAGAGGAGTTCAAGCGGACCTTTTAAAACCCTCAAGTAGCCAAGGAGTCTAGCGTAGGGAGCTACAAAGGTTGTACTCTCAAAACCCTAGCTTTTTCTACTTCTAATGTTGTGTTTGTTTAGAAACCCTAATTTTTCTTGCATGATTCTTTGTATGTTCACTCAGCACCTTAAAAAATTTGATTTTGACACATGTGATACTTCCAAACTCTTCATGAGGTGCTAGGTAAACCTAACACTTGCATTGTAGTGTACCTGCAGGTGATAGAGTCCCCCTCTCTAAAGGTGTCTTACAGACTAAAGGGGAGAGGGATGTGCATGATTGGCATATCACTTGCTTAGGCAATTCAGTCGATCATGAGATGTCAAGTACCACACCAGATGTTGTTTTTGCATTAGATGCAATAAGTTTATATTAATCCAATCCTGGAGAAATATTCGGAAGCAGTTTTAGAACATAAGTGGATGTTCTACGGATTTGATGACGGCAGCTTCTTTCGGGAGACGGTTATCATTCCAGGCTTCAAAGGTGACATGGATGACAGAGTGATTGACAAAGTTGTAGTTTTCCCTCTGAAGAGGGGCAGTATTATGGACAGGTGGTCTAAGAGGATACTGTGGGAGGCATAGTGCAGGATACTGATTAGGTTCAGTTGTCAATACAGTCTAAGAAGTTTGGATTAGGAGTTCATTTATGAACTAGGTCCCATCAGATATCCAGACATATTCTAAGACAGGTATTGCTCAATTCGGGAGATGGCTTTCTCCGCGAACTTGAGATTAAGAGAGACATAGAAAGATACATCAGGGCGGATCCACTCACTGAGGCTATTTCTCGAACACAAGAGTTTTTACAAACGAGATTTGTGAAACTGTTTGGTAGAGGAGTTGGGTGTTCGGTATAATACGGGCTGTGAGTATGCGTCATCGCAATAATTAGCCTTAAGTGCAAGTGGGAGATTGTTGGATATAGTGCCCTCAAAGTCAATTATTGGATCGCAGGTACGTGATTGCAATGATTGAGGGAGGACCTATACCGGTAGGATAGTCTTACTCGAGATGATAGTATGCTATCTGGTTTGCCTTTATCATCATGTACAACTTTAGGTGACTGTTCACTATTACACATTGATAGAGCCCTTAGGATCCTGCTTGACTACCAACAGTATGATGGCAATCATATACGTGAGAGTTGGGTAGTCTATAAGCACATCCTTAAAAGTGGTCCCTAGTCGTAGGAGTTTCGAGACTGGGCATCGATACTCCAGAGTAGACTACTGTATACAGTCGAGACCCCGACGAGGGGCGGTGGCCACTCTCATAAGCCACTGGTGTCAGTTGGATCACCTAAGATGTATACAGGTGCTCATTGGGTTATGAGTACATCGGACAGGACTCGCCGGGAACCTGCTAGTTGGAATTATACCTAGCGTCAGATAGCAGTTCCCTGGTGATATGTGTACAGGTTAGTTCATCGACCTGAGGTCGTCATTTATCTCATGTGAGTTCCCACTGTGCTTTGATTACTACCCTACCACGGCTCAAAGGAGTCGTGCAAACAGGTTTTAGTTGGGTATAGTCCCGAGCCACATGGAGGCAAGTGAGCGGATCGGCAGGGGATTCGTCTCTCCCGGTATTGGGGGTGAGATCGCGCTGTGTCTAGGAGAGCCATTACACCAAGTCCTTGGCCAAGGCAGGTGAGAATTACTGGTAAGTATTCGAGTAGTTTCTCAGGGTGTTTAGGGCTACACTCCGACACGACTTATACCGCTATTGGGGGTCTGACGTTACCAGACCCTTAGGACAGATATACGATGCTCATAGACGAACGGACCGGACTGTATGTATATTGTCACTTATAGGCTCAGTAGGGTTCCAGGATGAGTTCACTCATCAGGCTTCCCTTTCGGTCAGTACATGGGCAGCCGTTACGCACAGCTAGTGCCCCTGACGTGCTTGTGGTTAAACCCACTGCCAGGGTACTGACAAGTCTTTAGAGTCCACACAGATAGTTTTCCATGTTCGGGCGAAACGTTGTAGAGGCCGTATGGTTTTATGGCAGTGTTCGGAAATGCACATGCACTTGTGCACGTGTCATATTTCGGGCAGATAATACTGGTAGGCTTTGGTTTAAGCCGGATCCAAGTATTTTATGGACTCGGAATATTTTAGTCTCTTGTATTCGTATTCGGTCGGAATACGGATACATGTATGTATATACAGGTGAGGGGTATTCTTGTAATCCGTTACGAGAATAATTTAGAAGATGCATTTCTTTATAGATTAATCATTTTGGTTTAAATGATTAATGGAAATTGTGACTGTCACGACCCGAATATTTCGACTCGTGACCGGCCCTTAACCATGCTACGTCTACAGGCGTAACGCGACTAAGTAAGCCAAACCCATTAATCAAAACCATTTAAAAATAGTGTGTGTTGAAAACATTTAGTTAAAACATTTAGGAAACCTTAAATAATTCAATAAGTTCTTTTAAAGTTACCTAATCATTATAATAATTTTGGCAGCATTTCCTTTGTAAAAGTAGCCCCGCGACCGGGTATAAAACAGGATATGAGTAAAAATGAGATATAATGAAACAAAATATTCCCAAACGGGAGCAATCACGCCCAACGGCGGAAACCACCATCACAAGAGTAATATACGACGCCGTAGCGAAGAATGAGCAATAAGTAAACATCACAGAATATAAACTGCAAATAAAAACAGTCGGCTCCCACGAGCTCGACACCAGAATACAAAATATACATCATCGTCCTCACACAGTATCTAAGTCCGATACATAAATGGTATATGGAGAGTACTAGATACAAAAAGGGATACAAAAGCTGTGCTGAAACTTAAGCGAGTGACCAAAGCCTCCTGAAGCCTCTGCGATAGTCGACTGGTAAACTGGGTGCCTCTGTCGGACAAGATACATGTCGGGACTCCGTGCAGTCGTTGTAGGGTTCCTAGGCACTCTCAAGAGGTCTCACAAGGCATCAACCATGCCAATTTCAAATTTTAACGGTGCCGAGAAACCCTAACAAGATCGTTGGCTAGATTTTTAGGCGACAAAGTAAACTAGTTAACACTTAACTATAAGAATACGGAAATACAACCTTTGTAGATCCGGTGCTCCACCTCCATAGCTCCGCAATGATGTCCCTCCGCTGTCCAAATCGGATCCCGGACTCTTGCGTCGGCTTCGTCGGAGAAATGGACGGGCTAGGTCATCGATGTCGATGCCGAAGATGATCTACGTCGAGGTATCACTAGATCAAGCTCCCACTTCACCAAGTCAAGAAACTTGTGAAGAGAACACCCTATACTACTTGGAAAGAGGTAGAGGATGAAGAAATAGGAAGTGGGTAGACTTTAGAATTGGATTTCTCACTCTTTTTCATCAATCACCATTGATGAAGCAAGCTTTCTTCTTTGAAGATGAAGAAGAAGAAGAAGATAATGAATATGATTAGTTAATTAAATTAGAATAGAAAATCAAAACTTATCATAAACAAAACCATAGTTAGGTGTAGAGAGTGGACTATGGTTAAATGGAGTGGTTAGGGTTAAGCATGAGACAAAATGGTGACTTAGTCAAACCTTCATGAATCTTCATGAAAGAAACAAAATGAAAGCCACCATTTTCTCTTTATGCATTTTATTTTCCAAAAAGAATAAATGAAATAAATAAATGAATAAGTAAAAACAAAACCCTAACCATTACACAACCATGGTTTAATCTTTACACTTAGCCAATTTAGAATGCATCATCAAACATGATACAAACTAGTGCACAAAATTATATCGTATATACAATGTGCACATCCGAGTGAGAAAATCCATCTTAAGTGAACCAATACTAGTTAATGCAAAGTAATATATCAAATATATAATTATGCATTAAATCATTAAATCAACACTTGACACAATGATCCGGTCATGTCGCACACAACCGACTAGTATATAATGTATCGATTTATCGAATCAATCCTTGATTCGATAACTAGGTTATATCGCATACAACCATTCGACACATTCATCGCGAGAATAGAATACGGTATCACATACACGCATTATTCTCTGTCCCGCACATATCTCATATGCACTCCTATTTCGTTTCGCTTGAGCCAGGAAACCTCTGTGTAGGACTCGAAAGACTCGTCAATACGCCGGCAGCAGGTGATGATCATATCAAACACCCACAAGCCGCAAGCGGTCTGCTAAACGTAACGGCCACCCGGGTATTGAGCGATCAGAAGATCGACGAGCAAGCCCGCTCACACTCCTGTGAATCCAACCAGTAACACTTACCGTACAGTCCGGTCTGATCGTCTGATATGTCGCATATCTTGCCAAGGGGTGGTAAACGTCAGACCCCAATAGCTCGATAAGTCGTGTCGATATGAGGTCTATAACAATTCGAGAAACTACTGGTAACACTTACCAGTATATCTCAGCAACCCTGGCCAGGGATTTCCTGTTATAGCCAATCGAACACAGCGCAACATCAACCCCCTATACCGGGAGAGACGAATCCCCTCCTATCGCTCATTGCCTCCATGTGACTCGGGACTGTACCCAAAAACCACCATTTTGCACACCCTCTTGGACGTGGTAAGATGGAAATCAAAGCACAGTGGGAACCACACAAGACTCTATGATGATCTCGGGTCAACAGACTACTCTGTACCAGTGTCACCTGAGAACTGCCATCTGACGTAAGGTATAATACTATCTGGGAGTTCTCGGCGAGTCCGTCCAGTGTACCCAGTCTCTACTGAGCACCCGTATATCATCTCTGATGTCAAACACCAATGGATATGGGATCATCTATCGCCCATCTGTATGGGTCGAGAAGGTATACGCTAGTCTACTCTGGTATATCGATGCCCCGTCTCGATACACCCACGACTAGGGACTTTGAAGGATGTACTTATGGACTACCATGTCCCCACTAGTATGATCCGCATCATAGTCCAGGTAGTCAAGTACACATCCTAAAGGCTTTACCCACATGTAACAGAGAGACAATCAGTATACACGTTAAGGTAAAGATCAACCAGATAGCATACTATCATGTCGAGCAAGAATGTCCTCCCTATATATGTCCCAGCATCCACTACAATATACATCCCATGTACAGTAATGGCCTCTAGGGCATACATATAACTAACAGTCGTACTATCTCGTCAATGTAAATCTGGGCGTACTGAGCAAATCCGAAAGTCGGCTTCACTGGCAGGAAGTGAGCCGCTTTCATCAAACGATCTACGATCACCCAAATTGAGTCGTACCCACGCCTAATCCTGGGTAGACCCACAACGAAATCCATCGAAACCTGCTCCTATTTCCACTCCGGAATGGGTAACGGCTGTAGCTCTCCCGCGGGCCTCTAGTGCTCAGCCTTGACTTGCTGACAAGTCAGGCATCTTGACACAAAATCTGCGATGTCTCTCTTCATTCCGTCCCACCAGTAAACACCTCTCATATCATGATACATCTTGGTAGAACCGGGATGGACACTATATACCGATCGATGTGCCTCCTCAAGAATCTCACGCCGCAGTCCCTCAGCATCTGGTACGCACAGTCTAACTCCAAAACGTAGTACCCCCTGATCATCGATCACGAAATAGGAGAATCTGCCCTGTCCAATCTGTGCCATGATCTCTGAACATCGGTCATCACTGCGCTGTGCCTCATATATGCGGTCAAGTAACTGTGGGCGTGCACGAACATGCGCGATCTGTCCTCCAATCGGCGTGAACTCGAACTGTATCCAGCTGTCGCATAATATCTGCCAATCTGCCGACGATTGCCCCTGTACAGCGCTCAAACAAGATAGACTACCCCCGGGCCTCCTGCTCAAAGCATCCGCCACCACATTTGCCTTGCCCGGGTGATACAAGATCTCGCAGTCGTAATCCTTCACTAACTCCATCCATCGGCGCTGTCTAAGGTTCAGGTCCCGCTGCTGAAATATATACTTTAGACTCTTATGATCCATGAATATCTGGCACGACTCGCCGTAAAGGTAATGTCGCCAGATCTTGAGTGCAAAGACCACTGCAGCCATCTCCAAGTCATGAGTGTTATAGTTCTGTTCATGTTTCTTCAATTGTCGCGAAGCATACGCGATCAACCTGCCATGCTGCATCAAAACGCACCCTAGCCCCACTCGAGAAGGATCACAATAGACCACAAATCTGCCTGAGCCTGAAGGTAATGATAATACCGGTGCCGTCGTCAGCCGAGTCCGTAGCTGCTGAAAACTGTGCTCGCACTCCTCCGTCCAATCGAAAGGAACTCCCTTCCGGGTCAACCCGGTCAAAGGTGTAGCAATACTGGAGAAATCCTGCACAAATCGCCTGTAGTAACCGGCCAACCCCAAAAAGCTGCGAATCTCCGTAACCGATGTGGGTCTGGGACAACCCTGCACGGCCTCGATCTTCCTCGGGTCCACACATATACCGTCTCGTGAAATCACATGCCCCAAGAAGTCTACGCTGTCTAGCCAGAAAGCACACTTGGAGAATTTCGCATAAAGCTGGTGCTCCCTCAAAGTTTGCAGTGTAATCCGCAGGTGCTGCTCGTGCTCCTCACTACTCCGGGAATACACCAAGATATCGTCAATGAACACTATAATGAACAGATCCAAATATGGCCAGAAAATACGGTTCATCAAGTCCATGAATGCTGCTGGTGCATTGGTGAGTTCGAACGACATCACCAAAAACTCATAATGGCCGTAGCGCGTACGGAAAGCTGTCCTGGGAATTTCCTCCTGTCTAACCCGCAGCTGATGATAGGCCGATCGTAAATCGATCCTCGAAAAGTACCCTGCCCCCTGAAGCTGGTCGAACAAATCGTCGATGCGCGGCAAAGGATACCTGTTCCGCACTGTCACCCTGTTCAGCAGGCGGTAGTCGATACACAGACGCAAACTGCCATCCTTCTTCTTGACGAACAGGACTGGAGCACCCCAAGGAGAAACACTGGGTCGAATAAGTCCCTTGTCCAGAAAATCTTGCAACTGACCCTTCAACTCTCTAAGTTCCGCCGGGGCCATCCGATAAGGCGGTATGGAAATAGGCCCGGTGCCAGGAACCAAATCAATACAGAAAGAAATGTCGCGCTCGGGCGGTAGCCCAGGAAGCTCGTCAGGGAACACATCAGGGAACTCGCTAACAACCGGTACCTGATCCAATGGAACCTATGTAGCACTAGCATCGCAAACATAGGTGAGAAATCCCTGACATCCCTTCCTCAAAAGCTGTCCAGCGCGAAAAGAAGAAATCACACTGTGAGGGGCGGCACCACGGTCCCCCATCACAACAAAAACCGACTCGCCCGGAAAACAAAATCTAACTGTCTTCTCATGGCAGTCCACAGAAGCATAGCACATGGCTAACCAATCCATGCTCAAAAGAAAGTCGAAGTCTAACATCTCAAGAAGGATCAAGTCGACAGGCAACTCTCTCTCGCCAATACAGACGGTGCAGGACCGGAACACGTGCCTAGCAACAAACGACTCTCCCACAGGAGTGGTCACAACAAGCGGCTGATCAAGCAGACCGGACTCTCTACCCAAACTCGGCACAAAGTGTGTGGATACGTACGAGTGCATGGATCCGTGATCGAACAATACGTGTGCATCAACTGAACATACAGGAAGGATACCTGAAACTACCGCATTGGACGCCTGCGCGGCCTGATGCGTCAAACCAAAAACCCGCGCCTGTCCACCACCTGCGACTGACTGCCCTCTGCCTCGGTCATCCCGTCCTCTCTGAACAACTCCTCCATGTCCACGACCTCTCTGTGTGTGAGTCTGGCGCTGAGCAACGGTAGGTACAACAGGCAACGCCCTCTGGGGTGGTGAAAGTGGTAAGGTAACATGCGGTGCTGCCGCCTCCCTCCGGTGTATCTCAGGACAATCTCTAACGAGGTGAAGTAGACTGCCGCATCTAAAGCAACCCCGTGGCGACTGCTGACTCTCCTGGGGATACGAACTAAACATCTGGCCTCGTCCCGAATCTCTGCTACTCCTCGCACCAGAATGATACCTGTCGCGGTGTCTGAATGACTGCCTCTGTGCGGATATACTAGTACGAACTCTCTTCGGCTCTGGAACTACCGAAGTCTCAGCAAGGCGCTCCTCGGCTAATAGGGCCGCGTCTACAGCTGCTGCATAGGTCTCGTAGTGCTGCGCGCTGATCGCAAGGAATAGTGGTGTAAGCAAGCCTCGAACAAATCTCTTGACTCGCAACTCCTCGGTAGCCACTAAATACGGGGCATAGACTGCTAGCTCGGTAAACAGCACGTCATACTCTGCCACTGTCATCCCTGGCGTCTGGCGCAAGGACTCAAATCTGTGTGCTCGGGCATCCCTAACACTCTGGGGAAGGAAACGGGCTAGAAATACTGTCACGAACTCCGTCCAGGTCATAGGAGGAAGACCTGCTGCTCTGCCCTTCTCAACTGAATCACACCACTTCTGCGCAAGACCTTCCAGGCGAAAGCTCGCGAACTCAACCCATCTCACATTTGCGCATCTGAGGGAAAGGCATATCCGGGCCATCCTATCAATGAAAGACTGTGGGTCCTCGGCTGTATCGGTGCCTGTGAAGACTGGAGGCTTCAGCCTCATGAACTCTAACAGCGATACTGTAATCACCTCCGTGGCTGCAGGGGCAACTGGCTGTGCGGTAGGTACCATCGCGGTCTCTGGAACAGGTGGAGCTACCTCTGGTCGCTGCGCTCGAAGCGTCTCAACTAGCGATCCTATCATCTGGCGCATCTCCAGCATACTGGATCCCATCGTCTGGCGCATCTCCTGCACACCAGCCCCAGTGTGGCAATCTGATCTGTCATGGCAGGAACAGCCTGCTCGGGCACAACCGGTGTACTGCCCGGATCAGTCCTCGTCTCGGACGAGTCAACTCGAATCTCGGCCCTCGCGACCGCTCTCTGTGCCCTCGTAGTCTTTGGCGGCATAATGGCTGAAAGGAAATTAGGATTCGATAAGAATACAGAAATCGAATCACAAGAATATATGTATACTCAAGAAGAAATTAAATTAATAAGTCCTAAGGACGCTTAGGCGGAGTACCATGTCGTGAGTATGCCGCGGAACATACGCACGCTACGCCACTCTGCTTCAGCTACCTACTCCATCATACCAAGGTCATCCTACACTCCGAAAGGTAAAACCTACGCTCTGATACCAACTTTGTCACGACCCGAATATTTCGACTCGTGACCGGCACTTAACCACGCTACGTCTACAGACGTAACGCGACTAAGTAAGCCGAACCCAGAAATCAAAACCATTTAAAAATAGTGAGTGTTGAAAACATTTAGTTAAAACATTTAGGAAACCTTAAATAATTCAATGAGTTCTTTTAAAGTTACTGCAGGGTTCCTAGGCACTCTAGTGAGGTCTCCCAAGCCATCAACCATGGCAATTTCAAAAATTATGGTGCCTACAAACCCTAAAGTACGGATCGATAACTAGATGTCTAGGCGAACAAGAACTAGTTAACAGTTAACTAATGAGAATACGGAAATACAACCTTTGTAGATCCGGTCCTCCACCTCCACGGCTCCGCAACGAGGTCGTCTCCGCTGTCCAAATCAAATCCGGGCTCTAGAGTCGGCTTCGTCGGAGAATGGGCAAGCTAGGTCGTCGATGTCCATGCCGAAGATGATCTACGTCGAAGCATCGATGAATCAAGCTCCACCTTCAACAAGTCATGAAACTTGTGAAGGAAACACACTCTACTACTTGGCAAGAGGTAGAGGATGAAGAAATAGGAAGTGGGTAGACTTTAGAATTGGATTTCTCACTCATATGCATCAATCACCATTGATGGACTTCAAGCTTCTTCACTTGAAGCATGAAGAAGAAGAAGAAAGATATTATGATAAGTTAATAGAAAATGAAAAGAAAATGAATTCTTATCATAATTCTAACCATGGTCAAGTGTAGAGAATGAATCATGGTTAGTGAGAATGGTTAGGGTTAAGGATGAGATAAGTATGGTTGACTTTATCAAAGCTTCATGAAGTTTCAACTAAACTCCAAATCTAGCAACCATTCTTTTCTCTTTTCTTTTATTCATTTATCAAAAATAAAAAGATAATTAAATAAGATAAATGAATAATGAATAATAAACCCTAACCATTTCATTAACCAAGGTTTAATCTTTACACTTGAACCCTAGCTTGACTTGCATCATCAAACATGATACAATCAAGTGCACAAAAACATATCGCATATGCAATGCGCACGAACCAAGTGAGAAAATCCGTCTAAAGTGAACCGATACTAGTTAATGTAAAGTAATATATCAAATATATAATTATACATTAAATCATTAAATCAACACTTGATTCAATGATCCGGTCATGCGCACATAACCGACTGGTATCTAATATATCGGCTTATCGAATCAACGCTTGAATCGATAACTAGGTTATATCGCATACAACCATTCGATATATATATCGCGAGAATAGAATACGGTATCACATACACGCATTATTCTCGGTCCCGCACATATCTCATATGCGCTCCTATTTCGTTTTGCTTGAGCCAGGAAACCTCTGTGTAGGACTCTAAAGACTCGTCAATACGCCGGCAGCAGATGATGATCATATCAAGCATCCACAAGCCGCAAGCGGTCTGCTAAACGTAACGGCCACCCGGGTATTGAGCGATCTGAAGATCGACGAGCAAGCCCGCTCACACTCCAGTGAATCCGACCAGTAACACTACCGTACAGTCCGGTCTGATCGTCTGATATGTCGCATATCTTGCCTAGGGGTGGTAAACGTCAGACCCCAATAGCTCAATAAGTCGTGTCGATATGAGGTCTATAACTGTTCGAGAAACTACTGGTAACACTTACCAGTAAATCTCAGCAACCCTGGCCAGGGATTTCCTGTTATAGCCAATCGAACACAGCGCAACATCAACCCCCATATACCGGGAGAGACGAATCCCCTCCTATCGCTCATTGCCTCCATGTGACTCGGGACTGTACCCAAAAACCACCGTTTTGCACGCCCTCTTGGACGTGGTAAGATGGAAATCAAAGTACAGTGGGAACCACACAAGACTCTATGACGATCTCGGGTCAACAGACTACTCTGTACCAGTGTCACCAGAGAACTGCCATCTGACGTGAGGTATAATACCATCTGGGAGTTCTCGGCGAGTCCGTCCAGTGTACCCAGTCTCTACTGAGCACCCGTATATCTCCTCTGATGTCAAACACCGATGGATATGGGATCATCCATCGCCCATCTGTATGGGTCGAGAAGGTACACGCTAGTCTACTCTGGTATTATCGATGCCCCATCTCGATACACCCACGACTAGGGACTGTGAAGGATGTATTTATGGACTACCATGTCCCCACTAGTATGATCCGCATCATAGTCCAGGTAGTCAAGTACAGATCCTAAGGGCTTTACCAACATGTAACAGAGAGACAATCAGCATACACGTTAAGGTAAAGGGTAACCAGATAGCATACTATCATGTCGAGCAAGAAAGTCCTCCCTATATATGTCCCAGCATCCACTACAATATACATCCTATGTACAGTAATGGCCTCTAGGGCATACATATAACTAACAATCTCCCACTTGCACTAGGGCCATCTGTAGCAGTGGTTGCAGTATCTCATACTCAACCATCCCATGAAAGTCTCTCTCTGGGAACAGGCCTTTGTGAGTGGATCCGCTGTGTTGTCCTCTGAGTCTACTCTCCCAACCTCGATCACCCTGGAGATCAACCATCTCCATGATCAGGCGATGCTGCCTTAGAATAAGTCTGGATCACTGATGGGACCGGCGTTCCTTGGCATAAGCCACAACTCCATTGTCTCACAATGGTAGGAACATAGTTCATCTCATGAACCAATATACACCCAAACAGCTTCTAGGGTAGCATCTTAAGTAGCGATGTATCCAGCCTTTATCGTCTAGTATGTCACGGTATCTAGCTTGGAACTCTTCCAACATACCGTCCCTTTACTGAGGGTAAAGACAATGCCTGCGACTGACATTCAGTCGTCCTTATCACCCTGGAACCCTTCCAGTGATTCTCCCCAGGATCGGTTGATACCGTCTCACTACTTCTAGTGAGAATTCTAACATCCAATTAAATCTATCTCATAGATCCAAAATCCAGGATTTAGTAGGTATCACTTTAATCCTATATGGAGAATCTTTGTGATAAGCGGAGATTGATCGAGCGTAGCATAAGAAACTCCTTTCTTATCAAGAGTATGTCATCCACGTACTCTACGAGGATCGTCACCATACTCCCTACTACCTTCTTGTTTATACAAGGTTCATCTACCATTTTGATGATGTCAAACTCTTTGACTAATTCATCAAAACAGACGTTCCAACTCCACGATGCCTGCTTTATCATATAAAACATCTTGCACACGTTTCCGCTGCTCCCACTGTCTACGAAGCCCTCTGGCTGTGTACTTATCGACGCTCTCTTCTAAATCATCATTTAGAAAAGCAGTCAAGACACCCAACCACCAGATATCGTAGTCATGGTATGTAGCCGTGGCAAGTAGGATCTGGATGGACTTAAGCATAGCTACTTGAAAAGGTTTCATCATTATCCGTACCTGGTCAATGATGCAAACTTTTAACAAGTCTAGCTTTGAAAGTCTCAACTTTTCCATGTACACCAAGTAATCTTCTCAAGATATACTTGCTCCTGATGGGGATTTAACCCTTCAGATCTAGCAGCTAAAGTCCATACTTTACTGGTGTATAAGGATTCCATCTCAGATCACTAAGCATCCAGCCATTCTTACAGAGTCCCACTCCTGATGGCCAGCTCGAAACTAGTTGGGTCATCATCTCATGATGCAATCCTCGCTCCCACTGTCATAGAGAAACTGAAGTATCTCTCTGGTGGGTGAGGAACCCTACTACATCGGCGGAGAGGCTGAGGTTCGTTGGAATCTACTGAATCCTTTGGCTCTATCAAATCATCTGCTGTAGTTTGTATAGCTGGAACATTTCCAGTTCTACATAACAGACCTTGCCTCGAGCTTGTCCGGATTTTGCTTTCAGACATAGGCCGGACAACCCCAAATCTTAACTGACTTAAGACATGGGCTCTTCCCATACCATATCACATATGAAGCGGTAGGCAACTGATTTGATTAGAACCCTATTCAATAGGTATGCAGCTTTTCAAGTGCATAACACCCTAAAGGAAACAGGTAACTCAGTATTACTCATCATAGAGCACACCTTATCATATAGGGTGTGATTGCTCCGCCCCGATATACCAACGTGCTGTGGTGTATACGGAGGAGTAATGCCGAGAGAGAATCTCATTCTCCTTTAGAATAATCCAGGATTTTCGTGCTCAAGTATTCTCCTCCTTGATCACATCAAAGGACATAATACTTATACCCGTATGTTAGTTCTCTACTTCTAACTTATATTCTTTGAATATCTCAAAAGGTTCGGACTTGTGTTTCAACAGGAACATATGTCTGAATCTTGAGAGATTATCAGAGAATGTAATGAAGTACAAAGAACCAGTCCTGGCATGTGTAGACAGGGGACCTCACATACATCAGCATGTATCAATCCCAAGAGTTTACTAACTCTTTCTCTGTTTCCAATAAACAGAGCTGTGGTCATCTTATCTTTGTGACATGACTGGAGAGTTTCACAAGATGTAAATTCAAACTTATTTAAATATGCATCTATATGTAACTCTAGCTAGTCGGGTCGCATTGATCTGACCTAGTCTACAATGCCTTAAGAAGAATCCGTTCATTTCTGAACTCTTCCTCTTATGTGTGATCCGTATACTAAGAACTGTAGTTTGATTTAGAACATTAATGCTTTTAGATAACGTGCCTGAACCGATCAACTTTTGATATAGGAAATGTTCAAAACATTATCCAACAATACAAAATTATATCCTTTCTTTACTGATAAAGAGACTGATATGATTTTGTATATCAGGTTCGGTATCTAATAACATTCGTTCAGAATCAATGTATTGTAATACAGGGTGACAGTGACCGACAGACTTGGCTGCAACACTTGCCCCGTTTTCTGCCTCATGAAACTTATCACCCGTTCTCAGTTCTCTACCTTTCTGTAGCCCTATGTAACAGATTACATATCTGGGATCCTGATCTGGCATCACATACCCAGGACGTAAAGGACACTGAGAAACAGTTCTATATAATGAACACACCCGAAGATGATGCTTCAGCATGCACTCTCTTCGTTTGGGCGGCACGGGAAATCTGGTATTCCCCAATTTCTTGCTCTGTCTTATAACAATTATAAGTTGGAGCGGGACCAACGTTCCCCAGCTCAGTATAACAAGCGGGTTCGGTCAATATTCCGTATTATTATCTTGATTAAGGCGTGATATGGTCGCTACCAGGAGAGAGAGAGAAGAAAACACTCAGCGTGCGCTCTGTCAAGAATAGATTGGTTATTATTTTATCTAATCAGGATGGCTCCCACTGCTTTTTATCAAATCTTCCTTCAAACCCTAAAAGGAAAGACTAGCAGGGATTAATTACACACTACAAGTTCGCCAATCTTTCAGCCAGGCCAGTGTCGGTACTTTGAGGGAGGTCCCCCGTGCTTTCGCACGAACCTAATTACTGTAAACCTCGTTTTCCCAGAGGCGTAACCCCGTTGACACCTTTCTAGACACCTACTTGATCGGCTAATTGTAATGTATAAAAATCTCCCAGGAGTAACTCTTACTCGCAGCGGGTATCGGGATCCAACTATCTCATAGAAGGTATGCAATCTCATTGCAAATTTCAACACTTGAAATTCCCGATAATATTTTGCCCCTAGCAGCTTATGACCTTGGCTAAGGTCAACAAATCATAAGTGCTAGCCAAGTTCAACCCGTCATTTCCCGATTGAATTAAACCCACCCGCACGACCCTTGGCTAAGGTCAACAAAGTCGCACGACTACCCTAACTCAATCGCATCATATGCTTATACAGATAAGCACTAATCAGCTACCGCACACTACGCCTTGGCTAAGGTCAACAAACGTAGCACGAATACTAACCAGTAGTTATCTGAAATGACGGAGGGCTACGACGGGTTTTTCAGAAAACCCTTTGCGTAATGAACTTGATATCGTTGTAGAATCAAATGATTTTGAAATGGAGTGCTTTTGAGGCTTTTCTAGTTTTGCTAAAGGAGTCACTCCCGGTGAAGGGATCGTCGGTCCTTTCCTCGTCGAATGAGGTGCGGGATATATCATATATATCATTGTGCAAAGCAAAAACACTTAAAAGCAATCAAAAGACAAACCGAGTGTATAGCATCTGCCAGTTATTGCTAAAGGAGTCACTCCCGGTGAAGGGATCTCGGTCCTTTCCTCATCGAATAAGGTGCAGGATATATCATATATACCGCTGTGCAAAGCAAGAACTGTAGCTACCTGTTTTATTTTGAAATTCGATTCTACAACATCTTAGGTTTCTTTTATTTCATTAATCACATTAATGAAGTCCCATCATTTAAGTTACCTAAACATCACAGATAAATACGACGTACACTTATGCCATCCGCATTCGCCTCGATGTCCCCTCGTGCACCGTTAGGTTAGGTAACTAACGGCAGAGCAGCGCAGGGCTAGCGCGGGTGTAAAACATAAGTAACGCCTATATAATATATCATATATACTATATACTGTATCTATCACAGAACATCACATGATCACATCACAGATATCGCAGCAGAAGAATCATATGAAATATTGGATATACTAGGACGTCCGTGTTTTCAATACGAGCCAGTATAAAACACGGATTCCACGGTCGTTATGAATAGCCAAACCCACACCCCTAGACCCCTACGAGAGCGGCAAGCAACCCTACCAATTCTGGAGTTAGGAGACCCGGACTCGACTCCTCGAGTTGGTCTCCCACTGAACTCCAGAACCCGGTTACTTGTGCCCTCCTCCTTGGGTCTATCCTAGTGCGGAAAAGTAAATAATATACAACAGGTGACAACTCCCGCAACCTGGAAGCGCCCCAATAAAAGAATATTACATACAAGTTTTTACATGAATGAAAATGAAAAACACTCATCTCACATAAAAACCCCCGGCTATTCAAACACGACGATCCAATATAACATATCCAGCAACACATAACATCAGATGTCATCAACGTAAGTAAATATACATACCCCAATTGTCGTTGACATATAGCAACGAAACCGGCGATATCACATATTACACTTACGGTCACAGAAAAGAAAGTGTAAAACTACAACAGTTGGAATCCGCAACCTCCTCAGACATCGCATGCCTGACCAAATGAATTTCTTAGACATCGCATGCCTAACAATTATAAACCCCGCATTTTAGTCTCAAAATCGAAAACACTTTTCAATATTAAGTCGGGCAATTCAACAAGATTCCCGACATCCTGATCGAATACTCGTCGCAAACTTCAGTAGACGGCTGCACCCCCGATACCGTCGACGAAGTGCACCAAGGCGGAACACCGCTACCGCGAGCACCCGAACGGATGCTTTCGGCGACGGGGTTCTCCTACAGTCACTTGGTCGGGGCTATGGAGTGAAGCTGTTTATTAAGTTTATCCGGCGAGTATCCGCGTACGCTACGTGATTGCGACGGACTTTTGATCACATCAAAATTCCGTGGCAACCGATCAAGTGAGACTAAACTGCTACGTTTATAACATTCATTCAGTTATCTCATAACTTTTTGTGAATTCCAATTATTGTATCCCATTCCAGATAAACAGAAAATGTTAAACTTTTCGATCGAACAATCGAACACCCAAGTTTTCCCGAAACAGATCAACACATGAAACAAGTCTAACAACATTCCGTTCGTGCCTCAGTACCAACGATCCAGCCGTAGAAGGGTCAAGCCAACGCCTCACATGTGGCACGCCGTACTGCCCCAAACCCGAAGGTTCAAAGGGCAGTTCAAGACGGTCACATAATCGAGTTAAGGTTTGTGTCTTCTAGAGGGACCATCGAGTTACTTGCACTACTTAGAACGTCGTTAAACTACGGAAAAATCCAACACTTGGAAATTTCCCGACAGGGGAAAAGTTGGGTATTTATATCCGGTCGAACTTTTTAACATATTCTAAAATTTATCCGGAAAGCCACACAGACAAAATTTGATACCCCGATCGAAATACCGAATCCCCAAATCAACTCAGAAAAATTCAACTCTGGAATAAATATTAAAAATACCCAGAAAATCCAGAATTAATAATTATGAGATACTGTGTAAAAATTATTGTATACAATGCCCGTACCGCCGCGCAACCGCCGCACGAGGCTAGCTCGTGCCGCGGAAGCGCGGCAAGATGGAGGAATCAGGGGCACGAATTTCACAATATTTCACATATTCACCTTCTGATTTTTCTGAACATTTTTAATGTGGAAAAATACCAGATTTTAAAAATTGTACAGAGAGCAATTTTGTTTTGGAGTTCCGGGTTCGTTCGGACTTCAATTTCCGTCTGGACTTCGCCTAAGGCTCTAGCTAGGCTCTGATACCACTGCAGGGTTCCTAGGCACTCTAGTGAGGTCTCCCAAGCCATCAACCATGGCAATTTCAAAAATTATGGTGCCTACAAACCCTAAAGTACGGATCGATAACTAGATGTCTAGGCGAACAAGAACTAGTTAACAGTTAACTAATGAGAATACGGAAATACAACCTTTGTAGATCCGGTCCTCCACCTCCACGGCTCCGCAACGAGGTCGTCTCCGCTGTCCAAATCAAATCCGGGCTCTAGAGTCGGTTTCGTCGGAGAATGGGCAAGCTAGGTCGTCGATGTCCATGCCGAAGATGATCTACGTCGAAGCATCGATGAATCAAGCTCCACCTTCAACAAGTCATGAAACTTGTGAAGGAAACACACTCTACTACTTGGCAAGAGGTAGAGGATGAAGAAATAGGAAGTGGGTAGACTTTAGAATTGGATTTCTCACTCATATGCATCAATCACCATTGATGGACTTCAAGCTTCTTCACTTGAAGCATGAAGAAGAAGAAGAAAGATATTATGATAAGTTAATAGAAAATGAAAAGAAAATGAATTCTTATCATAATTCTAACCATGGTCAAGTGTAGAGAATGAATCATGGTTAGTGAGAATGGTTAGGGTTAAGGATGAGATAAGTATGGTTGACTTTATCAAAGCTTCATGAAGTTTCAACTAAACTCCAAATCTAGCAACCATTCTTTTCTCTTTTCTTTTATTCATTTATCAAAAATAAAAAGATAATTAAATAAGATAAATGAATAATGAATAATAAACCCTAACCATTTCATTAACCAAGGTTTAATCTTTACACTTGAACCCTAGCTTGACTTGCATCATCAAACATGATACAATCAAGTGCACAAAAACATATCGCATATGCAATGCGCACGAACCAAGTGAGAAAATCCGTCTAAAGTGAACCGATACTAGTTAATGTAAAGTAATATATCAAATATATAATTATACATTAAATCATTAAATCAACACTTGATTCAATGATCCGGTCATGCGTACATAACCGACTGGTATCTAATATATCGGCTTATCGAATCAACGCTTGAATCGATAACTAGGTTATATCGCATACAACCATTCGATATATATATCGCGAGAATAGAATACGGTATCACATACACGCATTATTCTCGGTCCCGCACATATCTCATATGCGCTCCTATTTCGTTTTGCTTGAGCCAGGAAACCTCTGTGTAGGACTCTAAAGACTCGTCAATACGCCGGCAGCAGATGATGATCATATCAAGCATCCACAAGCCGCAAGCGGTCTGCTAAACGTAACGGCCACCCGGGTATTGAGCGATCTGAAGATCGACGAGCAAGCCCGCTCACACTCCAGTGAATCCGACCAGTAACACTACCGTACAGTCCGGTCTGATCGTCTGATATGTCGCATATCTTGCCTAGGGGTGGTAAACGTCAGACCCCAATAGCTCAATAAGTCGTGTCGATATGAGGTCTATAACTGTTCGAGAAACTACTGGTAACACTTACCAGTAAATCTCAGCAACCCTGGCCAGGGATTTCCTGTTATAGCCAATCGAACACAGCGCAACATCAACCCCCATATACCGGGAGAGACGAATCCCCTCCTATCGCTCATTGCCTCCATGTGACTCGGGACTGTACCCAAAAACCACCGTTTTGCACGCCCTCTTGGACGTGGTAAGATGGAAATCAAAGTACAGTGGGAACCACACAAGACTCTATGACGATCTCGGGTCAACAGACTACTCTGTACCAGTGTCACCAGAGAACTGCCATCTGACGTGAGGTATAATACCATCTGGGAGTTCTCGGCGAGTCCGTCCAGTGTACCCAGTCTCTACTGAGCACCCGTATATCTCCTCTGATGTCAAACACCGATGGATATGGGATCATCCATCGCCCATCTGTATGGGTCGAGAAGGTACACGCTAGTCTACTCTGGTATTATCGATGCCCCATCTCGATACACCCACGACTAGGGACTGTGAAGGATGTACTTATGGACTACCATGTCCCCACTAGTATGATCCGCATCATAGTCCAGGTAGTCAAGTACAGATCCTAAGGGCTTTACCAACATGTAACAGAGAGACAATCAGCATACACGTTAAGGTAAAGGGTAACCAGATAGCATACTATCATGTCGAGCAAGAAAGTCCTCCCTATATATGTCCCAGCATCCACTACAATTTACATCCTATGTACAGTAATGGCCTCTAGGGCATACATATAACTAACAGTTACCTAATCATTATAATAATTTTGGCAGCATTTCCTTTGTAAAAGTAGCCCCGCGACCGGGTATAAAAGAGGATATGAGTAAAAATGAGATATAATGAAACAAAATATTCCCAAACGGGAGCAATCACGCCCAACAGCGGAAACCACCATCACAAGAGTAGTATACGACGTCGTAGCGAAGAATGAGCAATAAGTAAACATCACAGAATATAAACTGCAAATAAAAACAGTCGGCTCCCACGAGCTCGACACCAGAATACAAAATATACATCATCGTCCTCACACAGTATCTAAGTCCGATACATAAATGGTAGATGGAGAATACTAGATACAAAAAGGGATACAATAAATGTACTCAGATACCACAACCCACCTAAATGCAAAACAGCTCTCGCCGCAACTGTAGTGGTATCTGTAGCCAAAAGATGTAAACGACAGCCTGCCGCGACTATGCTGAGGGCAACCTGCAAATACTGTGGCACAACGGGGGTGAGTTGCCAACTCGTGAATAGAGATAACATATAAAGGTAATCGCGAGCATGCACGTATTGCGCTACTCTAACAAATGCCAGCAGATGATATCAATACGAAATAAGCAGTATGTGCTATAATCATGCAGATGCTCTGTCAGGTAAAATGACTACAGGATGAGATATATGATAATCAATGCTGAGCATGGGATAAACAACATCTACACGGAATATCAACGTGGAAAACAATCGGTGCCCACAACTGCACCCAGATCCTAAATAACTCAGGCGCCGGCACACCCATCGGCCCTCAAATCCTGTAAATCTCTGAGAAATCACGAGTGCCCAACATCGGCACCCAAAATATCATAAAATACTCGTGTCCAGCATCGACACGCAAATCCTCATATATCGGGCTCCGTCAGTCCGGATCAGCCCACGGGCTCCGTCTGCGGTATCGGCCATCGGCCCCAGCAGTACGGATCATCCCGCATCCATCTCTCGACCCTGGTCAGTATTCTCCGGATAACCGCCAGGTCCAACCAATCACCGGTAGGTACTCGCTACCCTGCCAGGCTCATCGTCTACTCCACGAAAAACATTTCTCGCCCCGGGGAACCATACCGGGTCCACCACGAACCCGCAAACGGATCATCCATCTCCTCGAATCGGGTTTCAAGCACACGTCTCAGCACCGAAAAAATGCGTGGTGGACGCACCAAAATATCATATCACGAGGAACCGGGTTTTCAAATAGTGCATCTTTTCTTAAAAATCCCACGGTCCTCAAAACCAGAAATCACATGAAAATCCAACACCAAGAAGTAAATCCAATGCGATGTGCTATATACATCAATCCATGATATAGGTATAAGGGAAAACCGCTTTTAAAATTAGTTTCCGTTTTTAAAGATATCATGCGGCTCAAAATTTCCATGAAAGTCATATCGAATCACATATGAAATGAACTACAGTAATATAATCATGGCAGTTCTACAGTGAGTGTGTCATGGCAATTACTAACGGTGTGTGTGTAGCATGAAGATTAGTGCTCCTGCAACATAAACCGTTAGTAACAGTGCGGTGTTCTATCAATTCTAAGCATATATATATAGCAGGGAATGCAATATGCAATGACAGTCCATGAGGTAAATGCAACATATAATAATAAGGTCCTATCAGCCCTGACGCATAACGCCATGCGGGCGATATCCCCGTAGATGTGAAATCTACTCACCGAAGTCTCGCGCTAAGTGTAGCCGACGACTTGCTTGCCCTTCTTTGCAGCGTCCGTCTCACTCGCCTGCGAACCTAGAATCACATAACATATATCACAAATAAGCTCAATTTCATAAAAACGTGATATTACGGTCCAACTAGACACCCGTGTCATAAACCAATCGCGCGTGTGTGCGATACGCTAAAACGTGTGATCACGCGCCTGAAACTATCCTGACACGTCGCGATACGCACAAACCCCAAACCCACACACGTATCACGCGTGTCGCGAAGGTTTAAAATACGACAAATCGGTATTTAGTCCCAGATTTTTATACAGAACTTAAATTACAAAAATATATATATCACAAAACTCCACATAGCAGCAGACACCCATAGGACCAAACCCCAACCCAATCCCTACCCATCTGGCCGCAATTTGCGGCCAGATACAATTTTCCGGGGGCCTCAACAAGAAGAAAGGGGGTCGGGTTCTACCTGGGGTATCAGCACCTAACAACTATACTGCAGTCTTCTCAAAATTATTCTGAACTCACCGGGTCGATAGCAGTTTTCAGAAACTCAAATATTGCTTAAAAACGGTGAATTTGCATCAAATAGGGATCTGGTGGTATTTTAGTGCAATTGGGGTTTAAGCTGGGTTAAAATGGCCTTAACAACACTCTAACAACGTACTGAAACCAAAACACACATCACTTGGCCAAGGTTCTCACTAAACACCTCATATCGCGCTAAATCGCACCAAAAACCACTAACCGAAGCAAAACTACACTAAACAAGTAAACTAGGGAGTAAGTTTAGAAAATATACCCCACACTCGACCTTAGGGAGCTGGAGGAAGAAGAAGAAGTGAAGGGAAAGGGCTGCAGCTGGAGTTGTGGCTGTTGCTGCTGCTAACTGCGGCTACTGGTGCTGCTGCTGTTGCTGAGATGCTTGTTGCTGCTGCTGTGAAGCTTGCTGCTGCTGCTGCTGTGGATGCTTGCTGCTGCTGCTGCTATGAGGTAAGTGTGTGTGTGTGTGTGTGTGTGTGTGTGTGTGTGAGTGAGTGAGGTTTGAGAGAAGAACAAAAGATATGAGAGGAAAACAAATCATCACCCCAATGTCAACCCCTCCTCTCTCTCTCCTCATTAATTGCAAGCATGGCCTAAGCCATGATGCACTCTCTCTCTCTCTCTCACCAAGTCAACACCCCAAGAAAATTCAAATTAAAGCAACTATTAATTAACTAATTAAAACCCAAAAGACTTAATCCCCATGATTAACCCACCATGGTCACTAATCATGGTAATAACTCATTTAAAAACCCTAGTTTACATGCACATGTGTGTGCAAGCCTAGGAAAATTTTAGAAAAATATTTATTAATTTAGGAAAAATATTTGAAACACAATTTTGTAAACTTTTTGTTAAAAACCCACTACTTCAATATAAATAGTCACTAAACACATCCTAAGGTGTTACAGTGACTCATGGTTATGACTCATCAATTCTAGAATGTTCACTAATGACCCATGTAATGAGTCATCTAGTGAGTCATTAAAGAGTTAATGAGTTTTGTTTTGTGGATAGTTATTTTGAGGAGATATTTTTATAAGATATTTTCCTTTGGTTTTGAATATAAAACCTCTTATATCTATTCACAAGAGGAGAACAAGATAACACAAGTTTATGAGCTTAGTTTTCTTTTGGCTCACTAGTGTTTCTTGAGTTCACAATTTCCAATGCTAAGCATCTTCTTCAACCTCCACCCTATCCCTCTCATGTGATGAGAACCTTAGGGTGTTTGAGACAAAGTATTCTACTCATTCTGTACTTCATCTTGGTCATCTCTTTTAGCAGACTTGATGACCGAGTTGCCTCGGTATAGAGGCGGGAGCCCGTTTAAAAATCCGTTGACGTGGTGCCATCTCGATGAGGAGACAGGAGATCGGAGTTGCCGCGAGGAGTGTGGGATGATGGCTAAAGACCGAAGGACTCGGATTGATCGGTATAGCCTTTCTACCTCTTTACAGTTTGTTAGTTTAGCGTTAATGGCAAAATCCGGGTTGTAGTATGCGATAGCGCCAGTTATAAAAGTTTTTGTTCCGCGTTTGGCGTCTGAATGACGGCCGGGGCGCTACCGTAGACTTAAAAATATTGCATATCAGTATGAACGTATAAATGCATGAAGTATCTCAGTAATAAATGCAATGTCTAAACTAGCATATGAAAGCAAGCGTACTAGTACTATGTCGAAACTACCAGCTAGCAATTTATTCCAATGAAGTAGTGTGTTCTAATGTGTACGTGACATGAAAATTACCGATGGTGATGTGTGTGAGCCGGCAAGTAAGTGTACGTGGAGCATACGCATCATCGGTAACGGTGCTGGTGTCCTGACAACAGGTTTTCATAATAACTAACGAAAATATATTTAAGCATGTAATGCAATGTGAACAACAAGGATATACGGAAAATGAATAGTAAACGCAACAATAAAGGATATACATTTCTACATACGAGTCATAATTTTTTTGTTGTCTGAAAACGCACGAATCGTGGTTTTAGAAAAATTGGGCTACGGTATCTTTGAGAAAAGATGTATCCTTTGAAAAATCTGTAGTATCCCTCATCCTGTCTTTTAAAATACTCACGATTCGTTAGTTTTGAAAGTAAGTATGACTCGAGCCCAATCTAACATCTACCAAATAAACTACAAGACAAAGCTAAGAGACTAATCGAAAGGGTAAGGAAATCCATCTATGTCCGAGTCGATATATCTAGTAGTCAGTAATCCCGCCTCGATAGCGTCACGTACGATAAAATATATAATACGGCATCCTCGAATCAAGAGTTCGGATCAATCATCATATTTATATCTCGTACGGTAAAATCCATCGTACGACATCCCAAATCGGGGTACGGGTCAAATATCATATTTACCTTATTATTCATCCGGTATCATTAACATCGTATCCTGCATTAGGGTACCGTTCTAAGTCTAGAACATAGTAATATCATCAAACATCTATACGCATGTGAATATAACACTTCGCCCATAGATCCGCTATAATATCATGTCGTATCTCATAATACGACCTAAATCACATAACCGATCTCACGGCATCATGCCTGATCATATCTACTCTCCTCCGAGTATCATATACTATCCTCATCATACGTGTATACATATATGTGTATATATAGCAACACATCGACACACACACACACACACATACACACACACACACATATACATATATCATATACACCAAAAACATAACACGAGTGTGCATGTGTGTGTGTGCGAACCATTACACTAGGGTTTCGCAACTAAGGAACTAAACTAAGAACAATAACTTTCAATTACGCTAAACTAACTATGATCTCCTAAAGCCTTTCCTCCAAATTATTCACGTACCTCTTTACACATAATTATATATATAAATATCACATACTACACTACGAAACGTGGGGGTGCTATACGCTATCCACCTGACTTCCTCCGTAGATATATATCTACTCACCTTAATCCTTGCATTCCGAAGTCGATGACGCTCATTTTACCTTGTCATCCTGAAGTCCACGCGAAGTACCTATATATCACAAAATACATCGCATCGCATAAAAATTCGACTCAAAATTCGACACGACCCTCGATGTTCTCATAGGTTAGAACCTATAGCTTATGCATGCAAAAACAACCAAACAACCGTCTTCGTTGACGTACAAATATCAAACGACCAAATCTCATAACTGTAGCGTTCCTAGGCACCCTAATGAGGTCTCACAAGGCATCGAACATGCCAAATTAAAATTTTACGGTGCCGAGAAACCCTAAACTACGGATCGTTTGCTAGATGTCTAGGCGAAAAAGCTAACTAGTTAACAATTAACTAAGAGATACGGAAATACAACCTTTGTAGATCCGGTGCTCCACCTCCACGGCTCCGCAACGAGGTCCTCTCCGCTATCCAAATCAAATCCGGGCTCTAGAGTCGGCTTCGTCGGAGAAAAAGGGAGCTAGGTCGTCGATGTCCATGCCGAAGATGATCTACGTCGAGGCATCGCTAGATCAAGCTCACAACTTCACCAAGTCAAGAAACTTGTGAAGTAAACACACTCTACTACTTGGCAAGAGGTAGAGGATGAAGAAATAGGAAGTGGGTAGACTTTAGTTTTGGATTTCTCACTCTTTTCCAACACTTGCCATTGATGGGGCAAGCTTTCTTCACTTGAAGAATGAAGAAGAAGAAGGAAATAGTTATGATAAGTTAATTAGAAAGAGAAAAGAATAATCAAAACTTATCATGACTAAACCATGGTAAAGTGTAGAGATTGAACTAGGGTTAAATCAAATGGTTAGGTTAAGCATGAGATAAGAATGGTGGACAAAGTCAAAGGTTCATGAATCTTCAACTACAAACAAAGAAAGCCACCATTCTTCTCATTTCTTTTTCCAAAAAGAAAATAAATAAATAAATGAATAAATAGATATGAAAAACAAAACCCTAACCATTTAAATAACCATGGTTTAATCTTTACACAAACCAAAAAGCATGTATCATCAAACATGATACAAGCAAATGCACAAAATCATATCACATATATAATGCGCACATCCGAGTGAGAAAATCCATCTAAAGTGAACCAATATTAGTTAATGCAAAGTAATATATCAAATATATAATTATACATTAAATCATTAAATCAACACTTGATTTAACGATCCGGTCATATCGCATATAACCGGCTAATATCCAATGTATCGATTTATCGAATCAATCCTTGATTCGATAACTAGGTTATATCGCATACAACCATTCGACACATTCATCGCGAGAATGGAATACGGTATCACATACACGCATTATTCTCGGTCCCGCACATATCTCATATGCGCTCCTATTTCGTTTCGCTTGAGCCAGGAAACCTCTGTGTAGGACTCTAAAGACTCGTCAATACGCCGGCAGCAGATGATGATCATATCAAGCACCCACAAGCCGCAAGCGGTCTGCTAAACGTAACGGCCACCCGGGTATTGAGCGATCTGAAGATCGACGAGCAAGCCCGCTCACACTCCAGTGAATCCGACCAGTAACACTACCGTACAGTCCGGTCTGATCGTCTGATATGTCGCATATCTCGCCTAGGGGTGGTAAACGTCAGACCCCAATAGCTCGATAAGTCGTGTCGATATGAGGTCTATAACTGTTCAAGAAACTACTGGTAACACTTACCAGTAAATCTCAGCAACCCTGGCCAGGGATTTCCTGTTATAGCCAATCGAACACAGCGCAACATCAACCCCCTATACCAGGAGAGACGAATCCCCTCCTATCGCTCATTGCCTCCATGTGACTCAGGACTGTACCCAAAAACCACCGTTTTGCACGCCCTCTTGGACGTGGTAAGATGGAAATCAAAGCACAGTGGGAACCACACAAGACTCTATGACGATCTCGGGTCAACAGACTACTCTGTACCAGTGTCACCAGAGAACTGCCATCTGACGTGAGGTATAATACCATCTGGGAGTTCTCGGCGAGTCCGTCCAGTGTACCCAGTCTCTACTGAGCACCCGTATATCATCTACGATGTCAAACACCAATGGATATGGGATCATCCATCGCCCATCTATATGGGTCGAGAAGGTATACGCTAGTCTACTCTGGTATATCGATGCCCCGTCTCGATACACCCACGACTAGGGACTTTGAAGGATGTACTTATGGACTACCATGTCCCCACTAGTATGATCCGCATCATAGTCCAGGTAGTCAAGTACACATCCTAAGGGCTTTACCAACATGTAATAGAGAGACAATCTGTGTACACGTTAAGGTAAAGAGCAACCAGATAGCATACTATCATGTTGAGCAAGAAAGTCCTCCCTATATACGTCCCAGCATCCACTACAATATACATCCAATGTACAATAATGGCCTCTAGGGCATACATATAACTAACAATCTCCCACTTGCACTAGGGCCATCTGTAGCAGCGGTTGTAGTATCTCATACTCAACCATCCTATAAAAGTCTCTCTCTGGGAATAGGCCTTCGTGAGTGGATCCGCCGTGTTATCCTCTGAGTCTACTCTCCCACTTCGATCCCTTAGAGATCAACCATCTCCATGATCAAGTGATACTGCTTTAGAATATGTCTGGATCACTGATGGGACCTGCGTTCCTTGGCATAAGCCACAACTCCATTGTTTCACAATGGGAGGAACATAGTTCATCTCATGAACCTATATACACCCAAACAGCCTCTTTGGTAGCATCTTAAGTAGCGATGTATCCTGCCTTTATCGTCTAGTATGTCACGGTATCTAGCTTGGAACTATTCCAACATACCGTCCCTTTACTGAGGGTAAAGACAATGCCTGTGACTGACATTCAGTCGTCCTTATCATCCTGGAACACTTCCAGTGATTCTCCCCAGAATCAATTGATACCATCTCACTACAACTAGTGAGAATCTTAACATCCATTTAGATCTATCTCATAGATCCAAAATCCAGGATTTAGGAGGTATCACTTTGATCCTATATGGAGAATCATTGTGATAAGCGGACATTGATCGAGCGTAGCATAGGAAACTCTTTTCTTATCAAGAGTATGTCATCCACGTACTCAACGAGGATCATCACAATACTCCCTACTACCTTTTTGTTTATACAAGGTTCATCTACCATTTTGATGATGTCAACTTCTTTGACTAATCCATCAAAACAGATGTTCCAACTCCGCAATGCCTGCTTTATCCTATAAAGCATCTTGCACACGTTTCCGCTGCTCCCACTGTCTACGAGGCCCTCTGGCTGTGTACTTATAGACGCACTCTTCTAAAATATCATTTAGAAAAGATGTCATGACACCCAACCACCAGATATCGTAGTCATGGTATGTAGCCGTGGCAAGTAGGATCTGGATGGACTTAAGCATAGCTACTTAGAAAAGGTTTCATCATCATCCATACCTGGTCAATGATGTAGACCTTTAACAAGTCTAGCTTTGAAAGTCTCAACTCTTCCATGTACACCAAGTAATCTTCTCAAGATATACTTGCTCCTGATGGGGATTTAACCCTTCAGATATAGCAACCAAAGTCCATACTTTGTTGGTGTATAAGGATTCCAGCTCAGATCGCTAAGCATCCAGCCATTCTTACAGAGTCTCACTCCTGATGGCCAGCTCGAAACTAGTTGGGTCATCATCTCATGATGCAATCCTCGCTCCCACTGTCATAGAGAAACAGAAGTATCTCTCAGGTGGGTGAGGAACCCTACTAGATCGGCGGAGAGGCTGAGGTTCGTCGGTAACTATTGAATCCTTTGGTTTTATCAAATCATCTGCTGTAGTTTGTATAGCTGGAACCATTCCAGTTCTACATAACAGTATTTGCCTCGAGCTTGTCCGGATTATGCTTTTAGACATAGCCCGGACAACCCCAAATCTTAACTAACTTAAGATATGGGCTCTTCCCTTTCCATATCACATATGAAATGGTAGGCAGTGATTTGATTCGAACCTAATTCAATAGGTATGCAGCTTCTCAAGTGCATAACTCCCAAAAGGAAATAGGTAACTCAGTAGTACTCATCATAGAGCACACTATATCATATAGGGTGTGATTGCTCCGCCCCGATATACCATCGTGCTATGGTGTATACGGAGGAGTAATGCTGAGAGAGAATCTCATTCTCCTTTAGAATAGTCCAGGAATTCCGTGCTCAAGTATTCTCCTCCTTGATCTCATCAAAGGACATAATACTTATACCGGTTATTGGTTCTCTACTTCTAACTTATATTCTGTGAATATCTCAAAAGGTTCGGACTTGTGTTTCAACAGGAACATAGGTCTGAATCTTGAGAGATCATCAGAGAACGTAATGAAGTATAAAGAACCGGTCTTGGCATGTGTAGACAGGGGACTTACATACATCAACATGTATCATCCCAAGAGTTTACTAACTCTTTCTCTGTTTCCAATAAACAGAGCTGTGGTCATCTTATCTTTGTGACATGACTGGCAAGTTTCATAAGATGTAAATTCAAACTGATTTAAATATACATCTACATGTAACTTCAGCTAGTCGGGTCGCATTGATATGACCTAGTCTACAATGCCTCAAGAAGGATTCGTTCAGTTCTTAACTCTTCCTCTTGTGTGTGATCCGTATACTAAGAACTGTAGTTTGATTTAGAACATCAATGCTTTTAGATAACGTGCCTGAACCGATCAACTTTTGATATAGGAAATGTTCAAAACATTATCCAACAATACAAAATTTTATCGTTTCTTTACTAATAAAGAGACTGATATGATTTTGTATATCAGGTTCGGTATCTAACAACATTCGTTCAGAATCAATGTATTGGTAATACAGGGTGACAGTGACCAACAGACTTGGCTGCAACTCTTGCCCCGTTTTCTGCCTCATGAAACTTATCACCCATTCTCAGTCCTCTACCTTTCTGTAGGCCTATGTAACTGATTACATATCTGAGATCCTGATCTGGTATCACATACCCAGGACGTAAAGGATACTGAGAAACAGTTCTCTGTAATGAACACACCCGAAGATGATGCATCAACATGCACTCTCTTCGTTTGGGCGGCATAGGAATTTTGGTAATCCCCAATTTCCTGCTCTGTCTTATAACTATTATAAGTTGGAGCGGGACCAACGTTCCCCAGCTCAGTATAACAAGCGGGTTCGGTCAATAATCCGTATTTTTATTATCTTGATTAAGGCATGATATGGTCGCTACATGGAGAGAGAGAGAAGAAAAACCTCAGCGTGCGCTCTTGCAAGAATAGATTGGTTATTATTTTATCTAATCAGTATGGCTCCCATTGCTTTTTATCAAATCTTCCTTCAAACCCTAAAAGGAAAGACTAGCCGGGATTAATTACACACTACAAGTTTGCCAATCTTTCAGCCAGGCCAGTGTCGGTACTTTGAGGGAGGTCCCCCGTGCTTTCGCACGAACCTAATTAATGTAAACCTCGTTTTCCCAGAGGCGTAACCCCGTTGACACCTTTCTAGACACCTACTTGATCGGCTAATTGTAATGTATAAAACTCTCCCAGAAGTAACTCTTACTCGCAGCGGGTATCGGGATCCAACTATCTCATAGAAGGTATGCAATCTCATTGCAAATTTCAACACTTGAAATTCCCGATAATATTTTGCCCCTAGCGTCCTATGACCTTGACGGAGGCCAAACAACCCATAGTCCGCTAGTCAAGTTCAACCCGTCATTTCCTGATTGAATTAAACCCACCCGCACGACCCTTGACGGAGGCCAAACAACGCCGTACGAATACCCTAATCCAATCGCATCATATTCTAGCAGATAAGCACTAGTTAGCTACCGTACACTACGCCTTGACGGAGGCCAAACAACCGCAACACGAATACTAACTAGTACGTATCTGAAATGACGGAGGGCTACGACAGGTTTTTCTGAAAACCTATTGCGTAAAGAACTTGATATCGTTGTAGAATCAAATGATTTTAAAATGGAGTGCTTTTGAGGCTTTCCTAGTTTTGCTAAAGGAGTCACTCCCGGTGAAGGGATCGTCGGTCCTTTCCTCGTCGAATGAGGTGCGGGATATATCATATATATCACTGTGCAAAGCAAAAACTCTTTAAAAGCAATCAAAAGACAAACCGAGTGTGTAGCATCTGCCAGTTATTGCTAAAGGAGTCACTCCCGGTGAAGGGATCTCGGTCCTTTCCTCATCGAATAAGGTGCAGGATATATCACATATACCGCTATGCAAAGCAAGAACTGTAGCTACATGTTTTATTTTGAAATTCGATTCTACAACATCTTAGGTTTCTTTTTACTTTCATTAATCATATTAATGAAGTCCTATCAATTATGTACCTAAACATCACAGATAAATACGACGTACACTTATGCCATCCGCATTCGCCTCGATGTCCCCTCATGCACCGTTAGGTTAGGTAACTAACGGCCGAGCGGGGCAGGGCTAGCGCGGGTGTAAAACATAAGTAACGTCTATATAATATATCATATATACTATATAAAGTATCCATCACAGAACATATCATGATCACATCACAGATATCGCAGCAGAAGAAACATATGAAATATTGGATATACTAGGACGTCCGTGTTTTCAATACGAGCCAGTATAAAACACGGATTCCACGGTCGTGATGAATAGCCAAACCCACACCCCTAGACGCCTACGAGAGCGGCAAGCAACCCTACCAATTCTGGAGTTAGGAGACCCGGGCTCGACTCCTCGAGTTGGTCTCCTACTGGACTCCAGAACCCGGTTACTTGTGCTCCCCTTCTTGGGTCTATCCTAGCGCGGAAAAGTAAATAATATACAAAGGGTGACAACTTCCGCTACCTGGAAGTGCCCCAATAAAAGAATATTACATACAAGTTTTTACATGAATGAAAATGAAAAACACTCATCTCACATAAAAAACCCCGGCTATTCAAACACGACGATCCAATATAACATATCCAGCAACACATAACATCACATGTCATCAACGTAAGTAAATATGTGCATCCCAATTGTCGTTGACATATAGCAACGAAACCGGCGATATCACATATTACACTTACGGTCACAGAAAAGAAAGTGTAAAACTACAACAGTTGGAATCTGCAACCACCTCAGACATCACATGCCTGACCAAATGAATTCCTTAGACATCGCATGCCTAACAATTATAAACCCCGCATTTTAGTCTCATTATCGAAAACACTTTTCAATATCAAGTCGGGCAATTCAACAAGATTCCCGACATCCTGATCGAATGCTCGTCGCAAACTTCAGTAGGCGGCCGCACCCACGACGCCGTCGATGAAGTGCACCAAGGCGGAACACCGCTGCCGCGAGCACCCTAACGGATGCTTTCGGCGACGGGGTTCTCCTACAGTCACTTGGTCGGGGCTATGGAGTGAGGCTGTCTATTAAGTTTACCCGGCGAGTATCCGCGTACGCTACGTGATTGCGACGGACTTTTGATCACATCAAAAATCCGTGGCAACCGATCAAGTGAGACTAAAGTGCTATGTTTATAACATTCATTCAGTTATCTCATAACTATTTGTGAATTCCAATTGTTGTATCACATTCCGAATAAGATAGAAAATGTTAAACTTTCCGATCGAATAATCGAACACCCAAGTTTTCCCGAAACAGATCAACACATGAAACAAGTCTAAAAACATTCAGTTCGTGCCTCAGTACCAACGGTCCAGCCGTAGAAGGGTCAAGCCAACGCCTCACATGTGGCACGCCGTACTGCCCCAAACCCGAAGGTTCAAAGGGCAGTTCAAGACGGCCACATAATCGAGTTAAGGTTTGTTGTCTTCTAGAGGGTCCATCGCGTTACTTGCACTACTTAGAACGTCTTTAAACCACGGAAAAATCCAACACTTGGAAATTTCCTGACAGGGGAAAAATTGGGTATTTATATCCGGTCGAACTTTTTAACATATTCTAAAATATCCGGAAAGCCACATAGACAAAGTCTGATAATCCGATCGAATCATGTATGCTCCAAAACACCCCAGAAAATTCAACTCTTGAATTCAAATTAAAAATTCCCATAAAATCCAGCACTAAAATATAGGAGTTACTATGCAAGAATTAATGACAGATAAGACAAAAGGGCCGCGGAACCGCCGCATTAGCACGCTAATGCCGCGGTTCCGCCGCACTTTTATGGAATCAGGTGATAATTTTTGCACCGTAATTCTTAGTTTTTCCTACTGAATTGTTTAGCAATTTTTAATTCATAAAAATCCCAGTTTTTGGAAAAAGTCCAGAGAGCATTTTGGAATCGGGGTTTCGGTTCGATCGGGTTTCAAACTCCGTCTACGCATCGCCTAAGGCTCTAGCTAGGCTCTGATACCACTGTAGGGTTCCTAGGCACCCTAATGAGGTCTCACAAGGCATCGAACATGCCAAATTAAAATTTTACGGTGCCGAGAAACCCTAAACTACGGATCGTTTGCTAGATGTCTAGGCGAAAAAGCTAACTAGTTAACAATTAACTAAGAGATACGAAAATACAACCTTTGTAGATCCGGTACTCCACCTCCACGGCTCCGCAACGAGGTCCTCTCCGCTGTCCAAATCAAATCCGGGCTCTAGAGTCGGCTTCGTCGGAGAAAAAGGGAGCTAGGTCGTCGATGTCCATGCCGAAGATGATCTACGTCGAGGCATCGCTAGATCAAGCTCACAACTTCACCAAGTCAAGAAACTTGTGAAGTAAACACACTCTACTACTTGGCAAGAGGTAGAGGATGAAGAAATTGGAAGTGGGTAGACTTTATTTTTGGATTTCTCACTCTTTTCCAACACTTGCCATTGATGGGGCAAGCTTTCTTCACTTGAAGAATGAAGAAGAAGAAGGAAATAGTTATGATAAGTTAATTAGAAAAAGAAAAGAATAATCAAAACTTATCATGACTAAACCATGGTAAAGTGTAGAGATTGAACTAGGGTTAAATCAAATGGTTAGGTTAAGCATGAGATAAGAATGGTGGACAAAGTCAAAGGTTCATGAATCTTCAACTACAAACAAAGAAAGCCACCATTCTTCTCATTTCTTTTTCCAAAAAGAAAATAAATAAATAAATGAATAAATAGATATGAAAAACAAAACCCTAACCATTTAAATAACCATGGTTTAATCTTTACACAAACCAAAAAGCATGTATCATCAAACATGATACAAGCAAATGCACAAAATCATATCACATATATAATGCGCACATCCAAGTGAGAAAATCCATCTAAAGTGAACCAATATTAGTTAATGCAAAGTAATATATCTAATATATAATTATACATTAAATCATTAAATCAACACTTGATTTAACGATCCGGTCATATCGCATATAACCGGCTAATATCCAATGTATCGATTTATCGAATCAATCCTTGATTCGATAACTAGGTTATATCGCATACAACCATTCGACACATTCATCGCGAGAATGCAATACGGTATCACATACACGCATTATTCTCGGTCCCGCACATATCTCATATGCGCTCCTATTTCGTTTCGCTTGAGCCAGGAAACCTCTGTGTAGGACTCTAAAGACTCGTCAATACGCCGGCAGCAGATGATGATCATATCAAACACCCACAAGCCGCAAGCGGTCTGCTAAACGTAACGGCCACCCGGGTATTGAGCGATCTGAAGATCGACGAGCAAGCCCGCTCACACTCCAGTGAATCCGACCAGTAACACTACCGTACAGTCCGGTCTGATCGTCTGATATGTCGCATATCTCGCCTAGGGGTGGTAAACGTCAGACCCCAATAGCTCGATAAGTCGTGTCGATATGAGGTCTATAACTGTTCGAGAAACTACTGGTAACACTTACCAGTAAATCTCAGCAACCCTGGCCAGGGATTTCCTGTTATAGCCAATCGAACACAGCGCAACATCAACCCCCTATACCAGGAGAGACGAATCCCCTCCTATCGCTCATTGCCTCCATGTGACTCGGGACTGTACCCAAAAACCACCGTTTTGCACGCCCTCTTGGACGTGGTAAGATGGAAATCAAAGCACAGTGGGAACCACACAAGACTCTATGACGATCTCGGGTCAACAGACTACTCTGTACCAGTGTCACCAGAGAACTGCCATCTGACGTGAGGTATAATACCATCTGGGAGTTCTCGGCGAGTCCGTCCAGTGTACCCAGTCTCTACTGAGCACCCGTATATCATCTTCGATGTCAAACACCAATGGATATGGGATCATCCATCGCCCATCTATATGGGTCGAGAAGGTATACGCTAGTCTACTCTGGTATATCGATGCCCCGTCTCGATACACCCACGACTAGGGACTTTGAAGGATGTACTTATGGACTACCATGTCCCCACTAGTATGATCCGCATCATAGTCCAGGTAGTCAAGTACACATCCTAAGGGCTTTACCAACATGTAATAGAGAGACAATCTGTGTACACGTTAAGGTAAAGAGCAACCAGATAGCATACTATCATGTTGAGCAAGAAAGTCCTCCCTATATACGTCCCAGCATCCACTACAATATACATCCAATGTACAGTAATGGCCTCTAGGGCATACATATAACTAACAATAACTAATATCAAAACAAAGAATTCCAAAATACGGAAAACATAACCAAAACCATCCCAATATGCTCCTAGATTTTGGCTCAGATAATTTGGGACAAAAATAAAAATACAGTAGCTATGTTATATGGTATGTGAGCTACAGCCAAAACCCAGCACCAAAACTGCTACAGTAACCGTCGGGACTGGCCCCACCTTGGAATTTGGGCTTCGTCATCTCGTGGTGGTCTCCTATTGGTCTAACTAGGTTAATGTATATTTTTTATTATTTTATAAAATTCCCGGGTTGCCCCAGATTTCCTATAGACCCCCAAAATATCACAAAACCGACACGGAAAGATTAAATTCAAGTTTTAGGGTTAGTCACTGGTTTGATCAGGATTTTTAACATTTAATGGGGGGTTGAAGTCTCCAATTACCCTCAATACACAATCATAATTCATAATACCACCTTAAGCCTCAACTTGGAATTTTCCGACATCACTAAACCTCACTTAATCACTTCTAAACTAATATGGATGCTAAAGGAAATGAATAACTATACTAATGATGAATGGAATATCTCATTTGGCAACTCAATAAAATTCTTGAGTTGCCCCAAGTGCTCAAAATCCTAACTTTCTTGGTCTCCCATACTTGTAGTGAGCTTGTGCATATTTTTTGTGAAGGGGATGCAAGGTTTTGAGGTAAAAATGGGGTGTTTTGAGGAGGTAGAAGTGGTGGAGGGGGAGAGGGCAGCCATGGAGGAGGAAGAGCGGGAGGGGGAAATGGTGAAGCAAAATGAAGGAGGAAATGACCAAGGTAGTAACATTTCAGAAAAATATAATTTTATTTTTACGGATTTTTATAATTTAATAATATTATATTGAATATTTTAATAAGGCGGTATAATTTGGAAAATTATTGAAATTACTGAAAAGAGAGTGTTTACATGAATTAAGCAATTTTAAGTTAATTGTGATTTATTACACACTATTTTAATGCTAATCGCGATTAAATATCGCTAATCATGCATTAAACGTGTTTTGTGCACATGACATGCATATATCATTTTTCACACTTGTTACATTTTCCTATCATGGCTTTCCCTTATTTATATCATGCATGGATTTTTAAATGAAAAGAAAAGAAAATAGAAAAGAAAAAGGAAAACATTAAATAATATGGTATGGGCAAGAGAGAGAAAGAGGGTGAGGGGTAAAATCTTGGTCATGGCCTTTTGTTTCTTTCACCATCTTCATCTTTTTCTTCTCCCTTTTCAGCCCATGGCAGCAACCCTTTGCCCCTCCACTTCAAACCCTCACTTCATCATCAAAAACACCCCAAAACTCCATCCCCACTTCATTAAAAATGTGCACAAGCCCTCAAGCTATACGTTGGACCAAGAAAGCAAGGATTTTAGACACTTGGGGCAACTCAAGAAAAATCTTGAGTTGCCAAATAAGGTAATTTCATGACCATTAGCATAGTATTACTTATACATTAGTATCCTTGCATGTTTAGAAGTATTTAAATTTGATTTAGTAAGGTTAGAAAATTCCTAGTTAGGTTTTGAGAGATTCTTAAGTTTGGATTGTGTAATTGAGTTTAGTAGAGACCTTACAACCTTGTGGTGATTGATTAAAGAACTAAACCTGAGACTAGGACCCCAATTAGTGAACTTAGAAATCCCTGATATCGTATTTTGTTTAAATTGTGTAAGGAAAATGAAATCTGCTAATACCCGGGGGCCTGGAAAATTATTTAGCGAAGACTGAGTGTTATGCAGGTGACCAGAAGCATACCCTAAAGACCAGAGCCCCTACCTAACCACCCAGGCCGCAAATTAATTCATCCTGGCCGCAAATTGCAGCCAGGTTATGGTTGTTTTGCCTTGTGTTGGTTCTGTGGCTCCTTGATTTGTAATCTAGACTCGAGGAATATGCAAAATTGGCTAACTTAACTTATGGTAAAATCTAGAGCATGTTTTCTAAGTTTCTGAATTCGTTTTGCGGCTTTTAATGAATTTGGTTGTGGTTTTTGATATTTTGTTTCCGTCATGTGGCGTTTGAACATCAACGGCTAGGGTTACTGATCGTGTTTTGCATGCGAGGCTATAGGGTTTGACCTATGAGTGGAACGTGTGCCATTTTGGTTTCCGACTTGATTTTAATACGCATTTGCAATGTGTTACGATATGTATGTACCCCACGAGGATTTTGAGACAATGAAGAAGGGGATGGCGGCATCGACATCAGCAAGCATGAACAGGTGAGTAGATTTATATCTATGGGGGAAGTCGGGTGGATGGCGTATAGCACGCCCGCAATTTCATAAGAATATGATGTGATGTGATATTGATGTACATTTTTACGCTATTGTGAGATATAAACCTTAGCGAATGAAAGGCTATAGGAGATTATGGGTTTATTGTTAGCGAGAATTGAAGAAAGGACTTTAGTTGATTCCTTATTCATGAAACCCTAGAGTAAAGATTGCATACACGCACATACATACACTCGCATACATTTACTCCCTTGTGCGTATCGAGGATGTCATATATATTCGTATTCATCTGCAGGGATGATGAGGATATTATATGGTATTTGGAGATGAGTCGATGAGATTAGGCATGGTGCCATGAGATCGGTGATGTGATTTGGTTCGTATTATGAGATATGACATGATATTAGCGGATTGATGGGCGATGTGTATTCAGACACACGCGTACATATATGTTGATGATATTAGTATTGTACTAGACTTAGATCAGTACCCCCAGTCCACGATATGTGATGATAAGGAGATCAGATGAGTAATGAGATACATATGATATTTGCCCCGTACCCAAATTTGGGGTGCCATACGATAGATTTACCGTACGAGATATAGTTATGATGTTAGATCCACACTCCTGACTCGAGGATGTCTTATATATATATATATATATATATATATATATATATATATTGTATCGTACGTGATACTATTGAGGCGAGATCACCGACTACTATATATATATATATAGGTCGACTCAGACATAGGTGGATTTCCTTAACCTTTTGACTGGGCTCGAGTCATACTTGTTTTCAAATGCAGTGAATCGTGAGTACTTTAAAATACCAAACTATATGGATCAAATATTGGGTAGGTTTATTCTTCAGTGTTGCTGTTACTATATCGCTTTCTGTATATTCATGATGTTTCATCGCATTGCATGCTTACACATATGTTATCTTTAATTATTATGAAACCCTGCTGTCAGGACACCAGCACCATTACCGATGATGCGTATGTTCCACATACACCTGCTCGCCGGCTCACACACATCATCATCGGTAATTTCCATGTCATGTACACTTTAGAGAATATTATTTCATCGACATAGATTGCTAGCTGATAGTTGCAATATGTTATCACTTTCATATCCTAGTTTAACTATTGCACTCATTGCAAGATATCAGAGGCATCCATATATTCATTGGTCATGCAGTAATTTGGGGTTTTATACCGATATTCACTGTTTACTTACTCTTGATTCATGGATTTTGGATTTTCATCAGATTTCTGGATTTGGGGGATAACCGCAAGAATATATATAAAATTCTCTCTCACACACATTTTAAAATGCAAGTTGTGGTTTTCTCGTGATGTATGAGTTGTCCACCATGATGTTTTCTCGGTTTTGAGATAGTTTTCAAGACCCGATTCGAGGAGTAGGATGAACCGTCTGCAGGTAAATGGTGGACCCGGTATGGTACCCCGGGGAAAGAAGCTCGTGTTGTAGACGATGAGCCCGGCAGGGGCAGATTGCCTACCGGTGATTGTCTGGCGCGGCGGATATCCAGAGGATATCGTTCGTGGTCGTGTGATTGATGATATGGGCCGATCTGGACTGACGTAGCCCGAGGTATTAAGATATTGAGATATTGAGATTTGAGACACTGAGATATTGAGATTTGATGATACAGGCCAGTCCGGATAGCCGGATCCTGAGATATTGAGATATTGAGATTTATGTTTTGTGTCGATGCTTGACACTGACTTCTCTGTTGATTTCATTGATGATACTCGATTTATATACATACAGAAATCTCCTTAAATAAAGAAAATAGTTGTCTCACTCATGATGTATTCTCTTTTCATTCGTAATGCATTCATACATCATATATCTGATCTGTTGCTATCTGAGGTACTGACACGAGCACGTGGTATTGCACTTATATGTAGATGGATCAGGATATTATTGAGGATATTACTTGATATGACCTAGGATGAGTCATACATGCGATTACTGATCTGTGATATTTTCTACTCACGAGTTGGCAACCCACCCCCGTTGTGCCACAGTTTCTTGCAGGTTTTGCCGTACAGGTTTCGTTGCGGCTTGCTGGCACACTGTTCCTTTCGGGTGATTGCTTTGGTAGGTGTGTTCAATTGCATCGTGGATGCTATTATACATTTATTATTTCTGTTGTATCTAGAAACTCCATCAACCAGACTTGTATTATTTGATGGACATAGTGGACCGGTGTTTATTCTTCGACCTTAGAGTCACGCGTTGTATTATTATGTTTTTTTATGATGATGGTTTTTATCCTAAGTTTGATCCTCGCCCTTCGGCGTTGTATATTATATTGCATTGCGTGGTTTTGTCCGCTGGTTGGCGAAGAGCTAGCTCTCGCTTGGGGATGCCTTATTCATTTTATATGCTTTATCAGGGTTTGTACCCGTTTGGGGTCAGTATTTACAAAGGAAACTCTGCCAAAATTTTTATAAAGGACTTGGGATTTTAAAAATGAATACCTCGGCTTATGTTGTTAAACTTCCTACTTTAAAATTGGTTTTTCCTTCACTCTACTGCTTTACTTGGTTTTGATTTCTGAGTTTTGGTTTACTTAGATTACGTACGCCTCGAGACGTTTCGTAATTTAAGTGTCGGTCATGTTCCATACTTTTCGGGACATGACAAAGTTGGTATCAGAGCGTTAGGCTTTACCTCCTAAGTGTAGGATGGCCCTTGGTTGATGGAGTAGGTGACTTAAGAAGAGTGACGTACCGTGGGTATGTTCTACGGCATACTTACGGTACGATACTCCTCTTAAGAAGCCTTAGGATGTACATTTCTTTGCTCAGCATTATATTCATTCTTATGATCTACCCTCATCAATATCAGTTATAGTTTTGTTACCACGGTTGTACGGGCATGGAGAGCTACGGCTAGAGTTGCGTCAGCACGAACTCGTCACGGACGAGGACTGACTAGGGCGTGATTCCAGGGGCATATGATTGCATAGATGTGTCATTTTATTTGTGTTTTCGCACCATGAGTGTTTGATAGATCGCTTTAATAGATTTCTCGGACGTGCAAATCAGCACCAAAGGATTGGGCCACTGCTAGAGACTAGCCAGAATGTGATCACCATTAATGCACCGTTATTTTGATGATTGAGGCACTGTTCAGCGTGCGGACGAGTGAGCCAGTTGCTGCTGCGAATGATGAGATATTGCCCCAGATGTTTAGAGCTATTGCCGCATGTGTCGTACTTAGAGATTCGATAGAAGATCGCTAGTCACCCAAGGAGGAAGGACTAGGATATGTGATTCATTGCCTATCCTGATGCGAGGTCATCAGATTGATTGATTCCAGCTAGAGACGACTTCACGCAGGTATGTTGAGAGTCGATAGAGACGATCGAATGTCAGTAACCCATTTTCCAAGTTTAAAGTATTCGGAGAAACATGCAAGTAATTCTACGGACCCTCTAGAAGAATGAAACCCTAACTCGACATAATGACCATGAGAACGCCTTTAAACCTTAGGGTTTGCGGCAGTTCCGCGGTGCCATTAGTGAGGCTCGGGTTTGCCCTTCTACGGTTGGTCCAAAGGTACTGTTGCATGTACTGGAATACTATTAAACCGTACTTAAGATGTTGAGCTCCTAGGGGATTATGGAACCTTGACGAATCGATCGAAAAGTTCGACATCATTCGGATATCATGTGATGGGATACATTGCTTGGGAGACTCAAGATACGAGTATAGCCTTAGGAGCGCAGTCCATGCTGCCATGATGAGACGAGTACGAATCAATCGACATTATAGAAAAATAGAGTAAGAGGTTCGTACGAGATTTTGATGAGAGGACGTTCCACTCCACTGACATCAGAGATGTGATACACATGCAGAGGTATCGAATATGGATATATCTTCCAGAAGGAGTCATGATGAGTATGCAGCCGTTCCAGAACAGGAAATGGATTTAGTAAAGAATGATAACTTCCAGGTAGTTCGGCAGAAATGAGATTTGGGGGAGATTTCGACAGAACCTTTCTGGAATACAATACGAGAAGACTTGGATCCAGGATCGTTCATATTACGCACACCTAATAGGCCAGAGTTCGGCATCGTCGACGAGACATGTTATGAATGACCATAACAGTTAGCTAATGATCTTTAGACGATGTGCTAGAGCGGGACAGTTTCCATCATCTTTGATTTCGGTATTTTGGGCGATTTATTTGCATGATTGAGATTTTGTGCACACAGTTGCACTTGACTTCGATTTGGTGTCATTCGAGATATTGATTATGGTTTCATGGCT
This sequence comes from Agapanthus africanus, assembly GCA_030015575.1. Taxonomy (NCBI): domain Eukaryota; kingdom Viridiplantae; phylum Streptophyta; class Magnoliopsida; order Asparagales; family Amaryllidaceae; genus Agapanthus; species Agapanthus africanus. The sequence goes on along the minus strand of CM057343.1, from coordinate 240,751,512 downwards.
ATGGTATGCATATGATTTGACTTGTGCTTTCGGCATAGTTTTCATGCACTTTTAGTATTTTGATTCGATTTTGTGCACGCTGATGCACAAGGTTATGAGATTATATACCCCGGTATACCGATTTGGATTTGGATTGAGATGCGTTGTACCGGAGGAGCGAAGAAAAAGGGGATGTTTTGTTAAGGGGAACAAGAAACTATTTATAGCCATTGCGATTGTGATATTCGATATTTATTTTCGTGCACCTTGTGCACTGGATTTGGATTCTTGCGCATGCTTGGGCGCTTGATGCGATTTTGGTGCACACCAGATGCACTAAATCGGGATTCTTCGTGCATATCAGATGCACCTGATATTGCTGTCTGGCACACACGTTGCTCTTGACAGATGTTTTTGTGCACACCCCTTGCACTTAGATTTTGTTTCTGTACACATGTATGGCATATTCATTGATTTCGATTTCCGTGCGCACCGGAGCACATGGCAGTCATATATACATTGGGATTGATTTCCTTTGAGCAGCATGTTTTATGATATTTACTATTTGGTATAGTAGCTGGGCGGGACTAGTCAAAGGACAGTACCTGAGTATATTTTGCATGAATCGATAGTTATCGAAGGAATTTCCAAAAGGGAGCTAAAGTCTCATATTTACTTACGTGTCCGAGATGACACGAAACATTTTATAAAGGAAACCCTTCTAAAATTATTTTCAAAACGGCGGGACGTGTATGTTAGACAAAGGATATATGTATATATAGTTATTTTCTTACAATAGACGTCTGCCACTGTGCAGTGATACGCGCATTGCACAACGATTTGAAAAGAGTTTGGATGCATTTCCTTCAGATGTTTTGACGAGTTTACCCGACACGTACTATGTACGTGTTATAGTTTGATGTATATCATGTTGGATTTCATATTGGATTTGGACATTGGTGTCTTCACCATAACTCCGATGATTGCGGGATGCTTGACGGAGTTTTGATTTTGGATTATTATACTCGTTTTTCTTGCGCATGCATTGCGCTACGATTTATGTATTTATGATTTCGGAGCCCCGATAAGTTTGACTTTTTACTGAAATGTTTTAGTATTTGAAGGGTTTAAATTTAAATTCGGGGACCGAATTTCTTTAAAGGGGGAAGATTGTAATATTTTAGAAAAAAAAATATTATTTTTAGGGATTTTTATAATTTAATAATATTATATCGAATATTTTTATAAGGCGGTATAATTATTGTTAGTTATATGTATGCCCTAGAGGCCATTACTGTACATAGGATGTATATTGTAGTGGATGCTGGGACATATATAGGGAGGACTTTCTTGCTCGACATGATAGTATGCTATCTGGTTACTCTTTACCTTAACGTGTACACTGATTGTCTCTCCATTACATGTTGGTAAAGCCCTTAGGATCTGTACTTGACTACCTGGACTATGATGCAGATCATACTAGTGGGGACAGGGTAGTCCATAAGTGCATCCTTCAAAGTCCCTAGTCGTGGGTGTATCGAGACGGGGCATCGATATACCAGAGTAGACTAGCGTGTACCTTCTCGACCCATACAGATGGGCGATGGATGATCCTATATCCATCGGTGTTTGACATCAGAGATGATATACGGGTGCTCAGTAGAGACTGGGTACACTGGACGGACTCGCCGAGAACTCCCAGATGGTATTATACCTTACGTCAGATGGCAGTTCTCTGGTGACACGGGTACAGAGTAGTCTGTTGACCCGAGATCGTCATAGAGTCTTGTGTGGTCCCCACCGTGCTTTGATTTCCACCTTACCACGTCCAAGAGGGCATGCAAACGGTGGTTTTTGGGTACAGTCCCGAGTCACATGGAGGCAATGAGTGATAGGAGGGGATTCGTCTCTCCCGGTATAGGGAGTTGATGTTGCGCTGTGTTCGATTGGCTATAACCGGAAATCCCTGGCCAGGGTTGCTGAGATTTACTGGTAAGTGTTACCAGTAGTTTCTCGAATTGTTATAGACCTCATATCGACACGACTTATCGAGCTATTGGGGTCTGACGTTTACCACCCCTAGGCGAGATATGCGACATATCAGACGATCAGACCGGACTGTACGGTAAGTGTTACTGGTTGGATTCACAAGAGTGTGAGCTGGATTGCTCGTCGATCTTCTGATCGCTCAATACCCGGGTGGCCGTTACGTTTAGCAGACCGCTTGCGGCTTGTGGGTGTTTGATATGATCATCACCTGCTGCCGGCGTATTGACGAGTCTTTAGAGTCCTACACAGAGGTTTCCTGGCTCAAGCGAAACGAAATAGGAGCGCATATGAGATATGTGCGGGACCGAGAATAATACGTGTATGTGATACCGCATTCCATTCTCGCGATGAATGTATCGGAAGGTTGTATGCGATATAACCTAGTTATCGAATCATGGATTGATTCGATAAGCCGATACATTGGATATTAGTCGGTTATATATGATATGACCGGATCGTTAAATCAAGTGTTGATTTAATGATTTAATGTATAATTATATATTTGATATATTACTTTGCATTAACTAGTATCGGTTCACTTTAAATGGATTTACTCACTTGGTTTGTGCACATTGTATATATGATATATTTTGTGCACATGATTGTATCATGTTTGATGATACATGCAAGCTAGGGTTAGTGTAAAGAATTAGACCATGGTTAAGTTTATGATTAGGGTTTTCTTTTTATTTACTTATTCATTTATTTATTCTTTTTGTTTATTTTGGAAAAAGAAAATGATAAAGAAAATAGAATGGTGGCTTGATTTGTTTATAGTTGAAGTTTCTTGAAACTTTGACTAAGTCACCATTCTTGTCTCATCCTTAACCCTAACCATTCAAGTTAACCATGGTCCATTCTCTACAACTAACCAAGGGTTAGTAAATGATAAGTATTGATTTTTTATCATTTACATAAAACTTAATATATCATCTTCTTCTTTTTCATCTTCTTCTTTCATGAGAAGAAAGCTTGCTACATCAATGGTGATTGATGAAAAAGTGTGAGAAATCCAATTCTAAAGTCTACCCACTTCCTATTTCTTCATCCTCTACCTCTTGCCAAGTAGTAGAGTGTGTTTCCTTCATAAGTTTTCTTGACTTGGTGAAGTTGGAGCTTGATCTAGCGATGCCTCGACGTAGATCATCTTCGGCACGTTGTCGACGACCTAGCCCGCCTATTTCTCCGATGAAACCACCGTGAGAGTCATGGTTCGATTTGGAAAGCGGAGAGGACTTCATCGTGGAGCTTAGGAGGTGGTGGACCGGATCTACAAAGGTTGTATTTCCGTATTCTTGTAGTTAAGTGTTAACTAGTTTACTTTGTCACCTAAAAATCTAGCCAACGATCTTGTTAGGGTTTCTCGACACCGTAAAATTTGAAATTGGCATGGTTGATGCCTTGTGAGACCTCTTGAGTGTGCCTAGGAACCCTACAGTGGTATCAGAGCACAGTGTGGTTCCCACGGCGTTGTTTGGCATTCGTCAAGGGTCGTGTGGGTGGGTTTAATTCGATCAAGAAATGTACGGGTTGAACTTGACTAGTGGACTATGGGTTGAATGAATTTCAAAATTAAAATAGGTAGCTACAGTTCTTGCTTTGCACAGAGGTATATGTGATATATCCTGCGCCTTATTCGATGAGGAAAGGATCGAGATCCATTCACCGGGAGTGACTCCTTTAGCAATAACTGGCAGATGCTACACACTCGGTTTGTCTTTTGATTGCTTTTAAGTGTTTTTGCTTTGCACAGCGATATATATGATATATCCCGCACCTCATTCGACGAGGAAAGGACCGACGATCCCTTCACCGGGAGTGACTCCTTTAGCAAAACTAGAAAAGCCTCAAAAACACACCATTTCAAAATTCATTCGATCCTACAATGACATCAAGTTCATTACGCAATAGGTTTTCAGAAAAACCTATCGTAGCCCTCCATCATTTCAGATATGTACTAGTTAGTATTCGTGCTGCGGTAGTTTGGCATTCGTCAAGGCGTAGTGTACGGTAGGTAACTAGTATTTATCTGCTTGAGCATATGATGCGATTGGATTAGGGTATTCGTACGGCGTTGTTTGGCATTCGTCAAGGGTCGTGCGGGTGGGTTTAATTCGATCAAGAAATGTACGGGTTGAACTTGACTAGTGGACTATGGGTTGTCTGGCATTCGTCAAGGTCATAGAACACTAGGGGCAAAATATTATCGGGAATTTCAAGTGTTGAAATTTGCAATGAGATTGCATACCTTCTATGAGATAGTTGGATCCCGATACCCGCTGCGAGTAATTGTTACTCCTGGGAGAGTTTTACACATTACAATTAGCCGATCAAGTAGGTGTCTAGAAAGGTGTTAACGATGTTACGCCTCTGGAAAAACGAGCTTTACATTAATTAGGTTCGTGCGAAAGCACGGGGGACCTCCCTCAAAGTACCGACACTGGCCTGGCTGAAAGATTGGCGAACTTGTAGTGTGTAATTAATCCTGGCTAGTCTTTCCTTTTAGGGTTTGAAGGAAGATTTGATAAAAAGCAGTGGGAGCCATCCTGATTAGATAAAATAATAACCAATCTATTCTTGCAAGAGCATACGCTGAGTCTTTTCTTCTCTCTCTCTCCTGGTAGCGACCATGTCACGCCTTAATCAAGATAATAATACGGATAATTGACCGAACCCGCTTGTTATACTGAGCTGGGGAACGTTGGTCCCGCTCCAACTTATAATTGTTATAAGACAGAGAAGGAAAACGAGGAATACCAGATTTCCCGTGCCGCCCAAACGAAGAGAGTGCATGCTGATGCATCATCTTCGGGTGTGTTCATTACAAAGAACTGTTTCTCTGTATCCTCTACGTCCTGGGTATGTGATACCAGATCAGGATCCCAGTTATGTAATCTGTTACATAGGGCTACAGAAAGGTAGAGAACTGAGAACGGGTGATAAGTTTCATGAGGCAGAAAACGGGGCAAGTGTTGCAGCCAAGTCTGTCGGTCACTGTCACCCTGTATTACCAATACATTGATTCTGAACGAATGTTATTAGATACCGAACCTGATATACAAAATCATATCTGTCTCTTTATTAGTAAAGAAACGGTAAAATTTTGTATTGTTGGATAATGTTTTGAACATTTCCTATATCAAAAGTTGATCGGTTCAGGCACGTTATCTAAAAGCATTAATGTTCTAAATCAAACTACAGTTCTTAGTATACGGAACACACAAAAGAGGAAGAGTTCAGAAATGAACGAATCCTTCTTGAGGCATTGTAGACTAGGTCATATCAATGCGACCCGACTAGCTAAAGTTACATGTAGATGCATATTTAAATCAGTTTGAATTTACATCTTATGAAACTTGCCAGTCATGTCACAAAGATATAATGACACCAGCTCTGTTTATTGGAAACAGAGAAAGAGTTAGTGAACTCTTGGGATGATGCATGTTGATGTATAAAGGTCCCCTGTCTATACATGCCAAGACCGGTTCTTTGTACTTCATTACATTCTCTGATAATCTCTCAAGATTCAGACATATGTTCCTGTTGAAACACAAGTCCGAACCTTTTGAGATATTCACAGAATACGATTTAGAAGTAGAGAACCAAAACGGGTATAAGTATTATGTCCTTTGATGAGATCAAGGAGGAGAATACTTGAGCTCGGAAATCCTGGACTATTCTAAAGGAAAATGAGATTCTCTCTCAGCATTACTCCTTCGTATACACCATAGCACGACGGTATATCGGGGTGGAGCAATCACACCCTATATGATAAGGTGTGCTCTATGATGAGTACTACTGAGTAACCTCTTTCCTTTTGGGAGTTATGCACTTGAGAAGCTGCATACCTATTGAATAGGGTTCAAATCAAATCTATTGCCTACCGCTTCATATGTGATATGGAAAGGGAAGAGCCCATAACTTAAGTTAGTTAAGATTTGGGGTTGTCCGGCCTATGTCTAAAAGCAAAATCCGGAAAAGCTTGAGGCAAGGTCTGTTAAGTAGAACTGGAAATGTTCCAGCTTTACAAATTACAACAGATGACTTGGAAGAACCAAAGGATTCAATAGTAACCAACGAACCTCAGCCTCTCCGCCGATCTAGTAGGGTTCCTCACCCACCTGAGAGATACTTCGGTTCCTCTATGACAGTGGGAGCGAGGATTGCATCATGAGATGATGACCCAACTAGTTTCGAGCTGGCCATCAGGAGTGTGACTCTGTAAGAATGGCTGGATGCTTAGCGATCTGAGATGGAATCCTTATACACCAACAAAGTATGGACTTTGGTTGCTATATCTGAAGGGTTAAATCCCCATCAGGAGCAAGTATATCTTGAGAAGATTACTTGGTGTACATCGAAAAGTTGAGACTTTCAAAGCTAGACTTGTTAAAAGTTTGCATCATTGACCAGCTGTGGATAATGATGAAACCTTTTCAAGTACCTATGCTTAAGTCCATCCAGATCCTACTTGCCACGGCTACATACCATGACTACGATATCTGGTGGTTGGGTATCATGACAGCTTTTCTAAATGATGTTTTAGAAGAGTGCGTCTATAAGTACACAGCCAGAGGGCTTCGTAAACAGTGGGAGCAGCGGAAACGTATGCAAGATGCTTTATAGGATAAAGCAGGCATTGCGGAGTTGGAACATCTGTTTTGATGTGTTAGTCAAAGAGTTTGACATCATCAAAATGGTAGATGAACCTTGTATAAACAAAAAGGTAGTAGGGAGTATGGTGGCGATCCTCGTAGAGTACGTGGATGACATACTCTTGATAGGGAAGGAGTTTCCTATGCTACGTTCGGTCAATCTCCGCTTATCACAATGATTCTCCATATAGGATCAAAGTGATACCTCCTAAATCCTGGATTTTGGATCTATGAGATAGATCTAAATGGATGTTAGGATTCTCACTAGTTGTAGTGAGATGGTATCAATCGATCCTGGGGAGAATCACTGGAAGGGTTCCAGGGTGATAATGACGACTGAATGTCAGTCACAGGCATTGTCTTTACCCTCAGTAAAGGGACGGTATGTTGGAAGAGTTCCAAGCTAGATACCGTGACATACTATACGATAAAGGCAGGATACATCGCTACTAAAGATGCTACCAAGGAGGCTGTTTGGGTGTATATTGGTTCATGAGATGAACTACGTTCCAACCATTGTGAGACAATGGAGTTGTGGCTTATGCCAAGGAACGCCGGTCCGATCAGTGATCCAGACATATTCTAAGGAAGTGTCACCTGATCATGGAGATGTTTGATCTCCAGGGTGATCGAGGTCAGGAGAGTAGACTCAGAGGACAACACGGCGGATCCACTCACAAAGGCCTTTTCCCAGAGAGAGACTTTTATGGGATGGTTGAGTATGAGATACTACAACCACTGCTACAGATGGCCCTAGTGCAAGTGGGAGATTGTTAGTTATATGTATGCCCTAGAGGCCATTACTGTACATAGGATGTATATTGTAGTGGATGCTGGGACATATATAGGGAGGACTTTCTTGCTCGACATGATAGTATGCTATCTGGTTACTCTTTACCTTAACGTGTACACTGATTGTCTCTCTATTACATGTTGGTAAAGCCCTTAGGATCTGTACTTGACTACCTGGACTATGATGCAGATCATACTAGTGGGGACAGGGTAGTCCATAAGTGCATCCTTCAAAGTCCCTAGTCGTGGGTGTATCGAGATGGGGCATCGATATACCAGAGTAGACTAGCGTGTACCTTCTCGACCCATACAGATGGGCGATGGATGATCCCATATCCATCGGTGTTTGACATCAGAGATGATATACGGGTGCTCAGTAGAGACTGGATACACTGGACGGACTCGCCGAGAACTCCCAGATGGTATTATACCTTACGTCAGATGGCAGTTCTCTGGTGACACTGGTACAGAGTAGTCTGTTGACCCGAGATCGTCATAGAGTCTTGTGTGGTTCCCACTGTGCTTTGATTTCCACCTTACCACGTCCAAGAGGGCGTGCAAAACGGTGGTTTTTGGGTACAGTCCCGAGTCACATGGAGGCAATGAGCGATAGGAGGGGATTCGTCTCTCCCGGTATAGGGAGTTGATGTTGCGCTGTGTTCGATTGGTTATAACCGGAAATCCCTGGCCAGGGTTGCTGAGATTTACTGGTAAGTGTTACCAGTAGTTTCTCGAATTGTTATAGACCTCATATCGACACGACTTATCGAGCTATTGGGGTCTGACGTTTACCACCCCTAGGCGAGATATGCGACATATCAGACGATCAGACCGGACTGTACGGTAAGTGTTACTGGTTGGATTCACAGGAGTGTGAGCGGGCTTGCTCGTCGATCTTCTGATCGCTCAATACCCGGGTGGCCGTTACGTTTAGCAGACCGCTTGCGGCTTGTGGGTGTTTGATATGATCATCACCTGCTGCCGGCGTATTGACGAGTCTTTAGAGTCCTACACAGAGGTTTCCTGGCTCAAGCGAAACGAAATAGGAGCGCATATGAGATATGTGCGGAACCGAGAATAATACGTGTATGTGATACCGCATTCCATTCTCGCGATGAATGTATCGGAAGGTTGTATGCGATATAACCTAGTTATCGAATCATGGATTGATTCGATAAGCCGGTACATTGGATATTAGTCGGTAATATGTGATATGACCGGATCGTTAAATCAAGTGTTGATTTAATGATTTAATGTATAATTATATATTTGATATATTACTTTGCATTAACTAGTATCGGTTCACTTTAAATGGATTTACTCACTTGGTTTGTGCACATTGTATATGTGATATATTTTGTGCACATGATTGTATCATGTTTGATGATACATGCAAGCTAGGGTTAGTGTAAAGAATTAGACCATGGTTAAGTTTATGATTAGGGTTTTCTTTTTATTTACTTATTCATTTATTTATTCTTTTTGTTTATTTTGGAAAAAGAAAATGATAAAGAAAATAGAATGGTGGCTTGATTTGTTTGTAGTTGAAGTTTCTTGAAACTTTGACTAAGTCACCATTCATGTCTCATCCTTAACCCTAACCATTCAAGTTAACCATGGTCCATTCTCTACAACTAACCAAGGGTTAGTAAATGATAAGTATTGATTTTTTATCATTTACATAAAACTTAATATATCATCTTCTTCTTCTTCATCTTCTTCTTTCATGAGAAGAAAGCTTGCTACATCAATGGTGATTGATGAAAAAGTGTGAGAAATCCAATTCTAAAGTCTACCCACTTCCTATTTCTTCATCCTCTACCTCTTGCCAAGTAGTAGAGTGTGTTTCCTTCGCAAGTTTTCTTGACTTGGTGAAGTTGGAGCTTGATCTAGCGATGCCTCGACGTAGATCATCTTCGGCACGTTGTCGACGACCTAGCCCGCCTATTTCTCCGATGAAACCACCGTGAGAGTCATGGTTCGATTTGGACAGCGGAGAGGACTTCATCGCGGAGCTTAGGAGGTGGTGGACCGGATCTACAAAGGTTGTATTTCCGTATTCTTGTAGTTAAGTGTTAACTAGTTTACTTTGTCGCCTAAAAATCTAGCCAACGATCTTGTTAGGGTTTCTCGGCACCGTAAAATTTGAAATTGGCATGGTTGATGCCTTGTGAGACCTCTTGAGAGTGCCTAGGAACCCTACAATTAAATACCGGTAAATTAGGAAAAATTTGGAAAATTATAGAAATTACTGAAAAGAGGGTATTTTATATGAATTAAGAAATTTTAAGTTAATTGTGATTTATTACACACTATTTTAATGCTAATCGCGATTAAATATCGCTAATCGTGTATTAAACATGTTTTGTGCACATGACATGCACATGTCATTTTTCACACTTGTTACATTTTCCTATCATGGATTTTCCTTATTTATATCATGCATGGCTTTTTAAATGAAAAGAAAAGAAAAGAAAATAGAAAAGAAAATAGAAAAGAAAAAGGAAAACATTATACAATATGGTATAGGCAAGAGAGAGGGATCGTGAGGGGTCAAACTTTGGTCATGGCCCTTTGTTTCTTTCACCATCTTCATCTTTTTCTTCTCCCTTTTCAGCCCATGGCAGCAACCCCTTCCCCCTCCACTTCAACATCAAAAACACCCCCAAAACTCCTTCCCCACTTCATTAAAAATGTGCACAAGCCCTTCAGCTACACTTTGGACCAAGAAAGTAATGATTTTGGACACTTGGGGTAACTCAAGAATATTCTTGAGTTGTCAAATGAGGTAATTTCATCACCATTAGCATAGTATTACTTTTACTTTAGTATCCTTGCATGTTTAGAAGTGTTTAAGTTTGATTTAGTATGGTTAGAAAATTCCAAGTTAGGGTTTGAAAGATTCTTAAGTTGGGATTGTGTAATTGAGTTTATTAGAGGCCTTACAACCCTGTGGTGATTGATTAAAGACCTAAACCTGAGACTAGAACCCCAATTAGCGAACCTAGAAATCCCCGATATCATATTTTGTGGAAATTGTGTAAGGAAAATGAAATCTGCTAACACCCGGGACCTGGAAAATTATTTAGCGAAGACTGAGAGTTGTGCAGGTGACCAGAAGCATACCCTAAAGACCAGAGCCCCTACCGAACCACCCAGGCCGCAAATTAAATCATCCTGGCCTCAAATTGTGGCCAGGTTATTTGTTTTGCCTCGTGGTTGTTCTGTTGCTCGTTGATCTGTAATGTAGACTCTAGGCATATGCAAAATTGGCTAATTTAACTTATGGTAAAATCTGGAGCATGTTTTCTAAGTTTCTGAATTCGTTTTGCGGTATTCAATGAATTTGGTTGTGGTTTTTGATATTGTGTTTCCGTCGTGTGGCGTTTGAACGTCAACGGCTAAGGTTACTAATCGTGTTTTGCATGCGAGGCTATAGGTTTTGACTTATGAGCGGAATGTGTGCCGTTTTGGTTTCCGACTTGATTTTAATAAGCATTTACGATGTGTTATGATATGTAGGTACACCACGGGGATTTTGAGTCAATGAAGAAGAGGATGGCGGCATCGACATCGGCAAGCAAGAGCAAGTGAGTAGATTTATATCTACGGGGAAGTCGGGTGGATGGCGTATAGCACCCCCGCAATTTCGTAAGAATATGATGTGATGTGATATTGATGTACATTTTTACGCTATTGTGAGATATGAACCTTAGCAAATGAAAGTCTATTGGAGATTATGGGTTTAGTGTTAGCGAGAATTGCAGAAAGTCTTTAGTTGATTCCTTAGTCATGAAACCCTAAGTAAAGATTGCATACACGCACATACACACACTCGCATACATTTACTCCCTTGTGTGTAACGAGGATGTCATATATATTCGTATTCATATGCATGGATGATGAGGATATTATATGGTGTTTGGAGATGAGTCAATGAGATTAGGTATGGTGCCATGAGATCGGTGATGTGATTTGGTTCGTTTTATGAGTTAAGACATGATATTAGAGAATTGAGGGCGATGTGTATTCACACACACGCGTACATATATGTTGATGATATTAGTATTGTACTTGACTTAGATCAGTACCCCCTGTTCACGATATGTGATGATAAGGATATCAGATGAGTAATGAGATAAATATGATATTTGATCCGAACCCAGATTTGTGATGGCGTACGATAGATTTACCGTACGAGATATAGTTATGATGTTAGATCCGCGCTCTTGACTCGAGGATGTCATATATGTATGTGTGTGTGTGTGTGTTGTATCGTACGTGATACTATTGAGGCGAGATCACCGACTACTAGATATATATAGGCCGACTCAGACCTAGGTGGATTTCCTTTCCCTTTTGACTGTGCTCGAGTCATACTTGTTTTCAAATGCAGTGAATCGTGAGTACATTAAAATACCAAACTATATGGCTCGTATATTGGGTAGGTTTATTCTTCAGTGTTGCTGTTACTATATAACTTTCAGTATATTCATGATGTTTCATCGCATTGCATGCTTACACATATGTTATCTGTAATTATTTTGAATCCCTGCTGTCAGGACACCAGCACCATTACCGATGATGCGTATGTTCCACATACACCTGCTTGCCGACTAACACACATCATCAACGGTAATTGCCATGTCACGTACACTTTAGAGAATATTATTTCATCGACATAGATTGCTAGCTGATAGTTGCAATATGTTATCACTTTCATATGCTAGTTTAACTATTGCACTTATTGCATGATATCAGAGGCATTCATATATTCATTGGTCATGCGCTAATTTGGGGTTTTATGCCGATATTCACTGTTTACTTACTCTTAATTCATGGATTTCGGATTTTCATGAGATTTCAGGATTTGGGGGAAAACCACAAGAATATATATAAACTTCTCTCTCTCTCTCTCTTTAAAATGCAAGTTGTTGTTTTCTCGTGATGTATGAGTTGTCCACCATGATGTTTTCTCGTTTCTGAGATGGTTATCGAGACCCGATTCGAGGAGTTGGATGAACCGTCTGCGGGTACATGGTAGACCTGGTATGGTACCCCGGGGTAAGAAGCTCGAGTTGTAGATGATGGGCCCGGCAGGGGCAGACTGCCTATCGGTGATTGTCTGGCACGCCGGATATCCAGAGGATACCATTCGTGGTCGTATGATTGATGATATAGGCCGATCCGGACTGACGGTGCTGGAGGTATTGAGATATTGATATATTGAGATTTGAGACACTGAGATATTGATATTTGATGATACAGGCCAGTCCGGATAGGCAGAGCCTGAGATATTGAGATATTGAGATTTATGTTTTTTGTCGATGCTTGACACTAACTTCTCTGTTGATTTCATTGATGATACTCGATTTATATACTTACAGAATCTCATTAAATAAAGAAAACAGTTGTCTCACTCATGATGTATTCAGTTTTCATTCGTAATGCATTCATACAACATATATCTGATATGTTGCTATCTGTGGTACTGACACGAGCACGACGTATTGCACTTATATGTAGATGGATCAGGATATTATTTGAGGATATTACTTGATATGACCTAGAGTGAGTCATACATGCGATTTCTGCTCTGTGATATTTTCTACTCACGAGTTGGCAACTCACCCCCGTTGTGCCACAGTTTCTTGCAGGTTTTGCCGTACAGGTTTCGTTGCGGCTTGCTGGCACACTGTTCCTTTCGGGTGATTGCTTTGGTAGGTGGGTTCATTTGGATCGTGACCGCCATTGTACATTTATTATTTCAGTTGTATCTAGAAACTCCATCAACCAGACTTGTATTATTTGATAGACATAGAGGACCAGTGTTTATTCTTCGACCTTAGAGTCGCGCGTTGTATTATGATGGTTTTCTTGATGATGATGGTTTTTATCCTGCTTTTGATCCTCGACCTTCGGCGTTGTATATTATATTGCATTGCGTGGTTTTGTCCGCCGGTTGGTGAAGAGCTGGCTCTCGCTTGGGGTTACCTTATTCATTATATATACTTTATCATGTTTTGTACTCGTTTGGGGTCAGTATTTACAAAGGAAACTCTGCTGAAATTTGTATAAAGGACTTGGGATTTTAAAATTGAATACCTTGGTTTATGTTGTTAAACTTCATGCTTTAAAATTGGTTTTTCGTTCACTTTACTGCTTTACTTGGTTTTGATTTCTGGATTTTGGCTTACTTAGATTACGTACGCCTCGAGACGTTTCGTAATTTATGTGCCGGTCATGTTCTGTATTTTTCGGGTCGTGGCAAAGGTCAAAGAAGACCCATCACCTCTCTCTCTCTCTCGCCCATACCCCTCACCATGCCATAATTCTTTATTCCTTTTTCTTTTCCTTTTAAAACTCCAACAAAGCAAAAACTAAATAACAATGAAATGGTGCATGGTTTTCAAACAATAAAAAGGAAGGTAACAAGTATTATTCAACATATCATGTTGCATGTCATGCACAAATCATACATAATGAAAAATTAGTAACACTAATCGAGTTCAGTAATAACCCATTTACAATTAACTTTATAAAAATTTATAAATTGTCTAAATCATATAACATTCTTTCAAAATCAACATTCAATTGTATTTTCTAATATTTTCCAATTTATCGGTATATAATTATGCCATATCATTAAAACCAATCTCCACACATTAAAATATTTATTATTCAATTATATAAATTCCCAAAAATAATATTTTATTTTTCTGAAATGTTACAGGAAACCAGAGAGACATCCGCTCTGCTAATTGGGGAATCTTCCTCTTCTAGATCCAAGGCGAAAGAAAAGGGTGAGAAGAAGAAGACCTCCACAAAGCTGATATGCGGTGTCAGTGAAGTAGAGGGACAGGGAAGGGCAAAATTTTCGGGGCTGACAGAAGGGAAGGATGGATGTTCCTATTGTCACTGGAAAGGGCATTGGCAGAGGGATTGCAGGGCTCTGAAAGCCAAAATACAGGATCCAAAGTATGTTGTGGCTTCGACTTCAGGTGTGTTTATTATCGAAAACTGCATGTCAATTAACTCTACTTCCTGGGTACTAGATACCGGATCAAGATTTCATATCTGAAATTCATTACAGGCTTTTAGAAACTGTAAGTCCATGTCACGCACCCCACGAACTTGCGGGCAGGCGGAATATATGAAAAACGATTATCAAACCTTCGTAACATGGACTTGAGCGGATGAATCGTTATCTAAACCATTGCTAACTAAATACTAGAGGTTTAACTACTCGGATTCGAAGTTATACCTCACGTTACTTGTACTTCGGGTCTTCATCGCGGTCCTCCACTCCTCGTAGACTCCTTGGAACATCGGCACCTCAACGGCCTCCTCGAGTGAAAGACGATCCATCCGAAAGCTCCTACGCCAAGCTTAATCTCTAACTTGAGATAACTAGGTTTCTTAAAGTGCTAATCTAAGCTACCTAGGGGATATAGAGTGAGGTTATGGATGTATTAGTCTAGCTAACCCTTGATCTCAACACAAGAGAGGTTAGGGTTAGGGTTTGAAGGGAGAGTGTGCTTGAGGAGAGAGAAGGTGAAGATGATGAAATGAAATGAGATAATGATCTATCATAATATATATGAAGCATTATTTATTTATCCAAAAATTAAATAATAGAATTAGCAACCATGCTTCATAAATATCTATGAGTGATTCATCTCCATGAGTCATTAAGCATTTATGATGCATTAATGACTTGGATGAATCACACAAATAAGTCACTAATCTCATTTAATGCAATGCCACCTTACCTCCCAAGTCACCACTCTTCTAGAAGCTTCCCGACAAATTACGAGAACGCCCCTCCAATCCGTGAAAACACGAAAAAACTTTAGACTGTATAAATCCAATAACCCGATACTAGAATCTGGCTTAAATCAAAGCCGGCAAGTAAAAACTGTCCGAAAAGTCGTACGTGCGTAAACACACGTATTCGTCCGAACCATTGTCGTAAAACCATATGACCTCTATATCGTTTCTCCTGAAGCAGGGAAACTCTCTGTGTGGGACTCTAAAGACTCGACACTACGCTGGTAGTGGGTTTAACCACAGACCGCAAGCGGCACTAGCTGTACGTAACGGTCCCCAAGTAAATGTCGACAAGAAGGCCGATGAGGAAAATCATCTGAACTCCCACTGAGCCTGATGTGACAATCTTCGTATAGTCTGGTCTGTTTGTCTAAGACTATCGCGTATCAAGCCTAGGGGGCGGAAAGCGTCAGTCCCCTAATAGCTGTATATGTCGTGTCGGAGCGAAGCTCATTACACCCTGAGAAGCTACTGGAACCTACCAGTATATCTCGCTTGCCCTGGCCAGGGACTTTGCGTAATGGCTCTCTGACACAGCGCGATATCAACTCCCAAAACTGGGAGAGACGAATCCTATCTAACCGCCTCTGCCTCCAAGTGCTCGGGACTGCACCCAACTGCTACCTATTTGCACGACTCCTTTGAGCCGTAGTAGGGTAGCAATCTATGAACAGTGGGACACACTCGAGGCGAAGTAGCAGTGTCAAGTCTGCGGACTATGCTGTACTCATGTCACCTGGGAGCTGTTAACTGACGATGGGTATAATACCAACCAATAGTTCCCCTGCGAGTCCTGTCCGGTATACCCGTAACCTAACGAGCACCTGTGTACTATCTCCAGTACAACGTACTGATGGTTATGGGACAGACCATCTCCCCAACTGGGATGAGAAGCGTACACACTAGTCTACTCTGGAGTATCGATGCCCTGTCTCGATAATCCTACGACTAGGGACCAATATACCTATGGGCTCTACTAATATGTATAAGTGATACGTTACAAGAAACATATGCACATATTAAAGTAAACACAAACCAAGTAGCATACTACAATTTTTAGCATGACCGTTATAAACAACTGTAAATATCCGAAGCTTCCATTAAGTAATATACAACCTAGTATGATACAATAATGGCCCCTAGGGCATATACACTAACAATCCCCCACTTGCACTAGGGCCATGAGCTGGCATATCGTAGACCCATCATCTCGAATAGCCTCTCGAACTGCGTCTGAGGAAGGGCCTTTGTGAATGGATCAGCAATGTTATTCTCCATCTCTACTCTTTTCACCTCGATCTCCCGGCGATCTACGATCTCCCTGATCAGGTGATACCGCCTTAAGATGTGTCTGGACTTCTGATGGGACCTTGGCTCCTTCGCTTAAAGCTATAGCGCCGTTGTTGTCATAATACAGAGGTATTGGACCAATACTGGAAGGAACCACCTGATGTTCTGTGAGGAATTTCTTCATCCAGACAGCTTCTTTTGCGGCATCGCAAGCAGCTATGTACTCCGCTTCCATTGTTGAGTCAGCAACGGTCTCCTGCTTGGAACTCTTCCAACAGACCGCCCCTCCATTGAGGTTAAAGACATAACCCGACATGGACTTGGAGTCATCTTTGTCACTCTGGAAGCCTGAGTCGGCAAAGGCCTCCATTTGGAGGTCTTTTCCGCCATACACCAAGAACATCTCCTTAGTCCTCCTCAGGTACTTGAGAATGTTCTTTACTGCTATCCAGTGCTTCTCCCCTGGGTTTGCTTGATACCGGCTTACTACGCTCAATGCGTATGCTACATCTGGTCTAGTACATAACATCGCATACATTATAGAGCCTATCGCAGAAGCGTATGGTATAATCGACATGCGATACCTTTCCAAATCAGTCTTGGGAGACATCTCTTTGGAGAGGGTGATTCCGTGACAAGCTGGTAGGTTACCGCGCTTAGAATCATCCATACTGATTCTCTTCACTATGGTGTCTATGTACCTGGACTGTGAAAGTCCCAACATCCTTTTTGATCTATCACGATAGATCCGGATCCCCAGAATGTAGGTGGCATCACCCAGGTCTTTCATGGAGAATTTATGTGACAAGAATCTTTTGACTGACTGTAACATACGAATATCATTTCCTATTAGGAGAATGTCATCCACGTACAAGACGAGGAATACTACAGCTCCCCCTACAATCTTACTGTATATGCATGGTTTATCTGGATTTTTGATAAAGTCAAATTCTTTTACAGAATCATCAAAACAGATGTTCCAACTCCGCGATGCCTGCTTTAGTCCATAAATGGACTTAAGCAACTTGCATACTTTACCGCTGCTCCAACTCTGAATGAATCCTTCTGGCTGATCCATAGAGACGCTTTCTTCCAAATTTCCATTTAGAAAGGCCGTCTTTACGTCCATTTGCCAGATTTCATGATCGTGGAAGGTAGCAATAGCAAGAAGGACCATAATGGATTTGAGCATAGCCAATGGAGAAAAGGTTTCGTCATAGTCCAAACCAGGTCTTTGACGGAAACCCTTTGCAACAAGTCTAGCTTTATAGGTTTCAACCTGTCTATCTACACCAATCTTCTTTTTGAAGATCCATTTACATCCTACTGGTTTTACCCCATCTGGAGCAATGTCCAAAGTCCATACTTTGTTAGTGTACATGGACTCCATTTCGGTCCGCATTGCATCCAGCCATTTTACTGAGTCACCGCTCTGAATGGCTTGCTGGAAGCTAGTAGGCTCATCATAGTCAATAGTGCAATCCTCTCTATCCCCGTCTATGAGAAAACCGTAGTATCTCTCGGGCGGATGAGACTGCCTACTACTCTTGCGAGTGGTGTCGGGATGTCCCTTTCTTCTGAAACTTCTGGTTCTACCATACTTTCAGTTGCAGTTTGTGGTTCAGGAATTTCATCCAGTTCTATTTCGCTCCAACTTGTTTCCTTTTCTAAAAACTGATGTTCTAGAAAATGGGCATTACGAGAAACAAAAACCTTTTGTTCCTCTGCGTAATAGAAATAATATCCTTTGGAATTCTTTAGATATCACACAAACTTACACTATACTGATCGTGCCTCGAGCTTGTCCACATGCTGCTTTTTAACAAAAGATGGACATCCCCATATCTTCAGAAGCTGAAGATGGGGTTTCTTTCCACTTCATATTTGATATGGCGTGGTAGGCACAGTCTTGGTAGGAGCCCTGTTTAGAAGATATGCCGCCGATTCTAGCGCATAACGCCAGAATGATCGCGTTAACTTAGCGTTACTCATCATGGAACGAACCATATCCAATAGGGTTCGATTCCTCCTTTCCGATACACCGTTATGTTGTGGCGTATATGGAGGAGTAAGCTGAGAGAGAATTCCATCCTCTTTTTCCCAGCAACTCGGCACTTAAGTATTCACCACCTCTATCAGATCTCAGTGTGTTTATACTCTTGCCTGTTTGTTTTTCCACTTCATTCTTGTATTCTTGGAATTTCTCAAAGGCCTCGGATTTATGCTTCATTAAGAAGACATATCCATACCTAGAGAAATCATCCGTAAAGGTAATGAAGTAGGAATAACCACCTCTTGCATGTGTAGACACTAGACCGCACACATCACTGTGTACGAGTCCTAAGAGCTCGCTTGCTCTTACTCCGTGTCCAGTGAACGGAGTCTTTGTCATCTTTCCTTTGAGACAGGATTGACAAGTTGCGTATGTTTGATATTCGAACGGATCAAAATATCCTTCTTTATGTAACTTAGTCAACCTTCTCTCATTGATGTAACCTAGTCTACAATGCCATAAGAAAGCCTGATTTAGTTCCGGAGACTTTCTTTTAAGTGTGTTCTGGACATTGAAAACCTGAGCTTGACTCAATACATATATGTCGTCATCTAATATACCAGACCCAATCAAAACTTGATTTAGGTGGATGTGAACCACATCACTTGCGAATGTAAAATCATATCCCTCTATTGAATATGAGGGCACTGATATGATATTGCAAGTCATACTAGGTACATAAAGATAGTTACGTAGAATCAATATCTGCCCACTTGTCAAACCTAGGCGATATTCTCCGACGGATTCAGCATCCACGCTCATTCCGTTTGCAACTCTGAAAGACAAATCACCTACCTTCATAACTCTACGGTTTCTCAAAGCATGTAATGAATTACAGATATGAGATCCTGCTCCGGTATCTGGTACTCAGGAAGTAGAGTTAATTGACAAACAGTTCTCAATTACAAATACACTTGAGGCTGAAGCCACAACATGCTTCGAATCCTGGCTACTGGCATTGCTAGCCCTGCAATCATTCTGCCAATGTTCATTCCTGTAACAATAGGAACGTCTCTCTTTTACTATATCCAGTCGCGAAACTTTTGCCCTTCTCTTTCCTTCTAGTTCCCTGGTTTCCTTCCGGATAGGAGGCAGAGACTGTAGAATCAAGTCAGTATCTGACTCGTTTCCTAACGCGGTCTCCAGGTCATGGAGCTCATTAATACAGCTAGTCATTGTAAGGACATTGCCCTCTACAGATGACCTGTCAGCCAACCTCGCTTGAATTAATTCGTTCGAGGTCTCATATCTTGCGATATGAGATTGCTCTCCATATAAATCTTTGTTATGGAGAAAGATGGAAACTAAGTCCATCTTCTCGTGCTGCTTCTGGTATACACCATCAACTGAAGCTAACACGAGGCACTTAGCTTTCGCTTTTTCTTTTCCCTTGTCTGACGGATATCCATATCCGTGACAGAGGAAACTGGACCTGGGACGGCGGGATCTTGAGTAGTAATAGGGTGGTCCAGCTTGTCATAGGCAATGGACATCTGGACAGACTTTTGCCACTCATATAAGTAAGATTCAGTCAATTTGTTATCTAGATGTAACCTATGTGTGGTCACAAGGTCGCTGCAATTAAGAGAGAGAGAAGAATTTTTTTTAGCATGATGCTGTTGCCAGTTTAGATTGGTTTTAAGTTGATCTAAACAGGATGGCTCCCACTGTTTCTCGAATCCTTCCTCAAACCATAAAAGAAGAATTAGTGAGGACAATTCTCACCGTACAATACTTGCTTAACCGTTCAGCCAGGCCAGTGTCGATACTTCGAGGGAGGTTTTCCAACGCTTTCACAAAGTTCCTTAATTAAATAACCTATTTTCTCTGGGGGCGTAGTCCCGCTGACACCTTTCTTGACACCTACTTGTTTTATAGCATTGATCGTTAAGTGACGAATCTCCTGATAAGTAGCATGTACTCACAGAAGGATCGGGATCCAAAATATCATCGTATGATAATGTTGAAGGAATCCTACCAACATTCATCAAACTCCAAAATAGTATGCTCTCTCCGCAAATTTCAGTTTCTTTAGAAATTCCCGATATAAATTTTTGCCCCATGCTCTTATGACCTTGGCTTTGGTCAAAATGTCATAAGTCACATGTCAAGTTCTACCCATCATTATCCAGGTTAATTTGAACCCATCCGTACATACCCCTGACTTTGGTCAAATGATAATACGACTGTCCCAAACTAACTCATCTAACTATGCAACAAATGAATTCCCAGCAGCTACCAAACACCATGCCTTGACTTTGGCCAAAATACATAGCTTGAATACTACTGAATACCTAAATGAAATGATGGAGGGCTACGAATGGTTTTGGCAAAAACCGTGAACATAAGGAACTTGATATAATCGAAGGAACCTTATAGCTTTTTTAAAAGGAGTGGTTAAAGCTCCGCAATTAAAAATTCTGCTCTTTTTTTAAAAATAACCGAGTGGTTTCTTTTAAATTTGTTCCAACGATTAAACTTTGGTTTATTTTCTTTGCATTATTATAATGCATCCCATTATTTATCCTATCATTGCAGAAAACAACGAAAATACCACGTCCTCTTATGCCATCCGCATTCGCCACCGGGTCCCGTCATCACCCGTTAGGTTACTTAACTAACGACAGAGCGGGGGCTGGGCTAGTGCGGGTGTAAAACATAAGTGACGCCTAATAGCTATCATATATAGATATTGTACATTCGTGAGATGCAATAATAAGCATTCCAGATCACATATGAACTTTATTGGATTTACTAGCAATCCGCATTTGCATTGAGCCTGCAATAAAAGACGGATTACACAGTTGTGATGAATAGCCATTACCCCACCCTAGACCCCTACGGGTACGGAAAACTACCCGTCAAGTACCCGAAGTGAAGCGGTCTCCCTCAACAACGTGAGTAGGCCACTAAACACTTTGACGTACCCGGTAGTTTGTGTACCCCATCTTGGGTCTATCCTAGGAGCAAAAAACAGTAAAAAGAAATAATACAACGGTGGTTACAACCGCAACATGGATGTGCCCCGCAAAAGAATATTATATCAAATTACATTTATATTGAATGAATGAATATAAAACACATCTCAAACCCCGGCTAATCATCACAACATCCCAATCAAGTCCATATACTCAAACAGTAAACATTTCAGAAATGTGCAACCCCCTGCCAACCGACACACTAGCAGTTAGGGGAGGTTTACGAACACATTAAACATTACAGATAAAAACCCAATTTAGCAAATATCTTAGAACATCGATCGATAACCATATTCCTTGTCTACCCCAAAAGCAAAGCAGAACTGAAGTAACCTGGGTATAAACAGAACATACAGAGAACCAAAACACAAAAAATTAAGAATTACAGAGCAAATCCGAGTCAACTCGGAGTTGACTCGGCGGCGGATCCGCGGCACAAGCACTCTATTGCCGCGGATCCGCGGCCAAACAACCGAGTTGGAACTTCGTATTTTCCCAGTATTCTTGTATTTCCCTGTTTTGAATTTTAAGGTATGTCAAATAATTTTTCAGACACTTTTAAAATTAACAGAAACTTGGGATTTCCGGGGTTTCGTTTTCGTGTTTTCCGTTGATTGAACATCTAATTAGTTGCTAACAAGATAGTAATGGTTTAGTAGGCTCTGATACAACTGTAAGTCCATGTCACGCACCCCACGAACTTGCGGGGAGGCGGAATATATGAAAAACGATTATCAAAGCTTCATAACATGAACTTGAGCGCATGAATCGTTATCTAAACCATTGCTAACTAAATACTAGAGGTTCAACTCCTCGGATTCGAAGTTATACCTCACGTTACTTGTCCTTCGGGTCTTCATCGCGGTCCTCCACTCCTCGTAGACTCCTTGGAACATCGGCACCTCAACGGCCTCCTCGAGTCAAAGACGATCCACCCGAAAGCTCCTACGCCAATCTTAATCTCTAACTTGAGATAACTAGGTTGCTTAAAGTGCTAATCTAAGCTACCTAGAGGATATAGAGTGAGGTTATGGATGTATTAGTCTAGCTAACCCTTGATCTCAAAACATGAGAGGTTAGGGTTAGGGTTTGAAGAGAGAGTGAGCTTGAGGAGAAAGAAGGTGAAGATGATGAAATGAAATGAGATAATGATCTATCGTAATATATATGAAGCATTATTTATTTATCCAAAAATCAAATAATAGAATTAACAACAATGTTTCATAAATATCTATGAGTGATTCATCTCCATGAGTCATTAAGCATTTATGATGCATTAATGACATGGATGAATCACACAAATGAGTCACTAATCTCATTTAATTCAATGCCACCTTACCCCCCAAGTCACCACTCGTCTAGAAGCTTCCCGACAAATAACGAGAACGTCCCTCCAATACGTGAAAACACGGAAAATCTTTAGACTGTATAAATCCAATAACTCGACACTAGAATCTGGCTTAAACCAAAGCCGGCTAGTAAAAACTGTCCGAAAAGTCGTACGTGCATAAACACACGTATGCTCCCGAACCCTTGTCGTAAAACTATACTACCTCTATATCGTTTCGCCTGGAGCAGGGAAACTCTCTGTGTGGGACTCTAAAGACTCGACACTACGCTGGCAGTGGGTTTAACCACAGACCGCAAGCGGCACTAGCTGTACGTAACGGTCCCGTAGATGTCGACAAGAAGGCCAATGTGGAAAATCATCCGAACTCCCACTGAGCCTGATGTGACAATCTTCGTACAGTCCGGTCTGTTCGTCGAAGACTGTCGCATATCAAGCCTAGGGGGCGGCAACCGTCAGTCCCCTAATAGCTGTATAAGTCGTGTCGGAGCGAAGCCCATTACACCCAGAGAAGCTACTGGAACCAACCAGTATATCTCGCTTGCCCTGGCCAGGGACTTTGCATAATGGCTCTCTGACACAGCGTGATACCAACTCCTAATACCGGGAGAGACGAATCCTATCTAACCGCCACTGCCTCTAAGTGCTCGGGACTGCACCCAACTGCTACCTATTTGCATGACTCCTTTGAGCCGTGGTAGGGTAGCAATCTAAGAACAGTGGGACACACTCGAGGCGAATTAGCAGTGTCAAGTCTGCGGACTATGCTGTACTCATGTCACCTGGGAGCTGTTAACTGACGACGGGTATAATACCAACCAACAGTTCCCTGCGAGTCCTGTCCGGTGTACCCGTAACCTAACGAGCACCTGTATACTATCTCCAGTACGACGTACTTATGGTTATGGGACAGACCATCTCCCTAACTGGGATGAGAAGCGTACACACTAGTCTACTCTGGAGTATCGATGCCCTGTTTCGATAATCCTACGACTAGGGACCAATATAGGATGTTGCTTATAGACTACCCAGCCTCCACTAGTGTGACTGCCATCACAACGCTGGTAATCAAGCAAAGAACCTATGGGCTCTACTAATATGTATAAGTGATACGTTACAAGAAACATATGCACATATTAAAGTAGACACAAACCAAGTAGCATACTACTATTTTTAGCAAGACTGTTATAAACAACTGTGAATATCCCAAGCTTCGATTAAGTAGTATACAACCTAGTATGATACAATAATGGCCCCTAGGGCATATACAGTAACAGAAACCGTGGAGTTATCAGGGTAGGTTATATGACTCTCAGAGTTGCGAACGGAATGAGCGTGGATGCTGAATCCGTAGGGCAATATCATCTAGGATTTACAAGTGGGCAGATATTGATTCTACGTAACTGTTTGTATGTACTTAGTCTAGCTTGTAATATCATATATGTATCCTTACTTTCTAAAGAAGGATATGATTTTACATTTGTATGCGATGTGGTCCACATCCACCTAAATCAAGATTTGATTAGGTCAGGTACATTAGATAACGGAATATACGTATTAAATTAAGCTCAGGTTTTCAGTGTCCAGAACACACATAAAAGAAAGTCTCTGGAACTAAATCAGGCTTTCTTATGGCATTGTAGACTGGGTCACATCAATGAAACACGGTTGACTAAGCTACGTAGAGAGGGATGTTTGGATCCGTTCGAATATCCGTCTTATGCAACTTGTCAATCTTGTTTCATGGGAAAGATGACAAAGACTCCGTTCACTAGACACGGAGTAAAAGCGAGTGAGCTCTTGGGATTCGTACACAGCGATGTGTGTGGTCCAATGTCTACACATACGCGAAGTGGTTATTCCTACTTCATTACTTTTGTAAGGCTACGCCAGCGCCCCGGCCATCAATCAGTGGCCAAACGCGGTACAAAAACTTTTAAAACTTGGCGCTAACACAACTCGGTTCACGGATCGTGCCATTAACCCTATACTATTTATACTGTAAATAGTTTAGAGAGGTTATACCGATCGATCCGTGTCATTCGGTCATCAACCTCTGTCCAAGCTCGTCGCGGCTACCCCAATGTAGTTCGATCTCCGGTCTCCCTTCGTCGAAGAAGATCTACGTCGAGGGTTCTTTATACGGGCTCCCACTTCGAAAACCGAAGCAACTCAAGAAACTAGTTTGCTCGCCTAGGTGCCCAAGATGAAGTAGAGATAATGTGCGATTACTTTGTCTTATAACACTCTAAGATTATCATTACATGAGAGGGATAGAGTGGAGGTTGAAGAAGATGCCCATGGTGAAAGATGTGAGCTAAAGAAAAAGCTAGTGAAGGAAAATGGCATGAGTTATTGTGTGAGATATCTTGTGAGCATATATAAAACCAACTCAAGATAAATCCCTTGGCCTCATGTGGCGGCCTTCTCTCTCTCCACAAATATCCCACACAAATAATCAATAAAGAAATAGACATGGCATATCTAAACAAACCATGAGTCACCAAAAATGCACATACCACATTCAATGCCCTAGGTCAAAACTTGCACTCACAATTTCCACATAATTAAACATTAAACTAAATGTTTAATCAAAAAGGGAATGGCAACTTCTAAAGTAAACTCGTAACGGATCACAAGAATACCCCTCATATGTATATACAAACCCGCATCCGTATTCCGACTGAATATGAATATTACGAGACGAAAATAATCCAACAATCTAATACTAGGATCCGGCTTAAACCAAAGCCCACTAGTATGATCCATCCGATCATGATCTGTGCACAAGTGCAAATATATGATCGAACCCTGCCATAAAACCATACGGCCTCTACAACGTTTTGCCCGAACCAGGGAAACCCTCTATGTGGGACTCTAAAGACTCGTAAATACGCTAGTAGTGGATTTAACCACAAGCACGTCAGTGGCACTAGCTGTACGTAACGGCTGCCCAGGTATTGAGCGAAAGGGAAGCCGACGAGCGAACTCATCCTGAAACTCTACTGAGCCTGACAGTGAAAATATCCGCACAGTCCGGTCCATTCGTTTATGAGTATCGCATATCGTGCCTAGGGGGATGGTAAACATCAGACCCCAAATAGCGGTATAAGTCATGTCGGAGTGTAGCCCAGAACACCCTGAGAAACTACTGGAATACCTACCAGTAAATCTCACTTGCCCTGGCCAATGACTTTGTGTAATGGCTGTCCAAACACAACGCGTATCAACCCCCAATACCGGGAGAGACGAATCCCCTGATGATACGCTCACAGCCTCAATGTGGCTCAGGACTGTACCCATCTAAAACCTGTTTGCATGACTCCTTTGAGCCGTGGTAGGGTAGTAATCAAAGCACAGTGGGAACTCAAACGAGACAAATGACGATTTTATGTCGATAGACTAACCTATACATATGTCACCAAGGAACTGCTATCTGACAATAGGTATAATACCTACCAGCATTTTCCCGGCGAGTCTATCCGGTGTACTCATAACCCAATGAGCACCTGTATACATCTTAGGTGAACTAACTGACACCAATGGATTGTGAGACCGGCCACCGCCCTTCGTCGGAGTCTCGATCCGTATATACTAGTCTACTCATGGCGTATCGATGCTCAGTCTCGAAACTCCCATGACTAGGGACACTTTAAGGATGTGCTTATAGACCACCCAACTCTCCCATATATGAACTCCATCATACTGCTGGTAGTCAAGAAAGAATCCTATAGGCTCTATCAATTTGTAATAGTGATCTGTAATCTCACCTGAAGCATGTACATGATGAAAAAGATAAACCAGATAGCATACTATCATCTCGAGTAAGACTGTTCTACCGGTATAGGTCCTCCCTCAATCATTGCAATCACGTTCCTACGATCCAGTAATTGACTTCAGGGCACTATAGCCAACAATCTCCAACTTGCACTTAAGGATAATTATTACGATGCCGCATACTCACAGCCCGTGTGATACCGAACACCCAACTTCTCTACTGATCAGTCTCACAAAAGCTTGCTTGTGAAACTCTTACATTAGAGAAATAGCCTCAGTGAGTGGATCCTCTCAGATGTTTCTTTTTATGTCTCTCTTTACCTCAAGTTGGCGGAGAAAGCCATCTCCTGAAATGAGCATTACCTTTCTTAGAATATGTCTGGATATCTGATGGGACCCAGTTCACAAATGAACTCCAAATCCAGCAAACGTCTTAGACTATACCGTCAACTGAATTTAATCAGTATCCTGCGTCATGCCTCCCTCAGTATCCACTTGGACCACCTGTCCAAACTACTGGCCCCTGTCAGAAGGAAAACTATAACTCTGACAGTCACTCTGTCATCCAGGTCACCTTGGAAGCCTGGAATGATAACCGTCCCCCGAGGGAGGCTGCCGTTTTCATATCCCTAGAACATCCACTTATGTTCATAAACTGCTTCCGAATGTTTCTACAGAATTGGATTAATATAAACTTATTGCAGCTAGTGCAAAAACAACATCTGGTGTGATACTTGACATCTCATGATTGACTCAATTGCCTAAGCAAGTGATATGCCAATCATGCACACACCCAACCACTTTAGTCTGTAAGACACTTTTACAGAGGGTGACTCCATCACCTGCAGGTACACCACCATACCAGGAGTCGTCCATTCTAAAACACCTTTAGAATGCTGTCTAAGTACCCAGGTCGGGACACTTCCCAAATCCAAATCTAAAACCATAGATCTAGTGACCAGAATGTCTAATATTATATCCATATCCTATATGGAGAAACCACTGTGTGACAACCACAGTATAACCGATTGTAGGATAGGAATTTTACTTCCTATAAAGTGCATATCATCCAAATACCAGGACATCACACCTTACTACCTTCTTAACAGATCCATCTCCTATTCTGATGAAGTCAAAGCCTATGAGTTTCACATCAACATTAGATGATCTATCTCCTCTATACATGCTTTAGTCTATAAATAGACATAAGCTACCTGTCCACTACCGCTGCTCCCACTGACTACAACAACCCTCTGGAAGAGTCATATACACGTGCACTTCTAAAACTTGTTGACAACAATGTTATACTCATCCTCCTGCCGGGTTTCATAGTCTGGAACAACATTAGCGTCAAGTCTGGGTAAACAAGAACCTCCCTGTCATCGTTTTTGAGAATACTGAAGTACCACTCGAGCGCGTGAGGTTACCCACCATATCTGCGGAGTGGCTAATGGAATGTCAAACCAGATTGAATTTTTAGGTTCTATTAAATTTTCAGTAATCGTTTGTGGTTCTGTAATCACTTCCAGTTCTACCATACTCCCACTACTGTTTTCTGAAAAAGTCCATTTTACTAAAACTGTGGCGAGTCAAGAACAATATTACTATTGATCTTCTAAACGGTAGAAAGTTAACCCTCGTCATAAGCCGGGTTAACACACAAACTGCCATTACAGAAATGTGCCTTGAGCTTTCCAGAGTCTGGTTTTAAGCATAAGCCGGACAACTCCATATAGCTTAACATCGTTAAGATATGAACCATTCTATATACAATATAGAAGCAGAGGCACTGATTTAATTGGAACCAGATTCAAATTATGCAGTTGTCTCCAGTGCATGTCCCCTAAATGGAAGGAGGACGATCAGCATTACTTAAGTTAGGAGTGCATCCATATATGAGTAACCTGAAAGAGAAGTAAGTTCTCAAAACCATTACTATCAATTGAAGACCGAACACAAGTATCTACATCTTCGATCTCCTTGATGAATCCTGATACTTGCAACACATGGTTCTCTAATTTTTTCTTGTACATATAACTTCTCAAAACTTGGACCTTGTATTTTCACGAAATACTTGTCTAAAACTGGAGAAGTCACAAGTAAACAGAATATAGTACGAGGACCAACCCCTCTTTCCTAATGGATACCGGACAACATACAATACTTTGTATAAGTCCCTTAAGTTTAATAACTCAAACCCTGTGCGTTGTAGGTTGAAAACTGTACTTATGTTTAAGAAGGATTACACCGCTGTTTAATGCTCCTTACTTAACCATCAACTGATATAGGTAAATGTCATGGATATAATTTCAAAAAGTTATATCTTATTTTATAAAATAAACGTACAGATATATCAGTTTTAAATTGGTGCATAACAACGGATATTCAAAACCAAATATCTGCCATCAGGTAATGACCCAGGCGATTTCCTCAAATATCAGCAATTACAACGAATCTCGATATAATGAGGATGATCACCTAATTCTCAATAACTTACTTCCACTCATCATCTGTAAAAGCATACAGATGTGAGAGTCAAACCTGGTAAATACATACCCTGGAGCAAGAATCTAATTGGGAAATCAGTTTTCTATTAACAATGCATGGAGAAACTGAAACATGAAAATGTTTCGAAGAGGTATCCGGGTATTCCTAGTAATGCCACTTCTATTATCCAGATTCATAACTGTAGCCGTATATTTCCTTGCCATCTCTCCAAATCCCTTTATTTGTCATTGCTCATTATCTTCTGTACACCTCCCTTAGGCTAATTGGTTTTCTTCCTTCCCTACCGTTCAGCACCAGCCTATGGTTTGGAAGAAGACTATCCAATAAGCATAATAGGTGTACTCTCCTAATCCTAGGAGTACTCGCAACTTGAGAGAAGGTAGAGATAAAAGACAACTGAATAATCCTTATTCTATTTCTCCTGAAGCAGAATCCATCCTCGAACTGGAACAAGTTCCTTCGAGTTCGTATATAACCATATGATGGATTATCCAATAACTGTGGATCTTCGTAGTTATACGGGGTTTTCTGGAGAAATACAAAGGTGGAAATAGGAGTGGCGGTGATATACACAGTTTGGTCATGAATCATAGCAGTCGCAATTTACTTTGCGCTCTTTCTAATCCCTTTATTTGTCTTTACTTATTTCCTTCTGTACACCTCCCTTATGCTAATGGTTTTCTTCTTCCCTACCTTTTGGCACCTGCCTATGCTTTGGAAGAAGACTATCTAATAAGCGCAATAGGTGTACCCTCTCCTAATCTTAGGAGCCCTGATAACCTGAGAGAAGGAAAAAGGAAAAGACAATTGAATAGTCCTATTCAATTTCTCCAGAACCGGAAACTATACTCGAATCTGAAACAAGTTTCTTCGAGTTCGTATGTAACTATACGATGGTCATATACAATAAATGTGGATCTTCGTAGTGATATGGAATGTTCCGGAGAAAAGTAAAGGGTAAAAGTAGGAGTGGCAATGAAGTTGTAGGGTTCCTAGGCACACTAATGAAGTCTCATAAGTGATCAAACATCTCCAATTAAAAAATTTCATGTGCCTACAAACCCTATAAGGATCGTTAACTAGATAATGAGGCGATGCAATGCGAGTAAACGTATTTAATGCTTAAGTAAAGGGGCTACAACCTTTGTAGATCCGGTCCACCACTTCCTAAGCTCCGCGATGATGTCCCTCCGCTGTCCAAATCGGATCCCGGACTCTAGCATCGGCTTCATCGGAAAAATGGGCGGGCTTGGTCGTCGGCTTCGATGCCGAAGATGATCTACGTCGAGGCATCACAAGATCAAGCTCCCACTTCACCAATTCATGAAACTTGTGAATAAAACACCCTATACTACTTGGCAAGAGGTAGAGGATGAAGAAATAGGAAGTGGGTTCACTTTAGAATTGGATTTCTCACTCATTTGCTCAAGTTGCCATTGAAGCTATCAAGCTTTTTCTTCTTTAAGAAGAAAAAGAAGAAGAAGATAATATATGATAAGTTATATTTAAAAAAGAAAACAATATGATACTTATCATGTATTCAACCATGGTTTAGTGTAGAGATTTAACTAAGGTTAGATGAATGGTTAGGGTTAGAGAAGAGACAAGAATGGTGGACTTGTTCAAAGCTTCAAGAAGCTTCAACAAGCAAACAAAACAAGCCACCATTTTCTTTTCTTCTTTTCTAAAATAAATAAATAAATAAATAGATAAGAAAATGAAAACCCTAACCATTACACAACCATGGTTTAATCTTTACACAAACCCAAGTGAGCATGTATCATCAAACACGATACAATCTTGTGCACAAAAATATATCACATATACAATGTGCATTTCAAGTGAGAAAATCCTTTTAAAATGAACCAATATTAGTTAATGCAAATCATTATATCAAATATATAATTATGCATTAAATCATTAAATCAATACTTGATTTAACGATCCGGTCATATCGCATATAACCGACTAATATTCATTGTATCGGCTTATCGAATCAATCCTCGATTCGATAACTAGGTTATATCGTATACAACCAATCGATACATTCATCGTGAGAATATAATACGGTATCACATACACGCATTATTCTCGGTCCCGCACAAATCTCATATGCACTCCTATTTCGTTTCGCTTGAGCCAGGAAACCTCTGTGTAGGACTCTAAAGACTCGTCAATACGCCGGCAGCAGGTGATGATCATATCAAACACCCACAAGCCGCAAGCGGTCTGCTAAACGTAACGGCCACCCGGGTATTGAGCGATCAGAAGATCGACGAGCAAGCCCGCTCACACTCCTGTGAATCCAACCAGTAACTCTTACCCTACAGTCCGCTCTGTTCGTCTGATATGTCGCATATCTCGCCTAGGGGTGGTAAACGTCAGACCCCAATAGCTTAATAAGTCATGCCGACGTGAGGTCCATAACAATCGTGAAACTACTGATAACTCTTACCAGTATATCACTGCAACCCTGGCCAGGGATTTCCTGTCATGGCCAGTCGAGCATAGCGCAACATCAACCCCCAATACCGGGAGAGACGAATCCCCTCCTATCGCTCATTGCCTCCATGTGAATCGGGACTGTACCCAAAAACCACCTGTTTGCACGACTCAGTGGAGCTGTGGTAGGGTGGAAATCAAAGCACAGTGGGAGACACACAAGACTCTATGACGATCTCGGGTCAACAGACTAAGTTGTACCAGTGTCACCAGAGAACTGCCATCTGACGTGAGGTATAATACCATCTGGGAGTTCTCGGCGAGTCCTTTCAGTGTACCCAGTCTCTACTGAGCACCCGCATACCATCTCCGATGTCAAACACCAATGGATATGGGATCATCCATCGCCCATCACATGGGTCGAGAAAATATACGCTAGTCTACTCTGGAATATCGATGCCCTGTCTCGATATTCCCACGGCTAGGAACGTTGAAGGATGTACTCATTGACTACCCAGACCCCACTAGTATGATCTGCATCATAGTCCTGGAAGTCGAGTACACATCCTAAGGGCTTTATCAACATGTAACAGAGAAACAGAAAGTATACATGTTAAGATAAAGAGCAACCAGATAGCGTACTATCATGTCGAGCAAGAAAGTCCTACCTATATATGTCCCAGCATCCACTACAATATACATCCAATGTACAGTAATGGCCTCTAGGGCATACATATAACTAACAATCTCCCACTTGCACTAGGGCCATCTGTAGCAGTAGTTGCAGTATCTAATATTCAATCATCCCCTAAAAGTCTCTCTTTGGGAAAAGGCCTTCGTGAGTGGATCCGCCGTGTTGTCCTCTGAGTCTTCTCTCCTAACCTCGATCAACCTGGAGATCAACTATCTCCTTGATCAGGTGATGCTGCCTCAGAATATGTCTGGGTCACTGATGGGACCGGGGTTCTAGGGCCAAAGCCACACTTCCATTGTCATACAATGGTAGGACTTAGTTCATCCTATGAACCAATATACACCCAAACTGCCTCTTTGGTAGTATCTTTAATAGCGATGTTACCAGCCTTTATCGTCTAGATTGTCACGGTATCTAGCTTGGAAATCTTCCAACATACCGTCCCTTCACCGAGGGTAAAAACAATGCCTGTGACTGACATTCAGTCGTGCTTATCAGTGTGGAACTCTTCCAGTGATTCTCCCCAAGATCGATTGATACAATCTCACTATTCCTAGTGAGAACCCTAACATCCCTTTAGATCTATCTCATAGATCCAAATCTCAGGATTTAGGAAGTATCATCTTTATCCTATTGGATAATCCATGTGATAAGAGGAGATCGACCGATCGTAGTATAGGAAACTCTTTTCCTATCAAGAGTATGTTGTCCACGTACAATACGAGGATGACCACCTTACTCTCTACTACCGTTTTGTATATACAAGGTTCATCTACTATTTTGATGAAGTCAAATACTTTGACTACCACATCAAAACAGATGTTCCAACTCCGCGATGCCTGCTTTATTCTATAAAGCAACTTGCACACGTTTCCGCTGCTCCCATTGTTTACGAAGCCCTCTGGCTGTGTTCTTATAGACGTTCTCTTCTAAATCACTATTTAGAAAAGTAGTCATGGCACCCAACCACCAGATATCGTATTCATGGTATGTAGAAATGGTAAGTAGGATCTGGATGGACTTAAGCATAGTCCCTGCAAGAGGTTTCATCATTATCCATGCCTGGTCAATGATGAAAAACTTTAGCAAGTCTAGCTTTGAAAGTCTCAACTTTTCCATCTACACCAAGTAATCTTCTCAAGATACACTTGCTCCTGATGGGGATTTAACCCTTCAGATATAGCAGCTAAAGTCCATACTTTGCTGGTGTACATGGATTCCATCTCAGATCGCTAAGCATCCAGCCATTCTTACAGAGTCCCTACTCTCGATGGCCTGCTCGAAACTGGTTGGGTCATCATCTCATGATGCAATCCTTGCTCCCACTGTCATCGAGAAACCGAGGTATCTCTCAGGCGGATGAGGAACCCTACCAGATCGGCGGAGAGGCTGAGGTTCGTCGGGAACTATTGAATCCTTAGGTTCTGTCAAATCATCAGCTGCAGTTTTGTATAGCTGGAACCTTTCCAGTTCTACAGAACTGACCTTGCCTCGATCTTGTCCGGATTTTGCTTTAGACATAGGCCGAACAATCCTAAATCTTAACTTACTTAAGAGATAGGCTCTTCCCACACCATATCTCATATGGAGTGGTAGGCACAGATTTGATTCGAACCTAATTCAATAGGTATGCAGCTTCTCAAGTGCACAACCCCTAAAAGGAAATAGGAAACTCAGTAGTACTCATCATAGAGCACACCATATCTAATACGGTGCAATTGCTCCGCCTTCATACACCGTTGTGCTGTGGTGTATTCAGAGGAGTAATACTGAGAGAGAATCTCAGTTTCCTTTAGAATAATCCAGGAATGCTATGCACAAGTATTCTCCTCCCTGATCTCATCATAGGACATAATGCTTATACCCTTATTTTGGTTCTCTACTTCCAACTTATATTCTGTGAATACCTCAAAAGCTTCGGACTTATGTTTCAACAGGAACATATGACTGAATCTTGAGAGATTATCAGAGAATATAATGAAGTATAAAGAACCAGTCCTGGCATGTGTAAAAAGGAAACCTTACATACATCATCATGTATCAATCCCAAGAGTTTACTGACTCTTTCTCTGTTTCCAATAAACAGAGCTATGGTCATCTTATCTTTGTGACATGACTGGCAAGTTTCACAAGATGTAAATCCAAACTGATTTAAATATACATCTAAAATGTAACTTCAGCCTGTCGGGTCGCATTGATATGACTTAGTCTACAATGCCTCAAGAAAGATTCGTTCATTTCTGAACTCTTCCTCTTATGTGTGTTCTGTATACTAGGAACTGTAGTTTGATTTAGAACGTCAATGCTTTTAGATAACGTGCCTGAACCGATCAACTTTTGATATAGGAAATGTTCAAAACATTATCCATCAATACAAAATTTTATCATTTCTTTACTAATAAAGAGACTGATATAATTTTGTATATCAGGTTCGGTATCTAATAGCATTTGTTCAGAATCAATGTATTGGTAATACAGGGTGACAGTGACCAACAGACTTGGCTGCAACACTTGCCACGTTTTCTGTCTCATGAAACTTATCACCCGTTCTCAGTTTTTCTACCCTTTTGTAGCCCTATGTAACAGATTACATATCTGGGATCCAGATCCGGTATCATATACCCAGGATGCGGAGGATACAGAGAAACAGTTCTTTGTAATGAACACACCCAAAGGAGATGCATCGTATGCACTTTCTTCGTTTGGGCGGCATAGGAATTCTGGTATTCCCCTATTTCCTGCTCTGTCTTATAACAATTATAAGCTGGAGCGGGACCAACGTTCCCCCAGCTCAGTATAACAAGCGGGTTCGGTCAATACATCTATATTATTATCTTGATTAAGGCGTGATATGGTCGCTACCTGGAGAGAGAGAGAAGAAAACACTCTGCGTGCGCTCTTGCAAGATTAGATTGGTTATATATTTCATCTAATCAGGATGGCTCCCACTGTTTTTGTCAAATCTTCTTCAAACCTTAAAAGGAAAGACTAGCCGGGATTAATTACACTCTACAAGTTCGCCAATCTTTCGGCCAGGCCAGTGTCGGTACTTTGAGGGAGGTTTCCCGTGCTTTCGCACGGACCTAATTACAGTAAACCTCGTTTTCCCAGAGGCGTAACCCCGTTGACACCTTTCTAGACACCTACTCGATCGGCTAATTGCAAAGTGCAAAACTCTCCCAGGAGTAACAATTACTCGCAGTGGGTATCGGGATCCAGCTATCACATAGAAGGTATGCAATCTCATTGCAAATTTCAACACTTGAAACTCCTGATAAAGGTTTTTACCCCTAGCACCTATGACAATGGCTAAGGTCAACAAATCATAAATTCTAGTCAAGTTCTACCCGTCATTTCGTGATTAATTAGACCCACCCACATGACCCTTGGCTAAGGTCAACAAAGCCACATGACTGTCCTAACTAATCGCATCATATGCTGTGTAGGAAGACATCACTTAGCTACCGCACACTACGCCTCGGATATGGTCGACAAACGTAGCTCGAATACTGAGTACTCTACTTCCTAAAGTGACGGAGGGTTGCGAATGGTTTTTGTGAAAACCTTTGACGCTTTGAACTTGATCTCGTTGCGGAATCAAATGGTTTTTTAAATGGAGTATTTTTGAGGCTTTTCTAGTTTTGCTAAAGGGGTCACTCTCGGTGAAGGGATCGTCGGCCCTTTCCTCGTCGAATGAGGTGCGGGATATATCATATATATCACTGTGCAAAGCATAAACTATAGAAGCTATCAAAAGACAAACCGAGGGTTGTAGCATCTGCCAGTTATTGCTAAAGGAGTCACTCCCTGTGAAGGGATCTCGGTCCTTTACTCATCGAATAAGGTGCAGGATGTTCTATAATGAACACCGCGATGCAAAGCAAGAACTGTAGCTACCAGTTTTATTTTGAAATTCGATTCCACAACATCAATTAGGTTTATTTCTTTCATTAATCTCATTAATGAATATCCCATCATTTAAGTCCACCTAAACATCACAGATAAATATAACGTACGCTTATGCCATCCGCATTAGCCTCGATGTCCCGTCTGCACCGTTAGGTAAGGTAACTAACGCCAGAGCGAGGCAGGGCTAGCGCGGGTGTAAAACATAAGCAACGTCTATATAATATATCATATATACTATATATAATATCCATCTGAACAAATCACATGATCACATCACAGATAACGCAGCAGAAAAATATCATATGAAATATTGGATATACTAGGACGTCCGTGTTTTCAATACGAGCCAGTATAAAACACGGATTCCACGGTCGTGATGAATAGCCAATCCCACACCCCTAGACCCCTACGAGAGCGGCAAGTAACCCTAACAATTCTAGAGTTAGGAGACCCGGACTCGACTCCTCGAGATGGTCTCCCTCTGGACCGTAGAACCCGGTTACTTGTGCTCTCCTCCTTGGGTCCATCCTAGTGCAGAAAAGTAAATAAAATACAAATGGAGACATCATCCGCAACGTGGAAGTGCCCCAATAAAAGAATATTACATACAAGTTTTTACATAAAAGAAAATGAAAAACACTCATCTCACATAAAAAAAACCCGGCTATTCGAACACGACGATCCAATATAACATATCCAGCAACACATAACATCACATGTCATCAACGTAAGTAAATATGCGCATCCTAATTGTCGTTGACATATAGCAACGAAACCGGCGATATCACATATTACACTTACGGTCACAGAAAAGAAAGTGTAAAACTACAACAGTTGGAATCCGCATCCTTTTTAGACATCGCATGGCTAATCAAATGAATTCCTTAGACATCGCATGCCTAACAATTATAAACCCCGCATTTTAGTCTCAAAATCGAAAACACTTTTCAATATAAAGTCGGGAAATTCAACAAGATTCCTGACATCCTGATCGAATACTCGTCGCAAACTTCAGTAGGCGGCCGCACCCCTGACGCCGTCGACAAAGTGCACCAAGGCGGAACATCGCTGCCGTGAGCATCCGAACGGATGCTTTCGGCGACAGGGTTCTCCTACAGTCACTTGGTCGGGGTTATGGAGTGAGGCTGTCTATTAAGTTTACCCGGCGAGTATCCGCGTACGCTACGTGATTGCGACGGACTTTTGATCCCATCAAAATTCCGTGGCAACCGATCAAGTGAGACTAAACTACTAGATTTATAACATTCATTCAGTTATCTCATAACTACTTGTGAATTCCAAATGTTGTATCACATTCCAGATAAATAGAAAATGTTAAACTTTCCGATCGAACAATCGAACACCCAGGTTTTCCCAATACAGCTCAACACATGAAATAAGTCTAAAACCATTCAGTTCATGCCTCAGTACCAACGGTCCAGCCGTAGAAGGGTCAAGCCAACGCCTCACATGTGGCACGCCGTACTGCCCCAAACACGAAGGTTCAAAGGGCAGTTCAAGACGGTCACATAATCGAGTTAAGGTTTGTTGTCATCTAGAGGGACCATCGCGTTACTTGCACTACTTAGAACGCCATTAAACTACGGAAAAGTCCAACAATTGGAAATTTCCCGGCAAGGGAAAAAATGGGTATTTATATCCGGCCGAACTTTTTAACATATTCTAAAATTATCCGGAAAAACATACAGACAAAATTAGACAATCCGATCGAAACACCGAGTCCCCAATACAACCCAGAAAATTCAACTCTTGAATAAATATTAAAAATTCCCAGGAAAACCAGCACTGCAAAATAAGAATTACTGTGCAAAATTCAATGTGAAAAGAGACTAAACGGCCGCGGAACCGCCGCACGAGGCATGCTCGTGCCGCGGAACCGCGGCGGTTTGATGGAATTAGGTTGTCGAATTTAACAGTAACTCTTATATTCTCCTGCTGATTTTTCTGCATATTTTTAATCTGAAAAAAACCCAGTTTTTGGAAAAAGTCCAGAGAGCATATTTGTGTTAAGGTTTCGGTTCCATCGGACTTCTAACTCCGTCTACGCATGGCCTAAGGCTCTAGCTAGGCTCTGATACCACTGTAGGGTTCCTGGGCACACTAATGAAGTCTCACAAGTGATCAAACATGCCCAATTAAAAAATTTCATGTTCCTACAAACCCTAATACGGATCGTTAACTAGATAATGAGGCGATGCAATGCGAATAAACGAATTTAATGCTAAAGTAAAGGGGCTACAACCTTTGTAGATCCGGTCCACCACTTCCTAAGCTCCGCGATGATGTCCCTCCGCTGTCCAAATCGGATCCCGGACTCTAGCATCGGCTTCATCGGAAAAATGGGCGGGCTTGGTCGTCGGCTTCGATGCCGAAGATGATCTACGTCGAGGCATCACAAGATCAAGCTCCCACTTCACCAAGTCATGAAACTTGTGAAGAAAACACCCTATACTACTTGGCAAGAGGTAGAGGATGAAGAAATAGGAAGTGGGTTCACTTTAGAATTGGATTTCTCACTCATTTGCTCAAGTTGCCATTGAAGCTATCAAGCTTTTTCTTCTTTAAGAAAAAGAAGAAGAAGAAGATAATATATGATAAGTTATATTTAAAAAAGAAAACAATATGATACTTATCATGTATTCAACCATGGTTTAGTGTAGAGATTTAACTAAGGTTAGATGAATGGTTAGGGTTAGAGAAGAGACAAGAATGGTGGACTTGTTCAAAGCTTCAAGAATCTTCAACAAGCAAACAAAACAAGCCACCATTTTCTTTTCTTCTTTTCTAAAATAAATAAATAAATAAATAGATAAGAAAATGAAAACCCTAACCATTACACAACCATGGTTTAATCTTTACACAAACCCAAGTGAGCATGTATCATCAAACACGATACAATCTTGTGTACAAAAATATATCACATATACAATGTGCATTTCAAGTGAGAAAATCCTTTTAAAATGAACCAATATTAGTTAATGCAAATCATTATATCAAATATATAATTATGCATTAAATCATTAAATCAATACTTGATTTAACGATCCGGTCATATCGCATATAACCGACTAATATTCAATGTATCGGCTTATCGAATCAATCCTCGATTCGATAACTAGGTTATATCGTGTACAACCAATCGATACATTCATCGCGAGAATATAATACGGTATCACATACACGCATTATTCTCGGTCCCGCACATATCTCATATGCACTCCTATTTCGTTTCGCTTGAGCCAGGAAACCTCTGTGTAGGACTCTAAAGACTCGTCAATACGCCGGCAGCAGGTGATGATCATATCAAACACCCACAAGCCGCAAGCGGTCTGCTAAACGTAACGGCCACCCGGGTATTGAGCGATCAGAAGATCGACGAGCAAGCCCGCTCACACTCCTGTGAATCCAACCAGTAACACTTACCGTACAGTCCGGTCTGTTCGTCTGATATGTCGCATATCTCGCCTAGGGGTGGTAAACGTCAGACCCTAATAGCTTGATAAGTCATGCCGACGTGAGGTCCATAACAATCATGAAACTACTGATAACTCTTACCAGTATATCACTGCAACCCTGGCCAGGGATTTCCTGTCATGGCCAGTCGAGCATAGCGCAACATCAACCCCCAATACCGGGAGAGACGAATCCCCTCCTATCGCTCATTGCCTCCATGTGAATCGGGAATGTACCCAAAAACCACCTGTTTGCACGACTCAGTGGAGTTGTGGTATGGTGGAAATCAAAGCACAGTGGGAGACGCACAAGACTCTAAGACGATCTCGGGTCAACAGACTAAGCTGTACCAGTGTCACCAGAGAACTGCCATCTGACGTGAGGTATAATACCATCTGGGAGTTCTCGGCGAGTCCTTTCAGTGTACCCAGTCTCTACTGAGCACCCGCATACCATCTTCGATGTCAAACACCAATGGATATGGGATCATCCATCGCCCATCACATGGGTCGAGAAAATATACGCTAGTCTACTCTGGAATATCGATGCCCTGTCTCGATATTCCCACGGCTAGGAACGTTGAAGGATGTACTCATTGACTACCCAGACCCCACTAGTATGATCTGCATCATAGTCCTGGAAGTCGAGTATACATCCTAAGGGCTTTATCAACATGTAACAGAGAAACAGAAAGTATACATGTTAAGATAAAGAGCAACCAGATAGCGTACTATCATGTCGAGCAAGAAAGTCCTACCTATATATGTCCCAGCATCCACTAGAATATACATCCAATGTACAGTAATGGCCTCTAGGGCATACATATAACTAACAGAAGTATGCAATGCTGACATTCTAAAAGTCAATGTGCTTTAAGAAGGTCCAGTAAACTTGGTTTATGAGTTCTAATCTTGGGTTGGGCCTTGCTCGCTGCCAAAGAGAGAGAGAAAAAAAACACTCAGCGTGCACTCTAATCTAGATCAGAATGGTCAATTACTTTATCTAATCAGGATGTCTCCCACTGTATCCTCAAATTCTCCTCCAAACCTGAAAGAAGAATTTGTCGGGATCACCCGAGGAGTAAACCAACTCATCAGTGGGTATCGGGATCCAACTATCATCGCATGATAACCTGATGGAATCCACCCACGTTATCACACTCTATAAGGTATGCGCATGCCTGGCAAGTTTCCTGTATGTTTGAAACCCACAATGTGATTTCTACCCTATACTCTTATGACCTTGACGAAGGCCAACATATCATAAGTCACATGTCAAGTTCTACCCGT
The DNA here is from genome assembly GCA_030015575.1 of Agapanthus africanus. NCBI lineage: Eukaryota > Viridiplantae > Streptophyta > Magnoliopsida > Asparagales > Amaryllidaceae > Agapanthus > Agapanthus africanus. The sequence continues at coordinate 240,710,445 of CM057343.1, read as the reverse complement.
CATTATCCAGGATAATTTAAACCCGCCCATACATACCCTTGACGAAGGCCAAAATAGTAGTACGACTGTCCCAAACCAACGCATCTATCTATGCAACAGAAAAGTAAAAAATAGCTATATACATTATGCCTTGACGAAGGCTAACATACATAGCATGAATACCTAGTGCTACCTGTTCGAAATGACGGAGGGCTACGAATGGTTTTTGGCAAAAAATCTTTAACGTAATGAACTTGATATCGTTAAAGGAACCGGATAGCTTTTTATAAATATATAGTGGCGAAAACCATTGCTAAAGAGGTCACTCCCGGCGAAGGGATCTCGGCTCATTTCCTCGTGGAATGAGTTGTAGGATATTCTCACTGAATACCGCGTTGCAAAGAAAAAAGTAATCGACTATAGTGAAGTTATTACCCTGAAGCAAACCTCTACTCAAGGGGTCACTCCCGATGAAGGGATCCCAACCCTTGCCACATCGAATGAGGTGCTGAATATTCATAACCGAATACCACTTTGCAAAACAAATGAAAACGTCTTTGTAATAACAGCTTTTTAAAAATAGTTCCAACAACATGAGTTAGGTCTGTTTTTCTTGGATTGATCAGAATCAATGCAGTCCCATCAATTAATCACAACAAAAAGAACAAAAATATGACGTACGTATATGCCATCCGCATTCGCCACTGGGTCCCGTCATCACTCGTTAGGTTACTTAACTAACGACAGAGCGGGGACTAGACTAGTGCGGGTGTAAAACATATACAACATCTAATAGTATATATATAGCAATATACAATAATCGCTCTAGGCATGATAAACATCACAGAACAATACAGATAATCTGGGAGCCTCGGGTTTCCTTTGAGCCGCAAGTGAAACCCGACGTTCCCCGAGTCGTGTGGATAACCTGTTCAATGAAAACCTAGACCCCTAGGAGTGCGGCAAGTTTCCTGCCAAAACCAGAAGCGAGGCAGCCCCCTTCAACAAAGTGAATGGGCCACCCAGCACTTCACGGAATCTGGTAACTTGAGCACCACTCCTTGGGTCAACCTGTACCCCTGACGAGTGCAGCGAATAGCCTGCCAATTCTAGAGTGAGACCCCCTCTGTCTCAATGCCATGAGATGCGGACCCGTTGCCCTCCAGAACCCGGCTATCCGTGCACTCCATTGCGGGGTAATCCAAGTACAGAAAAGAAAATATGTACAATGATGACATCGACCTCAACCCTGTCGTGCCCCAAACAAATAATATTCAAACAGGCAGTGACGGCAGTCCACATGTCGGACGCTCGCCCCGCGATATCAAATATACAAATAAAAAAAACTGTACTAACATTGCAACCTAGCTATCCACCATGACGAATCTGCAACAAACACAGCACAAGACAAAACATCAACGTGAATGTCATGTTCGCAAACCCGTCTAAAAGAACTATAGCAATTAGACAAGTTGTACCGATCTAATGACATTCACGGTCGCACATAGTAATGTAAGTACTGTAAACTTTAAACAATGTTAGAAAATATCGAGTTCGAAATAACCCCGAATAGCCCGAAACAACTAGATAAAAGCATATCCAAACTAGGCTGAACTAGCAATACCACTGAACCAACATTCCAGAGGCAAGACCACACCCAAAAAATGAAACCCCGAAGCCTCCAGAAAACCGTCCTGCTCGGTTTTATGAGCAATGTGCTCGGCCAAATTTTGGTGGAAGTGGCTCGTATTTGGGTATAGTCTATAGGTCATGTCAATAGTCTTCTGCAGGTACTAAAATAGTTTTTGAAGACAATTTAAAAAACGACATAAACTGGAATGCATCGGGTATTGTATGGGGTTGTTTCGGTTTCGATACTTTAACATTGACTAAACCAATTAGTATGCGGTTAATGGGTTGGCTCTGATACCATGTAAAGCTACGCCAATGCCCCGGCCATCAATCCATGGCCAAACGTGGAACAAAAACTTTTAAAACTTGGCGCTAACGTAACCCGATTCCCGGATCGTGCCATTAACCCTATACTAGTTATACTGTAAAGAGTTTAGAGAGGTTATCCCGATCGATCCGTGTACTTCGGTCTTCAACCTCTGTCCAAGGTCATCATGGCTGCGCCGATGTAGTTCGATCTCCGGTCTCCCTTCGTCGAAGAAGATCCACGTCGAGGGTTCATTATACAAGCTCCCGCTTCAAAAACCGAAGCAACTCGAGCAACTAATTTGCTAGCCTAGGTGCCCAAGATGAAGTAGAGATAGTGTGTGATTACTTTGTCTCATAACACTCTAGGATACTCAACACATGAGAGGGATAGAGTGGAAGTTGAAGAAGATGCCCATGGTGAAAGATGTGAGCTCAAGAAAAACTAGTGAAGGAAAATGGCATGAGTTATTTTGTGAGATATCTTGTGAGCATATATAAAACCAACACAAGATAAATCCCTTGGCCTCATATGGCTTCCTTCTCTCTTTCCACAAATATCCCACACAAATAATCAATAAAGAAATAGACATGGCACAAGTAAACACACCATGAGTCACCAAAAATGCACATGCCACATTCAATGCCCTAGGTCAAAACTTGCACACGCAATTTCCACATAATTAAACATTAAACTAAATGTTTAATCAAAAAGAGAATGGCAACTTCTAAAGTAAACTCGTAACAGATCACAAGAATACCCCTCATCTGTATATACATACCCGCATCCGTATTCTGACTGAATACGAATACTACGAGACAAAAAGAATCCAACAATCTAATACTAGGATCCGACTTAAACCAAAGCCCACTAGTATGATCCGTCCGATCATGATCCGTGCATAAGTACACGTATATGATCGAAACCTGCCATAAAACCATACGGCCTCTACAACGTTTCGCCCGAATTAGGGAAACCCTCTGTGTGGGACTCTAAAGACTCGTCAATACGCCGGCAGTTGGTTTAACCACAAGCACGTCAGTGGCACTAGCTGTACGTAACGGCTGCCCAGGTATTGAGCAAAAGGGTGGCCGACGAACGAACTCATCCTGAAACTCTACCGAGCCAGATAGTGATAATATCCATACAGTCCGGTCCATTCGTCTATGAGTATCGCATATCGGGCCTAGGGGATGGTAAACATCAGACCACTAATAGCTGTATAAGTCGTGTTGGAGTGTAGCCCAGAACACCCTGAGAAACTATTGGAATACCTACTAGTAAATCTTACTTTCCCTGGACAGGACTTTGTGTAATGGCTCTCCAAACACAGCGCGATATCAACCCCCAAATATCGGGAGAGACGGATCCCCTGATGATCCGCTCACTGGCTTCATGTGGCTCGGGACTGTACCCAACTAAAACCTGTTTGCACGACTCTTTTGAGCCATGGTAGGGTAGTAATCAAAGCACAGTGGGAACTCAAACGCGACATTTGACGATCTCAGGTCGATTGACTAACCTGTACTCATGTCACCAGGGAACTGCTATCTGACAATAGGTATAATACCAACCAGCATGTTCCTGGCGAGTCTGTCCGGTGCTCATAACCCAATGAGCACCTGTATACATCTTAGGTGAACCAACTGACACCAATAGCTTGTGAGACCGGTCACCGCCCCTCGTCGGGGTCTCGATCCGTATACACTAGTCTACTCATGGAGTATCGATGCCCAGTCTCGAAACTCCCACGACTAGGGACACTTTAAGGATGTGCTTGTAAACCACCCAACTCTCATGTATATGATTGCCACCATACCGCTGGTAGTCAAGAAAGAATCCTATGGGCTCTATCAACATGTAATAGTGATATGTAATATCACCTGAAGTATGTACAAGATGATAAAGATAAACCATATAGCTTACTATCATCTCGAGTAAGACTGTTCTACCGGTATAGGTCATCCCTCAATCATTGCAATCACATGCCTGCGATCCAATAATTGACTTGAGGGCACTATAGTTAACAACTTTTGTGGATGGTTTCTCAAGGTATGGACATGTCTTCTTGATGAAGCATAAATTCAAGTCCTTTGAGAAATTCCGGGAATATAAGAATGAAGTGGAAAAACAAACAGATAAAAGTATCAAGACACTGAGATCTGATCGAGGTGGTGAATACTTGTGTGCCGAGTTCCTGGATTACCTAAAAAAGAATGGTATTGTCTCTCTGCTTACTCCTCCATACACGCCACAACACAACGGTGTATCGGAGAGACGTAACAGAACACTATTGGATATGGTTCGTTCCATAATGAGTAACGCTGAGTTGCTGCGATCCTTCTGGGGTTATACACTAGAATCAGCTGCATATCTTCTGAATAAGGTTCCTACTAAGTCAGTGCCTACCACACCATATCAGATGTGGAGTGGGAAGAAACCCTATCTTAAGTACTTTAAGACATAGGGATGTCCAGCTTTTGTTAAAAAGCAGCATGCGTACAAGCTCGATGCACGCTCAGTACTGTGTAAATTTATGGGATACTTAAAGAACTCCAGGAGGTATTATTTCTATTGCGCAGAGGAACAAAAGGTCTTTATTTCTCGTCATGCCCACTTCTTAGAATCTGAAATTTTAGAAAATCAGAAAAGTAGGAGCGCAATAGAACTGGAAGAGATTCCAGAACCATAAGCTATTACTGAAAGCATGGTAGAACCAAAGGTTTCAGAAGAACCGGACAACCCCGCGCCACTCCGTAGAACTAGTAGGTTGTTTCATCCGCCCGAGAGATACTACGGTTGTCTAATAGACGGGGATCCAGAGGAATGCATCATCGACGATGACGAGCCAACTAGCTTCCAGCAAGCCATTCAGAGCAGAGACTCGGTAAAATGGCTAGATGCAATGCGGACCAAGATGGAGTCCATGTACACCAACAAAGTATGGACTTTCGACATTGCTCCAGAAGGGGTAAAACCTGTTGGCTAGAAATGGATCTTCAGAAAGAAGATTGGTGTAGATGGACAGGTTGAAACCTATAAGGTTAGACTTGTTGCAAAAGGTTTTCGTCAAAGACCTAGTTTGGAGTATGAAGAAGCCTTTTCTACAGTGGCTATGCTAGTTTGGACTATGACGAAACCTTTTCTACAGTAGCTATGCTCAAAACCATTTGGATCCTTCTTGCCATTGCTGCCTTCCATGATTATGAGATCTGGCAGATGGACGTAAAGACTGCTTTTCTAAATGGAAATTTGGAAGAGTGCGTCTATATGGATCAGCCAGAGGGTTTCATTCAGAGTGGGAGCAGCTGGAAAGTGTGAAAATTGCTTAAGTCCATTTATAGACTAAAGTAGGCATCGCGGTGTTGGAACCTCTGTTTTGATGATACAGTCAAAGAATTCGACTTTATCAAAAATCCAGATGAACTATGCATATATAGTAAGATTGTAGCGGGAGCTGCGATATTCCACGTCTTGTACGTGGATGACATTCTCTTATTAGGAAATGACATTCCTATGCTACCATCAGTCAAAGGATTCTTGTCATAGAGGTTCTCCATGAAAAACATGGGTGATACCTCTGAGATTCTAGGGATCCAGATCTATCGTGATAGATCTTAGAGGATGTTGGGACTTTCGCAGTCCAGGTACATCGACACCATACTGAAAAGATTTATTATGGAAGATTCAAAACGCGGTAATCTACTGGCTTGTCATGGAATCACCCTCTCCAAAGAGATGTCTCCCAAGACTGATTTGGAAATGGCTCGCATGACATCTATACCCTACGCTTCTGCAGTAGGCTCTATAATATATGCGATGTTGTGTACCAGACAAGATGTACCTTACGCACTGAATGTGGTAAGCCGATATTAGTCAAGCCCAGGGGAGAAGCATTGGATAGCAGTAAAGAACATTCTCAAGTACCTGAGAAGGACTAAGGAGATGTTCTTGGTATATGGCGGAAAAGACCTCCAGATCGAGGGCTTTGCTGACTCCAGCTTCCAGAGTGACAAGGGTAACTCCAAGTCCATGTCCAGTTATGTCTTTATCCTCAATGGAGGGACAGTCTGTTGGAAGAGCTCTAAACAGGACACCATTGCTGACTCGACCATGGAAGCAGAGTACATAGTTGCTTATGACGCCGCGAAGGAAGCATTCTGGATGAGGAAGTTCCTACAAGAACTTCAGGTGGTTCCATCCATTGTAGATCTAATACCTCTGTATTGTGACAACAACGGCACTATAGCCTTAGCGAAGGAACTTAGGTCCCATCAAAAGTCCAGACACATTTTGAAGCGTTCCAACCTGATCAGGGAGATCGTTGATCTCTGAGAGATCGAGGTGACAAGAGTAGATACGGAGAATAACACTGCAGATCCACTCACGAAGGCCATCCCTCAGACACGGTTTGAGAGGCTAATCGAGATGATAGGTCTGCGATATGCTAATACATAGCCCTAGTGAAAGTGGGTGATTGTTAGCGATATATGCCCTAGAGGGCATTATTGTATCATACTGGTTTGTATATTACTTAATGGAAGCTTGGGATATTCACAGTTGTATTGATAGTCTTGCTCAAAATGGTAGTATGCTACTTAGTTTGTTTCTACCTCAATATGTGCATGTGTTTATTTTAGCATATCTCTTATACATATTGGTAGAGACCTTAGGATCTTTGCTTGATTAACAGCGTTGTGATGGCAGTCACACTAGTGGGTGCTGGGTAGTCTAGAAGCACATCCTTATACAGGTCCCTAGTCGTAGGATTATCGAGAAAGGGCATCGATACTTCAGAGTAGACTAGTGTATACGCTTCTCATCCCAGCAGTGGAGATGGTCTGTCCCACAACCATTAGTACATCGTACTGAAGATAACATGAAGGTGCTCATTAGGTTATGAGTACACTGGACAGGACTCGTCGGGGACTGCTGGTGGGTATTATACTTATCGTCGGGTAGAAGTTCCCAGTTGACATGAGTATAGCTTAGTCCGTCGACTTGACACTGCTACTTCGCCTCGAGTGTGTTCCTACAGTACTTTGATTACTACACTACCACGGCTCAAAAGAGTCGTGCAAACAGGTAGTAGTTGGGTGCAGTCCCGAAGCACTTGGAGGCTTTAACGGTTAGATAGGATTCGTCTCTCCAGGTATAGGGGGTTGATATCGCGCTGTGTTTGGAGAGACATTACACAAAGTCCCTGTCTAGGGCAATCCAGATTTACTTGTAGGTATTCCAGTAGTTTCTCAGGGAGTTTTGGGCTACACTCCGGCATGACATATTGCGCTATTAAGGTTCTGACGATTACCGCCCCCTAGACCCGATATGCGATACTCTTTGATGAACATGCCAGACTGTACGGAGATTGTCGCATTCAGGCTCAGTAGGAGTTCCGATGGGTTTTCTCATTGGCCTTCTTATCGACAGATACCGGGTTAGCCATTGCGTGCAGCTAGTACCGCTTGCAGCTTATGGTTAAACCCATTGCCAACATACCGTTGAGTGTTTAGAGTCCCACACAGAGGGTTTCCCTGCATCGTGCAAAAGATGTAGAGGCCGTATGGTTTTACGGCATGGCTTCGATCACGTACATATACTTCTGCACATATGATGATCGAGCGGATAATACTAGTAGGCTTTGGTTTAAGCCGGATCCTAGTATTATATTGATGGATTATTTTCGTCTCTTTGTATTCGTATTCTTCGGAATGCGAATGCGGGTATGTATATACGGATGAGGAGCGTTCTCGTAATTTACTCGGGAAAGATTCTAGAAGAGGACACCTAATTAGGGTTTTATTCCTTTTTGATTAAACGTTATTAGGTGGAGGAAATGAGGTGGAGTTCTACATTGAATCTAGCATGGCTACTTGGTGACTCATGGTTTTGACTCACTCTTTAGATATTTTGAAGCACGCTTGATATTTAGTTAGATATTTATATTTGGTTAGATATTTTTATCTTCTAAATATAAGTTTGCTTAATTTTTTTTAAAGAGAGGAAAACCAAGCTATTTCCAAGTTCACACTTCACTCTCATTTTCTTCAAGTCTTCTTCTTCTTCCTCTAAAACCTAAAAGCTCTCATGTGTTGAGAATCTTAAGGTTCCAAGAGACAAACCACTTCATTTTCTTTTTCTACATCACTTAGGTCATATAGTTTAGCAAGCTAGTTTCCCTAATTACCTCGGATTTGAGGTTGGAGCTCGGACTATAGACTCTTGAGGGGATCGTCATTGACTCGAGGAAGCCGACGAGGAAGCTTCGATCCGTTTCGATCCTCGGATCCTACGATGACGAGGTGGACAGCGAGAAGACCTGAAGGACACGATGCAATGAGGTATAACATTAATCCGAGTAGTTAAACCTCAAGTAGTTTGCTAGCTACGGTTTATGATCGATCCTTGGTTCTAGTCGGTGTTGCGAAGCCCCTAAAAATCATTTTTTGCAATTTCTGCCACCCCGCGAACACGTGGGGTGCGCGACATCGACTTACACTGTCAACAATAGTAGAATCATCAACTGTGGCTCGTGCAAAAAATCAGAAATGTACTTTTGATATGACAGAAGATAGCCGATGGGAGAATAAGCAACTTCGATCCCCAAAAATAGCGCAAATGTCCATAATATCTAATACAGTTATATTCAAATATTTCATAATCTAACAGTTTCCCTCTAACTCACGGTGGATAACCGAGAGTTTGGATAATATCTTGAACCAAAATATGCAATTATTAGAACGACAGAGAAAAACAATAAATCTAAACTACCAAGCATGGCGGACTAATACCCTTTGGCCACTTTCACGGATTACAAGGTAGACCGAATAATTTGCAGTCTCTTTCGCTAGAAAAACTTTAAGACAGAAAATCATGTTACTAGAAAACGTCATAAAAAATAGTTGCTTGTACTTAATATGGTATTGAGCCAAGATCAAGAAAAAGTTCCGCAAAGAAAAAAATGATCAAAAGGTCAAAAAGAGGTTCCGCAACGGAATAAAAATGATCAAAAGATTAAAAAAGAGGTTCCGCAAAGGAATAAAAATGATCAAAAGATTAGGAAGAAGTTGCACAAAAGAATAAAAATGATCAATAGATCAAGAAGATATTCTATCAACAAAATAAGAAAAAAAATCAAGAAGAAATTATATCATGTCACGCCCCGCTTCTCAGAAGACGAAAACAAACACGTGACAAGCCCACGATGTATTTGTTCCGAGAAGGTCATTTCCCGGAGTAAATATAGTATGCGTAAAATAAGAAATATAAAATGACAAGAAATTAACATGAAATTTAAACTTCAACAACTTTATATACATTCAAACTTGATATATTTACAATACATGAGTTCAACTGAAAAGAAAATACAAGAACAGAAATGGCTAAACTGATAGCATACATAAATTGAAAGAAAAGATGAGTTAAGCTAAGCTTGAGTAGTGATCTGGTCGTAATCCCCTACAGTTTCTTCTATCTCCTCAGTCTCTAGACCACCTGACGAACATCCAAAAGAAGAAGAGATGGTTGGATGCCTGTCAGCGAACTTTTGCTCACTAAGTCTCTAAGAAAAGGTGTGAAGTATAAAAGTATAGTGACAACCTGGAAATGGATACCATGAAGCAATGATCTAGGAGATATGGTGTGTAAACATGTCATTTAATATAAGCATGACAATTCTATGTAACATGCAGTTCTATATATCATAGCAAAATAACATGAGCATAGTATAGCATGGCTGTGTAGTGTAGGTATAGTGAACATGAAGTGCATGTAAGTGTCCTAAAAGGTCTCTACATGGGTAAACTAATTTAACGAAAGTTCAAGGGTGAATGTCAACCACTTTCAAGAGTGTTCTCGAACCCAACAGGTTGTAATCCAAGAGTAAGGAACCACAGACCTGAATAAAATGTTAGTAACGGGACTTCAAACTAGTGTTAAAGTATTCCAAACTCAACAGGGTGTAATTCGGGAGCAAGGAAACACGGGCCTTCATGATAACTTGTTTGTATTACTAAACATGGATTCATGATCTAGGGGGACTCTTGAGATTTTGTTGGATTCGCACTTTGAACTATCCCAACACCCCATGTATTCTAGATTATAGTTAAAATTACCAGCCTTGATCGAATATATGAATACATTAAGCTCCAAGATTGAGTTATGTTAAGATAAAGTATTCATATCAAGTGTTCATGTATTCATCTCAAGTTGTATTCATGGTTTGAGTCAAGTCAGTTCAAGAGTAAACATTGTGTTCAGCTATCATGTTAAGTTCAAGTGTCAAGTTCAGATTCATGGTTGATTTCTAGTTCAAGTTCGAGTTCGAGTTTAAATTCACATCTGAGTCATGTTCGAGTTTGTATTAAGGTTATAATCTTTTGAATAGCTTTAATCATCTAAACTCTCAAGTTCAAGAATAATTGAACAACCGCTGCACATGGACAACAGGATTTGTGTCTTTTTCAAAGACGATTGCCATTGATAACTCCGTTAATTTGCAGTGTTATCTAACCTGGAAAGGCAAGCACCGACTTTCTCCGGCTCTGTGAGGCTCAAGATAAATGATACCGCTTAAACCTGAAAGTAGATGTTAGCACCTCTACTAAAGTTTTAATAAGAGCAAGTAAGCAATTTTAAAAAATCTATAGGGCTTAGTCTACAAACAGGAATCGAACTAGAGAATTATGGTTTCAATGTTAACAAACTAGAAATCTAACAAAGTGAAGAGAGGCTACAACCTTTGTGGTCTAGTCCTTCACTTCAAAAGCTCCAAGTAGTAGTCCCTATAACTCTTTCTAGTGCTCCACTTGAAGAAAGGAATGGGCTTTCTCGATGTCTTCTTCGTCGAAGTTGATCCACCCTGAAGCTTGTCACACTCAAGCTCACACTTCACTAATCAATGTATTAGTGAAGATAACAAACTAAACTAAATTGCTAGAATCGTTTAGGTTGAAGAAGTATGGTTTTTGCTCACTAAAAAACTTTTCTTTATTCTTCACTCTTGAGTGAATAGTTTCACAAAAGAGATAAAGATCGAGATGGTTGTGAAAACATGAGAAGGAGATAAGGATAAGAATGAATGATAAACATATATTAAATATATAAGGAAAAGATCAATGAGTCATCCCATCTCCAAGCTTCTAAAAAATTGTCCCATTTTTTCTTTTTTTTTAATTAATATATGCAAATCATTAACTTCTCATCTTAATCTCTTATACAATTCTCATATACACAACTTTTGTGTATAATCAACCAATTTCAATTTATATATATATTATTTATATCACATACAAATAATATATAATGTAATGAAAAATATCAAGTGAGCATAATATTAGTTTTATATATATATATATATTAAATGATTAAATCAAAACTTGATTGAATGATCCGGTTATATCATATTTAACCCAAATAATATCAATTAACGCTAGATTAGAATACAGTATCATATACTCGTATTTAATCAAGCTCCCGCACATATCTTCAGACTTGCCCTACTTAGTCGCTTGAGATAGGAATCCACTATGTGGGACTCTAAAGACTCGCCAATACGCTAGCAGTAAGTAATGATCACATCAAAGACCTACAAGCCGTCAGCGGTACTAGCTGGGCGTAATGGCTACCCAGGTATTGAAACGAATAGAAGATCAACAAATAAACTTGTCCATACTCCCGTAGAGCCTATAAGCAACATTTGCGGTACAGTCCGGTCTCTTCGTCCGATATGTTGCATATCGAGTCTGGGGGTGGAATCGTCAGACCTCAATAACTCAATAAGTCTTGCCGATGTGTGGTCTATAACAAATTGAGAAACTACTAATAACACTTATCAGTAAATCTCATCAGCCCTAGCCAGGGATTTGCTGTTATTGCCAATCGAGCATAGCACAATATCAACTCCCAATACCAGGAAAGTCGAAACCCCTCCTATCGCTCACTGCCTCAATATGACTTGGGACTGTACCTAAAAATCACTTGTTTGCATTACTCAGTAAAGCCGTGTTAGGGAGGAAATCAAAACACAGTGGGTACTACATAAGACACTATGACGATCTCGGGTCTACAGACTAACCTGTATAAGTGTCACTAGAGAACTGCTATCTGACGATAGGTATAGTACCATATAGGAGTTCTTTGTGAGTCCGTTCAGTGTACTCATTCTCCAATGAGCACCTGTGTACAATTTTTGATGTCAAACACCAATGGTTGTGAGATCAACCATCGCTCCATACAGGGTTAAGAAACGTACACACTAGTCTACTCTGGAATATCGATGCCCTCTCTCGATACTCCCTTTACTAGGAACACTTTAAGGATGTGCTTGTGGACTCCTCAAGCCCCACTAGTATGATCTACATCTTAGTCTTGGTAGTCATGCTAAACATCATAAGGGCTTTATCAACATGTATCAGTGAAATATTAAACCAGAGCAAATATACATGTTAAAATAAAGAGTAACCAGATAGCATACTATCATGTTGAGCAAGAAAGTCCTCTATATATATGTCCACGCATCCACAATAATATTACAATAATGGCCTTTATAGCATACATATTTCTATCAATCTTCCACTTGCACTTGTTGGATATGTATGCTCTAGAGGCTTGTATTGTATAGGATGCTCGGGATATGTAAGTACAGGAAAATCTTGCTTAATTGTATATAATATATTATTTGAGTTGTCTTTATCTTGTTATGTGTATTTCTTTCTATTGATGCTTTATATTGCTTGCATATATTGATAAAGACTCGATACAGTAGTATACTATTATGGTTTGATTTTATCTTAACATGTGCATATGTTATACTCGATGTAACATATGGCTGTTACATGTTGATAAAGCCCGTAGGATTTTGCTTGACTACCAGCGTTATGATGGCGATCATACTTATGGGTGCTGGGTAGACCATAAGCACATCCTTAAAGATCCCAAGTCACCGGAGCATCGGGATCGGGCATCGATACTCCAGAGTAGACTTGTGTATACGTTTCTAGACCCCGACGAGGGGCGGTGGTTGGTCCCAAAACCATTGGTGTGATCACCTAAAATTGTATACATGTGCTCACTTGGGGTAAGGATACTGGACGGACTCGCCGAGAAGCTCTAATTAGTATTATACCTATCGTCAGATAGCGGTTCTCAGGTGACATGAGTACAGGTTAGTCTTAGGACCTGAGGTGATCATTTGTCTCATGTGAGTTCTCACTGTGCTTTGATCACTACCCTACCAAGGATCTACTGAGTCGTGCAAACAGGTTTTGGTTGGGTACAGTCCCAAGCCACATGGAGGCAGTGAGTGATTGTAAAGGATTCGACTCTCCCGGTATTGGGAGTCAATATCGCACTGTGTCCGGTTGGCTAGAACCATAAAACCTTGGCCAAGGCAGTTGAGAAGTACTGATGGTTAGATCAGTAGTTTCTCGGAATGGTCCTAAGCCAAAGTGACACAACTTATCGGTCAGTAGGGGTCTGACATTTACCACCCCCTAGTCCCGGTATACGATACTCTTAGACGAAGAGACTGGACTGTATGGAGATTCTCACGGATAGGCTCAGTAAGGGCCGGATGAGCTTTCTTGTCGGCCTTCTTTTCGACAGGTACCTGGATAGCCATTACATACAGCTAGTGTCGCTGACGTGCTTTTGGTTAAACCCACTGCCAGCGTACTGTCGAGTCTTTAGAGTCCCATACTGAGGGTTTTTCTTATTCAGGTGAAACGATGTGGTGGCCGTATGTTTATACGTACAGGGTTTCGATCGAACGATAATACTAGCCGACATAGGATTAAGCTGGATTATTAAATCAAGTATTGATTTAATAATTTACATGTACATATTTTGATATGTATCTTTTTGTGTTATCCAGATTTTCGATCGGACGGTTGATAATGCTGGCGGGCTTAGGATTAAGTCGGTTCATTAAATCGGATGTTGATTTAATGCTAGTATTATTTTAGTGATATTAATCTATCTCTTGGGTGTTCGTATTTTTATACGAATACGGGTATGTATATACAGTAGAATGTGTTCCGTATTTATGCGGAAAGACATTTTAGAAAGAGGACACCTCATCATTTATTTTCCATTTTATTTGCAAAATGGAAATTAGGTGTAAAATAGGAAATGAGGTGTAAATGAGAGAATGGTGTGAACCATGCTTGAATAGTGTTGACAAATGAATTGTAAATTCATTTGTGCAAACTATTCAAGTATGGTTGTATTATTTTTATTGAAAAATGGCTTTTACAAAACCATGCTTCATGATTTTCTACACACAAGTTTTTCCATTTTCATAACAAGGTTCTCTCTCCTGACTTACCTAGCTCTCTTGAGTTCCTCCTCCTCCTTCATCTTCATCTTCCTCCCTACCGTCTCATGAGTTGAAAATCAAGGGAAGAAGAGAGATAGAAATACACTAGATAAATAACCACATCTCCTTAGTAATCTAGACTAGCAAACTAGGTCACTAAGTTGCTTCATTTTTGAAGCCAAGCTTGAATCAAGATTTCTCAGGTGGTTCATCTAGGATCAAGAACGCGATGAAGCAAGGTCGATCATGATCACCTAAAGAGATTAAGAAGAGGAGTAAAGACACGAAGGACACGAGTCTTTAGGTATAACTCCTCATCATAGTAGATAGATCCCTGTAAAAAGCAAGTTTCGGTTTATGGTTAGATTCTAGGACGAGTTTTCTAGCGCCGGAATTTTAAAAAAGTTAAAGTTTTTCGTTCCGCAACGGCCGCAGTAGGCGGCCAGGGCATAGGTAACCCAACAGCACTAAGGCCAGTTGTTGTAGTATCTCATACCCAACACCCCAAAAACTCACTCAAACTGCGTCTGAGGAAAGGCTTTCGTGAGTGGATCCATCGTGTTGTCCTTCGTTTCGACCTCGATTTCGCGGCGATCAACTATCTCTCGGATCAGGTGATACTGCTTCAGAATATGTCTGGATCGCTGATGGGACCGGGGTTTCTTGGCCAAAGCTGTTGAGGTTCGGTGCCCGTTCCGTGGAGACCGCGGCCAAGGTGGAAGCGAAAACAAAAATACTTTTTGCGAGCACCAAACATTGTAACCCAAGAAATCGATCCAAATCCATAAACTAGCAAACTAGAAATTCAAGGGTGCAAAAATTATAACTTTTGACGCGTGTCCACCAAATTGTGGAAGACCCCTCCAAACTCATACTGCCGGGATCGCGCTTAAAAGCCGACCATCCTCGCCAATGAAGATCCACCTGAGGGAAACCAGAAAAGGCTCCGACCGACGATCCAAACATGCTAGGGATGGATGGTGGGTGATGTAGGAATTTTTCACTAAAAATTTCTCTCAAAACCCTTTCTCAAAAGAGAGCAAAAGGAAGAAGGAGAATGATGTGAGGAGAGAATGGCTAAGTCATAAAGCATGAAGAAAGAACACATATGAAGTAGGATGAACAAAATCATCAAGTGTAGAAAAATGAAATGGCTTCCATTTTACAACCTTGCTTGAATAGTGCACCCAATAAATGATATCAACTTTAAATGCCCAAGCCATATCATTATACATTCTTGCAACCATGCTTCATTTAAACCTTATTATCCAACTTATTTCCCATTTGATTTTCAAATGAAAATCAAATATGAGGTGTCCTTCTAGAAGTAATCCCGTATAAATACCGAATATTTCACCTTGTATACATATCGCTATATATACGTGTATCTATGTAAAAATACGGATAGCACCAAAGAGAGAAAATGAATAGTGAACAATAATACTTAAACATATGTATTAAAATACATATATAAATTATTAAATTAAAACCTGATTTAATAATCCGGCTTAATCCTAAGCCGGCAAGTATTATCAACCATCCGATTAAAGTCTGTGTATCCTGTACATGTATTTAATCGGACCCCTGCACGTACGAACGTACGGCTCCTACATCTATCGCCTGAACTGGGAAGAACCCTCTGTGTGGGACTCTAAAGACTCGACAATACACTGGTAGAGGGTTAACCACAAGCACGTCAGTGGCACTAGCTGTACGTAATGACTACCTAGGCACTTGCTGAAGGGGGGTCGACAATCAAGTACGTCCTTACCCTACTGAGCTTGAATGTGTCAATCTTCGTATAGTACGGTCTCTTCATCAAAGAATATCGCATATCGAGTCTAAGGGGTGGATAACGTTAGACCCCTACTAACCCGATAAGTCGTGTCTAAGTCAAGCCCATCACCAACAGAGATAGTACTGGTCAACTATCAGTAAATCTCATCCACCGTGGCCACGGATTTCTAGTGATAATCAACTGAACACAGCGCGACATTGACTCCTAATACCAGGAGATACGAATCTTGGACAATCGACCACTGTCTCCATATGGCTCGGGACTGTACCCAACTAAACTTGTTTCCACGACTCGTTTGAGCCATGGTTGGATAGTAAACAAATTACAATGGGAACTCACACGATACAAATGACGTTTTCAGGTCAAAGGACTAACCTGTACTCATACCACTTGAGAATTTTCATCTGACGATAGATATAATACTATCTAGAAGTTCTCGGTGAGTCCGTCCGGTGTACTCACCTTCAGTGAGCACCTGTATACTATCATAGGTGACACAACACCAATGGCTTGTGAGAACGGATACCGCCCCTCGTCGTGGTCTAAAAACGTATACACTAGTTTAATCTGGAATAACGATGCCCAGTCTCGATACTCACATAACTAGGGACATTTAAGGATGTGCTTATGGATAACCCAGCTCCTAAATATATGATCGCCATTATAATGCTGGTTGTCAAGCAACAATCCTACGGGTTTCATCAATGATGAGGTTAAACCAGATAGCATAATATCATCTCGAGTAAGACTGTTATACTTGCATAGGTTCTCCTTAAATTATCAAAATCGCCTACTTGCAATTACAATATCTGCCTTGAGGGCACTATATCCAACAATCTCCCACTTGCACTTAAGGCAAATTATTGCGGTATCGCGTACCCACAACTCGTTTGCTACCGAATACCTAACTTCTCTACTAATCAGTTTCGCAAACCATATTTGTGAAACTTAATTTGTTCGAGAAATACCCTCGGTGAGTGGATCCGCTACAATGTTCCAACTTCATCTCTCTATATCTCAACTTTACGGAGATTAACAATCTCCCAAACTGAGCGATACCCTGCCCCAAAAATTTGTCTGGATACTTGATGGGACCAAGTTCATCAATGAACAACTCCATCCAACAAATTTCTTTGGTTGTATCCTCTGTTGAGTCATAACCAGTATCCTGCAGCATGATTACCTCAGTATCCCTATTGGAACACTATACAATACATTGATCCTCAAAAGAGGCTAAACTGAAAACTCTGATAGCATCTCTGTCAGCTAGGTCACCTTAGAAGCCTGAACCGATAACCGCCTCCAAAAAGAGGCTGCCGTTACCTTATATCAAGAACATCCACTTATGTCCATTACTGCTTCCTAATTTTTTCCAGGATTGGATTAATATCTGCTTGCTACATCAAATGTATAAGCAATATCCGTTGTTGTATAAAACATTGCATGATTGACTCAATTGCCTAAGTAAACGATATGTCATTCTTGCCAGTCCCTCTCCTCATCAGTCTAGAAGACATTCCTTTTAGAGAGGGTGATTCCATCACTTGCGGATACACCACCATGCCAGGAGTCGTCCATTCTAAAATACTTTTAGAATTCTTTCCAAGTACCCTATTGGGAAACTTACCAAATCTAGATCTAAAAACAGAATTCCTGATACATTATCCATCTGGATTTGTACAATACATTGCAAGATTGACTCAATTGCCGATGCAAATGATACGTTATTCATGCCAGTCCCTCTCTTCATCAGTCCATAAGACATCTCTTTAGAGAGGGTGATTCCATCACCTGCGGGTACATTACCATGCCTGGAGTCGTTCATTCTAAAATACTTTTAGAATGTTGTCTAAATACCTGATTGGGAACTTCCCAAATCTAGATATAGTCATCAGAATTCCTGATATATTATCCACATCCAACGTGGAGAAAACACTATGTGACAACCAAAGTTTGACCGATTGTAGTATTGGAACATCACTTCCTATCTTGAGTATGTCATCCAAATCCCAGGACAGTACTCCCTACATCTTTTTTAATAGGTCCATCTATTGTTTTGATGAAGTCAATCACTTTGATTGTCACATCAAAATAGATGATCCATCTTCCCTATCTATGCTTTAGTCTACGAATAGACACAAGCAGCTTGCACACCTTCCGCTGCTCCCACTGACAATGATAACCCTCTGGCAGAGTCATATATACGTGCACTTCCAAATTCCCATTTGGAAAGATGTTATAGTCAACCACCTGCCAGATATCATAGCCAAGAACTGTATCAACGCAATGTCATATCCATATGGACTTCAATGTAGACACTGAAGTAAAAGTCGCATCACAATCCATAACGGGTATTTGAAGAAAACTCTTTACAACATGTCTAACTTTATTAGGTTAATACCATTCCACCTGCATAGATCTCGAAAGATCTACTTGCTCCTAATGGGTTTCACCCCTTTAGGAGCACCCAGCAATGTCCAAAATCCATGATTTGCTGAAGTGCATGGAGTCCATCTTGGATATGAAGCATATAGTCATCTGAAGGTTACCACTACCTATGACTTGCTGATAACAAGTATGGGGAATAGCAGTGCCAAGCCATATCCGTATGGACTTCAGCATAGACACTGAGGTAAAAAGTCTCATCACAATCCATAACGGGTATTTGATGAAAACTTTTTACAACAAATATAGCCTTATTAGGTTAGTACCTATCCACCTGCACAGATCTTGAAAGATCTACTTACTCCTAATGGGTTTTACCTTTTCAGGAGCACCAGCAAAGTCTAAAATCCATGATTTGCTGAAGTGCGTAGAGTCCATCTTGCATGTGAAGTATCTGGTCACCAGGAAGTTACAACTTCCTAAGACTTGCTGACAACTAGTAGGACCATCATCACCATGATGCTGGCCTCCATATCACCATTTACGAGAAATCTGAAGTATCTCTCGGGTGTCTAAGGTCACCTACTAAAATCTGCGAAGTGGCTAATTGTTTGTCAAGTGCAATTGAATACTTAGGTTCTACTAAATTTTTGGTAACCGTTTGAGGTTCTGGAATTACTTCTAATTCTACCTTTCTCCCACCAGTTTCTTTTGCAAAAAGATTCCTTTTATAAAAAGGTAGCGAGTCAAGAACATTGTAACTATTGATCTTGAAAATGGTTGAAAACAAAATCCTAGCGAATGCTTGGGATAATCCACAAACCGCCATCAAAGAAGCGTGCCTTGAGTTTGTCCGGATTCTGCTTTTGAACAGAAACCGGATAACTCTATATCTCAACAATCTCAAGATATACAACCATTCTACGCCCATATAGAATCAAGGTACTAATTTAGATGGAACCAGATCCAAATGGCACGCAGCTGTTTCTAGTGCACATCACCTAATGGAAAAATGCCAATACAGCATTACTCATCATGGAGCGCACCCAAGGATGAGTAACCTGCGAGAGAATCAATTTCACAATATTACTATGATGGAATACCGAGCATAAGTATCTATATCTTCGATCACTTCAAAGAATCCTGATACTTTCAACATATGGTTCTTTACTTTATTCATAAACATATAAACTTCTCAAAGTCTTTGGACCTTGCATTATAACGAATGCGTGTCTAAAACAAGAGAACTCATAGGTAAACCTGAATAAACTATGAGTGACAACCCCTTGTCTCGAAGGACACCGGACAACATACATTTTCACGTATAAGTCCCAAGAGTGTATTAACTCAAACTCCGTGTACTGTAAGTTGAAAACTGTATCATGGTTAAGAATTTCTTACACCGTTATTAAATGCACCTTACCTTATCCTCAATTGATAAAGGTAATGTTTATAACATAAATTTCAAAATGTATATCTCACTTTTTAAAGGTACAAATATTTCATTTTAAAATTTGGTGCATAACAACGGTTATTCGAAGCCAAACATTTGCTGTTAGGCAAAACCAGGCTATTTAATCCAATATCACCAATTGAAACGAATTCCGATATTGAAGATCAAATCGCCCATTTCCAAATATTCTACTCCTACTCAGCATCTGTAGCATTGTACTGATGTGAGATTCAAATCTGGTAAATACATACCTTGGAGTCAGAATTAATTGGGAAAACATTTCTCTTTTACAAATACACAGAAAATCTGAAACATGAAAGTGTTTCATAGGGGGTGGTCAGGTATGCCTTTTCCATTGTCCAGATTCATGACACTAGTCGCAATTTCTTTTGCCCTCACTTCAATCCTTTTATATGTCTCTATATCATACCTTCTTCATAGCGTGCTTCGGCTGAGTGATTTTCTTCGTTCCCTACCTTTCGGCACCAGCTTAAGGTTTGAAAGAAGACTATCCAATAAGCGTAATAGGTGTACTCTCCTAATACAAGGAGCTCTCGCAACCTGAGAGAAGATAAAGGGAAGAGACAACTGAATAGTCCTATTCAATTTCTTCAGAACCCAAGGCCATCCTCGACTAAAGTACCTTCTTCGAGTTCGTATGTAACTATACGATGGCTATTCCAAGCGATATGGATCATTATAGTGATATGAAGTGTTCTGAAGAAATGCAAAGGGTAAGGAAGGAGTGGCAGGGATATGTGCGACTTTGTCGTGAATCATGACAATTTGAAGCCCAAGGGTGTAAGAAGGTTCGGTTAGCTTGGTTCATGAATCTTTAAGGTAAGTCATGGGTCGCTGTACCAGGGAGAGAGAGAAAAGAAACACTCAACTGTAGGGTTCCTAGGCACCCTAATGAGGTTTCACAAGGCATCAACCATGCCAATTTCAAAAAATCTAGGTGCCGAGAAACCCGACTACGGATCGTTTGCTAGAAATCTAGGCGAAAAGTAAACTAGTTAACACTTAACTAAGGAAATACGGAAATACAACCTTTGTAGATCCGGTGCACCACCTCCATAGCTCCGCAACGAAGTCCCCTCGCTGTCCAAATGAGTTCCTGGGCTCTAGCGTCGGCTTCGTCGGAGAAATGGCGAGCTAGGTCGTCGATGTCCATGCCGAAGATGATCTACGTCGAGGCATCGCTAAATCAAGCTCTGACTTCACCAAGTCAAGAAACTTGTGAAGAAAACACACTCTACTACTTGGCAAGAGGTAGAGGATGAAGAAATAGGAAGTGGGTAGACTTTAGTTTTGGATTTCTCACTTGTTTTCATCAATCACCATTGATGAAGCAAGCTTCTTCAAGTGAAGATGAAGAAGAAGAAGAAGATAAAGTTATGATAAGTTAATTAAAAAAGAAAAGAATAATCAACCCTTATCATAACATACCATAGTTAAGTGTAGAGAACTAATCATGGTTCAATGCAATGGTTAGGGTTAAGCTAAAATACAAAATGGTCAAAGTCTTCAAGAAGCTTCAACAAACTTCCAAACAAAGCCACCATTTTGCATTATGCTTATCATTTTCCAAAATGAATAAACAAATAAATAAATAGATATGAAAATGAAAACCCTAACCATTACATAACCATGGTTTAAACTTTACACAAAACACAAGTTAGCATGCATCATCAAACATGATACATACAAGTGTACAAAAGTATATCACATATACAATGTGCACAAACCAAGTGAGAAAATCCGTTTAAAGTGAACCAATACTAGTTAGTGCAAAGTAATATATCAAATATATAATTATGCATTAAATCATTAAATCAACACTTGATTCAATGATCCGGTCATGTCGCACACAACCGACTAGTATTCAATGTATCGGCTTATCGAATCAATACTTGATTCGATAACTAGGTTATATCGCATACAACCATTCGATACATTCATCGCGAGAATAGAATACGGTATCACATACACGCATTATTCTCGGTCCCGCACATATCTCATATGCGCTCCTATTTCGTTTCGCTTGAGCCAGGAAACCACTGTGTAGGACTCTAAAGACTCGTCAATACGCCGGCAGCAGGTGATGATCATATCACACACCCACAAGCCGCAAGCGGTCTGCTAAACGTAACGGCCACCCGGGTATTGAGCGATCTGAAGATCGACGAGCAAGCCCGCTCACACTCCAGTGAATCCAACCAGTAACACTACCGTACAGTCCGGTCTGATCGTCTGATATGTCGCATATCTCGCCTAGGGGTGGTAAACGTCAGACCCCAATAGCTCGATAAGTCGTGTCGATATGAGGTCTATAACACTTCGAGAAACTACTGGTAACACTTACCAGTAAATCTCAGCAACCCTGGCCAGGGATTTCCTGTTATAGCCAATCGAACACAGCGCAACATCAACCCCCAATACCGGGAGAGACGAATGCCCTCCTATCGCTCATTGCCTCCATGTGACTCGGGACTGTACCCAAAAACCACCGTTTTGCACGCCCTCTTGGACGTGGTAAGATGGAAATCAAAGCACAGTGGGAACCACACAAGACTCTATGACGATCTCGGGTCAACAGACTACTCTGTACCAGTGTCACCAAAGAACTGCCATCTGACGTGAGGTATAATACCATCTGGGAGTTCTCGGCGAGTCCGTCCAGTGTACCCAGTCTCTACTGAGCACCCGTATATCATCTCTGATGTCAAACACCGATGGATATGGGATCATCCATCGCCCATCTGTATAGGTCGAGAAGGTATACGCCAGTCTACTCTGGTATATCGATGCCCCGTCTCGATACACCCTCGACTAGGGACTTTGAAGGATGTACTTTTGGACTACCATGTCCCCACTAGTATGATCTGCATCATAGTCCAGGTAGTCAAGCACACATCCTAAGGGCTTTACCAACATGTAACAGAGAGACAATCAGTATACACGTTAAGGTAAAGAGCAACCAGATAGCATACTATCATGTCGAGCAAGAAAGTCCTCCCTATATATGTCCCAGCATCCACTACAATATACATCCTATGTATAGTAATGGCCTCTAGGGCATACATATAACTAACAATCTCCCACTTGCACTAGGGCCATCTGTAGCAGTGGTTGCAGTATCTCATACTCAACCATCCCATAAAAATCTCTCTCTGGGAACAGGCCTTTGTGAGTGGATCCGCCGTGTTGTCCTCTTAGTCTACTCTCCTAACCTCGATCCCTTTGAGATCAAACATCTCCATGATCAGGTGACACTGCCTTAGAATACGTCTGGATCACTGATGGGACGGACATTCCTTGGCATAAGCCATAACCCCATTGTCACACAATAGGAGGAACTAAGTTCATCTCATGAACAAATATACATCCAGACTGTCTCTTTGGTTGCATGTTAAGTAGCGATGTATCCAGCCTTTATCGTCTAGTATGTCACGGTATCTAGCTTGGAACTCTTCCAACATACCGTCCCTTTACTGAGGGTAAAGACAATGCCTGCGACTGACATTCAGTCGTCTTTATCACCCTGGAACCCTTCCAGTGATTCTCCCCAGGATCAACTGATACCATCTCACTACAGCTAGTGAGAATCCAAACATCCAATTAAATCTATCTCATAGATCCAAAACTCAGGATTTAGGAGGTATCACTTTGATCCTATGTGGAGAATCATTGTGATAAGCGGAGATTGATCGAGCGTAGCATAGGAAACTCCTTCCCTATCAAGAGTATGTCATCCACGTACTCTACGAGGATCGTCACCATACTCCCTACTACCTTTTTGTATATACAAGGTTCATCTACCATTTTGATGATGTCAAACTCTTTGACTACTTCATGAAAACAGATGTTCCAACTCCGCGATGCCTACTTTATCCTATAAAGCATCTTGTACACGTTTCCGCTGCTCCCACTGTCTACGAAGCCCTCTGGCTGTGTACTTATAGACGCACTCTTCTAAAACATCATTTAGAAAAGGAGTCATGACACCCAACCACCAGATATCCTAGTCATGGTATGTAGCCGTGACAAGTAGGATCTGGATGGACTTAAGCATAGCTACTTGAAAAAGGTTTCATCATTATCCACACCTGGTCAATGATGCATACTTTTAACAAGTCTAGCTTTGAAAGTCTCAACTTTTCGATGTACACCAAGTAATCTTCTCAAGATATACTTGCTCCTGATGGGGATTTAACCCTTCAGATATAGCAACCAAAGTCCATACTTTGTTGGTGTATAAGGATTCCATCTCAGATCGCTAAGCATCGAGCCATTCTTACAGAGTCTCACTCTTGATGGCCAGCTCGAAACTAGTTGGGTCATCATCTCATGATGCATTCCTCGCTCCCACTGTCATAGAGAAACCGAAGTATCTCTCAGGTGGGTGAGGAACCCTAATAGATCGGCGGAGAGGCTGAGGTTCGTTGGTTTCTACTGAATCCTCTGGTTGTACCAAATTATCTGCTGTAGTTTGTATAGCTGGAACACTTCCAGTTCTACATAACAGACCTTGCCTCGAGCTTGTCCGGATTTTACTTTTAGACATAGGCCGGACAACCCTAAATCTTAACTAGCTTAAAACATGGGCTCTTCCCTTTCCATATCATATATGAAGTGGTAGGCAACTGATTTGATTCGAACCCTATTCAATAGGTATGCAGCTTCATAAGTGCATAACTCCCAAAAGGAAATAGGTAACTCAGAAGTACTCATCATAGAGCACACCTTATCATATAGGGTGTGATTGCTCTGCCCCGATATACCATCGTGCTATGGTGTATACAGAGGAGTAATTCTGAGAGAGAATCTCATTCTCCTTTAGAATAGTCCAGGATTTCCGTGCTCAAGTATTCTCCTCCTTGATCTCATCATAGGACATAATACTTATACCCGTATTGGTTCTTTACTTCTAACTTATATTCTGTGAATATCTCAAAAGGTTTAGACTTGTGTTTCAACAGGAACATATGTCTGAATCTTGAGAGATTATCAGAGAACGTAATGAAGTATAAAGAACCAGTCCTGGCATGTGTAGACAGGGGACCTACATACATCAACATGTATCATCCCAAGAGTTCACTAACTCTTTCTCTGTTTCCAGTAAACGGAGCTATGGTCATCTTATCTTTGTGACATGACTGGCGAGTTTCACAAGATGTAAGTTCAAACTAATTTAAATATACATCTTTATGTAACTCTAGCCAGTCGGGTCGCATTGATCTGACCTAGTCTACAATACCTCAAGAAGGATTCGTTCATTTCTGAACTATTCCTCTTATGTGTGTTCTGTATACTAAGAACTGTAGTTTGATTTAGAACATCAACACTTTTAGATAACGTGCCTGATCCGATCAACTTTTGATATAGGAAATGTTCAAAACATTATCCAACAATACAAAATTTTATCATTTCTTTACTAATAAAGAGACTGATATGATTTTGTATATCAGGTTCGGTATCTAATAACATTCGTTCAGAATCAATGTATTTGGAATACAGGGTGACAGTGACCAACAGACTTGGCTGCAACTCTTGCCCCGTTTTCTGCCTCATGAAACTTATCACCCGTTCTCAGTTCTCTACCTCTCTGAAGCCCTATGTAATCATATTACATATCTGGAATCCTGATCGGGTATCAAATACCCAGGACGTAAAGGACACTGAGAAACAGTTCTGTATAATGAACACACCCGAAGATGATGGATCAGCATGCACTCTCTTCGTTTGGACGGCACGGGAAATCTGGTATTCCCCAATTTCCTGCTCTGTCTTATAACATTTATAAGTTGGAGCGGGACCAACGTTCCCCAGCTCAGTATAACAAGCGGGTTCGGTCAATATTCCGTATTATTATCTTGATTAAGGCGTGATATGGTCGCTACTTGGAGAGAGAGAGAAGAAAACACTCAGCGTGCGCTCTTGCAAGAATAGATTGGTTTTTATTTTATCTAATCAGGATGGCTCCCACTGCTTTTTATCAAATCTTCCTTCAAACCCTAAAAGGAAAGACTAGCCGGGATTAATTACACACTACAAGTTCGCCAATCTTTCAGCCAGGCCAGTGTCGGTACTTTGAGGGAGGTCCCCCGTGCTTTCGCACGAACCTAATTAATGTAAACCTCGTTTTCCCAGAGGCGTAACCTCGTTAACACCTTTCTAGACACCTACTTGATCGGCTAATTGTAATGTGTAAAACTCTCCCAGGAGTAACTCTTACTCGCAGCGGGTATCGGGATTCAACTATCTCATAGAAGGTATGCAATCTCATTGCAAATTTCAACACTTGAAATTCCCGATAATATTTTGCCCCGAACGATCTATGACCTTGACAAGGTCAACAAACCATAGACCGCAAGTCAAGTTCAACCCGTCATTTCTTGATTGAATCAAACCCACCCGCACGACCCTTGACAAGGTCAACAAGGCCGCACGACTACCCTAACCCAATCTGCATCATATGCATAAGCAGATAAATACTGGTTAGCTACCGCACACTGCGCCTTGACAAGGTCAACAAACGCCGCACGAATACTAAACAGGATTTATCTGAAATGACGGAGGGCTACGACAGGTTTTTCTGAAAACCTATTGCGTAATGAACTTGATATCGTTGTAGAATCAAATGATTTTAAAATGGAGTGCTTTTGAGGCTTTTCTAGTTTTGCTAAAGGAGTCACTCCCGGTGAAGGGATCGTCGGTCCTTTCCTCGTCGAATGAGGTGCGGGATATATCATATATATCACTGTGCAAAGCAAAAACACTTAAAAGAAATCAAAAGACAAACCGAGTGTGTAGCATCTGTTGGAGATAGTGCCCTCAGAGTCAATTATTAGGTCACAGGTACGTGATTGTAATGATTGAGGGAGGACCTATCCCGGTAGGACAGTCTTACTCGAGATGATAGTATGCTATCTGGTTTACCTTTATCATCGTGTACTGCTTTAGGTGACCTGACACGTCGCTATTACACGTTGATAGAGCCCCTAGGATTCTTGCTTGACCACCAGCAGTATGAGGGCGATCATATAAGTGGGAGCTGGGGGTCTATAAGCATATCCTTAAAAGGTCCCTAGTCGTGGGAGTTTCGAGACTGGGCATCGATACTCCATTAGTAGACTAGTGTATACAGTCGAGACCCCGACGAGGGGCGGTGGCCGGTCTCACAAGCCACTGGTGTCAGTTGGATCACCTAAGATGTATACAGGTGCTCATTGGGTTATGAGTACACCGGACAGGACTCGCCGGGAACATGCTGGTTGGTCATATACCAGACGTCAGATGGCAGTTCCCTGGTGACATGTGTGCAGGTTAGTTCATCGACCTGGGGATCGTCATTTGTCTCGTGTGAGTTCCCACTGTACTTTGATTACTACCCTACCACGGCTCAAAGGAGTCGTGCAAACAGGTTTTAGTTGGGTACAGTCCCGAGCCACATGGAGGCAGTGAGCGTATTTTCAGGGGTTCGTCTCTCCCGGTATTGGGGGTGAGGTCGTGCTGTGTCTAGGAGAGCCATTACACAAAGTCCTTGGCCAAGGCAAGGAGATTTACTGGTAGGTATTCCAGTAGTATCTCAGGGTGTTCTGGGCTACACTCCGACACGACTTGTACCGCTTTTGGGGGTCTGACTTTTACCAACCCTCTAGGCCCGCCATTCGATACTCATAGACGAACGGACCGGACTGTACGGATATTGTCACTGACAGGCTCAGTTGGGTGTCGGGGTGAGCTTCCTCATCGACGTCCCATTTGGTCAGTACCTGGTAGCCCGTCACGTATTGGCTTATACCTCTGACGTGCTAGTGGTTAAATCCACAACTAAGGTGTTGATGAGTCTTTAGAGTCCCCCACATTCAGTTACTCAGCTTTCGGGCGAAAGGTTGTAGAGGCCGTATGGAGATATGGCAAGGTCCGATCAGATACGTGCGGTATTGCACGGATCAGGATCGGACAGTTTGTACTGTAGGCCGTATGGTTATATGGCAGGGTTCGATCAGATACGTGCGGATTGCACGGATCAGGATCGAACAGATATTACTAGCCGGCTTTGGTTTAAGCCGGATCCTAGTATAGTACAGTGTAGACTTTGTCTCATTGCATTTGTATTTCGGTCGAAATACAGATGCGGGTGTGTATGCACAGTATTGGGGTTTTTCCTGTAATTTATTACGGGACCAGTCTTCTGGAGTTGCCAGTTTGCTTTCCGTTTCGGCCGATTTCCTTTGTTCCGTTCATTGGCCGAAGATTGGTGGAGGAGGGCTTATTTGCATTGTTGCAAATAAGCATTTGTGGAGGGGGTCTTTGCATATTATCATGTCATGATACTTGTCCCATCATTTGACTTCATATCTTCATGATGGCTTGACTTTATGTAACCATCATGGTTGTTGATTACTTGTTTTGGAGTGAGGGTTATGGTTGTGATCATTGGATTCTCTCATCATCACTTCTCATCATGGCTTTCCACCCACCCCTTGACCTTGTTCACTCTCTCTCTCCCTTTTCATGATATGGCCGGCCAAGCTTGTTTGGGGGTGCCCATATTGTTGGTATGATTTTGGTTGTTGATTGGATGCACCAAAAATCCCCAAAGCTCCTCCACACACTTCTTGTTTTCATCCCTCCACCATTTGGCAACTCCTTCAACCCCATAGAGACACAATCCTCTACTACACATTCTACAGCAAACCTTGGGCACGTCGAGTAGCCGGCTTCGTGCCCGAGTTGCCTCGGCATTGAGGTGGGAGCCCGTAAACAAAGAAGGCGATGTGGTGCACTTCCGACGAGGAGGAGACGGGACTTTTCCGCAGGAGATCGGGACCATGACGAGAAGACCGGAGGACTTGGATCGTCGGTATATCTCTAACCCATCTTCTAGTTAGCTTAGACTTGTTAATGGTTACGATCCGGGTGTTTAGTGCGCGGTGGTGCCGGTTTGCTAAGTCCGCAAAATTAAAGTTTTTCACCGCTTCCGCATTCCGGCGTCGGATTGACGGCCGGGGCGCCGCCGTGAACTTACAGTGGTATCAGAGCCTCCCCATTAACTTAGTCTAGCTTTGTGTAATGTGTTTTTCAGTTCCGATCGATCGAAATGTCCGAAAACCCAAATACACCCACGACAGTTTCTGTTGAATTTTTTCAGTCTCCAAAAATTTTTCAGGTTGCATAAAAGTACTGTTCTCGATGATCTAAGACCAGTGGAAAAATTCGAGACACTGATTCTCCAACTGGAGCGCGGAACCGCGGCAAGTACCCACTTAGTGCCGCGGTTGCGCCGCCGTAGTCATTGATCAGTGTGTGGAAATTTTCCAGTGGGCCTCTGGGGTTAAATTTGGGTTTCTGGAACATTAATTTTGGGCCCATATTTTCTGTAACTGCTACAGTATTGTTTTGGGGCCCACTTGTTAATATTCGATCGGTCGGATATTTTAAACACATTTTTCACAGTATTTACATTATATCTGCGACCGTGAATGTCACTTGATCGGTAAATCCGGTCTAACTGCTATAGCCCGGTTAGACGGATTTGCGAACGTGACTTTCACGTTGATGTTTTGTTTTTGCTGTGATGTTGCGGATCGGTCGTGGGGGATAGCCTGGATGCAATGCTAGTACAGTTCTGTTGTATTATGTACATTTGATATTACGGGGCGAGCGTCCGACATGTGGACTGCCGTCACTGCCTGATTGTATTATTATTTTGGGGCACGACCTGGTTGCGGTCGATGTACCCGGTGTATGTATATTTTACTTTCTGTACTAGGATTGCCCCGCGGAGGGGTGCACGGATAGCCGGGTTCTGGAGGGCAACAAGCCCGCATCTCATGGCATTGAGACGGAGGGGGCTTCACTCTAGGATTGGCGGGCTATTCTCCGCACTCGTAGGGGGTACAGGTTGACCCAGGAGGGGTGCCCAAGTTACCGGATTCCGTGAAGTGCTGGGTGGTCCATTCACGTTGCTGAAGGGGGCTGCCTCGCTTCAGGTTTTGGCGGGTAACTTGCCGTGCCCGTAGGGGTCTAGGATTTCATTGCACAGGCTATCCACACGACCAGGGGAACGTCGGGTTTCAGCAGTGGCTCTGTGAAACCCGGGGATCCCAAATATCTGTATTGTTTCTGTGATGCTGTTCATTTTCTGTGATGTTGCTTTTTATTCACGCCTTGAGCGAATATAATATATTGGTATATATATTAGTAGATGTTGTATATGTTTTGCATCCGCGCTAGTCCAGTCCCCGCTCTGTCGTTAGTTAGCTAACCTAACGGGTAATGACGGGACCCAGTGGCGAATGCGGATGTCATATACGTACATCAGTATATTTTCGTTCTTTTTGGTGTGATCAATTGATGGGACTGCGTTGATTCGGATCAATGCAAGTTAAAAACAAACCTAATCTGATGTTGTTGGAACACTTTTCAAAAAGCTGTTATTGCAAGGACGTTCACTTTTGTTTTGCATCGTGGTATTCAGTTGGAATATCCTGCTCCTCAGTCGACGAGGCAAGGGCCGAGATCCCTTCACCGGGAGTGACCCCTTGGACAAAGGTTTGCGTCAGGGCATTAACTTCACTATAGCCGATTACTTTTGCTTTGCATCGCGGTATTCATTTGGAATATCCTGCACCCCATTCTACGGGGAAAGAGCCGAGATCCCTTCACAGGGAGTGACCTCTTTAGCAACGGTTTTCGTCACTATATTTTTAAAAGCTATCCGTTCCTTCAACGATATCAAGTTCATTACGTTAAAGGTTTTCGCTAGAAACCATTCGTAGCCCTCCGTCGTTTCATATGGGTGGTCAATAGTATTCAAGCTGTGTATGTTGGCCAAAGTCAAGGCACAGTGATTGGTAGCTATTGGGGTATTGATATGCAGCATAGATATATGCGTTGGTTTGGGACAGTCGTACTGCCATTTTGGCCAAAGTCAAGGGTATGTACGGGTGGATTCAAATTAACCTGGAGAATGACGGGTTGAACTTGACATGTGACTTATGATATGTTGGCCAAAGTCAAGGTCATAAGAGCATGGGGCAGAAATCACATCGGGAGTTTCAAAAGAACTGAAACTTGCCAGGTATGCGCATACCTTCTGGAGTGTGACACCGTGAGCGGATTCCGTCACGTTATCATGCGATGATAGTTGGATCCTGATTCCCACTGATGAGTTAGTTTACTCCTCGGGTGACCCCGACTAATTCTTCTTTCAGGTTTGGAGGAGAATTTGAGGTACAGTGGGAGGATTCCAGATTAGATAAATTGGTGACCATTCTGATCTAGGTTAGAGTGCACGCTGAGTGTTTCTTTTCTCTCTCTCTCTTTGGCAGCGACCACTTGACCCGACCCTAAGACTATGACTCAGTGACCAAGTTGACCGAACCTTCTTAAACACCGGCTTTTGGATTGTCAGAGTTGCAAACCTCATTGCCACTCCTACTTTTACCCTTTTCTCCAGGACACCCCGTTTTACTACGAACGTCCACTTCCATTGGACAAAACCATCGTATGGTTAGATACGAACTCGAAAGAATTTATTCGAGGATGGTTTCCTGTTCTGGAGAAAACGGATAGGATTATTCAGTTGTCTTTTCCTTTTACCCTCTCTCAGGTTACGAGTACTCCTTGGTTTAGGGGTAGTACACCTATTACGCAAATTGGATTGTCTTCTTCCAAACCTTAGGCTGGTGCCGACCGGTAGGGAATGAAGAAAACCAATTAGCATAACGATGGTGTGCAGAAGGTATTAAGTTCAGACAAAGCAAGGGATTAGTAAGAGGGCAAAGTAAATTGCAACAGATATTCACGACCAAACCAAATATTTCGTTACCACTCCCACATCACCTTTGTATTTCTCCAGGACACTCCGTATCACTACGAAGATCCCATTTTATTGGATAATCCATCGTATGGTTATATACGAACTCGAAAGGAACTCGTTCCAGTTCGGGGATGGATTCTGGTTCAGGAGAAATAGGAATAAGGTTTATTCGGTTGTCTTTTATCTTCACCCTCTCTCATTGCGAGTGTTCCTAGGATTGGGACAGTACACCCATTATGCTTATTGGATAGTCTTCTTCCAAACCATAGGCTGGTGCCGAACGGTAGGGAAGGAAGAAAACCATTTGGCCTAAAAGGGTGTGCAGAAGGTAAAGACTAAAGACATATGAAGGGATTTGGAGAGGTGGCAAAGAACTATACGGTTACAGTCGTGAATCTGGAAGAGGCATTACTAGGAATACCAGAATACCCCATCGGAACATTTCAATGTTTCAGTTTCACTGTGTAATGTTAAAAGAAAACTGATTTCCCGATTAGACACTTGCTCCAGGGTATGTATTTACCAGGTATGATTCTCACATCTGTATGGTTTTACAGATGATGAGTGGGAGTAAGTTATTGGGAATTGGGTGATCATCCTCATTATATCAGGATTCGTTATAATCGGTGATATTTGAGGAAATCACCTGGGCTGTTTGTCGGTCGGCAAATATTTGGTTTTGAATATCCGATGTTATGCACCAATTTCAAATTGATATATCTGTACGTCTATTTTCATAGAGTGAGATATACCTTTTTGAAATTATGTCTACGACATTTACCTATATCAGTGGATGGTTAGGTAAGGAGCATTAAACAGCGGTGTAATTCTTCTTAACCATAAGTACAGATTTCAACCTACAACACACAGTGAATGAGTTATCAGACTCAAGGGACTTATGCAGAGTATTGTATGTTGTCCAGGGTCCATCAGGACAGAGGGGTTGGTCCTCGTACTATATTCGGTTTACTTATGACTTCTCTAGTTTTTAGACAGGTGTTTCGTAGGAAACACAGGGTCCGAATTTTGAGAAGTTATAGGTATTTGAATAGAGTAGAGAACCAGGTGTAGAAAGTATCGGGATTCTTCAAAGAGATCGAAGATGTAGATACTTGTGTATGGTATTAAGTTGATAGTAATGATAAAGAGATCTTGCTTCTCTTTCAGGTTACTCATAATTGGAAGTATTCCTAAGTTGAGTAACGCTGATCGGCCTCCTTCCATTTAGTTGACATGCGCTGGGGACAGCTGCATGATTTGAATCTGGTTCAATTAAATCAGTGCCTCTGTTTCTATATTGGATATAGAACAGTTCATATCTTAACGATGTTAAGGTACGGGGAGTTGTCCGGTTTATGATTAAAACCAGACACTGGACAACTCAAGGCACGTTTCTGTAATGGCTGTTTGTGGGTTGACCCAGGCTATGACGAGGGTTGACTTTCTACCATCTGGATGAACAATAGCGATATTGTTCTAGACTCGCCACAGTTTTATTAAAGATGGATTTTTTCAGAAAACAGTAGTGGGAGTATGGTAGAACTGGAAGTGATTCCAGAACCACAAACGATTACTGAAAATTTGATAAGGAACCTAAAGATTCAATCTGGATTGACATTCCATTGGCCACTCCGCAGATAAGGTGGGTAACTTCAGGCACCCGAGAGGCACTACGGTAGCCTCAAGGACGGTGACAGGGAAGTTCTTGTTTACCCACAATTACCATTGCTGTTGTTCCAGGGTGCGAGACCCAGCGAGAGGATGAGTATAGCGCCGTTCTAAACTAGTTTTAGAAGTGTACGTGTATATGACTCTGCCAGAGGGTTGTCGTAGTCAGTGGGAGCAGCGGAAGCATTGGTGGACAGGTAGCTTATGTCTATTTATAGACTAAAGCAGATACAGCGGAGAAAGATCATCTATTTCTGACATGACAGTCATAGGTTTGACTTCATCAGAATAGGGGATGGATCTGTTGAGAAGGTAGTAGGGTGTGATATCCTGGTATTTGGATGATATACACAGAGTAGGAAAAGAAACTCCTACACTACGATCGGTTATACTTTGGTCGTCACACAGTTGTTTCTCCACAAAGGAAATGGATTTTATATCAGACATACTGGTTACTAGATCTATGGTCTTAGATCTAGATTTGGGTGGTTTCCCAATCAGGGTACTTGACAGCATTCTAAGAGTATTTAGGATGGACGACTCCTGGCACGGTAGTGTACCTGCAGGTAATGGAGTCACCCTCTCCAAAGGTGTCTTACAGACTAAAGGGGAGAGGGACGGGCATGATTGGCAGATCACTTGCTCAGGCAATTGAATCAATCGTGAGATGTCAAGTACCACACCAGATGTTGTTCTTGCACTAGATGCAATAAGTTGACATTAATCCAATCCTGGAGAAACAGTCGGAAGCAGTTTTAGAACATAAGTGGATGTTCTAGGGAGATGATAACGACAGCCTCATTCAGGAGACAGTTATCATTCCAGGCTTCTAAGGTGACATGGACGACAAGGAGGTTGTCAGAGCTATAGATTTCCTTCTGATGAGGGGCAGTATTTTGGACAGGTGGTCCAAGGCAATACTGAGGGAGGCATGGCGCGCAGGATACTGATTAAGTTCAGTTGACGATACAGTCTAAGAAGTTTGGATTTGGAGTTCATTTATGAGCTAGGTCCCATCAGACATCCAGACACATTCTAAGACAGGTATTGCTCTTTTCGGGAGATGGGTTTCTCCACGAACTTGAGATATAGAGAGACATAGAAAGAAACAACTAAGCGGATCCACTCACTGAGGCTATTCCTCGAACGCAATAGTTCCGCAAACGAGATTTGTGAGACTGACTAGTAGAGGAGTTGGATGTTCGGTATCACACGGGCTGTGAGTATGCGACATCGCAATAATTAGCCTTGAGTGCAAGTGGGAGATTGTTGGAGATAGTGCCCTCAGAGTCAATTATTAGGTCACAGGTACGTGATTGTAATGATTGAGGGAGGACCTATCCCGGTAGGACAGTCTTACTCGAGATGATAGTATGCTATCTGGTTTACCTTTATCATCGTGTACTGCTTTAGGTGACCTGACACGTCGCTATTACACGTTGATAGAGCCCCTAGGATTCTTGCTTGACCACCAGCAGTATGAGGGCGATCATATAAGTGGGAGCTGGGGGTCTATAAGCATATCCTTAAAAGGTCCCTAGTCGTGGGAGTTTCGAGACTGGGCATCGATACTCCATTAGTAGACTAGTGTATACAGTCGAGACCCCGACGAGGGGCGGTGGCCGGTCTCACAAGCCACTGGTGTCAGTTGGATCACCTAAGATGTATACAGGTGCTCATTGGGTTATGAGTACACCGGACAGGACTCGCCGGGAACATGCTAGTTGGTCATATACCAGACGTCAGATGGCAGTTCCCTGGTGACATGTGTGCAGGTTAGTTCATCGACCTGGGGATCGTCATTTGTCTCGTGTGAGTTCCCACTGTACTTTGATTACTACCCTACCACGGCTCAAAGGAGTCGTGCAAACAGGTTTTAGTTGGGTACAGTCCCGAGCCACATGGAGGCAGTGAGCGTATCTTCAGGGGTTCGTCTCTCCCGGTATTGGGGGTGAGGTCGTGCTGTGTCTAGGAGAGCCATTACACAAAGTCCTTGGCCAAGGCAAGGAGATTTACTGGTAGGTATTCCAGTAGTATCTCAGGGTGTTCTGGGCTACACTCCGACACGACTTGTACCGCTTTTGGGGGTCTGACTTTTACCAACCCCCTAGGCCCGCCATGCGATACTCATAGACGAACGGACCGGACTGTACGGATATTGTCACTGACAGGCTCAGTTGGGTGTCGGGGTGAGCTTCCTCATCGACGTCCCATTTGGTCAGTACCTGGTAGCCCGTCACGTATTGGCTTATACCTCTGACGTGCTAGTGGTTAAATCCACAACTAAGGTGTTGATGAGTCTTTAGAGTCCCCCACATTCAGTTACTCAGCTTTCGGGCGAAAGGTTGTAGAGGCCGTATGGAGATATGGCAAGGTCCGATCAGATACGTGCGGTATTGCACGGATCAGGATTGGACAGTTTGTACTGTAGGCCGTATGGTTATATGGCAGGGTTTGATCAGATACGTGCGGATTGTACGGATCAGGATCGAACAGATATTACTAGCCGGCTTTGGTTTAAGCCGGATCCTAGTATAGTACAGTGTAGACTTTGTCTCATTGCATTTGTATTTCGGTCGAAATACAGATGCGGGTGTGTATGCACAGTATTGGGGTTTTTCCTGTAATTTATTACGGGACCAGTCTTCTGGAGTTGCCAGTTTGCTTTCCGTTTCGGCCGATTTCCTTTGTTCCGTTCATTGGCCGAAGATTGGTGGAGGAGGGCTTATTTGCATTGTTGCAAATAAGCATTTGTGGAGGGGGTCTTTGCATATTATCATGTCATGATACTTGTCCCATCATTTGACTTCATATCTTCATGATGGCTTGACTTTATGTAACCATCATGGTTGTTGATTACTTGTTTTGGAGTGAGGGTTATGGTTGTGATCATTGGATTCTCTCATCATCACTTCTCATCATGGCTTTCCACCCACCCCTTGACCTTGTTCACTCTCTCTCTCCCTTTTCATGATATGGCCGGCCAAGCTTGTTTGGGGGTGCCCATATTGTTGGTATGATTTTGGTTGTTGATTGGATGCACCAAAAATCCCCAAAGCTCCTCCACACACTTCTTGTTTTCATCCATCCACCATTTGGCAACTCCTTCAACCCCATAGAGACACAATCCTCTACTACACATTCTACAGCAAACCTTGGGCACGTCGAGTAGCCTGCTTCGTGCCCGAGTTGCCTCGGCATTGAGGTGGGAGCCCGTAAACAAAGAAGGCGATGTGGTGCACTTCCGACGAGGAGGAGACGGGACTTTTCCGCAGGAGATCGGGACCATGACGAGAAGACCGGAGGACTTGGATCGTCGGTATATCTCTAACCCATCTTCTAGTTAGCTTAGACTTGTTAATGGTTACGATCCGGGTGTTTAGTGCGCGGTGGTGCCGGTTTGCTAAGTCCGCAAAATTAAAGTTTTTCACCGCTTCCGCATTCCGGCGTCGGATTGACGGCCGGGGCGCCGCCGTGCACTTACAGCATCTGCCAGTTATTGCTAAAGGAGTCACTCCCTGTGAAGGGATCTCGGTCCTTTCCTCATCGAATAAGGTGCAGGATATATCATATATACCGCTGTGCAAAGCAAGAACTGTAGCTACCTGTTTTATTTTGAAATTCGATTCTACAACATCTTAGGTTTCTTTTATTTCATTAATCACATTAATGAAGTCCCATCATTTAAGTACCTAAACATCACAGATAAATACGACGTACACTTATGCCATCCGCATTCGCATCGATGTCCCCTCGTGCACCGTTAGGTTAGGTAACTAACGGCAGAGCGGGGCAGGGCTAGCGCGGGTGTAAAACATAAGTAACGCCTATATAATATATCATATATACTATATACTGTATCTATCACAGAACATCACATGATCACATCACAGATATCGCAGCAGAAGAATCATATGAAATATTGGATATACTAGGACGTCCGTGTTTTCA
Source organism: Agapanthus africanus (assembly GCA_030015575.1). Taxonomy (NCBI): domain Eukaryota; kingdom Viridiplantae; phylum Streptophyta; class Magnoliopsida; order Asparagales; family Amaryllidaceae; genus Agapanthus; species Agapanthus africanus. Next base: position 240,673,123 of record CM057343.1, on the reverse strand, counting down.
ATACGAGCCAGTATAAAACACGGATTCCACGGTCGTGATGAATAGCCAAACCCACACCCCTAGACCCCTACGAGAGCGGCAAGCAACCCTACCAATTCTAGAGTTAGGAGACCCGGACTCGACTCCTCGAGTTGGTCTCCCACTGGACTCCAGAACCCGGTTACTTGTGCTCCCCTCCTTGGGTCTATCCTAGTGCGGAAAAGTAAATGATATACAAACGGTGACAACTTCCGCAACCTGGAAGCACCCCAATAAAAGAATATTACATACAAGTTTTTACATGAATGAAAATGAAAAACACTCATCTCACATAAAAACCCCCGGCTATTCAAACACGACGATCCAATATAACATATCCAGCAACACATAACATCACATGTCATCAACGTAAGTAAATATGCGCATCCCAATTGTCGTTGACATATAGCAACGAAACCGGCGATATCACATATTACACTTACGGTCACAGAAAAGAAAGTGTAAAACTACAACAGTTGGAATCCGCAACCATCTCAGACATCGCATGCCTGACCAAATGAATTACTTAGACATCACATGCCTAACAATTATAAACCCCGCATTTCAGTCTCATTATCGAAAACACTTTTCAATATCGAGTCGGGCAATTCAACAAGATTCCCGACAGTCTGATCGAATACTCGTCGCAAACTTTAGTAGGCGGCCGCACCCCCGATACCGTCGACGAAGTGCACCAAGGCGGAACACCGTTACCGCGAGCACCCGGACGGATGCTTTCGGGGACGGGGTTTTCCTACAGTCACTTGGTCGGGGCTATGGAGCGAGGCTGTCTATTAAGTTTACCCGGCGAGTATCCGCGTACGCTACGTGATTGCGACGGACTTTTGATCGCATCAAAATTCCGTGGCAACCGATCAAGTGAGACTAAAGTGCTATGTTTATAACATTCATTTAGTTATCTCATAACTTTTTGTGAATTCCAATTATTGTATCCCATTCCGGATAAATAGAAAATGTCAAACTTTCCGATCGAACAATCGAACACCCAAGTTTTCCCGATACAGATCAACACATGAAATAAGTCTAACAACATTCAGTTCGTGCCTCAGTACCAACGGTCCAGCCGTAGAAGGGTCAAGCCAACGCCTCACATGTGGCACGCCGTACTGCCCCAAACCCGAAGGTTCAAAGGGCAGTTCAAGACGGTCACATAATCGAGTTAAGGTTTGTTGTCTTCTAGAGGGTCCATCGCGTTACTTGCACTACTTAGAACGTCGTTAAACTACGGAAAAATCCAACACTTGGAAATTTCCCGACAAGGGAAAAATTGGGTATTTATATCCGGTCGAACTTTTTAACATATTCTAAAATTTATCCGGAAAGCCAAATAGACAAAATTTGATACCCCGATCGAAACACCGAATCCCCAAAACAACTCCAGAAAATTCAACTCTTGAATAAATATTAAAAATTTCCAGAAAATCCAGCATAATATAATAGGAGTTACTGTGCAAACAGTGTACGATTACGTCATCATTCCGCCGCGGAACCGCCGCAGAAGCCAGGCTTCTGCCGCGGTTCCGCCGCGGTTTGTACTGTTCATCAGTAAATTTTTGCATCGTAATTCTTATTTTTCCCTGCTGAATTTTTTAGCAATTTTTAATTTGGAAAAATCCACGTTTTCAGAAAACGTCCAGAGAGCATTTTCAGGGTTGGTTTCGGGTTCGTTCGGGCTTCAAATTCCGTCTAGACTTCGCCTAAGGCTCTAGCTAGGCTCTGATACCACTGTAGGGTTCCTAGGCACCCTAATGAGGTCTCACAAGGCATCAACCATGCCAATTTCAAAAAATCTAGGTGCCGAAAAACCCGACTACGGATCGTTTGCTAGAAATCTAGACGAAAAGTAAACTAGTTAACACTTAACTAAGGGAATACGGAAATACAACCTTTGTAGATCCGGTGCACCACCTCCATAGCTCCGCAACGAAGTCCCCTCGCTGTCCAAATGAGTTCCCGGGCTCTAGCGTCGGCTTCGTCGGAGAAATGGCGAGCTAGGTCGTCGATGTCCATGCCGAAGATGATCTACGTCGAGGCATCGCTAAATCAAGCTCCGACTTCACCAAGTCAAGAAACTTGTGAAGAAAACACACTCTACTACTTGGCAAGAGGTAGAGGATGAAGAAATAGGAAGTGGGTAGACTTTAGTTTTGGATTTCTCACTTGTTTTCATCAATCACCATTGATGAAGCAAGCTTCTTCAAGTGAAGAAGAAGAAGAAGAAGAAGAAGAAGAAGAAGATAAAGTTATGATAAGTTAATTAAAAAAGAAAAGAATAATCAACCCTTATCATAACATGACCATAGTTAAGTGTAGAGAACTAATCATGGTTCAATGCAATAGTTAGGGTTAAGCTAAAATACAAAATGGTCAAAGTCTTCAAGAAGCTTCAACAAGCATCCAAACAAAGCCACCATTTTGCATTATGCTTATCATTTTCCAAAATGAATAAACAAATAAATAAATAGATATGAAAATGAAAACCCTAACCATTACATAACCATGGTTTAAACTTTACACAAAACACAAGTTAGCATGCATCATCAAACATGATACATACAAGTGTACAAAAGTATATCACATATACAATGTGCACAAACCAAGTGAGAAAATCCGTTTAAAGTGAACCAATACTAGTTAGTGCAAAGTAATATATCAAATATATAATTATGCATTAAATCATTAAATCAACACTTGATTCAATGATCCGGTCATGTCGCACACAACCGACTAGTATTCAATGTATCAGCTTATCGAATCATTACTTGATTCGATAACTAGGTTATATCGCATACAACCATTCGATACATTCATCGTGAGAATAGAATACGGTATCACATACACACATTATTCTCGGTCCTGCACATATCTCATATGCGCTCCTATTTCGTTTCGCTTGAGCCAGGAAACCTCTGTGTAGGACTCTAAAGACTCGTCAATACGCCGGCAGCAGGTGATGATCATATCACACACCCACAAGCCGCAAGCGGTCTGCTAAACGTAACGGCCACCCGGGTATTGAGCGATCTGAAGATCGACGAGCAAGCCCGCTCACACTCCAGTGAATCCAACCAGTAACACTACCGTACAGTCCGGTCTGATCGTCTGATATGTCGCATATCTCGCCTAGGGTTGGTAAACGTCAGACCCCAATAGCTCGATAAGTCGTGTCGATATGAGGTCTATAACACTTCGAGAAACTACTGGTAACACTTACCAGTAAATCTCAGCAACCCTGGCCAGGGATTTCCTGTTATAGCCAATCGAACACAGCGCAACATCAACCCCCTATACCGGGAGAGACGAATCCCCTCCTATCGCTCATTGCCTCCATGTGACTCGGGACTGTACCCAAAAACCACCGTTTTGCACGCCCTCTTGGACGTTGTAAGATGGAAATCAAAGCACAGTGGGAACCACACAAGACTCTATGACGATCTCGGGTCAACAGACTACTCTGTACCAGTGTCACCAGAGAACTGCCATCTGACGTGAGGTATAATACCATCTGGGAGTTCTCGGCGAGTCCGTCCAGTGTACCCAGTCTCTACTGAGCACCCGTATATCATCTCTGATGTCAAACACCGATGGATATGGGATCATCCATCGCCCATCTGTATGGGTCGAGAAGGTATACGCTAGTCTACTCTGGTATATCGATGCCCCGTCTCGATACACCCTCGACTAGGGACTTTGAAGGATGTACTTATGGACTACCATGTCCCCACTAGTATGATCTGCATCATAGTCCAGGTAGTCAAGCACACATCCTAAGGGCTTTACCAACATGTAACAGAGAGACAATCAGTATACACGTTAAGGTAAAGAGCAACCAGATAGCATACTATCATGTCGAGCAAGAAAGTCCTCCCTATATATGTCCCAGCTTCCACTACAATATACATCCTATGTATAGTAATGGCCTCTAGGGCATACATATAACTAACATCAACGTGCACTCTATTAAAATTAGATTGGTTTTCACTTTATCTAATCAGGATGGATCCCACCCTTTTCTCGAATTCTCCTTCAAACCCTAAAAAGAGAACTAGTCGGGATCATATACACTTTACAAGTTCGCTAACCATTCAGCCAGGCCAGTGTTGGTACCCCGAGAGAAGTCCCCCGTGCTCTCGCACGGACGCAATTAATTACCTCGTTTCCGTAGGGGCGTAAGCTCGTTGACACTTTCTAGACACATAACAGGTTAGCTAATTGTGAAGTGAAAAATCTCCCGAAGAATAATACATACTCATCAGTGGTAATCGGGACTTAACTATCAACGTGTGATAACTTTGACAGAAGCTGACCAAAATTACCATATTTCAGAAGGTATGCGCAAACCTGGCAAGTTTCCCGTATGTTTGAAACTCCCGATATGGTTTTTGCCCCTAACACTTATGACGTTGACGTACGCCAACATATCATAAGTCGTTAGTCAAGTTCAATCTTTCATTATCCTGGATTAATTTAGACCCACTCGTACAAGTCCTTGATGTAGGCCAAAATAACTGTATGTCTGTCCTAAATAATCGCATATCCATGCAGTTAACAAGCATTATCCAGCTACCATTCACTATGCCTTGACGTAAGTTAACATACATAGCATGAATACTAGGTGATACATATAAGAAATGACGGTGGGCTACTGCTGGTTTTTGGCAAAAAACTTTTAACGTAATGAACTTGATATCGTTGAAGGAACTCAAGTGGCTTTGAAATGGAGTGGTTTATGCTCCACTTTTTAAAACTAGTGACATAAACCTTTGCTTAAGAGCGAACTCCCGGTGAAAGGATCAAGGCTTTTCCCTCATAGAATGTGGTGCGAGATATTCCTAACCGAATATTTCTATGCAAAGCAAAAGAATACGACTATGAGTTTTGAAGAAAACCGAGTAGTTTTAAAATTGGTTCCGACAACAACATTTAGGTTTATTTTCCGTGCATTATATCGATAATGCGTTCCCATCATTTTAAGTTTCCAAGCCACAAAAGAAACAACCAAAATAACATGCTATTTATATACCATCCGCATTCGCCACGTGGCCCCATCATGCACCGTTAGGTTACTTAACTAACGGCAGAGCTGGGGAAGGACTAGCACGGATGTAAAATATATAAAAGCATCTACTAAATATATAATATATATATCTACATCGCAGGCAGATAATAGTCATCACAGGCAGATAAAAATCATCACAAGTATGCGAATAACAATATGGAACATCGGATAAACTAGGAGCCCCACGTTTCATTTGAGCCGTAAATGAGACACGACGTTCCCCGGTCATGTGGATAACTAGTGAAATGAAGAACCTAGACCCCTACGAGTGCGGAAAGTTACCCGCCAATCCTGGAAGTCAGGCAACCCCAATCATCAAAGTGAATAGGCCACCCAGCAGTTCATGGAATCCGTTAACTTGAGCACCCCTCCGTGGGTTAACTTATACCTCTTACGAGTGCGGTGAATAGCCCGCCAATTCTAAAGTAAGGCTCCCCCAGTTTCAACGCCATGAGATGCGGGCCCTTTGCCGTCTAGAACCCAGCTATTCGAGCATGCCTTCGCGGGGTAATCCTAGTACAGAAAAGAAAAATATATATACAAATGGTGACTTCGACCACAACCCAGTCGTTCCCCAATAAGAGAATACACAAACTAGCAGAAACGACAGTCTACATGTCTGATACTCGCACCACAATAATGAATATATAAATGAATATGAACTGTACATCTAACATTGCACACAAGACTATCCATCACGACAATCTATCCATAACATCAGTGCAACATAGAACATCAACGCGAATATCATGTTCGTAAACCCATCTTATTGTACATATATCAACCAATCGGATTATACCGCGCTATGATAGTCACGGCCGCAGAAACTAAAAAATGTACTAAAACCCATGAATTCAAAATTTTGATCGATTAAAACTTTTTACATAGGCCCCAAGTACAAATCTGGGTCAAAACCAAATATTCCAAAAATCACATTTCCATAATATAGAGCACCAGAAAAATTTTGGGGCACAACGGCCAAAATTGGACCGCGGAACCACGACCAAATGGCACGTTCGGCGGCGGTTCCGTGGTTTGATTTTGGGCTTATGTGCCCAAATTTCTTTCCGGTCTCTAGTTTTGCCTACACATAATTTTAATGTAACCTGAACAATTTTTTGAATAACTTTAAAATTCAAACAGCGGGCATGAATTTGGAAATGAAATTCGGAAAAACCCATCGATCGAAACTCTAAATAAGTACAAACTAGCTAGTTAAGGATTATGCAGTGGCTCTGATACCATATTGGGGTTCAGTGCCTGCGCCGCGGAGGCCGTGGCAGAGACAGAAGCGAAAATAAAAAACTTTTTACGAGCACCAAACACCCGTAACCCAAGAAATCGATCCAAAACTTTAAACTAACAAACTAGAAATGCAAGGGTGCAGAAATTATAACCTTCGACGCGTGTCCACCCAATTGTTGAAGACCCTTCCAAACCCGTAGCCGCCGCGATCGTGCTTGAAAATTGACCACCCTCGCCGAAGAAGATCCACCCGAGGAAAACCGGAAGAGGCTCCGACCGACCATCCAAACTTTCTAGGTATGGATGGTGGGTGATGTAGGAAATTTTCACTAAAAAATTCTATCAAAACCCTTGCTCAAAAGAGAGCAACAAGAAGAAGGAGAATGAGGTGAGGAGAGAATGGCTTGTTGCATATAGTGTCCTCAAGACAATTATTATGATCATAAGTAGGCGATTACAGGTATAACATTCTTACTCGAGATGATAGTATACTATCTGGTTTATCTTCATCATTCATGAAGCCTATAGGATTGTTGCTTGACAACCAGTATTATGATGGCGATCATATATGTGAGAGCTGGGTTGTCCATAAGCACATCCTTAAATGTCCCTAGTCACGGGAGTATCGAGACTGGGCATCGATATTTCGGAGTAGACTAATGTATACGCTTCTAGACCTCGACGAGGGGCGGTGGCTTGTCTCATAAGCCATTGGTGTTGTATCACCTAAGATAGTATATAAGTGCTCACTGGAGGTAAGTACACTGGACGGACTCACTGAGAACTTCTAAATGGTATTATATCTATCGTCAGACGGAAGTTCTCAGGTGGCATGAGTACATGTTAGTCCTTTGACCTGAAGTCATCATTTGTCTCGTGTGAGTTCCCACTGTACTTTGATTACTACCCTACTGCGGCTCAAAGGAGTCGTGTAAACAGGTTTTAGTTGGGTACAGTCCCGAGCCTCATGGAGGCAGTGGTTTACTATCAGGGATTCGTCTCTCCTGGTATTAGGAGTCGATGTCGCGCTTTGTTTAGTTGGCGATCACCAGAAATCCGTGGCCATAATGGATGAGATTTATTGATAGTTGATCAGTAGTATCTCTATTGGTGACGAGTTTGACTCAGACACAACTTATCGGGTTAGTTGGGGTTTGACGTTATCCACCCCCTAAACCCGATATGCGATACTCTTTTACGAAGAGACCGGACTGTACGGAGATTGTCACATTCAGGCTCTATAGGGTAAGGACGTACTTTATTGTCGACCCCCTTTTCGACAAGCACCTAGGTAGCCGTTACGTACAGTTATTGCCGCTGACGTGCTTGTGGTTAAACCTACTGTTAACGTATTGTCGAGTCTTTAGAGACCCACACAGAGGGTTTCACCAGTTCAGACGACAGATGTAGGAGCCGTACGTTGGTACGTGCAGGGGTCTGATTAAATATGTATAAAAGAAAAAAAAAGAAATTTAATCGGACGGTTGATAATACTAGCCGGCTTAGGATTAAGCCGGATTATTAAATCGGGTTTTGATTTAATAATTTATATATGTATTTTTTATACATATATTTTAGTATTATTGTTCACTATTAATTTTCTCTCTTTTGTGCTATCTGTATATTTTATACGAATATGCGTATTGTTGGATATATATACCCTAGAGGCCATTATTGTACATTATATTGTACATCAGGGATGTATGTATGCATAGAGTAATCTTGCTCAAAATGATAGTGTACTATCTAGTTTTGACTTTATCTTAACGTGTATACATTCATATCTTGCTCTTAATTATACATGTTGATAGAGCCCTTAGGATCTTTGCTTAACTACCAGGACTATGATGTCGATCATACTAGTAGGCTCTGGGTAGTCGATAAGCACATCCTTAAAAGTTCTTAGGAGTAGGGGTATCGAGATAGGGCATCGATATTTCAGAGTAGACAGGTGTATACATTTCTCGACCCAGTATAGGGCGATGGTTGATCCTACAACTATTGGTGTTTGACACCAAAGATTGTATGCAAGTACTCATTAGAGACTGAGTACATCGAATGGACTCGCTAACAACTCCTAGATGGTACTATACCTATCGTCCGATAGAAGTTCTCCGGTGACACAAGTATAGGTTAGTCTGTAGACCTGAGATTGTCATAGTGTCTCATATGGTCCCCACTGTACTTAGATTACTACCCTACCACAGCCTTAAAGGTCTATGCAAACTAGTTGTGATCGGGTATAGTCCCAGATCATGTGGAGGACATGTGCGATCAGAAATGATTCGTCTCTCCCGGTATGAGGAGTTGATGTTGCGCTGTGTAAGACTAGTTATAACCATATGTCCCTGGCCAGGGCAAGCGAGATTTACTGATAAGCGTTATCAGTAATTTCTCATATGGTTATGAGCTCAATGTTTACATGATTCATCGGGTTAGTTGGAGTCTGACGGATATCACCTCCCAGACCTGATATGCGACATTCTCAGACGAAAAGACCGGACTGTACGGTAAGTGTCATCGATAGGCTCTGTAGGGTACGGGCAAGTTTTCTTGTCGACTTTTCATTTGTTCATTACCTGGGTGGCCGTTACGTACAGCTAGTATAGCTAACGTGCTTGTAAGTTAAGGATGTGATCCGACAACTTACTGCCAGCGTGTTGACCGGTCTTTAGAGTCCCATACAGATGTTTTGTCCACTCGATGTATTGCGCACATAGGATGCGTGCAGGGTCCGGTTAGACATTCGTTTTTAGCTGGACGGGTTATGATACTACCTGGTTTATTGAGATAAACCGGGTCTTGTATTAATTGTTAATTCAATGGCAAGTTTAATTATAAGTTATTATGTGAAAATACATGTAATTAACCTAATATCATAAATTACTCTCTCTCTATCTCTCTCTTTCTTTATTTTATTGTTCCATGTGATGTGAACACTTTCTTTATTATCATGGCTAATATCTTTTTAACAATGATAAATCCTTTTTTCTTTTTTCTTTTTTCTTTTATCTTTTTCTCATTTGTGCATGCCCAAGTGTGATGTGTAACCATTTCACACACCCTAGGACATGTGTTAGCATGATAGAAGAGAGGTGGCAAAACTTAGGTCATGAGAGCATGGTGAGTGTGACTATAACCTAACTCTCACTCTCTCTCCTTCATACTTGCAAATTTCATGAGAAAAGAAAACGATAGAGAAGAAAAAGAATAGAAAGAAAAAAGTGAAACCCTTCACCATCAACAGCTACCCATACTTCTCTTTGCTACCTAGCAACTAGTAAAGATGAAGGAGTAGTTCAGGTTGCCATTCATCGGCATGGATCGTCTTCGACGGAAAGGGCCGACAACGAGACTCAAACCGGTGAACTCTTGGAGACCAAGGTACGAGTTCAAATCAAAGGAGCCACCTTACTACACATCTTGGAGCTTGATAGAAGGAGCATCATAGGTAGTATGATTTTTCTCACTCAGCTCTTGGTCCTTTTTAGTTGTTGCATGTTGTAGTTTTAGGAAGATCACTAGGAAAGCATGTCATGCTTGCTAGAAATTTTTGATTTTATCATTCCACATCGTGTTTTTCCCTCTAGCCAAAATGCATGACATACTTACATGGTATCAGAGCCAACCCTAAAACTATAACTTGCTTTTGTCTATGTTTTGGCTTCGAATCATCGAGTTTAGTCCTTTTTTTAGTTTTCATAATCTGGTCTCTATCCATTTTTTTAATTGCTTCAAAATTTTTTTAAAATAATACCAGAGGGGTATGCAGGGACCATGGAGCATCCACCAGAAGGCTGGGGACCCAGATGCCAAAACAAACCACTGTTATCGAGAAACCGATGGTTCTTCTTGCTCTATTGGCCGCTAGTTTTTTGGTGTTTCTTCGTAATTTTGAAACTAGTAAGATGGTTTGTTTGTTTTTCCCTACGTTGTGTATTTGGTAATCTAGGGTTGTTTTCGTTTTTATGGATGAACTTGATGATCCAAATCAAAATATCGTAGTTGTTCCACATTGTGTTGAAACATCTTTTAAACGTCATTTAACTGCTATAGTTCCATTAGAAGGGGTTGCGTATTCAACAAATCGCGATGAAATTGTTGTTGTTGTTGTGATGGTGAGACAGATTTTCGTGTGAATAGCCGGTTATGAGATATTTTATATGTAGTTCATTCAAGTGTAAATTTTTAATATTCTTTTATCAGGGCACTTTCGGAAGTGAGGTAGTTGCCACCGAATGATGTATATTTGTTTTTTCTTTTCTATATCTAGGAGCGACCTACGAAGGGGTGCACAATTTACCGGATTATGGAATTCAGTGGGTGACCATCTCAAGGAGTTCAGATCCGGGTCACCCAATTCTAGGATTGGCGGGTATATTGTCGTACTCGTAGGGGTCTAGGATAGATGTGGTTGTGTCTATTCGCACGAACGTAAAATTCCGTATTTCGGTTGATGGATAGATCGAAAGCGTTATTTCCTAGTATATCTGTTTCACCATTACTCTATGATGTTTCTATAATGCTTACATCTTAGACGGATGCTATATTTATATATGATATATATAAACGCTATTTATATTTTGCATCCACGCTAGCCCTGCCCCCGTTCTGCCGTTTGTCAAGTAACTTAACGGTGCATGTCGTGGCCCCGTGGCGAATGCGGATGGCATAAATGTTCTATTTTCATTTCTTCTTTCTTGTGTGTATAGGTTTTAAATAACGGGACTTCATTAATGAGATTAATGTAAAGATATAAACTTAATATTGATGTTGTACGAAGCACATTTGAAAACTACTCGGTTTTTTCTATCGAAAACTAAACTTTTCAAATGCGGAGATTAAGCCACTCCTGTTCAAATATCACACGGTATAACAACGATATCAAGTTCACTATGTTAAAGGTTTTCATCAAAACCAGCCGTAACCCTCCGCCATTTTAGATACGTACCATTTAGTTTTCGTACTATGTTTGTTGGCATCCGTCAAGACATAGTGACCGGTAGCTAAATGATACTTATCTAGAGAATGAGATGCGATTGGTAGGGACACTCATACAGCTTTGTTGGCATCCATCAAGAGTATGTGTTTGTGGGTTCGAATAAATCAAGAAATGACGGGTAGAGCTTGACTAGCAGCCTATGATTTGTTGGCATCCGTCAAAGTCACAGGTTGTTAGAGGTAAAAACAATATTGAGAGTTTCAGGTTAGAAATTTGCATTGAGAATGCATACCTTCTATGTAATAGTTGGGTCCCGATTCCCACCGGGGTAAGTGTTACTCTAGGGAGAATTTTTCATTTTGCAATTAGGTAAGTTAAGTAGGTGCCTAGAAAGTGTTAGTTATATGTATGCCTTAAAGGCCATTACTGTACATGCGATGTATATTGTAGTGGATGCTTGGACATATATAGGGAGGACTTTCTTGCTCGACATGATAGTATGCTATCTGGTTACTTTTTATCCTATCATGTATACTGATTGTCCCTCTGTTACATGCTGGTAAAGCCCTTAGGATGTGTACTTGACTACCCGGACTATGATGCAGATCATACTAGTGGGGCCACGGTAGTCCATATGTTCATCCTTTAATGTCCCTGGCCGTGGGTGTATCGAGACGAGGCATCGATATACCAGAGTAGACTAACGTATAACTTCTTGAGCCATATACATGGGCGATGGACGATCCCATATCCATTGGTGTTTGACATCAGATATGGTATACGGGTGCTTAGTGGAGACTGGGTACACTGGACGGACTTGCCGAGAACTCCCAGATGGTATTATACCTCACGTCAGATGGCAGTTCTCTGGTAACACTGGTACAGGTTAGTCTGTAGACCCGAGATCGTCATAGAGTCTTGTGTGATTCCCACTGTGCATTGATTTCCACATTACCACGTCCAAGAGGGCGTGCAAAACGGTGGTTATTGGGTACAGTCTCGAGCCACATGGAGGTTATGAGCGATAGGAGGGGTTTCGTCTCTCCCGGTATTGGGGGGTTGATGTTGCGCTGTGCTCGATTGGACATAACAGGGAATTCCTTGGCCAGGGCTAATTTAGGGATTTACTGGTAAGTGTTACCGGTAGTTTCTCGACCCGTTAGAGCCTCGCATCGGCATGACTTATCGGTTATTGGGGTCTGACGTTTACCATCCCTGGACTTGATATGCGACATATCAGACAAGGAGACCGGACTGTACGGCAAGTGTTACCGTTTGGCTTTTGCAGGAGTTGGAGCGGGCTTGCTTGCTAATCATCTCATCGCTCAATACCCAGGTAGCCGTTACGTCCAGCTAGTACCGCTGACGGCTTGTGTGTACTTGATGTGATCATCACCTACTGCCGGCGTATTGACGAGTCTTTAGAGTCCTACATAGAGGTTTTACTAGCTCAAGCAAAATGAAATAGGAGCACATATGTAATATGTGCGGGACCGAGAATAATGCAAGTATTTGATACCGTATTCTATTGTCGCGATATTTGTATCGAACGGTTATATGTGATATAGCCGGCTTATCAAATCAAGTGTTGATTCGATAAGTTGGTACATTTAATATTAATCGGTTATATGTGATATAGCCGATTATTAAATCAAGTGTTGATTTGATAGTTTAGTGTATAATTGTATATTTGATATAATAATTTACATTAACTAATATTAGCTCAATTAAGTATTTATTATTCTCATATGTGCACACTTAATATATATATGATATATATTAATTGGGTTTTATTTTGTATCATGGTTGTTGATACACACTACATGGGTGTATGAGAGTTACACCATACTAATTATAATGTTGGGTTTTGGTATTTAAAGTAACTCTAAATTAGTGGATTATTAGTAACATGAATGAAGCTTGTGGAAGCTTGTGGATGCTTTGACTAAGTCCACTAGTTTTGTTTTACTTAAGATATTTATAACCTAACCATTATAATTTAGCCATGGTTATGTCTCTACATGAGTTAGTATATGATACCCACTCACCCATGGTTGCTTAACTCACTTGAATTAGTTCATTCTCTTCTTTCTTCATCTTCTTCCTCCAAAAGAAAAAGCTCTCTAGGGTTTGATTAAAGTGAGAAAGTATTGTGAGAAAAATAATTCCAAAGTGACCTCACTTTCTATTTCATCATCCTCCACTAGATTAGCACTTTAGTATAGGGTTTTAGCTTCACTAATTCTTCATTAGTGAAGTAGAAACTTGAGCTAGTATTCCCTCGACGTAGATCATCTTCGGCCTCGAAGACTTCATGCAAGACCGTTGCCTTCTTCTCATGGAGCAGTCCAAGAGTCCGAGAGTATCATGATCGCAGCGAAGGGACTACTACAAGGAGCTTTTGAAGTGAAGGACTGATCTACAAAGGTTGTATTTCTATTTCACTTAGATGTAAAATGGTTTACATTAGTTTTCGTTTGATTTTGTAGTTATCGATTCTAGTTTAGAGTTCCTTAAAATGCGGGGTTTATAATTCTTAGTCATACGATGTCCAAGGAATTCATAATGTTAGGCATAAAATCCGCAATATGAGATATTACGGGTTTATGATGTCTAAGGTGGTTGCGGATTTCAACTACTGTAGTTTTCACTTTTTTTTCTGTGACCGTAAGTGTAATATATGGGGTATCGCCGGTTTCGTTGCTATACGTCAACGACAATTGGGATACGCAAATTTACTTACGTTGATGACTTGTGATGTTGTGTTGCTGGGATATGTTATATTAGATCATCGTGTTTCAATAGCCGGGGTTTTTTTTATGTTTCTTATGTGAGATGAGAGTTTTTCATTTTCATTCATGTAAAATTCTATGTATGTAATATTCTTTTATTGGGGCACTTTCGGGTTGAGGTTGATGTCACCATTATTGTATATTATTTACTTTTCCGCATTAGGATAGACCCAAGAAGGGGAGCACAAGTAACCGGGTTCTAGAGTCCAGTGGGAGACCAACTCGAGGAGAGTCCGGATCTCCTAACTCTAGAACTGGTAGGGTTGCTTACCGATCTCGTAGGGGTCTAGGGATGTGGGTTTGGCTATTCATCGCGGCCGTGGAATCCGTGTTTTATATAGGCTCAAAATAAAACACGAACCTCCTAGTATATCCAATATTTCATATGTTTCTTCTGCTGCAATATCTGTGATGTGATCATTTGATATGTTAAGATAGATACAGTATATAGTATATATGATATATTATATAGACGTTGCTTATGTTTTACACCCACGCTAGCACTGCCCCGCTCTGCCGTTAATTACCTAACCTAACGGTGCACGAGGGGACATCGATGCGAATGTGGATGGATTAACCGTACGTTGTATTTATCTGTGATGTTTAGGTGACTTAAATGATGGGACTTCATTAATATTATTAATGAAAGAAAAGAAACCTAAAAGATGTTGTAAAATCAAATTTTCTAAAAGGGCAGCTACAGTTTCTTGCTTTGCATAGTGATTATATGTGATATATCCCGCACCTTATTCGATAAGGAAAGAGATGAGATCCTTTCACCGGGAGTGACCTCTTTAGCAATAACTGGAAGATGCTACAACACTCGGTTTGTCTTTTGATTGCTTTCATAGTTTTTGCTTCGCATAGTGATATATGTGATATATCCCGCACCTTATTCGTTGAGGAAAGAGCCAAGATCCCTTCACCGGGAGTGACCTCTTTAGCAAAACTAATGAAATCCTCAAAAACACCCCTTTTCAAAATTCACTTGATTCTACAACGATATCAAGTTCATTACGCAATAGGTTTTCTGAAAAACCTGTCGTAGCCCTCCGTCATTTCAGATAAGTATTGATCAGTATTCGTGCTGTGCTTGTTGACCTCTGTCAAGGCGTAGTGTGCGGTAGCTGATTAGTGCTTATTTGTAAAGCATGTGATGCGATTGGATTACGGTAGTCGTATGACCCTGTTGACCTCTGTCGAGGGTCATGTGGGTGGGTTTGATTCAATCAGAAATGATGACTAGTGCACTAAGATTTGTTGACCTCTGTCAAGGTCATAGCATGCTAGGGGCAAAATATTATTGGGAATTTCAAGTGTTGAAATTTGCAATGAGATTGCATACCTTCAATGAGATAGTTGGATCCCGATACCTACTGCGAGTAAGAGTTACTCCTGGGAGAGTTTTACACATTACAATTAGCCGATCAAGTAGGTATCTAGAAAGGTGTCAACGGGGTTACGCCCCTGGGAAAACGAGGTTTATTTTAATTAGGTCTGTGCGAAAGCACGGGGAACCTCCCTAAAAGTACCGGCACTGGCCTGGCTGAAAGATTGGCGAACTTGTAGGGTGTAATTATTCCCGGCTAGTCTTTCTTTTTAGGGTTTGGAGGAAGATTTGATAAAAACAGTGGAAGCCATCCTGATTAGATAAAAATAATAAACAATCTGATCTTGCAAGAGCGCACGCAGAGTGTTTTCTTCTCTCTCTCTTTCCAGGTAGTGACCATGTCACTCCTTAATCAAGATAATAATACGGATGTATTGACCGAACCCGCTTGTTATACTGTGCTGGGGAACGTTGGTCCCGCTCCAACTTATAATTGTTATAAGACCGACCAGGAAATAAGGGATTACCAGAATTCCCGTGCCGCCCAAACGAAGAAAGTGCATGATGATACATCTTCTTCGGGTATGTTCATTACCGTGAACTGTTTCTCGGTATCCTCTACGTCCTGGGTATGTGATACCGGATCAGGATCCTACATATGTAATCTGTTACATGGGCTACAGATAGGTAGAGAACTGAGAACGGGTGATAAAGTTTCAAGAGTTGGAAGGGGTGCAATTGTTGCAGCAAAGTTGTTGGCTGTTATCATCCTGTATTACCAAGTACATTGATTTTGAACGAATGTTATTAGATACCGAACCTGATATATAACATCATATCAGTCTCTTTATTTAGTAAAGAAGGATATAATTTTGTATTGTTGGATAATTTTTTGAACATTTCCTAAATCGAGAGTTGATCGGTTCAGGCACGTTATCTAAAAGCATATACGTTCTAAATTAAACCACAGTTCTTAACGTATAAAACACACACAAGAAGAAGAGTTCAGAAATGAATGAATCTTTCTTGAGGCATTGTAGACTACGTCATATCAATGCGACCCGACTAGCTGAGTTACATTTAGATGCATATTTAAATCAGTTTGAATTTATATCTTGTGAAACTTGCCAGTCATATCACAAAGAAATGATGACCATAGCTCCGTTTATTGGAAACAGAGAAAGAGTTAATGAACTCTTGGGATTGATACATGGTGATGTATGTATGTCCCCTGTCTACACATGCCAGGTCTGGTTCTTTGTACTTCATTACATTCACTGATGATCTCTCAAGATTCGGACATATGTTCCCGTTGAAACACAAGTCTGGACCTTTTGAAATATTCAAAGAATATAAGTTGGAAGTAGAGAACCAAAACAGGTATAAGTATTATGTTCTTTGATGAGATTAGGGAGGATAATACTTGAGCACGGAGTTCCTGGACAATAAGAAAGGAGAATGAGATTCTCTCTCAGCATTACTCATCTGTATACACTACAGCACGTCGGTGCATCGGGGCCGAGCAATTGCACCTTATGTGATATGGTATGCTCTATGATGAGTACTACTGAGTTGCCTATTTCCTTTTGGGGTTATTCACTTGTGAAGCTGCATACCTATTGAATCGGGTTCCAATCAAATCAATGCCTACCACTCTATATGAGATATGGTATGGGAAGAGCCCATGTCTTAAGTAGGTTAAGATTTGGGGTTGTCCGGCCTATGTATAAAAGCAAAATCCGGACAAGCTCGAAGCAAGGGCAGTTCTATGGAAGTTTGTTGGAAATCCCAAGCATTTGCAAGGGAATATCTTCTACTACACAGAGGATCAAAAGGTGTTTTATTTCTCGGCATGCCACCTTTTTAGAAAAGAAATTTATTTTGGAAGAAATTTGTGGTCATGAGGTAGAACCGGAAGGAGTTCCAGCTATACAAACTGCAGCTGATGATTTGGTAAAACTAGAGGATTTAGTAGCTCCCAACGAACCTCAGCCTCTCCGCCGATCTGGTAAGGTTCCTCATCCACCAGAGAGATACTTCTATTTCTCTATGACAGTGGGAGCGAGGATTGCATCATGAGATGATGACCCAACTAGTTTCGAGCAGGCCATCAAGAGTGGGGACTCTTTAAGAATGGCTGAATGCTAAGCGATCTGAGATGGAATCCATATACACCAACAAAGTATGTAGTTTGGTTGCTTTATCTGAAGGGTTAAATCCCCATCAGAAGAAAGTATATCTTGAGAAGATTACTTGGTGTGGATGGAAAAGGTTAGGCTTTCAAAGATAGACTTGTTGTAAAAGGTTCTCGTCATCGACCAAGGGTGGTTTAAGATGAAACCTTTTCTTTTGTAGCTATGCTTAAGTCCATCCGGATCCTACTTGCCATTGCTACATACCATGACTATGATATCTGGCGGTTGGGTGTCATGACTGATTTTCTAAATACTGATTTAGAAGAAAGTGTCTATAAGTACACAGCCAGAGGGCTTCATAGACAGTGGGAGCAGCAGAAACGTGTGCAAGTTGCTTTATGACTTAAAGCAGGCATCGCAGAGTTGGAACATCTGTTTTGATATGGTAGTCAAAAAGTTTGACTTCATCAAAATGGTAGATGAATCTTGTATATACAAAAAGGTAGTAGGGAGTATGGTGGTGATCTTCATATTGTATGTGGATGACATACTTTTGATAGGAAAGGAGTTTCCTATACTACACTCGGTCAATCTCCTTTTATCACAAGGATTCTCCATATAGGATCAAGGTGATACCTCCTAAATCCTGGATTTTAGATCTATGAGATAATCTTAATGGATGTTAGGATTCTCACTAGGTGTAGTGAGATGGTATCAAACGATCCCGGGGAGAATCACTGGATAGCTTCCAGGCTGGTAAGGTTGACTGAATATCAGTCACAGGCATTGTCTTTACCCTCAGTAGAGGAGTAGTATGTTGGAAGAGTTCCAAGAGAGATACCGTGGAATACTAGACGATAAAGGCTTGATACATCTTTACCAAAGATGCTACCAAAGAGGCAGTCTGAGTGTATATTAGTTCATGAGTTGAACTTCGTTCCTACCATTGTATGACAATGGAGTTGTGGCTTATGCCTGGGAACGCCCGTCCCATCAGTGATCCAGACATATTCTAAGGCAGTATCACCTGATCATGGAGATGGATGATCTCCAGGGGATCGAGGTTATGAGAGTAGACTCAGAGGACAACACGGCGGATCCACTCACGAGGGCCTTTTTCCCAGAGAGAGATTTTTATGCGATGGTTGAGTATGGGATACTACAACCACTGCTATCAGATGGCCCAGTGCAAGTGGGAGATTGTTAGTTATATGTATCCCCTAGAGGCCATTACTGTACATGAGATGTATATTGTAGTGGATGCTTGGACATATATAGGGAGGACATTCTTGCTCGACATGATAGTATGCTATCTGGTTACTCTATCTTAACATGTACACTAATTGTCTCTCTGTTACCTGTTGGTAAAGCCCTTAGAATGTGTACTTGACTACTATGCAGATCATACTAGTGGGGCCATGGCAGTCCATAAGTTCATCCGTTAATGTCCCTAGTCGTGAGTGTATCGAGACGGGGCATCGATATACCAGAGTAGACTAGCGTATACCTTCTTGACCCATATAGATGGGCGATGGATGATCCAATATCAATTGGTGTTTGACAACAGAGATGGTATACGTGTGCTCAGTGGAGACTGAGTACACTGGACGGACTCGCCGAGAACTCCCAGATTGTATTATACCTCACGTCAGATGGCAGTTCTCTGGTGACATTGGTACATGTTAGTCTGTAGACCCGAGATCTTCATAGAGTTTTGTCTGATTCCCACTATGCTTTGATTTCCACCTTACCACGTCCAAGATGGCGTGCAAAACGGTGGTTTTTGGGTTTAGTCCCGAGTCACATGGAGGCAATGAGCGATAGGAGGGGTTTCGTCTCTCCCGTTATTGTGGGGTTGATGTTGCGCTGTGCTCGATTGGCCATAATAGGGAAGTCCCTTGCAAGGGCTGATTTAGAGATTTACTGATAAGTGTTACCGGTAGTTTCTCGACCCGTTATGAGCCTCACATCGGCATGACTTATCGGTTATTGGTGTCTGACGTTTACCACCCCTAGACTTGATTTGCGACATATCAGACGAGGAGACCGGACTGTACGGCAAGTGTTACCGTTAGGCTATTGCAGGAGTAGGAGCGGGCTTGCTTGCTGATCTTCTGATCGCTCATTACCCGGGTAGCTGTTACGTTCAGCTAGTACCGCTGATGGCTTGTGGGTGCTTGATGTGATCATCACCTACTGCCTGCGTATTGCCGAGTCTTTAAAGTCCTACATAGAGGTTTTACTGGCTCAGGCAAAATGAAATAGGAGCACATATGTGATATGTGCATGACCGAGAATAATGCGAGTATGTGATACCGTATTCTATTGTCGCGATATTTGTATCGGACGGTTATATGTGATATAGCCGGGTTATCGAATCAAGTGTTGATTCGATAAGTTGGTACATTTAATATTAGTTGGTTATATGTGATATAGCCGGATTATTAAATCAAGTGTTGATTTGATAATTTAGTGTATAATTGTATATTTGATATACTAATTTACATTAACTAATATTAGCTCACTTAAGCATTTATTATTTTCGCATGTGCACACTTAATATATATGTGATATATATTAATTGTGTTTTATTTTGTATCATGGTTGTTGATACACACTACATGGGTGTATGAGACTTACAACATGCTAATTATAATGTTGGGTTTTGGTATTTTAAGTAATTCCAAATTAGTGGATTATTAATCACATGCATGAAGCTTGTGGAAGCTTGTGGATGCTTTTACTACGTCAACTAGTTTTGTTTTAGTTAAGATATTTATTAACCTAACCATTATAAGTTAGCCATGGTTATGTCTCTACATGAGTTAGTATATGGTACCTACTCACCCATGGTTTCTTAACTCACTTGAATTAGTTCATTCTCTTCTTTTTTCTTCATCTTCTTCCTCCAAAAGAAAAGCTCTCTAGGGTTTGATTAAAGTGAGAAAGTATTGTGAGAAAAATAATTCTAAAGTGAGGCCACTTCCTATTTCATCATCCTTAACTAGATTAGCACTTTAGTATACGGTGTTAGCATCACTAATTCTTCATTAGTGAAGTAGAAGCTTGAGCTAGTATTCCCTCGACGTAGATTATCTTCGGCCTCGAAGACTTTAAGCAAAACCATTGCCTTCTTCTCATGGAGCCGTCTAGGAGTCCGGGAGTACCATGATCGCAGCGAAGGGACTATTACAAGGAGCTTTTGAAGTGAAGGACCGATTTACAAAGGTTGTATTTCTATTTCACTTAGATGTAAAATGGTTTACATTAAGTTATCGTTTGATTTTCTAGTTAACGATTCTAGTTTAGAGTTCCATGAAATGGCAAAATTTTGAAAATGGCATGGACGATGGCTCCCGAAACTTTGCTGCCGTAGATAGGAACCCTACAGATAGGTGTTAATAGGGCAAAGCCTCAAGGGAAAAGAGGTTCTCTGTAATTAAGGACTCGGCGTAAGCCATGGAAAACCTCCCTCGAAGTACCGACACTGGCCTGACCGAACGATTAAGCGAACTTCTAGGGTGCAATTAATTCTAGATAATCTTTCCTTTTAAGGTTTTAAGGAGGATTTGAAAAAAACAGAGCGAGTCATCCTGTTTAGAGAAGATAATAAACCATTATAATCTTGCAGGAGCATACGCTGAGTGTTTTCTTTTCTCTCCCTCTAATAGGCAGCGACCATGACTGGAATAAAACTATTATTAGAAAAGAATACGTTTACTGGAACTAATTATAAGGACTGGCTGAAGAATGTCACCATTGCCCTCACTTATGACAGAGTAGCATGTGTCCTCACAGGAAAAGCACCCCAGACCCCAGGTCCTAATACTACGATTGCGGACATCGAGGTCCGTAAAACATTGAACGAAGATTGTGCGAAAGCCAAGTGCATAGTGCTGGCTTCAATGAATATTAAACTTCAGAAGCAGCATGAGAATATGGACACACAGTCAATATTCCTCCATTGCAAGGATTTGTATGGAGAGCACTCTCGCATCGCAAGATCCGAGACCTCAAAGAAATTATTTCAAATGAGGATGGCTCCCGGATCATCGGTAGGAGAACACGTCTTAAAGATGTTTAGTTATATGTATGCCTTAGAGTCCATTACTGTACATTGGATGTATATTGTAGTGGATGCTGGGACATATATATGTAGGACTTTCTTGCTCGATATGATAGTACGCTATCTGGTTGCTCTTTATCTTAACATGTATACTTTCTGTCTCTCTGTTACATGTTTATAAATCCTTTAGGATGTGTACACGACTTTCAGGACTATGATATAGATCATACTAGTGGGGCCTAGGTAGTCCATGAGTACATCCTTCAATATTCCTAGTCATGGGAATATCGAGACGGGGCATCGATATTCCAGAGTAGACTAGCGTATATCTTCTCGACCCATGTGATGGGCGATGGACGATCCTATATCCATTGATGTTTGACATCAGAGATGGTATGCGGGTGCTCAGTGGAGACAGGGTACACTGAACGGACTCGCCGAGAACACCCAGATGGTATTATACCTCATGTCAGATGGCAGTTCTCTGGTGACACTGGTACAGCTTAGTCTGTTGACCCGAGATCGTCATAGAGTCTTGTGTATCTCCCACTGTGCTTTGATTTCCACCCTACCACGGCTCTACTGAGTCGTACAAACAGGTGATTTTTGGGTACAGTCCCGATTCACATGGAGGCAATGAGCGATAGGAGGGGATTCGTCTCTCCCGGTATTGGGGGTTGATGTTGCGCTATGCACGACATGACATAACAGGAAATCCCTGGCCAGGGTTGCAGTGATATACTGGTAAGAGTTATCCGTAGTTTCACGAATGTTATGGACCTCACGTCAGCATGACTTATCAAGCTATTGGGGTCTGACGTTTACCACCCCTAGGCGAGATATGCGACATATCAGACCAACAGACCGGACTGTACGGTAAGTGTTACTGGTTGGATTCACAGGAGTATGAGCAGGCTTGGTCGTCGTTCTTCTGATCGCTCAATACCCGGGTGGCCATTACATTTAGCAGACCGCTTGCGGCTTGTGGCTGTTTGATATGATCATTACCTGCTGCCGGCGTATTGATGAGTCTTTAGAGTCCTACACAGAGGTTTCCTGGCTCAAGCGAAACGAAATTGGAGCGCATATGAGATATGTGCGGGACCGAGAATAATGCGTGTATATGATACCGTATTCTATTCTCGCGATGAATGTATCGATTGGTTGTATGCGATATAACCTAGTTATCGAATCGAGGATTGATTCGATAAGCCGATACATTGGATATTAGTCGGTCATATGCGATATGACCGGATCGTTAAATCAAGTGTTGATTTAATGATTTAATGTATAATTAAATATTTGATATATTACTTTGCATTAACTAATATTTGTTCACTTCAAAATGGATTTTCTCACTTGAAATACACAAGTTGTATATGTGATATACTTTTGTGCACTAGTTTGTATCATGTTTGATGATACATGTAAACTTGGGTTTGTGTAAAGAATTAAACCAAGGTTTTGTTAATGGTTAGGGTTTTGATTTACTTATCTATTCATTTATTTATTTATTCTTTTTTTTTAAAGATAAAGAGAAATGGTGGCTTGATTTGTTTTCTAGTTGAAGCTTCATGGATTTGAATAAGTCCACCATTTTTGTTTCATACTTAACCCTAACCATTCAATCTAACCTTGGTTAATTCTCTACACCTAACTATGGTTGCTATATGATAAGATAATTCTTTTTATTCTTATAATAATTCTTTTCTTATTCTTCTTCTTCTTCAACAATGAAGAAAAGCTTGCTACCATCAATGGCAACATGAGAAAAAGAGTGAGAAATCCAATTCTAAAGTGAACCCACTTCCTATTTCTTCATCCTCTACCACTTGCCAAGTAGTATAGGGTGTTTTCTTCACAAGTTTCATGACTTGGTGAAGTTGGAGCTTGATCTTGAGTTTCCTCGACGTAGATCATCTTTGGCATCGAAGTCGACGACCTAGCCCGCCCATTTCTCCAATGAAGCCGACGCTAGAGTCCGGGATCCGATGATCGCAGCGGAGGGACCTCAAAGTGGAGCTATGGAGGTGGAGAACCAGATTTACAAAGGTTGTAGTCACTTCCCTTTTAGTTAAAGTTGTTAACTTGCCTTGCATCGCCTATACATCTAGTTAACGATCCGTATTAGGGTTTGTAGGCACATGAAAAAATTTAAATTGGCCATGTTTGATCACTTGTAGAACCTCATGGATGTGCTTAGGAACCCTACAGTGGTAGTAGAGCCTAGCTAGAGCCTTAGGCGATGCGTAGACGGAGTTAGAAGTCCGATTGACCCGAAACACTAACTCAAAACGGCTCTCTGGACATTTTCTGGATTTGTGGATTTTTGTGAATTAAAAATTCTCAGAAAATAGTGCAGGAAATTCTAAGAGTTACTGTTGAAAACGAACCCTTAACTCCACTAAATCGCCGCGGAACCGCGGCATTAGCATGCTATTCGCGGCGGTTCCGCGGCCGTATGTACAGATTAGAGGTAAATTTTTATACAGTAATGCCCGTATCTGTTTCCTCTGTTCTCTGGAAAGTTTTAATCTGCACTCAAGAGTTGAGTTTTCTGGGTTGTATTGGGGACTCGTTGTTTCGATCGGATTGTCTAATTTTGTCTGTGTTTTTCCGGGTAATTTTAGAATATGTTAAAAAGTTCGACCGGATATAAATACCCATTTTTTCCCCTGTCGGAAAATTTCCAACTGTTGGATTTTTCCGTAGTTTAATGACGTTCTAAGTAGTGCAAGTAACGTGATGGTCCCTCGAGAAGACAACAACCCTTAACTCGATTATGTGACCGTCTTGAACTGCCCTTTGAACCTTAGGGTTTGGGGCAGTACGCCGTGCCACATCTGAGGCGTTGGCTTGACCCTTCTACGGCTGGACTGTTGGTACTGAGGCACGAAGTGAATGTTTTTAAACTTATTTCATGTGTTGAGCTGTTTCGGGAAAACTTGGGTGTTCGATTGTTCGATCGGAAAGTTTAACATTTTCTATTTACCCGGAATGTGATACAACATTTGGAATTCACAAGTAGTTATGAGATAACTGAATGAATGTTATAAACATAGCAGTTTAGTCTCACTTGATCGGTTGCCACGGAATTTTGATGCGATCAAAAGTCCGTCGCAATCACGTAGTGTACGCGGATACTCGCCGGGTAAACTTAATAGACAGCCTCACTCCATAGCCCCGACCAAGTGACTGTAGGAGAACCCCGTCGCCGAAAGCATCCGTTTGGGAGCTCGCGGCAGCAGTGTTCCGCCTTGGTGCAGTTCGTCGACGGTATCAGGGGTGCGGCCGCCTACTAAAGTTTGCGACGAGCATTCGATCATGATGTCGGGAATCTTGTTGAATTGCCCGACTTGATATTGAAAAGAGTTTTCGATAATGAGACTAAAATGCGGGGTTTATAATTGTTAGGCATGTGATGTCTAAGGAATTCATTGGTTTTGGCATGCGATGTCTAAGGAGGTTGCGGATTCCGACTGTTGTACTTTTACACTTTCTTTTCTATGACCGTAAGTGTAATTTGTGATATCGCCGGTTTCGTTTCTATATGTCAACGACAATTGGGATGCGCATATTTACTTACGTTGATGGCATGTGATGTTATGTGTTGCTGGATATGTTATATTGGATCATCGTGTTTGAATAACCGGGTTTTTTTATGTGAGACGAGTGTTTTTCATTTTCATTAATGTAAAAACTTGTATGTAATATTCTTTTATTAGGGCACTTCCAGGTTGCGGAAGATGTCACCTTTTGTATATTATTTACTTTTCCGCACTAGGATAAACCCAAGGAGGAGGGCACAAGTAACCTGGTTCTAGGGTCCAGTGGGAGACCAACTCGAGGAGTCGAGTCTGGGTCTCCTAACCCTAGAATTGGTAGGGTTGCTTGCCGCTCTCGTAGGGGTCTAGGGGTGTGGGATTGGCTATTCATCACGACCGTGGAATCCGTGTTTTTTACTGGCTCGTATTGAAAACACGGACGTCCTAATATATCCAATATTTCATATGATATTTTCTGCTGCGTTATCTGTGATGTGATCATGTGATTTGTTCAGATAGATATTATATATAGTATATATGATATATTATATAGACGTTGCTTATGTTTTACACCCGCGCTAGCCCTGCCCCGCTCTGCCGTTAGTTACCTAACATAACGAAGCAGACGGGACATCGAGGTGAATGCGGATGGCATAAGCGTACGTTATATTTATCTGTGATGTTTAGGTGGACTTAAATGATGGGATATTCATTAATGAGATTAATGAAAGAAAATAAACCTAATTGATGTTGTGGAATCAAATTTCAAAATAACAACAGTTACCTACAGTTCTTGCTTTGCATCGCGGTGTTCCTTGTAGAACATCCTGCACCTTATTCGATGAGGAAAGGACCGAGATCCCTTCACTGGGAGTGAATCCTTTAGCAATAACTGGCAGATGCTACACACTCGGTTTGTCTTTTGATTACTTCTATAGTTTCTGCTTTGCACAGTGATATATATGATATATCCCGCACCTCATTCGACGAGGAAAGGGCCGACGATCCCTTCACCGGGAGTGACCCCTTTAGAAAAACTAGAAAATCCTTAAAAACATTCCATTTAAAAACCATTTGATTCTGCAACGAGATCAAGTTCAAAGCGTTAAAGGTTTTCATAAAAACCAACCGAAACCCTCCGTCATTTTAGGAAGTAGAGTACTTCGTATTCGTGCTGTGTTTGTTGAACTTAGTTAAGGCACAGTGTACGGTAGCTAAGTGATGTCTTCCTACACCGCATATGATGCAATTAGTTAGGACAGTCGCGTGACTTTGTTGACCTTAGTTAAGGGTCATGTGGGTGGGTCTAATTAATCACGAAATGACGGGTAGAACTTGACTAGTGCTTATGATTTGTTGACCATAGTTAAGGTCATAAGCGCTAGGGGTAAAAACCTTTATCGGGAGTTTCAAGTGTTGAAATTTGCAATGAGATTGCATACCTTCTATATGATAGTCGGATCCCGATACCCACTGCGAGTAATTGTTACTCCTGGGAGAGTTTTTCACTTTACAATTAGCCGATCAAGTTGGTGTCTAGAAAGGTTTCAATGGGGTTACGCCTCTGGGAAAATGAGGTTTACTGTAATTAGGTCCGTGCGAAAGCACGGGGAACCTCCCTCAAAGTACCGACAATAGCCTGGCTGAAAGATTGGCGAACTTGTAGAGTGTAATTAATACCGGCTAGTCTTTCCTTTTAGGGTTTGAAGGAGGATTTGATAAAAACTGTAAGTGCACGGCGGCGCCCCGGCCTCCATCCCGAGGCCAAATACGGAAGCGATGGTTAACTTTAAATTTTCTTGAACCGGCACCACCGCGCACTAAAACCCGGATCGAACCATTAACTAGTCCTAGCTAACTACAAGATGGGGAAGAGAGATATACCGACTGATCCGTGTCCTCCGGTCTTCTCGTCGTCGTCCCGATCTCCCGCGGAAGCTCCGGTCTCCACCTCGTCGCCGGAAGGGCACCACGTCGCCGGCTTCTTTTACGGGCTCCCACCTCAATACCGAGGCAACTCGGGCACGAAGTTGGTGAGCCGACGTGGCCAAGGTTTGCTGTAGAATATAGTGTAGAAACAAGTCTCATTTGGGGTTATGGAGTTGCCTTTAGTGGAGGAATGATACTTGGAGTTTTGGAGATTGATCTTGTGGGATTTTTGCAAAGCCAAATGAACAAAACCCCATACCAAATGAATTGGGCAGCCCCTCCCCAATTGGCCGGCCTTGCAAATTGTGGTGGAGAGAATGGAGTGAGTGTAATAATCCCAAGAGATAAGCCATAAGAATAATGCAAGAGAATGGTGATAATCAACAATGATCACAAAACCAACCTCACACTCCAACACAACCATCATCACAAGCATGATGACTCCAAAAGGTCAAGCCATCATGAACAAAGAAAGTCAAGTGATGGTGCATCATCATGATCCAACAAAATGCAAAGAACACCCTCCACAAATACTTATTTGCACAAATGCAAATAAGTCCTCCTCCACCAATCTTCGGCCATTGAAAGATACAAATGAAATATGGCCGAAACGGAAAGCAAATCGACAACTCCAGAAAACTGGTCCCGTAATAAATTACAGGAAAAACCCCGCTACTGTGCATACACACCTGCATCTGTATTCCGACCACAATACAAATGCAAAGAGACAAAATCTACACTGTACTATACTAGGATCTGGCTTAAACCAAAGCCGGCTAGTAATATCCGTTCGATCCAGATCCGTGCAATACCGCACGTATCTGATCGAACCCTGCCATATCTCCATACGGCCTCTATAGCGTTTCGCCCGAAAACTTGAGCAACTGAATGTGGGGGACTCTAAAGACTCGTCAACACCTTGGTTGTGGATTTAACCACTAGCACGTCAGAGGTATAAGCCAATACGTGACGGGCTACCAGCTATTGACCAAAAGGGACGTCGATGAGCGAACTCATCCTGACACCCTACTGAGCCTGTCAGTGACAATATCCGTACAGTCCGGTCCGTTCGTCTATGAGCATCGCATGGCGGGCCTAGGGGGTTGGTAAAAGTCAGACCCCAAAAGCGGTAGAAGTCGTGTCGGAGTGTAGCCCAGAACACCCTGAGATACTACTGGAATACCTACCAGTAAATCTCCTGCCTCGGCCGAGGGCTTCGTGTAATGGCTCTCCTAGACACAGCGCGACCTCACCCCCAATACCGGGAGAGACGAACCCGTGAAGATCAGCTCACTGCCTCCATGTGGCTCGGGACTGTACCCAACTAAAACCTGTTTGCACGTCTCCTTTGAGCATGGTAGGGTAGTAATCAAAGTACAGTGGGAACTCACACGAGACAAATGACGATCCCCAGGTCGACGAACAAACCTGTACACATGTCACCAGGGAACTGCTATCTGACGTCAGGTATAAGACCAACTTGCATGTTCCCGGCGAGTCCTGTCCGGTGTACTCATAACCCAATGAGCACCTGTATACATCTTAGGTGAACCAACTAACACCAGTGGCTTGTGAGACCGGCCACCGCCCCTCGTCGGGGTCT
This sequence comes from Agapanthus africanus, assembly GCA_030015575.1. Lineage (NCBI taxonomy): Eukaryota > Viridiplantae > Streptophyta > Magnoliopsida > Asparagales > Amaryllidaceae > Agapanthus > Agapanthus africanus. The sequence goes on along the minus strand of CM057343.1, from coordinate 240,644,438 downwards.
CGACTGTGTACACTAGTCTACTCTGGAGTATCGCTGCCCTGTCTCGAAACTCCCACGACTAGGGACCTTTTAAGGATGTGCTTATAGACTACCAGCTCCCACTTATATGATCACCCTCATACTGCTCGTGGTAAAGCGAGAATCCTAGGGGCTCTATCAACGTGTAATAGCGACATGTCAGGTCACCTAAAGCAGTATACGATGATAAAGATAAACCAGATAGTATACTATCATCTCGAGTAAGACTGTCCTACTGGGACAGGTCCTCCCTCAATCATTGCAATCACGTGCCTATGATCCAATAATTGACTCTGAGGGCACTATCTCCAACAATCTCCCACTTGCACTCAAGGCTAATTATTGCGATGTCGCATACTCACAGCCGTGTGATACCGAACACCCAACTCCTCTACTAGTCAGTCTCACAAAGCTCGTTTGCGAAACTATTGCGTTCGAGGAATTGCTTCAGTGAGTGGATCCGCTTTGATGTTTCTTTCTATGTCTCTCTATAACTTATGTTCGCGGAGAAACCCATCTCCCGAAATGAGCAATATCTGTCTTAGAGTATGTCTGGATGTCTGATGGGACCTAGCTCATAAATGAACTCCAAATCCAAACTTCTTAGACTGTATCGTCAACTGAACTTAATCAGTATCCTGCGCCATGCCTCCCTCAGTATTGCCTTGGACCACCTGTCCAAAATACTGCCCCTCTTCAGAAGGAAAAACTATAACTCTGACAACCTCCTTGTCGTCCAGGTCACCTTGGAAGCCTGGAATGATAACTGTCTCCCGAATGAGGCTGTCGTTATCATATCCCTAGAACATCCACTTATGTTCTAAAACTGCTTCAGACTATTTCTCCAGGATTGGATCAATGTCAACTTATTGCATGTAGTGCAAGAACAACATCAGGTGTGGTACTAGACATCTCATGATTGACTCAATTGCCTGAGCAAGTGATCTGCCAATCACGCACATCCCTCACCTCTTTAGTCACCTTTAGAGAGGGTGACTCCATCACCTGCAGGTACACTACCGTGCCAGGAGTCGTCCATTCTAAATACTCTTAGAATGCTGTCTGAGTACCCTGATTGGGAAACCACCCAAATCTAGATCTAAAGCCATAGATCTAGTAACCAGTTTATCAGATATAAAATCCATTTCTTCGTGGAGAAACCACTGTGTGACGACCAAAGTATAACCGATAGTAGTATAGGAATATCACTTCCTACTCTGTGTATGTCATCCAAATATCAGGACATCACACCCTACTACCTTCTCAATAGATCTATCCCCTATTCTGATGAAGTCAAACCTATGACTGTCACATCAGAAATTGATGATCTATCTCCGCTATATCTGCTTTAGTCTATAAATAGACATAAGCTGCCTGTCCACCATTGCTTCCGCTGATCCCACTGACTACGACAACCCTCTGGCAGAGTCATATACACGTCCACTTCTAAAGCAAGTTTAGAACGACGCTATACTCATCCTCCTGCCGGGTCTCACAGTCTGGAACAACAGCAATGGCAAGTGTGGGTAAACAAGAACTTCCCTGTCACCGTCCTTGAGGCTACCGGAGTACCTCTCGGGTGCCTGAAGTTACCCACCTAATCTGCGGAGTGGCCAATGGAATGTCAATCCAGATTGAATCTTTAGGTTCCTATCAAATCTTCAGTAATCGTTTGTGGTTCTGGAATCATTTCCAGTTCTACCATACTCCCACTACTGTTTTCTGAAAAATCCATTTTTATTAAAACTGTGGCGAGTTTAGAACAATATCACTATTGATCTTTCAGATGGTAGAAAGTCAACCCTCATCATAGCCTGGGTCAACCCACAAACAGCCATTACAGAAACGTGCCTTGAGTTGTCCAGTGTCTGGTTTTAATCATAAACCGGACAACTCCCCGTACCTTAACATCGTTAAGATATGAACTGTTCTATATCCAATATAGAACCAGAGGCACTGATTTAATTGAACCAGATTCAAATCATGCAGCTGTCTCCAGTGCATGTCAACTAAATGGAAGGAGGCCGATCAACGTTACTCAACTTAGGAATGCTTCCAATTATGAGTAACCTGAAAGAGAAGTAAGTTCTCTTTATCATTACTATCAACTGAATACCATACACAAGTATCTACATCTTCGATCACTTTGAAGAATCCCGATACTTGCTACACCTGGTTCTCTACTCTATTCAAATACCTATAACTTCTCAAAATTCGGACCCTGTGTTTCCACGAAACACCTGTCTAAAAACTAGAGAAGTCATAAGTAAACCGAATATAGTACGAGGACCAACCCCTCTGTCCTGATGGACCTTGGACAGCATACAATACTCTGTATAAGTCCATTGAGTCTGATAACTCATTCACTATGTGTCGTAGGTTGAAAACTGTACTATGGTTATGAAGAATTACACCGCTGTTTAATGCTCCTTACCTAACCATCCACTGATATAGGTAAATGTCATAGACATAATTTCAAAAAGGTATATCTCACTCTATGAATATAGACGTACAGATATATCAATTTGAAATTGGTGCACAACAGCGGATATTCAAAACCAAATATTTGCCATCCGGCAACCAACCCAGGTGACTTCCTCAAATATCACCGATTACAACGAATCCCGATATAATGAGGATGATCACCCAATTCCCAATAACTTACTCCCACTCATTATCTGTAAGACCATACAGATGTGAGAATCATACCTAGTAAATACATACTCTGGAGCAAGTGTCTAACTGGGAAATCAGTTTTCCTTTAACAGTACACAGTGAAACTGAAACATTGAAATGTTTCGATGGGGTATCCCGGTATTCCTAGTAATGCCTCTTCCAGATTCACGACTGTAACCGCATAGTTCTTTGCAACCTCTCCAAATCCCTTTATATGTCTTTAGTCATTACCTTATGCACACCCCTTTAGGCCAAATGGTTTTCTTCCTTCCCTACCGTTCGGCACTAGCCTATGGTTTTCTTCCTTCCCTACCGTTCGGCACTAGCCTATGGTTTGGAAGAAGACTATCCAATAAGCATAATGGGTGTACTGTCCTAATCCCAGGAGCACTCGCAATGCGAGAGAAGGTGAAGATAAAAGACAACCGAATAAAGCTTATTCCTATTTCTCCTGAACCAGAATCCATCCCCGAACTGGAACAAGTTCCTTTCGAGTTCGTATATAACCATACGATGGAGTATCCAATAAACTGTGGATCTTCGTAGTGATACGGAGTGTCCTGGAGAAATACAAAAGTGATTTTAGGATTGGCGAAGAAATACTTGGTTTGGTCGTGAATAACAGTCGCAATTTACTTTGCCCTCTTACTAATCCCTTGCTTTGTCTTAACTTAATACCTTCTGTACACCATCGTTAGGCTAATTGGTTTTCTTCATTCCCCAACGTTCGGCACCAGCCTAAGGTTTGGAAGAAGACTATCCAATTTGCATAATAGGTGTACTACTCCTAAACCAAGGAGTACTCGCAACCTGAGAGAAGGTAAAAGGAAAAGACAAATGAATAGTCCTATCCGTTTCCTCCAGAACCTGAAACCATCCTCGAATAAGTTCTTTCGAGTTCGTATCTAACCATACAATGGTTTTGTCCAATCGAAGTGGACGTTCGTAGTAATACGGGGTGTCCTGGAGAAAAGGGTAAAAGTAGGAGTGGCAATGAGGTTTGCAACTCTGACAATCCAAAAGCCAGTGTTTAAGAAGGTTCGGTTAATTTTGGTCTCTGAGTCATAGTCTTAGGGTCGGGTCAATGGTCGCTGCCAAAGAGAGAGAGAAAAGAAACACTCAGCGTGCACTCTAACCTAGATCAGAATGGTTACCGATTTATCTAATCTGGAAACCTCCCACTGTCATCTCAAATTCTTCTCCAAACCCAAAAGAAGAATTAGTCGGGATCACCCGAGGAGTAAACCAACTCATCAGTGGGAATCGGGATCCAACTATCATCGCAAGATAACGTGACGGAATCCGCTCACGCTATCACACTCCAGAAGGTATGCGCATATCTGGCAAGTTTCAGTTCTTTTGAAACTCCCGATGTGATTTTTGCCCCATGCTCTTATGACCTTGATGAAGGCCAACAAATCATAAGTCACATGTCAAGTTCTACCCGTCATTGTCCAGGTTAATTTGAACCCACCCGTACAAGCCCTTGACGAAGGCCAACAAGGCTATACGACTGTCCCAAACCGACGCATCTATCTATGTAGCAGAAAGGTAACAAGCAGCTACCATACACTATGCCTTGACGAAGGCTAACAAACATAGCATGAATACTACGTGCTACCCGCCTGAAACGACGGAGGGCTACGAATGGTTTCTGGCGAAAACCTTTAACGTAAAGAACTTGATATCGTTGAAGGAACGGATAGCTTTTATAAAAATATAGTAACGAAAACCGTTGCTAAAGAGGTCACTCCCGGTGAAGGGATCTCGGCTCTTTCCCCGTAGAATGAGGTGCAGGATATTCCAACTGAATACCACGATGCAAAGCAAAAGTAATCGGCTATAGTGAAGTTATTGCTATGACGCAAACTTTTTGTCCAAGGGGTCACGCCCGGTGAAGGGATCTCGGCCCTTGCCTCGTCGACTGAGGAGCAGGATATTCTAACTGAATACCACGATGCAAAACAAAAGAGAACGTCCTTGCAATAACAGCTTTTTGAAAAGTGTTCCAACAACATCAGATTAGGTTTGTTTTTAACTTGCATTGATCCGAATCAACGCAGTCCCATCAATTGATCACACCAAAAAGAATGAAAATATACTGATGTACGTATATGCCATCCGCATTCACCACTGGGTCCCGTCATTACCCGTTAGGTTAGCTAACTAACGACAGAGCGGGGACTGGACTAGCGCGGATGCAAAACATATACAACATCTACTAGTATATATATCAATATATAATATTTCGCTCAAGGCGTGATAAAATCCAACATCACAGAAATGTACAGCATCACAGAACAATACAGATATCTGGGATCCCCAGGTTTCACAGAGCCACTACTGAAACCCGACGTTCCCCTGGTCGTGTGGATAGCCTGTGCAATGAAATCCTAGACCCATACGGGCGCGGCAAGTTACCTGCCAAAACCTGAAGCGAGGCAGCCCCCTTCAGCAACGTGAATGGACCACCCAGCACTTCACGGAATCCGGTAACTCGGGCACCCCTCCTGGGTCAACCTGTACCCCCTACGAGTGCGGCGAATAGCCCGCCAATTCTAGAGTGAAGCCCCCTCCGTCTCAATGCCATGAGATGCGGGCTCGTTGCCCTCTAGAATCCGGCTATCCGTGCACCCCTCCTTGGGGTAATCCTAGTACAGAAAGTAAAATATACATACAACGGGTACATCGACCGCAACCTGGTCGTGCCCCAAAATAATAATACAAACATGCAGTGACAGCAGTCCACATGTCGGACGCTCACCCCGCAATATCAAATGTACATAATACAACAAAACTGTACTACCACTGCAACCAGGCTATCCCCCACGACCGATCCGCAACATCACAGCAATACACAGAACATCAACGTGAAAGTCACGTTCGCAAATCCGTCTAACCGGGCTATAGCAGTTAGATAGGATTTACCGATCAAGTAACATTCACGATCGCAGATATAATATAAATACTGTGAACTAATGTGTTTAAAATATCCGATCGATCAAATTTTACCAAGTGGGCCCCCAAGTACTACTGTAGCACATCAAGAAATCTGGGCCCAAAAAATAACATTCCAGAAAACCTATTTTCCACTCAGGAGCATTCTGTAGAATTTTGGGTGACTGAACAGTTCAAGTCGCGGCGGAACCGTGGCCCAAGCATGGGTTTGGCCGCGGTTCCACGGTGGTTTGGACTATTCACGAGCCCAAATTTTCACAGAACTCTTAGAATGTCCTACACATCATTCTGAGACAACCTGAAAAAATTTTGGACTTCAAAAAATTTCGACAGAAACTGATGTGAAGAAAAATACGGTTTTTGCAAAATTGTTCGATCGAAAATGTAAAACACATTAGACAAAGCTAGACTATGTTAATGGCGAGGCTCTGATACCACTGTAAGTGCACGGCGGCACCCCGGCCTCCATCCCGAGGCCAAATGTGGAAGCGATGGTTAACTTTAAATTTTCTTGAACCGGCACCACCGCGCACTAAAACCCGGATCGAACCATTAACTAGTCCTAGCTAACTACAAGATGGGGAAGAGAGATATACCGACTGATCCGTGTCCTCCGGTCTTCTCGTCGTCGTCCCGATCTCCCGCGGAAGCTCCGGTCTCCACCTCGTCGCCGGAAGGGCACCACGTCGCCGGCTTCTTTTACGGGCTCCCACCTCTATACCGAGGCAACTCGGGCACGAAGTTGGCGAGCCGACGTGCCCAAGGTTTGCTGTAGAATATAGTGTAGAAACATGTCTCATTTGGGGTTATGGAGTTTCCTTTGGTGGAGGAATGATACTTGGAGTTATGGAGATTGATCTTGTGGGATTTTTGCAAAGCCAAATGAACAAAACCCCACACCAAATGAATTGGGCAGCCCCTCCCCAATTGGCCGGCCTTGCAAATTGTGGTGGAGAGAATGGAGTGAGTGTAATAATCCTAAGAGATAAGCCATAAGAATAATGCAAGAGAATGGTGATAATCAACAATGATCACAAAACCAACCTCACACTCCAACACAACCATCATCACAAGCATGATGACTTCAAAAGGTCAAGCCATCATGAACAAAGAAAGTCAAGTGATGGTGCATCATCATGATCCAACAAAATGCAAAGAACACCCTCCACAAATACTTATTTGCACAAATGCAAATAAGCCCTCCTCCACCAATCTTCGGCCATTGAAAGATACAAATGAAATATGGCCGAAACGGAAAGCAAATCAGCAACTCCAGAAAACTGGTCCCGTAATAAATTACAGGAAAAACCCCGCTACTGTGCATACATACCTGCATCTGTATTCCGACCGAAATACAAATGCAAAGAGACAAAATCTACACTGTACTATACTAGGATCTGGCTTAAACCAAACCCGGCTAGTAATATCCGTTCGATCCTGATCCGTGCAATACCGCACGTATCTGATCGAACCCTGCCATATCTCCATACGGCCTCTACAGCGTTTCGCCCGAAAACTTGAGCAACTAAATGTGGAGGACTCTAAAGACTCGTCAACACCTTGGTTGTGGATTTAACCACTAGCACGTCAGAGGTATAAGCCAATACGTGACAGGCCACCAGCTATTGACCAAAAGGGACGTCGATGAGCGAACTCATCCTGACACCCTACTGAGCCTGTCAGTGACAATATCCGTACAGTCCGGTCCGTTCGTCTATGAGCATCGCATGGTGGGCCTAGGGGGTTTGTAAAAGTCAGACCCCAAAAGCGGTACAAGTCGTGTCGGAGTGTAGCCCAGAACACCCTGAGATACTACTGGAATACCTGCCAGTAAATCTCCAGCCTCGGCCGAGGGCTTCATGTAATGGCACTCCTAGACACAGCGCGACCTCACCCCCAATACCGGGAGAGACGAACCCCTGAAGATCCGCTCACTGCCTCCATGTGGCTCGGGACTGTACCCAACTAAAACCTGTTTGCACGTCTCCTTTGAGCGTGGTTGGATAGTAATCAAAGTACAGTGGGAACTCACACGAGACAAATGATGATCCCCAGGTCGATGAACTAACCTGTACACTTGTCACCAGGGAACTGCTATCTGACGTCAGGTATAAGACCAACTAGCATGTTCTCGGCGAGTCCTGTCCGGTGTACTCATAACCCAATGAGCACCTGTATACATCTTAGGTGAACCAACTAACACCAGTGGCTTGTGAGACCGGCCACCGCCCCTCGTCGGGGTCTCGACTGTATACACTAGTCTACTCTGGAGTATCTATGCCCTGTCTCGAAACTCCCACGACTAGGGACCTTTTAAGGATGTGCTTATAGACTACCAGCTCCCACTTATATGATCGCCCTCATACTGCTGGTGGTGAAGCAATAATCCTGGGGGCTCTATCAACGTGTAATAGCGACATGTCAGGTCACCTAAAGCAGTACACGATGATAAAGATAAACCAGATAGCATACTATCATCTCGAGTAAGACTGTCCTACTGGGATAGGTCCTCCCTCAATCATTGCAATCACGTGCCTGTGATCCAATAATTGACTCTGAGGGCACTATCTCGAACAAAAACAGTAGGAGCCATCCTGATTAGATAAAATATATAACCAATCTAATCTTGCAAGGGCACACGCGAAGTGTTTTCTTCTCTTTCTCTCTCCAGGTAGCGACCATATCACGCCTTAATCAAGATAATAATATGGATGTATTGACCGAACCCGCTTGTTATACTGAGTTGGGGAACGTTGGTCCCACTCTAACTTATAATTATTATAAGACAGAGCATGAAATAAGGGAATACCAGAATTCCTATGCCGCCCAAACGAAGAAAGTGCATATGATGCATCTCCTTCGGGTGTGTTCATTACAAAGAACTGTTTCTCAGTATCCTATGCATCCTGGGTATATGATACCGGATCAGGATCCCAGATATGTAATCTTTTACATAGGGCTACAAAAAGGTAGAAAACTGAGAACGGGTGATAAGTTTCATGAGACAGAAAATGGGGCAAGTGTTGCAGCCAAGTCTGTTGGTCACTGTCACCCTGTATTACAAATACATTGATTCTGAACAAACGCTATTAGATACCGAACCTGATATACAAAATCATGTCAGTCTCTTTATTTATTAAAGAAAGGATAAAATTTTGTATTGATGGATAATGTTTTGAACATTTCCTATATCAAAAGTTGATCGGTTCAGGCACGTTATCTAAAAGCATTGACGTTCTAAATCAAACTACAGTTCCTAGTAGACAGAATACACACAAGAGGAAGAGTTCAGAAATGAACGAATCCTTCTTGAGGCATTGTAGACTAGGTCATATAAATGCGACCCGACTGGCTGAAGTTACATTTAGATGTATATTTAAATTAATTTGACTTTACAACTAATGAAACTTGCCAGTCATGTTACAAAGATTAGAAGACCGTAGCTCTGTTTGTTGGAAACAGAGAAAGAGTTAATGAACTCTTGGGACTGATACATGATGATGTATGTAAGGTCCCCTGTCTACACATGCCAGGACTGGTTCTTTATACTTCATTACGTTCTCTCAAAATCTCTCAAGATTCAGACATATGTTCCTGTTGAAACACAAGTCCGAACCTTTTGAGATATTCACAGAATATAAGCTAGAAGTAGAGAACCAATACGGGTATAAGTATTATATCCTATGATAAGATCAGGGAGGAGAATACTTGTGCATGGCATTCCTGGAGTATTCTAAAAGAAAATGAGATTCTCTCTCAGTATTACTCCTCTGAATACACCACAGCACAACGGTGTATCAGGGCGGAGCAATCGCACAATATTAGATATGGTGTGCTCTATGATGAGTATTACTGAGTTACCTATTTCCTTTTTGGGGTTGTGCACTTGAGAAGCTGCATACCTATTGAATTAGGTTCGAATCAAATCAGTGCCTACCACTCCATATGAGATATGGTATAGGAAGAGCCTATCTTTTAAGTTAGTTAAGATTTGGGATTGTCCGGCCTATGTCAAAAGCAAAATCCGGACAAGATCAAAGCAAGGTCAGTTCTGTAGAATTGGAAAGGTTCCAGCTATACAAAACTGCAGCTGATGATTTGAAAGAACCAAAGGATTCAATAGTCCCCGACGAACCTCAGCTTCTCCGCCGAACTAGCAGGGTTCCTCATCCGCTTGAGAGATACTTCGGTTTCTCGATGACAGTGGGAGCGAGGAATGCATAATGAGATGATGACCCAACTAGTTTCGAGCAGGACATCGAGAGTAGGGACTCTGTAAGAATGGCTGGATGCTTAGCGATCTGAGATGGAATCCATGTACACCAGCAAAGTATGGACTTTAGCTGCTATATCTGAAGGGTTAAATCCGCATCAGGAGCAAGTATCTTGAGTAGATTACTTGTTGTAGATGGAAAAGTTGAGACTTTCAAAGCTAGACTTGTTAAAGGTTTTCGTCATCAACCAGGCGTGGATAACGATGAAACCTTTTTCCAGTGGCTATGCTTAAGTCCATCCAGATCCTACTTACCACGGCTACTTTCCATGACTGCGATATCTGATGGTTGGGTGCCATGACTACTTTTCTAAATAATGATTTAGAAGAGAATGTCTATAAGAACACAGCCAGAGGGCTTCGTAATCTGTGGGAGCAGCGGAAACGTGTGCAAGTTGCTTTACAGAATAAAGCAGGCATTGCGGAGTTGGAACATCTGTTTTGATGTGTTAGTCAAAGTGTTTAACTTCATCAAAATAGTAGATGAACCTTGTATGTACAAAAAGGTAGTATGGAGTATGGTGATGATCCTCGTAGAGTACGTGGATGACATACTCTTGATAAGAAAAGAGTTTCCTATGCTACGCACGGTCAATCTCCTCTTATCACATGGATTCTCCATATAGGATCAAAGTGATACCTCCTAAATCCTGAGTTTTGGATCTATGAGATAGATCTAAATGGATGTTAGGATTCTCACTAGTTGTAGTGAGATGGTATCAATCGATCCTGGGGAGAATCACAGGAAAGGTTCCAGGGTGATAAGGATGCCTGAATGTCAGTCGCAGGCATTGTTTTTACCCTCAGTGGAGGGACGGTATGTTGGAAGAATTCCAAGCTAAATACCGTGACAAACTAGACGATAAAGGCTGGTAACATCGCTATTAAAGATACTACCAAAGAGGCAGTTTGGGTGTATATTGGTTCATGAGATGAACTAGGTTCATATCATTGTATGGCAATGAAAGTGTGGCTTTGGCCTAGGAACCCTGGTACCATCAGTGACCCAGACATATTCTGAGGCAGCATCACCAGATCGTGGAGATAGATGATCTCCTAGGTGATCTAGGTTAGGAGAGTAGACTCAGAGGACAACACGGCGGATCCACTCACAAAGGCTTTTTCCCAGAGAGAGACATATATGGGATGGTTGAGTATGTGATACTGCAACCACTGCTACAGATGGCCCTAGTGCAAGTGGGAGATTGTTAGTTATATGTATGCCCTAGAGGCCATTACTGTACATTGGATGTATATTGTAGTGGATGCTGTGACATATATAGGTAGGACTTTCTTGCTCGACATGATAGTACGCTATCTGGTTGCTCTTTATCTTAACATGTATACTTTCTGTCTCTCTGTTACATGTTGATAAAGCCCTTAGGATGTGTACTCGACTTCCAGGACTATGATGTAGATCATACTAGTGGGGCCTGGGTAGTCCATGAGTACATCCTTCAATGTTCCTAGTCGTGGGAATATCGAGACGGGGCATCGATATTCCAGAGTAGACTAGCGTATATCTTCTCGACCCATGTGATGGGCGATGGATGATCCCATATCCATTGGTGTTTGACATCAGAGATGGTATGCGGGTGCTCAGTGGAGACTGGGTACAGTGAACGGACTCGCCGAGAACTCCCAGATGGTATTATACCTCACGTCAGATGGCAGTTCTCTGGTGACACTGGTACAGCTTAGTCTGTTGACCCGAGATCGTCATTGAGTCTTGTGTGTCTCCCACTGTGCTTTGATTTCCACCCTAGCACGGCTCTACTGAGGCGTGCAAACAGGTGGTTTTTGGGTACAGTCCCGATTCACATGGTGGAAATGAGCGATTGGAGGGGATTCGCCTCTCCCGGTATTGGGGGTGGATGTTGCGCTATGCACGACTGGCCATAACAGGAAATCCCTGGCCAGGGTTGCAGTGATATACTGGTAAAAGTTATCAGTAGTTTCACGAATTGTATGGACCTCACGTCAGCATGACTTATCAGGCTATTGGGGTCTGACATTTACCACCCCTAGGCGAGATATGCGACATATCAGACGAACAGACCGGACTGTACGGTAAGTGTTACTGGTTGGATTCACAGGAGTATGAGCGGGCTTGCTCGTCCATCTTCTGATCGCTCAATACCCGGGTGGCCGTTACGTTTAGCAGACCGCTTGCGGCTTGTGGGTGTTTGATATGATCATCACCTGCTGCCGGCGTATTGACGAGTCTTTAGAATCCTACACAGAGGTTTCCTGGCTCTAGCGAAACGAAATAGGAGCGCATATGAGATACGTGCGGGACCGAGAATAAAGCGTGTATGTGATACCGTATTCTATTCTCGCGATGAATGTATCGATTGGTTGTATGCGATATGTAGGGTTCCTAGGCACACCCATGAGGTTCAACAAGTGATCAAACATGGCCAATTCAAATTTTTTCATGTCCCTACAAACCCTAATACGGATCGTTAACTAGATGTATAGGCGATGCAATGCAAGTTAACAACTTTAACTAAAAGGGAAGTGACTACAACCTTTGTAGATCCGGTTCTCCACCTTCATAGCTCCGCTTTGACGTCCCTCCGCTGCGATCATCGGATCCCGGACTCTAGCGTCGGCTTCATCGGAGAAATGGGCGGGCTAGGTCGTCGACTTCAATGCCGAAGATGATCTACGTCGAGGCAACTCAAGATCAAGCTCCAACTTCAACAAGTCATGAAACTTGTGAAGAAAACATCCTATACTACTTGGCAAGTGATAGAGGATGAAGAAATAGGAAGTGGGTTCACTTTAGAATTGGATTTCTCACTCTTTTTCTCATGTTGCCATTGATGGTAGCAAGCTTTTCTTCATTGTTGAAGAAGAAGAAGAAGAAGAAGAAAGGAATTATGATAAGTATAAAAAAGAATTATCTTATCATATAGCAACCATAGTTAGGTGTAGAGAATTGACTAAGGTTAGTTTTAATGGTTAGGTTAAGGCTAAGAAACAAAATGGTGAAAGCTTCATGAAGTTTCATGAAAGAAACAAAAAACTAGCCACCATTTTATTCTTGCCAAAAAAATGAATAAAGAGAATAAATAAGTGAATAAGTAAAATGAAAACCCTAACCATCAACATAACCATGGTTTAATTCTTTACACAAACCCAAGCATTCATGTATCATCAAACATGATACAATCAAGTGCACAAAAATATATCACATATACAATGTGCACATCAAATGAGAAAATCCTTTTTAAGTGAACCAATACTAGTTAATGCAAAGTAATATATCAAATATATATAATTATACATTAAATCATTAAATCAACACTTGATTCAATGATCCGGTCATGACTTATATAACCGACTAGTATCCAATGTATCGACTTATCGAATCAATCCTTGATTCGATACCTAGGTTATATCGCATACAACCATTCGATACATTCATAGTGAGAATAGAATACGGTATCACATACACGCAATATTCTCGGTCCCGCACATATCTCATATGCGCTTCTATTTCGTTTCGCTTGAGCCAGGAAACATCTGTGTAGGACTCTAAAGACTCGTCAATACGCCGGCAGCAGGTGATGATCATATCAAACACCCACAAGCCGCAAGCGGTCTGCTAAACGTAACGGCCACCCGGGTATTGAACGATCAGAAGATCGACGAGCAAGCCCGCTCACACTCCTGTGAATCCAACCAGTAACACTTACCGTACAGTCCGGTCTGTTCGTCTGATATGTCGCATATCTCTCCTAGGGGTGGTAAACGTCAGACCCCAATAGCTCGATATGTCATGCCGATGTGAGGTCCATAACATTCGTGAAACTACTGATAACTCTTACCAGTATATCACAGCAACCCTGGCCAGGGATTTCCTGTTATGGCCAGTCGAGCATAGCGCAACATCAACCCCCAATACCGGGAGAGACGAATCCCCTCCTATCGCTCATTGCCTCCATGTGAATCGGGACTGTACCCAAAAACCACCTATTTGCACGACTTAGTAGAGCCGTGGTAGGGTGGAAATCAAAGCACAGTGGGAGTCACACAAGACTCTATGACGATCTCGGGTCCACAGACTAAGATGTACCTGTGTTACCAGAGAACCGCCATCTGACTTGAGGTATAATACCATCTCGGAGTTCTCGGCGAGTCCGTTCAGTGTATCCAGTCTCCACTGAGCACCCGCATACCATCTTTGATGTCAAACACCAATGGATATGATATCATCCATCGCCCATCACATGGGTCGAGAAGATATACGCTAGTCTACTCTGGAATATCGATGCCCCGTCTCGATATTCCCACGACTAGGAACATTGAAGGATGTAGTCATGGACCACCCAGGCCCCACTAGTATGATCTACATCATAGTCCTGGAAGTCGAGTGCACATCCTAAGGGCTTTATCAACATTTAATCAGAGAGACAGAAAGTATACATGTTAAGATAAAGAGCAACCAGATAGCGTACTATCATGTCGAGCAAGAAAGTCCTACTTATATATGTCCCAGCATCCAGTACAATATACATCCAATGTACAGTAATGGCTTCTAGGGCATAGATATAACTAACACGATATAACCTAGTTATCGAATCGAGGATTGATTCGATAAGCCGATACATTGGATATTAGTCGGTCATATGCGATATGACCGGATTGTTAAATCAAGTGTTGATTTAATGATTTAATGTATAATTATATATTTGATATATTACTTTGCATTAACTAATATTTGTTCACTTTAAAATGGATTTTCTCACTTGAAATACACAAGTTGTTTATGTGATATACTTTTGTGCACTAGTTTGTATCATGTTTGATGATACATGCAAACTTAGGTTTGTGTAAAGAATTAAACCGTAGTTTTTATAATGGTTAGGGTTTTGATTTACTTATCTATTCATTTACTTATTTATTCTTTTTTTTGAAAGATAAAGAGAAATGGTGGCTTGATTTGTTTTCTAGTTGAAGCTTCATGAAGCTTTGAATAAGTCCACAATTTTTGTTTCATACTTAACCTTAACCATTCAGCCTAACCATAGTTAATTCTCTACACCTAACTATGGTTGCTATATGATAAGATAATTGTTTTTATTCTTATAATAATTCTTTTCTTCTTCTTCTTCTTCAACAATGAAGAAAAGCTTGCTACCATCAATGGCAACATGAGAAAAGAGTGAGAAATCCAATTCTAAAGTGAACCCACTTCCTATTTCTTCATCCTCTACCACTTGCCAAGTAGTATAGGGTGGTTTCTTCACAAGTTTCATGACTTGGTGAAGTTGGAGCTTGATCTTGAGTTGCCTCGACGTAGACCATCTTCGGCATCAAAGTCGACGACCTAGCCCGCCCATTTCTCCGATGAAGCCGACGCTAGAGTCCGGGATCCGATGATTGCAGCGGAGGGACGTCAATGCGGAGCTATGGAGGTGGAGAACCGGATTTACAAATGTTATAGTCACTTCCCTTTTAGATAAACTTGTTAACTTGCCTTGCATCGCCTATACATCTAGTTAACGATCCGTATTAGGGTTTGTAGGCACATGAAAAAATTTGAATTGGCCATGTTTGATCACTTGTAGAACCTCATGGGTGTGCCTAGGAACCCTACAAAAGATGATTAGTCTTATTGATGAACTCGTAATCCTAGGGTTCATGTTAGAAAATGAGTTATATATTGACTTAGTTCTACAGTCCCTTCCTTCCGCATATGCTCAGTTTGTATTAAATTACAATATGCACGCTAAGGAAGCTGATATTCCAAAGCTTCTCAATATGTTGAGATTAGCTGAATGCACCTTAAAGAAAGAAAAAAAGCACCCAATCTAGTTGTTGGGAATTCTTCTTCTTCCAGGTCCAAGGCTAAAGCCAAAAGAAAGAAGAAGAAGAACCCTACCAAACTGAAAGGTGGTGTCAAAAAGGCGAAAGTCAAGGACAAAGCTGGGGTTGTGTAATCGGTGAAAGGAGAGTGTTTTCATTGTCATAAGCAAGGGCATTGGAAGAGAAATTGCCGGGCTTATATATCTTCACTTAAGGACAAGAAGCATGGCAATGTATCAACTTCAGGTGTGTTTGTAACAGAAAACCATTTTTCTATTAACTCTGCTTCCTGGGTATTGGATACCGGGTCGGGATTTCATATCTCTAACTCTTTGCATACGTTGAGAAGTAGAAGGTATTTGAAGAAAGGAGATATGACTCTCAGATTTGGAAATGGTGCAAACGTTGACACCATAGCTGTTGGGTATCATCATCTTGGATTACCAAGTGACAACTTTTTGATTTTGAAGAACTGTTATTTTGTACCAACAATGATGTGTAATATTATATCAGTTGCTTACTAGATAAAGAAGGATGTAGTTTCACATTAGAAAGCAATATTATGAACATTCACCTTAATCAAATGTTGATTGAAACTGGTACACTTAATAACGAAATATATACTCTCAATCAACACACAGTTTTCAACATTCAAAATACCAACAAAAGAAAGGCATCAGATATAAATAAAACTTTTTTATGGCATTGTAGACTTGGTCATATAAATACAACAAGACTGAATAAGTTACATAAAGTTGGGTATTTAGACACATTTGAATATCAATCTTATGAAACTTGTCAATCCTGTCTGAAAGAGATGATGACCAAAACTCTGTTTACTGGATATGGAGAAAGAGCCACCGAGCTCTTGGGCCTCATACATAGTGATGTATGTGGACCGATATGTATACATGCAAGAAGCAGAGATTCCTACTTCATAACTTCTACTGATGACTTCTCAAGGTATGGATATGTGTTCTTGTTGAAACATAAGTCCGATGCTTTTGAAAAATTCAAAGTATATAAATGTGAAGTAGAGAAACAAACATGAACAAGTATAAGAATGCTTCGATCGGATCGAGGCGGTGAATACTTGAGTACTGAATTTCTTGAGTTCTTAAAAGATACTGGAATTCTCTCTCAGCTTACTCCTCCGTATACACCACAATACAACGATGTATCTGAGTGGAGAAATCACATCCTGTTGGATATGGTGCACTCTATGATGAGTATCGCTGAGTTACCACTTTCCTTTTGGAGTTATGCACTGGAAACGGTAACATACCTATTGAATAGGGCTCCAACCAAATCTGTGCCTACCACTCCATTTGAGATATGGGAGGGGAAGAGACCATACCTAAACTTCATGAAGATATGGGGTTGTTCGGCCTATGTTAAAAGACAAAATTCACATAAACTCGAGGCACGATCAGTATTGTATAAATTTGTGGGATATCCAAAACATTCTATGGGATATCTGTTCTACCACACCTAGGAAGAGAAGGTTTTTGTTTCTCATCACGCCACCTTTTTGGAAAGAGAATTTCGTGCAAAAAAAATTAGTGGGAGTGCGGTAGAATTGGAAGAAATCCCAGGACCACAAACAGTTACTCAAGATTTGACAGAACCATTGATTCAAGAACAAACCAACGAACCTCAGCAACTCCGTAGATCTAATAGGCAATCTCATCCGGCTGAGAGATACTACGGTTTTTTCAAAGACGGGAATTGAGAGGATTGCATCATCAATGATGACGAGCCTACTAGTTTTCAGCAAGCTATCATAAATAAGGACTCGGTGAAGTGGCTGGATGCTATGAGATCCGAAATGGAATCCATGCACACCAATAAAGTTTGGACTTTTGACGTTGCACCTCCGGGGGTAAAACCCGTTGGATGCAAGTGGATCTTTAAAAAAATGATTGGTGTTGATGGACAGGTAGAAACCTATAAAGTTAAACTTGTTGCAAAAGGTTTTCGCCAAAGACCTGGTGTAGACTATGATGAAACCTTTTCTCCAGTGGCTATGCTTAAATCCATCTGAAGCCTACTTGCTGTTGCTTCCTTCCATGACTTTGATATCTTGAAGATGGACGTAAAAACCGCTTTTCTTAATGGTGATTTAGAAGAATGTGTTTATATAGATCAGCCAGAAGGTTTCATTGACAGTGGGAGCAACAGAAAGACATGCAAGTTGCTTAAATCCATTTATGGATTGAAGAAAATATCGCGGAGTTGGAACATATGGTTCGATAATTGAATCAAAAAGTTTGATTTTATCAAGAATGTGGACCAACTTTTGTATTTACAAGAAAATTATAGGGAGAGCAGATGTTTTCCTCCTATAGTACATGGATGACATTCTCCTAATGGGAAATGACATTCCCATGCTACAATCAGTCAAACTTTTTCTGTCACAAAAATTCTCCATGAAAGACCTGGGTGACGTCTCCTACATACTAGGGATTAATATCGATAGGGATAGATCTAAACGACTATTGGGATTTTCCCAATCTAGGTATATTGACACCATACTAAAAAGGTTTAGTATGGAAGATTCCAAGCACGGAAATGTGCCCGCTTGTCCTAGAATCACCCTCTCAAAAGAGATGTCCCATAAGTCTGATGAAGAAAGGGATCGCATGAGCATTATACCCTATGTTTCTGCAGTCGGGTCTATAATGTATGTGATGTTACCAGATCAGATGTAGCTTATGTATTTAGTGTAGTAAGCCGGTATCGATCAAACCTATTGGAGAAGCATTGGACAGCAGTGAAAAACAAACTTAGGTACATGAGAAGAACTAAAGATATGTTCTTGGTGTATGGTAACAATAACCTCCAAATGGAGGCATTTACCGACTCTAGCTTCCAAAGTGACAAATATGACAGCAAATCCAACTCAGGTTATGTATTTACACTCAATGGAGGGACGGTATGTTGGAAGAGTTCCAAACTGGATACCGTTGCAGACTCAACGATGGAGGCTGAGTACATTGTTGCCAATGATGCTGGCAAAGAAGCAATATGGATGCGTAAGCTCATTACGGAGCTTGAGGTGGTTCTAACCATTGCTGATCTAATTCCTTTATATTGTGATAATAATGGAGCAGTAGCACTACCAAAGGAACCGCGGTCCCATCAGAATTCCAGACACATCTTAAGGCAATATCATCTGATTAGGGGGACCATTGATCACAAAGAGATTGAGATACGAAGAGTAGATACAAAAGAGAACCCAGCGGATCCATTCACGAAGGCTATTCCCTAAGTACAATTTGAGTGACTTTTTTAGTTGTTGGGTATGAGATACGCCAATAACTGGCCCTAGTGCAAGTGGGAGATTGTTGGATATATATGCCCTAGAGGCCATTATTGTACATTATATTAGACATCATGGACGTATGTTTGCGTAGAGTAATCTTGCTCAAAATGATAGTGTACTATCTGGTTTTGACTTTAACTTAACGTGTATACATTTGTATTTGCTCTTAGTTATACATGTTGATAGAGCCCTCAGGGTCTTTGCTTAACTACCAAGACTATGATGTCGATCATACAAGTAGGCCCTAGGTAGTCGATAAGCACATCCTTAAAAGTTCCTATTCGTATGGGTATCGAGACAGGGCATCAATATTCCAAATTAGACTAGTGTTTACGTTTCTCGACCTAGTATAAGGCGATGGTTGATCCGACAATCATTGGTGTTTGACACCAAAGATTCTATGCAGGTGCTCATTAGAGACTGAGTACATCAAACGGACGCGCTGAGAACTCTTAGATGGTACTATACCTATCGACAGATAGCAGTTTTCAGGTGATATATGTAGAGTTTAGTCTATAGACCTGAGATCGTTATAGTGTCTCATATGGTCCCTACTGTACTCAGATTACTACCCTACCACAGCTTTAAAGGGCTGTGCAAATAGGTAGTGATTAGGTACAGTCCGGGATCATATGGAGAAAATGAGCGATCGGAAGGGATTCGTCTCTCCCGATATGAGGAGTTAATGTTGCACTATGTAAGACTAGCTATAACTATAAGTCCCTGGCCAGGGCAAGCGAGATTTACTGATAAGCGTTGTCATTAGTTTCTCATATGGTTATGAGCTTAATGCTTGCATGATTCATCGGGTTAGTGGGAGTCTGACGGATACCACCTCCCAGACCCGATATTCGACATTCCCAGACGAAGTGACCAGACGGTATGGTAAGTGTCATCGAGAGGCTCTATAGGCTCTATATGGCTACGTGCAAGTTTTCTTGTCGACCTTTCATTCGTTCAATACCTGGGTGGCCGTTAATTATACCTTGTACCGCTGACATGCTTGTAAGTTAAGGACGTGATCCAACAACTTAACGCCAGCGTGTTGACGGGTCTTTAGATTCCCACACAGCTGTTTTGTCCAGTCGAGCGAAATAATGTAATGCGTGCATGGAATGCGTGCAGGAACCGGTTAGACATTCGTCTTTAGCCGGACGGGTTATGATACTAGCCGATTTATTGAGATAAACCGGGTCATTGTATTAATTGTTAATTCAATGGAAAGTTTAATTATATGTTCTTTTGTAATAATACATGTAATTAACCTAATATCATAAATTACTCTCTCTTTCTCTTTATTTTATAGTTCCATGTGATGTGAACACTTTCTTTTTTATCATGGCTAATATCTTTTTAACAATGATAAATACTTTTTCTTTTATCTTTTTTCTTTTCTCATTTATGCTTGCCCAAGGGTGATGTGTAACCATTTCACACACCCTAAGACATGTGTTAGCATGATAGAAGAAAGGTTGCATAGCTTAGGTCATGAGAGCATGGTGAGTGTGACCATAACCTAACTCTCACTCTCTCCCATTCATACCTGCAAATTTCGTGAGAAAAGAAAAGGATAGAGAAGAAAAAGAATAGAGAGAAAAGAGTGAAACCTTCACCATCAACAACTACCCATACTTATCTTTGCTACCTAGCAATTAGTAATGAAGAAGGAGTAGCTCGGGTTGCCATTCATTGCCGTGGATCGTCTTCGAGAAAAAGGGCCGACAACGAGACTCGAACTGGTGAACTCTAGGAGACCAAGCTAGGATTTCAAATTAACGGAGCCACCTTACTACACATCTTGGAGCTTGAAAGAAAGAGCATCATAGGCAGTATGATTTTTCTCTCTTAGCTCTTGGTCCTTTTTTGTTTTTCCATGTTGTAGTTTTAGGATGATCACTATGGAAGCATGCCATGCTTGCTAGAAAATTTTGATTTTACTATTCCGCATCGTGATTTTTCCTCTAGCCAAAATGCATGACATACTTACACGTATATGTAGAGATACATATACGAGGTGAAGTATTCCGTATTTATACGAGAATACTTCTAGAAGACGGACATCTCATATTTGATTTTCCTTTTTTGAAAATCAAATAAGGAAATGAGGTGGAAAATGGTTTTAATGAAGCATGGTTTGGAGGGATGGCTTGGATTGTGATGTGTATTTATTGTGCGCTATTACTTCATGGCTGCAATTTGAAGTAGCCATTCTCTTTTTCATTTTGTAACACTTGATCATTTTTCATCAAGTAAGCTTCATGCTTCATTCTCACCTCCTTCACCTTCTTCTTCTTGCTATCCATTTGTGTATAGAATTAAGAGCGAAAATTTAGTGAAGTAATCTTACATCATCGACCATTCGAAGCTAGCAAGTTGGGATCGTCAGTTAGAGCCTCCTTCGGATTCCCTCGGGTGAATCGTCTTCGGCAAGGGTGGTCGATTCTCAAGCGCGATCCCGGCGGCAACGTGCTTTGAGGGGTCTTCCACAATTGGGTGGACATGCGACAAAGGTTGTGTTTTCTAAACCATTGCACTTTTAGTTAGCTAGTTTAGGCTTATTGGACCGTATCTTGGGTTTTATAGGCATTCGGTGTCCGCTAGAATATTTGTTTTCTCTTCCGCCTCGGCCGCGGTTTCCGCTGTGCGGGAACCGAAATACAACATGGTATCAGAGCCACTCCATAAAGTTTAACTAGCTAGTTTGCAACAGTTTAGAGTTTCGATCGACTGATTTTTCCGAATCGCATTTCCATTTCACATGCTTGCTGTTCGAATTTTAACGTTGTTCAAAAAATTGTTCTATTTGCCTTAAAATTATAAGCAGACATTTCTAGAGGCTAGGAGGAAAATTGGGCACTTGATCCCAAATATTGGCCGCGGAATCACCGCCTAACATGCTCTTTGGCCGTGGTTCCATGGTCATATTTAGGACGTTGTGCCCTATTTTTTGGTACTGCTCTAGTATATGGAAATGCGATTTTAGGATATATGGTTTTCGCCCAGATTTGTTTGAGTACTGGTTTGTACATGGGGCCCATGCGGAAAGTTTTAATCGATCGAAATTTTGAGTTCGTGTTTTTCAGTGCATATGTTAGTTTCTACGACCGTGAATTGTTAGTAATATATACCATAGAGGCCATTATTGTATAGTACCGGTTGGTATATTACATTTTGGAAGCTTAGGATATACACGGATATAATAACAGTCTTGCTCTAAATGGTAGTATGCTACCTGGTTTGATTCTATCTTAATATGTGTATATGTTTATTTTAGCATATCGCTAATACATATTGATATAGTGCTTCGGATCGTTTCTTGACTACCAGCGTTGTGATGGCAGTCACACTAGTAGGGGTTGGGTAGTCTATAAGCACATCCTTATAATGGTCCTTAGTCGTAGGATTATCGAGACAGGGCATCGATACTCCAGAGTAGACTGGTGTATACGGTTCTCATCCCAGTTCGGGAGATGGCCTGTCCCACGGCCATTGGTATGTCGTACCGGGGATAGTATGCAGGTGATTATTTGGTTATGGGTTACACTGGACAGACTCGAGGGGGAACTGCTGGTCGGTATTATACCTATCGTCAGTTAGCAGTTCCTAGGTGACATGAGTACAGGTTAGCCCGTTGACTTGACATCATTATTCGTCTCGAGTGAGTTCCCATTGTACTTAGATCACTACCCTACCACAACTCAAATGATTCATGCAAACAGGTAGTGGTTGGGTGCAGTCCTGAAGCATGTGGAGGCAGTAGTGGTTAGATAGGCTTCGTCTCTCCTGGTATTGGGGGTTGATATCGCGTTGTGTTCGAATATCCATTACACAAAGTCCCTGGCCAGGGAAAGCCAGATTTTCTGGTTGGTACACCAGTAGTTTCTCAGGGTGTATTGAGCTTTACACCAACATGACTTATTGCGCTATTAGGGGTCTGACAGTTACCGTCCCCCTAGGCCCGATATGCGATAGTCTTTGACCAACAGACCGGACTGTACGGAGATTGTCACAGGTAGGCTCAGTAGGAGTTCAGATGAGTTTGCTCATCGTTCTTCTTATCGACAGATACCTGGGTAGCCGTTACGTGTAGCTAGTACCGCTAACGGACTTGTGGTTAAACCCACTGCCAGGGTACAATCAAGTCTTTAGACTCCCACACAGAGGGTTTCCCTGCTTCAGGAGAAACGATGTAGAGCCATATGGTTTTACGGCAGGGTTCTGATCATATACGTGCACTAGCTGCACGGATGTTGTTCGGACGGATAATTCTAGTGGGCTTTGGTTTAAGCCAGATTCTAGTATTATATTATTGGATTATTATTATCTCATTAAATTCGTATTTTTCGTATTACGAATACAGGTATGTATATAAAGTGAGGGCATTCTTGTAATTTTACAAGAGATACTTCAAGAAGGGGACACCTCATTATATGGTTTATCTATTTTTGGAAATAGATTAATGAGGTGGAAATTGTTGATAGTTGCAGCATGGTGAAGCATGGCTTGTTTTCACTTGTTTATTCGTTTGGACTCACTATTCAAGCATGGTTGATATTTTCAATTAAAAAATATTGCATGCTTGGTGTGAGATAGTGTAGGAGCCATTCATCACTTGCCTTACACTTGTTTATTTGAAAACTTGCTTTCTATTTCCAATTTTTCTCTCCTTCCGCAAGACCTAAATCCCTCACATGAGTTGTGAACCACTAGTTCTCTTAAGATTAAATACTCAATTAAACTCTATAAATCTTCTAAGCTATCTAGCTTAGTAAACTAGGTACCTTAGTTATCTCGGTATAGAGCTAGGAGTTTGAGGTATAGACTCTCAGGTAGATCATCTTCGATCTGAGGAGGCTGACGATCAAGCACGAACCAGATCTTCGAGGAGCTCAAGAAGAGGAGGAGAAGAAGACCCGAAGGACAAGTAACAAGGAGGTTTAAAAACTACCATATTAGTTTGAACCTCCAAATAGAATAGCTAGTTAAGGTTTATGTAAAGATCCTGGCATTAAAGTCGGTGTTGTAAAGTATGAAAAATCATTTTTTGTAAATTCCGCCTCCGCACAAGTGCGTGGGTTGTGCGACATCGACTTACTGTGGTATAAGAGACAGGTTAAACCTTAACTATATTATTAGCATGCGATTAGAACATCGATCGACGAAATATTGCCAAAAATCAAAATTCAAAACTATGCTTGCTGTTGATTTTCAAAACTGCTTGAAAAATCTTTTTAGTGACCTTAAAAATACATGCAAGCATTTGTATGAACAAGGAAAAATTTTGAGATCGTAATCTCTCAACTAGACCGCGGAACCGCAGCTAAACATGCCATTTGGTAGTAGATCCGCCGCCGAGTTGTGGCCGATTCACTAAAAAAATTTCCTGGTGTTCATGTCTTTGGAATTATGATTTTTGGCATATGTGTTTTCTACCTAGATTTGTTTGTGTAATTTTGAAAAAAAATGCGCACATGTCCATCAAACGTAAGTAAATACATTCGAAACATATAAAATGCGGTTAATCCTGCTGTGAAGGAAGCTATTATTGCGAAAATTGGTGAATACAACCAACTATCATTAAGAATTTCGTCTTTGGACCAAAAACAGGCAAGAGGTGGAATACCACAAAGAGAGAGTGTGCCTAATAAAAAAATAATTCTTGGTTTGTGCATGGGGTAGACACGGATAATGATTATCGATTGAAATTCTAAGTTCTTAGCTAATCTATGATTTTGTGTTTGTATATGTGTTGCTAAATGTCTGCTAATTGCTATATGTCGATTCTTGGGGGTTGCACATATTTCTATCTTGTTGGTTTGTGTATATGAAGTATTGGACCGTCGTGAATGAATAGCCAGGGGGATGTGAGAAGAGTGTTATTTTCTTTCATTCATGTAAATTTGTAAATTGATGTAATATTATTTTTGTGGGGCACATCCGGGTTGAGGTTGTAGCCACCGTTGTATTATTTCATTTACTTTTTCTTGCATCTAGGATAGACCCAAGGTGGGTGCACAAACTACCGGGTTCTTGAAGTACCGAGTGGCCTACTCATTTTATTAAGGGAGGTTGCTTCGATTCGGGAATTTGGCGAGTAGTTTTCCGCACCTGTAGGGGTCTAGGGTGGGGTTTCGCTATTCATCCCGACCGAGGAATTCTTTTTTCGTTCTAGGCTAAAACGAAACACAGAAATCCTAGAATATCCAATATATTCATATGTGATCTGGAATGCCTATTATTGCGTGAGACGAATGGCTATATATATATATATATATATTGTATATAATAAATATTGCTTATGTTTTGCACCCGCGCTAGTACATCCCCCACTTTGTCGTTAATTAAGTAACCTAACGGTGCATGACGGGACCCTTTGGAGAATGCTGATGCATAAGCGTACGCTCTATTTTCATTTCTTTCTGCATTGATAGGATTAAATGATGGGATCGCATTAATATTGATCATTGCAAAGAAAACAAACCAAAGTTAAATCGTTGGAACAATTTCTAAACCACTCGGTTTTCTTTAGAACAACTTTTAAATGCAGAGCCTAAACTACTCTTTTTAAAAGTTATCATGGTTCCTTCGACTATATCAAGTACATTACGTTCACGGTTTCGCCAAAACCAGCTATAGCCCTCCGTCATTTCAGATGGGTATTCAGTAGTATTTAAGCTATGTATTTTGACCTTCGCCAAGGTATAGTGATTGGTAGCGGGTGGATATTCATCTATAGCATAGATAAATGCATTGATTTGGGACAGTCGTACAGCTATTTGGGACTTCATCAAGGGTTTGTACGAATGTGCTCAAATTAACCCGGACAATGATGGGTAGACCATGACTTGCGTCTTATGATATGTTGGCCTTCGTCAAGGTCATAAGAGCTTATGACAAAAATCCACATCGGGAGATTCAAAAGAAAAGGAAACTTGCTAGTGTTGCATACCATCTGGAGTGTGATGATTTTGTTAGGATTCCTTTAATGTTGTCACACAATGATATTTGGATCCCGATCCCACCGTGAGTTATATTACTCCTCGGGAGAGTTTTCACTAAAACAATCAATGCTATAAACTAAGTAGGTGCATAGAACAGTGTTAGCAAGGCAATGCCTCCAAGGAAAAGCGGTTATGTAATTAAGGAACTTTGCGAAAGCATTAGAAAACCTCCCTCAAAGTACCGATACTAGCCTGGCCGAAAGGTTAAGCAAGAATTGTAGGGTAAGATCAATCTTGACTAATTCTTCTTTTACGGTTTGAAGGAGGATTCGAGAAATAGTGAGAGCCATTCTGTTTAGATAAACTAATAACCAATCTTAACTTGCAAAAGCATCATGCTAAGTGTTTTCTTCTCTCTCTTGACAGTAGCGACCAAAATTACTGGGTTTAAGTTACTGCTAGATAAAAACAAATTGACTCGGCAAAACTATAAAGTTTGGCTAAGGAAATGTCTAGATGGCCATTACCTATGACAAGCCGGGTTACCTCCTTACTACCTAAGCGCCCGACATCCGAGGTCCAGATTCCACCGTCGCGGATGATGAAATCCGTAAGACATGGGAAATAGACAGTGCGAGAGCCAAGTGCCTCGTGTTGGCCTCAATGGATAATGAACACTAGAGGCGGCACGAGAAGATGGACTTAGCCTCCATATTCCTCCATACCAAAGATTTATATGGAGCGCAATCTCGTATCGTAAGATATGAGACCTCGAAGAAATTGTTTCAGGCGAGGTTGGCAATCGGGTCATCTGCAGTGGACCACATCCTTAAGATGATAGCTACATTGAAGAGCTCGCAGACCTTGGGACCATATTGGGGAACGAGTTATATACAGACTTTATTCTACAGTCCCTCCCCTCTACCTACGCCCAGTTTATCTTGAATTTCAACATTCAAAGTAAGGAAGTTTCACTTCCAAATCTCGTAACCGATCTTTCACTCCTTTCACCACTACGTTCTTTGGATCAACAATTCCATTCACCTTCTTATCAAAATATTGATCCTACTCTTGTCCAACCATTCAATTCCTACCAGTCCTATCCGACTTTTTCACCTTCCCTAGACATTGGTTCTACACAGCCATTTGGGAGTTTCACGTATCCAAACAACTTTGAATCTTTTACTGAAACCCCGTCACAACCCATGTTTAGTCTGGAACAGTCATTGGAAGACTTTATGGTAGCGTCATGCTAACAGATGAGGGATTTGAATGCGTCCATGGCCGCCCTTATACAACCTAGTGACCCGGTAGCTTGTTTCTAACTAACTCCAAATTTTCCAATGTATGATGAGGCGGTTGTAAAGATTGATAATTTGAGTGAAGAGAGTGTGCTGTGCACCCTTCCAAATTAAACCTACCCATCCCCAATTGAATCCCATAATTCCGGTTTTGAATGTCTATCAAGTGTTCCAAATGATTCACCAGTTGAAAATAAAACGTTTAATGAGTTCTGCGACTTTGTAGTGTTTGATTTACCTGATTGTGAATGGTCCCTATCGAGTGAAACCATCACCAATCCTTTTGACCTCTACACCTCCACTCTAGAACCTGAATTGATTAATAACCATGCTTTTGATGAGGTGTCTGAAAAAATTGATTTTCACTTGATTGAGGATATAGACGCTGGCAATATTTTGGATGATGAACCCACAGATTTGGAGTTTCTCTCTCCAATTCATCATCCCGAGTCATTAACTGTTTTTCCCGAACTTCATATGCGTCTTGATTTTGATGAGAATTGCATGGATAAGCTAAATTTTGAGGAGAGTATTGAGAAAATTATTGAGGATAAAGCAGTTTTACTTGAGGAGTCGGATTTTCAAATTCATTCTATCTCTTTCATTGACTGCGCACACCCTCCTGAATCTTTAACCGATACCCTTCCTCAACCACTTCCCTGCATCCTCGTTCCGACCTTGCAAGAAACCGTTACACTTTCATTTTTTATGTTTGGTTTACCAAGTTCGACGTACCCATGTTTTCTCACGAATCTTGAGAGATTTGCCCTCATTCCTAAGTGGGTTGATAGATTAGCACAATCGCTTTTTACGCATCGGTCATTACAAATTGTGCTAATTTATACACTCCATCTCCACCCTCAAGTTTGTATTCCACTTCTTTCTCCCACTTTCTTTGGTTCTTCTTCTAATCTTCCTTTAATGAGAGCAAGTGTTAATGAATCACAATCCGATATTTTGAGTTCGATAATTCTAGAAAAACAACTTGATTTAGACTCTTTTGAGAATAAGGTAGATGAGCTTTACGAGTCTCCTACCTCCATAACTTTTGAAAAATCAAGTGTGTTGAATTCTGGCGCACACTTATTGATATTGAAACGTTCAATCGGACCATCGATGAAAGTTTCGAAGATATTTTCGCCGACGAACTCGCATTCTTAAACGACACGGATATTATGATTAATCAACCTCCACCTGAAGAAGTCGAACCACCACCATTTCTTCTTATCCCATACGAGAATGTGAACATTTTTCCCATTCCTAATCATCCACATTCTCGTTTCCGTTCACCACTATTGTTTCGTCTCTACAAATCGAGACGTAAACCTTTTCAATTACACCACTTATCTTTACCCTATTTTTTCCTGACTCTATACAACATGTTCTTCTACCAACCGGTGCGTTTCGCTGATAAATTCTTTGAATGGTTTGTGCTAATTTTTGGCCTGTGTAAGGCATTGTATAGCTTAATACCGAGTTTTTCTCCTCCCTAACTGGGAACTTTAATGCTTAAACATTGGAAACACTGTTTCACTTAAGTTTGGGGTGGGGGCTTTTTGTGTATATATATTTTGTTTTCTGTCAATAAAAAAACAGGGGAGTGCCGATAATTTTGATCCTCTTGGTGTAGCCTGACAGTGAGGGCACTGTCGAGTTTAAGTTTGGGGGTTTGCTCGGTAAGCTTTCTTCCTTTGCATTCATGTGTATATTTTTTGCATTTGCATACTTATTTTAACAGCATAAAAATTGAAAAAAAATTAAAATTATAAAAATTGAAAAGTTCAATTTTGGCCATATTTGACTTAAGTTAGTTAGGAAAAACTAGATCCTAAACTTAGTAAATTAAAAACCTTAGAAATAATCTTTCTTAAAGTTTAACTGTAGAAATTATACGTCTTTGTAATTTATTTAGAAATAAACAAGTTTGTGTTCAGTTCTTGGGCTAAATCTAAATAAGGGAAGTTTATTGAAAGCTCTATTTGAAGTATAAGTCTGAAAATAAATTCTGAATATTTAGTCTAAATTCTGAAAGTATATACCCTACTTTACGCACTCACACGCACCTTGAAACTTGGGATAGCAGAGAATACCTTGAAATGCTCTTGTCTAAAATCCTTAGTATGAAGGAAAATAAAATAAAAGTACAAGAGTGAATAAAGAGATATAAAAAAAAATGAACACTGGTTTTGTAATTACTTAAGGCTGCATAAATAAAAAAAATAGTGAGGGTGCTTTATCACCTAGTGCCTTAGACCAACTGGTTTGAGAGAGTCAATACTAAGCCTTAGGTATTACAAGACGAGCAATTACGCCTAAATGCGCAAACACATTTTGTAATCGGTCGTTCAGTACCTCAAGTGTATTAACGGTCGCATGAAGGATATGCGAGCAATTTCATCTAAAATTCACCAACTAAAAGTATTTTGGAAGATGGACAAGAGTATAATAGCTAGAATTGAATTTCCAAATGTAGGGGTGATACATACACACATGTTGGGATATATGATTGGGGTTTGGATGAGAGATAAGAATGAAAGATAGGGCTTATACCTTCAGTAGAGATGATAAAAATTCCTAAGTTGAGATGGAACCTTAGAAGGAAAATTCAAAAGATGCTGAAAGCTGAATAAATTTGCAAGAACATATACGATCTTAAGTTCAATGATAAGTGAGTGTGAAAAATACGGGTTGATGATTTCTAAGTTGACGATAATAGAAATTCTTGCTAGAATACCGAATTGAAGAATGAAAGTCAACATGCCAAATTGATCGGATTTTGTGGGTAGTATCCGCTGAAAACCCTCAGGAGACAACACTCATCCTACTAGGGACACCTAGAGGTTTAACGGTTTGTTCCACGAGCTGAGTGCAATCGCGATTCCCTACGAAAGTGAGGTTCGGTTTTTTCGAGAAAAAAATTGGGTTTGCTCGGGACGAGCAAAAGATAAGTTTGGGGGTATTTGATCATATCAGAATTTTGCATTATTATATCGCCCATTCTTAATCATATTACAAATAAATAGGTGCTTTTGATACAGGTCTGCTAAATAGTTGCAGGTTACAGGTTCTCAGATCATTACAGCGAAATTCATGAAAATACGCTACAAATGTGAGACTACGACCAACAATAGATGAATCCATATGATGCCGCCCACCATTTCAAGGAACAAATAAAAATCATTAGACAGTTCAATGCACAAAGTTCAAGGGCAGCACAAGATTCAAGACTTAAGCGTGAAGCACACGTTAAAAAGTCCACTGTTGAATATCTGGAAGAGAATTGAAGAGATTCTGAGAAACCAAGTGAAGAAAACAGAAGGTAAAAGCAACTTGAAGAGACCCTAAAGAATTGGGCCCATGAGCCCACCAAATGGCCGCTGATCCGCGGCCAAACAGGCTATTCTGCCGCGGTTCCGCGGCCGTGCAATACATGTGCCGGTGGGGTTTCGGTGCTTTGACTCGGTCTTTGGGGTTGTTTTGTAATTTCCTGTATGGATCATAACGTAAACCTAGGGTTTTTCCCCATCTATAAATAGGGGGGCTCAAAGCCTCTTCTAGGGTGCCTCTTTTGGGTGCCTCTTTTGAGATGACACTTTTTAATTTCTAGATTAAATTTTAATTTTCTTGTAATCGTCAAGAGGTCATCAATAAAGGTATTTTTTTATCGTGTATTCTTTTATCTGAATTTAATTCCTGAATTTTTATCTGTCTTTTATTATCTGCAACTTAGATAGTCTTTTAAAATTATAAAAATGAATCTTTTCATAACTTTCCTAATGAGTGAGTAATTCCTCACTTGTTATGGTTAGGATTGGGAAGGTTTGAGAGAAGTAAATCTCTGTCTCTCTCTCCTTTTTTTCCCATATAATTTTTATAATAGGACTCTATTTAAATTAACCACACACCGCTCACTACCGCACCCTATCCTACAAGATAGCAGTGATTCCCTAGTTAGACCGGTTGTGGATGATTTAAATAGAGGTTAGGGCTAAGAGTTAAGAAAGGATGGACAAGGACCAAAAGGAAGAAACTAAGTTTCTTCCTAATCGTGTTAATCCCCTTTGTTGACTATTTCCCTAACACCTATATTCTTCACTAGGGCAATGAAAGCAGTGGGTAGAATCCCTTTTCCAAACTAACCTAATCCTAACCCTAGCAAGACTTTTAATCAATTTAATCTCATTCTTAGATCGTAAAACAAAACCCGACTTGATTGGATTAACTCGTTAGAACATAAAGAAAAGGAATCCATCTCCCTGTGGACAGACCCGTACTCAACCGGCTAGCTACCAAGCGACACCGTTATTGATTGCGGTATACTCTTAACTTTGATTTTAAAACGCACGTACGCACAAAATCTCTCTCAATCAAGGGCACCCTACAGAAAACTAGGGAGACACCCGCACTGCTTATTGGGAAATCTTTCTCTTCTAGATCCAAGGCGAAAGCCGGGTGGAGAAGAAGAAGGCCCCCACCAACCCGAAAGGCGGTGTTAATAAGGTAGAGGGAAAGAGCAAGGCAAATGTTTCGGGGCCGACAGTAAGGAAGGAGGCATGTTTCTATTGTCACAGGAAAGGCTATTGGAAGATGGACCGCAGGGCTTGGAAAGCCAAAAACCAGGAATCAAAGCATATTGTGGTTTCGGCTTCAGGTGTGTTTATGATTGAAAACCGTATGTCAATTAACTCTACTTCCTGGGTACTAGATACCGGATCAAGATCTCATATATGTAATTCATTGCTGGCTCTGAGAAACCGTAGAGTTATCGAGGCAGGTGATATGACTCTCAGGGTTGCTAACGGCATGAGCGTGGATGCTGTATCCGTAGGGGAGTATCACCTAGGATTGACAAGTGGGAAGATTTTGGTTTTGCGTAACTGTTTTTGTGTACCTATTTTGACATGTGTTATCATCTCTATATCTTTACTATCTAAAGAAGGTTATGACTTTACATTTGTAAGCGATGTCATCCACATCCACCTTAATCATGGTTTGATTTGGTCAGGTACACTAGACAACGGTATATACCTATTAAACCAACACCAGGTTTTCAATGTCCAGAACACACTTAAAAGAAAGTCTCCAGAATTAAATCAGGCTTTCTTTTGGCATTGTAGACTGGGTCATATTAATGAAACACGGTTGATGAAGTTACATAAAGAAGGATATTTGGATCCGTTTGAATATCTGTCTTATGCAACTTGTCAATTATGTCTCAAAGGAAAGGTGATAAAGACTCCGTTCACTGGACACGGGGTAAGAGCCAGCGAGCTCTTGGGAATCATACACAGCGACGTGTGTGGTCCAATGTATACACATGCAAGAAGTTGTTATCTCTACTTCATTACTTTTACAGATGATTTCTCAAGGTATGGACATGTATTCTTGATGAAACATAAATCCGAGGCCTTTGAGAAATTCCAGGAATATAAGAATGATGTGGAAATACAAACATGCAAAAGTATCAAGACACTTAGATCTGATCGAGGTGGTAGATACATAAGTGCCGAGTTCCTGAATTACTTAAAAGAGAATGGAATTCTCTCTCAGCTTACTCCACGATACACACCTCAACACAACGGTGTATCGGAAAGGCGGAATCGCACCTTATTGGATATGGAATGTTCCATGATGAGTAACGCTGAGTTTCTGCGATCCTTCGGGTGTTATGCACTAGAATTAGCTGCATATCTTTTGAACAAGGTTCCTACTAAGTTTATACCTACCACACAATATGAAATGTGGAGTGGGAAGAAACCCTATCTTAAGTATCTAAGGATATGGGGATGTCCAGCTTTTGTTAAAAAACAGCATGCGGACAAGCTCGAGACACGCTCAGTACTGTGTAAGTTTATGGGTGTCACGAACCGAAATAGCACGTGACTGGACTTGAATCATGTGAAGTCTATACGACCCCACCTAATTCAAGTAAGCAAAAAGCCCAAAAATCTAAACCATTTGAAAAGAGAGAAGGAAAACTTGTTTTAGGCATGTGGTTTTAACAAAATAAATAACATTAAACATTTAAAAGCAACGTCATATTTTCCCGAAAATTTCGGCAGAGTCTCCTTTATAAATACTAGCCCTCAAACGGGTACAACACATGAAATACATAATAATGAATAAAGGGTTCCCCAAGCGGGAACTAGCTCTTTGCCAATTGGCGGATACAACCATGCAAGATATATAATATACAACACCGAAGAGCGAGGATCCAAAACTCTGAAAGAAAACCAATATCCTCAAGAAAACCAGAAAACCATAATAATACAAGCGCGCGACTTTAAGGTCGAAAGAATATACACTGGTCTTCTAAGTCTTTCAAATATACAAGTCTGGTTGAGGGAGTTTACTAGATACAACTGAAATAAATAATGTGTACGACGGTGGTTGTGATGCAAGTGAACCCACCTACCAAAGCAATCACCCGGAAGGAAGCAGCGTACCAGCAAACCTCAATGAAACCTGTACGGCCAAATCTGCAAGAAATTGTGGCACAACGGGGATGAATTGCTAACTCGTGAGTAGAAAACATCACCGAGAAGAAATCGCATGTATGACTCTCTCCTAGGTTATATAATAATATATGCTCAAAATATAACCTGAAGTATCTAATAATGGCAAGGTAAACATCTAACATGTGTGTAATACCAAGTGCTCGTGTCAGTGCCTTTGGTAGCAACATATCACATATATAATGTATGAATGCATGAAAACATAATACATCTAAATGAGAAAACTGTTTTCATAGATCAGAGAGATTTTTTTTGGTATAAAAACCGAAATATCATCAATGAAATCAATAAAGAATCCGTGTCAAGTATCGACACAAAATATATATCCCAATATCTCAATATCTCAATATCCCGGGCCCCGCATGAACAGGATCGGCCCATGGGCTCCGCATGATCAGGATCAGCCCATATCATCAAATCTCATATCTCAATATCTCGGGCTCTGCATGAACAGGATCGGCCCATAACCACCACAAATTTCATTATCTCAATATCTCAATATCTTGGGCTTCACATGAACAGAATCAGCCCGTAACTATCTCAAAATAGAGAAAACATCATATCGAGGAAAACCGCAAATTTCAATTTTTAAAATGATAATGAGCTTCTAAAATCCTTGCGGTTTCTCCAAATCTAGAAATCTCATGGAAAATCCGAATCCATAATCAAAAGTAAATAAACAATGAATACCGTTAATAATCCCCATAATATTGCATGACAGAATTAATGTATAAATGTATGAGATATCTCAGAAATAAATGCAATATCTAAACTAGCATATGAAAGCGAGTGCGCTAGTACTATTTTAAGACTACCGCTAGCAATTTGTACAATGAATTAATATTTTCTAAAGAATACGTGACTTGGAAATTACTGATGATGGTGTGTGTGAGCCGGCAAGCAAGTATACGTGGAGCATACACATCATCGATAATGGTGCTGGTATCCTGATATCAGGGGTTCATAATAACTAACGAAATACATTTATAAGCATGCAATGCGATGCGAACAGTAAGAATATACGGAATTGAATGTTAAACGCAACATATAAGAATAAACATTTATATATGCGAGTCATACAATTTTGGCATTTGAAATAGAACGAATCGTGGTTTTTAGAAAATAGTGCCTGTCTTAAAAATACTCACGATTCGTTAGTTTTGAAAATAAGCATGACTCGAGCCCAGTCTAATATCTACCTGATAAACTACAGGGTTAAACTAAGTGACTAATTGAAAAGGTAAGGAAATCCACCTAAAGTCCGAGTCGATATATCTAGTAGTCGGTGATCCCGCCTCAATAGCATCACATACAATAAAATATATAAAATGACATCATCGAGTCAAGAGTGCGGATCAATTATCATATCTATAGTTCGTACGGTAGAATCCATCGTACGGCATCCCAAATCGGGGTATGATTCGAATATCACATATAACACATTATTCATATGGTATCATCATCATCAAATCCTGAATTAGGAGTACTGATCTAAAGTCTAGTACATTCCGATACCATCCAATATATATCCGCGTGTGAATAAAATCACATCGCCCATTCGATCCGCTAGTAAAATATGTCGTATCTCATAACACGACCCAAATCACATCACCGATCTCACGGCATCATGCCCAATCACACCGACTCATCTCCATGTATCATATACTATCCCCATCGCCCTTATATACGTATATGTATATATATATATATATCAACACACACATATATATACATATATCCTATACACCAAAAACATATCCTGTGTGTGCATGTGTGTGTGTACTTTTACTCTAGGGTTCGAGATTAAGAAACTAAATAAAATGA
This sequence comes from Agapanthus africanus, assembly GCA_030015575.1. Classification (NCBI taxonomy): domain Eukaryota; kingdom Viridiplantae; phylum Streptophyta; class Magnoliopsida; order Asparagales; family Amaryllidaceae; genus Agapanthus; species Agapanthus africanus. The sequence goes on along the minus strand of CM057343.1, from coordinate 240,608,790 downwards.
CCTTTCTTCTAATTACGCTAAAACTAACCCATGGACGACTAAAGCCTGTCTTGATACTCATACACATCTCGCAATACAAATATTTATATAGATATAACCTAATCGTATGCTACACTACGAAACTGCAGGGATGCTATACGCCATCCACCCGACTTCCCCCATAGATATATATCAACACACCTGGACGTCTTGGCTAAACTGCTCCGATTTCAGCTCTGTCCTTTCCGCGCTACATCCGACGTCTCTGCACCCGATCCTAGAAACGTACACAAGGAAAAAAGAGAATAAATATATAATTAGTCACGGACATAACCAAAGCAAATCAACCACGCGCACTAACTAAACGCGCATACACTTGGTGCATGAAACGCGCCGCGACAACGCCACAAATCACCACTAGGGTCGCACTACGTGAAAACCACTAATCCTAGTACCCACTCATACCAATTGCACACTCACAACACACTATTTATAATATGAAATAGGTTGTAATTCATCCAAACCTCAAACTCGAATAAACGCTATTTAATCCGAAAACCTAGTAAGCAACAATTACCCGTTTTAATACCAAACTTGATGTTGTGGCCATACAATGCTCACTAAATATCTTAATTAGGTCATACCAATACTAATTATATTTTAAACTCAGCTCTGTACCTTAATCACAAAAATCTTGTTTGCAAAATTATCTAATTTGAACAATTTTAAAGTAACAATTTACAAATTAACGACTAAACTAGATTTTGCATATCTTAAAATATTAAACCACTTATTATAACCGTACTAAATAATAAAAACCCTAACTTTTAATTCAAACCCTTCTCTTGAAAATTTCATTTTTGCAATTAAGGTTATATTAACATCTAATTAAAATTTGATTTAAACATACAATTAACAAGTAACAAATTTAGATGAAGCTTTATACATCAAGATCAAGAGATCAAACATGCCTCTTAGCCTCCCAAATTTGCTTCTTTTCACCAAGATCCATACTAGAGTAGCCAAGGAAAAATGGGTAAAGATTGGATTTAGAGTTTGTGGGATTTATGTTTGGATTTTTTAGGCAAAATTGATGAATTTGTTTGGATTTTTGAAGGGAAATGTAGTGGGGAAAATAGGGTTGCTGCCTTGGGAAGTGGCCGAGCATAATGGGAGGGTAAGCTGCTGGTTTGGTGAGGGGAGTGGGAGAAAGAATGTGTTAAAGTCAAAGCTCACACCATAACTATATAAATATACACCTTACTTCATATCTTTTCACCTTTTGTATATTTTGTTTTCCAATTAACTTTTTGAAGTGGGGAAAGCTTGCTGGTTTCGGCCAAGAATGTGTGGGGTTTTGTGTGTGTGGGTGAGTGAGAGAAAGAGAGGTAACCTTACCCCCACATACACATTAGGAACATGTCATCTTTTTACTTTAATTATATTATTTTCTTTTTTCTTTAACCCTAGAAAAGTCTAGAATCATGGAGACAACTAGAGAAGAAAAGAGCACTTTACAAACTAAGTTTTGTGTTGTCATGGTTCACTAAAGTATAACCAACCCTTTCCAATTTGTAATAATCACTAATTAAATGTATTAGTGAAAGCTTAATATAATATTAAAATAATTAATTACGGAAAATATTTTAGTAACTAGCAATTTTATAAGTGACCCATTAAATACCAAATACTAGCAATTACATAGCTAGAATAGGTATATTTAAGTCTATGCTGAAAATTAATTATATCATGTTTTTTACGGAAAACACCAGTTATTTTATCGATTATCGAAAATTTCACCTAAACGGTTCTTCAGAATATTACAATGGGATACCCAAAGAACTACACGGGGTATCTTTTCTATTACACATAAGAATAAAATGTCTTTGTTTCTCGACATGCCGACTTTTTGGAGACACAATTTCTTGAAAAAGAAATAAGTGGGAGCGCAATAGAACTGGAAGAAATTCCACAAGCACAAGCTATTACTGAAAGCATGGTGGAACCAGAACTTTCAAAGGAACCGGGCATCCATGTGCCACTCTGCAGGACTAGTAGGCGGTTTCATCTGCCCGAGAGATACTACGGTTTTCTCATAGGCGGGGATAGAGGGGATTGCATCATCGACGATGATGAGCCAAGTAGTTTCCAGCGAGCCATTCAGATCAGAGACTCGGTAAAATGGCTGGATGCAATGCGGACCAAAATGGAGTCCATATACAATAACAAAGTATGGACTTTGGACATTGCTCCCAAAGGGGTAAAACCCGTAGGCTGCAAATGGATCTTCAGAAAGAAGATTGGTGTAGATGGACTGGTTGAAACCTATAAGGCTAGACTTGTTGCGAAAGGTTTTGGTCAATGATCTGGTTTGGACTATGATGAAACCTTTTCTCAAGTGGCTATGCTCAAATCCATTCGGTACCTATTTGCCATTGCTGCCTTCCACGATTATGAAATATGGCAGATGGACGTAAAAACCGCTTTTCTAAATGGAAATTTGGAAGAGTGGGTTTATATGGAACAGCCAGAGGGTTTTATAGTGAGTGGGAGCAGCATAAGAATGTGCAAGTTGTTTAAGTCCATTTATGGATTAAAGCAGGCATGGCGGAGTTGGAACGTCTGTTATGATGAGACGGTCAAAAAATTCGACTTTATCAAAAATCAAGATGAACAATGTATTTATAGTAAGATTGTAGCAAGAATTGTGGTATTCCTCGTCTTATATATGGTTGACATTTTCCTGATAGGAAATGACATTCCTATGCTACAATCAGTCAAAGGATTCATATCACAATGGTTCTCTATGAAAGGCCTGGGTGATACTTTCTACATTCTTAGGATCCAGATCTATCGTGATAAGTCTAAAAGGATGTTGGGACTTTCACAGTCCAGGTATATCAACACCATACTGAAAATATTTAGTATGGAAGATTCCAAGCGCGGTAATATGCTGGATTGTTATGGGATCACCCTCTCCAAAGAGATGTCTCCCAAGACTGATTTGGAAAGGGATCGTATGAGTATTATGCCCTACGCTTCTATGGTAAGCTCTATAATATATGCGATATTGTGTACCAGACCAGATGTTGCATACGCACTGAGCATGGTAAGCAAGTATCTGTAAAACCCTTTGGAGAACCACTGGATAGCAGTTAAGAACATTCTCATGTACCTAAGAAAGACCATGGAGATGTTCTTGGTGTACGGCAGTAGAGACCTCCAGATCGAGGCCTTCGTCGACTTTAGCTTCCTGAGTGACAAGGATGACTCCAAGTCCATGTTGGGTTATGTCTTTACCTTCAATGGAGGGGCGTTCTGTTAGAAGAACTCCAAGTAGGACACCGTTGCTAACTCGACGATGGAAGCAGTGTATATCACTGCATGTGACGTCGCGAAAGAAGCAGTCTGGATGAGGAAGTTCTTAACAGAACTTCGGTTGGTTCCATCTATTGTTGATCCGATACCTTTGTATTGTGACAACAACGGGGCTATAGATTTAGCGAAGGAACCCAGATCCCATCAGAAGTCCATAGACATCTTGAGGCGGTACCACCTGATCAGGAAGATCGTTGATCGCCGGGAGATCGAGGTACGGAGAGTAGAGACAGAGAACAACACTGCAGATCCACTCACAAAGGCCATCCCTCAGGCGTAGTTCGAGAAGCTATTCGAGATGATAGGTCTGCGATATGCCAATACATGGCCTTAGTGCATGTGGGAGATTGTTAGTGATATATACCCTAAAGGCCATTTTTGTATATTACATTTTGGAAACTTGGGATATACATGGATATAATAACAGTCTTGCTCAAAATGGTAGTATGCTACCTGGTTTTATTCTATCTTGATATGTGTATAGGTTTCTTTTAGCATACCGCTAATACATATTGATAAAGCCCTTAGGATCTTTGCTTGACAACCAGTGTTGTGATAGCAGTCACATTAGTGGCGGTGGGTAGTCTATAAGCACATCCTTATACTGGTCCCTAGTAATAGGATTATCGAGACAGGGCATCGATACTCCAGAGTAGACTGGTGTACACGCTTCTCATCCCAGTTCGGGAGATGGCCTATCAGATAGCCATTGGTATGTCGTACCGGAGATGGTATACATGTGTTCATTGGGATATAAGTTACACCGGACGGACTCGCGGAGGAACTGCTGGTTGGTATTATAACTATCATCAGTTAGCAGTTCCCAGGTGACATGAGTACAGGTTATTCCTTTGACTTGACATCACTATTCGTCTCGAGTGTGTTCCTACTGTACTTAGATCACTACCCTACCACGGCTCAAATGAGTCATTCAAACGGGTAGTTGTTGGGTGCAGTCCCGAAGTACTTGGAGGTAGTATTGGTTAGATAGGATTCGTCTCTCCCGGTATTGGGGGTTGATATCGCGCTGTGTTCGGATAGCCATTAAACAAAGTCCCTGGCAAGGGCAATCGAGATTTATTAGTAGGTACACCAGAAGATTCTCAGGGTGTATTGGGCTTTACACCGACACGACTAATTGTGTTATTAGGGATCTGACATTTACCACCCCTAGGCCCGATATGCGATACTCTTAGACGAACAGACCAGACAGTACGAAGATTGTCACAGATTGGTTCAGTTGGAGTTCAGATGAGTTTTCACATCGTCCTTCTTATCGACAGATACCTGGGTATCCGTTACATACAGCTAGTACGGCTGACTGACTTGTGGTTAAACCCACTGCCAACGTACTGTCGAGTCTTTAGAGTCCCACACAGAGTGTTTCCCTGCTTCAGGCAAAACGATTTAGAGGTCGTATGGTTTTACGGCAGGGTTCCGATCATATACGTGCACTTGCTGCACGGATGTTGTTCGGACGGATAATACTATCGGGGTTTGGTTTAAGCCAGATTCTAGTATTTTATTATTGGATTATTATTATCTCATTGTATTCGTATTTTTCGGAATACGAATACGGTTATGTATATACGGTGAGGGCATTCTTGTAATTTTACGAGAGATGCTTCTAGAAGAGGACACCTCATTATTTGGTTTATCTATTTTTGGATTAATGATGTGGAAATTGGAGATATTTGTGGCATGGTGAAGCATGGCTTGTTTTCGCTTGTTTATTCGTTTGAACTCACTATTCAAGCATGGTTGATATTTTCATTTAGAAAATATTGCATGCTTGGTGTGAGATAGTTTAGGAGACACTTCACTTGCCTCACACTTGTACATTTGAAAACTTGCTCTCTCTCCATTTTTTCTCTCCTTCTTCAAGACATAAATCCCTCACATGAGTTGTGAACCATTAGGTCTCTTGAGATTAAATACTCCGTTAAACTCTCTACATCTTCTAAGCTACTTAGATAAGCAAACTTGGTACCTTAATTGCCTTGGTTTAGAGGTTGGAGCTTGAGGTATAGAATCTCGGGTGGATCTTCTTCGACACGAGGAGGCCGACGATCAAGCGCGATCCGGTTCTTCGAGGAGCTCAAGAAGAGGAGGAGAAGAAGACCCGAAGGACAAGTAACAATGAGGTATAAACTCTATCATAGTAGTTAGAACCTCCAAGTAGAATAGCTAGTTAATGTTTCTATAAAAATCGTGGAGTTAAAGTCGATGTTGAAAAGTATGAAAAATCATTTTTTATAAATTCTGCCTCCCCACAAGTTCTTGGGGTGTGCGACATCGACTAACACCGTGAATATCATAGAGCGGTACAATCCGACTGGTCTCTATATGTACAATCAGACGGGTTTACGAAAATGATATTCACGTTGATGCTTTGTGTTGCACAGATGTTATGGATGGATTGTCGTGATGGATAGCCTTGTGTGCAATGTTAGATGTACTGTTCAGATTCATTTGTATTTTGATTATTGCGGGGCGAGCGTCCGATATGTGGACTGCCTTTTCTGCCAGTTTGTATATTCTTTTATTTGGGCATGACTGGGTTGAGGTCGGTGTCACCAATGTATATATATTTTCTTTGTTCTAGGATTACATGTAGGATCGCCTAGCACGGCAACAAGTTTTTAAGAGGCATCGTCCATGCCAATTTTAAAAATTTTCCGTTCTAGTAAACCCTGACCCTAGAATCGCAACTAGAAAATCCAACGAAACGAATGCAAACAACTTTGCAAATAAAGTGAACAAGGAATACAACCTTTGTAAACCGGTCCTTCACTTCAATAGCTCCGTGTAGTAGTCTCTTCGCTGCGATCATGAACTCCCGAACTATAGAGAGGCTCCCATGAAGAAATGAACAGGCTTGCATCGAAGTCTTCGAGGCCGAAGATGATCTATGTCGAGGAGACACTAACCCAACCTATCTCTTCACTAATGGTGAGATTAGTGAAGCAAACACCCTAAACTAAATGGCTAATAGTAGAGAATGATGAAGTAGGAAGCGGGCTCACTTTAATTTTATTTTTCTCATACTAATTCTTCACTTAGAAAAAACCTAGTGAGATTTTTTCTTTTGATGAAGAAGAAGAAGAATGAACTCATGAGAGTGTGAGGTTAGAATTGCAACCATGGGTGAGTTAGTGTCATGCCTAACTCATGTAGAGAATAAACCATAGTCTAAGGTTAAGGGTTGGGTTAACAAATGTCTTAAGCTAGACAAACAAGTTGAATAAGTCATTGTTCTATGAGCTTCTCCAAGCTCAAGCATGACTAATTCAAATGATTTGTGAATTACTTAATGAAAAATAAAACCCAAACATAAACCCTAGAATGGTATAAGTCTCATACACCCTTGTTGCATTTGTAACCTAGCATGACACATGAATATATATCACATATATATTTATGTGTCAAAAGAAAACAATACATATATCACATATATGTAAAGTGTATCAAATGTGAGAAATAGAATTGCTTAAGTGGGCTAATAGTAGTTAATGTAATGTAATATATCAAATATATAATTATACATTAAATTATCAAATCAACAATTGATTCAATAATCCGGCTATATCATATATAACCGATTAATATCATTTGAATCAACTTATCGAATCAACACTAGATCCGATTACCTGGCTATATCATATATAACCAACCGATATTACATATCGCGAGAAAGGAATGCGGCATCACATACACGCATTAATCTCGGTCCCGCACATATCACATATGTGCTCCTACTCCATTTTGCTTGAGCCAGGAAACCTTTGTGTAGGACTCTAAAGACTCAACAACACGCCGACAGTAGCTGATGATCATATCAAACACCCACAAGCCGCAAGCCATCTGCCAAATGTAATGGCCAGCCGGGTATTGAGTGATCAGAAGAACAACAAGCAAGTCTGCTCATATTCCCGTGAATCCAATCAGTAACACTACCATACAGTCCGGTCTCTTCGTTTGATATCTCGCATATCGCAACCTGGGGGTGGTACAACGTCAGACCCCAATAGCCTGATAAATCATGCCGATGCAAGGTCCATAACGGTTCGAGAAACTACTGATAACACATACCAGTAAATCTCAGCAACCCTGACCAGGGATTTCCTGTTATGGACAATCAAGCATAGCGCAACATCAACTCCCATTACCGGGAGAGACGAAACCCCTTCCTATCGCTCATTACCTCCGTGTGACTCGGGACTGTACCCAAAAACCACCTTTTTGCACAATCTCTTGACCGTGGTATGGTGGAAATCAAAGAACAGTAGGAATCATACAAGACCCTATGACGATCTCGGGTCTACAGACTAATCTGTACCAGTGTCACCAGAGAACTGCTATCCGACGATAGGTATAATACCATCTAGGAGTTCTCGGCGGGTCATTCTAGTGTACCCAGTCTCCACTGAGCACCCGTATACCATCTCTGATGTCAAACACCAATGGATATGGGATCATCCATCGCCCATCATATAGGTCGAGAAGCGTATACGCTAGTCTACTCTGGAGTATCGATGCCCTGTCTCGATACTCCTACGACTAGGAACGTTTGAAGGATGTACTTATCGACTACCATGTCCCCACTAGTATGATCTGCATCATAATCCTGGTAGTCAAGTACTCATCCTAAGGACTTTATTTACATGTAATAGAGTGACAATAAGTATACATGTTAAGATTAAGCGCAACAAGATAACATACTAACGTGTTGAGCAAGAAAGTCGTCCCTATATATGTCCAAGCATCCACTACAATATACATCACATGTACAGTAATAGCCTCTAGGGCATACGTATAACTAATAATCTCCCACTTGCACTATGGCCATTTGTTGTAGTATCTCATACTTAGCAGTGGTTGTAGTATCCCATACTCAACCATCCCACAGAAGTCTCTCTAGGGGTAAGGCCTTTGTGAGTGGATCCGGTGTGTTATCCTTCATGTCTACTCTCCTATCCTCGATCCATTGGAGATCATCCATCTCCCTGATCAGGTGATACTTGCTTCAGAATATGTCTGGAACACTGATGGGACCTTCGTTCCTAGGCCAAAGCCATAACTCTATTATTGTCACAATAACAGTTATCGGACGCTCAATGGTAGGAACCTTGTTCATCTCATGAACAAGAAATGCCCAGGCAGCCACTTTGGCAGCATCAATAGTAGCAATGTATTCAGCCTTTATCATTTAGTATGTCACGGTATCTAGTTTGGAACTCCTCCAACATACCGTCCCTGCACTGAGGGTAAAGACAATGCCTCTGACCGACTCTCAGTCGACCTTATCACTCTTGAAGCTCGAACCAAGAACTTTCTTTTAATGCTTCTCAAGTACTTAAGAATGTCCTCCACAGCTTTCCAGTGATTCTCCCAAGATTCGATTGATTCCTGATCACTACACCTAGTGAGTCATCTACATCTTGTCTGGTACATAACATCGCATACTCTGATAGAGCCTACTGCCGAAGTATAGGGTATCCCTTGCATGCGAGCTCTCTCCAAATCAGTCTTGGGAGACTTCTTTTTGGAGAAAGTGATCCATGAGTAAGTGGGCGAACCACCACGCTTAGAATCGTCTATACTAAACCCCTTTAGATCTATCACCATAGATCATAATCTACAAGATGTAGTAGGTATCATCTAAATCTTTCATTGAGAATCCCCGTGATAAGAGGAGCATGACCGAGTGTAGCATAGGAAAACATTTCCTATCAAGGGTATGTTATCTACGTACAATACGTGGAAGACAACCTTACTCTCTACTACCTTCTTGTATATACAAAGTTCATCTACATCTTTGATGAAGTCAAACTCTTTGACTGCCACATCAAAACAGATGTTCCAACTCCGCGATGTCTGCTTTAATCCTGATGGACTTAAGCATAGCTTTGAAAGTCTAAACTTTTCCATTTACACCAAGAATCTTCTAAAGATCCATTTGCTCCCAATGGGTTTTACCCCTTGAGGTACAACATCCAAAGTCATACTTTGTTGGTGTATATGGATTCCAACTTTGATCGCATAGCATACAGCCATTTCACAGATTCTCCACTCATGATGGCCTGCCTGAACCTGGTTAGGCCATCATCTACCATGATGCATTCCTCTCTCCTACAGTGATAGAGAAGACCGTAGTATCTCTCAAGTAGACGAGGAACCCTACCAGATTCGTAGAGAGGCTGAGGTTCGTTGGAAACTATTGAATCCTGTGGTTTTACCAAATCATCAGCTGTTAGTTTGTCTAGCTGGAACTCCTTCCAGTTCTACCTCATGATCACAAATTTCTTCACAAGAAATTCCTTTTCTAAAAAGGTGGCATGCAGAGAAACAAAACACCTTTTGCTCTTCAGAGTGGGAGAAGATATTCCCTTGCGAATTTTCGGGATATCCTAACAAACTTGTACAGAACTGACCTTGCCTCGAGCTTGTCCAAATTCTGCCTTTCATCATAGGCCGGACAACCCCATATCTTAACTCGTTTAAGACATGGTCTCTTCCCATTCCATATCTCATATGTAGTGGTAAGCCCTGATTTGGACGGAACCCCATTCAATAGGTATGTAGCTTCTCATGTGCATAACACCAAAAGGAAAACATGTAACTCAGCAGTACTCATCATAGAGCGCGCAATATTTCATAGGGTGCGATACCTCCGTCCTGATACACCGTTGTACTGAGGTGTATACGAAGGAGTAAGCTGAGACAGAATCTCATTCTTCTTTTAGAAACTCCAGGAACTATATGCGCAAGTATTCTCCTCCTCGATCATATCAAAGGACTTAATACTTCTACCCGTCTGGTTCTCAACTTCAAGTTTACATTTCTTGAATTTCTCAAAAGTTTTAGACTCGTATTTCAACAGGAACACATGTCCGAATCTTGAGAGATAGTCGATGAATGTAATGAAGTATCAAGAACCAACCCTGGCATTTGTAGACATAGGGCCGTATACATCATGATGTATCTGTCCCAAGAATTCACTAACTCTTTCTCGGTTTCCTATAAACGGAGTATTGGTCATTTTACTTTTGAGACAAGACTGGAAAGTATCATAAGATGAAAATTCAAACAGATTCTAATATTCATTCATATGTAGCTTAGCTGGTCGTGTCCCATTGATATGACCTGGTCTACAATGCCCCAAGAAGGATTCGTTCATTTCTGAACTACTCCTCTTGTATATTCTATATACTTTGAGCTATGCTTTGATTTAGAACGTATATGCTATTATCTAACGTGCCTGATCGAATAAACTCTTGATTCAGGAAAATGTTCACAACATTATCCTCCAATACAGAATTATATCCTTCTTTAATTTAATAAAGAAACTGATGTAATGTTGTATATCTGGTTTGGTATCTAATAACATTTGTTCAGAATCAATGTATTAATATAAGGTGATATTTGCCAACTGACTTGGCTGCAACAATTGTACCATTCTCTAACTCTTAGAGATATATCACCCATTCTCAGTTCTCTACCATTCTGTAGCCCATGTAACTTACATATGCGGGATCCTGATCCGGTATCTCATACCTAGGACATAGAGGATACTGAGAAACAGTTCTCAGTAACGAACAAACCCGAAGAATATGCATCAACATGCTTAATTCTCGATTGGGTGGCATGAGAATCCGGATATTCCCCTATTTCCTGCTCGGACTTATAACAATTATAAGTTGGAGCGGAACCAACGTTCCCTAGCTCAGTATAATAAGTAGGTTCGGTCAATACATCCATTTTATTATCTTGATTAAGGCGTAACATGGTCGCTATCAGGAGAGAGAGAGAAGAAAACACTCCGCGTGCGGTCTTGCAGGATTAGATTGGTTATTAATTTATCTAATCAGGATGGCTCCCACTGTTTTAGTCAAATCTACCTTCAAACCCTAAAAGGTAAGACTAGCCGGGATTAATTACACCCTACAAGTTCGCTAATCTTTTGGATAGGCCAGTGTCGGTACTTTGAGGGAGGTTCCCCGTGCTTTCGCACGGACCTAGTTAAAATAAACCTCATTTTCACAGGGTGTAACCCCGTTAACACCTTTTTAGACACCTACTTGATTGGCTAATTGTAATGTGTAAAACTCACCCAGTAGTAACTCTTACTCGTAGTGGGTATCGGAATCCAGCTATCTCATAGAAGGTATGCAATCTCATTACAAATTTCAAAACATGAAATTCTCGATAATATTTTGCCCCAAGCGATCTATGACCTTGACAAGGTCAACAAACAATAGACCGCAAGTCAAGTTCAACCCATCATTTCCCGATTGAATTAAACCCACCCGCACAACCCTTGACAAGGTCAACAAGGAGGCACGACTACCCTAATCTAATCACATCATATGCTTTGCAGATAAGCGCTAATAAGCTACCGCACACTACGCCTTGACAAGGTCAACAAACGCAGCACGAATACTAAATACTACTTATCTGAAATGACTGAAGGCTACGACTGATTTTAAGAAAACCTTTTTCCTAAAGAACTTGATATCGTTGTAGAATCGAGTGATTTTTTAAAGGAGTGTTTTTGAGGCTTTTACTAGTTTTGCTAAAGAGCTCACTCCCGGTGAAGGGATCTCGGCTTTTTCCTTATCGAATAAGGTGCAGGATATTTCACATATACCACTATGCAAAGCAAAAACTATAGAAACAATCAAAAGACAAACCGAGTGGGTTGTAGCATCTGCTAGTTTCGCTAAAGAGGTCACTCCCGGTGAAGAGATCTCAGCTCTTTCTTTATCGAATAAGGAACTGGATATTCTACAAGGAATGCCATTATGCAAAGCAAGAACTAGAGCTACCAGTTTTTAAACAAGTTTCTACAACATCTTTTAGGTTTCTTTTATTTCATTAATCTCATTAATGAAGTCCCATCAAATTATGCTTCCCAAGCATTACAGAAGAAACGAAAGCAACAATATTTATTATATTTCATATATATAATATAGGCATTCGTCTCAGAACATATCAAGTGATCACATCACAAAATATCAGCAGCAGAAGAACATATATGAAATATTGGATATACTAGGAATTCCGTGTTTTATTTAAGCCAGTAAAAACGCGGATTCCACGGTCGTGATGAATAGCCAAACCCATATCCCATAGACCCCTACGAGAGCGGCAAGCAACCCTACCAATTCTAGAGTTAGGAGACCCGGTCTCGACTCCTCGAGATGGTCTCCCACTGGACCCTAGAACCCGGTTACTTGTGCTCCCCACCTTGGCTCTATCCTAATGCGGAAAAATAAATAATATACATCAATGGTGACATCATCCTCAACCCGAAAGTGCCCCAATAAAAGAATATTACATACAATGAATTTTACATGAATGAAAATTAAAACCCTCATCTCACATAATACCCCGGCTATTCAAAACACGACGATCCAATATAACATATCACAGCAACACATAACATCACATGTCATCAACGTAAGCAAATATGCGTATCCTAGTTGTCTTTAACATATAGCACCGAAACCGGCGATACACCACATATTACACTTACTGTCGCAGAAAAGAAAATGAAAAACTACAACAATTGTAATCCACAACCACCTTAGACATCATAAACCTAATATATCACATATATTGGATTTCATGCCTAACCAAATGAATTCCTTAGACATTACAAGCCTAACAATTATAAATCCAGCATTTTAGTCTCGACATTGAAAACACTTTCCAATAAGCTGTCGGGCAATTCAACAAGATTCCTGATAACCTGATCGAATGCTCGTCGGAAATTTTGGTAGACAGCTGCATCCCCTGATGCCGTCGACGAAGTGCACTAAGGCGGAACTCCACATCCGCGAGCACCCGAACTAATGCTTTTAGCGACGGGGTTCTCATACAGTCACTTGGTCGGGGCTATGGAGCATGGCTATCTATTAAGTTTACCCGGTGAGTATCTGCGTACACTACATAATTGCGACGGACTTTTGATCAACATCAAAATCCCATGGCAACCGATCAAATGAGACAAAACTGCTAGATTTATAAAATTCAAACTAGTTATCTCATAACCAATTATATGGATTCCAAATATTGTATCATAATCATAGATAGCTAGACGAAGTTAAATTTTTTGATCGAATAAGCATGCACCAAAAAATTCCCAATAATCTCAACACTTGAGCGGAGTTCAAAAGTACCCAGAAACTGCCACAGCTCCTATGAACCAGCCGTAGAAGGGTCAATCAATGCCTCACATGTGGCACCGCTGAACAACCACAAACCCTAGATGGCGGTTCTGACGGTCACATAATCGAGTTAGGGTTTCGTTCTTCTAGAGGGTCTACAGAATCGCTTGCAAGATTTTCTGAAAATTTTAAACTCGGAAAAAATCCAGCTTTTGAAAAATTTCCAGCGAGGGAAAAATTGGGTTATTGATATCTGTTCGAACTTTTTAACATCGTCTAAATAACACGAATACATGTTTGAATTACGACTGCGAAATACTCCAAGTTGCCTTTGCACAAAGTTAACATCACATGAAAATTTAGCAAAAACAAACAACACCTAAAACACCAAAACGCAGAGACTGGAACACCATGAAAATTTGAAGCCAAAACTCTAAAAAAGACCCGAGGTGGTCGTTTTTTGCCCTATGTGGCCAGCCTTATTTGCAAAAAAAAACCTCAAATTTTCTTGGTGTTCATGTCATATCTCATACAATATTCTGCGGTTGTTTAAAAAAAATTTTGAAGACCTTTTAAAATCGACAAAAACCAAGTTATCGTATCGGGTGTTTCGGAGTAGTTTCGGTTTTGTAATCCTAGCAAACATCGTCTAATTTTCTAGTATGGATCTGATACCACTTTAGGGTCGCCTAGCACGGCAACAAGTTTTTAGGAGGCATCGTCCATGCCAATTTTAAAAATTTGTCGTTCTACTAAACACTAACCTTAGAATCGCTACTCGAAAATCCGACGAAACGAATGCAAACAACTTTGCAACAAAAGTGAACAAGGATACAACCTTTTTAGACTGGTCCTTCACTTCAATAGCTCCGTGTAGTAGTCGTTTCACTGTGATCACGAACTCCCGGACTTTAGAGAGGCTCCCATGAAGAAATGAACAAGCTTGCATCGAAGTCTTCGAGGCCGAAGATGCTCTACGTCGAGGAGACACTAACCGAAGCTATCTCTTCACTAATGGTGAGATTAGTGAAGTAAACACCCTAAACTAAATGGCAAATATTAGAGGATGATGAAGTAGGAAGTGGGCTCACTTTAGTTTTATTTTTCTCACACTAATTCTGCACTTAGAAAAATCCTAGTGAGGTTTTTTTCTTTTGATGAAGAAGAAAAAGAATGAACTCATGAGAGAGTGAGGTTAGAATTGTAACCATGGGTGAGTTAGTGTCATGCCTAACTCATGTAGAGAATAAACCATAGTCTAAGGTTAATGGTTGGGTTAACAAATATCTTAAGCTAGACAAACAAGTTGAATAAGTTAATGTTCTACTAGCTTCTCCAAGCGCAAGCATGACTAATTCAAAAGATTTGTGAATTACTTGATGATAAATAAAACCAAAACATAAACCCTAGAATGGTATAAGTCTCATACACCCTTGTTGCATATGTAACCTAGCATGACACAAGAATATATATCACATATATATTTATGTGTCAAAAGAAAATAATACATATATCACATATATATAAAGTGTATCAAATGTGAGATAAAGAATTACTTAAGTGAGCTAATAGTAGTTAATATAATGCAATATATCAAATATATAATTATACATTAAATTATCAAATCAACTCTTGATTTAATAATCCGGCTAAATCATTTACAAACGACTAATATCATTTGAATCAACTTATCGAATCAACACTTGATCCGATAACCCGGCTATATCATATATAACCGATCGATATCACATATCGCGAGAATGGAATGCGGTATCACATACACGCATTAATCTCGGTCCCGCACATATCACATATGTGCTCCTACTCCATTACGCTTGAGCCAGGAAACCTCTGTGTAGGACTCTAAAGACTCGTCAATACGCCGGCAGTAGGTGATGATCATATCAAACATCTACAAGCTGCAAGCAGTCTGCCAAACGTAACGGCCACCCTGGTATTGAGCGATCAGAAGAACAACAAGCAAGCCTGCTCATACTCTTGCGAATCCAATCAGTAACTGTACCGTACAGTCCGGTCTCTTCATCTGATATGTCGCATATCACTGCCTGGGGGTGGTATAACGTCAGACCCCAATTGCCTGATAAGTCATGCCGATGCAAGGTCCATAACGGTTCGAGAAACTATTGATAGCACTTACCAGTAAATCTCAGCAACCCTGTCCAGGGATTTCCTGTTATGGCCAATCGAGCATAGGGCAACATCAACTCCTAATACCGGGAGAGACGAAACCCCTCCTATCGCTCATTGCCTCCATGTGACTCGGGACTGTACCCAAAAACCACCTTTTTGCACGATCTCTTGACTGTGGTATGGTAGAAATCAAAGCACAGTCGGAATCACACAAGACTCTATGACGATCTCGGGTCTACAGACTAACCTGTACCAGTTTCACCAGAGAACTGATATCCGACTATAGGTATAATACCATCTAGGAGTTCCCGGCGAGTCATTCCAGTGTACCCCGTCTCCACTGAGCACCCATATACCATCTCTGATGTCAAACACCAATGGGTATGGGATCATCCATCGCCCATCATATGGGTCGAGAAACTTATACGCTAGTCTACTATAGAGTATCGATGCGCTGTCTCGATACTCCCACGACTAGGAACGTTTGAAGGATGTACTTATCGACTACCATGTCCCTACTAGTATGATCTGCATCATAATCCTGGTAGTCAAGTACTCATCCTAAGGACTTTATCAACATATAATAGAGAGATAATAAGTATACATGTTAAGATAAAATGCAACCAGATAGCATACTATCATATCGAGCAAGAATGTCCTCCCTATATATGTCCAAGCATCCACTACAATATACGTCATATGTACAGTAATGGCCTCCAGGGCATACATATAACTAACATTACCCTACGGAGGAGTGCCCCAATAGCCGGGTTCTAGAGGGCAACATGCCCGCATCTCATGGCGTTGAGACCGGGGGGGCTTACTCTAGAATTGGCGAGCTATTCGTCACACTCGTAGGTGGTATAGGTTGACCCACGGAGGGGTGCTTAAGTTACCGGATTCTGTGAAGTGCTGCGTGGCCCATTCACTTTGTTGATTTGGGTTGCCTCACTTCAGTGATTGGCGGGTAACTTGCCGCACTCGTAGAGGTATAGGAACTTCATTGCACTGGCTATCCATACGACCGGGGAACGTCGTGTCTCATTTATGGCTCAAATGAAACGCTGGGCTCCTAGATTATCCGCTATTCCATATTGTTGTTCGCATACTTGTGATGATTTTTATCTGCCTGTGATGACTATTATCTGCCCGCGATGTTGAAATATATATTATATATATTTAGTAGATGCTTCTATATATTTTGCATCCGCGCTGGTCTTGCCGCCGTTCTGCCATTAGTTAAGTAACCTAATGGTGCATGACGGGGCCCCGTGGCGAATGCGGATGACATATAAAAATCATGTTATTGTGTTTGTTTCTTTTGTGGCTTGGAAACTTAAAATGATGGGAACACATTATCTGAATAACGCAAACAAAAATAAACCTAAATAATATTGTCGGAACCAATTTTAAAACTACTCGGTTTTCTTCAAAACTCATGGTCGTATTTTTTTGCTTTGCATAGAGCTATTCGGTTAGGAATATCACTACTACAATAAGGGATTTACCCTACGGATAAAGCCGTATGGGCAAAGCACTGCACCTACGGATATATTCGTAGGAGCACAAAAATACACCGTAGGTGCAAAGGCCGCAGGTGCAAGTCTTCACCCTAAACATGTCCCTACGGAGTAATAATTGCCCCTACGCTTTCGTCCTTAGGGATCTATTTCCTAACGGCTTACACCGTAGGGACAAAATATTTATTTAATTTATTGGTTTATAAAATAAAATACTTGCCCCTACGGATAACTTCGTAGGGCCTTAACATGCCGCTAAGGAGTTCTTCGTAGGTCCAGATAGAAGTCCCTACGGATTTATTCGTAAGTCCATCTAGACAAAATATTTATTTAATTTATTGGTTTATAAAATAAAATACTTGCCCCTATGGATAACTTCGTAGGGCCTGAACATGCCCCTACGGTGTTCTTCGTAGGTCCAGATAGAAGCCCCTATGGATTTATCCGTAGGTCCAGCTTAAGGCCCTATGGGGTAATCCGTACGTCCAGACGAACTCCCCTACGGATACATGCGTAGGGGAAAGTTTAACGCCTGTTACTGAGTCCATAGGGGCAAAATATCAGGTATCCTGTTATTTTTCCCCTACAACTAACTGTGTAAGGGCAAACTTTGGACCTACAAATTAATCCGTAGGAGCAACAGATGGCCCTACGGATTAATCCGTAGGGACAAAATATCAGGTTTTTTTTAAAAAATGGGCTTCCTGTTATTTCCCCGTCCTGTGCACAATAATATATACATCATATAACCAAATACCGCAGTATTCATAATCAACATCTCACGCATAATATATAAAAGAAACAAACAAACAAAATACGATATCAATCAAAATCATCGTGAACACGCAAAAAACACCAATATCGTCCAAAATATATACAATATGTATTATATAAGTACATACATGCTTAAAATATAAAAAAATCTACCCTAGCTCGGTCCAGCTCCTTCACCTCTGATAAACGCCGTAATCTGACACATCTGCTCCTCGGTGTCGCCCTGAATCGTCAAAAACTCGACCAATGAAGGAGCGGACTGTGCGGGAGTCTGAGCGGGCTGTGGAGCTGCAGGAGTGGCCTGCGCAACCGCAGCTGAGGCATTGGCTTGCTAAGCCACAGCCGAAGGAGATGCATGTGGAGCTGTAGCCAAAGCAGCCTGTCACATCTGTTCAATTTTGTGTGTAATAAATGAGTAAGAACTGTGTATTAGATATTTGTCGAATTCGTATCATTATCAGGTTATTGCGAAACCCCAATCTAAGAATACTTAGGGACTTAGGCCTCGTTTGGATATCTAGTTTAGAAAACCATAGTTTATTTTAATTAGACGGTTTTATGTTAATATGATTAATCAAAGCTAAGTCTACAACCAAATAAGCTTAGGCTACTAATATTGCATATGTAAGTCCACGGTAGCGACCCGGCCATCAAACAGACGCCAAATGAGGAACAAAAACTTTTTACAATTGGCGCTATCGCGTACCATAATCCGGATCTGCCATTTAACCTAAACTAACAAACTACAAAGTGGGTAGAAGAGTTATACCGAACGATCCGAGTCCTTCGGTCTTCAACCATCATCCCACGCTTGTTGCGGCTGCTCCGATCTCTTGAATCTCCAGTCTCGTCGTCCAGGTGGCACGACGTCAACGGATCTTTAAACGGGCTCCCGCCTCTGAACCGAGGCAACTCGATCATCAAGTTTGCTAGAAGAGACGACCAAGATGATGTAGAGAATGAGTAGAACAGTTTGTCTCGTTACGTCCAAGGCTATGGACGAACGGTTAATGAAGTTGCCTTCTGGATCGGGTGAAATGAGAAATGAGGCTATCTAATTTTCAGGAACCCGAATCTATCATAATCTTTTTCCTAGTGAACAACAACCATATCTCTCTTCAAGAGAGGGGGTCGGCCTAAATAGAGTAGGGGTGAGGTTAGGAGGGGAGAGAGTAACTATAACCATGAAGCTTATCATAACAATGACTCACTTGAACAATTAATGCAAAAGCATGAATCACAAACCTAGTCATCAAAACAATAAATGACCATTAATGCACTAATCCACCTCACCATCTTATTCACCATTCTAGAACCTTCTAGAAACACGACTCACCTCATGAGTCACCCTCAAGAAGAAAAGATAAATCCGTATTTAACCGAATGTTAAATACGGCTGATAGAAAACTAGAAACTGGCAACTTCCAAAAGTGATCCTGAAACGAATTTCAGGATAACCCCGTAACAGTATAAACATACCAGCATTTGTATTACGACCGAATACAAATGCAACTGAGACAAAGATATTATATCTAAACAGCATAATACTCAGATCCGGCTTAAACCAAAACCGACCAGTATTATTTGCCCGAAAAACGACACGTGCGAAAACGCACGTGCATTTTCCGAACCATGCCATAAAAGCATAAGGCCTCTACAACGTTTCGCCCGAACTTAGGAAAATGTCTGTGGGGGACTCTAATGACTCATCAATACACTGGCACTGGGTATAACCACTAGCACGTCAGAGGTTCAAGCTGTACGTAACGGTTGCCTATTGTATTGATTGGACAGGAAGCTGACGAGCGAACTCATCCGTAAACCCTACTGAGCCTGACAGTGAAAATATACATACAGTCTGGTCTGTTCGTCTATGAGTATCGCATATCTGCCTAGGGGCTGGTAACGTCAGACCCCTAATAGCAATATAAGTCGTGTCAGAGAGTGGTCCAGAACACCCTGAGATACTACTGGAGTACCTACCAGTAAATCACTTGCCTCGGCCGAGGGCTTTGTGTAATGGCTCTCCCAGACACAGCGCGATCTCACTCCCAATACTGGGAGAGCGAATCCCCTGCCTATCCGCTCACTTGCCTCCTTGTGGCTTAGGACTGTACCCAAAAAAGACATGTTTGCACGACTCCTTTAAGCCGTGGTAGGGTAGAAATCAAAGCACAGTGGGAACTCACACGAGACAAATGACGACCTCAGGTCGATGAACTAACCAGTACACATGTCATCAGGGAATTGCTATCTGACGCCAGGTATATTACCAACTAGCAGATTCCCGGCGAGTCCTGTCCGGTGTACTCATAACCCAATGAGCACCTGTATACATCTTAGGCGAACTAACTAACACTAATGGCTTGTGAGACCGGCCATCGCCCCTCGTCGGGGTCTCGACTGTATACACTAGTCTACTATGGAGTATCGATGCCCTGTCTCGAAACACCCACGACTAGGGACACTTTAAGGATGTTCTTACAGACCCCAGCTCCCACGTATATGATCGCCATCATACTGCTGGTAGTCAAGAAAGAATCCTATGGGCTCTATCATCATGCAATAGTGAACTAAAGCATGTATACGATGATAAAGACAAACCAGATAGCAAATTATCATCTCGAGCAAGACTGTCATATCGGTATAGGTCCTGCCTCAATCATTGCAATCACGTACCTGCGATCCAATAATTGACTTTGAGGGCACTATCTCCAACAATCTCCCAGTTGCACTCAAGGCTAATTATTGCGATGTCGCATACTCACAGCCCGTGTGATACCGAACATCCAACTCCTCTACTAATCAGTTTCACAAAGCTAGTTTGTAAAGCTCTTGTGTTCGAGAAATAGCCTCAGTGAGTGGATCCGCCCTGATGTTTGTTTCTATATCTCTCTAAATCTCAAGTTCGTGGAGAAAACCATCTCCCGAATCGAGTAATACCTGTCTTAGAATATGTCTGGATATCTGATGGGACTTAGTTCATAAATGAACTCCAAATCCAAACTTCTTAGACTGTATTGATAACTGAACCTAATCAGTATCCAGCAGCATGCCTCCCACAGTATCCTCTTGGACCACCTGTCCATAATATTGTCTCTCATCATAGGGAAAACTATAACTCTGACAATCACTCTGTCATCCATGTCACCTCTGAAGCCTGGAATGATAACCGTCTCCCGAAGGAGGCTGCCGTCATCAAATCCGTAGAACATGCACCTTATGTTCTAAAACTGCTTCCTTACGTTTCTTCAGGATTGGATTAATATAAAATTATCGCATCAAGTGCAAAAACTACATCTGGTGTGGTACTTGACATCTCATGATTGACTCAATTGCCTAAGCAAGTGATCTGCCAATCATGCACATCTCTCTCTCCTTTAGTCTCTAAGACACCTTTAGAGAGGGTGACTCCATTACCTGCAGGTACACCACCATGCCAGGAGTCATCTATTCTAAAATACTATTAGAATACTGTCAAAGTAACCATATTGGGAAACTACCAAAATCCAGATCTAAAACCATAGATCTAGTAACCAGAATGTCTGATAATAAATCCATATCCTTTGCGGAGAAACAATTGTATGACTACCACAGTTCAACCGATCGTAGTATAGGAATTTTACTTCCTACTCTGTGTATGTCATCCAAATACCAGGACATCACACCCAACTACCTTCTTAAGAGATCCATCTCCTATTCTGATGAACTCAAACCTATGACTGTCACATCAAAATTAGATGATCTATCTCCGCTATAACTGCTCGAGTCTATAAATAGACATAAGCTACTTGCCCACTATGCTTCCGCTCCTCCCACTGACTATGACAACCCTCTGGCAGAATAATATCTACGTACACTTCTAAAGCTAGTTTAGAACGACATTATACTTATCCTCTTGCCGCGTCTCATAGTCTGGAACAACAGTAGTGTCAAGTCTGGGTAAACAAGAACCTCCCTGTCACCGTCCTTGAGGCTACCGGAGTACCTCTCGGGTGTTTGAGGTTACCCACCATGTCTGCCGAGTGGCTATTAGAATGTCAAACTTGATTGAATATATAGGTCCTATTAAATTTTCCGTAATCGTTTGCGGTTCTGGAATCACTTCCAGTTCTACCATACTCCCACTATTGTTTTGTGAAAAAAAATCCATTTTATCAAAACTGTGGCGAGTCAAGAACAATATCACTATTGATCTTCCAGATGGTAGAAATGTCAACCCTCGACATAGCCTGGGTCAACCCACAAACTGCCATTACAGAAACGTGCCTTGAGTTATCCAGTGTCTGGTTTTAAGCATAAGCTGGACAACTCCCCTTACCTTAACATCGCTAAGATATGAACCATTCTATATCCAATATAGAAACAGAGGCACTAATTTAATTGGAACCAGATTCAAAACATGCAGCTGTCTTCAGTGCATATCTACTTAATGGAGAGAGGCTAATCAGCATTACTCAACTTAGGAATCCATCCAATTATGAGTAACCTGAAAGAGAAACAAGTTTCTCAAAACCATTACTATCAACTGAATACCAAACACAAGAATCAACATCTTCGATCTCTTTGAAGAATCCCGATACTTGTGATACCTGGTTCTCTACTTTATTCTTATACCCACGACTTCTCAAAATTTAGACATTGTATTTCTACGAAACACTTGTCTAAAAACTGGAGAAGTTACAAGTAAACAGAACAAAGTACGATAACCTACCCCTTTGTCCTGATGGACACTGGACAACATACAATATTCTGTACAAGTTCGCTGAGTTGAATAACTCAAAACTTGTGCATTGCAGGTTAAAAAACTGTACCCAGGTGATTTGCTCAAATATCACCAATTACAACGAATTCCGATATAATGAGGATAATCACCTAATCCCCAATAACTTACTCCCACTCATCATCTGTAAAACCATACAGATATGAGAATGAAACCTGGTAAATACATACCATGGAGCAAGGGTCTAATTGGGAAATCAGTTTACAATTAACAATGCACAGTTAAACTGAAACATGAAAATGTTTCGTAGGGATATCCTGGTATTCTTAGTAATGCCTCTTCCATAATCCAATTCATAACTATAACCGTATATTTCATTGCCATCTTTCCAAATCCCTTTATTTGTCTTTATTCATTACCTTCTGTACACCACCGTTAGGCTAAATGGTTTTCTTCCTTCCCTACCATTCGGCACCAGCCAATGGTTTGGAAGAAGACTATCCAGTAAGCATAATAGGTGTACCCTCCTAATCCTAGGAGTACTCCCAACTTGAGAGAAGGTGATGATAAAATACAATTGAATAATACCTTATTCTATTAAAGGTGAAATATGAGTGGGAATAAAGTACGCGGTTTGGTCGTGAATGATAACAGTCGCAATTTACTTTGCCCTCTTTCTAATCCCTTTATCTTGTCTTTACATATTACCTTCTACACACCCTACTGAGGCTAATTGGTTTTCTTCATTCTCTACCTGTCGGCGCCTGCCTATGGTTTGGAATAAGACTATCCAATAAGCGTAATTGGTGTACTCTCCTAAACTAAGGAGCCTTCGCAACCTGAGAGAAGGTGATAATAAAAGACAACTGACTAAACCAATTCTATTTCTCCTGAACCTGGATCCATCATCGAAGAAGTCCCTTCGAGTTCATATATTACCATACGATGGATCTATCCAATGGAAGTGGATATCCGTAGTAATACGGGGTGTTCTGAGAAATGCAAAGGGTAAAAGAAGGAGCGGCAATGACTTTATGCAACTAAGACAATCCAAAAGCCAGTATTTTAAGAAGGTTCGGTCAACTTTGGTCACTGAGTCAAAGTCTAGGATCGGTCAAAGGTCGCTGTCAAAGAGAGAGAGAAAAGAAACACTCTGCGTACACTCTAACCTATATCAGAATGGTTATCAATTTATCTAATCAGGAAACCTCCCACTGTTATCTCAAATTCTCCTCCAAACCTAAAGAAGAATTAATCGGGATCACCCGAAGAGTAAACCAACTCATCAGTGAGAATCGGGATCCAACTATCATCGCATGATAACTTGATGGAAGCCACTCGAGTTATCACACACCGGAATGTATGCGCATATCTGGCAAGTTTTCTTTATGTTTGAAACTCCCGATGTGATTTTTTCCCCATGCTCTTATGACCTTGATATAGCGCCTTGAAAAGTCGTTTTGGTGTTTTCCTGAAAATCGGTGAAAATTCGGTATTTTTCCGCAAACCGTTTTTTTTTTATTTTGCAGTTTAGGACTAATTATACCTAATTCGGATAGGTAATTGCTTGTTTTTAGTAGCAAATGAGTTACTTATTAATTTTTGGTCATTTAAATTTTTTTCCTTATTTTTCAATTTTTTTATATTATTTTAAGCCGGTAAGAAATACATTAAATTAGCGATAAATACAAATTTCTTTGGGCTAATTTTAATCTTTAAAATCTAGTTGTAATATAATTTTTTAGTATTTTATTTCAAGTTTTAACTAATTTTTATTATGGAAAACGAAATTTATTGAATTTAAGCTAAAACTTGCAATTTTGGACTTGTAGGGGGTCTTTTTGCATAAATTTTTTTTTGTAAAACCCCATTCACTCTTCCCTCACCCCTAGGCTGGCCCACTTTCAGCAGCACAAGGAAAATTTCCTTGCATCCTTTGACTTTTTATTATGTATGGAAATGAGGTATTTTGAAAAGGGTTTTGATTTTTTAATGTGGGTATGAGTCTTTGGTTGATTGGTATGGGTTGACCATGACTTTTCCATCACCACCCACACCAATCTCCCTCCATTCTCTGCTGGAAATCTGCAGCTCTCCCTCTTCATTTTTTTCTCTTTCCATTTCCTTCAAAATTCCATCATATTGCTCCAAAATTCCAATTTAAACCTCACAAATTAACCCCCATCCTTCATCCCATTCTCCTTAGCCTTTCTTGCTTGGATCATGGTGCTATGAAGCCATCTTTGGAGGCATCTTGTTCTTGCTAGATCTCTAGTGTGAGGTATAATTTCTAATCTAAGGTTAATTTGTAGTTAAAGTGTGCTAATTAGAACTTAAAAGTTGTGTTAGTGTTAAATTTATAGCTAAATTCTAATCTAGTTTTTTTCTAGTTCATGGTTTGAAATTAAACTAGGGTTTTAGAGATCATTAGTAGGTTAATTAAATCTATTTTGTTATCTAGTTATTTTGTTAGCCTAATCTAAGAGGTTAACTTGCTAATTGGGCTATAAACTAGTGTTAATTTAGGGTTTTTCATGTATAGTTTGGATTAAGATTGCTAGTTATGAAATTCTAGAAAGGGTTTGTTTATGGAAATTGTGGTTTGAAGCATGGTAAATGGGTTAAATTGAGTGTTGTGGCTAGCTAGTTGTGTGGATTGTAGGATGATGCGATGATGTGAGCATTTTATCGCAAATACGCGATGTTTGCACGAATTTGGAATTTTTAGTGCTTACTAGGTTTTTATAAAAATATTGTGATAAATTATTTGCGATATCTTGATGATATTTTTGGCATATCCTATGACATTTAGGATGTGTGAGTGCGGTTTTTTTGAGTGAGCGGGTTTTAGCTTTGCCGGGCGACCAAATCGACGATTTTAGTTAGTTTTTGCGATTTTCGCGTGTGTTCCGTGCACCTTGTGCACGTTGTACCTAGCTTGTGAACGTTAGTATTTTTGTTTGGGATTTGCGTCATTTCATGATATGTAACCTTATGTTTTGTATTGATGTAAATTCCAGGTTCGGTTGCAGAGACGTCAGACGCGGCACGAAAGGGGAAAGCGGTGATTGG
Organism: Agapanthus africanus; assembly: GCA_030015575.1. Taxonomy (NCBI): domain Eukaryota; kingdom Viridiplantae; phylum Streptophyta; class Magnoliopsida; order Asparagales; family Amaryllidaceae; genus Agapanthus; species Agapanthus africanus. The sequence continues at coordinate 240,583,021 of CM057343.1, read as the reverse complement.
ACGTGGCTAGCTAGGGATTCCTGTGAGTAGATTTAACATCTACGGGGGACTATCGTTTGGATGGAGCAAGTCTCCCGATAGTTTTAGTAACTTAAAAAGATCCTTAGTGATGTTAGTAATTAAGAGTGTAATACTTGTATGATTATTTGCTACATCCATGCCTTATATTGACATACATATGCGAACCCATTCTATAGGACACCTGCACCATTGCCGGGTTCTTATATGCAGCACGAGCACTATTCATGCGTACACACACGCCCTGGTAATTGCCATGCCACGATACTAGATAACTTATAATTTAGAATATTGTCACCATATTTGATACTTAAACCTGTACTATTGCAATAAATCCTTAAGATAACATTGTAGAATTGCTATTCATGTGCATGTATACCATTATATCATTTGTTCATGCCTAGTTTGTTAATCATACATTGCAACTTGAACCTTGATACCATATGCATTCATTATCATTGACACATGCACTCAGGGTGATTTCTTGAGATTTTATGATATTTCTGGATTTCGGGGGAAAGCCGCAAAATTACTAAAACTTATTACCCTTTTTAAATATGAAAAATTGCGGTTTTCTAGTGATGTAAGTGTCGTCCACCATGAGTTTGTTGTGGTTTTCGAGACCCGTTTCGAGGAGTTGGAAGAACCGTCTCGGGTACATGGTGGGCCCGGTAAGGTACCCGGGGCAAGAAGCTCGTGTTGCTGACGATGAGCCTGGCAGGGGACGGATTATCTATCGGTGACTTCATTGGACACGGCGGATATCCAGAGGATACCGACCGGGGCCGCGAGTTGATGAGATACTGACATTGAGATGGGTCAGCCGGATGGCTAAGGCCAGAAATACTATGACATGGATTTATGAGATTTGAGACAGTTTTTAGGTGTCCTTGCTGGACACAGATTGTTGTCGATTCTATGAGTATTATGCTGGCATTTTAAAAGTGTTTCAAAACAAAAAAAACAAAAAGAGATAGAATGTTTCTTATATATACCTATTGAGACCTCAGATATTCATGTTGCATACATACATGCTAGTACCTTTATATGGCATACTTACCTGCTAGTATATTCATGTTGCATACATACATGCTAGTACCTTCATGTGGCATACATATCTGCTTGTACACTGATGTTGTATACACACCTGCTAGTGCATCTAGCCATACCTGTATTAGAGATGCTAGGATACTTGTGTGCATGCATACGATAGCCTTTGTAGATGTTATTTATTACTCACGAGTTGGCAACTCACCCCCGTTGTGCCACAGTCGTTTGCAGGTCCGCTCCGTCAGCACAGTAGCGGCGGGCGCACAGCTTCTTTTACCTCTCTTGACAGGACTCGAGGTTTTTGCTCGTAGGTGAGTCGTATTATTATTTTTGTACCATCTTGTATATTCTTTGTATCTAGAGTACTCCATCTACTGTATCTACCAGTATTGTTGTATATTGACCTAGAGATGAGACTGTGAGATTTGTGAAGTTTTTATGCTGTATTTTGGGGTCGAGCTCACTTGAGTCGACATACGGTTTTTCTTATGTTTCCTTATGATTATTTTGCATGTTGTTGTTTTATATTGCGTGGGATTTGTGACCGCCTTGTGGCGAAGAGCTAGCTCCCGCTTGGGGATGCCTTATTTGTTGGATTTATATATATTCTTATTGTACCCATTTTGGGGGCCAGTATTTACAAAGGAGACTCTGCCGAAATTTTCGGAAAAATTGATATTGTTTTTAAAAAGGTTTGATATGACTTATTTGATAAACTCGCTTTCAATTGATTGGTTTTTCATCACTCTTTTGCTTATTTGGTTTTGGTTTCTGGGCTTTGGCTTACTTATTTTACGGACGTCTTGAGACGTTTCGTAAACTTAAGTGCCAGTCACGTTTACTCTGCGGGTCGTGACAAAGTTGGTTTCAGAGCGATAGGTTTTACCTTTTTGAGTGTAGGATGACCCTTGGTAGATGGAGTAAGTGACTTAAGTAGGGTAACGTAGCGTGTGTATGTCCGCGGCATACTTGCGATACGGTACTCCGCCTAAGTGACTTTAGAATATACTTGCTTGAAATTCCTTCTTCAATTCCGTGTATCCTATGATTCTATTGCACTGTTCTTATTATCCTTTTTCCTATACCAGCCACTATGCCGCCGAAGGCTACGAGAGCACAGAGGGCTGCCGCCCGAGACGAGATTCGAGCTGGCTCGTCCGAGACTAGGACTAAGCAGGGTGGTGTGCCTACGCCGCAGGGACAGACTGATCCACCTTCCCCAGGCCGTATGGATAGGCTTGAGACTGGTATGGAGGAGTTACGACAGATGATGGGGAGTATGCAGGAGCTACGTCAGATGGTAGGATCCCTAGTTGCAGCTAGTCGTACACCGAGGCCGGATGACGCACCTACTACATCCCAGTCTACTATGATACCTGCTCCTACTACTACCGCCGTGACCATCCCGGTTTCACTACAGGATTTCATGAGGCTGAGACCTCCAGTATTCACCGGCACCGAGGAAGCGGAGGACCCACAGACGTTCCTTGACAGTTTAGCCAGGATCTGCCATTCGCTGAGATGTTCGGATGATCGATGGGTGGAGCTTGCGAGTTTCCGTCTAGAGGGTCTCGCGCAGATATGGTGGGAGTCAGTCTTGAGAGGTCGAGCTGCAGGTTTACCGCCTATGACTTGGGACGAGTTTACAACGGTCTTTCTAGCTCGTTTCCTCCCTGAGAGCGTTCGTGACGCCAGAGCTTGTAGCTTCGAGGCCTTGGTCAAGACACCTGGGATGACGGTGTTTGAGTATGATGTTCAGTTTACACAGTTGTCCCGATATGCCCCGTACCTGGTAGATACCGAAGCGAAGAGGGTGAAGAGGTTCATACAGGGACTTGATGCCCAGTTATATCTTGCCATTGGCACCCAGCACTACGACACTTATTCAGCTGCTATGGATACGGCATTACGGATGGAGGCACGCATATCACAGACTTCGGCCATTTCTGGGCCGAAGAGGATTCGCACCGAGGTGCCGTCTCAGAGGCAGCATGCCAGATTCTTTACGAGGGATGGGTCCGGCAGAGGATTTGGACGGGGTCAGTTATATGGTTCATATCCCCAGGGACAACAGACGTCGCCAAGGTGTTTTGGGTGCGGGAGTCCGTACTATCTTGTCAGAGACTGTCCGGCGAGACGACAGGGAGCGGCGACAGTTCCGCATGTGACTCTACCACCATCACCACTCCTCCCCAGAGAGCCCTACTTCCTACCACAGGTGATGCTCCACGCCAGTTAGGTGCACCCAGAGGCCGTGGACGCGGCGGTCCTATTCAGAGAAGACGAGGAGGCAGAGGCCGAGGTCGAGGTCAGCCCGCTATCGGTGGAGGACAGGCCCGAGTATTTGCTTTGACACCGCATGATGCACAGGCATCCAACGCCGTTGTGATAGGTACCTTGCCAGTTTGTTCTTTCGACGCACGGGTATTGTTCGACCCAGGTTCCACACATTCGTACGTATCTACACACTTTGCACCGATGTTGGGCCGTGAGTCGTCGTCGTTAGATCATCCGCTTGTTGTTATTACTCCGGTAGGCGAGTCGTTTGTCGCTCGTTTTGTATTTCGATTGTGTTCCGTTCGTATCGGGGAAAGGGATTCATCGGTTTATTTGATTCTCCTCGATATGTTGGACTTTGATGTGCTTCTGGGCATGGATTGGCTAGCCACTTGTTATGCTTCGGTGGACTGCCGTGAGAAGGCAGTCAGATTTAGCTTTCCGGGAGAGCCAGTCCTTGTTATTCAGGGAGACCGCAACGTCACCCTTCCCAGCTTGATTTCGTCTTTTCGCGCTGGTCAGATCTTGCGGAAGGGATGTCAGGGATTCTTAGCGTATATTTGTGATACTCGAGCTGCAGAGGTTCCGTTGGACCGGGTCCCGGTTGTTTGTGAGTTCCCTGATGTTTTCCCTGATGAGCTACCTGGGCTACCATCTGAGCGCGACGTTGAGTTCTGCATCGATTTGATTCCCGGCTCGGGGCCTATTTCTATACCGCCTTATCGGATGGCCCCGGCAAAGCTTCGAGAGCTGAAGGATCAGTTGCAGGATTTGTTAGATAAGGGGCTTATTCGACCTAGTGTTTCTCCGTGGGGTGCTCTGGTCCTGTTTGTCAAGAAGAAGGATGGAAGTTTGCGCTTATGTATCGACTACCGCCAGCTGAACAAGGTTACCGTGCGGAACAGATATCCGTTGCCACGCATTGATGATTTGTTCGACCAGCTTCAGGGTGCGGGGTATTTTTCGAGGATCGACTTACGATTAGGGTACCATCAGCTGCGAGTTCGACAGGAGGATATACCGAGGACAGCTTTCCGCACGCGCTACGGCCACTATGAGTTTTTGGTGATGTCGTTCGGACTCACCAACGCCCCAGCAGCATTCATGGATTTGATGAACCGTACATTCAGGCCGTATCTTGACTTGTTCATCATCGTGTTTATCGACGATATCTTGGTGTACACCCGGAGCAGAGAGGAGCACGAGCAGCACTTGCGGATTACGTTACAGACTCTGAGGGAGCACCAGCTGTTCGCAAAGTTCTCCAAGTGTGCATTCTGGCTGGACAGCGTCGGATTCTTGGGTCACGTGATTATGAGAGACGGCATATGTGTGGACCCGAAGAAGATTGAGGCTGTTCAGCAGTGGCCCCGACCTACATCGGTTACTGAGATCCGTAGTTTTCTAGGCCTGGCGGGCTACTACAGGCATTTTGTTCAGGACTTCTCCCGTATATCTGCACCTTTGACCGGTTTGACCCGGAAGGGAGTTCCTTTCGTTTGGACAGAGGAGTGCGAGCGCGGTTTTCAGCAGCCACGGACTTGTTTGACTACGGCGCCGGTATTATCTTTGCCTTTGGGATCAGGCGGATTTGTGGTCTACTGTGATGCTTCGCGAGTGGGGTTAGGATGCGTATTGATGCAGCATGGCCGGGTGATCGCATATGCTTCTCGGCAGTTGAAGAAACATGAACAGAACTACCCCACTCATGATTTGGAGATGGCTGCAGTGGTTTTTGCACTTATGATTCGGCGACATTACCTATAAGGCGAGTCGTGCCAAATATTCACAGACCACAAGAGCTTAAAATACATATTTCAGCAGCGAGACCTGAACCTCAGACAGCGTCGTTGGATGGAGTTGGTGAAAGACTACGACTGCGAGATCTTATATCACCCAGGCAAGGCGAATGTAGTGGCAGATGCTTTGAGCAGGAGGCCCGGGTGTAGTCTATCCTTTTTGCGCGCAGTACAGAGGCAGTCGTCAGCAGATTGGCAGATTTTATGCGACAGCCGAGTTGAGTTCGAGTTCACTCAGACAGGGGGACAGCTCGCGCATGTTCGTGCATGCCCACAGTTGCTTGACCGTATATATGAGGCACAGCGCAGAGACGACTGTTGCTCAGAGATCATGGCATGGATGGGACAGAGCAGATTTTCCGAGTTCGTGATTGATGATCAGGGGATTTTACGATATGGATCTAGACTGTGTGTACCAGATGCTGATGGATTGCGGCACGACATTCTTGAGGTGGCACACCGATCAGTGTATAGTGTCCACCCCGGTTACACCAAGATGTACTATGATATGAGAGAGACCTACTGGTGGGACGAGATGAAGAGGGACATTGCGGAGTTTGTATCGAGATGCCTGACTTGTCAGCCAGTCAAGGCCGAGCACCAGAGGCCCGCATGAGAGCTACAGCCGTTACCCATTCCAGTGTGGAAATGGGAGCAGATTTCGATGGATTTCGTTGTGGGTCTACCCAGGACCAGTCGAGGGTACGACTCCATCTGGGTGATCGTAGATCGATTGACGAAAGTGGCTCATTTCCTGCCAGTGAAGACCACTTTCAGCTTCGCTCAGTATGCCCAGCTTTACATCGACGAGATCGTGCGGTTGCATGGCGTACCGACTTGTATCGTGTCAGATCGAGGCACCTAGTTCACCAGCCGACTTTGGCAGAGACTTCAGGAGGCTTTAGGCACTCGTTTGAGCTTCAGCACAGCGTTTCATCCGCAGTCCGACGGACAGTCAAAGCGGACCATTCAAACTCTCGAGGACATGCTCAGAGCGTGCGTTTTAGACTTCGGCAGTAGCTGGGATCATCATTTACCTTTAGTGGAGTTCTCCTACAACAACAGCTTCCAGGATACTATTTAGATGGCACCTTTCGAGGGATTGTATGGGAGGAGATGCAGATCGCCCGTTTGTTGGACAGAGCTCAGCGAGAGCAGTATTATGGGGCCGCAGCTTGTGGAGGAGACGACCGTGAAAATACAGTTGATTCGAGACCGGATGAGAGCAGCTCAGAGCAGGCAGAAAACGTATGCAGACAGGCGCCGTCTCAGGCTAGAGTTCGCAGTTGGCGATCATGTTTTTCTGAGGGTCTCTCCGATGAAGGGCGTGATGCATTTTGGGCGAAAGGGAAAGCTTAGTCCCAGGTTTGTGGGTCCCTTCGAGATTCTCGAGCGTGTCGGCGTAGTTGCATATCTTTTGGCTCTTCCACCCAGCTTTCCCGATGTTCACCCCGTCTTCCATGTTTCGATGCTCCGCAAGTACCTTCACGACCCTTCGCATGCGATTCAGCACCCGACAGTCCAGCTAGAGCGCGACCTTTCTTTTGCAGAGCAGTCGGTGGCCATCCTGGATCGGCAGGTGAAGAAATTGAGATTGAAAGTTATACCGACCGTCAAGGTCCTTTGGCGTGGCCCGAGCAGCGAGGAGGTCACCTGGGAGACCGAGGGCGAGATGAGGAAGAAATATCCCCATCTCTTTGAAGGTACGCGTAGCTATATTTTTTTAAATTCGGGGACCGAATTTCTTTAAGGGGGGAAGATTGTAGCGCCTTGAAATGTCGTTTTGGTGTTTTCCTGAAAATCGGTGAAAATTCGGTATTTTTCCGCAAACCGTCTTTTTTGTTATTTTGCAGTTTAGGACTAATTATACCTAATTCGGATAGGTAATTGCCTGTTTTGAGTAGCTAATGAGTTACTTATTAATTTTTGGTCATTTAAAATTTTTTCCCTATTTTTCAAATTTTTTATATTATTTTAAGCCGGTAAGAAATACATTAAATTAGCGATAAATACAAATTTCTTTAGGCTAATTTTAATCTTTAAAATCATGTTAATTAAAATCTAGTTGTAATAAAAAATTTTAGTATTTTATTTCAAGTTTTAACTAATTTTTATTATGGAAAATGAAATTTATTGAATTTAAGCTAAAACTTGCAATTTTGGACTTGTAGGGGGTCTTTTTGCATAAATTTTTTTTTTAAAACCCCATTCACTCTTCCCTCACCCTTAGGCCGGCCCACTTTCAGCAGCACAAGGAAAATTTTCTTGCCTCCTTTGACTTTTTATTATGTGTGGAAATGAGGTATTTTGAAAAGGGTTTTGATTTTTTAATGTGGGTATGGGTCTTTGGTTGATTGGTATGGGTTGACCATGACTTTTCCATCACCACCCACACCAATCTCCCTCCATTCTCTGCTGGAAATCTGCAGCTCTCCCTCTTCATTTTTTTTTTCTTTCCATTTCCTTCAAAATTCCATCATATTGCTCCAAAATTCCACTTTAAACCTCACAAATTAACCCCCATCCTTTATCCCATTCTCCTTAGCCTTTCTTGTTTGGATCATGGTGCTATGAAGCCATCTTTGGAGGCATCTTGTTCTTGCTAGATCTCTAGTGTGAGGTATAATTTCTAATCTAAGGTTAATTTGTAGTTAAAGTGTGCTAATTAGAACTTGAAAGTTGTGTTAGTGTTAAATTTATAGCTAAATTCTAATCTAGTTTTTTTCTAGTTCATGGTTTGAAATTAAACTAGGGTTTTAGAGATCATTAGTAGGTTAATTAAATCTATTTTGTTATCTAGTTATTTTGTTAGCCTAATCTAAGAGGTTAACTTGCTAATTGGGCTATAAACTAGTGTTAATTTAGGGTTTTTCATGTATAGTTTGGATTAAGATTGCTAGTTACGAAATTCTAGAAAGGGTTTGTTTATGGAAATTGTGTTTTGAAGCATGGTAAATGGGTTAAATTGTGTGTTGTGGCTAGCTAGTTGTGTGGATTGTAGGATGATGCGATGATGTGAGCATTTTATCGCAAATACGCGTTGTTTGCACGAATTTGGAATTTTTAGTGCTTAATAGGTTTTTATAAAAATATTGTGATGAATTATTTGCGATATCTTGATGATATTTTTGGCATATCCTATGACATTTAGGATGTGTGAGTGCGGTTTTTTTGAGTGAGCGGGTTTTAGCTTTGCCGGGCGACCAAATCGACGATTTTAGTTAGTTTTTGCGATTTTCGCGTGTGTTCCGCGCACCTTGTGCACGTTGTACCTAGCTTGTGAACGTTGGTATTTTTGTTTGGGATTTGCGTCATTTCATGATATGTAACCTTATGTTTTGTATTGATGTAAATTCTAGGTTCGGTCGCGGAGACGTCAGACGCGGCACGAAAAGGGAAAGCGGTGACTGGACGTGGCTAGCTAGGGATTCCTGTGAGTAGATTTAACAACTACGGGGGACTATCGTTTGGATGACGCAAGTCTCCCGATAGTTTTAGTAACTTAAAAAGATCCTTAGTGATGTTAGTAATTAGGGGTGTAATACTTGTATGATTATTTCCTACATCCATGCCTTATATTGACATACATATGCGAACCCATTCTATAGGACACCTACACCATTGCCAGGGTTCTTATATGCAGCACGAGCACTATTCATGCGTACACACACACCCTGGTAATTGCCATGCCACGATACTAGATAACTTATAATTTAGAATATTGTCACCATATTTGATACTTAAACCTGTACTATTGCAATAAATCCTTAAGATAACATTGTAGAATTGCTATTCATGTGCATGTATACCATTATATCATTTGTTCATGCCTAGTTTGTTAATCATACATTGCAACTTGAACCTTGATACCATATGCATTCATTATCATTGACACATGCACTCAGGGTGATTTCTTGAGATTTTATGATATTTCTGGATTTCGGGGGAAAGCCGCAAAATTACTAAAACTTATTACCCTTTTTAAATATGAAAAATTGCGGTTTTCTAGTGATGTAAGTGTCGTCCACCATGAGTTTGCTGTGGTTTTCGAGACCCGTTTCGAGGAGTTGGATGAACCGTCTCGGGTACATGGTGGGCCCGGTAAGGTATCCCAGGGTAAGAAGCTCGTGTTGCTGACGATGAGCCTGGCAGGGGACGGATTACCTAACGGTGACTTCATTGGACACGGCGGATATCTAGAGGATACCGACCGGGCCGCGAGATAATAAGATATTGATATTGAGATGGGTCAGCCGGATGGCTGAGGCCAGAGATACTATGACATGGATTTATGAGATTTGAGACAGTTTTTAGGTGTCGTTGCTGGACACAGATTGTTGTCGATTCTATGAGTATTATGCTGGCATTTTAAAAGAGTTTCAAAACAAAAAAAACAAAAAGAGATAGAATGTTTCTTATATATACCTATTGAGACCTCAGATATTCATGTTGCATACATACATGCTAGTACCTTTATATGGCATACCTACCTGCTAGTATATTCATGTTGCATACATACATGCTAGTACCTTCATGTGGCATATCTGCTTGTACACTGATGTTGTATACACACCTGCTAGTGCATCCAGCCATACCTGTATTAGAGATGCTAGGATACTTGTGTGCATGCATACAATAGCCTTTGTAGATATTATTTATTACTCACGAGTTGGCAACTCACCCCCGTTGTGCCACAGTCGTTTGCAGGTCCGCTCTATCAGCACAGTAGCGGCGGGCGCACAACTTCTTTTGCCTCTCTTGCCAGGACTCGAGGTTTTTGCTCGTAGGTGAGTTGTATTATTATTTTTGTACCATCTTGTATATTCTTTGTATCTAGAGTACTCCATCTACTGTATCTACCAGTATTATTGTATATTGACCTAGAGATGAGACTGTGAGATTTGTGAAGTTTTTATGCTGTATTTTGGGGTCGGGCTCACTTGAGTCGACATACGGTTTTTCTTATGTTTCCTTATGATTATTTTGCATGTTGTTGTTTTATATTGCGTGGGATTTGTGACCGCCTTGTGGCGAAGAGCTAGCTCCCGCTTGGGGATGCCTTATTTGTTGGATTTATATTTATTCTTATTGTATCCATTTTGGGGGCCAGTATTTACAAAGGAGACTCTGCCGAAATTTTCGGAAAAATTAATATTGTTTTTAAAAAGGTTTGATATGACTTATTTGATAAACTCACTTTCAATTGATTGGTTTTTCTTCACTCTTTTGCTTATTGGGTTTTGGTTTCTGGGCTTTGGCTTACTTATTTTACGGACGTTTTGAGACGTTTCGTAAACTTAAGTGCCAGTCACGTTCCGTACTCTGTAGGTTATGACACTTGACTAAGGGCCAACAAATCATAAGTCACATGTCAAGTTCTTCCCATCATTGTCCTGGTTGATTTGAACCCACCCGTACATACTCTTGACTAAGGGCCAACAAAGTAATACGACTGTCCCAAACCAACGCATTCATCTATGCTACAAATGAATACTCAGCAGCTACCAAACACTATGCCTTGACTAAGGGCCAACAAACATAGCTTGAATACTACTGACTACCCATAAGAAATGATGGAGGGCTACGGCTGGTTTTTGGCGAAAAACCTTTAACGTAATGAACTTGATCTCGTTGAAGGAAACTGATAGCTTTTTATAAAATATAGTGGCGAAAACCTTTTGCTAAAGAGGTCACTCCCGGTGAAGGGATCTCGGCTCTTTCCTCGTGGAATGAGGTGCAGGATATTCCAACTGAATACCGCTATGCAAAGCAACTTGTAATCGACTATAGTGAAGTTACTACCCTGACGTAAACTTCTGCCCAAGGGGTCACTCCCGATGACGGGATCCCAGCCCTTGCCTCGTCGAATGAGGTGCAGGATATTCTAACTGAATATCACTATGCAAAACAAAAGAAAACAACTTTGTAATAACATTTTTTAAAAATTGTTCCAACAACATCAACTATAGGTTTGTTTTATACTTGCATTGATAAGAATCAATGCAGTCCCATCAATCAATCACACCAGAAAAGAACGAAAAATAAAATGTATGTATATGCCATCCGCATTTGCCTCTTGGTCCCGTCATCACCCGTTAGGTTACTTAACTAACGACAGAGCTGGGGCTGGACTAGCGCGGGTGTAAAACATATACAACATCTAATAGTATATATACCAATATACAATAATCGCTCCAGGCGCGATAATATGCAACATTACAGAAAAGTAATAAGTATCACAGAACAATACAGATAATCTGGGATCCCCGGGTTTCACAGAGCCGCTACTGAAACCCGACGTTCCCCTGGTCGTGTGGATATCCTATGCAATGAAACCAAGACCCCTACGGGTGCGGCAAGTTACCCGCCAAAACCTGAAGCGAGGTAGTCCCCACAACATAGTGAATGGAACACCCGGCACTTCACGGAATCCGGTAAATTGAGCGCCGCTCCTTGGGTCAACCTGTACCCCCTACGAGTGCGGCGAATAGTCTGCCAATTCTAGAGTGAGGTCTCTTTGCCTCTCAAAGCCATGAGATACGGACCCGTTGACCTCCAGAACCCGGCTATCCGTACACTCCATCGCGGGATAAACCTAGTACAGAAATAAAAATATGTAAAACGGATACATCGACCTCGACCCGGTCATGCCCCAAAAGAATATTATACAAATAGGCAGTGACGGCAGCCACATGTTGGACGCTCGCCCCGCAATATCAAATGTACAAATAAATCCAAACAACACTATCATTGCACCCTGGTATCCACCATGACATATCCGCAACATCACAGCACAACACAGAACATCAACGCGAATCTCACGTTCGCAAACCCGTCTAAAAGAACTATAGCAATCAGATGCGGTTTACCGATCAAATGACATTCCCGGTCGGAGATATAATGTAAATACTGTAAATTAACACGTTTAAATTTCGATCGACAAAATATCCCAAAGTGGGCCCCACAAACATCGGCTGTACAGTAACAAAATCTGGGCCCAAAAGATATATACCAAAAACCACAATTTGCAACAAAGAACAAACAGTAGAAACCTGACCAACTGAAACGCCAAGACGGCCGCGGTTCCGCGGTCAAACCTAGGCTTTGACCGTGGTTCAGCGGTCGTACGGACGATTCAGTGTATCGTTTTTCTCTATAATTCTTTAAAAAGCCTGCTTTTTTCTGTGATACTCAAAATAATTTTTAGACCCAGTTTAAAATCGACAGAAACTTTTATACTGAAAAATGTGATTTTCGAAATTCCGTTCGATCGATCTTTTAAACGTGTTAGCACAAGTGAGTATAGCTTAATGGTGAGGCTCTGATACCACTGTAAGTACACGGTAGCGCCCCGGCCGTCTAACAGACGCCAAATGCGGAACAAAAACTTTTTACAACTGGCGCTATCGCGTACCGTAACCCGGATCTGCCATTAAAGCTAAACTAACAAACTGCAAAGTAGGTAGAAGAGTTATACCGAACGATCCGAGTCCTTCGGTCTTCAACCATCATCCCACGCTTGTTGTGGCTGCTCCGATCTCCTGAATCTCCAGTCTCGTCGTCCAGGTGGCACCACGTCGACGGATCTTTAAACGGGCTCCTGCCTCTGAACCGAGGCAACTCGATCGTCAAGTTTGCTAGAAGAGACGACCAAGATGATGTAGAGAATGAGTAGAACACTTTGTCTCGTTATGTCCAAGGCTATGGACGAACGGTTAATGAAGTTGCCTTTTGGATTGGGTGAAATGAGAAATGAGGCAATCTAATTTTCATGAACCTGAATCTATCATAATCTTTTTCCTAGTGAACAACAACCATATCTCTCTTCAAGAGAGGAGGCCGGCCTAAATAGAGGGGGGGTGAGGTTAGGAGGGGAAAGAGTAACTATAACCATGAAGCTTATCATAACAATGACTCACTTGAACAATTAATGCAAAAGCATGAATCACAAACCTAGTCATCAAAACAATAAATGAACATTAATGCACTAATCCACCTCACCATCCTAGTCACCATTCTAGAACCTTCTAGAAACACGACTCACCTCATGACTCACCCTCAAGAAGAAAAGATAAATCTGCATTTAACCGAATGTTAAATACGACTAATAGAAACTAGAAACTGGCAACTTCCAAAAGTGATCCTGAAACGAATTTCAGGATAACCCCGTAACAGTATAAACATACCGGCATTTGTATTACGACCGAATACAAATGCAACTGACACAAAGATATTATATCTACACAGCATAATACTCGGATCCGGCTTAAACCAAAGCCGACCGGTATTATCTGCCCGAAAAACGACACGTGCGAAAACGCACGTGCATTTTCCGAACCTTGCCATAAAACCATATGGCCTCTACAACATTTCGCCCGAACTTGGGAAAATGTCTGTGGGGGACTCTAATGACTCATCAACACACTGGCACTGGGTATAACCACTAGCACGTTAGAGGTACAAGCTGTACGTAACGGTTGCCTATTGTATTGATTGGAAGGGAAGCTGACGAGCGAACTCATCAATAAACCTTACTGAGTCTGACAGTGACAATATACATACAGTCCGGTCCGTTCGTCTATGAGTATCGCATATCTGCCTTGGGGCTGGAAACGTCAGACCCCTAATAGCAGTATAAGTCGTGTCAGAGAGTGGCCCAGAACACCCTGAGATAGTACTGGAGTACCTACCAGTAAATCTCTTTCCTCGGCCGAGGGCTTTGTGTAATGGCTCTCACAGACACAGCGCGATCTCACCCCCAATACCGGGAGAGACGAATCCCCTGCCGATCCGCTCACTTGCCTCTATGTGGCTCGGGACTGTACCCAGAAAAGACCTGTTTGCATGACTCCTTTGAGCCGTGGTAGGGTAGAAATCAAAGTACAGTGGGAACTCACACGAGATAAATGACGACCTCAGGTCGATGAACTAACCTGTACACATGTCACCAGGAAATTGCTATCTGACGCTAGGTATAATACCAACTAGCAGATTCCCGGCGAGTCTTGTCCGGTATACTCATAACCCAATGAGCACATGTATACATCTTAGGTGAACGAACTAACACCAATGGCCTGTGAGACCGGCCATCGCCCCTCGTCTGGGTCTCGACTGTATACACTAGTCTACTCTGGAGTATCGATGCCCTGTCTCGAAACTCCCATGACTAGGGACACTTTAAGGATGTGCTTACAGACCCCAGCTCCCACGTATATGATCGCCATCATACTACTGGTAGTCAAGCAAGAATCCTATAGGCTCTATCATCATGCAATAGTGAACTAAAGCATGTATACGATGATAAAGACAAACCAGATAGCATACTATCATCTCGAGAAAGACTGTCATATCAGTATAGGTCCTGCCTCAATCATTGCAATCACGTACCTGCGATCCAATAATTGACTTTGAGGGCACTATCTCTAACAGCATATGTTACTATCTATAATGTGATATAATATTTTACTTTCAAGTAGTTTACATACCAACATCTCCTTCAAATCATCGACAGTGGTCTTCAAGGCGGCAACATTATGCTCTAGACGTCACTTACGGGGGGGTAGGGGGTAGGGGAAGTAACCGCCGGAGTGGAGTCCAACCTAATATGGGCCCTGCTAGGACCCTGTCCCCGGCCTCTCTTCTAACCTCCGTAGTGCCCTCCGTGTGCGGAGTCAAGAACTATGGTCAACAGCATCGGATCATTCCGTCCAGTAAAATCGATCCCCGATGCCTCCGCCTTCTCTACAACCTGCTCCTACACCCACATTAACCACTAAAATATAAGTATATCATTTAAATTTGAACTTTTCAAAAGAAAAACTTCAAACCTGTTAGAATAAATATTAACACTTAAGCAATAATCCTGGATAGCGGTGTTGGGGAATCGAAGCTCGCCCGTGGCGAGATTTGTCGAGGTGCCGTGGACAGCAAGATATACGGTCAGCACGATCGGTGTACCACCCTGCGCCAGGGTCTGAGCTCTCTGCAACTCGCAAAAAATTTACATATATTATAAAATAACCCTTAATAATACATTATATCAGATTTGATCTATTTTAATTTACCGATGCCTGGCATGAGTAATATTCCTCGAGCCACCAGTATAAGTGGGGCGACCCCACTTCGCCGACTTCCTAATCTCTTTATTTTGATCGGCATGTTTCTGCACAACACATTCAGATTTAATTTTCTAATTGAGTAACACAGAAAAATAAATTATATACTAAACAATGAATTACATTTTAATTACAAACCTGTTTGTGCTGAGAGTCAAAATGTTGGCACAAGAGTGGCCATGTATCAACATCGACCCTCGCAAAGTCCGGAGTATGTAGGAGAGCCGCTCTATCTTCCTCGGGGGTCGCCATCCACAGGCAATAGCAGTCGATCTTTAGCTCGTTCCTAATGTATCAGAACTATTATTGTATGTTCTACATCAGGCCATGGTTCAGAGCGTAAAGATCGAGAACTCTTTCAGGGTGATCAGGATCGGGTACAGGCTGAAAGTCATAATCCAACTGCAAATACAAAAAAACAATGTATTTAAATTGCAAATGTTAAATAATAATAAATATAATGGATAATTCAAATGAAAATAAAAATAAATACTCAAGCCTGATCCCAGAAGAGGGCAAATGAGCGCCGGTGCTGATCGCCCCACTCAACGTGAAGTGGATACTTCTTCACGAGGCGGCTCTCATCCCCCATATACCGGCCGAACCTCTCAGCATAATCGCTGTTATTGTGATAATTGGGGGTAAAGAAGAGGTGGAATGCTGCCTCCCCCAAGATCTGTCGGGCCTCAGCCTGTGCGGCTGATTCGGGCTTCGAGTCCCCCTCTCGGGATGGGGCTGCCCTGCATTTAGAAGAAATATCAAGACAATCAATATTAAGACAATTTGGTATTAAGAAATCAAGGTTTAATGAAAATTGAAGTGTGATATATACCTCCAGCGACAGAAGCATGAGCCTGGGTTCGAGCAGCAGCACGAGCGGGACGACAGTTCCTTCGGTGAAGAACAGCCGGTGACCCGGATGTGTATGCATCCCTCCAACTAGAAAATAAACATTGACAATAAAATTACATGAAGTTCATGTTTATTCTTAAAGGATATTTAAAATGAATAAATATTTTACATTTATTCATACTAACCTGCAGACTCAGCGTAGGGTACGGAAATGGAGTGGCCCCTGCACCAGACGTGGAAGCACCACCTATAATTAGACAATCAAACATTGACTATATAAGTAATTGCAAAAAGAATGTGTATATCAATAATATAACATTCTAAATCAATATGCATACACTATAGGATATATAAAGATACCCGCAGGTGCAGTGGTGGCCTCTGCCTGATATGTGGAGGCACCACCTACTGCTAGACAATTAAAAATTAATTATCGAAGTACGTAAGAACAAAAAGAATGTATGTATATTTATGATATCGCATTCTAAATCAATATGCATGCACCATAGGATATATAAACATACCTGGAGGTGCGGGAGTGGCCTCTGCCTCTGATGTGGACGCACCACCAACAGCTAGACAATCAAACATTAACTATATAAGTAATTTTGACTTAAATATGCATGTATATCTATAATATTACATACAAAATGAATATGCGTGCAATATACCTGGAGTTGTGGCAAAGTCCACACGGAAGGAGGCATCCGAAGGGGTCTCCGATCGGGGTGGAAGACCGGCCCTCTGAAGCTCCCTACGCAGCTCTCCGGGCGGCAGAACCGCTCTGCCTCTGCTTATGCTTCTTCCGGTGCCGCGGCTGGTGCTCCTGCCGCCCCTCGCTGCTCTAGTCGTCATCATCAAATCTAGACAAGAGTACAATCATTACATATGCATGCTATATATGTATACATCGTAAAATGTGAAGTAATAATATAACAATACTGATAACCTTTTTCGTTTCGTTGACACATTAGACATATCTACTTGGATTTCATCATCGATATCATTTCTAACCCACATAACTTCATGATCAGCTGAAGACAACCCATAATTTGAAACAGATGGTCGGAGCACTCTATGTCTTCTCTCTTCTTCATCCTCAACGCTGTCCTCGAATTTTGGGATATCGTAAACATCCCTGGGTTTCCAACGGGATACGACACTCCATCCCAGATGCTTCAAGCACTTTGAGTAGTATACTTGGAACGCTTGGTTCGGAAAGATAAACGGATCGGCCTAACCGTAAAATTGAAGTGTGTTCACACTGGTCAATCCATATTCATCTTTCTAAGTCCCGAGATTGTTTCTCCTCGTATCTGTATCGGCTCGTGTATGGTACTAAGTACACTAAAATATATAGAATGGTTTTGATTGTCCGGGATATTGGATGCCAAGTATGCAATTTAAGTATCCATAATAAATCACACCATCCGATCCTACCGTCGCAATCCCACTATTCTGAGTGGTTCGAGATGTTTCTATGTCCTTAACTTCGAATTTGTATCCAAGGACACCGAATCCTTTATAACATGCAAGCTCCATACTAGGAAACTGAGCTAAACATCTTGAATCACTCTCTAATGATGCAGACAAGTTCGGATCGTGGATCTGACAAAACAAATTTTACGACAAATACATAACGATGTAAGTTTATATTAATACTGGTAGCAATAACATGTTATTCGAACAACTTACATGATCTGCAACCCAATCGCAAAAATTATCCTGATGATATTTTTCCAACCGTTCATTATTCCAATCAGGATGCGCCTCACGTACCTCCTTAAAATAAATTATGTTCTCAACAATAAATTATGACATTAATATTATATTATTTCATACACACACAAATACAAATATAACAATTAATCCAAAAAAACTTACTCTTTAATTTCTTCAAGACATGCGCTATTGAGGAGGATAAACTGATATATCTTGTTGATAAACAAAGTGTCTACTCTCCTATAATCAGCTTTACCATATGGCCCGTCCTGAATTCTTCAAGGCCGGTTATGTTTCGTTTCAATGTTCTCGTCCAGATAGCGAGAACAAAATGTGGTTGCTTCATCTAGAAGACAACCTTGCATGATAGAACTCTCTAGTCGATTCCTATTGCGTATATACTTTTTTAGAGTGTAGAGGTACCTAAAAAAATATGTTAAATAAATAAATACGGGCATATAGGACAACAAAAATTTTACAAATTGCGCGAAACGAAAATTTCCATCTACCTTTCAACGGTATACATTCATCGATGTTGTACCGGTCCGGCTAACTTAGCCTCAGTTGCAACATGAACCATCAGGTGTATTATGATATCGTAGAGTGACGGTAGGAAAAATACGCTCAAACTTCCAAAGTATCAACGAAATAGAATTTTCTAGTTTCTCCAGCGTCACAACATCCAGGGTTTTAGCGTATAATTCTCTGAAAAAGTAACATAGGTCATTAATTACTAGACCAACCGATGCGGGAAGGGTTTGAGGTCTAATGGGAGAAGGTGCTCCATAATAACATGGTGATCATGATTTTTCAGCCCATCGATCTTGCCTTTCACAATTTTTATCTTCATACTAAATGATCCTGAAAAAACCCGTGGGAACTTTCAAATCATGCAACACCTGCAGGAATCCTTTTTCTCCGGTTGTGACATATGATACGCGGAATTGGAAAGTACAAACTTTCATGGTTTACCCGCTATCGGTTTAGAATGCGATTCCCTTCTAATTTCCCAGTCCTGAAGATCCATCCGAGCATGGAGGTTGTCTTTCGATTTTCCGTATTTACAAAGAAGCAATTTGAGTACATGCTCGGATACTCACTTTTCTATATGCATGACGTCCAGAAGATGACGCACTAAATTTGTTGACAAGTACGGAAGCTTAAAGAAAATGCTTTACTTGTTCTAGAATGGTGGTTTGACCTGTTTTGTCGGATCTATCCTAAAGGTCACATTATTGTAACAATCCCACTAAGCAGCCACGTCCTCTCCGGACAATGGGGTTGGAGGTCCAAGAAGCTCCTGATGACCATCAAAACGAACAACGTCTAACCTGTAGGGATGGTCTAGTGGCAGGAAACGTCGATGGTCGCAATAACAAACGATCCTGCTAAAATTCAAGAATTTCGATGTTGTATATTGATGGCAATCAGGACATGCTTTGTGACCATGTACGGACCAACCTGATAGCTTTCCATACGCAGGATTGTCATTAATTGTCCATATTAAAGCTGCACGTAGTATGAAGGTTGTATTTGTGTTTGCATCGTATGTCTCTACACCTTCAATGAATAAAGATTTTATTAAGAATATGTATGCCCTAGAGGCCATTATTGTACATGTGATGTATATTATAGTGGATTCTTGGACATACATATAGAGGACTGTCTTGCTCGACATGATAGTGTGCTATCTGGTTACTCTTTATCTTAACATGTTAACTGGTATTCTTTACTGTCTTGCTCTCGCATGTTGATAAATCTTTTATGATATGTACTTGACTAGAAGGACTATGATGAGATCATACTAGTGGGGCCAGGGTTTCCCAAAAGTACAACTTTTAATCAGTTCCTAGTCGAGGGAATATCGAGACTTGGTCATCGATATTCCAGAGTAGACTAGTGTGTACGTTTCTTGTCCCTTAGAGGGCGATGGTTGATCCCACAACCATTGGTGTATGACATCAAAGATTGTACACAGGTGCTCATAGGAGAATGGGTACACCGAACGGACTCGTCGAGGACTCCTAGTTGATAGTATAACTATCGTCAAATAGCAGTCCTCCGGTGATACTGGTACATGTTAGTCTGTAGACCCGAGATCGTTATAGTCTTGTGTGGCTCCCACTTTGCTTTGATTTCCTCCATACCACGGCTCAAAGGTGTCATGCAAACAGGTGGATTTTGGGTACAATCCCGAGTCACATGGAGGCAATGAGCGATAGGAGGGGTTTCGTCTTTCCTGGTATTAGCGGTTGATATTACGCTATGCTCGATTGGCTACAACTGGATGTTCCTGACCATGGCTACTTATGAGATTTACTGATAAGTGTTATTAGTAGTTTCACGAACTGTTATAGGCCATACATCGGCATGACTTATCACGTTACTGGGGTCTGACGTTTACCACCCCTAGACATGATATGTGACATATCAGACGAAGAGACCGGACTATACGGTTGTGTTACTTATAGGCTTCATGGAGGGTATGGATGAGCTTGCTTGTTGATCCTCATATCGCTCAATACCCCGGTAGCCATTACGTCCAGCTAGTACAGCTGACGGCTTGTAGGTGATTGATGTGATCATCACCTACTGCTGGCGTATTGGCGTGTCTTTAGAGTCCTATAAAGAAGTTTCCTGGAACGACCGAAACGATGTAGGGCACATATGTGATATGTACGTAGGCCTGATTAAATACGTGTATGTAATACCGTATTGTAATCTGGCAATTATCTGATGTCGGTTATGTTGTATGTAATATAACCAGATTATCGAATCAAGTGTTGGTTTGATAATGCGATATTCAGATTAATGATATTAGTCGGTCATATGTGATATTACCGGATTATTAGATCAAGTGTTGATTTAATGATGTGATATATATTACTTGTGATATAATTATATCTTAACTAATATCATTAGCTCACTAATTGCTTTATATATATATATATATATTATTGTATATTTGATATATATATATATATATAATATATAATATGAAGCATGGCATGTTTTTCTATTTTTAGAAAATAGAAAAATGAGGTGTAAATTGTGGAGATATTTTGGGTATGGTTAAGGCACGGGTCTTTTATGATATAATATTAGTCTTGATTCACTATTCAAGCATGGTGGCAATTTAGAATTTCAATTTAATCCATGATTGAATAAGTGAGGATAGATATTATTCATTTTATTCATTCATTCTAGACTTTCTCTTGGTTTTTGAGTTCATGTCTTAGCTATTTCTTGAGCTCTTGCTTCCTCTTACTCTTTACAATTTTCTTCATCTCACTTCAAGGTTCAAACCATCACATGTGATGTGAATCATTGAACTTGTGAAAACCCTAGTGAGCAAATTAAACCCCTACTTCACCATCTCACATTATATTAGAAATTTGATGTGGAGTGTTGCCATCACTAATGAGATTAATGAATGGTTAGCTTGAGCTTGTGGACTTCGGGTGAATCGTCTTTAGCGCGAAGATCACGAAGGAGGTTCGTTCAACTCGGAGAGGAGCCTTGAAGAGTCACATGGACTTCATCCCAGAGCTCTAGAAAAGAAGGACTCGAACTAAAAAGGTTGTGTGCTATTTTCTTTTCTATAGTTAATCACATCACTAAGCCATAATCTATTATTCTAGTAATGATCTTGTTAGTCTAACTTAGCACCTAATACAAATTAAAATTTGGCATGTTTGATGCCTATTGAACCCCTTGGTGGTTTTAAGGTTGACTTTCATGGTATCAGAGCTAAGCTAGAACATTAGGCTAACTTGTAGCGACGTTGGAAATCTGCCGTTTTTGTCACGCAAAAACTGCTGATAAAAACAGTTTTGAAAACAATGTTTTGAGTTGTTTACACACGCCGCGGGATAACGGTTTGAAACGAGAAGCCGCGGGGTGGAGAGTGCGCACTCCGGGGACACCCGGGGGGACCAGAGGCCGGACCCACAACCCAAGACCACAATTTGGTTGCCTTGGGGGTAGGTGACCCGAGAGCACCCTAAATGGGTGCTCTCAAGTCTGCCATCTTCTGGGGGCCACTTCGAGGTGGCCCCCAGGGGTGGGTACCCCCCCGAGGCAACCCATTCGACAGTTATTTTTTGGGTCTTCGCATCCGCTAAGATTCGGGCGGGTTTCGAGATCGTTTCGACTCCCGGATTGGCTTAAAACGATCGGTTTTGGAACTTTAGCTCACTGTTTTTCAAGTGTTGGAAAAATTGGTTAAGTTTGCTAATTGAATGTGAAATTCTAATGTCGCGGTTATTTTACAAGATTTGTGATGTGTGTGATACAATTATTAGAATCCGGATTAATTAGTTTTGTGAAAACTAGTTAGTATAATTGTAAACCTAGCCGTTTAGTCTCAGTTGATCGATTGCAACGGAGTTTTGATTCGGATCAAAACCCCATCACAATTGCGTATTGTACGCGATCACTTAGCTGGGAATCTTGTTGAATTATCCGACAACCAATCGAAAAGATTTTTCAATTTGAGACTAAAATGCAAGTTTTACATGTTAGGCATGAAATCCGGAATATGAGATATTCCTAGTTTATGATGTCTAAGGATATTGCAGATTCTAATTATTGTTGTTTTCTATTTCTTTTCTGCGACCATAAGTGTAATATGTGGGGTATCTTGATCTCGTTGCTATATGTCAAAGAGTTTTCGAGATACGCATATTTACTTACGTTGATAACATGAGATGTTATGTATTGCTGTTGATATGATTTATTGGATCGTCATGATTGAATAGCCGGCGGTTTTTATGTGAGGTGAGAGTTTTTATATTTTCATTCATGTAATATTCTATTATTGGGGCACTTTCGGGTTGAGGATGATGTCACCATTGTTGTATACTATTTACTTTTTCGCATTAGGATAGACCGAAGGTGGGGAGCACAAGTAACCGGGTTCTAGAGTCCAATGGGAGACCATCTCAAGGAGTTGAGACCGGGTCTTCTAACTCTAGAATTGGCAGGGTTACTTGCCGCTCTCGTAGGGGTCTTGGGATGTGGGTTTGGCTATTCATCATGACTGTGGAATCCGTGTTTTACATTATTGGCTACATTTAAAACACGGAAATCCTAGTATATCCAATATTTCATATGTTGCTTCTACTGCTTGATTCTGTGATGTGATCATGTTATATTATATATATGATATATAATAAACATTGCTTATGTTTTGCATCCGCGCTAGTCCAGCCCCCGCTCTTCCGGTAGTTAAGTAACCTAATGGTGTATGATTGGGAACCGTGGCTAATTCGGTTGGAATAAGTGTACGTTCTATTTTCGTTTCTTTTTCTGTAATGTTTAGGAAACTTTAAATGATGAGACTTCATTAATATGATTAATGAAAAGATAGAAACCAAAAGATGTTGTAGAATCAAAATTTTCAAAATAGGTAGCTCTAGTATTTGCTTTGCATAGTGGTATTCCTTGATGAATATCCAGCACCACATTAGATGAGGAAAGAGCCAAGATCCCTTCACCGGAAGTGACCTCTTTAGCGAAACTAGCACATGTTACAACCCACTCGGTTTTTTCTTTTGACTGCTTCTCTAGTTCTTGCTTTGCATATTGGTATTCTTGTATATCTTGCACCTCATTCATTGAGGAAAGAGCCGAGATCCCTTCACCGGGAGTGACCTCTTTAGCGAAGCTAGCAAAAGCCTCAAAATCACTCATTTTCTAAATCACTAGATTCTACAACGATATCAAGTTCTTTACGTTCATGGTTTTCTTAAAAACCTGTGTAGCCCTCCGTCATTTCAGATAAGTGTTATTTTAGTATTCGTGCAACGGTTGTTTGGCCTCCGTCAAGGCGTAGTGTGCTGTAGCAGATTAGCACTTATCTGCAGCATGTGATGCGATTGGATTAGGGTATTCATACGACGTTATTTGGCGTCTGTCAAGGGGCGTGCGGGTGGGTCTAATTTAATCAAGAAATGAACGGCTTGAACTTGACTAGCGCCCTATGGGTTGTTTGGCCTCCGTCAAGGTCATAGGACGTTAGGGGTAAAAACTATTATCGGGAATTTCAAGGGTTGAAATTTGCAATGAGATTGCATACCATCTATGTGATAGTTGGATCCCGATACCCACTGCGAGTAAGAGTTACTCTTGAGAGATTTTTGCACTTTACAATTAGCTAATCAAGTAGGTGTCCAGAAAGGTGTCAACGGGGTTATGCTTCTAGTGAAACGGGGTTATGCTTCTAGTGAAACGGGGTTTATTTTAAGTAGGTCCATGCGAAAGCATGGGGAACCCCCTCGGAGTACCGATACCTTCCTGGTCGAACAATTGGCGAACCTGTATAGTCTAATTAATCCCAGCTAATCTTACTTTTTAAGTTTTGAAGGAAGATTTGATAAAAACAGTGGGAGCCTATAACCCTTTGAATTTCCGTTAGAGTGTTTTTCGTGATAATTAGTAATTATACGTGTTATTATATATGTGTTCATAGGATTATTAGTTATATTTAGTCGTGTTAGCAAATTGGAAAATTTTCCTTTGTAGTGTACACTTGCACACTTAGCCATTTTTGGGACTTAGGGTTTTGGTAACATGTTAACCATCCTTTTGTGCATGGTTGTTATTTTTTCCCCCACCCTTTTATAAAACAAAACTCCTTTTTTATAATTCAATTAGCAATAGAAAAATAGAAGCATGGTGGTTAGGTGAACACTTGACTTTTGACCCCCATTTTCTTCTCTTTCCCCATCTCAGAATTTCCTTCAGGAATTCCAGCAGGAAACCCCATCTTTTCTTCATCTTTTCTTCTCCTCTTCATGTCCTTTTGATCTCTATTCAAAACCTTACACAAAACAACACATTTCCTTCACAAAAACTTGGGAAAGTGATCTTTTTGAGGTGTTTAGAGGCAAATCTGCCCACTTGAGGTTAAAGCTGGAACTTTTGGTTTTTCTAGGGTCTTTTGAAGGTATAAATCTCACTCCTAGTACCCTATCTCCATAACTTGCGTGTTTAGCTTCAAAATGTCACCTTTTTGTGCAACTTTAGTGCTATTGAAGGGATTTAGTGATGATATGTTAAAATTTATGTTGTTGTGGCTTGATTAGCTTGTTAATGAGTTATTAGTGTGGCTTTAGACTTAGGTTTGTTTCAGATTTCAAAAAAATACCCTAAAGTTTGATTTTAGTGCAAAAGTGTGGATTTTAACTTGATTTAAGGCTCTGTAGGATCTGCTACTACCCGAGATGTTCCAAAACAAACTAGATGTTACTGTAGCATGTATGGGGGGTATAGAGTGCACACACCAAACCTCGAAGCCCACCCCCTACCCAGGCCGACGGAATATTCATTCTGGCCGCACTTTGCGGCCAGATGGGTGAGTTGGGATTTAGGGTTTGGGCCACTGGAGTCTGCTGCTATGTGGGTTATTTTGGTATATATAGTTTTACAATATCATTTCTGTATCAAAATCTGGAGGTGAATACCCTATTTCCCGTACTTTTAATCTTCACGACACGCGTGATACGTGTGTATGGGTTTTGGGTTTCTGCGTATCGCGACGCGTCGGAGTGGCTTCAGGCGCGTAATCACACGTTTTAGCGTATCGCGCACACGCGCGCTTGGTTCACGACACGAGTTTACTAGTTCGGCTTTAATGTCGCGTTTTTGTGACTTCAAGCTTATGTGTGATATATTGTGTAATTCTAGGTTCGCAGGCGAGTACGGCGGAAGCCGCGCAGAAGGGGAAACAAGTTGTTAGCTATACCTAGCGCGAGACTACGGTGAGTAGATTTAACATCTACGGGGATATCGCCCGCATGGCGTTCTACGTCAGGGCTGATAAGATCTTATAGCTACATTTACATACATTGACTGTGCATGGCTACTATTTACTGCATACTGCATTCCCTGCTATATGGATATAAACTAGAATTGATAGAACACTGCACCATTACTAACGGTCCATGTTGCACGAGCACCATCCTGCATGTTACACACACACCGTTAGTAATTGCCATGACACTCACACTGTAGAATTTACATCGGATCATTATGTTGTAGCTCATTTATATGTGACTTGACATAACTTTCATACTTGATGCATATATCACATCTGATCGTTATGTTGTAGCTCATCTTTATGTGACTTGACATGATATTCATACTTGATGCACATATCATATCGGATCATTGACTTGCATGTTGGTTTGGATTACATGTGATTTCTGGATTTGGGAACCGTGGCTATTTCAAATATGTAATCATTTAAAAACCCGGTTCCCTTGATAAGATATTTCGGTGCGTCTACCATGTGTTTCCTCGGTGCTAGAGTGATATTTGTGAACCCGAATCGAGGAGCTGGTTGAGGCCGATTACGGGTACATGGTGGACCCGGTATGGTACCCCGGGGCGAGAACGGTTTCGCTGTGTAGTAGACGGTAAGCCTGGTAGAGGGACTACTACCTACCGGTGATTGGTTGGACCTGACAGTTATCCGGAGGATACTGATCAGAGTCGATAGATGGATGCGGGGTGATCCGTACTGCCGGGGCCGAGGGCCGATACCGCAGACGGAGCCCGTGGGCTGACCCGGACTGACGGGGCCCAATGGATGAGGATTTGCGTGTCGATGCTGGACACGAGTATTTATGATATTTGGGTGCCGATGTTGGGCACTCGGGATTCTCAAAGATTTACAGGATTTGAGTGCCGATGAGAGTGCCGGCGCCTGAGCTATTTTAGGGATCTGGGTGTATTGATGGACACCGATTATATATTCCACGTTGACATTCCGTGTAGATATTATATTGCCCATGCTCAGCAGTTATTATTGTACCTCATCATGTAGTTACATTATCTGATAGAGCACTTGCATGATTATTGCACATACTGCTTATCACATATTGATATCATCTGTTGGCATATGATAGAGGAGCGCAGTATGTGCATGCTCGCGATTACCTTTATATGTTATCTCTATTCACGAGTTGGCAACTCACCCCCGTTGTGCCACAGTGTTTCCAGGTTGCCCTTCGGAGTTTTCGCGGCAGGCTGCGTTTTGCATCTTTTGACACCGATACCCCCATAGTTGGTGTGCTAGCTCTTTTGCTGATAGGTGCGTTTTATGCGGTATCTGTTTATCTTTCAGTTTCGTACATTGTTGTATCTAGTTTTCTCCATCTACCATGTATGTATTTGACTTAGAGACAGTGTGAGGACGATGATGTATATTATTTGTATTCTGGTGTCGAGCCCGTTGTGGGTCGACTGTACTTGCAGTTTATTCTATCGGTGTTGTACCCACTTATGGATCTTGATCTTCGCTACGGCGTCGTTTATTGCTATCTTGGTGATTGTCTACTTAGATTTCTTAACATGTTAGTAAGTGCTTTCTTTTAAACTTATAACACTCTATACTTTTACTGGTTTGATTTCTGGGTTTTCGGTTCACTTAGTCGCGTTACGCCTGTAGATGTTACGTGGTTAAGTGCCGGTCACGGGCCAAACTTTGGGTCGTGACAAAGTTGGTATTAGAGCGTAGGTTTACCTTTCGGAGTGTAGGACGACCCTGGTATGATGGAGTAGGTAGCTGTAGCAGGGTAGCGTAGCGTGTGTATGTTCCGCGGCATACTCACGACACGGTACTCCGCATATACGTTCTTGCGATTCGATTTCCATATCCTTATCGAATCCTATTGTTTCTTTCAGCCATTATGCCGCCAAAGACTACTAGGGCGCAGAGAGCGGTCGCGAGGGCCGAGGTTCGAGTTGACTCAACGGAGACGAGGACTGATCCGGGTGGTACACCGGTTGTGCCCGAGCAGGCTGTTCCTGCCGTGACAGATCAAATTGCTATGTTAGGGGCTGGTGTGCAGAAGATATGCTAGACGATGGGATCCAGTATGCAGGAGATGCGCCAGATGATGGGATCTCTAGTTGAGACACTTCAAGCGCAGCGACCAGAGGTAGTTCCACCCGTTGCAGAGACCGCGGTGGTACCCACAGTGTAGGCAGTTGCACCTGCGACTACAGTGGTTATTACAGTATCGCTGTCAAAGTTTATGAGGCTGAAGCCTCCGGTCTTCACAGGCACCGATGTGGCCGAGGACCCACAGTCTTTCATTAATAGGATGGCACGGATATGTCGTTCACTTAGATGCGCAGATGCAAGATTGGTTGAGTTCGCAAGCTTTCGCCTGGAAGGTCTTGCGCAGAAATGGTGCGAATCAGTCGAGAAGGGTAGAACAACAAGTCTTCCTCCTATGACCTGGACAGAGTTCGTGGCGCTATTCCTTGCCCGCTTTCTTCCCCTGGGTGTCAGAGATGCTAGAGCACGCAGGTTCGAGTCCTTACGCCAGACTCCGGAGATGTCAGTGGCAGAGTACGATGTGCTGTTCACCGAGCTATCAGTTTATGCTCCGTACCTAGTGGCTACTGAGGAGTTGCGAGTTAAGAGGTTTGTCCGAGGCTTGCTCACACCACTGTTCCTTTCGATTAGCGCGCAGCACTACGAGACATATGCAGCAGCTGTAGATGCAGCCTTATTGGTTGAGGAGCGCCTTGCTGAGACTTAGGCAGTCCCAGAGCCGAAAAGAGTTCGTGCAGATACGTCAGTGCAGAGACGGCCTTTTCCACGTCGTGACAGGCACCTTGTATGTGGCAGAGATTCGAGGCAAGGCCGATTGTTTAGCTCCTATCCCCAGGAGGGTCAGCGACCATCATCGGGATGTTACCGTTGTGGGAGCTCTTATCATCGTGTGCGAGATTGTCCGGAGGTACCCCGGAGTGAGGCGGCAGCACCGCATGTTACATTACCACCTTCACCACCCCAGACGGCATTGCCGATAGTACCTACTGTTACTCCGCGTCAGACGCATGCACAGAGAGGTCGTAGTCACGGAGGATTTGTTCATAGAGGAAGAGGTGACCGAGGCAGAGGGCAGCCAGCGGCCGGCAGGGGACAGTTAGTTGCAGGTGGAGGACAGGGGCGAGTTTTTGCTTTGACGCCTCTGGACGCGCAGGCGTCCAATGAGGTGGTCACAGGTATCCTTCCTGTATGTTCGGTTGATGCATACGTGTTATTCGATCCCGGATCCACGCACTCATACGTATCCACACACTTTGTGCCAAGTTTGGGTAGAGAGTCCGGTTTACTTGACCAGACGCTTGTTGTGACTACTCCTGTAGGAGAGTCGTTTGTTGCTAGGCACGTGTTCCGATCCTGTACCGTCCGTATTGGCGAGAGAGAGTTGCCTGTCGATTTGATCCTTCTTGAGATGTTGGACTTCGACGTTCTTTTGGGCATGGATTGGTTAGCCACGTGCTATGCTTCTGTTGACAGCCGCGAGAAGACAGCTCGATTTTGTTTTTCCGGTGAGTCGGTTGTTGTTGTGTTGGGGGACCGTGGTGCCACCCCTCACAGTGTGATTTCTTCTGTTCACGCTGGACAGCTTTTGCGGAGGGATGTCAGGGATTTCTCGCCTATGTTTGCGATACTAGAGCTACAGGGATTCCGATGAATCAGGTTCCAGTTGTTAGCGAGTTCCCTGATGTGTTCCCTGATGAGATTCCTTGGCTACCGCCCGAGCATGATATTTCTTTCTGTATTGATTTGGTTCCTGGCGCGGGGCCTATTTCCATACCGCCTTATCGGATGGCCCCGGCGGAACATAGAGAATTGAAGGGTCAGTTGCAAGATTTGCTGGATAAGGGACTTATTCGACCTAGTGTTTCTCCTTGGGGTGCTCCAGTCCTGTTTGTCAAGAAGAAGGACGGCAGTATGCGTTTGTGTATCGACTACCGCCAGCTGAACAGGGTGACAGTGCGGAACAGGTATCCTTCGCCACGCATCGACGATTTGTTCGACCAGCTTCAGGGGGCAGGATACTTTTCGAGGATCGATTTGCGATCAGGCTACCATCAGCTGCGGGTTCGACAGGAGGACATTTCCAGGATAGCTTTCCGCACGCGCTACAGCCATTATGAGTTTTTGGTGATGTCTTTCGGACTCACCAACGCGCCAGCAGCATTTATGGACTTGATGAACCGCATTTTCTGGTCGTATCTTGATCTGTTCATCATAGTGTTCATTAACGATATCTTGGTGTATTCTCGGAGTAGAGAGAAGCACGAGCAGCACCTGCGAATTACACTGCAGACCTTGAGGGAGCATCAGCTTTTCGCCAAATTCTCCAAGTGTGCTTTCTGGCTAGACAGTGTTGACTTCTTGGGGCATGTGATTACACGAGATGGTATCTGTGTAGACCCGAGGAAGATCGAGGAAGTTCGGAGTTGGCCTAGACCCACGTCAGTGACGGAGGTTCGCAGCTTTCTAGGGCTGGCAGGCTATTACAGGCGATTTGTGCAGGACTTCTCTCGCATTGCTACACCTTTGACCGGGTTGACCCGGAAGGGAGTTCGCTTCGATTGGACGGAGGAGTGTGAGCACAGTTTCCAACAGCTACGGGCTCTACTGACTACGACACCAGTTCTATCATTGCCTTCAGGATCAGGCGGATTTGTGGTCTACTGTGACGCTTCACGAGTGGGGCTAGGGTGCGTTATGATGCAGCATGACAGGGTGATCGCGTATGCTTCGTGGCAATTAAAGAAACATGAACAGAATTACCCCACTCAAGATCTGGAGATGGCTGCAGTGGTCTTTGCACTTAAGATCTGGCGACATTATTTGTATGGAGAGTCGTGCCAGATATTCACTGACCACAAGAGCTTAAAGTATATATTTTAGCAGCGAGACCTGAACCTTAGACAGCGCCGATGGATAGAGTTGGTGAAGGACTACGATTGTGAGATCTTGTATCACTCGGGCAGGGCGAATGTAGTGGCGGATGCTTTTAGCAGGAGGCCCGGGGGTAGTCTATCCTGTTTGAGCGCAGTGCAGAGGCAGTCGTCGGCGGATTGGCAGATCTTATGCGACAGCCGGGTACAGTTCGAGTTTACGCCGATCGGAGGACAGATTGCGCATGTTCGTGCACACCCACAGTTGCTTGACCATATACATGAGGCACAGCACAGTGATGACCGCTGTTCAGAGATCAGGACACAGATGGGACAGGGCAGATTTTCCGAGTTCGTGATCGATGATCATGGGATATTACAATTTGGAGCTAGACTGTGCGTACCAGATGCTGAGGGATTGCGGCGCGAGATTCTTGAGGAGGCACATCGATCGGTATATAGTGTTCATCCCGGTTCCACCAAGATGTACCATGACTTGAGAGGTATTTACTGGTGGGCCGGAATGATGACAGACATTGCAGATTTTGTGTCGAGATGCCTGACTTGTCAGCAAGTCAAGGCTGAGCATCAGAGGCCCGCGGGAGAGAAACAGCCATTACCTATTCCGGAGTGGGAATGGGAACATATATCTATGGACTTCATTGTGGGTCTACCCAGGACTAGTCGAGGGTATGACTCCATCTGGGTGATCGTGGATCATTTGACGAAAGCGGCTCACTTCCTGCCGGTGAAGACGACTTTCGGATTTGCTCAGTATGCCCAGATTTACATTGACGAGATTGTACGACTGCACGGAGTTCCGACATGTATCGTGTCCAATAAAGGCACCCAGTTTACCAGCCGGCTATGGCAGAGGCTTCAGGAGGCTTTGGGCACTCGCTTGAGTTTCAGCACAGCATTTCATCCACAGACCGACGGACAGTCAGAGCGGACTATTCAGACTCTCGAGGACATGCTCAGAGCATGTGTATTAGACTTCGGAGGTAGCTGGGATCATCATTTGCCCTTAGTAGAGTTCTCCTACAACAACAGCTACCAGGAGAACATTCAGATGGCACCGTTTGAGGCTCTTTATGGGAGGAGATGCAGATCGCCCACCTGTTGGACGGAGCTCAGTGAGAGCAGTATCTTAAGGCCGCAGATTGTGGAGGAGACGACCACGAAGATCCAGTTGATTCGCGATAGGATGAGAGCAGCCCAGAGTAGGCAGAGGTCTTATGCGGACCGTCGTCGGTGCAGACTTGAATTTTCTGTTGGTGATCATGTTTTCTTGAGGGTCTCCCAAATGAAGGGCGTGATGAGGTTTGGGAAGAAGGGGAAGCTTAGTCCCAGATATGTGGGCCCCTTCAAGATCCTCGAGCGTGTTGGTGCGGTTGAGTATCGATTAGCCCTTCCGCCCAGTTTTCCAGACGTGCACCCCGTATTTCATGTTTCGATGCTCCGCAGATATCTTCATAATCTTTCGCATGCGATTCAGCACCCGACGATCCAGCTTGAGCGTGACCTTTCCTATGCAGAGCAGCCGGTGATGATCTTGGATCGACAAGTAAAGAAATTGACGTCGAAGGAGATACCGTCCGTCAAGGTACTTTGGTGTGGCCAGAGTGGCGAGGAGGTCACTTGGGAGACCGAGAGCGAGATGAGGAAGAGGTATCCCCATCTTTTTGAAGGTGCGTATAGTTAGATTTTAAATTCGGGGACCGAATTTCTTTAAGGGGGGTAGATTGTAAAACTTTGAATTTCCGTTAGAGTGTTTTTCGTGATAATTAGTAATTGTACGTGTTATTATATATGTGTTCATAGGATTATTAGTTATATTTAGTCGTGTTAGCAAATTGGAAAATTTTCCTTTGTAGTGTACACTTGCACACTTAGCCATTTTTGGGACTTAGGGTTTTGGTAACATGTTAACCATTCTTTTGTGCATGGTTGTTATTTTTTCCCCCACCTTTTTATAAAACAAAACCCCTTTTTTATAATTCAATAAGCAATAGAAAAATAGAAGCATGGTGGTTAGGTGAACACTTGACTTTTGACCCCCATTTTCTTCTCTTTCCCCGTCTCAGAATTTCCTGCAGGAATTCCAGCAGAAAACCCCATCTTTTCTTCATCTTTTCTTCTCCTCTTCACGTCCCTTTGATCTCTATTCAAAACCCAATACAAAACAACACATTTCCTTCACAAAAACTTTGGAAAGTGATCTTTTTGAGGTGTTTAGAGGCAAATCTTCCCACTTGAGGTTAAAGCTGGAACTTTTGGTTTTTCTAGGGTCTTTTGAAGGTATAAATCTCACTCCTAGCACCCTATCTCCATAACTTGCGTGTTTTGTTTCAAAATGTCACCTTTTTGTGCAACTTTAGTGCTATTGAAGGGATTTAGTGATGATATGTTAAAATTTATGTTGTTGTGGCTTGATTAGCTTGTTAATGAGTTATTAGTGTGGGTTTAGACTTAGGTTTGTTTCAGATTTCAGAAAAATACCCTCAAGTTTGATTTTAGTGCAAAAGTGTGGATTTTAACTTGATTTAAGGCTCTGTAGGATCTGCTACTACCCGAGATGTTCCAGAACAAACTAGATGTTACTGTAGCATGTATGGGGGGTATAGAGTGCACACACCAAACCAGGGAGCCCACCCCCTACCCAGGCCGTTGGAATATTCATTCTGGACGCAATTTGCGGCCAGATGGGTGAGTTGGGATTTGGGGTTTGGGCCACTGGAGTCTGCTGCAATGTGGGTTATTTTGGTATATATAGTTTTACAATATCATTTCTGTATCAAAATCTGGAGGTGAATACCCTATTTCCCGTATTTTTAATCTTCACGACACGCGTGATACGTGTGTATGCGTTTTGGGTTTCTACGTCTCGCGACGCGTCGTAGTGGCTTCAGGCGCGTAATCACACGTTTTAGCGTATCGCGCACACGCGCTCTTGGTTCACGACACGAGTTTACTAGTTCGGCTTTAATGTCGCGTTTGTGTGACTTCAACCTTATGTGTGATATATTGTCTAATTCTAGGTTCGCAGGAGAGTACGGCGGACGCCGTGCAGAAGGGGAAACAAGTTGTTAGCTATACCTAGCGAGAGACTACGGTGAGTAGATTTAACATCTACGGGGATATCGCCCGCATGGCGTTCTACGTCAGGGCTGATAGGACCTTATAGCTACATTTACATACATTGACTGTGCATGGCTACTATTTACTGCATACTGCATTCCCTGCTATATGGATATAAACTAGAATTGATAGAACACCGCACCATTACTAACGGTCCATGTTGCACGAGCACCATCCTGCATGTTACACACACACCGTTAGTAATTGCCATGACACTCACACTATAGAATTTATATCGGATCATTATGTTGTAGCTCATTTATATGTGACTTGACATGATATTCATACTTGATGCATATATCACATCGGATAGTTATGTTGTAGCTCATCTTTATGTGACTTGACATGATATTCATACTTGATGCACATATCATATCGGATCATTGATTTGCATATTGGTTTGGATTACATGTGATTTCTGGATTTGGGAACAGTGGCTATTTCAAATATGTAATCATTTAAAAACCCGGTTCCCTTGATATGATGTTTCGGTGCGTCCACCATGTGTTTCCTCGGTGCTAGAGTGGTATTTGTGAACCCGAATCGAGGAGCTGGTTGAAGCCGATTACGGGTACATGGTGGACCCGGTATCGTACCACGGGGCGAGAACGGTTTCGCTGTGTAGTAGACGGTGAGCCTGGCAGAGGGACTATTACCTACCGGTGATTGTTTGGACCTGACAGTTATCCGGAGGATACTGATCAGAGTCGATAGATGGATGCGGGGTGATCCGTACTGCCGGGGCCGAGGGCCGATACCGCAGACGGAGCCCGTGGGCTGACCCAGACTGACGGGGTCCGATGGATGAGGATTTGCGTGTCGATACTGTACATGAGTATTTATGATATTTGGGTGCCGATGTTGGGCACTCGGGATTCTCAGAGATTTACTGGATTTGAGGGCCGATGAGAGTGCCGGCGCCTGAGCTATTTGGGGGATCTGGGTGCATTGATGGACACCGATTATATATTCCACGTTGACATTCCGTATAGATGTTATATTGCCCATGCTCAGCATTTATTATTGTACCTCATCCTGTAGTTACATTTTCTGATAGAGCACTTGCATGTTTATTGCACATACTGCTTATCACATATTGATATCATCTGTTGGCATATGATAGAGTAGCGTAGTATGTGCATGCTCGCGATTAGTTTTATATGTTATCTCTATTCACGAGTTGGCAACTCACCCCCTTGTGCTACAGTGTTTGCAGGTTGCCCTTCGGAGTAGTCGCGGCAGGCTGCGTTTTGCATCTTTTGACACAGATACCCCCATAGTTGGTGTGCTAGCTCTTTTGCTGATAGATGGGTTTTGTGCGGTATCTGTTTATCTTTCAGTTTCGTACATTTTTGTATCTAGTATTCTCCATCTAGCATGTATGTATTTGACTTAGAGACAGTGTGAGAACGATGATGTATATTATTTGTATTCTGGTGTCGAGCCCGTTGTGAGCCGACTGTACTTGCAGTTTATTCTATCGGTGTTGTTCCCACTTATGGATTTTGATCTTCGCTACGGCGTCGTTTGTTGCTATCTTGGTGATTGTCTACTTAGATTTCTTAACATGTTAGTAAGTGCTTTCTTTTAAACTTATAACACTCTATACTTTTACTGGTTTGATTTCTGGGTTTTCGGTTCACTTAGTCGCGTTACGCCTGTAGACGTTACGTGGTTAAGTGCCGGTCACGGGCCAAACTTTGGGTCGTGACAGAGCCATCCTGATTAGATAAGATAATAAACAATCTAATCTTTCAAAGTGCACACGCTACCGCGTTTCCTTCTCTCTCTCTCCAGGCAGCAATCAATGTCACGCCTTAATCAAGATAATAATATGGATGTATTGACCAAACCCTCCTTTTATACAGTGCTAGGGAACGTTGGTCCCGCTCCATCTTATGAGTGTCATAAGTCTTAGCATGGGATAGGGGAGTATCAGGATTCCCGCACCACTCGTATGAAGAAACGGCATGTTGATGCATCTTCTTCGGGTGTGTTCGTTACCGAGAACTGTTTCTCAGTTTGTTCTACGTCCTGAGTATTGGATACCGGATCAGGATCCTACGTATGTAATTTGTTACATGGGCTAAAGAAAGGTAGAGAGCTGGGAAAGGGTGATAAATTCCTAACAGTAGGGAATGGTGCAATTGTTGCACCAAGGCAGTTGGCGTTTATCACCTTGTATTAGCAACTGGTAATACAAGGTGATAAACGCCAACTGCCTTGGTGCAACATTGATTCTGAATGACTGTTACTCTGTACCAAAGATGATGTGCAACATTATATCGGTTTCTTTGCTAACTAAAGAAGGATATAATCTCACATTAGTGGAAAATCTTATGAACTTTTGCAGAATCATGTGTTCATTGGATATGATACGTTATGTAATGGTATAGACGTTCTTAATCAAAGTGCAGTTCTTAACATACAGAACACAAATAAGAGGAAAACTTCAGAAATGAATGAAGCCTTCTTGTAGCACAGTAGACTAGGTCATATCAATGCGACAAGACTGGCTAAGTTGCATAAAGATGGATATTTGAATTCGTTTGAATTTTCATCATATGAAACTTTCCAGTCATGTTTCAAAGGCAAGATGACCAAAACTCCGTTTACTGGACATGGAGAAAGAGCTATTGAACTCTTGGGACCGATACATAGTGATGTACGCAGTCCTATGTCTACACATGCCTGGAATGGTTATTCGTACTTTATTACATTCATCGTTGATCTCTCTCAAGGTTCGGACATATGTTCTTGTTGAAACACAAGTCTGAAGCTTTTGAGAAATTCAAGGAATATAAGTGCAAAGTTGAAAACCAAACAGGCAAAAGTATTAAAATCCTGCAATCTGATCGGGAAGGAGAATACTTGAGCGGGGAATTCCGAGACTATCTAAAGGAGAATGGGATTCACTCTCAGCTTACTCCTCCGTATACACCAGAGCACAATGGTGTATTGGAGTGGAGGAATCGCACCCTATTAGATATGGTACGCTCTATGATGAGTACTGCTTAGTTGCCTCTTTCTTGTTGGGGCTATGCGCTTGAGACAGCTGCATACCTATTGAATAGGGTTCCGACCAAATCAGTGGTTACCACTCCATATGAGATATGGAATGAGAAGAGGCCATATCTTAATTTTATTCAGATATGGGGTTGTCCGGCCTATGTGAAAACACAAAATCCGGACAAGCTCAAGGCAAGGTCAGTTCTATGCAAATTTATAGGATATCCCAAACATTCGCGAGGTTATATCTTTTACCACTCCGAGGGACAAAAGGTGTTTGTTTCTCCACATGTCACCATTTTAGAAAATGGATTTCTTGTTAATGAAATTAGTGGCAATGAGATAGAACTGGAAGAGTTTCCAGCAGCACAGACTACAACTGACAATTTCGTGGAACCAGAGGATCCAATAGTGCCCAACGAACCCCAGCCACTTCGCAGATCTAGTAGGGTTCCTCATCCACTTGAGAGATACTACGGTTTTCTTATAGACAGTGGGAGTGAGGATTGCATCATGGAAGATGATAACCCGACTAGTTTCGAGCAGGCCATCACGAGTAGGGACTCTGTAAAATGGGTGGATGCTATGCGATCCGAGATGGAATCCATGTACACCAATAATGTATGGACTTTAGAAGTTGCTTCTGAAGGGGTAAAACCAATTAGGAGCAAATGGATCT
This sequence comes from Agapanthus africanus, assembly GCA_030015575.1. NCBI lineage: Eukaryota > Viridiplantae > Streptophyta > Magnoliopsida > Asparagales > Amaryllidaceae > Agapanthus > Agapanthus africanus. The sequence goes on along the minus strand of CM057343.1, from coordinate 240,545,639 downwards.
TCAAAAAGAAGATTGGTGTAGATGGAAAAGTTGAGACTTTCAAAGCTAGACTTATAGCTAAAGGTTTGTAGGGTTCCTAGGCACTCCCAAGGGGTCTCACAAGGCATCAACCATGCCAATTTCAAATTTTACAGTGCCGAGAAACCCTAGACTACGGATCGTTAACTAGATGTCTAGGCGAAAAAGGAGCTAGTTAACAACTTAACTAAAGTGTAACGGAAATACAACCTTTGTAGATCCGGTGCTCCACCTCCATAGCTCCATGATGATGTCTCCTCGCTGCGATCATCGGATCCCGGGCTCTAGTGTCGGCTTCATCGGAGAATGGACGGGCTAGGTCATCGACTACGACTCCGAAGATGATCTACGTCGAGGCATCACTAGATCAAGCTCCACCTTCACCAAGCCATGAAAACTTATGAAAGAAACACACTCTACTACTTGGCAAGAGGTAGAAGATGAAGAAATAGGAAGTGGGTTCACTTTAGAATTGGATTTCTCACTCATTTGCTCAAGTTGCCATTGTTGAAGCAAGCTTTCTTTAAGTGAAGAAGAAGAAGAAGAAAGAAAGAATTTGATAAGTGTGAATTAAAAATGGAAAAGAAAATCAATACTTATCATATTCAAACCATGGTTAAGTGTAGAGACTAAACTAGGGTTAGTGGGAATGGTTAGGGTTAAGCATGAGACAAAATGGTCACTTAGTCAAACCTTCATGAAGCTTCAATGTCAAACAAAGAAAGCCACCATTTTCTCTCATTTCCAAAATTAATAAAATAAATAAATAAATAAAGAAAATGAAAACCCTTAACCATTACACAACCATGGTTTAATCTTTATACAAACCCTAATGAGCATGCATCATCAAACATGATACAAACTAGTGTACAAAAGTATATCAGATATACAATGTGCACATAAAGTGAGAAAATCCATTTAAAGTGAACCAATACTAGTTAATGCAAAGTAATATATCAAATATATAATTATGCATTAAATCATCAAATCAACACTTGATTTAACGATCCGGTCATATCGCATATAACCGACTAGTATTTAATGTATCGGCTTATCGAATCAACCCTCGATTCGATAACTAGGTTATATCGCATATAACCATTCGATACATTCATCGCGAGAATAGAATACGGTATCACATACACGCATTATTCTCGGTCCCGCACATATCTCATATGCGCTCCTATTTCATTTCGCTTGAGCCAGGAAACCTCTGTGTAGGACTCTAAAGACTCGTCAATACGCCGGCAGCAGGTGTTGATCATATCAAACACCCACAAGCCGCAAGCGGTTTGCTAAACGTAACGGCCACCCGGGTATTGAGCGATCAGAAGATTGACGAGCAAGCCCGCTCATACTCCTGTGAATCCAACCAGTAACACTTACCGTACAGTCCGGTCTCGTCGTCCGATATGTCGCATATCTCTCCTAGGGGTGGTTAACGTCAGACCCCAATAGCTCGATAAGTCGTGTCGATATGAGGTCTATATCAATTCGAGAAACTACCGGTAAAACTTACCAGTAAATCTCAGCAACCCTGGCCAGGGATTTCCGGTTATAGCCAATCGAACACAGTGCAACATCAACTCCCTATACCGAGAGAGACGAATCCCCTCCTATCGCTCATTGCCTACATGTGATTCAGGACTGTACCCAAAAACCACCGTTTTGCACGCCCTCTTGGACGTGGTAAGATGGAAATCAAAGCACAGTGGGAACCACACAAGACTCTATGACGATCTCGGGTCTACAGACTAACCTGTACCGGTGTCACCAGAGAACTGCCATCTGACGTAAGGTATAATACCATCTGGGAGTTCTCGGCGAGTCCGTCCAGTGTACCCAGTCTCCACTGAGCACCCGTATATCATCTCTGATGTCAAACACCAATGGATATGGGTTCATCCATCGCCCATCTGTATGGGTCGAGAGGGTATACGCTAGTCTACTCTGGTATATCGATGCCCCGTCTCGATATACCCATGACTAGGGACCTTGAAGGATGTACTTATGGACTACCATGTCCCCACTAGTATGATCTGCATCATAGTCCAGGTAGTCAAGTACACATCCTAAGGGCTTTACTAACATGTAACATAGAGATAATCAGTGTACACGTTAAGGTAAAGAGCAACCAGATAGCATACTATCATGTCGAGCAAGAAAGTCCTCCCTATATATATCCAAGCTTCCACTACAATGCACATCCAATGTACAGTAATGGCCTCTAGGGCATACATATAACTAAAAATCTCCCACTTGCATTAGGGCCATCTGTAGCAGTGGTTGTAGTATCTCATACTCAACCATCCCATAAAACTCTCTCTCTGGGAAAAGGCCTTTGTGAGTGGATCCGCCGTGTTGTCCTCTGAGTCTACTCTCCTGACCTCAATCACACTGGAGATCAACCATCTCCATGATCAGGTGACACTGCCTTAGAATATGTCTGGATCACTGATGGGACCGGCGTTCCTTAGCATAAGCCACAACTCCATTGTCTCACAATGGTAGGAATGTAGTTCCTCTCATGAACCAATATACACCCAAACAGCCTCTTTGGTAGCATCTTAAGTAGCGATGTATCCTGCCTTTATCGTCTAGTATGTCACGGTGTCTAGCTTGGAACTCTTCCAACATACCGTCCCTTTGCTGAGGGTAAAGACAATGCCTGTGACTGACATTCAGTCGTCTTTATCACACTGGAACACTTCCAGTGATTCTCCCTAGGATCAACTGATACCATCTCACTACAACTAGTGAGTGTCCTAATATCCAACTAGATCTATCTCATAGATCCAAATTCCAGGATTTAGTAGGTATCACTTTGATCTTATGTGGAGAATCAATGTGATAAGCGGAGATTGATCGAGCGTAGCATAGGAAACTCCTTCCCTATCAAGAGTATGTCATCCACGTACTCTACGAGGATCGTCACCATACTCCCCACTACCTTTTTGTTCATACAAGGTTCATCTACCATTTTGATGATGTCAACTTCTTTGACTAATCCATCAAAACAGATGTTCCAACTCCGCGATGCCTGCTTTATCCTATAAAGCATCTTGCACACGTTTCCGCTGCTCCCACTGTCTACGAGGCCCTCTGGCTGTGTACTTATAGACTATCTTTTCTAAGACATCATTTAGAAAAGCTGTCATGACACCCAACCACCAGATATCGTAGTCATGGTATGTAGCCGTGGCAAGTAGAATCTGGATGGTCTTAAGCATAGATTCTGGAAAAAGGTTTCATCATTATCCACGCCTGGTCAATGACGAAAACCTTTAACAAGTCTAGCTTTGAAAGTCTCAACCTTTCCATCTACACCAAGTAATCTTCTCAAGATATACTTGCTCCTGATGGGGATTTAACCCTTCAGATATAGCAACCAAAGTCCATACTTTGTTGGTGTATAAGGATTCCATCTCAGATCGATAAACATCCAGCCATTCTTACAGAGTCTTACTCTCGATGGCCAGCTCGAAGCTAGTTGGGTCATCATCTCATGATGCAATCCTCGCTCCCACTGTCATAGAGAAACAGAAGTATCTCTCAGGTGGGTGAGGAACCCTACTAGATCGGCGGAGAGGCTGAGGTTCGTTGGAATCTACTAAATCCTTTGGTTCTACCAAACCATCTGCTGTAGTTTGTATAGCTGGAACCTTTCCAGTTCTACATTACAGACCTTGCCTCGAGCTTGTCCGGATTTTGCTTTTCAGACATAGGCCGGACAACCCCAAATCTTAACTAGCTTAAGAGATGGGCTCTACCCTTTCCATATCACATATGAAGTGGTAGGCAACTGATTTGATTTGAACCCTATTCAATAGGTATGCAGCTTCTCAAGTGCATAACTCGCAAAAAAGAAATAGGTAACTCAGTAGTACTCATCATAGAGCACACCATATCATATAGGGTGTGATTGCTCCGCCCCGATATACCATCGTGCTATGGTGTATACAGAGGAGTAATGCTGAGAGAGAATCTCATTCTCCTTTAGAAGAGACCAGGATTTCCGTGCTCAAGTATTCTCCTCCTCGATCACATCAAAAGACATAATACTTATACCCGTATTTTGGTTCTCTACTTCTAACTTATATTCTGTGAATATCTCAAAAGGTTCGGACTTGTGTTTCAACAGGAACATATGTCTGAATCTTGAGAGATTATCAGAGAATGTAATGAAGTACAAAGAACCGGTCTTGGCATGTGTAGACAGGGGACCTTCATACATCAACATGTATCATCCCAAGAGTTCATTAACTCTTTCTCTGTTTCCAGTAAACGGAGCTATGGTCATCTTATCTTTGTGACATGACCGGTGAGTTTCACAAGATATAAATTCAAACTAATTTAAATATGCATCTTTATATAACTCTAGCTAGTCGGGTCACATTGATCTGACCTAGTCTACAATATCTCAAGAAGGATTCGTTCATTTCTGAACTCTTCCTCTTGTGTGTGTTCTGTATACTAAGAACTGTAGTTTGATTTAGAACATTAATGCTTTTAGATAACGTACCTGAACCGATCAACTTTTGATATAGGAAATGTTCAAAACATTATCCAACAATACAAAATTTTATCATTTCTTTACTAATAAAGATGTAGATACGATTTTGTATATCAGGTTCGGTATCTAATAACATTCGTTCAGAATCAATGTATTCGTAATACAGGGTGACAGTGACCAACAAACTTGGCTGCAACACTTGCCCCGTTTTCTGTCTCATGAAACTTATCACCCGTTCTCAGTCCTCTACCTTTCTGTAGCCCTATGTAACATATTACATATCTGGCATCCTGATCTGGTATCATATACCCAGGACGTAAAGGATACTGAGAAACAGTTCTGTATAATGAACATACCCAAAGATGATGCATCAGCATGCACTCTCTTCATTTGGGCGGCATAGGAATTTTGGTAATCCCTAATTTCCTGCTCTGTCTTATAACAATTATAAGTTGGAGCGGGACCAACGTTCCCCAGCTCAGTATAACAAGCGGGTTCGGTCAATAATCCATTTTATTATCTTGATTAAGGCGTGATATGGTCGCTACCTGGAGAGTGAGAGAAGAAAACACTCAGCGTGTGCTCTTGCAAGAATAGATTGGTTATTATTTTATCTAATCAGGATGGCTCCCACTGCTTTTTATCAAATCTTCCTTCAAACCCAAAAAGGAAAGACTAGCCGGGATTAATTACACACTACAAGTTCGCCAATCTTTCAGCCAGGCCAGTGTCGGCACTTTGAGGGTGGTCCCCCGTGCTTTCGCACGAACCTAATTAATGTAAACCTCGTTTTCCCAGAGGCTTAACCCCGTTGACACCTTTCTAGACACCTACTTGATCGGCTAATTGTAATGTATAAAACTCTCCCAGGAGTAACAATTACTCGCAGCGGGTATCGGGATCCAACTATCTCATAGAAGGTATGCAATCTCATTGCAAATTTCAACACTTGAAATTCCCGATAATATTTTGCCCCTAGCGTCCTATGACCTTGACAGAGGTCAACAAACCATAGGCTGCTAGTCAAGTTCAACCCGTCATTTCCTGATTGAAGTAAACCCACCCGCACGACCCTTGACAGAGGTCAACAAGGTCGCACGACTACCCTAAATCAATCACATCATATGCTTATGCAGATAAGCACTAATCAGCTACCGCACACTACGCCTTGACAGAGGTCAACAAACGCAGCACGAATACTAACCAGTACATATCTGAAATGACGGAGGGCTACGACAGGTTTTTCTGAAAACATATTGCTTAATGAACTTGATATCGTTATAGAATCAAATGATTTTAAAATAGAGTGTTTTTGAGGCTTTTCTAGTTTTGCTAAAGGAGTCACTCCCGGTGAAGGGATCGTCGGTCCTTTCCTCGTCGAATGAGGTGCGGGATATATCACATATATCGCTGTGCAAAGCAAAAACTCTTAAAAGCAATCAAAAGACAAACCGAGTGTGTAGCATCTGCCAGTTATTGCTAAAGGAGTCACTCCCGGTGAAGGGATCTCGGTCCTTTCCTCATCGAATAAGGTGCAGGATATATCATATATACCTCTGTGCAAAGAAAGAACTGTAGCTACCTGTTTTATTTTGAAATTCGATTCTACAACATCTTAGGTTTCTTTTATTTCATTAATCACATTAATGAAGTCCCATCATTTGAATACCTAAACATCACAGATAAATACGACGTACACTTATGCCATCCGCATTCGCCTCGATGTCCCGTCGTGCACCGTTAGGTTAGGTAACTAACGACAGAGCAGGGCAGGGCTAGCGCGGGTGTAAAACATAAGTAACGTCTATATAATATATCATATATACTATATACAGTATCTATCACAGAACATCACATGATCACATCACAGATATCACAGCAGAAGAATCATATGAAATATTGGATATACTAGGACGTCCGTGTTTTTAATACGAGCCAGTATAAAACACGGATTCCACGATCGCGATGAATAGCCAAACCCACACCCCTAGACCCCTACGAGAGCGGCAAGCAACCCTACCAATTCTAGAGTTAGGAGACCCGGACTCGACTCCTCGAGTTGGTCTCCCACTGGACTCCAGAACCCGGTTACTTATGCCCTCCTCCTTGGGTCTATCCTAGTGCGGAAAAGTAAATAATATACATCAACGGTGACAACTTCCGCAACCTGGAAGCGCCCCAATAAAAGAATATTACATACAAGTTTTTACATGAATGAAAATGAAAAACACTCATCTGACATAAAAACCCCCGGCTATTCAAACACGACGATCCAATATAACATATCCAGCAACACATAACATCACATGTCATCAACGTAAGTAAATATGTCCATCCCAATTGTCGTTGACATATTGCAACGAAACCGGCGATATCACATATTACACTTACGGTCACAGAAAAGAAAGTGTAAAACTACAACAGTTGGAATCCACAACCACCTCAGACATCGCATGCCTGACCAAATGAATTACTTAGACATCACATGCCTAACAATTATAAACCCCGCATTTTAGTCTCAAAATCGAAAACACTTTTCTATACCAAGTCGGGTAATTCAACAAGATTCCCGACATCCTTATCGAATGCTCGTCGCAAACTTCAGTAGACGGCTGCACCCCCGATACCGTCGACGAAGTGCACCAAGGCGGAGCACCGCTACCGCGAGCACCCGGACGGATGCTTTCGGCGACGGGGTTCTCCTACAGTCACTTGGTCAGGGCTATGGAGTGAGGCTGTCTATTAAGTTTACCCGGCGAGTATCCGCGTACGCTACGTGATTGCGACGGACTTTTGATCACATCAAAATTCCGTGGCAACCGATCAAGTGAGACTAAACTGCTATGTTTATAACATTCATTCAGTTATCTCATAACTACTTATGGATTCCAAGTATTGTATCACATTCCGGATAAATAGAAAATGTTAAACTTTCCGATCGAACATTCGAACACCCAAGTTTTCCCGATACAGCTCAAGACATGAAATAAGTCTAACAACATTCAGTTCGTGCCTCAGTACCAACGGTCCAGCCGTAGAAGGGTCAAGCCAACGCCTCACATGTGGCACGCCGTACTGCCCCAAACCCGAAGGTTCAAAGGGCAGTTCAAGACGGTCACATAATCGAGTTAAGGTTTGTTGTCTTCTAGAGGGACCATCGCGTTACTTGCACTACTTAGAACGTCGTTAAACTATGGAAAAATCCAACACTTGGAAATTTCCCGACAGGGGAAAAGGTGGGTATTTATATCCGGTCGAACTTTTTAACATATTCAAAAAAATTATCCGGAAGGCCCCATAGACAAAATCTGATACTCCGATCGAAACACCGAATCCCCATAGCAACCCCAAAATACTCAACTCTTGAGTACAGATTAAAAATTCCCATAAAACTCAGCACCTGAAACCAGGAGTTACTGTGCAAAATAGAAAGGCAACTTCCATCATTTGGCCGCGGAACCGCCGCAGAAGCCAGGCTTCTGCCGCGGTTCCGCCGCACTATGAACAGTTCATGGAAAAAATTTTGCACCGTAATTCTTAGATTTCCCTGCTGAATTTTTTAAGCATTTTTAATGTGGAAAAATCCCAGATTTTAGAAAAAGTCCAGAGAGCATGTTTGGTTTAGGGTTTTGGGTTCGTTCGGGTTTCAAACTTCGTCTACGCATCGCCTAAGGCTCTAGCTAGGCTCTGATACCACTGTAGGGTTCCTAGGCACTCCCAAGGGGTCTCACAAGGCATCAACCATGCCAATTTCAAATTTTACAGTGCCGAGAAACCCTAGAAAACGGATCGTTAACTAGATGTCTAGGCGAAAAAGGAGCTAGTTAACAACTTAACTAAAGTGTAACGGAAATACAACCTTTGTAGATCCGGTGATCCACCTCCATAGCTCCGTGATGATGTCTCCTTGCTGCGATCATCGTATCCCGGGCTCTAGTGTCGGCTTCATCGGAGAATGGACGGGCTAGGTCATCGACTACGACGCCGAAGATGATCTACGTCGAGGCATCACTAGATCAAGCTCCACCTTCACCAAGCCATGAAAACTTGTGAAGGAAACACACTCTACTACTTGGCAAGAGGTAGAGGATGAAGAAATAGGAAGTGGGTTCACTTTAGAATTGGATTTCTCACTCATTTGCTCAAGTTGCCATTGTTGAAGCAAGCTTTCTTCAAGTGAAGAAGAAGAAGAAGAAAGAAAGAATATGATAGGTGTTAATTAAAAATGGAAAAGAAAATCAATACTTATCATATTCAAACCATGGTTAAGTGTAGAGACTAAACTAGGGTTAGTGGGAATGGTTAGGGTTAAGCATGAGACAAAATGGTCACTTAGTCAAACCTTCATGAAGCTTCAATGTCAAACAAAGAAAGCCACCATTTTCTCTTATTTCCAAAATGAATAAAATAAATAAATAAATAAAGAAAATGAAAACCCTTAACCATTACACAACCATGGTTTAATCTTTACACAAACCCTAATGAGCATGCATCATCAAACATGATACAAACTAGTGTACAAAAGTATATCACATATACAATGTGCACATAAAGTGAGAAATCCATTTAAAGTGAACCAATACTAGTTAATGCAAAGTAATATATCAAATATATAATTATGCATTAAATCATCAAATCAACACTTGATTTAACGATCCGGTCATATCGCATATAACCGACTAGTATTCAATGTATCGGCTTATCGAATCAACCCTCGATTCGATAACTAGGTTATATCGCATATAACCATTCGATACATTCATCGCGAGAATAGAATACGGTATCACATACACGCATTATTCTCGGTCCCGCACATATCTCATATGCGCTCCTATTTCGTTTCGCTTGAGCCAGGAAACCTCTGTGTAGGACTCTAAAGACTCGTCAATACGCCGGCAGCAGGTGTTGATCATATCAAACACCCACAAGCCGCAAGCAGTCTGCTAAACGTAACGGCCACCCGGGTATTGAGCGATCAGAAGATCGACGAGCAAGCCCGTTCATACTCCTGTGAATCCAACCAGTAACACTTACCGTACAGTCCGGTCTCGTCGTCCGATATGTCGCATATCTCGCCTAGGGGTGGTTAACGTCAGACCCCAATAGCTCGATAAGTCGTGTCGATATGAGGTCTATAACAATTCGAGAAACTACTGGTAACACTTACCAGTAAATCTCAGCAACCCTGGCCAGGGATTTTCGGTTATAGCCAATCGAACACAGCGCAACATCAACTCCCTATACCGGGAGAGACGAATCCCCTCCTATCGCTCATTGCCTCCATGTGATTCGGGACTGTACCCAAAAACCACCGTTTTGCACGCCCTCTTGGACGTGGTAAGATGGAAATCAAAGCACAGTGGGAACCACACAAGACTCTATGACGATCTCGGGTCTACAGACTAACCTATACCAGTGTCACCAGAGAACTGCCATCTGACGTAAGGTATAATACCATCTGGGAGTTCTCGGCGAGTCCGTCCAGTGTACCCCGTCTCCACTGAGCACCCGAATATCATCTCTGATGTCAAACACCAATGGATATGTGATCATCCATCGCCCATCTGTATGGGTCGAGAGGGTATACGCTAGTCTACTCTGGTATATCGATGCCCCGTCTCGATATACCGACTAGGGACCTTGAAGGATGTACTTATGGACTACCATGTCCCCACTAGTATGATTTGCATCATAGTCCAGGTAGTCAAGTACACATCCTAAGGGCTTTACCAACATGTAACATAGAGACAATCAGTGTACACGTTAAGGTAAAGAGCAACCAGATAGTATACTATTATGTCGAGCAAGAAAGTCCTCCCTATATATATCCAAGCTTCTACTACAATGCACATCCAATGTACAGTAATGGCCTCTAGGGCATACATATAACTAACAAGGTTTTTGTCAACTACCTAGCGTCGATTATGATGAAACATTTTCTCTTGTCGCTATGCTTAAGTCTATAAGGATCCTACATGCCATTCTGCATGCTATGACTATGAATTTTGGATGATGGACGTCAAGACCGCTTTTCTAAATTGTGTTTTAGAAGAGAGCGTGTACATGACTCAGCCAGAGGTTTTCGTAGACAGTGGGAGCAGCGAAAAGGTGTGCAAGCTGCTTAAATCCATTTATGGATTAAAGTGGGCATCGCGGAGTTGGAACTTCTGTTTTGATAAGCTATCAAAGAGTTTGACTTCCTAAAAAATGTAGATGAACCTTGTATTGGCTATAGTGCCAACAAGTCAATTATTGGATCGCAGGCACGTGATTCCAATGATTGAGGGAGGACTTATACCGGTAGAACAGTCTAACTTGAGATGATAGTATGCTATCTGGTTTTTCTTTATAATCGTGTACATGCTTCAGGTGACATTACAGATCACTATTACATGTTGATAGAGCCTATAGGATTTATGCTTGACTACCAGCAGTATGATGGAGATCATATACGTGAGAGTTGGGTGGTCTATAAGCACGTCCTTAAAGAGTCCTTAGTCGTGGGTGTTTCAAGACTGGGCATCGATACTCCGAGAGCAGAATAGTGTATACGGATTGAGACCCCGACGAGGGGCGGTGGCCGGTCTCACAAGCCATTGGTGTCAGTTTGTTCACCTAAGATGTATACATGTGTTTATTAGGTATGAGTACACCGGACGGACTCGCTGGGAACATGCTAGTTGGTATTATACCTATTGTCAGATAACAGTTCCCTGGTGACATCTGTACAGGTTTGTCTTTCGACCGGAGATCGTCATTTGTCTCGTGTGAGTTCTTACTGTGCTTTGATTACTACCCTACCACGGCTCAAAGAAGTCGTGCAAACAGGTTTTAGTTGGGTACAGTCCCGTGCCACATGGATGCAGTGAGCGGATCGTCAGGGGATTCGTTTCTCCCGGTATTGGGGGTTGATGTCGCGGTGTGCACGGATGGACATCACCAGAAATCCTTGGCTATGGTAGTGGAGAATTACTGATCTAGGATCGGTAGTTTCTCAGGTGGTGATGAGTTTCATACCGATACTAAATGTCGCGTTATTAAGTGTCTGACTTTGTCTACCCCCTAGACCCGATATGCGATACTCATAGACGAACAGACCGGACTGTACGGATATTGTCACTGTCAGGCTCCGTAGGGTTTCAGGATGAGTTCGTTTGTCGGCCTCCCTTTCTCTCAATACCTGGGAGCCGTTACGTACTGCAAGTGCCACTGACGTGCTTGTAGTTAAAACAGCTGCCAGCATATTGACGAGTCTTAAGAGTCCCACACAGAGGGTTTCCCTGGTTCGGGCGAAACGTTGCAGAGGCCGTATAGTTTTATGGCAGGGTTCGATCATATTCGTGCACTTGTGCACGGATCATGATCGGACAGATCATACTAGTTGGCTTTGGTTTGAGCCGGATCCTAGTATTATATTGTTGGATTATTTTCGTCTCATTGTATTCGTATTCTGTCAGAATACGGATGCAGGTATGTATATACGGATGAAGGGTATTCTTGTAATCCATTACAAGTTTACCTTTGAGTTGCCATTTAGTTTTTCAATTAAACTTTTAGGTTAATGTTTATTGTGAGGAAATTATGTGTGCAAGTCTTCGCAATTAGCACTGATTGTTGCATGTGCCATTTGTGACTCATGGTATTAGGTCAAGTGTTGTTTTTGTTTTGCCTAAGATTTTTTATGTGAGGATTGTGAGATATTTAGTGAGCAAAGGCAGATCTTTTTTGCTTAGGGTTTTCCATTTTAGTTGCTCACAAAATATCAAAACAACACTCATAAGAAAATAGCAGCCAAGCCATTTTTCTTCACTTGCTCATTTCTTGTGCTGACAACTTCTTCATCTCATGGCTTCTTCTTCACCTCCACCCATTCTATCTCATGTGTTGAGAATCATTGGGTGTTTTGAGACAAAGTATTCACACACTATCTCTATTTCTCCTTGGGTATCTAGGCTAGCAAACTAGATGCCCGAGTTGCTTCTGTTTTGAGCAGGGAGCTCGTATTATTAATCCTCGACGTGGATCCTCTTCGACGAGAGAGACTGGAGAGCGAACTAGTTCGAGTCAGCTGCAACGAGTTTGGGACAGAGGTCGAAGACCGAAGGACATGGATCGATCGGTATAACCTCTATAAACTCTTTACACTTAACTGGTATAGGGTTAATGGTACGATCCGTCGTTTAGGGTTACGTTAGCGCCGGGTTTTAAAAGTTTTTTTCCACATTTGGCCACGGATTGATAGCCGGGGCGATACCGTAGCCTTAAATGGTATCAGAGCCAACCTATTAACCGCATACTAGTTGTTTAGACGATGTTAAACTATTGAAACCGAAACAACCCCGAAAAAGTACCCGATGTATTCCATTCTCTGTCAATTTTTTCCGGGTCTTCGAAAAATATTATATCAACTGTAGAAGACTACTTATGTGACACATAGACTGCACCCCAAATATGAGACATTTATATCTGTATTGGGCCGAGCACATAGCCATTAAAACCAAGCTGGTCGGCCAGATTAAAGTGTTAGGGTTTCGTGTTTTGGTTGTGGTCTGGTCTCTGGAATATTGGTTCTATGGTATTTCTAGTTTAGCCCAGTTTTGATATGGTTTTATCTAGGTGTTTGGGGGCTATTCGGGGTTATTTCGAAGTCGATATTTCTAACATTGTTTGATGTTTTAAAGTACTTATATTTCTATCTGCGACCGTGAATGTCATTAGAGAGGTACAACTTGTCTAATTGCTATAGTTCTTTTCGATGGGTTTGCGAACGTGACATTCACGTTGATGTTCTGTATTGTGCTGTGTTGTTGCAGAATCGTCGTGGTGGATAGCTTGAATGCAATGTTAGTACAATTTAGTTTTACTTGTACATTTGATATCGTGGGTCGTGCGTCCGAGCTGTGGACTGCCGTCACTGCCTGCTTGCATATTATTTGTTTGGGACACGACCGGGTTGAGGTCGATGTCACCGTTGTACATATTTTCTTTTCTGTACTAGGATTATCTCGTGGTGGAGTGCACGGATAGCCAGGTTTTGGAGGGCATCGGGTCCGTATCTCATGGCGTTGAGAAGGAGGGGGCCTCACACTAGAATTGGCGGGCTATTCACCGCACTCGTAGGGGGTACAGGTTGACCTAAGGAGGGGTGCTCAAGTTACCGGATTCCGTGAAGTGCTGGGTGGCCCATTCACTTTGATGAATGGGGCTGCCTTGTTTCTGGTTTTGACGGGTAACTTTCCATGCTCGTAGGGGTCTAGGTTTTCACTGCACAGGCTATCCACACGATCAGGGGAACGTCAGGTTTCACTTGTGGCTCAAAGGAAACCCGTGGCTCCCAGATTATCTGTATTGTTCTGTGATTCTTTTTTCTTATTTATGATGTTTCATTTAACACGCCTGGAGCGATTATTGTATATTTCTATATATACACACTAGTAGATGTTGTATATGTTTTACTCCCGTGCTAGTCCAGTCCCCGCTTTGTCGTTAGTTAAGTAACCTAACGAGTGATGACGGGACCCAATGGCGAAGTTGCTATAACTCAAGCTCTCTCACTCTAAAGTGGTGAACACCTTAATCTAATGGGCTAGATTAGATAAGGATGATGGAGTAGTATTTATGCTTTCTTTTATATCATTTTCTCACAAGAAATCATCACAAAAGAATTAACTAGTGAGCTCTTTCCAAAACTCAAGAGAGAAGAAGATGAAGAATGAAAAAGATAATCCTTTTGTGATGAATAGTAGTAAACAATATATGATTGATTATGGAACCATGGTCAAGGATGAGAGGCTAAACCTTTGTAGAGAATAAACTAGAGCTAGAGTTTGGTTAGGTTGAGAATGAGTCATGGATAAGTATCAACCATAATATCTTAACCAAGACAAAAGGAAATCCTTCTAGAATGAACAAGAAGGAGCTAACCTAATCAAACCCTTATCACTTTTTATCATCGCTAAACATGTTTCATAATAAATCATATTATGTCACAATAATATATATCACATATATATTATATATTTGCAACAAAAGAAAATAATACAATTAACATATATCGCATATATATCAATGTATTAATCCGGTGAGAAAATGAAATAATAAAGCGAGCCAATATTATATAATGTAATACAATATATCATATATATCATTATACATTAAATCATCGAATCAACACTTGATCCGACGATCCGGCTATATCGAATATAACTGACTAATATATCATGTACCGATTCATCGAATCAACACTTGATCCGATGACCCGGTTCATATCTAAATATCGCGAGAATATAATACGGTATCTCATATCGTATTATCCTCGGTGCAGGGCATATCACATATGTGCCTCTACTCCGTTTTGCCTGAGCCAAGATGTTAGTGTATATGCCCTAGAGGCCATTACTGTATCATACTAGTATGTATATTACTTGGTGGAAGCTTAGGATATTCACAGTTGTATATACAATCTTGCTCGAAATGGTAGTATGCTACTTGGTTTGTCTCTGCTTTAATATGTGCATGTGTTTCTTTTAGCATATCGCTTATATACATAATAGTAGAGCCCTTAGGATCTTTGCATGATTACCAACGTTGTGATGGCGTTCATACTCATGGGGGCTGGGTAATCCATAAGCACATCCTTATACAGGTCCCTAGTCGTTGGACTCTCGGGACAGGGCATCGATACTCCGGAGTAGACTAGTGTATGCGCTTCTCATCCCAGCGTGGGAGACGGTCTGTCTCACAGCCGTCAGTACGTCGTACTTGAGATAGTATGCGGGTGCTTGTTAGGTTACGAGTACACTGGACAGGACTCGTCGGGAACTGTTGGTTGGTATTATACCAATCGTCAGTTATCAGTTCCCAGGTGACATGTGTACAGCTTAGTCCGCTTATATGACACTGTCACTTCGCCTCGAGTGTGTTCCCACTGTACTTTGATTACTACCCTACCACGGCTCAAAGGAGTCGTGCAAACAGGTAGTAGTTGGGTGCAGTCCCGAAGCACATGGAGGCAGTGACGGTTAGACAGGATTCGTCTCTCCCGGTATTGGGGGTTGACATCGCGTTGTGTCTAGGAGAGCCATTACACGAGTAGTCCCTGGCCAGAGCAAGCGAGATATACTGGTAGGTTTTCAGTGTTATCTCAGGGTGTTCTGGGCTACACTCCGACACGACTTGTACCGCTATTAGGGGACTGACGTTTACGGCCCCCCTAGGCCCGCCATGCGATGTATTAGACGAACAGACCGGACTGTACGGAGACTGTCACATACAGGCTCAGTGGGAGTTTAGATGGGTTCACCTCGTCTGTCTTCTTATCGGCATCTACCTGGGGACCGTTACGCACAGCTAGTGCCGCTTGCGGTCTGTGGTTAAACCCATTGCCAGCGTAGTGCCGAGTCTTTAGAGTTCCACATAGAGAGCTATTCGCCTTAAGGCAAAATGAGTAGAGGTCGCATGGTTTTGCGACAGGGTTCGTTCACATCCGCGCACTTGTGCACGTTTGCTGTCCGGACAGCTTATACTAGCGGGCTTTGGTTTAAGCCAGATCCTAGTATAAGATTTGGGATTGGTTTTATCTCTTTGTACTCGTGTTCCTCGGATCACGAATATGGGTGCGTATGCACAGTTGATTGAGACAGAGGGAGAGGACTTTGATTAGAGTTAATGACCATTGTCATTTTGCTAACCCTAATGCTTATGTGTGTATTATGGTTAATTGATATTAGTTATATATAATTGTGCATGGTTAGGGTTGATGACTATTTGACCACTCTTGACTTGTTGACCTAGGTTGACACTTTGACCATCATCATTCCATATAAAAGATGCTCTTTGATCCTTGCAATTAGCATTAAATATGAAATGATAATGGTCATGTCTTGATTAAGCCATGACAATTATCTCACTAATTATCAATTTACAATAATTCACACATATATGTGAGAATGCTTCATTATTCTCTCATTCTATCATATTCATTTTCTCTCCTCCTTTTCCTCTCTCTCAAGCTCTCCCCTCTCATGTGTTGAGAAACACTTGAGCTTGAGAAAACCTCTTCTAGATAATCTCTACTCTCATCTAGGGTTCTAGGATTAGCACTTCTAGCACCTTAGTTACTTCTAGCTTGAAGTTGAAACCAAAGGTTGAGGCTCTCGGGTGGATCCTTCTTCGACTAGAGAAAGCGACAAGGTGATCCCTTTCTACCACTCTAAGGAGCAAGGAGAGAAGGACATAAAGCCTAAGGTATAACCTTTCTACCCTATAGCTAAATCTAGTTAGCTTTTAGTTAGTTTTTGTTTAGCTAAGATCCTCCTTTGTCTAGTTCATGTTGCCTAGCATGATAAAAATCCAATTTTTATTCCGTTTTCCGTCTCCCCGCAAGCACCGGGGTGAGCAACGTGGACTTACAGTGGTATCAGAGACTAACTAAACATAAACTAGCTAGGTAGTAAAGTGTATGGAAGTTTGATCGAAAAAATCGCAAAACCTAAACATCAAAACCCTAAGTTTCTGTTGAAATTTTTTCTGCTCTAAAAATAAAAAATCATACGTCAAAAATCATCTCAGGGTTTTGTTAAGAAACTCACCAAACCCGGTCCAGTGAATCGTTTAAAGCGCCGCGGTTCCGCGGCAATAGCAAGCTATTGCCGCGTAACCGCGGCCGAGTTGACTCGGTTCTGGATCGAGTTTGGTGCAGTGTTCTTCTGACAAGGTTTTGGGATTTTTAAAATGGTTTATTTGTGCCCAGGTTTTCCAGAAAAGAAATTTGTTTTTGGGGGCCTATAAATCCGTATTTTTGATCGAACTTCACTACACTTTGACTAAAGGGTTATATCTGTGATGTTTATATGTATTGAACGTCTGCTAATAGCTATACGTCGATTAGTGGGGGTTATACATATTTGTGATCTGTGTTTGTTGATGGTATGTGTATATGAATGCGTTGGATTGTCGCGGATGAATAGCCGGGGTGGATGTGAGATGAGTGTTTCTTTTTCTTTCATTAATGTAATATGTAAATTGATGTATTATTATTTGTTTGGCTGCACAACCGGGTCGGGGTTGTAGCCGTCATTGTATAATTCTTTTTACTGTTTCTGCTCCTAGGATAGACCCATGGAGGGGGTGCACAAACTACCGGGTATCTCGAAGTGCCGAGTGGCCTACTCACGGTGTTGAGGGAGGTTACTTCGCTTCGGGTACTTGGCGGGTAGTTTGCCGCACCCGTAGAGGTCTTGGGTGGGGTATTGGCTATTCACCGTGACCGTGTAATCCGCTTTTCGTTGCAGGCTCAAACGGATTGCGGATTCCTAGTATATCCAATGTATTCATCTGTGATCTGTAATGTCTATCATTGCTATATATCTATATACTATAACTATTTAGGCGTTGCTTATGTTTTACAGCCGCGCTAGCCCAGCCCCCGCTCTGTCGTTAGTTAAGTAACCTAACGGGTGATGACGAGGCCCCGTGGCGAATGCGAATGGCATAAGCGTACGTCATATTTTGGTTGTTTTCTGCAATGGTAGGATTAAATGATGGGACGCATTAAAAGAACTAATGCAAGAAAATAAACCAAGTAAAAGTCGATTGGAACACTTTGAAAACCACTCGGTTCTTTTCAAAACTAAACTTTTAAACGCGGAGCTTGAACCACTCCTTTTAAAAGCTATCTCGTTCCATCGATTATATCAAGTTCACTACGTTCACGGTTTCGCCAAAACCATTCGTAGCCCTCCGTCATTCCACATGAATGGTCAAAAAGTATTCAAGCTATGTATTTTGGCCAAAGTCAAGGCATATTGATTGGTAGCTATTGGGTATTCATGTGCAGCATAGATAGATGCGTTGGTTTGGGACAGTCGTGCTGCCATTTTGGCCAAAGTCAAGGGTAGGTACGGGTGGGTCCAAATTAACTAGGATATTGACGGGTAGAACTTGACATGTGACTTATGATATTTTGGCCAAAGTCAAGGTGATAAGAGCATGGGGCAAAAATCCACATCGGGAGTTTCATAAGTACTGAAACTTGCTAGCGCTGCATACCATTTGGAGTGTGATGATTCTGGTAGGATTCCTTCGGTTTTATCACGCGATGATATTTGGATCCCGATCCTACTGTGAGTATATGCTACTCCTCGGGAAAACTCTCACTTAATGATCAATGCTATAAACCTAGTAGGTGTCTAGAAAGGTGTTAGTGGGGCTACGCCCACAGGGAAAATAGGTTACTTAATTAAGGAACTTCGCGAAAGCGTTGGAAAACCTCCCTCGAAGTACCGACACTGGCCTGGCTGAACGGTTAAGCAAGTATTGTACGGTGAGATTGATCCCGACTAATTCTTTCTTTATGGTTTGAGAAGGGATTCGAGTGACAGTGGGAGCCATCCTGTTTAGACAAACTAAAAACCACTCTAAACTTGCAAGAGAATCATGCTGAAGTGTTTCTTTTCTCTCTCCTAATTGCAGCGACCATTCAAGATGACCGGACTTAAGTTATTACTAGATAAAAACATACTGACAGGGCCAAACTACAAAGATTGGCTCAGGAATGTCAAAATGGCAATCACTTACGACATGTTGGAGTATCTCCTTACCACCAAAGCTCCCCCTGTCCCAGGTCCCAAAACCAGTGTCGCGGATAGGGAAATCCGTAAGACCTAGGAAATAGATTGCGCGAAGGCCAAATGCCTCGTACTTGCCTCGATGGACAACGGACATCAGAGGAGGCACGAGAATATGGTCCTATAGTCCATATTTCTTCATACAAAAGAACTGTATGGAGAGCAGTCTCGTATCGCCAGATACGAAGTGTCGAAGAAGTTGTTTTCGGCAAGGTTGGACGTCGGATCATCGATAGCGGAACACGTGCTTAAGATGATTGGCTACATAGAGGAGCTCGCGGAACTTGGGACCACATTGGAGAATGAGCTCTATACGGACTTGATTCTCCAGTCCCTTCCTTCCACTTACGCCCAGTTCATCCTGAACATCAACTTACAGGAAAAGGAAGTTGAACTTTCAGAGCTCCTCAACATGCTGAGGAGTGCAGAGGGAACCCTACAGAAAGGTAGGGAGAAATCCACTTTGTTTGAAGGAGGATCTTCCTCTTCTAGGTCCAGGACGAAAGCCAAGGGCAAGAAGAAGAAAGCCCCCGCCAAACCAAGAGGCGGTGTCAGTAAAGTGGATATGAAGGGAAAAGGAAAGGCAAAAGCAACAAAGGTAGCGGGGAAGCTTGTGGGGAGAGAAGAGTGCTTTTACTGTCACAAAAGTGGACACTGGAAACAGGATTGCAATGCTTGGAAGGACAGAACCCAGGATCTGAAGCGAGTTGCGGCTTCAGCTTCAGGTGTGTATGTTATTGAAAACTGTCTATCAATAAACTCTACTTCCTGGGTATTGGATACCGGATCAGGATCTCATATCTGTAATTCTTTGCAGGCGTTGAGAAAGCGTAGGTTTTTGAAAGCAGGTGACATGACCCTTAGAGTTGCAAACGGAGCTAGCATGGATGATGAGGCCGTGGGGGACTATCACCTGGGAATGTCAGATGGACACTTTTTTGGTTTTGCGTAGTTGTTATTTTGTACCAAATGCAACCTGTAATATTATTTCTGTATCTTTATTATCTAAAGAAGGTTATGAATTTGCATTTGTAAGTAATGTAGTGAACATTCACCTTAATCAAGTTTTGATTGGGTCAGGTACATTAAACAACGGTGTATACGTATTAAACCAACCACAGATTTTCAATGTCCAGAATACACACAAAAGAAAGTCTCCAGAAATCAATAAAACTTTCTTATGGCATTGTAGACTGGGTCACATCAATGAGAGAAGGTTGACTAAGTTACATACAGAAGGATATTTGGATCCGTTCGAATATCAGTTATATGCAACTTGTCAATCCTGTCTCAAAGGAAAAAGACTCCGTTCAATGGACACGGAGTAAGAGCGAGCGAGCTCTTAGGACTCGTACACAGCGACGTGTGCGGTCCAATGTCTACGCATGCACGAAGCGGTTATTCTTACTTCATTACTTTTACGGATGACTTTTCAAGGTACGGTTATATCTTCTTAATGAAACATAAATCCGAGGCTTTTGAAAAATTCCAGGAATATAAGAATGAAGTAGAAAAACAAACAGGCAAAAGTATCAAGGCACTAAGATCTGATCGAGGTGGTGAATACTTGAGTGCCGAGTTCCTGGGTTACTTAAAAGAGAATGGAATTCTCTCTCAGCTTACTCCTCCATACACTCCGCAACATAACGGTGTATCGGAGAGACGGAACCGAACCCTATTGGTTATGGTACGGTCCATGATGAGTAACGCTGAGTTGCCGCCATCGTTATAGGGATATGCGCTAGAATCAGCTGCATACCTTTTGAACCGAGTTCCTACTAAGACCGTGCCTACTACACCATATCAGATGTGGTGTGGGAAGAGACCCTATCTTAATCACATTAAGACATGGGGATGTCCAGCTTTTGTCAAAAAGCAGCATGCGGACAAGCTCGAGGCACGCTCAGTACAGTGCAAGTTTGTGGGATATCCAAAGAACTCCAAGGGATATTTCTTCTATTGCGAAGAGGAACAAAAGGTTTTTGTTTCTCGCCATGCCTACTTTCTAGAACACCGGTTCATAGAAAAAGAAATAAGTGGGAGCGCAATAGAACTGAAAGAAATTCCAGAACCACGAGCTATTACTGAAAGCTTAGTAGAACCAGAGGGTTCGAAAGATCAGGACATTCCCACGCCACTCCGCAGGAGTAGTAGGCAGTCTCATCCGCCCGAGAGATACTACAGTTTTCTCATTGACGGGGATAGAGAGGATTGCATTATAGATTGTGATGAGCCTACTAGCTTCCAGCAAGCCATTCAGAGCGTCGACTCGGTAAAATGGTTGGATGCAATGCGGACCGAAATGGAGTCCATGTAAACCAACAAAGTTTGGACGTTGGATATTGCTCCAGATGGGGTAAAACCCGTAGGATGCAAGTGGATCTTCAAAAGGAAGATTGGTGTAGATGGACAGGTTGAGACCTATAAAGCTAGACTGGTTGCAAAGGGTTTTCGTCAGCGACCTGGTTTGGACTATGACGAATTTTTTTTTCAGTAGCTATGCTGAAATCCATTCGGATCCTTCTTGCCATTGCTGCCTTCTACGATTATGAGATTTGGCAGATGGACATAAAAACCGCTTTTCTAAATGGACATTTAGAGGAGTGTGTCTATATGGACCAGCCAGAGGGTTTCATTCAGAATGGGAGCAGCGGAAAGGTGTGCAAGTTGCTTAAGTCCATTTATGGACTAAAGCAGACATCGCGGAGTTAGAACATCTGTTTTGATGAGACGGTCAAGGAATTTTGCTTTATCAAAAATCCAGATGAACCATGCATCTTTTGTAGATTTGTAGCGCGAACTGTAGTATTCATCGTTTTATACGTGGATGACATTCTCTTAATAGGAAATGATATTCCTATGCTACAATCTGTCAAGGGGTTCTTGTCACACAGGTTCTCCATGAAAGACCTGGGCGATGCCTCATACATTCTGGGGATCCGGATCTACCGTGACAGATCCAAGAGGATTTTAGGACTCTCACAGTCCAGGTACATCGACACCATACTGAAAAGATTCAGTATGGAAGATTCCAAGCGCGGTAATTTTCCGGCTTGTCACGGGATCACCCTCTCCAAAGAGATGTCTCCCAAGACTGATTTGGAGAGGGATCGCATGTCTATTATACCCTACGCTTCTGCGGTAGGCTCTATAATGTATGCGATGTTTTGTACCAGACCAGATGTGGCTTATGCACTGAGTGTGGTAAGCAGGTATCAGTCAAACCCTGGGGAGAAACATTAGATAGCGGTAAAGAACATTCTCAAGTACCTGAGAAGGACTAAGGAGATGTTCTTGGTGTATGGCGGAAAAGACCTCCAGATTGAGGCCTTTGCTGACTCCAGCTTCCAGAGTGACAAGGATGATTCCATGTCCATGTCAGGTTTTTTCTTTACCCTCAATGGAGGGGCGGTGTGTTGGAAGAGCTCCAAATAGGAAACCGTTGCTGACTCGACTATGGAAGCGGAATACATCGCTGCATCTGATGCCGCAAAAGAAGCTGTCTGGATGAGAAAGTTCTTGAAAGAACTTCAGGTGGTTCCGTCCATTGTTGATCCAATACCTCTGTATTGCGACAACAACGGGGCTATAGCTTTAGCGAAGGAACCCAGGTCCCATCAGAAATCCAGACACATCTTAAGGTGGTATCACCTGTTCAGGGAGATCGTGGATCGCCAGGAGATCGAGGTTCGGAGGGTTGCTTCAGAAGATAACACTGCAGATCCATTCACGAAGGCCTTACCCCAGACTCAGTTCGAGCGGCTGATCGAGATGATATTTCTTCGATACGCCAGTACATGGCCTTAGTGCAAGTGGGAGATTGTTAGTGTATATGCCCTAGAGGCCATTACTGTATCATACTAGTATGTATATTACTTGATGGAAGCTTGAGATATTCACAGTTGTATATACAATCTTGCTCGAAATGGTAGTATGCTACTTGGTTTGTCTCTGCTTTAATATGTGCATGTATTTCTTTTAGCATATCGCTTATATACATATTAGTAGAGCCCTTAGGATCATTGCTTGATTACCAGCGTTGTGATGGCGCTCACACTCGTGGGGGTTGGGTAATCCATAAGCACATCCTTATACAGGTCCCTAGTCGTTGGACTATCGAGACAGGGCATCGATACTCTAGAGTAGACTAGCGTATGCGCTTCTCATCCCAGTGTGGGAGACGGTCTGTCCCACAGCCGTCAGTACGTCGTACTTGACATAGTATGCGGGTGCTCGTTAGGTTACGTGTACACTGGACATGACTCGTCGGGAACTGTTGGTTGGTATTATACCTATCGTCAGTTATCAGTTCCCAGGTGACATGAGTACAGCTTGGTCCACTGACTTGACACTGTCACTTCGCCTCGAGTGTGTTCCCACTGTACTTTGATTACTACCCTACCACGGCTCAAAGGAGTCATGCAAACAGGTAGTAGTTGGGTGCAGTCCCGAAGCACTTGGAGGCAGTGACGGTTAGACAGGATTCGTCTCTCCCGGTATTGGGGGTTGACATCGCGCTGTGTCTAGGAGAGCCATTACACGAGTAGTCCCTGGCCAGGGCAAGCGAGATATACTGGTAGGTTTCCAGTGTTATCTCAGGGTGATCTGGGCTACACTCCGACACGACTTGTACCGCTATTAGGGGAATGACGTTTACCGCCCCCTAGGCCCGCCATGCGATGTATCAGACGAACAGACCGGACTGTACGGAGACTGTCACATACAAGCTCAGTAGGAGTTCAGATGGGTTCACCTCGTCAGTCTTCTTATCGGCATCTACCTGGGGACCGTTACGTACAGCTAGTGCCGCTTGCGGTCTGTGGTTAAACCCACTGCCAGCGTAGTTTCGAGTCTTTAGAGTCCCACACAGAGAGCTATTCGCCTTTAGGCAAAATGAGTAGAGGTCGCATGGTTTTGCGACAGGGTTCGTTCACATCCGCGCACTTGTGCACGTTTGCTGTCCGGACAGCTTATACTAGAGGGCTTTGGTATAAGCCAGATCCTAGTATATCATTTGGAATTGGTTTTATCTCTTTGTATTCGTGTTCCTCAGATCACGAATACGGGTACGTATGCAAAGTTGATTGAGACAGAGGGAGAGGACTTTGATTAGGGTTAATGACCATTGTCATTTTGCTAACCCTAATGCTTATGTGTGTATTATGGTTAATTGATATTAGTTATATATAATTGTGCATGGTTAGGGTTAATGACTATTTGACCACTCTTGACTTGTTGACCTAGGTTGACACTTTGACCATCATCATTCCATATAAAATATGCTCTTTGATCCTTGCAATTAGCATTAAATTTGAAATGATAATGGTCATGTCTTGATTAAGCCATGACAATTATCTTACTAATTATCAATTTACAATAATTCACACATATATGTGAGAATGCTTCATTATTCTCTCATTCTATCAAATTCATTCTCTCTCCTCCTCTTCCTCTCTCTCAAGCTTTCCCCTTTCATGTGTTGAGAAACACTTGAGCTTGAGAAAACCACTTCTAGATAATCTCTACTCTCATCTATGGTTCTAGGATTAGCACTTCTAGCAACTTAGTTACTTCTAGCTTGAAGTTGAAGCCAAATGTTGAGGCTCTCGGGTGGATCCTTCTTCGACTAGAGAAGGCGACAAGGTGATCCCTTTCTACCACTCCAAGGAGCAAGGAGAGAAGGACATAAAGCCCAAGGTATAAACTTTCTACCCTATTGCTAAATCTAGTTAGCTTTTAGTTAGTTTTTGTTTAGCAAAGATCCTCCTTTGTCTAGTCCATGTTGCCTAGCATGATAAAAATCCGTTTTTTATTCCGTTTTCGGCCTCCCCGCAAGCACCGGGGTGGACAACATGGTCTTACACAAGAAACATCTGTGTAGGACTCTAAAGAATCGTCAATACGCCGGTAGCAGGTGATGATCATATCAAACACCCACAAGCTGCAAGCGGTCAGCTAAACGTAACAGCCACCCAGGTATTGAGCGATCAGAAGATCAATAAGCTAGCATGTACGTTCTCCTGTGAATCCAATCAATAACACTCCCGTACAGTCCGGTCTGTTCGTCTGATATGTCGCATATCGAGTCTAGGGGTGGTATACGTCAGACCCCAGTAACCGATAAGTCGTGTCGATGTGAGGCTCATAACAGGTCGAGAAACTACTGGTGACACCGGTAAATCTCAATATCAGCCCTTGCCAGGGACTTCCAGTTATAGCCAATCGAACATAGCACAACATCAACTCCGTATACCGAGAGAGACGAACCCCCTCCTATCGCTCATTGCCTCCATGTGATTCGGGACTGTACCCAAAAGCCACCGTTTTGCACGCCATCTTGGACATGGTAAGGTGGAAATCAAAGCACAGTGGGAATCACACAAGACTCTATGACGATCTCGGGTCTACAGACTACCCTGTACCAGTGTCACCGGAGAACTACCATCTAACGTGCGGTGTATCACCATCTGGGAGTTCTCGGCGAGTCCGTCCAGTATACCCTGTCTCCACTGAGCACCCGTACACCATCTCTGATGTCAAACACCGATGGATATGGGATCATCCATCGCCCATCATATAGGTCAAGATGCGTATACGCTAGTCTACTCTGGTGTTTCGATGCCCTGTCTCGATATACCCTCGACTAGGAACAATTATAAAATGTATTCATCGACTACCATGGCCCCACTAGTATGATCTCTTCATAGTCCCAGTAGTCGAGTACAGATCCTAAGCGCTTTATCAACATGTGAGTGAAAGAGAGTAAACCAATACAAGTCAACATATTAAGATAAAGTGAAACCAAATAGCATACTATCATGACGAGCAAGAAAGTCCTCTCTGTATATATCCAAGCATCCATCATGATATACATCATATGTAAAACAATGGCCTCTATGGCATATATATAACTAACAATCTCCCACTTGCACTAAGGCCAGCTGCTGTAGTATCTCATACCTAGCATCCCGAATAATTTCTCAAACTGTATCTGGGGAATGGCCTTCATGAGTGGATCCGCAGTGTTGTCCTTCGTATCTACTCTCCTGACCTCGATCTCCCGGTGATCAACTATCTCCCTGATCAGGTGATACCGCCTCAGAATATGTCTGGACTTCTGATGGGATCTGTGTTCCTTGGCCAAAGCCACAGCTCCATTGTTATCGCAATACAGAGGTATTGGATGCTCAATGGATGGAACCACACCAAGTTCACTAATGAACTTCTTCATCCAGACAGCCTCTTTGGCAGCATCGTTGGCAGCGATATATTCAGCCTCCATCGTCGAGTCTACAACGGTATCCTGTTTGGCTCTCTTCCAACATACCGCCCCTCCATTGAGGGTAAAGACAAATCCCGAGTGCGACTTAGAGTCGTCCTTATCACTTTGGAAGCTGGAATCGGTAAAGGACTCCACCCGGAGTTCTCCGTTACCATACACCAAGAATATATCTCTAGTCCTTCGCAAGTACTTGAGAATGTTCTTCACTGCTGTCCAGTGACTCTCTCCAGGATTTGCTTGATACCGACTCACTACACTTAGTGAGTATGCTACATCAGGTCTGTTACATAGCATCGCATACATGATAGAGCCTACTGCCGAAGGATAGGGTATCCCTTGCATGCGAGCTCTCTCCAAATCAGTCTTGGGAGACATCTCTTTGGAGAGAGTGAGTCCAGAGATCGTGGGTTGGTTCCCACGCTTGGATTCTTCCATACTAAACCTCTTTAGTATGGTGTCAATGTACCTGGATTGGGACAATCCCAATATCCTTTTGGATATATCTCTATAGATCCTAATCCCCAATATGCAGGAGGCATCACCTAGATCTTTCATTGAGAATCTTTGTAATAAGAAGAGCTTGACTGATTGCAGTATAGGAATATCATTTCCTATCAAGAGTATGTCATCCACGTACAATACGAGGAAGACAAGCTTACTCTCTGCTACCTTTTTATAGATACAAGGTTCATCTATATTTTTGATGAAGTCAAACTCTTTGACTACAACATCAAAACAGATGTTCCAACTCCGCGATGCTTGTTTTAACCCATAAATGGATTTAAGCAGTATGTACACCTTTCCGCTGGTCCCACTATCTACGAAGCCCTCTGGTTGAGTGATGTACACGCACTCTTCTAAATCATCATTTAGAAAGGCAGTCTTAACATCCATTTGCCAGATTCCGTAGTCATGGTATGCAGCAATGGCAAGTAAGATCCGGATGGACTTAAGCATAGCCAATGGACAAAAGGTTTCGTCATAATCCATACCTGGTCGTTGACGAAAACCCTTGCTACAAGTCTAGCTTTCAATGTCTCAACTTTTCCATCTACACCAAATTTCTTTTTAAAAATCCACTTGCTCCGAATGGGTTTTACCCCTTCAGGAGCATTTTCCAAAGTCCATACTTTATTGGTGTATACGGATTCCATCTCAGACCGTATTGCATCCAGCCATTTCACAGAGTCACCACTCGTGATGGCCTGCTCGAAACTAGTTGGGTCATCATCTTCCATGATGCAATCCTTGCTTCCACCATCAATGAGAAAACCGTAGTATCTCTCAGGTGGACGAGAAACCCTACTAGATCGGCGGAGAGGCTGGGGTTCGTCGGGTACTATTGAATCCTCTGGTTCTACTAAATCTTCAGTTGCAGTTTGTATTTCTGGAACCTCTTCCAGCTCTACTTCTTTGCCACTAATTTCTTTTGCAAGAAATTCCTTTTCCAAAAAGGTGGCATATTGAGAAACAAACACTTTTTGTTCTTCAGCGTGGTAGAAAAAATATCATTGGGAATTCTTAGGATATCCCACAAACTTGCAAAGAACTGACCGTTGCCTCGAGTTTGTCTAAATTTTGCCTTTTGACATAGGCCGGACAACCCCATATCTTAACTCGTTTAAAAGATGGTCTCTTCCCACTCCATATCTCATATGGTGTGGTAGGTACAGATTTAGACGGAACTTGATTCAATAGGTATGCTGTTGTCTTAAGCGCATAACCCAAGAAGGAAATAGGTAACTTAGCTGTACTTATCATCGAGCGCACCATATCTAATAGGGTGCGATTCCTCCATTCTGATACACCATTGTGCTGTAGTGTATAAGGAGGAGTAAGCTGAGAGAGAATCCCATTCTCTTTTAGATAATCTAGGAACTCATTGCTTAAGTATTCACCTTCCCGATCAGATCGAAGAATCTTAATACTTTTGCCCGCTTGATTCTCTACTTCGTGCTTATATTCTCTGAATTTCTCAAAAGCTTCAGACTTGTGTTTCATCAGGAACACATGTCCGAATCTAGAGAGATTGTTAGTAAATGTAATGAAGTAGGAAGAACCGTTCCTGGCATGCGTAGACATGGGACCGCATATATCACTATGTACCAGTCCTAAGAGTTCCGTAACTCTTTCTCAGTGTCCACTAAATGGAGCTTTGGTCATTTTTCCTTTGAGGCATGAATGGCAGGTATGATAAGATGATAATTCGAACGAATTCAAATATCCATCTTTATGTAACTTAGCCAGTCATGTCGCATTGATATGACCAAGTCTACAATGCCACAAGAAGGATTCGTTCATTTCTGAACTCTTCCTCTTGTGTGTGTTTTGTATATTGAGGACTGTATTTTGATTGAGAATGAATATGCCATTATGTAACGAGCCTGATGCAATCAACTTTTGATATAGGAATATGTTCATAACATTATCCTGTACTACAAAATTATATCCTTCTTTACTTAATAAAGAAACTGATATAATGTTGCACATCAAGTTCGGTATATAATAGCACTCATTTAGAATCAATGTATTACGACTTGGCAATACTAGGTGATATTCGCCAACTGCTTTGGCTGCAATACTTGCACCGTTTCCTACTTGAACGGAATGATCACCTTTTTCCAGTTCTCTACCTTTTCGTAGCCCATGTAACAATTTACATATGTGGGATCCTGATCCGGTATCTAATACCCAGGACGTAGGGTGAACTGAGAAACAGTTCTCAATAACTAACACACCTGAAGAAGATGCATCAACATTCATGTTCTTTTGGGCGGCTTGAGAATCCAGATATTCTACTATTCCCTGTTCAGTCTTATAACTCTTATAAGAAAGAACGGGTCCAACGTTCCCCTGCTCAGTATAATAAGTGGGTTCAGTCAATACATCCATATTATTATCTTAATTATGGCCTGACATGGTCGCTACCTGGAGAGAGAGAGAAGAAAACACTTTAGCGTATGCTCTTGCAAGATTAGATTGGTTATTATTTTATCTAATTAGGATGTCTCCCACTGTTTTTATCAAATCTACCTTCAAACCCTAAAAGGTAAGATTAGCCGGGATTAATTACACCCTACAATTTCGTCAATCTTTCAGCCAGATCAGTGTCGGTACTTGAGGGAGGTTCCCCGGGCTTTCGCACGGATCTAATTAAAGTAAACCTCGTTTTCCCAGAGGCGTAACCCCGTTAACACTTTTCTAGACACCTACTTGATCGGCTAATTGTCCTGTGTAAAACTCTCCTAGGAGTAACTCTTATTCGCTGTGGGTATCGAGATCCAACTATCTCATAGGATGTATACAATCTCATTGCAAATTTCAACACTTGAAATTCCCGATAATATTTTGCCCCTAGCAACATATGACCTTAACATAGTCAACAAATCATAATTGCTAGCCAAGTTCAACCCGTCATTTCCCGATTGAATCAAACCTACCTGCACGACCCTTAACATAGTCAACAAAGTCGTACAACTACCCTAATCCAATCACATCTCATGTTTTAGTAGATAAGTACTAATTAGCTGCCGCACACTACGCCTTAACATAGTAAACAAACGTAGCACGAATACTAACTAGTCTTTATCTGAAATGACGGAGGGCTACACCGATTTTTCAGAAAACCATGAGCGTAATGAACTTGATATCGTCGTAGAATCATGTGAAATTTTGAAATGGAGTGTTTTTTAGGCTTTCATTAGTTTTGCTTAAGAGGTCACTCCCGGTGAAGGGATCTCGGCTCTTTCCCCATCGAATAAGGTGCAGGGTATTTCATATATACCGTTATGCAAAGCAAAACTCTAAAAGCAATCAAAAGACAAACCGAGTTTTGTAGCATCTGCCAGTTTCGCTAAAGAGGTCACTCCCGGTAAAGGGATCTCGGCTCTTTCCTCATCGAATAAGGTGCAGGGTATATCATATATACCGCTATGCAAAGCAAAACTGTAGCTACCCTTCTGTAAAGTTTTGATTCTACACATCATTTAGGTTTCTTTTCTTTTTATTAATCCCATTAATAAAATCCCATCAGCTTATGCTTCCTAAGCATCACAGAAGAAACGAAAGCAGTAATATTTATATATCAACATATATATATAGTATAGGCGTTCGTCTCAGGCAGTAATATGATCTCATCACAGAACATTGTAGCAGAAGAACATATATGAAATATTGGATATACTAGGTCGTCCGTGTTTTCAATACAAGCCTGTATAAAACACGGATTCCACAGCCGCGATGAATAGCCAAACTCACATCCCTAGACCCCTACGAGAGCGGCAAGTAACACTGCCAATTCTAGGGTTAGGAGACCCGGTCTCGACTCCTCGAGGTGGCCTCCCACTACACCCTAGAACTCGGTTACTTGTGCTCCCCTCCTTGGGTCTACATAATGCGGAAAAGTAAATAATATACAAAGGTGACATCAACCTCATCCCGGAAGTGCCCCAATAAAAGAATAGTACATACAAATGAATTTAACATGAACGAAAATAAAAACTCTCATCTCACATAAAACCCCCGGCTATTCAGAACACGACGATCCAATATAACATATCACAGCAACACATAATATCGCATATCATCAATGTAAGTAAGTATGCATACACCGATCGTCGTTGTCGTATAGCAACGGAAACCGGCAATATAACTACATACTACACTTACGGTCACAGAAAAGAAATTGTAAAACGACAATATTTTTAATCCACAATCACTTTAGACATCGTAAATCTGAAATATCACATACTTCGCATTTGATGCCTAACTCTATGAATTCCACATATTGTATCACATTCCAGATAAATAGAAAGTATTAAACTTTCCGAATAGATAATCAAATACCCAAAATTTCCTAAATTGCTCAACACTTGAGCGGAGTTCAAATAATCCCAGAATATGTGACAGTACCGGTGATCCAGCCGTAGAAGGGTCAAGCCAACGCCTCACATGTGGCACGCCGTACTGCCCCAAACCCTAAGCTTTAGAGGCAGTTCAAGACGGTCACATAACCGAGTTAAGGTTTGTTGTCTTCTAGAGGATCCACCGTGCTACTTGTACAATTTTTCCGAAAGATTTAAACCCGAGAAAAATTCAACACTTGAATATTTTTCATGCCGGGAAAAATTGAGTTAATGACATCCGTTCGAACGTTTTAACAGTTTCTAAATATCCGGAAATAATAACGAATTTAAATATTCCGATCGAATCAACGATTACAAAATAAACCCCATAATGTTCAACACTTGAGTCAATTTAAAAATACCCAGAAATTATAAACAACAGAATTAGAAATTACTGTGCAAACAAAGAGAATAAATACTACTGTACGGCTGCGGATCCGCGGCCCAAGTAAGGATTGACCGCGGTTCCGCGGTCGTCCGTACACATTAGACTGTCGTTTTGCACCATAATTCGTATAATTTCTTGCTGTTATTTTTAGGTATTTTTAATTTAGAAAAATCACAGTTTTTGATAAATATCCAGAGAGGGGTTTTATTTTGTTTGTTCGGGTTTGATCGGAGTTTTAACTTCGTAAACACGTCGCCTAATGCTCTAGCTAGGCTCTAATACCACTGTAGGGTTCCTAGGCACTCTTGTGAAGGTTTATAAGGCATCAAACATGCCCGAATAAAATTTTAGACGTGCCGAACAACCCAAAGCCGGGATCTTTGCTAGATTATTAGGGTTAAACTTGCAAGTAAACACCTTTACTACTAAGTCTGAGGGATTACAACCTTTGTAGTCCACTCCTTCGCTTCACAAGCACCGAGTAGAAGTCCCTTCGCCGCGATCCACGATCTCCCGGACTCAAGAGAGGCTCCACAACTCGAACGATCCATGCTAGCTTGTAGTGTTCCGCTTCTCCGATGATCTACGTCGAAGTTTCTATAACTCAAGCTCTCTCACTCTAAAGAGGTGAACACCCTAATCTAATGGGCTAGATTAGATGAGGATGATGGAGTAGTATTTATGCTTTCTTTTATATTATTTTCTCACAAGAAATCATCACAAAAGAATTAACTAGTGAGCTCTTTCCAAAACTCAAGAGGGAAGAAGATGATGAATGAAATAGATAATCCTTTTGTGATGAATAGTAGTAAAGAATATTTGATTGATTACGGAACCATGGTCAAGGATGAGAGGCTAAACCTTTGTAGAGAATAAACTAGAGCTAGGGTTTAGTTAGATTAAGAATGAGTCATGGATAAGTATCGACCATAATATCTTAACCAAGACAAAAGGAAATCCTTCTAGAATGAACAAGAAGGAGCTAACCCTAACCAAACCCTAATCTCTTTTTATCATCCCTAAACATGTTTCATAATAAATCATATTATGTCACAATAATATATATCACATATATATTATATATTTACAACAAAAGAAAATAATACAATTTACATATATCGCATATATATCAATGTATTAATCCGGTGAGAAAATGAAATAATAAACCGAGTCAATATTAGATAATGTAATACAATATATCATATATATCATTATACATTAAATCATCGAATCAACACTTGATCCGACGATCCGGCTATATCGAATATAACCGACTAATATATCATGTACCGATTCATCGAATCAACACTTGATCCGATGACCCGGTTCATATCTAAATATCGCGAGAATATAATACGGTATCTCATATCGTATTATCCTCGGGCCTGGGCATATCATATATGTGCCTCTACTCCATTTTGCCTGAGCCAAGAAAGCTCTGTGTAGGATTCTAAAGAATCGTCAATACGCCGGTAGCAGGTGATGATCATATCAAACACCCACAAGCTGCAAGCGGTCAGCTAAACGTAACAGCCACCCAGGTATTGAGCGATCAGAAGATCAACAAGCTACCCTGTACGTTCTCCTGTGAATCCAATCAGTAACACTCCCGTACAGTCCGGTCTGTTCGTCTGATATGTCGCATATCAAGGCTAGGGGTGGTATACGTAAGACGCCAGTAACCGATAAGTCGTGTCGATGTGAGGCTCATAACAGGTCGAGAAACTACTGGTAACACTTACCAGTAAATCTCTATATCAGCCCTGGCCAGGGACTTCCAGTTATAGCCAATCGAACACAGTACAACATCAACTCACTATACCGGGAGAGACGAATCCCCTCCTATCGCTCATTGCCTCCATGTGATTCGGGACTATACCCAAAAGCCACCGTTTTGCATGCCCTCTTTGATGTGGTAAGGTGGAAATCAAAGCATGGTGGGAATCACACAAGACTCTATGACGATCTCGGGTCTACAGACTACCCTGTACCAGTGTCACCGGAGAACTGCCATCTAACGTGTGGTGTATCACCATCTGGGAGTTCTCGGCGAGTCCGTCCAGTATACCCTGTCTCCACTGAGCACCCGTACACCATCTCTGATGTCAAACACCGATGGATATAGGATCATCCATCGCCCATCATATGGGTCAAGATGCGTATACGCTAGTCTACTCTGATGTATCGATGCCCTTTCACGATATACCCTCGACTAGGAACAGTTATAGGATGTACTCATCGACTACGATGGCCCCACTAGTATGACTCATCATAGTCCCAGTAGTCGAGTACAGTTCCTAAGGGCTTTATCAACATGTGAGTGAAAGACAGTAAACCAATACAAGTCAACATGTTAAGATAAAGTGAAACCAAATAGCATACTATCATGACGAGCAAGAAAGTCCTCTTTGTATATATCCAAGCATCCATCATAATATACATCATATGTACAACAATGGCCACTAGGGCATATACATAACTAACAGAGTACACCGGACAGGACTTGCCGGGAACATGCTAGTTGGTCTTATACCTGACGTCAGATAGCAGTTCCCTGGTGACATGTGTACAGGTTAGTTCATCGACCTGAGATCGTCATTTGTATCGTGTGAGTTCCCACTGTACTTTGATTACTCCCCTGCCACGGCTCAAACGAGTCGTGCAAACAGGTTTTAGTTCGGTACAATCCCGAGCCACAAGGAGGCAGTGAGCGGATCGTCAGGGGTTCGTCTCTCCCGGTATTGGGGGTGAGGTCGCGCTGTGTCTAGGAGAGCCATTACACAAATCCCTCGGCCGAGGCAGGAGATTTACTGGTAGGTATTCCAGTAGGATCTCAGGGTGTTCTTGGCTACACTCCGACACGACTTGTACCGCTTTTGGGGGTCTGACTTTTACCTACCCCCTAGGCCCGCCATGCGATACTCATAGACGAACGGACCAGACTGTACGTATATTTTCACCGACAGGCTCAGTAGGGTGTCAGGATGAGTTCGCTCGTCGACCTCCCTTTTGGGCAATACCTTGTAGCCCGTTACGTACGGCTAATACCTTTGACGTGCTGGTGGTTAAATCCACAGCCAAGGTATTGACGAGTCTTTAGAGTCCCCCACAGACATTTTCTCAAGTTTCGGGAGAAACGTTGTAGAGGCCGTATGATATATGGCAGGGTCCGATCTTATATGTGCGGTATTGCACGGATCATGATCGGACGGATCATACTGGTGGGCTTTGGTTTAAGCCGGATCCTAGTATTAGATTGGTTGGATTACTTTAGTCTCATCACATTCGCATTCAGTCGGAATGCGAATGCAGGTATGTATATACTGGTGAGGGGTATCCTCGTGATCCGTCACGAGTATACTTTAGATGTTGCCGGATTTCTTTGTTATGGCAAACATTTGGATTAATGTTTTCTTATGGAAATAATGAGCTAGATTTTCATCATGACAATGCATTAATGTGACATGGACTTGTATCATGAGTCATAGTCTCTTTTTTAGAAAATGTGTCACATTAATGAATTGTTTTATGTCATGAAATGAAAAGGAGAGAGAGGGGGGCTGCCATATGTGAGAGATTAGTCTTGTATTTTTCTTTATCTCACTCTCTCACTCTCATTACAACAAAAGAAAAGAAAAGCTCTTTTTCTTCATCTTCTTCCTCTAGCTCATTGCTTTCATCAAAGGCAACACTTTTACCTCCATCCAAAGCCATGGATGCAAGAGAAAAAGTGACCACAACATACTCTACTTCAACCTTGGGCACGTCGACTAGCACACTTCGTGCCCGAGTTGCTTCGGACGAAGCGGGAGCCCGTAAAAAGACTTCTCGATGTGGTGCCCTTTCCGACGAGGAGATGAAGACCGGAGATGCCGCGTGGAGCTTGGGATGGTGGCCGAAGACCGACGGAGACGGATCGCTCGGTATAGCCCTATACCCTTTCTCTTGTTAGCTAGCATTAGGTTAATGGTTACGATTCGGAGTTTTAGGATGCGGTAGTGCCGGTTTTCAAGTCAAGAAAAATTTTCGTTTCCGTATTTTGGCCTCGGAAAGATGGCCGGGGCACTACCGTAGTCATACATGGTATCAGAGCTACACCATTAACCTAGTCTAGCTTGCTCTAACGTGTTTAGAACTCGATCGGACAAAAATCCCAAAACAGCATTTTCAAATTTGACAGTTTCTGTCGATTTTCATTTGTGCTCAAAAAATTATTTGGTATGTTTCAAAAAATCGTGCAGGCTGTTATATGAATGCTGTAGAAATTTGGTTGCATGAAGCCACAGTATCGCCACGGAACCGCGGCCTTAACCCCCTTTAGGCCGCGGTTCCGCCGCAGAACAGTGACGTCACTGCACAAAATTTCTTGCAGTGATTCCTGTGTTGAAAATGGGGTTTTGGTATATTATTTTTGGGCCCAGATTTAATTTGAGTGCTACAGTTGTGCTTAGGGCCCACTTCGGGAAATTCGGTCGATCGAAAATTTTAAACATGTTAGTACACAGTACTTACATTATATCTGCGACCGTGAATGTCAATTGATCGGTAAATCCTGTCTAACTACTATAGGCCTTTTAGACGGATTTACGAACATGACATTCACGTTGATGTTCTGTGTTGTGCGGTGATGTTGCGGATTTGTCATGGTGGATAGCCTGGATACAATGGTAGTACAGTTTGGTTGTATATGTACATTTGATATTGCAGGGCGAGCGTCTGACATGTGGACTGCCGTCACTGCCTGTTTGTATATTATTCTTTTGGGGCACGACCGGGCTGAGGTCGATGTACCCGTTGTATATTTTACTTTCTGTACTAGGATTACCCCGCAGTGGGGTGCACGGATAGCCGGGTTCTAGAGGGCAACGGGCCCGCATCTCATGGTGTTGAGACGGAGGGGGCTTTACTCTACAATTGACGGGCTATTCACCGCACTCGTAGGGGGTACAGGTTGACCCAAGGAGGGGTGCTCAAGTTACCGGATTCCGTGAAGTGATAGGTTGTCCATTCACGTTGTTGAAAGGGGCTGCCTCGCTTTAGGTTTTGGCAGGTAACTTACCGCGCCCGTAGGGGTCTAGGATTTCATTGCACAGGCTATCCACACGACCAGGGAAACGTCGGGTTTCAGTAGCGGCTCTATGAAACCCGAGGATCCCAGATATCTGTATTGTTCTGTGATGCTTCTTACATTTCTGTGATGTTGTATTTTATCACGCCTTGAGCGAATATTATATATTGTTATATATACTAGTAGATGTTGTATATGTTTTGCATCCGCGCTAGTCCAGTCCCCGCTCTGTCGTTAGTTAAGTAACCTAACGGGTGATGACAGGACCTAGTGGCGAATGCGGATGGCATATACGTACATCATTATTTTTGTTCTTTATTGGTGTGATCAATTGATGGGACTGCGTTGATTCGGATCAATGCAAGCTAAACAAACCTATTCTGATGTTGTTGGAACAATTTTTCAAAAAGCTGTTATTGCAAGGACGTTCTCTTTTGTTTTGCACAGTTGTATTCGGTTATGAATATCCAGCACCTCAGTCGACGAGGCAAGGGCCGAGATCCCTTCACTGGGAGTGACCCCTTGGACAGAAGTTTGCGTCAGGGCAATAACTTCACTATAGCCGATTGCCTTTTGCTTTGCATCGTGGTATTCAGTTAGAATATCCTGCACCTCATTGTACGGGGAAAGAGCCGAGATCCCTTCACCGGGAGTGACCTCTTTAGCAAAGGTTTTCGCCACTATATTTTTATAAAAAGGCTATGCAGTTCCTTCAATGATATCAAGTTTATTACGTTAAAAGTTTTTCGCCAAAAACTAGACGTAGCCCTCCATCATTTCTTACAAGTATTACTTAGTATTCATGATGCGTTTGTTGACTGTGTCAAGGCGTAGTGTGCGGTAGCTAAGTAGTGTTTGTTTGTAGCATATTAATGGGATTGGTTAGGACAGTCGTGCGGCCTTGTTAACTATGTCAAGGGCTCGTACGGGTGGGTTTAATGCAATCCAGGATAATGACAGGTTGAACTTGACTAAGACTTTTTGATTTGTTGACAGTGTCAAGATCATTTGGGTCCTAGGGGTAAAAATCACATCGGGAGTTTCTAAAGAAACTGAAACTTGCCAGATATGCGCATACCTTCTGGAGTGTGATAACGTGAGTTGATTCCGTCACATTATCATGCGATGATAGTTGGATCCCGATTCCCACTGATCAGTTTGTTTACTCCTCGTGTGATCCCGACTAATTCTTCTTTCAGGTTTGGAGGAGAATTTGACGTTACAGTGGGAGGTTTCCTGATTAGATAAAGTGATAACCATTCTGCTATAGGTTAGAGTGCACGCTGAGTGTTTCTTTTCTCTCTCTCTTTAGCAGCGACCATGGCCCGACCCTTGACTATGACTCAGTGACCAAAATTAACCGAACCTTCTTATAACACTGACTTTTGGATTGTCAGAGTTGCATACCTCATTTCCACTCCTACTTTTACCCTTTTCTCCAGAACACCCCGTATTACTACGAACATCCAATTCCATTAGATAAAACCATCGTATGGTTATATACGAACTCGAAGGAATTTATTCGATGATGGTTTCCTGTTCTGGAGAAAACGAATAGGACTATTCAGTTGTCTTTGCCTTTTACCTTCTCTCAGGTTGCGAGTGCTCCTTGGATTAGGGGATAGTACACCCGTTACGCCTATTGGATAGTCTTCTTCCAAACCTTAGGCTGGTGCCGAACGGTAGGGAATGAAGAAAGCCGATTAGCCTAAGTGTGGTGTACAGAAGGTATTAAGTTAAGACAAATAAAAAGATTAGTAAGAGGGCAAAGTAAATTGCGACTGCTATTCATGACCGAACCAAATATTTCTTCGCCAATCCTATTTCACCTTTGTATTTCTCCAGAACACTCAGTATCACTATGAAGATGCACAGTTATTTGGATACTCCATCTTATGGTTATATACGAACTCGAAAGGAACTTGTTTCAGTTCGGGGATGGATTCTGGTTCAGGAGAAGTAGGAATAAGGTTTATTCAGGTGTCTTTTATCTTTACCTTCTCTCGTGTTGCGACTGCTCCTAGGATTAGGACAGTACACCCATTATGCTTATCGGATAGTCTTCTTCCAAACCATAGGCTGGTGCCGAACTGTAGGGAAGGAAGAAAACCATTTAGCCTAAAGGGGTGTGCAGAAGGTAATGACTAAAGACATATAAAGGGATTTGGAGAGATGGCAAAGAAATATACGGTTACAGTTGTGAATCTGGATAATGGAAGAGGAATTACTAGGAATACCCGGATACCCCTTCGAAACATTTACATGTTTCAGTTTCACTGTGTACTGTTAAAAGAAAAACTGATTTCCCAATTAGACATTTGCTCCAGGGTATGTATTTACCATGTATGATTCTCACATCTGTATGGTTTTACAGATGATGAGTGGGAGTAAGTTATTGGGAATTGGGTGATTATCCTCATTATATCGGGATTCATTGTAATTGGTGATATTTGAGGAAATCGCCTGGGCTATTTGCCGGACGACAAATATTTGGTTTTGAATATCCGTTGTTATGCACCAATTTCAAATTGATATATCTGTACGTCTATTTTTATAGAGTGAGATATAACCTTTTGAAATTATAACGGTGGTATTTACCTATATCAGTTGATGGTTAGGTATGGAGCATTAAACAGCGGTGTAACTTTTCATAACCATAGTACAGTTTTCAACCTATGACTCAAGGGACTTATACAGAGTATTGTATGTTGTCCAATGTCCATGAGGACAGAGGGGTTGGCTCTCGTACTATATTCTGTTTACTTGTGACTTCTCTAGTTCTTAGACATGTGTTTCGTAGAAATGCAAGGTCCAAGTTTTGAGAAGTTATAGGTATAAGAATAAAGTAGAGAACCAGGTATTGCAAGTATC
Source organism: Agapanthus africanus (assembly GCA_030015575.1). Classification (NCBI taxonomy): domain Eukaryota; kingdom Viridiplantae; phylum Streptophyta; class Magnoliopsida; order Asparagales; family Amaryllidaceae; genus Agapanthus; species Agapanthus africanus. Next base: position 240,505,968 of record CM057343.1, on the reverse strand, counting down.
AGGATTCTTCAAGGTGATCGAAGATGTAGATACTTGTGTATGGTATTCAGTTTAAAGTAATGATTAAGAGAACTTTCTTCTCTTTCAGGTTACTCATAAATCGAAGCAGTCCTAAGTTGAGTAAAGCTGATCGGCCTCTCTCCATTTAGTTGACATGCACTAGAGACAGCTGCATGATTTGAATCTGGTTCCAATTAAATCAGTGCCTCTGTTTCTATATTGGATATAGAATAGTTCATATCTTAACATTGTTAAGGTACCGGGTGTTTTCCGGCTTATGCTTAAAACCAGACTCTGGATAACTCAAGGCACGTTTCTGTAATGGCCGTTTGTGGGTTGACCCGGGCTATGACTGTTGGAGATAGTGCCCTCAGAGTCAATTATTGGATCACAGGAACGTGATTGCAATGATTGAGGGGAGGACCTATCCCAGTAGGACAGTCTTACTCGAGATGATACTATGCTATCTGGTTTATCTTTATCATCGAGTACTGCTTTAGGTGACCTTACGAGTCGCTATTACACGTTGATAGAGCCCATAGGATTCTTGCTTGACTACCAGCAGCATGAGGGCGATCATATAAGTGAGAGCTGGAGTCTCTATAAGCACATCCTTAAAAGGTCCCTAGTCATGGGAGTTTCGAGACAGGGCATCGATTCTCCAGAGTAGACTAGTGTATACAGTCGAGACCCCGACGAGGGGCGGTGGCCGGTCTCATAAGCCACTGGTGTCAGTTGGTTCACCTAAGATGTATACAGGTGCTCATTGGGTTATGAGTACACCGGACAGGACTCGCCAGGAACCTGCTAGTTGGTATTATACCAGACGTCAGATAGCAGTTCCCTGGTGACATGTGTACAGGTTAGTTCATCGACCTGAGATCGTCATTTGTCTCGTGTGAGTTCCCACTGTGCTTTGATTACTACCCTACCACGGCTCAAAGGAGTCGTGCAAACAGGTTTTAGTTGGGTACAGTCCCGAGCCACATGGAGGCAGTGAGCGGATCTGCAGGGGTTCGTCTCTCCCGGTATTGGGGGTGAGGTCGCGCTGTGTCTAAGAGAGCCAGAACATGAAAAGTCCTTGGCCAAGGCAGGAGATTTTCTGGTAGGTATTCCAGTAGTATCTCAGGGTGTTCTGGGCTATACTCCGACATGACTTGTACCGCTATTGGGGGTCTGACTTTTACCAACCCCCTAGGCCCGCCATGCGATGCTCATAGACGAACGGACCAGACTGTACGGATATTGTCACTGACAGGCTCAGTAGGGTGTCAGGATGAGTTCGCTCATCGACGTCCCTTTTGGTCAATACCTGGTAGCCCGTTACGTATTGGCTTATACCTCTTACGTGCTAGTGGTTAAATCCACAGCCATAGTATTGACGAGTCTTTAGAGTCCACCACACACACAGTTACTCAGGTTTCGGGCGAAACGCTGTAGAGGCCGTATGGAGATATGGCAGGGTTCGATCAGATACGTGCGGTATTGCACGGATCGTGATCGGACGGATTTTACTAGCCAGCTTTGGCTTAAGCCGGATCCTAGTAATAGATAGTGTAGTTTTGTCTCTTTGCATTTGTGTTCAGTGGGAATACAAATGCGGGCATGTATTTGCAGTTGCGGGGTTTTCCTGTAATTTATTACGGGATCAGTTTTCTGAAGTTGCCAGTTTGCATTCCGTTCCGGCCGGTTTTCTTTTATTCCTTCACGACCGGACTTTCTATGGAGGGGGTTATTTGCACATTTGCAAATAACATTTGTGGAGGGGTTTCTTGCAATTGTGCCTTAATAATCATGAGATGCTTTTTGAGTCCATTCCTTTGCTTTTCTTATGATGGTTTGTGTGTGGATTGAAATGGAAATTGGTTTGACCATTTTCTCCTACATTCATTCCCTTTCATCTCTTGGATTTTTTTTTTCATTTTTCTCCACCATGAGAAGAAGGGGGCCGGCCACAAAAGAGAGAAGGGGAGAGAATTATTTTGGTGTGAAAAATTTCTTGATATCATTCTAGGTTCACACCAAAATCAAAAGTTCAATTTTCTCCATTGCTTTTTCCTCCACATTTTCAAGGCAACTCCATAAACCCCAAGAGACAAAGGTTTTCTACACTAGTCTGCAGCAAATCTTGGACGTGTCGGCTAGACAACTCCGCGCCCGAGTTGCCTCGGTCAAGAGATGGGAGCCCGTAAAAGATTCCGGCTACGTGGTACCCTTTCCGACGAGGACGTGACGGACGAAGATTCCGCGGGAGATTGGAGTGGAGACGAAGGCCGAAGGACACGGATCGCTTGGTATAACTCTCTACCCGTATTTTAGTTTACTAGTTGCTAGGTTAATGGCCCGATCAGGGTGAAAAGTGCGCGGTGGTGCCGGTTTTGCTAGTTTGCAAATTTTTGTTTCCGCGTTTCCGGCGTCGGTTCGATGGTCGGGACGCCGCCGCGGACTTACATTGGTATCAGAGCCACGCCATTAACCATGCCTAGCTTGCTCTTGTATGTTTAGAACTCGATCGAACAAAAATCCCCAAAAACCGTATTTTCAATGCATCGTGTTTCTGTCGAAATTTTTTCTGCTCCAAAAATTTTTCAGGTTGTTGCAGAACACTGCGCATGGAAATCTAAGAATTCTGTGAAAAATTGGTCGCGAGATCTCACCATAACGCCGTGGAACCACGGCCAAACCCATGCTTGGGCCGCGGTTCCGCCGCTCTTTTGAGTGATCATTTGACCAAATTTTTTCAGATTGCTTCTGAGTTGGAAATAGGGGTTTTGGGATATTATTTTTGGGCCCGGATTTTCTGTAAATGCTACAGTATTGCTTGGGGGCCCACTTGATGAATTTTTTCGATCAGATATTTTAAACATGCTATTTCACAGTATTTACATTATATCTGCGACCGTGAATGTCACTCGATCGGTAAATCCTGTCTAACTGCTATAGCCCGGTTAGACGGATTTGCGAACGTGACATTCACGTTGATGTTCTGTGTTGTGCTGTGATGTTGCGGATCGGTCGTGGGAGATAGCCTGGATGCAATGTTAGTACAGTTTTGTTTTATATGTACATTTGATATTGCGGGGCGAGCGTCCGACATGTGGACTGCCATCACTGCCTGTTTGTATTATTATTTTGGGGCACGATCAGGTTGCGGTCGATGTACCCGTTGTCTGTATATATTACTTTCTGTACTAGGATTACCCCAAGGAGGGGTGCACGGATAGCCGGGTTCTAGAGGGCAACGAGCCAGCATCTCATGGCTTTGAGATGGAGGAGGCTTTACTCTAGAATTGGCGGGCTATTCGCCGCACTCGTAGGGGGTACAGGTTGACCCAGGAGGGGTGCCCAAGTTACCGGATTCCGTGAAGTGCTGGGTGGTCCATTCACGTTGCCGAAGGGGGCTGCCTCGCTTCAGGTTTTGGCGGGTAACTTGCCGCGCCCGTAGGGGTCTAGGATTTTCATTGCACAGGCTATCCACACGACCAGTGGAACGTCGGGTTTCAGCAGCGGCTCTGTGAAACCCGGGGATCCCAGATATCTGTATTATTCTGTGATGCTGTACATTTCTGTGATGTTGCATTTTATCACGCCTTGAGCGAAAATTATATATTATATATATACTAGTAGATGTTGTATATGTTTCGCATCCGCGCTAGTCCAGTCCCCGCTCTGTCGTTAGTTAGCTAACCTAACGGGTGATGACGGGACACAGTGGCGAATGCGGATGGCATATACGTACATCATTATATTTTCGTTCTTTTGTGGTGTGATCAATTGATGGGACTGCGTTGATTCGAATCAATGCAAAATAAACAAACCTATTTGATGTTGTTGGAACACTTTTTCAAAAGCTGTTATTGCAAGGGCGTTCTCTTTTGTTTGGCACAGTGGTATTCAGTTGAAATATCCTGCTCTTCAGTCGACGAGGCAAGGGCCGAGATCCCTTCACCGGGAGTGACCCCTTGGACAAAAGTTTGCGTCAGGGAAATAACTTCACTATAGCCGATTACTTTTGCTTTGCATCGTGGTATTCAGTTGGAATATCCTGCACCTCATTCTACGGGGAAAGAGCCGAGATCCCTTCACCGGGAGTGAGCTATTTAGCAAAGGTTTTCGTCACTATATTTTTCTAAAAAGCTATCCGTTCCTTCAACGATATCAAGTTCATTACGTTAAAGGTTTCCGCCAGAAACCATTCGTAGCCCTCCGTCATTTCAGACGGGTAGCACGTAGTATTCATGCTATGTTTGTTGGCCTTCGTCAAGGCATAGTGCATGGTAGCTGCTTGTTGCCTTTCTGCTGCATAGATAGATGCATTGGTTTGGGACAGTCGTATAGCCTTGTTGGCCTTCGTCAAGGGCTTTTACGGGTGGGTTCAAATCAACCTGGACAATGACGGGTAGAACTTGACATGGGACTTATGATTTGTTGGCCTTCGTCAAGGTCATAAGAGCATGGGGCAAAAATCCACATCGGGAGTTTCAAAAGAACTGAAACCTGCCAGATATGCGCATACCTTCTGGAGTGTGATAACGTGAGCGGATTCCGTCACGTTATCATGCGATGAGAGTTGGATCCCGATTCCCACTGATGAGTTGGTTTACTCCTCGGGTGATCCCGGCTAATTCTTCTTTCAGGTTTGGGGAAGAATTTGACGTTACAGTAGGAGATTTCCAGATTAGATAAAGTGATAACCATTCTGATCTAGGCTAGAGTGCACGCTGAGTGTTTCTTTTCTCTCTCTCTTTGGCAGCGACCATTGACCCGACCCTAGACTATGACTCAGTGACCAAGTTGACCGAACCTTCTTAACACTGGCTTTTGGATTGTCAGAATTGCAGACCTCATTGCCACTCCTACTTTTACCCTTTTCTCCAGGACACCCCGTGTTATTACGAACGTCTACTTCCATTGGACAAAACCATCGTATGGTTATATACGAACTCGAAGGATTTTATTCGAGGATGGTTTTCGGTTCTGGAGAAAACGAATATGACTATTCAGTTGTCTTTTCCTTTTACCTTCTCTCAGGTTGTGAGTACTCCTTGGTTTAGGAGTAGTACACCTATTACGCAAATTGGATAGTCTTCTTTCAAACCATAGGCAGGTGCCGACCGGTAGGGAATGAAGAAAACCAATTAGCCTAAACGGTGTACAGAAGGTATTAAGTTAAAACAAAGCAAGGGATTAGTAAGAGGGCAAAATAAATTGCGACTGCTATTCACGACCAAACCAAGTATTTCTTCGCCAATCCTAAATCAACTTTGTATTTCTCCAGGACACTCCGTATCACTACGAAGATCCCAAGTTTATTGGATAATCCATCGTATGGTTATATACGAACTCGAAAGGAACTTGTTCCAGTTCGGGGATGGATCCTGGTTCAGGAGAAATAGGAATAAAGTTCATTCGGTTGTCTTTTGTCCTCACCTTCTCTCGCATTGCGACTGCTCCTAGGATTAGAACAGTACACCCATTATGCTTATTGGATAGTCTTCTTCCAAACCATAGGCTGGTGATGAACGGTAGGGAAGGAAGAGAACCATTTGGCCTAAAGGGGTGTACAGATGGTATTGACTAAAGACATATAAAGGGATTTGGAGAGGTGGCAAAGAAACATACGGTTACAGTTGTGAATCTGGATAATGGAAGAGGCATTACTAGGAATACCAGGATACCCCATCGAAACATTTCAATGTTTCAGTTTCACTGTGTACTGTTAAAGGAAAACTGATTTCCCAATTAGACACTTGCTCCAGGGTATGTATTTACGAGGTATGAATCTCACATCTGCATGGTTTTACAGATGATGAGTGGGAGTAAATTATTGGGAATTGGGTGATCATCCTCATTATATCGGGATTCGTTGTAATCGGTGATATTTGAGGAAGTCACCTGGGTTGTTTGCCGGTCGGCAAATATTTGGTTTTGAATATCCGTTGTTATACACCAATTTCAAATTGATATATATCTGTACGTCTATTTTTATAGAGTGAGATATATCTTTTTGAAATTATGTCGATGACATTTACCTATATCAGTGGATGGTTAGGTAAGGAGCATTGAACAGCGGTGTAATTCTTCTTAACCATAAGTACAGTTTTCAACCTACGACACACAGTGAATGAGTTATTAGACTCAGGGGACTTGTACAGAGTATTGTATATTGTGCAGTGTCCATTAGGACAGAGGGGTTGGTCCTCGTACTATATTCGGTTTACTTATAACTTCTCTAGTTCTTAGACAGGTGTTTCATAGAAACACAAGGTCTATGTTTTGAGGAGTTATAGGTATAAGAATAAAGTAGAGAACCAGATGTTGCAAGTATCAGGATTCTTCAAGATGATCGAAGATGTAGATACTTGTGTATGGTATTCAGTTGATAGTAAATTAAGAGAACTAGCTTCTCTTTCAGGTTACTCATAATTGGAAGTATTCCTAAGTTGAGTGACGCTGATCGGCCTCTTTCCATTTAGTTGACATGCACTGGAGACAGCTGCATGATTTGAATCTGGTTCAATTAAATCAGTGCCTCTGTGTCTATATAGAACAGTTCATATCTTGACATTGTTAAGATACGGGGAGTTGTCGGGCTTATGCTTAAAACCAGACTCCGGATAACTCAAGGCACGTTTCTGTAATGGCTGTTTGTGGGTTGACCCGGTCTATGACGAGGGTTGACTTTCTACCATCTGGAAGATCAATAGTGATATTGTTCTTGAATTCGCCACGGTTTTAATTAAAAATGGATTTTTTCAGAAAACAGTAGTGGGAGTATGGTAGAACTGGAAGTGATTCCAGAACCACAAACGATTACTGAAGATTTGATAAGAACCTAAAGATTCAATCTGGTTTGACATTCCATTGGCCACTCAGCAGATATGGTGGGTAAGCTCAGGCACCCGAGAGGTACTTCGTTATGCTCAAGGACGGTGGCAGGGAGGTTCTTGTTTGCCCAGACTTGCCATTGCTGTTGTTCCAGACTGTGAGACCCGGCAGGAGGATGAGTATAGCGTTGTTCTAAACAAGCTTTAGAAGTGTACGTCTATATGACTCTACCAGAGGGTTGTCGTAGTCAGTGGGAGCAGCGGAAGCATTGGTGGACATCGGGCTTATGTCTATTTATAGACTAGAGCAGATATAGCGGAGACAGATATCTATTTCTGATGTGACAGTCATATGTTTGACTTCATCAGAATAGGGGATGGATCTGTTAAGAAGGTAGTAGGGTGTGATGTCCTGGTATTTGATGACATACACAGAGTAGGAAGTGATATTCCTGTACTACGATCGGTTATACTATGGTCGTCACACAGTAGTTTCTCCACATAGGACTTAGAAATTATATCAGACATTCTGGTTACTAGATCTATCGTTTTAGATCTTGATTTGGGTGGTTTCCCAATTTGGGTACTTTGACCGCATTCTATGAGTATTTAGAATGGACGACTCCTGGCACGGTAATATAACTGCAGGTAATGGAGTCACCCTCTCTAATGGTGTCTTACAGACTAAAGGGGAGTGGGATACGTGTGATTGACAGATCACTTGCTTAGGCAATTGAGTCAATCATGAGATGTCAAGTACCACACCAGATGTTGTTCTTGCAGTAGATGCAATAAGTTGATATTAATCCAATCCTGGAGAAACAATCGGAAGCAGCTTTAGAACATAAGTGGATGTTCTAGGGATATGATAACAGCATTCTCCTTCGGGAGACGGTTATCATTCCAGGCTTCCAAGGTGACCTGGAAGGCAGAGTGGCTGTCAGAGTTATAGTTTTCCTTCTGACGAGGGGCAGTATTTTGGACAGATGGTCCAAGTGGATACTGAGGGAAGGCATGGCGCAGGACACTGATTAAGTTCAGTTGTCGATACAGTCTAAGAAGTTTGGATTTGGAGTTCATTTATGAGCTAGGTCCCATCAGACATCCAGACACATTCTAAGACAGGTATTGCTCATTTCGGGAGATGGCTTTCTCCGCGAACTTGAGATAAAGAGAGACATAGAAAGAAATACCATAGCGGATCCACTCACTGAGGCTATTCCTCGAACGCAATAGTTTCGCAAACGAGCTTTGTGAGACTGACTAGAAGAGGAGTTGGGTGTTCGGTATCACATGGGCTGTGAGTATGCGACATCGCAATAATTAGCCTTGAGTGCAAGTGGGAGATTGTTGGAGATAGTGCCCTCAGAGTCAATTATTGGATCACAGGCACGTGATTGCAATGATTGAGGGGAGGACCTATCCCAGTAGGACAGTCTTACTCGAGATGATAGTATGCTATCTGGTTTATCTTTATCATCGTGTACTGCTTTAGGTGACCTTACGAGTCGCTATTACACGTTGATAGAGCCCATAGGATTCTTGCTTGACTACCAGCAGTATGAGGGCGATCATATAAGTGAGAGCTGGAGTCTCTATAAGCACATCCTTAAAAGGTCCCTAGTCGTTGGAGTTTCGAGACATGGCATCGATTCTCCAGAGTAGACTAGTGTATACAGTCGAGACCCCGATGAGGGGAGGTGGCCGGTCTCACAAGCCACAGGTGTCAGTTGGTTCACCTAAGATGTATACAGGTACTCATTGGGTTATGAGTACACCGACAGGACTCGCCGGGAACCTGCTAGTTGGTATTATACCAGACGTCAGATAGCAGTTCCCTGGTGACATGTGTACAGGTTAGTTCATCGACCTGAGATCGTCATTTGTCTCGTGTGAGTTCCCACTGTGCTTTGATTACTACCCTACCACGGCTCGTGCAAAAAGGTTTTAGTTGGGTACAGTCCCGGGCCACATGGAGGAAGTGAGCGGATCTGGAGGGGTTCGTCTCTCCCGGTATTGGGGGTGAGGTCGCGCTGTGTCTAGGAGAGCCAGAACATGAAAAGTCCTTGGCCAAGGCAGGAGATTTGCTGGTAGGTATTCCAGTAGTATCTCAGGGTGTTCTGGGCTACACTCCGACATGACTTGTACCGCTATTGGGGGTCTGACTTTTACCAACCCCCTAGGCCCGCCATGCGATGCTCATAGACGAACGGACCGGACTGTACGGATATTGCCACTGACAGGCTCAGTTGGGTGTCAGGATGAGTTCGCTCATCTACGTCCCTTTTGGTCAATACCTGGTAGCCCGTTACGTAATGGCTTATACCTCTGACGTGCTAGTGGTTAAATCCACAGCCATAGTATTGATGAGTCTTTTGAGTCCACCACACACACAGTTACTCAGGTTTCGGGCGAAACGCTGTAGAGGCCATATGGAGATATGGCAGGGTTCGATCAGATACGTGCGGTATTGCACGGATCGTGATCGGACGGATTTTACTAGCCGGCTTTGGCTTAAGCCGGATCCTAGTATTAGATAGTGTAGTTTTGTCTCTTTGCATTTGTATTCAGTGGGAATACAAATGCGGGCATGTATTTGCAGTTGCGGGGTTTTCCTGTAATTTATTACGGGATCAGTTTTCTGAAGTTGCCAGTTTGCATTCCGTTCCGGCCGATTTTCTTTTATTCCTTCACGACCGGACTTTCTATGGAGGGGGTTATTTGCACATTTGCAAATAACATTTGTAGAGGGGTTTCTTGCAATTGTGCCTTAATAATCATGAGATGCTTTTTGAGTCCATTCCTTTGCTTTTCATATGATGGTTTGTGAGTGGATTGAAATGGAAATTGGTTTGACCATTTTCTCCTACATTCATTCCCTTTCTTCTCTTGGATTTTTTTTTTCATTTTTCTCCACCATGAGAAGAAGGGGCCCGGCCACAAAAGAGAGAAGGGGAGTGAATTATTTTGGTGTGAAAAATTTCTTGATATCATTCTAGCTTCACACCAAAATCAAAAGTTCAATTTTCTCCATTGCTTTTTCCTCCACATTTTCAAGGCAACTCCATAAACCCCAAGAGACAAAGGTTTTCTACACTAGTCTGCTGCAAATCTTGGAAGCGTCGGCTAGCCAACTTCGCGCCCGAGTTTCCTCGGTCAAGAGGTGGGATCCCGTAAAAGATTCCGGCTACGTGGTGCCCTTTCCGACGAGGACGTGATGGACGAAGATTCCGCGGGAGATTGGAGTGGAGACGAAGGCCGAAGGACACGGATCCCTTGGTATAACTCTCTACCCGTATTTTAGTTTGCTAGTTGCTAGGTTAATGGACCGATCCGGGTAAAAAGTACGCGGTGGTGCCGGTTTTGCTAGTTTGCAAATTTTTGTTTCCGCGTTTCCGGAGTCGGTTCGACGGCCGGGGCGCCGCCGCGGACTTACAATGACGAGGGTTGACTTTCTACCATCTGGAAGATCAATAGTGATATTTTTCCTGACTCGCCACAATTTTAATAAAAATGGATTTTTTCAGAAAACAGTAGTGGGAGTATGGTAGAACTGGAAGTGATTCCAGAACCGCAAACGATTAACGAAAATTTGATAACAACATAAAGATTCAATCTGACTTGACATTCCATTGGCCACTCCGCAGATATGGTGGGTAACCTCATGCACTCGAGAGGTACTTCGGTAGCCTCAAGGACGGTGACAGGGAGGTCCTTGTTTACCCAGATTTGACGATACTGTTGTTCCAGGCTATAAGACCCGGCAGGAGGATGCGTATAGCGTCGTTTTAAACAAGCTTTAGAAATGCACGTGTATATGATTCTGCCAGAGGGTTGTCGTAGTCAGTGGGAGCAGCAGAAGCATAGTGGACAAGTGGCTTATGTCTATTTATAGACTAAAGCAGATATAGCGGAGATAGATCATCTATTTCTTATGTGACAGTCATAGGTTTGACTTCATCAAAATAGGGGATGGATATGTTAAGAAGGTAGTGGGGTGTTATGTCCTGGTATTTGGATGACATACACAGAGTGGGAAGTGAAATTCCAATACTACGATCAGTTATACTTTGGTTGTTTCTCCACATAGGATATAGATGTTGTTTTTGCACCAAATGCAATAAGGTGATATTGATCCAATCCTGGAGAAACGTTCGGAAGCAGTACGGCATCCTCCTTCGGGAGACAGTTATCATTCCAGGCTTCCAAGATGACCTGGATAACAGAGTGGCTGTCAGAGTTATAGTTTTCCCTCTGACGAGGGGCAGTATTTTGGACAGGTGGTCCAAGCGGATACTGAGGGAGGCATAGCGCAGGATACTGATTAAGTTCAGTTGACGATACAGTTTGAGAAGTTTGGATTTGGGGCTCATTTATGAACTAGGTCCCATCAGATATCCAGACATATTTTAAGACAGGTATTGCTCATTTCGGGAGATGGCTTTCTCCGCGAACTTGAGATAAAGAGAGATATAGAAAGAAACATTTGAACAGATCCACTCACTGAGGCTATTCCTCGAACGCATTAGTTTCGCAAACGGGTTTTGTGAGACTGATTAGTAGAGGAGTTGGGTGTTCGGTATCACACAGGCTGTGAGTATGCGGCATCGCACTAATTAGCCTTGAGTGCAAGTGGGAGATTGATGGATATAGTGCCCTCAGAGGCAATTATTGGATCACAGGAACGTGATTGCAATGATTGAGGTTGGACCTATACCGGTAGGACAGTCTTACTCAAGATGATAATATGCTGTCTGGTTTGCCTTTATTATCGTGGACTGTTTCACGTGACCTTACAGGTCACTATTGCACGTTGGTAGAGCCCTTAGGATTTGTAAGTATGCGGCAGCGCCCCGGCCGTCTTTCAGACGCAAATATGCGGAACAAAACTTTTACGACTGGCGCTATCGCGTACTTTATCCCGGATCGTCCATTAAATCTAAACTAACAAATTGTAAAGAGGGTAGAATTGTTATACCAAACGATTCGAGTCCTTCGGTCTTCAACCATCATCCCACGCTATGTTGCATTTGATCCTAACTCGCTCGATCTCCGGTCTCGTCGTCCAGGTGGCACCACGTCGACGGATCTTTAAACGGGCTCCTGCCTCTAAACCGAGGCAACTCGGTCGTCAAATTTGCTAAAAGAGACGACCAAGATGAAGTAGAGAATGAGTAGAACACTTTGTCTCGTTACGTCCAAGGCTATGGACGAACGGTTAAAATAAGTTGCCATTTGGAATCGGGTGAATGGAAATTGAACTATATGAAATTTCCATACACTAAAGTATCATAATCTTTTGCAAATGAATCAATCTCTTTTTTTTCACAAGAGGGGGCCGGCCACAATTATAGAAGGAGGGGATGAGTGTAGGAGCAAGGAGGGTGAGTGTAAGGAAAAATATCAAGGATATTTATCATGAAGAAAGAATGAGTGGTATGAACACATTAAATGAATTGATCCACCTCACTTAACACCTCACCTCACAATTAATGCAAATGATGAGTCACTAATCCTAGTCACCATTTCTAGAATCCTCTAGAACCATGACTCACGTAAAATGAGAAAAGATAAATCCGTATTTAACCCAATGTCAAATACGGCTGATAGAAAACTGGAAACTGGCAACTTCCAAAAGTGATCCTGAAACGAATTTTAGGATAACCCTGTAACAGTATAAACATACCCACATTTGTATTATGACCGAAAACAAATGCAACTGGGACAAAGATATTATATCTACAAAGTATAATACTCGGATCCGGCTTAAACCAAAGCCCACCAGTATTATCTTCCAAAAAAATGACACGTGCGAAAACGCACGTGCATTTTCCGAACCCTGCCATAATACCATACTGCATCTACAACGTTTCGCCCGAACTTGGGAAAGTGTCTGTGGGGGACTCTAATGACTCATCAATACACTGGCTGTGGATACAACCACTAGCACGTCAGAGGTACAAGCTGTACGTAACGATTTGCCTATGTATTGATTTGAAGGGAAGCTGACGAGTGAACTCATCTATAAACCCTACTGAGCCTGACAGTGACAATATCCGTACAGTCCAGAACGTTCGTCTATGAGTATCGCATATTAGGCCTAGGGGGTCGGTAAACGTCAGACACCCAATGGCTGCATAAGTCGTGTCAGAGAGCATCCCAGAACACCCTGAGATACTACTGGAATACCTTCCAGTAAATCTCGATTACCCTGGCCAGGGATTTCGTGTAATGGCTCTCCTAAACACAGAGCGATCTCGCCCCCAATACCGGGAGAGACGAATCCCCTGCCGATCCGCTCACTTGCCTCCAATGTGGCTCGGGACTGTACCCAAAATATACATGTTTGCACGTCTCCTTTAAGCGTGGTAGGAAATAAATCAAAGCACAGTGGGAACTCACACGAGACAAATGACGACCTCAGGTCGATGAACTAACCTGTACACATGTCACCAGGGAACTGCTATCTGACGATATGTATAATACCAACTAGCATGTTCCCGGCGAGTCCTGTCCGGTGTACTCATAACACAATGAGCACCTGTATACATCTTAGGTGATCCAACTGACACCGGTGGCTTGTGAGACCGGCCACCGCCCCTCGTCGGGGTCTCGACTGTATACACTAGTCTACTCTGGAGTATCGATGCCCTATCTCGAAACTCCTACGACTAGGGACACTTTAAGGATGTGCTTATAGACCCCAGCTCCCACATATATGATCGCCATCATACTGCTGGTAGTCAAGCAAGAATCCTATGGGCTTTATCAACATATACATGATGATAAAGACAAACCAGATAGCATACTATCATCTCGAGTAAGACTGTACTATCGGTATAGGTCCTCCCTCAATCATTGCAATCACGTACCTGCGATCCAATAATTGACTTAGAGGGCACTATATCCAACAATCTCCCACTTGCACTTAAGGCTAATTATTGAGATGTCGTGTACTCACAGCTCGTGTGATACCGAGCATCTAACTCCTCTACTAATCAGATTCATAAAGCTCGTTTGTAAAACTCTTGTGTTCGAGAAATAGCCTCAGTTAGTGGATCCGCTTCGGTGTTTCTTTCTGTATCTCTCTATATCTCAACTTCACGGAGAAAAACCATCTCCCGAATTGAGCAATACCTGTCTTAGAATATGTCTGGATACCTGATGGGACCTAGTTCATAAATGAACTCCAAATCCAAACCTCTTAGACTGTATCGATCATTGAAACTAATCAGTGTCCAGCACTATGCCTCCCACAGTATCCTCTTGGACCATCTATCCATAATACTGTCCCTCGTCTGAGGGAACACTATAACTCTGACAATCGCTCTGTCATCCAGGTCACCTGTGAAGCCTGGAATAATAACCGTCTCCCGAAGGAGGCTGCCGTCATCAAATCCGTAGAACATTCACTTATGTTCTAAAACTGCTTCCGCATGTTTCTTCAGGATTGGATTAATATAAACTTATCGCATCTAGTGCAAAAACGACATCTGGTGTGGTACTTGACATCTCACGATTGACTCAATTGCCTAAGCAAGTGATCTGTCAATCATGTACGTCCCTCTCCCCATTAGTCTGTAAGACACCTTTAGAGAGGGTGACTCCATCACCTGCAGGTACTCCACCATACCAGGAGTCAACTATTCTAAAATACTATTAGAATACTGTCCAAGTACCCACATTGGGAAACTACCCAAATCTAGATTTAAAACCATAGATCTAGTAACCAAAATGTCAAATATTATATCCATGTCCTTTGTGGAGAAACAATTGTGTGACGACCAAAGTATAACCGATTGTAGTATAGGAATTTCACTTCCAACTCTGTGTATGTCATCAAATACCAGGACATTACACCCTACTACCTTCTTAACTGATTCATCCCCTATTCTGATGAAGTCAAACCCATGACTGTCATATCAAAATTAGATGATCTATCTCCGCTATAATTGCTCAAGTCTATAAATAGACATAAGCTACTTGCCCACTATGCTTCCGCTGCTCCCACTGATTATGACAACCCTCTGGCAGAATAATATATGCATACACTTCTAAAACTAGTTTAGAACGACGCTATACATATCCTCCAGCCGGGTCTCATAGTCTGCAACAACAGTAGTGTCAAGTCTGGGTAAACAAGAACCTCCTTGTCACCTTCCTTTAGGCTACCGGAGTACCTCTCGGGTGTCTGAGGTTACCCACCATATCTGTGGAGTGGCAATTGGAATGTCAAACCTGATTGAATATATAGGTCCTATTAAATTTTCCGTAATCGTTTGCGGTTCTGGAATCACTTCTACTTCTACCATACTCCCACTACTGTTTTTCTGAAAAAATCCATTTTATTAAAACTGTGGCGAGTCAAGAACAATATCACTATCGATCTTCCAGATGGTAAAAAGTCAACCCTCGTCAAAGCTAGGGTCAACCCACAAACTGCCATTATAGAAACGTGCCTTGAGTTATCCAGTGTCTGGTTTTAAGCATAAGCTGGACAACTCCCTTTACCTTAACAACGTTAAGATCTGATCCATTCTATATCCAATATAGAAACTTTGGCACTTATTTAAATGGAACCAGATTCAAATCATGCAGCTGTCTCCAGTGCATATCAACTTAATGGAGAGAGGCTAATCAGCATTACTCAACTTAAGAATCCATCCAATTATGAGTAACCTGAAAAAGAAACAAGTTTCTCAAAATCATTACTATCGAGTGAATACCAATCACAAGAATCTACATCTTCGATTTCTTTGAAGAATCCCGATACTTGTGACACTTGGTTCTCTACTTTATTCTTATTTCCATAACTTCTCCAAACTTAAACATTGTATTTCTACGAAACACTTGTCTAAAAACTAGAGAAGTTACAAGTAAACAGAATATAGTATGAGGATCAACCCCTTTGTCCTTATGGACACTGGACAATATACAATACTCTGTATAAGTCCGATGAGTTGAATAACTCATAACCTGTGTATCGTAGGTTGAAAACTGTATCCAGGCGATTTCCTCAAATATCACCAATTACAACGAATTCCGATATAATGAGGATGATCACCTAATTCCCAATAACTCACTCCTACTGAACATCTGTAAAACCATAAAGATGTGAGAATCATACCTGGTAAATATATACCCTGGAGTAAGTATCCAATTGGGAAATCAGTTTTCTATTAACAATGCACAGTGAATATGAAACACAAATATATTTCGTAGGGGTATCCTGATATTCTTAGTAATGCCTCTTCCATAATCCAAATCATTACTTTAACCGTATATTTCCCTGCCATCTTTCCAATTCCCTTTATTTGTCTTTAGTCGTTACCTTCTGTACACCATCATTAGGCTAAGTGGTTTTCTTCCTTCCCTACTGTTCGGCACCAGCCTATGGTTTAGAAGAAGAATATCCAGTAAGCATAATAGGTGTACCCTCCAAATCCTAGGAGTACTCGCAACTTGAGAGAAGGTGATGATAAAAGACAACTGAATAAATCTTATTCCTATTTCTCCTGAACCAGAATCCATCCTCAAAAAATTATCCTTCGAGTTCGTATATAACCATACGATGGATTTTATCCAATGGAATTGGATGTTCGTAGTGATACGGGTTGTTCTGGAGAAATTAAAGGTGAAGTAGGAGTGGCTATGAAATACGTGGTTTGGTCGTGAATGTGAATAGTCGCAATTTACTTTGCCCTCATTCTAATTCCTTTATTTGTCTTTACATATTACCTTCTGCACACCCTACTTAGGCTAATTGGTTTTCTTCATTCCCTACCTTTCGGCACCTGCCTATGGTTTGGAATAAGACTATCAAATAAGCGTAATAGGTGTACTCTCCTAAACTAAGGAGCCCTCGCAACCTGAGAGAAGATGATAATAAAAAACAACTGAATAAACCAATTCTATTTCTCCTGAATCTGGATCCATCCTCGAAGAAATCCCTCCGAGTTCGTATATAACCATACGATAGATCTATCCAATGGAAGTGGATGTCCGTTGTAATACGGGTTGTTCTGAGAAATACAAAGGGTAAAAGAAGGAGCGGTAATGACTTATGCAACTAGAACAATCCAAAAGCCAGTATATTAAGAAGGTTCGGTCAACTTGGTCACTGAGTTATAGTCTAGGGTCGGTCAAAAGTCACTGCCAAAGAGAGAGAGAAAAGAAACACTCTGCGTGCACTCTTACCTAGATCAGAATGGTTATCACTTTATCTAATTAGGAAACCTCCCACTGTAATCTCAAATTCTCCTCCAAACCTGAAAGAAGAATTAGTCTGGTTCACCCGAAGAGTAAACCAACTCATCAGTGAGAATCGGGATCCAACTATCATCACATGATAACTTGATGGAAGCCACTCAAGTTAACACACTCCTGAAGGTATGCGCATGCCTGGCAAGTTTCCTGTATGTTTGAAACTCCCGATAATCAATTTTATCCCATGCTCTTATGACCTTAACATAGGCCAACAAATCATAAGCCACATGTCAAGTTCTATCCGTCGTTGTCCTGATTAATTTAGTACATCGTACAAGCTCTTGACGTAGGCCAACAAGGCTGTACGTCTGTCCTAAAGTTAATACATCTATCTATGCAACAAACGAATGCTCAGCAGCTACCAAACACTATGCCTTGACGTAGGCCAACAAACATAACTTGAATACTACTGACCATTCATAAGAAATGACGGAGGATTACGGCTGGTTTTTGGCGAAAGCCTTAACGTAATGAACTTGATCTCGTTGAATGAACTGATAGATTTTTATAAAAAAATATAGTGGCGAAAACCTTTTTGCTAAAGAGGTCACTCCCGGTGAAGGGATCTCGGCTCTTTCCTCGTGGAATGAGGTGCAGGATATTCTAAATGAATACAGCGATGCAAAGCAACTTGTGATCGACTATATTGAAGTTATTACCCTGACGCAAACTTCTGCCCAAGGGGTCACTCCCGGTGAAGGGATCTCGTCCCTTGCCTCGTCGAATGAGGTGCAGGATATTCTAACTGAATACCGCTTTGCAAAACAAAAGGAAACGTCTTTGTAATAACTCCTTTTAAAATTTATTCCAACAACATCAAATATAGGTTTGTTTTATCTTGCATTGATAAGAATCAACGCAGTCCCATCAATCAATCACACCAGAAAAGAACGAAAATAAAATGTACGTATATGCCATCCGCATTCGCCACTGGGTCCTGTCATCACCCGTTAGGTTACTTAACTAACGACAGAGCGGGGGCTGGACTAGCGCTGGTGTAAAACATATACAACATCTAATAGTATATATACTAATATAAAATAATCGCTCCAGGCGTGATAATATGCAACATTACAGAAAAGTAATAAGCATCACAAAACAATACAGATAATCTGGGATCCTCGGGTTTCACAGAGCCGCTGATGAAAACCGACGTTCCCCTGGTCGTGTGGATAGCCTGTGCAATGAAACCTAGACCCCTACGGGTGCAGCAAGTTACCCGCCAAAACCTGAAGCGAGATAGTCCCCACAACATAGTGAATGGAACACCCGGCACTTCACGGAATCCGGTAAATTGAGCACCCCTCATTGGGTCAACCTGTACCCCCACGAGTGCGACGAATAGTATGCCAATTCTAGAGTGAGGTCCCTTTGCCTCTCAAAGCCATGAGATACGGACCCGTTGCCCTCCAGAACCCGGCTATCCGTGCACTCCGTCGCGGGATAAACCTAGTACAGAAATAAAAATATATACAACGGCTACATCGACCTCTACCCGGTCGTGCCCCAAAAAGAATATTATACAAACAGGCAGTGACGGCAGTCGAAAAGTCGTACGCTCGCCCCGCAATATCAAATGTACAAATAAATCCAAACTGCACTATCATTGCACCCTGCTATCCACCACGACAAATCTGCAACATCACAGCACAACACAGAACATCAACGCGAATGTCACGTTCGCAAACCCGTCTAAAAGAACTATAGCAATCAGACGTGGTTTACTGATCAAATGACATTCCCGGTCGGAGATATAAAGTAAGTACTGTAAACTAACAAATTTGAAATTTCGATTGACAAAATTTCCCCAAGTGGGCCCCACGTACATGTGGTGTACAGTAACAAAATCTGGCCCAAACAAATATTACCAAAAACCACAATTTCTTAAAAATAAGCCCCTGTAAAATTTTGGAGCACCGTTCCCACTAAACGGCCACGGAAGCGCGGTCAAACCCTAGGTTTGACCGCGGTTCCACGGTCGTTCTATGGGATCACGTGACCAATTTTGTACGGATTGGATAAAAAAGCCTGCATGTTTTTCTGTGATATGCAAAATAATTTTTAGAACAGTTTAAAAATCAACAGAAACTTTTTGTACAGAAAAATGTAATTTCGGAAATTCCGTTCGATCGATCTTTTAAACGTGTTAGCACAAGTTAGTATAGCTTAATGGTGAGGCTCCGATACCACTGTAAGTTTGCGGCAGCGCCCCGGCCGTCTTTCAGACGCCAATATGCGGAACAAAACTTTTACGACTGGCGCTATCGCGTACTTTATCCCGGATCGTCCATTAAAGCTAAATTAACAAATTGTAAAGAGGGTAGAATTGTTATACCGAACGATCCGAGTCCTTCGGTCTTCAACCATAATCCTACACTATGTTGCATTTGATCCTAACTCGCTCGATCTCCGGTCTCGTCGTCCAGGTGGCACCACGTCGACGGATCTTTAAACGAGCTCCCGCCTCTGAACCGAGGCAACTCGGTCGTCAACTTTGCTAAAAGAGACGACCAAGATGAAGTAGAGAATGAGTAGAATACTTTGTCTCGTTACGTCCAAGGCTATGGACGAATGGTTAAAAGAAGTTGCCATTTGGAATCGGGTGAATGGAAATTGAACTATATCAAATTTCCATACACTAAAGTATCATAATCTTTTGCAAATGAATCAATCTCTTTTTTTTTTCACAAGAGGGGGCCGGCCACAATTATAGAAGGAGGGGATGAGCGTAGGAGCAAGGAGGGTGAGTGTAAGGAAAAATATCAAGGATATTTATCATGAAGAAAGAATGAGTGATATGAACACATTAAATGAATTGATCCATCTCACTTAACACCTCACCTCACAATTAATGCAAATGATGAGTCACTAATCCTAGTCACCATTTCTAGAATCTTCTAGAACCATGACTCACCCAAAATGCGAAAAGATAAATCCGCATTTAACCGAATGTCAAATACGGCTGATAAAAAACTGGAAACTGGCAACTTCAAAAAGTGATCCTGAAACGAATTTCAAGATAACCCCGTAACAGTATAAACATACCCGCATTTGTATTACGAGCGAATACAAATGATACTGAGACAAAGATATTATATCTACACAGTATAATACTCGGATCCGGCTTAAACCAAAGCCCACCAGTATTATCTGCCCAAAAAATGACACGTGCGAAAACGCACGTGCATTTTCCGAACCCTGCCATAATGCCATACAGTATTTACAACGTTTCACCCGAACTTGGGAAAGTGTCTGTGGAGTACTCTAATGACTCATCAATACACTGGCTGTGGGTACAACTACTAGCACGTCAGAGGTACAAGCTGTACGTAACGGTTTGCCTATGTATTGATTGCAAGGGAAGCTGACAAGCGAACTCATCTATAAACCCTACTAAGCCTGGCAGTGACAATATCCGTACAGTCCGGAACGTTCGTCTATGAGTATCGCATATTAGGCCTAGGGGGTCGGTAAACGTCAGACCCCCAATGGCTGCATAAGTCATGTCAGAGAGCAGCCCAGAACACCCTGAGATACTACTGGAATACCTTCCATTAAATCTCGATTACCCTGGCCAGGGATTTCGTGTAATGGCTCTCCTAAACACAGCGCGATCTCACCCCCAATACCGGGAGAGACGAATCCCCTGCCGATCCGCTCACTTGCCTCCAATGTGGCTCGGGACTGTACCCAAAATATACCTGTTTGCACGTCTCCTTTGAGCGTGGTAGGGTATAAATCAGAGCACAGTGGGAACTCATAGGAGACAAATGACGACCTCAGGTCGATGGACTAACTTGTACACATGTCACCAGGGAACTGCTATCTGACGATATGTATAATACCAACAAGCATGTTCCCGGCGAGTCCTGTCCGGTGTACTCATAACCCAATGATCACCTGTATACATCTTAGGTGATCCAACTGACACCAGTGGCTTGTGAGACCGGCTACCGCCCCTCGTCGGTGTCTCGACTGTATACACTAGTCTACTCTGGAGTATCGATGCCCTATCTCGAAACTCCTACGACTAGGGACACTTTAAGGATGTTCTTATATACCCCAGCTTCCACATATATGATCGCCATCATACTGCTGGTAGTCAAGCAAGAATCCTATGGGCTTTATCAACATATACATGATGATAAAGACAAACCAGATAGCATACTATCATCTCGAGTAAGACTGTACTATCGGTATAGGTCCTCCCTCAATCATTGTAATCACGTACCTGTGATCCAATAATTGACTTAGAGGGCACTATATCCAATAGGATTCTTGCTTGACGGCCAGCAGTATGATGGCGATCATATACGTGGGAGCTGGGGTCTATAAGCACATCCTTAAAAGGTCCCTAGTCGAGGGAGTTTCAAGACAGGGCATCGATACTCCAGAGTAGACTAGTGTATACAGTCGAGACCCCGACGAGAGGCGGTGGCCGGTCTCATAAGCCACTGGTGTCAGTTGGTTCACCTAAGATGTATACAGGTGCTCATTGGGTTATGAGTACACCGGACAGGACTCGCCGGGAACATGCTAGATGGTCTTATACCTGACGTCAGATAGCAGTTCCCTGGTGACATGTGTACAGGTTAGTTTATCGACCTGAGATCTTCATTTGTCTCATGTGAGTTCCCACTGTACTTTGATTACTACCCTACCACGGCTAAAAGGAGTCGTGCAAACAGGTTTTAGTTGGGTACAGTCCCGAGCCATATGGAGGCAGTGAGTGGATCGTCAGGGGTTCGTCTCTCCCGATATTGGGGGTGAGGTCACGCTGTGGCTAGGAAAGCCATTAGACAAAGCCCTCAGCCGAGGCAGGAGATTTACTGGTAGGTATTCCAGTAGGATCTAAGGGTGTTCTGGGATACACTCCTACAAGACTTGTACCGTTTTTGGGGGTCTCACTTTTACCAACACCCTAGGCCCGCCATGCGATACTCATAGACGAATGGACCGGACTGTACGGATATTGTCACTGACAGGCTCAGTAGGGTGTCAGGATGAGTTCACTCATCGACCTCCCTTTTGGTCAATACCTGGTAGCCCGTTATGTACGGCTAATACCTTTGACGTGCTAGTGGTTAAATCCATAGCCAAGGTTTTGACGAGTCTTTAGAGTCCCCCACAGACAGTTTCTCAAGTTTCGGGCGAAACGTTGTAGAGGCCGTATGATATATGGCAGGGTCCGATCATATACGTGCGGTATTGCATGGATCATGATCGAACGGATCATACTAGTGGGCTTTGGTTTAAGCCGGATCCTAGTATTTGATTTGTTGGATTACTTTAATCTCATCGCATGCGCATTCAGTCGGAATGCGGATGCAGGTATGTATATACAGGTGAGGGGTATCCTCGTGATCCGTCACGAGTTTACTTTAGATGTTGCCGGATTTTCTTTGTTATGGCAAACATTTGGATTAATGTTTGCTTATGGAAATAATGAGCTAGATTTTCATCATGACAATGCATTAATGTAACATGGACTTGTATCATGAGTCATGGTCTCTTTTTTAGCAAATGTGTCACATTAATGAATTGTTTTATGTCATCAAATGAGAAGGAGAGAGAGAGGGGCTGCCATATGTGAGAGATTAGTCTTGTATTTTTCTTGATCTCACTCTCTCACTCTCATTACAACAAAAGAAAAGAAAAGAAAGAGAAAAGCTCTTGTTCTTCATCTTCTTCCTCTAGTTCATTGCTTTCATCAATGGCAAAACATTAACCTCCAACCAAAGCCATGGATGCAAGAGACAAAGTGACCACAACATACTCTACTTCAACCTTGGGCACGTCGACTAGCACACTTCATGCCCGAGTTACTTCGGACGAAGCGGGAGCCCGTAAAAAGACTTCTCGATGTGGTGCACTTTCCGACGAGGAGATGAAGACCGGAGATGCCGCGTGGAGCTTGGGATGGTGGCCGAAGATCGAAATGGTGGCCGAAGATCGAAATGTTGGAGATAGTGCCCTTAGAGTCAATTATTGGATCACAGGGACGTGATTGCAATGATTGAGAGAGGACCTATCCCGGTAGGACAGTCTTACTCAAGATGATAGTATGCTATCTGGTTTATCTTTATCATCGTGTACTGCTTTAGGTGACCTGACAGGTCACTATTGCACGTTGATAGAGCCCCTAAGATTCTTGCTTGACTGCCAGCAATATGAGGGCGATCATATACGTGAGAGCTGGTAGTCTATAAGCAGATCCTTAAAAGGTCCCTAGTCGTGGGAGTTTCGAGACAGGGCATTGATTCTCCAGAGTAGACTAGTGTATACAGTCGAGACCCCGACGAGGGGCGGTGTCCGGTCTCACAAGCCACTGGTGTCAGTTGGATCACCTAAGATGTATACAGGTGCTCTTTGGGTTATGAGTACACCGGACAGGACTCGCCGGGAACATGCTAGTTGGTCTTATACCTGACGTCAGATAGCAGTTCCCTGGTGACATGTGTACAGGTTAGTTTATCGACCTGAGGATTGTCATTTGTCTCGTGTAAGTTCCCACTGTACTTTGATTACTTCCCTACCACGCTCAAAGGAGACGTGCAAACAGGTTTTAGTTGGGTACAGTCCCGAGCCACATGAAGGCAGTGAGCGGATCTTCGGGGGTTCGTCTCTCCCGGTATTGGGGGTGAGGTCGCGCTGTGTCTAGGAGAAGCAGAACATGAAAAGTCCTTGTCCAAGGCAGGAGATTTACTGGTAGGTATTCCAGTAGTATCTCAGGATGTTCTGGGGTGATCTCAGACACGACTTGTACCGCTTGTGGGGGTCTGACTTTTACCAACCCCCTATGCCCGCCATGCGATGCTCATAGACGAATGGACCGGACTGTACGGATATTGTCACTGACAGGATCAGTATGGTGTCAGGCTGAGTTCGCTCATAGACGTCCTTTTTGGTCAATACCTGGTAGCCCGTTACGTATTGGCTAATACCTCTGACGTGCTAGTGGTTAAATCCACAGCCATAGTATTGACGAGTCTTTAGAGTCCCCCACATTCAGTTGCTCAAGTTTTCGGGCGAAACGCTGTAGAGGTCGTATGGAGATATGGCAGGGTTCGATCAGATACGTGCGGTATTGCACAGATCCTGATCTGACGGATTATACTAGCGGGCTTTGGTTTAAGCCGGATCCTAGTATTGTATAGTGTAGATTTTGTCTCATTGCATTTGTATTCGGTCGGAATACAGATGCGGGGGTGTATACACAGTAGCGGGGTTTTCCTGTAATTTATTATGTGACCAGTTTTCTGGAGTTGCCAGTTTATTTTCCGTTTCAGCCATATTTCTTTGTTTCTTTCATTGGCTGAAGATTGGTGGAGGACGGCTTATTTGCATTTGTGCAAATAAGCATTTGTGGAGAGTGTTCTTTGCATTTTGATGGTCTCATGATGGAGGACCATCCCTTGACTTTCCATGGTTCATGATTGCTTGACTTTGTGAGTAATCATGGTTGTTGATGATGGTAGTATGAGTGTTGGAGTTTCTTTGTGATCATTTCTTCATATGATAACCTTTTCTCTCTCTTGATTTTTGGCTCACTCTTTTGCATTTGGCCATATATACTCTCTCCTCTCCCTCACCATTTTTGGCATGGCCGGCCAAGCCTTTAGGGGGCTGTCCAAAATTTCATCTATGGGGTTTTTGTGCTTTTGCTTTGGTAAAAATCCCACGAGATCAATCTCCATTAGCTTGTATCATCCTTCCACCAAAAGGCAACTCCATACAAACCCCAAATGAGATATGAGTTCTACAAACAACCTATAGCAAACCTTGGGCATGTCGACTCGCCGGCTTCATGCCTGAGTTTCCTCGGTATAGAGGTGGGAGCCCGTAAAAGAAGCAGGGGACGTGGTGCCCTTCCGGCGAGGAGGTGGAGAACGGACATTCCGCTGGAGATCGGGATGACGGCGAGAAGACCGGAGAACACGGATCGCTCGGTATATCTCTCTTCCCATCTTGTAGTTAGCTAGGACTAGATTAATGGCACGATCCGGGTTTATAGTGCGCGGTGGTGCCGGGTTGAAAAGTTAATGTAAATCACCGCTTCCGCATTCCGTTGTCGGATTGACGGCTGGGGCGCCGCCGTGCACTTACAGTGGTATCAGAGCCTCGCTATTAACATAGTCTAGCTTTGTCTAATGTGTTTTACACTTCCGATCGAACAAATGTTCCGAAAACCCAATAACACATGCATCAGTTTTCTGTCGTTTTTTTCTTGGCTCGAAATTTTTTTCAGGTTGTTGAATAATGATGTACTGGAAGTTCTAAGCATTCTGTAGAAATTCGATACAGTAACTCGACTATGGGAGCGCGGAACCGCGGCCAAACCCCCCTTTGGGCCGCGGTTCCGCCGCACTATGATCTCCTTGATGTATCAAATTTCTGCAGTTACTTTCTGTGTTTAAAATAGGGTTTTTGGAATGTTATTTTTGGGCCCAGAATTTCTTGATGTGCTACAGTAATGCTTTGGGCCCACTTGGTAAATTTGATCGATCGGAAAATTTTAAACACATTAGTTCACAGTATTTAAATTATATCTGCGACCGTGAATGTCACTTGATCGGTAAATCCAGTCTGACTGCTATAGCCCCGTTAGACGGATTTGCGAACGTTAAATTCACGTTGATGTTCTGTGATGCTGTACATTGCTGTGATGTTGCGGATTGGTCGTGGGGGATAGCCTGGATGCAATGCTAGTACAGTTTTGTTGTATTATGTACAATTGATATTGCGGGGCGAGCGTCCGACATGTGGACTGCCGTCACTGCCTGTTTGTATTATTATTTTGGGGCATGACCAGGTTGAAGTCGATGTACCCGTTGTATGTATATTTTACTTTCTGTACTAGGATTGCCCCGCGGAGGGGTGCACGGATAGCCGGGTTCTAGAGGGCAACAAGCCCGCATCTCATGGCATTGAGACGGAGGGGGCTTCACTCTAGAATTGGCGGGCTATTCGCCGCACTCGTAGGGGGTACAGGTTGACCCAGGAGGGGTGCCTAAGTTACCGGATTCCGTGAAGTGCTGGGTGGTCCATTCACGGTGTTGAAGGGGGCTGCCTCGCTTCAGGTTTTGGCGGGTGACTTGCCGCGCCCGTAGGGGTCTAGGATTTCATTGCACAGGCTATCCACAAGACCAGGGGAACGTCGGGTTTCAGCGGCTTTGTGAAACCCGGGGATCCCAGATGTCTGTATTATTCTGTGATGCTGTACATTTTTGTGATGTTGCATTTCATCACGCATTGAGCGAAATATTATATATTGATATATATATTAGTGGATGTTGTATATGTTTTGCATCCGCACTAGTCCAGTCCCCGCTCTATCGTTAGTTAGCTAACCTAACGGGTAATGACGGGACCCAGTGGCGAATGCGGATGGCATATACGTACATCAGTATATTTTCGTTCTTTGTGGTGTGATCAATTGATGGGACTGCGTTGATTCGGATCAATGCAAGTTAAAAACAAACATATTCTGATGTCATTGGAACATTTTTCAAAAAGCTGTTATTTGCAAGGACGTTCACTTTTGTTTTGCATCGTGGTATTCAGTTGGAATATCCTGCTCCTCAGTTGACGAGGCAAGGGCCGAGATCCCTTCACCGGGAGTGACCCCTTGGACAAAAGTTTGCGTCAGGGCAATAACTTCACTATAGCCGATTACATTTGCTTTGCATCGTGGTATTCAGTTGGAATATCCTGCACCTCATTCTACGGGGAAAGAGCCGAGATCCCTTCACCGGGAGTGACCTCTTTAGCGAAGGTTTTCGTCACTATATTTTTAAAAAGATATCCGTTCCTTCAACGATATCAAGTTCATTATGTTAAAGGTTTTCGCCAGAAACCATTCGTAGCCCTCCGTCGTTTCATATGGGTGGTCAATAGTGTTAGTTATATGTATGCCCTAGAGGCCAATACTGTACATTGGATGTATAATGTAGTGGATGCTGGGACATACATAGGTAAGACTTTCTTGCTCGACATGATATTACGCTATCTGGTTGCCCTTTATCTTAACATGTATATTTTCTGTCTCTCTGATTACATGTTGATAAAGCCCTTAGGATGTGTACTCGACTTCCAGGACTATGATGCAGATCATACTAGTGGGGCCTGGGTAGTCCATGAGTACATCCTTCAATGTTCCTAGTCAAGGTAATATCGAGACGGGGCATCGATATTCCAGAGTAGACTAGCGTATATCTTCTTGACCCATGTGATGGGCGATGGATGATCCCATATCCATTGGTGTTTGACATTAGAAATGGTATACGGGTGCTCAGTGGAGACTGGGTACACTGAACGGACTCGCCGAGAACTCCCAGATGGTATTATACCTTACGTCAGATGGCAGTTCTCTGGTGACACTGGTGCAGCTTAGTCTGTTGACCCGAGATCGTCATAGAGTCTTGTGTGTCTCCTACTGTGCTTTGATTTCCACCCTACCACGGCTTTACTGAGTCGTGCAAACAGGTGGTTTTTAGGTACAGTCCCGATTCACATGGAGGCAATGAGCGACAGGAGGGGATTCGTCTCTCCCGGTATTCGGGGTTGATGTTGCGCTATGCACGACTGGCCATAACAGGAAATCCCTGGCCAGGGTTGCAGTGATATACTGGTAAGAGTTATCAGTAGTTTCACGAATGTTATGGACCCTACATCGGCATGACTTATCAAGCTACTGGGGTCTGACGTTTACCACCCCTTGGCGAGATATGCAACATATCAGACGAACTGACCGGACTGTACGGTAAGTGTTACTGGTTGGATTCACAGGAGTGTGAGCGGGCTTGCTCGTCGATCTTCTGATCGCTCAATACCCGGGTGGCCGTTACATTTAGCAGACCGCTTGCGGCTTGTGGGTGCTTGATATGATAATCATCTGCTGCCGGCGTATTGACGAGTCTTTAGAGTCCTACACAGAGTTTTCCTGGCTCAAGCGAAACGAAATGGGAGCGCATATGAGATATGTGCGGGACCGAGAATAATGCGTGTATGTGATACCGTATTCCATTCTCGCGATGAATGTGTCGAATGGTTGTCTGCGATATAACCTAGTTATCGAATCAAGGATTGATTCGATAAGCCGATACATTGGATACTAGTCGGTTATATACGATATGACCGGATCGTTAAATCAAGTATTGATTTAATGATTTAATGCATAATTTTAATTCTGCATATATTACTTTGCATTAACTAGTATTGGTTCACTTTAAATGGATTTTCTCACTTGAAGTGCACAAGTTGTATATGTGATATACTTTTGTGCACTTGTTTGTATCATGTTTGATGATACTTGCTCACTTGGGTTTGTGTAAAGAATTAAACCATGGTTAAGTTAATGACTAGGGTTTTGTTTGTTTAATCACTTATCTATTTATTTATAATTCTTATTTTGGAAAAGATAAAGAAAGAATGGTGGCTTTGTTTGTTTGTTTGTTGAAGCTTCATGAAGCTTTGAACAAGTCCACCATTCTTGTCTCATTCTTAACCCTAACCATTAAAACTAACCATGGTATATTCTCTACACCTATCCAAGGTTAGGATATGATAAGTATTCATATTGATTTTCTTTTTAGGATATACTTATGATATTCTTTCATCATCATCTTCTTCATCTTGAACAAGAAGAAAACCTAGCCACCATAAATGGCAACTAGTGAAAATGAGTGAGAAATCCAATTCTAAAGTGAACCCACCTCCTATTTCTTCATCCTCTATCTCTTGCCAAGTAGTATAGGTTGTTTTCTTCACAAGTTTCATGACTTGGTGAAGTGGGAGCTTGATCTTGTGATGCCTCGACGTAGATCATCTTCGGCATCGAAGCCGACGACCAAGTCCGCCCTTTTCTCCGATGAACCCGATGCTAGAGTCATGGATTCAATTTGGACAGCGGAGGGACGTCATCACGGAGCCTAGGAGGTGGAGGACCGGATCTACAAAGGTTGTAGCCTCTTTCCTTTTAAGTTAAAGTTGTTTACTTGCATCGCATCACCTATATATCTAGTTAACGATCCGTATTAGGGTTTCTCGGCACTTGTAAAATTTGAATTGGCCATGTTTGATGCCTTGTGAGACTTCATTAGTGTGCCTAGGACCCCTACAGTGGTATCAGAGCCTAGCTAGAGCCTTAGGCGATGCGTTGACGGAGTTAGAAGTCCGATCGAACCGAAACCCTAATTCAAACTTGCTCTCTGTACATTTTCTGAAATCGTGGTTTTTTGAGAATTAAAAATATGCAGAAAACCCAGCAGGAGATTCTAAGAATTACTGAGAAGCCCGTACTCCTGAGTCCATCAAAGCGCGGCGGAACCGCGGCATTAGCATGCTAATGCGGCGGTTCCGCGGCCCTTTAGTCTCCTCTTGCATTGAATTTTGCACAGTAATTCCTATTTTGCAGTGCTGAGTTTTCTGGGAATTTTTAATATTTACTCAAAAGTTGAGTTTTCTGGGTTGTATTGGGGACTCGGTGTATCGATCGGATTGTCTAATTTTGTCAGTGTGTTTTTCCGGGTAATTTTAGAATATGTTTAAAAGTTCGACCGGATATAAATACCCACTTTTTCCCCTGCCGAGAAATTTCCAATTGTTGGATTTTTCTGTAGTTTAATCACGTTCTAAGTAGTGCAAGTAACGCGATGGTCCCTCTAGAAGACAACAAATCTTAACTCGATTATGTGACTGTCTTGAACTGCCCTTTGAACCTTCGGGTTTGGGGCAGTACGGCGTGCCACATGTGAGGCGTTGGCTTGACCCTTCTACGGCTGGACCGTTGGTTCTGAGGCATGAACTGAATGTTTTTAGACTTATTTCATGTGTTGAGTTGTATTGGGAAAACCTGGGTGTTCGATTGTTCGATCGGAAAGTTTAACATTTTCTGTTTATCCGGAATGTGATACAACATTTGGAATTCACAAGTAGTTATGAGATAACTGAATGAGTGTTATAAATCTAGTAGTTTAGTCTCACTTGATCGGTTGCCACGAAATTTTGATGTGATCAAAAGTCCGTCGCAATCACGTAGCGTACGCGGATACTCGCCGGGTAAACTTAATAGACAGCCTCACTCCATAGCCCCGACCAAGTGACTGTAGGAGAACCCCGTCGCCGAAAGCATCCGTTCGGGTGCTCGCGGAAGCGGTGTTCCGCCTTGGTGCACTTTGTCGACGGCGTCTGTGGTGCGGCCGCCTACTGAAGTTTGCGACGAGCATTCGATCAGGATGTCAGGAATCTTGTTGAATTGCCCGACTTTATATTGAAAAGTGTTTTCGATTTTGAGACTAAAATGCGGGGTTTATAATTGTTAGGCATGCGATGTCTAAGGAATTCATTTGATTAGGCATGCGATGTCTAAAGAGGTTGCGGATTCCAACTGTTGTAGTTTTACACTTTCTTTTCTGTGACCGTAAGTGTAATATGTGATATCGCCGGTTTCGTTGCTATATGTCAACGACAATTGGGATGCGCATATTTACTTACGTTGATGACATGTGATGTTATGTGTTGCTGGATATGTTATATTGGATCGTCGTGTTTGAATAGCTGGGGGGTTTTATGTGAGATGAGTGTTTTTCCTTTTCATTCATGTAAAAAACATGTATGTAATATTCTTTTATTGGGGCACTTCCAGGTTGCGGATGATGTCACCATTTGTATATTATTTACTTTTCTGCACTAGGATAGACCCAAGGAGGAGGGCACAAGTAACCGGGTTCCAGGGTCCAGTGGGAGACCATCTCGAGGAGTCGAGTCCGGGTCTCCTAACCCTAGATTTGGTAGGGTTGCTTGCCGCTCTCGTAGGGGTCTAGGGGTGTGGGTTTGGCTATTCATTGCGACCGTGGAATCCGTGTTTTATACTGGCTCGTATTAAAAACACGGACGTCCTAGTATATCCAATATTTCATATGATATTTTCTGCTGCGTTATCTGTGATGTGATCATGTGATTTGTTCAGATAGATATAGTATATAGTATATATGATATATTATATTGACGTTGCTTATGTTTTACACCCGCGCTAGCCCTGCCTCGTTCTGGCGTTAATTACCTAACCTAACGGTGCAGATGGGACATCGAGGCGAATGCGGATGGCACAAGCGTACGTTATATTTATCTGTGATGTTTAGATGGACTTAAATGATGGGATATTCATTAATGAGATTAATGAAAGAAAATAAACCTAATTGATGTTGTGGAATCGAATTTCAAAATAAAACAGGTAGCTACAGTTCTTGCTTTGCATCGCGGTGTTCATTATAGAACATCCTGCACCTTATTCGATGAGGAAAGGACCGAGATCCCTTCACCGGGAGTGACTCCTTTAGCAATAACTGGCAGATGCTACAACCCTCGGTTTGTCTTTTGATCGCTTCTATAGTTTCTACTTTGCACAGTGATATATATGATATATCCCGCACCCCATTCGACGAGGAAAGGGCCGACGATCCCTTCATCGGGAGTGACCCCTTTAGCAAAACTAGAAAAGCCTCATAAACATTCCATTTAAAAACCATTTGATTCCGCAACGAGATCAAGTTCAAAGCGTCAAAGGTTTTCATAAAAAACCATTCACAACCTTCCGTCATTTTAGGAAGTAGAGTACTTAGTATTCGTGCTGTGTTTGTTGACCTTAGTTAAGGCACAGTGTACGGTAGCTAAGTGATGTCTTCCTACACCGCATATGATGCGATTAGTTAGGACAGTCGCGTGATTTTGTTGACCTTAGTTAAGGGTCATGTGGGTGGGTCTAATTAATCACGAAATGACGGGTAGAACTTGACTAGTACTTATGATTTGTTGACCATAGTTAAGGTCATAAGTGCTAGGGGTAAAAATCTTTATCGGGAGTTTCAAGTGTTGAAATTTGCAATGAGATTGCATACCTTCTATGTGATAGTTGGATCCTGATACCCACTGCGAGTAATTGTTACTCCTGGGAGAGTTTTGCACTTTACAATTAGCCGATCAAGTAGGTGTCTAGAAAGGTGTCAACGGGGTTACGCCTCTGGGAAAACGAGGTTTACTGTAATTAGGTCCGTGCGAAAGCACAGGGAACCTCCCTCAAAGTACCGACACTGGCCTGGCTGAAAGATTGGCGAACTTGTAGAGTGTAATTAATCCCGGCATGTCTTTCCTTTTAAGGTTTGAAGGAAGATTTGATAAAAAACAGTGGGAGCCATCCTGATTATATAACCAATCTAATCTTGCAAGAGCGCATGCAGAGTGTTTTCTTCTCTCTCTCTCCAGGTAGCGACCCTATCACGCCTTATTCAAGATAATAATATGGACGTATTGACCGAACCCGCTTGTTGTACTGAGCTGGGGAACGTTGGTCCCGCTCCATCTTATAATAGTTATAAGACCGAGCAGGAGTTAGGGGAATACCAGAATTCCTATGCCGCCCAAACGAAGAAAGTGCATATGATGCATCTCCTTCGGGTGTGTTCATTACAAAGAACTGTTTCTCAGTATCCTCTGCATCCTGGGTATTTGATACCGGATCAGGATCCCAGATATGTAATCTGTTACATAGGTCTACAAAAAGGTAGAAAACTGAGAACGGGTGATAAGTTTCATGAGACAGAAAACGGGGCAAGTGTTGCAGCCAAGTCTGTTGGTCACTATCACCCTGTTTTACCAATACATTGATTCTGAATAAATTCTATTAGATACCGAACCTGATATACAAAATCATATCAGTCTCTTTATTAGTAAAGAAATGATAAAATTTTGTATTGTTGGATAATGTTTTGAACATTTCCTATATCAAAAGTTGATCGGTTCAGGCACGTTATCTAAAAGCATTGATGTTCTAAATCAAACTACAGTTCCTAGTATACAGAACACACACAAGAGGAAGAGTTCAGAAATGAACGAATCATTCTTGAGACATTGTAGACTAGGTCATATCAATGCGACCCGACTGGCTGAAGTTACATTTTAGATACATATTTAAATCAGCTTGAATTTACATCTTGTGAAACTTGCCAGTCATGTCACAGAGATTAGATGACCATAGCCCTGTTTGTTGGAAATAGAGAAAGAGTTAATGAACTCTTGGGACTGATACATGATGATGTATGTAAGGTCTCCTGTCTACACATGCCAGGACTGGTTCTTTATACTTCACTACGTTCTCTGATAATCTCTCAAGATTCAGACATATGTTCCTGTTGAAACACAAGTCCGAACCTTTTGAGATATTCACAGAATATAAGCTAGAAGTAGAGAACCAATAAGGGTATAAGTATTATGTCCTTTGATGTGATCAGGGAGGAGAATACTTGTGCATAGAATTCCTGGATTGTTCTAAAGGAGAATGATATTCTCTCTCCGTATTACTCATCTGAATACACCACAGCACAGCGGTGTATCGGGGTGGAGCAATCGCACCATATTGGATATAGTGTGCTCTATAATGAGTTCTACTGAGTTACCTATTTCCTTTTGGGGTTGTGCACTTGAGAAGCTGCATACCCATTGAATTAGGTTCGAATCAGATCGCTGCCTACCACTCCATATGAGATATGGTATGGGGAGAGCTTATTTCTTAAGTTAGTTAAGATTTGGAGTTGTCCGGCCTATGTCTAATGAAAAATCCGGACAAGATCGAGGCAAGGACAGTTCTGTAGAACTGGAAAGGTTCCAGCTATACAAAACTGCAGCTGATGATTTGACAGAACCAAAGGATTCAATAGTTCCCGACGAACCTCAGCCTCTCCGCCGATCTAGTAGGGTTCCTCATCCGCCTGAGAGATACCTCGGTTTCTCGATGATAGTGGGAGCGAGGATTGCATCATGAGATGATGACCCAACTAGTTTCGAGCTGGCCATCAGGAGTGGGACTCTGTGAGAATGGCTGGATGCTTAGTGATCTGAGATGGAATCCTTATACACCAACAAAGTATGGACTTTGGTTGCTTTATCTGAAGGGTTAAATCCCAATCAGGAGCAAGTATATCTTGAGAAGATTACTTGGTGCACATGGAAAAGTTGAGACTTTCAAAGCTAGACTTGTTAAAGGTTTGCATCATTGACCAGGTGTGGATCATGATGAAAATTTTTCTAATGATCTATGCTTAAGTCCATCCAGATCCTACTTGCCACGGCTACATACCATGACTACGATATCTGGTGGTTGGGTGTCATGACAGCTTTTCTAAATGATGTTTTAGGAGAGAAAGTCTATAAGTACACAGCCAGAGGGCTTCGTAGACAGTAGGAGCAGTGGAAACGTGTGCAAGTTGCTTTACGTAATAAAGCAGGCATCGCGGAGTTGGAACGTCTGTTTTGATGTGATAGTCAAAGTGTTTGACTTCATCAAAATGGTAGATGAACCTTGTGTATACAAAAAGGGTAGTAGGGAGTATGGTGGTGATCCTCGTAGAGTACGTAGATGACATACTCTAGATAGGAAAAGAGTTTCCTATACTACGATCGGTCAATCTCCTTTTATCACAAGGATTCTCCAAATAGGATAAAGGTGATACCTTCTTGATCCTGAGGAGAATCACTGGAGATGTTCCAGAGTGATAAGGACGAATGAATGTCAGTCGCAGGAATTGTCTTTACCCTCGGTAAAGGGACGGTATGTTGGAAAAGTTCCAAGCTAGATACCGTGGCAAACTAGACGATGAAGGCTGGTAACATCGCTATTAAAGATACTACCAAAGAGGCGGTTTGGGTGTATATTGGTTCATAAGATGAACTAGGTTCTTTCCATTGTATAACAATGGAAATATGGCTTTGGCCAAGGAACCCTGGTCCCATCAGTGACCCAGACATATTCTGAGGCAGTATCACCTGATTATGGAGATAGATGATCTCCGGGGTGATCTAGGTTAGGAGAGTAGACTCAGAGGACAACACGGTGGATCCACTCACAAAGGCTTTTCCCCAGAGAGAGACTAATATGGGATGGTTGAGTATGTGATACTGCAACCACTGCAACAGATGGCCCTAGTGCAAGTGGGAGATTGTTAGTTATATGTATGCCCTAGAGGCCATTACTGTACATTGGATGTATAATGTAGTGGATGCTGGGACATACATTGGTAAGACTTTCTTGCTCGACATGATAGTACGCTATCTGGTTGCCCTTTATCTTAACATGTATACTTTCTGTCTCTCTGATTACATGTTGATAAAGCCCTTAGGATGTGTACTCGACTTCCAGGACTATGATGCAGATCATACTAGTGGGGCCTGGGTAGTCCATGAGTACATCCTTCAATGTTCCTAGTCGAGGGAATATCGAGACGGGGCATCGATATTCCAGAGTAGACTAGCGTATATCTTCTTGACCCATGTGATGGGCGATGGATGATCCTATATCCATTGGTGTTTGACATCAGAGATGGCATACGGGTGCTCAGTGGAGACTGGGTACACTGAACGGACTCGCCGAGAACTCCCAGATGGTATTATACCTTACGTCAGATGGCAGTTCTCTGGTGACACTGGTGCAGCTTAGTCTGTTGACCCGAGATCGTCATAGAGTCTTGTGTGTCTCCCACTGTGCTTTGATTTCCACCCTACCACGGCTCTACTGAGTCGTGCAAACAGGTGGTTTTTGGGTACAGTCCCGTTTCATATGGAGGCAATGAGAGATAGGAGGGGATTCGTCTCTCCCAGTATTGGGGGTTGATGTTGCGCTATGCACGACTGGCCATAACAGGAAATCCCTGGCCAGGATTGCAGTGATATACTGGTAAGAGTTATCAGTAGTTTCACGAATGTTATGGACCCTACGTCGGCATGACTTATCAAGCTACTGGGGTCTTACGTTTACCACCCCTAGGCGAGATATGCAACATATCAGACGAACTGACCGGACTGTACGGTAAGTGTTACTGGTTGGATTCACAGGAGTGTGAGTGGGCTTGCTCGTCGAACTTCTGATCGCTCAATACCCGGGTGGCCGTTACGTTTAGCAGACCGCTTGCGGCTTGTGGGTGCTTGATATGATCATCATTTGCTGCCGGCGTATTGACGAGTCTTTAGAGTCCTACACAGAGTTTTCCTGGCTCAAGCGAAACGAAATGGGAGCGCATATGGGATATGTGCGGGACCGAGAATAATGCGTGTATGTGATACCGTATTCCATTCTCACGATGAATGTGTCGAATGGTTGTATGCGATACAACCTAGTTATCGAATCAAGGATTGATTCGATAAGCCGATACATTAGATACTAGTCGGTTATATGCGATATGACCAGATCGTTAAATCAAGTATTGATTTAATGATTTAATGCATAATTTTAATTCTGCATATATTACTTTGCATTAACTAGTAATGGTTCACTTTAAATGGATTTTCTCACTTGAAGTGCACAAGTTGTATATGTGATATACTTTTGTGCACTTGTTTGTATCATGTTTGATGATACTTACTCACTTGGGTTTGTGTAAAGAATTAAACCATGGTTAAGTTAATGATTAGGGTTTTGTTTGTTTAATTACTTATCTATATATTTATAATTCTTATTTTGGAAAAGATAAAGAAAGAATGGTGGCTTTGTTTGTTTGTTTGTTGAAGCTTCATGAAGCTTTGAACAAGTCGACCATTCTTGTCTCATTCTTAACCCTAACCATTAATACTAACCATGGTATATTCTCTACACCTAACCAAGGTTAGGATATGATAAGTATTCATATTGATTTTCTTTTTAGGATATACTTATGATATTCTTTCATCATCATCTTCTTCATCTTGAACAAGAAGAAAACCTAGCCACCATCAATGGCAACTAGTGAAAATGAGTGAGAAATCCAATTCTAAAGTGAACCCACCTCCTATTTCTTCATCCTCTACCTCATGCCAAGTAGTATAGGGTGTTTTCTTCACAAGTTTCATGACTTGGTGAGGTGGGAGCTTGATCTTGTGATGCCTCGACGTAGATCATCTTCGGCATCGAAGCCGACGACCAAGTCCGCCCTTTTCTCCGATGAACCCGATGCTAGAGTCATGGATTCAATTTGGACAGCGGAGGGACGTCATCACGGATCCTAGGAGGTGGAGGACCGAATCTACAAAGGTTGTAGCCCCTTTCCTTTTAAGTTAAAGTTGTTTACTTGCATCGCATCACCTATACATCTAGTTAACGATCCGTATTAGGGTTTCTCGGCACTTGTAAAATTTGAATTGGCCATGTTTGATGCCTTGTGAGACTTCATTAGTGTGCCTAGGACTCCTACAAATAGTATTCAAGCTGTGTATGTTGGCCAAAGTCAAGGCACAGTAATTGGTAGCTATTGGATATTCATATGCAGCATAGATAGATGCGTTCCTTTGGGGCAGTCGTACTACTATTTTGGCCAAAATCAAGGGTATGTACGGGTGGGCTCAAATTAACCTGGAGAATAACGGGCAGAACTTGACATGTGACTTATGATATGTTGGCCAAAGTCAAGGTCATAAGAGCATGGGGCAAAAATCACATCGGGAGTTTCTAAAGAAACTGAAACTTGCCAGATATCCGCATACCTTCTGGAGTATGATAGCGTGAGCGGATTCCGTCACATTATCATGCGGTAATAGTTGGATCCCGATTCCCACTGATGAGTTGGTTTACTCCTCGGGTGATCCCGACTAATTCTTCTTTCGGGTTTGGAGAAGAATTTGAGGTTACAGTGGGAGGTTTCTAGATTAGATAAATTGGTAACCATTCTGATCTAGGTTAGAGTGCACGCTGAGTGTTTCTTTTCTCTCTCTCTTTGGCAGCGACCATTGACCCGACCCTAAGACTATGACTCAGTGACCAAAATTAACCGAACCTTCTTTAACACCGGCTTTTGGATTTTCAGAGTTGCAAACCTCATTACCACTCCTACTTTTATCCTTTTCTCCAGGACAACCCGTATTACTACGAACGCCCACTTCCATTGGACAAAACCATCGTATGGTTAGATACGAAATCGAAGGAATTTATTCGAGGATGGTTTCAGGTTCTGGAGGAAACGAATAGGACTATTCAGTTGTCTTTTCCTTTTACCTTCTCTCAGGTTGCGAGTACCCCTTAGATTAGGGGATAGTACACCTATTACGCAAATTGGATAGTCTTCTTCCAAACCAAAGGCTGGTGCCGAACGGTGGGGAATGAAGAAAACCAATTAGCATAACGATGGTGTGCAGAAGGTATTAAGTAAAGACAAAGAAAGGGATTAGTAAGAGGGCAAAGTAAATTGCGACTGATATTCACGACCAAACCAAGTATTTCATTACCACTCCCACTTCACCTTTGTATTTTTCCAGGACACTCCGTATCACTACGAAGATCCATAGATATTTGGATACTCCATCGTATGGTTATATACGAACTCGAAAGGAACTTGTTCCAGTTCGAGGATGGATTCTGGTTCAGGAGAAATAGGAATAAGGTTTATTCGGTTGTCTTTTATCTTCACCTTCTCTCGCATTGCAAGTGTTCCTAGGATTAGGACAGTACACCCATTATGCTTATTGGATAGTCTTCTTCCAAACCATAGGTTGGTGCCGAACGGTAGGGAAGGAAGAAAACCATTTGGCCTAAAGGGGTGTGCAGAAGGTAATGACTAAAGACATATAAAGGGATTTGGAAAGGTGGCAAAGAATTACACGGTTACAGTTGTGAATCTGGATAATGGAAGAGGCATTACTAGCAATACCAGGATACCCCATCGAAACATTTCAATGTTTCAGTTTCACTGTGTAATGTTAAAAGAAAACGGATTTCCCGATTAGATACTTACTCCAGGGTATGTATTTATCAGGTATGATTCTCACATCTGTATGGTTTTACAAATGATGAGTGGGATTAAATTATTGGGAATTAGGTGATCATCCTCATTATATCGGGATTCGTTCTAATCGGTGATATTTGAGGAAGTCACCTGGGTTGTTTGCCGGTCGGCAAATATTTGGTTTTGAATATCCGCTGTTATGCACCATTTTCAAATCGATATATCTGTACATCTATTTTTATAGAGTGAGATATACCTTTTTGAAATTATGTCCGTGACATTTACCTATATCAGTGGATGGTTAGGTAAGGAGCATTAAACAGCGGTGTAATTCTTCATAACCACAGTACAGTTTTCAACTTACGACACACAGTTAATGAGTTATCAGACTCAAGGGACTTATACAGAGTATTGTATGTTGTCTAGTGTCCATTAGGACAGAGGGGTTGGTCCTCGTACTATATTCGGTTTACTTATGACTTCTCTAGTTTTTAGACAGGTGTTTCGTGGAAACACAGGGTCCGAATTTTGAGAAGTTATAGGTATTTGAATAAAGTAGAGAACCAGGTGTTGCAAGTATCGGGATTCTTCAAGTTGATCGAAGATGTAGATACTTGAGTATGGTATTCAATTGATAGTAGTGATTCAGAGAACTTGCTTCTCTTTCAGGTTACTCATTATTGGAAGCATTCCTAAGTTGAGTAACGCTGATCGGCCTCCTTCCATTTAGTTGACATGCACTGGAGACAGCTGTATGATTTGAATCTGGTTTAAATAAATCAGTGCCTCTGGTTCTATATTGGATATAGAACAATTCATATTTTAACGATGTTATGGTACGGAGAGTTGTTCGGCCTATGCTTAAAACCAGACTCTGGATAACTCAAGGCACGTTTCTGTAATGGCTATTTGTGGGTTGACCCAGGCTATGACGAGGGTTGACTTTCTACCATCTGGAAGATCAATAGTGATATTGTTCTAGACTCGCCACAGTTCTAATAAAAATGGATTTTTTTTCAGAAAACAGTATTGGGAATATGGTAGAATTGGAAGTGATTCCAGAACAACAAACGATTACTGAAGATTTGATAGGAACCTAAAAATTCAATCTGGTTTGACATTCCATTAGCCACTCCGCAGATAAGGTGGGTAACTTCAGGCACCCGAGAGGTACTCCGGTGGCCTCAAGAACGGTGACAGGAAAGTTCTTGTTTACCCAGACTTGCTATTGCTGTTGTTCCAGACCGTGAGACCCGGCAGGAGGATATGTATAGCGTCGTTCTAAACTAGCTTTAGAAGTGTACGTCTATATGACTCTGCCAAAGGGTTGTCGAGGTCAGTGGGAGCAGCGGAAGCTTTGGTGGACAAGTGGCTTATGTCTATTTATAGACTAAATCAGATATAGCGGAGATAGATCATCTATTTCTGATGTGACAGTCATAGGTTTGACTTCATGAGTGTAGGGGATGGATCTGTTAAGAAGGTAGTAGGGTATGATGTCCTGGTATTTGGATGACATACACAGAGTAGGAAGTGATATTCCTATACTACGATCGGTTATACTTTGGTCGTTACACAGTGGTTTCTCCACATGGGACTTAGACATTATATTAGACATACTGGTTACTAGATCTATGGTTTTGGATCTAGATTTGGGTGGTTTCCCAATTAAGGGTACTTAGACAGCATTCTAAGAGTATTTAGAATGGACGACTCCTGGCACGGTAGTGTACCTGCAGGTGATGGAGTCACCCTCTCTAAAGGTGTCTTACAGACTAAAGGGGAGAGGGATGTGCATGATTGGCAGATCACTTGCTTAGGCAATTGAGTCAATCATGAGATGTCAAGTACCACACCAGATGTTGTTCTTGCACTAGATGCAATAAGTTGATATTGATCCAATCTTGGAGAAGCAGTCGGAAGCAGTTTTAGAACATAAGTGAATGTTCTAGGGATATGATAACGACAGCCTCATTCGGGAGACAGTTATCATTCCAGGCTTCCAAGGTGACCTGGACGACAGGGAGGTTGTCAGAGTTATAGTTTTCCTTCTGACGAGGGGCAGTATTTTGGACAGGTGGTCTAAGGCAATACTGAGGGAGGCATGGCGCAGGATACAGATTAAGTTCAGTTGACGATACAGTCTAAGAAGTTTGGATTTGGAGTTCATTTATGAGCTAGGTCCCATCAGACATCCAGACACATTATAAGACAGGTATTGCTCATTTCGGGAGATGGGTTTCTCCGCGAACTTGAGATATAGAAAGACTTAGAATGAAACATCAAAGCGGATCCACTCACTGAGGCTATTCCTCGAACGCAATAGTTTCGCAAAAGAGTTTTGTGAGACTGACAAGTAGAGGAGTTGGGTGTTCGGTATCGCCTAGGCTGTGAGTAAGCGACATCGCAATAATTAGCCTTGAGTGCAAGTGGGAGATTGTTGAAGATAGTGCCCTCAGAGTCAATTATTGGATCACAGGCACGTGATTGCAATGATTGAGGGAGGACCTATCCCGGTAGGACAGTCTTACTCAAGATGATAGTATGCTATCTGGTTTATCTTTATCATCGTGTACTGCTTTAGGTGACCTGACAGGTCACTATTGCACGTTGATAGAGCCCCTAGGATTCTTGCTTGACTGCCAGCAGTATGAGGGCGATCATATACGTGAGTGCTGGTAGTCTATAAGCACATCCTTAAAAGGTCCCTAGTCGTGGGAGTTTCGAGACAGGGCATCGATTCTCCAGAGTAGACTAGTGTATACAGTCGAGACCCCGACGAGGGGCGGTGGCCGGTCTCACAAGCCACTGGTGTCAGTTGGATCACCTAAGATGTATACAAGTGCTCATTGGGTTATGAGTACACCGGAAAGGACTCGCCGGGAACATGCTAGTTGGTCTTATACCTGACGTCAGATAGCAGTTCCCTGGTGACATGTGTACAGGTTAGTTCATCGACCTGGGGATCGTCATTTGTCTCGTGTGAGTTCCCACTGTACTTTGATTACTACCCTACCACGCTCAAAGGAGACGTGCAAACAGGTTTTAGTTGGGTACAGTCCCGAGCCACATGGAGGCAGTGAGCGGATCTTCGGGGGTTCGTCTCTCCCGGTATTGGGGGTGAGGTCGCGCTGTGTCTAGGAGAGCCAGAACATGAAAAGTCCTTGGCCAAGGCAGGAGATTTACTGGTAGGTATTCCAGTAGTATCTCAGGGTGTTCTGGGCTGATCTCTGACACGACTTGTACCGCTTTTGGGGGTCTGACTTTTACCAACCCCCTAGGCCCTCCATGCGATGCTCATAGACGAACGGACCGGACTGTACGGATATTGTCACTGACAGGATCAGTAGGGTGTCAGGCTGAGTTCGCTCACAGACGTCCCTTTTGGTCAATACCTGGTAGCCCGTTACGTATTGGCTAATACCACTGACGTGCTAGTGGTTAAATCCACAGCCATAGTATTGACGAGTTTTTAGAGTCCCCCACATTCAGTTGCTCAAGTTTTCGGGCGAAACGCTGTAGAGGCCGTATGGAGATATGGCAGGGTTCGATCAGATACGTGCGGTATTGCACGGATCCTGATCGGACGGATTATACTAGCGGGCCTTGGTTTAAGCCGGATCCTAGTATTGTACAGTGTAGATTTTGTCTCATTGCATTTGTATTCGGTCGGAATACAGATGCGGGTGTGTATACACAGTAGCGGGGTTTTCCTGTAATTTATTACCGGACCAGTTTTCTGGAGTTGCCAGTTTGTTTTCCGTTTCAGCCATATTTCTTTGTTTCTTTCATTGGCTGAAGATTGGTGGAGGACGGCTTATTTGCATTTGTGCAAATAAGTATTTGTGGAGGGTGTTCTTTGCATTTTGATGGTCTCATGATGGAGGACCATCCCTTGACTTTCCATGGTTCATGATTGCTTGACTTTGTGTGCAATCATGGTTGTTGATGATGGTAGTATGAGTGTTGGAGTTTCTTTGTGATCATTTCTTCATATGATAACCTTTTCTCTCTCTTGATTTTTGGCTCACTCTTTTGCATTTGGCCACATATACTCTCTCCTCTCTCTCACCATTTTTGGCATGGCCGGCCAAGCCTTTAGGAGGCTGTCCAAAATTTCAAGTGTGGGGTTTTTGTGCTTTTGCTTTGGTAAAAATCCCACAAGATCAATCTCCATTAGCTTGTATCATCCCTCCACCAAAAGGCAACTCCATACAAACCCCAAATGAGATATGAGTTCTACAAACAACCGACAGCAAACCTTGGGCACGTCGACTCGCCAGCTTCATGCCCGAGTTGCCTCGGTATAGAGGTGGGAGCCCGTAAAAGAAACAGGCGACGTGGTGCCCTTCCTGCGAGGAGGTGGAGAACGGACATTCCGCGGGAGATCGGGACGACGGCGAGAAGACCGGAGGACACGGATCGCTCGGTATATCTCTCTTCCCATCTTGTAGTTAGCTAGGATTAGATTAATGGCACGATCCGGGTTTATAGTGCGCGGTGGTGCCGGTTTGAAAAGTTAAAGTAAATCACCGCTTCCGCATTCCAGCGTCGGATTGACGGCCGGGGCGCCGCCGTGCACTTACACGAAAG
The DNA here is from genome assembly GCA_030015575.1 of Agapanthus africanus. Classification (NCBI taxonomy): domain Eukaryota; kingdom Viridiplantae; phylum Streptophyta; class Magnoliopsida; order Asparagales; family Amaryllidaceae; genus Agapanthus; species Agapanthus africanus. The sequence continues at coordinate 240,462,545 of CM057343.1, read as the reverse complement.
ACATGGATCGCTCGGTATAGCCCTCTACCCTTTCTCTTGTTAGCTAGCATTAGGTTAATGGTTACGATCCGGGGTTTTAGGATGCGGTAGTGCCGGTTTTCAAGTCAAGAAAAATTTTCGTTTCCGCATTTTGGGCTCGGAAAGACGGCCGGGGCGCTACCGTAGTCCTACACCGTGTCTTTCGGTCTTGGCCACCATCCCAAGCTCCTCGCGGCATCTTCGGTTTCGATCTCCTCGTCGGAGAAGGGCACCACATCGAGAAGTCCTTTTACGGGCTCCCACCTCTGAACCGAGGCAACTCGGACACGAAGTTGGCTAGCCGACGTGTCCAAGATTGCTGTAGACTATACGTAGATCACTTTGTCTCGAGGGGTTATTAGCAGTTGCCATTTGGAGATGGAGGAATGAACTTTGGAGACAAGCTTTGAAAATGGAACTATATCATTTTTGTGCAAGCAAATGAGATGAAAACCCTCCACCAAAATTTTGGACAGCCCCCACACTAGAAGTGGCCGGCCCCTTGTGGAAAAAATGAAGAGGAAAGAAAAATAGCATAAGCAAATGTGTGATGATAATGAGGAAAAAATGTCACACCCCATCCAACTCAATCCTCTCATAATAAATGCAAACGAAATGATTCAAAAAGAATCAACCTCAACACACACCATCAACTATCAACTCTTACCACGAAAAAACCACTCCACTTTGCTAATTTGCACATTTGCAAATAAGTCCCTCCATGGAAAATTCAGCTAAGGAAAGAAAGAAAGGAAAATGGCTGAAAAGGGTAAGTAAGCTGGCAACTTCAAAAAGCAATCCAGTAAAAAATTACAGGAAAACCCCGCGACTATATAGACATACCCGCATTTGTATTCCGACCGAATACAAATGCAATGAGACAAAATTTACACTGTACAATACTAGGATCCGGCTTAAACCAAAGCCCGCTAGTATTATCCGTTCGATCACGATCCGTGCAATACTGCACGTATATGATCGAATCCTGCCATATGTCCATACGGCCTCTTCAGCGTTTCGCCCGAAACTTGAGAAACTGTCTGTGGGGGACTCTAAAGACTCGTCAATACTTTGGCTGTGGATTTAACCACTAGCACGTCAGAGGTATTAGCCATACGGAATGGGCTACCAGGTATTGACCAAAAGGGACGTCGATGAGCGAACTCATCCTGACACCCTACTGAGCCGTTCAGTGACAATATCCGTACAGTCCGGTCCGTTCGTCTATGAGCATCGCATGGCGGGCCTACGTGGTTGGTAAAAGTCAGACCCCCAAAACCGGTACAAGTCGTGTCGGAGTGAAGCCCAGAACACCCTGAGATACTACTGCAATACCTACCAGTAAATCTCCTGCCTTGGCGAAGGACTTCGTGTAATGGCTCTCCTAGACACAGCGTGACCTCACCGCCAATACCGGGAGAGACGAACCCCTGCCGATCCGTCACTACCTCCATGTGGCTCGGGACTGTACCCAACTAAAACCTGTTTGCACGACCCCTTTGAGCCGTGATAGGGTAGTAATCAGAGTACAGTGGGAACTCACACGAGATAAATGATGATCTCAGGTCGATGAACTAACCTGTACACATATCACCAGGGAACTGCTATCTGACGCTAGGTATAATACCAACTAGCATGTTCCCGGCGAGTCCTGTCCGGTGTACTCATAACCCAATGAGCACCTATATATCTTAGGTGAACCAACTGACACCAATGGCTTGTGAGACCGGCCACCGCCCCTCGTCGGGGTCTCGATTGTATACACTAGTCTACTAATGGAGTATCGATGCCCAGTCTCGAAACTCCCACGACTAGAGACCTTTTAAGGATGTGCTTATAGACCCCAGCTCCCACATATATGAACGCCATCATACTGCTGGTCGTCAAGCAAGAATCCTAAAGTCTCTATCAACGTATAATAGTGACCTGTATGGTCACCTGATGCAGTACACGATGATAAAGATAAACCAGATAGCATACTATCATCTTGAGTAAGACAGTCCTACCGGCATAGGTCCTCCCTCAATTATTCCAATCACGTGCCTGCGATCCAACAATTGACTTTGAGGGCACTATATCCAACATAGTCGATTACGTTTTGCTTTGCATCGTGGTATTCAGTTTAGAATATCCTGCACCTCATTCGACGAGGAAAGAGCCGAGATCCTTCACCGGGAGTGACCTCTTTAGCAATGGTTTTCGCCACTATATATTTGTAAAAAGCTATCAGGTTCCTTCAACGATGTCAAGTTCATTACGTTAAAGGTTTTTCGCCAAAAACCATTCGTAGCCCACCGTCATTTCAGACGAGTAGCACTTAGTATTCATGCTATGTTTGTTGGACTTCATCATGGCATAGTGTATGGTAGCTATTTGTTACTTTTCTGTTGCATAGATAGATGCGTTGGTTTGGGACAGTCGTACTACTATTTTGGCCTTCGTCAAGGGTATGTACGGGTGGGTTCAAATTAACCTGGACAATGACGGGTAGAACTTGACATGTGACTTATGATATGTTGGCCTTCATCAAGGTCATAAGAGTATGGGGTTGAAATCTCATCGGGAGTTTCGAACTTAAAGGAAACTTGCAAGTCATGCGCATACCTTCTAGAGTGTGATAACTTGAGTGGATTCCATCAGGTTATCATGCGATGATAGTTGTATCCCGATCCCACTAATGAGTTGGTTTACTCCTCGGGTGATTGTAGATGATCCCGAATAAACATTCAGGTTTGCTGGAGAATTTGAGGATACAGTGGGAGACATCCTGATTAGATAAAGTGATTGACCATTCTGATCTAAATTAGAGTGCACGCTGAGAGTTTCTTTTCTCTCCCTCTTTGGCAGCGACCATGTCCCGACCCTAGACTATAACTCAATAACCAAGTTAACCGAACTTTCTTAAAACACTGGCTTTTAGATTATCAGAGTTGCATACTTCATTGCCACTCCTACATTTACCCTTTGCATTTCTCCGGAACATACCGTATCACTACGAAGATCCACATATTTATTGGATATTACCATCGTATAGTTACATATAAACTCGAAGAAACTTGTTTCAGATTCGAGGATGGTTTCCGATTCTGGAAAAATTGAATAAGACTATTCAGTTGTCTTTTCCTTTTACCTTCTCTCAGGCTGTGAGGGCTCCTGGGATTACGAGAGGGTACGCCTATTGCACTTATTGGATAGTCTTCTTCCAAACCATAGGCAGGTGCCGAAAGGTAGGGATGGAAGAAAACCAATGAGCCTATGTGTGGTGTACAGAAGGTAATAAGTAAGGACAAATAAAGGGATTAGAAAGATGGCAAAGTAAATTGTGACTGCTAATATTCACGACCAAACCACGTATTTCATCGCCACTACTGCTTCACCTTTGAATTTCTCCGGTTTAGGAGAAAATAGAATAAGGTTTATTCAGTTGTCTTTTATCTTTACCTTCTCTCAAGTTACGAGTACTCCTAGGATTAGGAGAGTAGACCTATTACAGTTATTGGATAGTCTTCTTCCAAACCATAGGCTGGTGCCGAACGGTAGGGAAAGAAGAAAACCATTTAGCCTAAGGGTGGTGTACAGATGATAATGAATAAAGGCATATAAAGATATTTGAAGAGATGGCAAAGAAATATAAGGTTACAGTCATGAATCTGGATAATGGAAGAGGCATTAATAGGAATACCCGGCTACCCTTTCGAAACATTTTTGTGTTTCAGTTTCACTATGCATTGTTAATTGAAAACTGATTTCCTAATTAGATCCTTGCTCCAGGATATGTATTTATCAGGTTCGATTCTCACATCTCTAAGGTTTTACAGATAATGAGTGGGAGTAAGTTATTGGAAATCAGGTGATTATATCGGAATTCGTTGTAATTGGTGATACTTGAGGAAATTAACTGGGGTTTGGCTAATAACAAATATTGGTTTTTGAATATCCGTTGTTATGCACCAACCGTTGTTACGTACCAATTTCAAACTGATACATCTGTACGTTTATTTCATAAAGTGAGATATAACTTTTTGAAATTATGTCCATGACATTTACCTATATCAGTTGATGATTGTGTAAGGAGCATTAAACAACGGTGTAATTCTTCTTAACCGTAGTACATTTTTCAACCTACGACGTACAGGGTTTGAGTTATTCAACTCAGGGGACTTATACAAAGTATTGTATATTGTCCAGTGTCCATTAGGACAGAGGGGTTGGTACTCGTACTATATTCTGTTTACTTGTGACTTCTCCAGTTTTAGACATGTTTTTCGAAGAAATATAAGGTCCAAATTTTGAGAAGTTATAGGTACAAGAATAAAATAGAGAACCATATGCTGCAAGTATCAGGATTCTTCATGGTGATTGAAGATATAGATACTTGTGTTTGGTCTTCAGTTGATAGTAATGGTTTTGAAACTTACTTCTCTTTCAGGTTACTCATATCTGGATGCACTCCTATGTTGAGTAATGCCGATCGTCCTCTTTCCATTTAGTTGACATGCACAGGAGACAGCTGCATGATTTTAATCTGGTTCCAATTAAATCAGTGCCACTGTTTCTATATTGTATATAGAATGGTTCATGTCTTAACGATGTTAAGATATATGGAATTGTCCGGCTTATACTTAAAACCAGAATCTCGATAACTCAAGGCACGTTTCTGCAATGGCAGTTTGTGGGTTATCTCGGGCTATGACGAGGGATAACTTTCTACCATCTGGAAGATCAATAGTGATATTGTTCTTGGCTCACCACAGTTTTAGTAAAATGGACTTTTTCAGAAAACAGTGGTGGGAGTATGATATAACTGGAGGTGATTCCCAAACCACAAAGGATTACTGAAAATTTAACAGAACCTAAAGATTCAATTGGGTTTGACATTCCATTAGCTACTCCGCAGATATAGTAGGTAACCTCAAGCACCCGAGAGGTACTTTGGTATCCTCAAAGACGGTGACATCGAGGTTCTTGTTTACCCAGACTTGCCATTACTACTGTTCAAGACTATGAGACCCGGAAGGAGGATGAGTATAGCGTCGTTCTAAACTAGCTTTAGAGGTGCACGTGTATTTGAGTCTGCCAGAGGGTTGTCATAGTCAGTAGGAGCAGCGGAAGCATAGTGGACAAGTAGCTTGTGTCTGTTTATAGACTAAAGCAAGTATAGTGGAGAAAGATCAACTATTTTTGATGTGATATTCATAGGCTTTGACTTTATCAGAATAGGAGATGGATCTGTTAAGAAGGTAGTAGGGTGGTATGTCCTGGTATTTGGATGGCATACACTTTGTAGGAAGTGAAATTCCTATACTACAATCGGTTATACTGTGGTTGTCGCACAGTGGTTTCTCCATATAGGATATGATTATTATATCAGGCATTCTGGTTACTAAATCTATGGTTTTAGATCTAGATTTTGGTAGTTTCCCAATCTGGGTACTTAGACAGTATTTTAAAGATGTTTTAGAATAGTTGATTCCTGGCATGGTGTCGTACCTGCAGGTGATGGAGTCACCCTCTCTGAAGGTGTCTTCCAGATTAAAGGGGAGAGGGAGGTGCATGATTGGCATATCACTTGCTTCGGCAATTGAGTCAATCATGAGATGTCATGTACCACACCAGATTTTGTTTTTGCACTAGCTGCAATAATTTTTTTATATTAATCCAATCCTGGAGAAACGTTCGGAGCAGTTTATGACATAAATGGATGTTCTAGGGATTTGGTAATGGCAGCCTTCTTTGGGAGACGGTTATTATTCCAGACTTCCAAGGTGACCTAGATGACAGAGTGACTGTCAGAGTTATAGTTTTCCCTCTGGCGAGGGGCAGTAGTTTGGATAGGTGGTCCAAGCGGATACTGAGGGAGGCGTGGCACAGGATACTGATTAAATCCAGTGGACGATACAGTCTAAGAAGTTTGCAGGATTTGGAGTTCATTTGTGAACTAGGTCCCATCAGATATCCAGATATATTCTAAGACAGGTATTGCTCATTTCGGAAGATGGCTTTCTCCGCGAATTTGAGATAAAAGAGAGACATAGAAAGAAACATTAGAGCGGATCCACTCACTAAGGTTATTTCTCGAACGCAATAATTTCGCAAACGAGCTTTGTCAAACAGATTAGTAGAGAAGATGGATGTTCGGTACCATACGGGTTGTGAGTATGCGACACCGCAATAATTAGCCTTAAGTGCAAGTGGGAGATTGTTGGCTATAGTGCCATCAAGTCAATTATTGGATCGCAGGTACGTGATTGCAATGATTGAGGGTGGACCTATACCGGTAGAACAGTCTTACTCGAGATGATAGTATGCTATCTGGTTTGTCTTTATCATCGTGTACATGCTTCAGGTGACATTACAGATCACTATTACATATTGATAGAGCCCATAGGATTCATGATTGACAACCGGCATTATGATGGCGATCATATACGTGAGAGTTGGGTGGTCTGTAAGCACATCCTTAAAGTGTCTCTAGTCGTGGGAGTTTCGAGACTGGGCATCGATACTCTGAGAGTAGACTAGAGTATACGGATCGAGACCCCGACGAGGGGCGGTGGCCGGTCTCACAAGCCATTGGTGTCAGTTGGTTCCCCTAAGATGTATACAGGTGCTCATTGGGTTATGAGTACACCGGACGGACTCGCCGGGAACATGCTAGTTAGTATTATACCTATTGTCAGATAGCAGTTCCCTGGTGACATGTGTACAAGTTAGTCTATCGACCTGAGATCTTCATTTGTCTCGTGTGAGTTCCTACAGTGCTTTGATTACTATCCTACCACGGATCAAAGGATTCGTGCAAACAGGTTTTAGTTGGGTACAGTCCCGAGCCACATGGAGGCAGTGAACAGATCGTCAGAAGATTCGTCTCTCCCGATATTGGGGGTTCATGTCGCGGTGTGCACGGATGACCATCACCAGAAATCCTTGGCCAAGGTAGTCGAAAAGTACTGATCTAGGATCGGTAGTTTCTCAAGTGATGATGAGTTTCATACCGACACTAAATGTCGCGTTATTAGAGGTCTGACTTTGTCCACCCCCTTGACCCGATATGCGATACTCATAGACGAACGGACCGGACTGTACGGATATTATCACCGTCAGGCTCAGAAGGGTTTCAGGATGAGTTCGCTCGTCGGCCTCCCTTTCGCTCAATACCTAGGTAGCCGTTACATACAGCTAGTGCCACTGACGTGCTTGTGCTTAAACCCACTGCCAGCATATTGACGAGCCTTTAGAGTCCCACAAAGAGGGTTTTCCTGGTTCGGGCGAAACATTGTAGAAGTCGTATGGTTTTATGGCAGGGTTCGATCATATTCAAGCACTTGTGCACGGATCATGATCGGACAGATAATGCTTGTGGGCTTTGGTTTAAGACGGATCCTAGTATTATATTGTTGGATTATTTTCGTCTCGTTGCATTCGTATTCAGTCAGAATACGGATGCAGGTATGTATATACGGATGAGGGGTATTCTTGTAATCCGTTACAAGTTTACTTTTGAGTTGCCATTTTCTTTTTCCATTAAACATTTAGGTTAATGTTTATTATGATGAAATTGCGAGTGCAAGTCTTGGTAATTGGCATTGATTATTGCATGTGCCATTTGTGACTCATGGTATTAGGTCAAGTGTGGTTTTTGTTTTGGCTAAGATTTTTTATGTGAGGATTGTGAGATATTTAGTGAGCAAAGCCAGATCTTTTTTGCTAAGGGTTTTCTTTTTTAGTTGGTCACAAAATATCAAAACAACACTCACAAGAAAATAGCAGCCAAGCCATTTTTCTTCACTTGCACATTTCTTGTGCTCACAACTTCTTCATCTCATGGCTTCATATTCACCTCCACCCATTCCATCTCATGTGTTGAGAATCATTGGTTGTTTTGAGACAAAGTATTCACACACTATCTCTACTTCACCTAAGGTATCTAGGCTAGCAAACTAGATGACCGAGTTGTTTCGGTTTTGAGGTGGGAGCCCGTATTACTAATCCACGACGTGGATCCTCTTCGACGAGAGAGACTGAACAGCGAACAAGTTCGAGGCATCCGCAATGAGTTTGGGATAGAGGTCGAAGATCGAAGGACACTGATCGATCGGTATAACCTCTCTAAACACTTTACAAATAACTAGTATATGGTTAATGGTACGATCCGTCGTTTAGGATTACGTTAGCGCCGGGTTTTAAAAGTTTTTGTTCCGCATTTGGCCACGGATTGATTTCCGGGGTGCTTCCGTAGCCTTACACATTGTATATATGTTCATATCAGATTTTTGCATTTTTATATCACCCATTCTTAATCACATTGCATATAAGTAGGTACTTTTGATCCATGTCTGCTAAATAGTTGCAGGTTATAGGTTCTCAGCTCGTTACAGTGAGATTCATGAAAAATCGCTACAAATGTAGAACTACGACCAACAAACAGTGAAATACGGGTTTCTGCACACTATCAGTATAATGCCGCCTACCAGTTTAAGGAACAAATGGAAAATCATTGAGCATTTCAATGCACAAAGCACAAGGGCCGCACAAGATCCAAGACTTCAAACGCGGAGCTCAAGGCAAAAGTCCACTGTTGAATATCTAGAAGAGAACTGAAGAGATTCTGAGAAATCATGTAAAGAAAAGAGAAGATAAAAGCAACTTGAAGAAACCCTAAAGAAATGGGCCCATGAACCCACCAAATGGCCGTGGAACCGCGGCCAAACAGGCACATCTGCCGCGGTTCCGTGGCCGTGCTCTGCACGTGCCTGTAGGGTGTCGGTGCTTTGAAACGGTTTTTAGGGTAGTTTTGTAATTTCGTGTATGAATCAGAATGTAAACATAGTGTTTTCCTAAATATAAATAGGAGAGCTCAAATCCAAATTAGAGGTGACTCTTTTAGGATGCCCCTCTTTAGTTTTTATGCCTCTTTCAAGATGCCTCTTTTGGGGCATGCCTCTTTTTAATTCGTAGATTTGAAATTTTAATTTCCTTGTAATCGTTGAAGAGGTCATCAATAAAGTAAGCTTTTTTTTCTATCTTGCATTTTTTATCAACAATTTATTACCTGCATTATTTTTTAATCTGTCTTTTATTATTTGCAATTTAGATAGTCTATTAAAAAGAAAACAAAAAAATGAACTTTATTGTCACTTCCTAATGAGTGAGTAATTCCTCACTTGTTAGGGTTAGGATAGGGAAGATTTGAGAGAAGGAAATCTCTCTCACTCCTCTCCTTACTCAAATAATCTAATTAGGACTCTATTTAATTTAACCACACACCGCTCACTACGGCACCCTATCCTACATGATAGCGGTGATTCCCTAGTTAGACCGGTTGTAGTTGAATTAACTAGAGGTTAGGGCTAAGAGCCAAGAAAGGAGAGATAAGGACCAAAAGGAAGAAACTAAGTTTCTTCCTAGTCGTGCTAATCTCCTTTGTTGACTATTACCCAAACACCTATGTTCTTAACTAGGGCATTAAAAGCAGTGAGTAGAATCGCTATTCCAAACTAACCTAATCATAGCCCTACAAAGATTTTAAATCAATTGAATCTCATTCTTAGATTTTAAAACAAAACCTACCAAAATAGGACATAACTCGTTAGAACTTAAAGAAAACAACACTTTTTCCCTGTGGACCGACTCGTACTCAACCGGCTAGCTACCAAGCGACACCGTCTTGATTGCGGTATTCTTAATTTTTAAAATGCACGTACAAAACAGCATAACAATCAAATGGCACCGTTGCCGGGGAGACGGTAGTCTTTTTCTTTGTGTAATTTTGGGTTAATTAAAAAAAAATTTAAAAAAATTATAAAAAAATTTAAAAATTTTAAAACAAAAATAAAATAATAATAAAATAAAAAAAATCATCTTGTTATTTCTGATAGGTTTTTGTGCTAGTGTGCAGGCTTGGAGCAAACTCTGATTCAGATCTGGAGCAAGCTCCCTGAACAAATCCAGAAACAGGGGATCTGAACAAACAGAGGAGAACCAACCCAGCACTGAGAAAAATTTTGGAGATCTAAACCTATTTTTCTGCCGCGGAACCGCAGCAGAATCAGGCCCTTGACCGCGGAACCGCGGTCAACCTGTGACGTCAGCATTCCATTTTCTCTGTGAGTATGTTTTTTCTTCTCTCCTACCACCAAAACTCCACTGAAATAATTTTCCTGCAGGTATTCCCTGCACAGCAACCTCTTCTCCCTCTCCAATAAATTGTTTTTGTGCAGGATTCTTTGCGCTGCAAAATAAAAAAAAATTTAAAGTGTTTTAGATTTTTTGGTTGTTCCTGCTTTGCAAAATTAATACGGAATTTAAGGGGCTGTAACACCAACTCAGATTGGGTGGGGATTTTATCACCCTTCCTAAGACCCCAAAAATCACTAAAAGCATACGCATCACTCTTGAGCTTAATTAAAAAATATCTAGACTCAGCCAATTAAGGACTGTCACGCTCATTATGACAGAGGAAGGTTGTGGGCATTCAGTCGTTAATCTAAACCTGACTTTATGGTTGCTAGGCTAGACAAGTGAGAAAGGTAACTTTAAAAGGCCCGTCTCACGGTGATTCGTGATGGGAACCCTCCTTTCTTCATTTGTGCTTACCTGGCCATAATTGGCGGTGAAGACGCAATTTGAGGGATATCTCTCAACTTGTCACTTTGAAACAGTTAGGAGCAGTCTAGTTGACTTAGGAGACCCTAGCTCTAGGTTTGATTGTGCATGTTTAAACTGTGGTTGTTTGAAATTGTGCTGTATTTCCATACAAATTTTTGCAAAACTCTTTCTAAAAAAAACACTTTCAAAAATTTCAAAACACCAAAAACAATCAATTTTTTTTAAAAATTTAAAAAAAAAATTTTAAAATTAAAAAATTAAAAGAAAATTTAGAAAAATCACATTCTTTTTCTTCTCCTTTCTCTCATCATATCATGGGTACCCCACCTCGCAAAACTCTTGCCGAACTTTAGTACCCACAACCAGACATTACTTCATACGGTTCTTGTTTTGGTCGAATTTCGAACGACCCCTCTATGCCTAAAATTTCTTTGAAAGATCGGATAGACGCGTCTAGGACAAACAATTGGACTCAGCAATCCACTTCGTATCAACCATTTCGAACATTCACCCCTTCTCATATTGATACCCCTTTTGAGAGTCCAGTTGTAACCCCAAGACCAATGTCTATTGCTGAACATATTGAACAATCTCGTAACCGATCTTTCACTCCTTTCACCAATGCGAATTCTTTGGATCAACAATTCCATTCATCTTCTTATCCAAATGTTGATCATACCCCTATCCAACCATTCTATTCCTATCCATCCTACCCAACTTTCGCACCTTCCCTAGACATTGCTTCTATAAAGCCATTTGGGAGTTTCCAGTATCCAAACAATTTTGAATCTTTTAATGAAACTCCTTCACAACCCATGTCTAGTCTGGAACAGGCGTTGGAAGACTATAGGGTAGCGTCATGCCAACAGATGATGGAGTTGAATGCGTCCAGCGCTGCCCTCATACAACCTTGTGACCCGGTAGCTAGTTTCCAATTAGCTCCACATTTTCCAATTTATGATGAGGCGGTAGGACAGGTTGAGAATTTGAGTGGAAAAAGTGAGCTGTACACCGTTCCAAATCAAACCTACCCATCCTCAATTGAATCTCGCAACTCCAGTTTTGAATGTCTATCAAGTGTACCAAATGATTCACCAATTGAAGATAAAATATTTAATGAGTTGTGCGACTTTATAGTGTTTGATTTACCTGATTGCGAAAGGTCCATTTCGAGTGAAACCATTACCAATCCTTTTGACCTGTACACCTCCACTCGAGAACCTAAATTGATTGTTACCCATGCTTTTGATAAGGTGTATGAGAAATTTAATTTTCACTTGATCGAGGATATTGACGCTGGGAATATTTTGGATGATGAAACCACAGATTTGGATGAGTTTCTCTCTCCAATTCATCATCCCGGGTCATTAAATGTTTCTCCCGAACTTCATATGCGTCTTGATTTTGATGAGAATTGCATAGATAAGCTAAATTTTGAGGAGAGCATTGAGGAAATTATTGAGGATGAAGCAGTTTTACTTGAGGAGTCGGATTTCCCAATTCATTTTATCCCTTTTATTGACTGGGCACACCCTCCTGAGCCTTTAACCGATACCCTTCCTCAATCACTTCCCTCCATCCTCGCTCCGACCTTGCAAGAAACCGTTACACTTTCATTTTCATTGTCTGGTTTACCAAGTTCGACGTACCCATGTTTTCTCACGAATCTTGAGAGATTTGACCTCATTTCTCAGTGGGTTGATAGATTAGCACAATTGCTTTTTACACATCGGTCATTACAAATTGTGCTAATTTACACACTCCATTTCCACCCTCAAGTTCCTATTCAACTTCTTTCTTCCACTTTCTCTGGTTCTTCTTCTAATCTTCCTTTAATGATAGCGAGTGTTAATGAATCACAATCCGATATTTTGAGTTCGATAATTCTAGAAAAACAACTTGATTTTGACTCTTTTGAGAATAAGGTAGATGAGCCTCACGAGTCTCCAATCTCCGTAATTTTTGAAAAATCAAGTGTGTTGAATTCTGGCGCGACACTTATTGACATTGAAACGTTCAATCGGACCATCGATGAAAGTTTCGAACATATTTTCGCCGATGAACTCGCATTCCTAAACGACACGGATTTTGTGATTAACCAACCACCACCTGAAGAAGTCGAACCACCACCATTTCCTCTTATCCCATATGAGAATGTGACCATTCTTCTCATTCCTAATCATCCACATTGTCGTTTCCGTTCACCATTATTGTTTCGTCTCTACAAATCGAGACGTAAACCTTTTCCATTACACCACTTATCTTTACCCCATTTCTTCCTTACTCTATACAACATGTTCTTCCACCAACCGGTGCGCTTCATTGATAAATTCTTTGAATGGTTGGTGCTAACTTTTGGCTTGTGTAAGGCCTTGTATAGCTTGATATTGTGTTTTTCCCTCCCCAACTCTGAACTTTAACGCTTAAACAGTGGAAACACTGTTTCACTTATGTTTGGGGGGGGGACCTTTTTGTGTATATATATTTTGTTTTCCATTAATAAAAATAAATAAATAAATAAATAAATAATAAATAAACAAACATGCGAGTACCGGCAATTTTGACCCTCTTGGTGTAGCCTGACAGTGAGGGCAATGTCAAGTTTAAGTTTGGGGGTGTGCTTGGTAAGTTTTCTTCTTTCGCATTCACATGTATATTTTTGCATTTGCATATTTATTTTAAAACCCATAAAAATCAAAAATTAAAAAAAATGCCTAAAAATTTCAATTTTTGCCATATTTGACTTAAATTCAACATGACGTTTGACTAGTTAGGAAAAACTAGATCCAAAACTTAGTAAATTAAAAATCCTAAAAATAAACTTTCTTAATGTTTAACTGTGGAAAATACAACCTTATAGTTTATTTAGAAATAAGCAAATTTTGAGTTCAGTTCTTGGGCTAAATCAAAATAAGTGAAGAGTATTGAAAGCTCTATTTGAAATATAAGTCTGAAAAATAATTCTGAACCTTAAGTCCAAATTCTGAAAGTATATACCCTACTTTACGCACTCACACACATCTTGAAACTTTGGATAGTAGAGGATACGTTGAAATGCTCTTGTCTAAAATCCTTATTATGAAGGAAAATAAAATAAAAGTATAAGTGGTCAATAAAGAGATAAAAAAATGAACACTGGTTTTGTAATTACTTAAGGCAGCATAAATAAGAAAATATATAGCAAGGGTGCTTTATCACTTATTGCCTTAGACCAACTGGTTTGGGAGTCACTGCTAAGCCTTAGATATTGCAAGACGAGGAATTATGCCTAAATACGCAAGCACATTTTGTAATCGGTCATTTAGTACCTCAAGAAGTATTAACGGTCGCATGAAATATGTGTGAGCAATTTCATCTAAAATTCACCAACTAAAAGTATTTTGGAAGATGGACAAAAGTACGATAGCTTGAATTGTATTTCCAAGTGTAGGGGTGATAATTACACACACGTAGGGGTATATAATTGGAATTTGGAGAAGAGATAGAAATAAAAAATTTATAGGGCTTATATCTTCAGTAGAGATGATAAAAATTCCTGAGTTAAGATTGCACCTGAGAAGAAAAACTTAGAAGATGTTGAAAGCTTTATAAACCTGCAAAACGCATATGATCTTAAGTTAAATGAAAAGGAACCGTGAAAAATACGGGTTGATGATTTCTAAGTTGAAGATAATAAAATTTCATGCTAGAATACTGAATTGAAGAATTAGAGTCAACGGCCAAATTGATCGGATTTTGTGGGTAGTATTCGCTGAAAACCCTAAGGAGACAACACTCCTCCTACTAGGGACACCTATAGGTTTAACGGCTTGTTGCACGAGCTCAGTGCAATCGCGTTCCCTGCGAAAGTGAGGTTAGGATTTTTCAAGAATAAAATTGGCTTTTCTCTGGAAGAGTAAAAGATAAGTTTGGGGGTATTTGTTCATATCAGATTTTTGCATTTTTATATCACCCATTCTTAATCACATTGCATATAAGTAGGTACTTTTGATCCATGTCTGCTAAATAGTTGCAGGTTACACGTTCTCAGCTCGTTACAGTAAAATTCTTGAAAAGTCGCTACAAATGTGGGACTACGACCAACAAACAGAGAAATACGGGTTTCCGCACACTATCCGTATAATGCCACCTACCAGTTCAAGGAACAAATGGAAAATCATTGAGCATTTCAGTGCACAAAGCATAAGGGCAGCACAAGATCCAAGACTTCAAATGCGGAGCTCAAGGCAAAAGTCCACTGTTGAATATCTAAAAGAGAACTGAAGAGATTCTGAGAAACCAAGTAAAGTAAACAGAAGATAAAAGCAACTTGAAGAAACGCTAAAGAAATGGGCCCATGAACCCACCAAATGGCCGTGGAACCGCGGCCAAATAGGCACATCTGCCGCGGTTCCGTGGCCGTGCTCTGCACGTGTCGGTAGGTTGTCGGTGCTTTGACTCGGTTTTTAGGGTAGTTTTGTAATTTCGTGTATGGATCAGAATGTAAATCTAGGGTTCTCCTATCTATAAATAGGAGAGCTCAAAACCAAATTAGGAGTGCCTCTTTTGGAGGATGCCTCTCTTTAGTTTTTATGCCTCATTCAGGGTGCCTTTTTTGGGGCATGCCGCTTTCTAATGCGTAGATTTAAAATTTTAATTTCCTTGTAATCGTTGAAGAGGTCATCAATAAAGTAAGCTTTCTTTTTCTATCTTGCATTTTTTATCTGCAATTTATTACCTGCATTATTTTTTTATCTGTCTTTTATTATCTGCAATTTAAATAGTCTATTAAAAAGAAAACAAAAAATGAACTTTATTGTCACTTTCCTAATGAGTGAGTAATTCCACACTTGTTAGGGTTGGGATAGGGAAGATTTGAGAGAAGGAAATCTCTCTTACTTCTTTCCTTGCCCATATAATTTAATTAGGACTCTATTTAATTTAACCACACACCGCTCACTACGACACCCTATCCTACATGATAGCGGTGATTCCTTAGTTAGACCAGTTGTGGTTGAATTAACTAGAGGTTAGGGGTAAGAGCCAAGAAAGGACGGACAAGGACCAAAAGGAAGAAACTATGTTTCTTCATAATCGTGCTAATCCCCTTTGTTGACTATTACCCTAACACCAATGTTCTTAACTAGGGCCTTAAAAGCAGTGAGTAGAACACCTATTCCAAACTAACCTAATCCTAACCCTAGCAAGACTTTAAATCAATTCAATATCATTCTTAGATTTTAACACAAAACCTACCAAAATAGGACTTAACTCGTTAGATCTTAAAGAAAACAACACCTTTTCCCTGTGGACCGACTCGTACTCAACCGGCTAGCTACCAATCGACACCGTCTTGATTGCGGTATTCTTAATTTTTAAAACGCAAGTACAAAATAGCATAATAATCAATAGATATGAAGGCTGTAGAGAGTAAGATGGTCTTTCTTGTATTGTATGTGGATGACATACTCTTGATATGGAATGATATTCCTTTGCTACACTCGATCAAACTCTTCTTATCACTCAAGGTCTCCATGAAAGATCTTGGTGACGCCACCTACATCCTGGGGATAAAGATCTAAACGGATGTTGGGATTGTCCCAATCCAGGTACATAGAGACCATACTAAACTGGTTTAGTATGGACGATTCTAAGCGAGATAATGTACCCGCTTGTTCAGGAATCACTCTCTCCAAAGAGATGTCTCCCAAGACTGATTTGGAGAGGGCTCGCATGCAAGGGATACCCTATGCTTCGGCAGTAGGCTCTATCATGTATGCGATGTTGTGTACCAGACCGGATGTAGCTTACTCACTAGGTGTAGTGAGCTGGTATCAATCAGATCTTGGGGAGAAACACTGGACAGCTGTGAAGAATATTCTTAAGTACTTGAGAAGGACTAAAGAAACATATTGGTGTATGGTAACGGTGAATTCCAGGTGGAGTCCTTTACCGATTCGAGCTTCCAGAGTGATAAGGACGACAATAAGTCGGTCTCGGGTTTTGTTTTTACCCTCAACGAAGGGGCGGTGTGTTGAAAGAGTTCCAACCAAGACACCGTAGCAGACTCGATGATGGAGGCTAAATATATCACTGCCAACGATACTGCCAGAGAAGCTGTATGGATAAAGAAGTTTATTGCTGAGCTTGGTGCGGTTCCATCCATTGAGCATCCAATACCTATGTATTGTGATAAGAATGGAGCGGTGGCTTTGGCTAAGGAACCCAGGTCCCATCAGTGATCTAGACATATTCTGAGGTGGTATCACCTGATTAGGGAGATAGTAGGTCGCCGGGAGATCGAGAGTTGACACGAAGGACAACATAGCGGATCCACTCATGAAGGCCCTCCCCCAGATACAGTTTAAGAGACTTTTTGGGATGTTGGGTATGGGATACTACAACACATGGCCTTAGTGCAAGTGGGAGATTGTTAGGAATATGTATGCCCTAGAGGCCATTATTGTACAAGTGATGTATATTATAGTGGATGCTTGGACATATATATTGAGGACTGTCTTGCTCGACATGATAGTGCACTATCTGGTTACTCTTTATCTTAACAAGTTGACTGGTATTCTTTACTGTTTTGCACTTGCGTGTTGATAAAGCCCTTAGAATATGTACTTGACCACCAGGACTATGATGAGATCATACTAGTGGGGCAAGGGTGGTCCAAAAGTACATCCTTTAATTAGTTCCTAGTCGAGTGAATATCGAGACTAGGGCATCGATATTCCAGAGTAGACTAGTGTGTATGTATCTTATCCCTTAGAGGGTGATGGTTGATCCCACAACCATTGGTGTGTGATATCAAAGATTGTACACAGGTGCTCATTGGAGAATGGGTACACCGAATGGACTCGCCGAGGACTCCTAGTTCGTTGTATACCTATCGTTAGATAGCAGTCCTCCGGTGACACTGGTACAGGTTAGTCTGTGGACCCGAGATCGTCATAGAGTCGTGTGTGGCTCCCACCGTGCTTTGATTTCCTCCATACCACGTCTCAATGGAGTCATGCAAACAGGTGGATTGGGTACAGTGCCGAGTCACATGGAGGCAATGAGCGATCGGAGGGGTTTGGTTTCTCCCGGTTTTGGGGGTTGATGTTGCACTATGCTTGATTGGCTATAACTGGAAGTCCCTGTCCAGGGCTTCTTGTGAGATTTACTGATAAGTGTTATCAGTAGTTTCTCGAACTGTTATAGGCCAGACATCGGCTTGACTTATCACGTTACTGGGGTCGGACGTTTAACACCCCTAGACATGATATGCGACATATCGGATGAAGAGACCAAACTGTACGGCAGTGTTACTGATAGGGTTCATGGAGAGTATGGACGAGCTTGCTTGTTGATCTTCATATCGTTCAATACCCGGGTAGCCGTTACGTCCGGCTAGTACCGCTGACGGCTTGTAGGTGATTGATGTGATCATCACCTACTGCTGGCGTATTGATGAGTCTTTAGAGTCCCACACAGAAGTTTCCTGGTTCGAGCGAAACGAAGTAGGGCACATATGTGATATGTGCGTAGGCCTGATTAAATACGTGTATGTGATACCGTACAGTAATCTGGCAATTATCTGATGTCGGTTAGGTTGTATGTAATATACCCGGATTATCGAATCAAGTGTTAGTTTGATAATGTGATATTCATATTAATGATATTAGTCAGTCATATGTGATATAACCGGATTATTAGATCAAGTGTTGATTTAATAACGTGATATATATTATATGTGATATAATTATATCTTAACTAATATCATTAGCTCCCTAATTGCTTTATATATATTAATGTATATTTGATATATATAAATATATATATATATATATATATTATATGAAGCATGACATGTTTTTTCTATTTTTAGAAAATAGAAAAATGAGGTGTAAATTGTGGAGATATTTTGGGTATGGTTAAGGCATGGGTTTTTATTATATAATATTAGTCTTGACTCACTATTCAAGTATGGTTGCAATTTAGAATTGCAATTTAATCCATGTTTGAATAAGTGAGGATAGATATTATTCATTTTATTTATTCATTTAAGACCTGCTCTTGGTTCTTGAGTTCATGCCTTAGCCATTTCTTGAGCTCTTACTTCCTCTTGCTCTCTACAATTTTCTTCATCTCACTTCCAAGTTCAAACCCTCACATGTGATGTGAATCATTAAACTTATGAAAACCCTAGTGAGAAAATTAAACCCCTACTTCACCATCTCACATTAGATTAGCAATTTGATATGGAGTGTTGCCTTCGCTAATGAGATTAGTGAAGGGTTAGCTTGAGCTTGTGGACTTCGGATGGATCGTCTTTGGCATGAAGATCATGCAGGAGGTTCGTTCAACTCAGAGAGGAGGCTTGAAGGGTCGCGTGGACTTCATCCCAGAGCTTTAGAAGAGAAGGACTCGAACAACAAAGGTTCTATGCACTTTTCTTCTCTTTAGTTAATCACATCATAAGGCATAACCTAATATTCTAGTAATGATCTTGTTAGTCTAACTGAGCACCTAATAAAAATTAAAATTTGGCATGCTTGATTCCTTTTGAACCCCTTGGTGGTGCTAAGGTTGACTTTCTGATTTTAACTCATCGATCAGAGGTCATAGATAGATGTCGTTATTGTTTCCCGGTGAGTTTGGTCCGTCGATAAGAAGAGGTATCATAAACAAGGATTGATCCATAGCCAACCAAGATGACAGATTATAAATTATCATTACAACGGGCCATGTGCTATGGCTTCCAGCCATATAGTTGAATGGGCAGAAGCTATCACTAGCGAGTTCGAGCCTAACATTGCGAGGATCACTACTGAATATTTCGTGCCTCCTATCAAAATCTTTCCATGCCGGTGAATCTTTTGGATGACACATTTTTCCATCTTCACTTGGAGGAGCATGGTGATGCCAAATCATTGCCTTGTCTATTTTCTTGCACCTGAATAGCCTCTGCAACCTCTGTGTTATGGAAAAGTATCATGCTATCTTGACAGGTATCGGGCTTCTTATCAGAAACTTTCGGCTTATACCTGGCCTCTCCGCATGTTGGACACTCTTTCAAATCTGAACTCTCTTTCCGGTACAACACGCAATTTTTGGGACATACTTGAATCTTCTCACACTTCAAAACCAAATCAGACATCATCTTCTGGGCTCCGTACCGGCTGTCGGGCATGTTATTTCCATAGGGCATAAAATCTTTCAAGAACTTCAGAAGCATTGTGAATGACTTATTGCTCAATCCATTTACGCACTTAGTCTGGAAAAGTTGGACGAACCATGAGAGGGTGGAATACTTTGCATTCTCATAAATTGGTTTTCTAACATCATTCATGAACTTTTCATACTTATCCGCATGCGGTCCCTTACCGGGAGGAATGTCATCTTTGGTACGAATACTATCACCTAGGGCAGCTTCACCCTATCCTCCATTTCTTCTCCTGGAAAGAAGTTACCATTTTCTTCTGCCGCATTACCGTATTCTCCTTCTGCCACATTACTGTCTTCTTCTTCTCCTTCTTCGTGATATAGCAAAGTTGTATAAAGTCTAGTAAAACCATGTTTAACGATATGAAGCACTGCGAATTCTACCTTCTGGCAGTACTTATTCCCACATCTATAGCACGGGCAAAGAATCTTCTTTAACACGATCTTATTATGTGCGTGTTCAAATTCAATGAAAGCAGCAACTCTTGCGACAAACATAGGTTGTATACGTTGTTGCCAATTCACATACATTCAGTCCTTAACTTTGACATACCAAAGGCCATGTTAGACTGTATAATATATAAATTGTAGGTTATGATGACTATATTAAGAAATCTAAGAACGGGAAGGTTACTGAAACATTTCAGAAAAAAAAATATTATTTTTGGAAATTTTTATAATTTAATAATAAATATATTGAATATTTTATTAGTGCAGTATAATTAAATACCGATAAATTGGGGAAAATTTAGAAAATTGTAGAAATTACTGAAATGAGGGTGTTTTAAATGAATTAAGCAAATTATGAATTTTTATGATTTATTATATACACTTTTAACGCTAATCGAGAATAAATACCGCTAAACATGCATTAAGCTAGTTTTGTGCATGTGACATGCACCACGTCTTTTTTTACATTGTTACATCTTTCTTTCATGGCTTTTCCTCATTTCTTCATGCTTGGATTATTTTTAAAAGAGATGAGAAAAGAAAACATAGTATAGAAAAGATAAAGAAAAGAAAATAAAAGAATAGAATAAGGAGGGATAGGCATGAGAGAGAGAGGGTGAGGGGTCAACCTTAGTCTTGGCCATTCCCTCTTCATTATTTCTTCATCTTCCTCTCTCTTCTCACCTCCATGGCTGCCCTCATCTCCCCCTCCACTTCAAAACTCACAAACATCCTCAACCCCACCCCAAAACATCATCCCCACTTCACTAAAAATGTGAACAAACCTTCTAGCTACACTTTGGACCAAGAAAGCTAGGATTTTGGACACTTGGGGCAACTCAAGAAAATTCTTAAGTTGCCAAATGAGATAATTTTATCACCATTAGCATAGTATTACTTTTACTTTAGTATCCTTGCATGTTTAGAAGTGTTTAAGTTGATTTAGTGAGGTTAGAAAATTCCTTGTTAGGGTTTGAGAGATTCTTGAGTTAGGAATGTGTAATTGGGTTTAATAGAGGCTTTACAACCCCTGTGGTGATTGATTAAAGACCTAAACCTAAGATTAGAACCCCAATTAGCGAACTTAGAAATCCCGATATCGTATTTTGTGGAAACTGTGTAGGGAAAATGAAATTTGCTAACACCCGGGGACCTGGAAAATTATTTAGCGAAGACTGAGAGTTGTGCAGGTAACCAGAAGCATACCTTAAAGACCCGAGCCCCTACCCAACCACCCAGGACATAAATTAATTTATCCTGGCCGCAAATTGCAGCCAGGTTATGGTTGTTTTTTCTCGTGTTAGTTCTCTGGCTCCTTTATCTGTAATCTAGACCCTAGGCATATGCAAAATTGGCTAATTTCACTTAGGTAAAATTTGGAGCATGTTCTCTAAGTTTCTGAATTCATTTTGCGGCTTTTAATGAATTTAGTTGTGGGTTTTGATATTGTGTTTCCGTCGTGTGGCATTTGAACGTCAACGGCTAGGGTTACTGATCGTGTTTTTCATGCGAGGCTATAGGTTTTGACCTATGGGCGGAACGTGTGTTGTTTTGGTTTCCGACTTGATTTTAATACGCATTTTGTTAGGTACACGTTACCTCTCCCGGTTCTTTCGGGGTTGCGGAAACGGTGAAAAACAATTTTTGGGGTTTTGGTAACATGGACTAGAAAACCCGGATCTTTGCTGAACAACACACTAACAACAACTACGAGCTTTAGCTACTCGGTTAGGGATTATACCTAGGCTTGAACTCCTTCTCTTCTTGTTGTTCTCCTTCTTGGTAGCTCATTGTAGTAGCTTGAATGGCTCCTCCTCGTCGTCTCCTTTTTGCCGAAGATAGATCCACCCGAGGGCCTCGAATTTGAGCTCCTACCTCAAGCTTGAGGTAACTAAAGTGTTAGGTTTGCTAGACCTTCAACCTTAGGATGAGTAGAGAGTAGTTTTGGTGTTTTATCTCCAAGGCAAATAGTTCTCAACTCATGAGAGATTTTTCCTTGAGCTAGAGGAAGAAGGAGAGCAAAGGATGAGAGAGAAGATGCAAGTGAGAATGATCAATTTTTACATCCATGCTCTCGTATTTTAGAAAATGATAATAATAATAATAATTAACAATTTTGTGATGGTGAGTTGATGAATGACCATTATCATTTCATTCATTAAATGCTTTTGCAAAGAATAAGAAGCATCTTTGAAAACAAATGATGATGGTCAACAAGTCCACTTTGGTCAACCGGTCAACAAAGTCAACAAAAGTCAAGAATTCAACTCAACCATGGCACAATAATTGTTAAATAATATTATTAATCATACTTCTTATTCTCGTTAGGGTTTGGAAAAAGAAAACAGTCAACTGTGCATACACACCCGTACCATAACCCTGATGAGAATCCTCTGCCTCTGTCTCAGTCAACTGTGCATACACACCTGCATCCATGTTCCGAGGAACACGAATACAATGAGATAAAACCAATCCCAAAACCTATACTAGGATCTGTCTTAAACCAAAGCCCGCTAGTAATAACTGTCCGGACACCAAACGTGCACAAGTGCGCGGATGTGAACGAACCCCGTCGCAAAAACAAGCGACCTCTACTCTGTTTTGCCCAAAGGCAAATAACCCTCTGTGTGGGACTCTAAAGACTTGACACTACGCTGGCAGTGGGGTTAACCACAGACCGCAAGCGGCACTAGCTGTACGTAACGGTCCCCAGGTAGATATCGATAAGAAGACTGATGAGGTGAACCCATCCGAACTTCTATTGAGCCTGTATATGACAAACTCCGTACAGTCCGGTCTGTTCGTCTAAGAATATCGCATGGCGGGCCTAGGGGGTGGTATATGTCAGTCGCCTAATAGCGGTACAAGTCGTGCCGGAGTGTAGCCCAGAACACCCTGAGATATCACTGGAAACCTACCAGTATATCTCGCTAGCCCTGGCCAGGGACTTTGTGTAATGGCTCTCCTAGACACAGCGCGATATCAACCCCCAATACCGGGAGAGACGAATCCTGTCTAACCGTCATTCCCTCCAGGTGCTTCGGGACTGCTCCCAACTACTACCTGTTTGCACGACTCAGTAGAGCCATGGTAGGGTAGTAATCAAACAACAGTGGGAACACACTCGAGGCGAAGTGACAGTGTCAAGTCAGCGGACTAAGCTGTACTCATGTCTCCTGGGAACTGTTAACCGACGATAAGTATAATACCAACAAACAGTTCCCGACGAGTCCTGTCCAGTGTACTCGTAACCTAACGAGCACCTGCAAACTATCTCCAGTACGACGTACTGATGGCTGTGGGATAGACCATCTCCCCTGCTGGGAAGAGAAGCGTATGCACCAGTCTACTCTGGAGTATCGATGCCCTATCTCGATAATCCTACGACTGGGGACCAGAATAAGGATGTGCTTATAGACTACCCAACCCCCACGAGTGTGATCGCCATCACAACGCCGGTAGTCAAGCAAAGATCCTTAGGGCTCCGTCAATATGATTTAGCGATATGTTAAAAGAAACATATACACATATTAAGATAGAAACAAACCAAGTAGCATACTACTATATCGAGCAAGATTGTCGTAAAACCGTATATATATCCAAAGCTTCCAAAATGTATTATACAAACTTGTACTATGCAATAATGGCCTCTAGGGCATACATATCTAACACATTTGCGATGTGTTATGAAATGAAGGTACCCCACGAGGATTTCAAGACAATGAAGAAGAGGATGGCGGCATCGACATCGGCAAGCAAGAGCAGGTGAGTAGATATATATCTACGGGGGAAGTCGGGTGGATGGCGTATAGCACCCTCGCAGTTCGTAGTATAGCATATGTTATGTTATATATTTACATATGTGTTGTGAATTTGGATGATTAACAAGTAGGATCTTAGAAGATCATGGGATAAATGTTGGTGTATTTGGATGATAGTGTCGTGGTTGATTTCTTAGTCGCGAACCATGGAATAGGTTTGCACACACGCACCCTTGCATGCATTATTATTACTTGTGCATATATGGGGATACATATACATACACACACACACAGAGAGCTATGGGGCTATGTATATGTATAAACGTATACCTATACATGGATAATGAGGATAGTGGGAGATATTTGGAGATGAGTCGATGGGATTGGGCATGATGCCATGAGGTCGGTGATATCTTTTGATTCGTATTATGAGATACGACATGAGATTTTAGCGGGCCTTTAGGCGTGTGTTTTCGTACACGCATATATATGCAGATGGTATCAGTTTGTACTAGAGCTAGATCAGTACCCCAAGTTCATGAGATATGATGATAATGATTCCAGATAATTGATGAGATAAATATGATGTTCGACCCGTACCCAGATTGGGATTTCGTACGATAGATTTACCGTACGAGCTTTATATTGATGATAGATCCGCACTCTTGACTCGAGGATGTCATATTATATTTTGTATCGTATGTGATACTATGAGGCGGGATCACTAAGTATTATATTTATATGTATCGACTCAGATTTAGGTAGTTTTCGTACCTTTTGATTAGCCTGTTAGTTTAGTCCTGTAGTTTACTTATAGATGTTAGACTAGATTCGAGTCATAACTATTTCAAAACTAACGAATCGTGAGTATTTTAAAGACAGGCCAAGGGATTCTACGGATATTTTCAAAGGACGTATCTTTTCTTAAAAACACCGTAGCCCCTATTTTTCTAAACACTACGATTCGTGTTATTTCAAATGGCAAAACTGTATGACTCATATATATTAATATAGGTTCTTCACTGTTGCATTTATTATTCATTTACCATTTATTCTGCTGCTCGCATTGAATTGCATGCTTATATGTATTTTTGTTAGAAATGATGAAACTTGTTGTTAGGACCCAGCACCATTACCAATGACGCATATGCTCCACGTACACTCGCTTACCGGCTCACACACATCTTCATCGGTAATTCCTATGTCACGTACACTTAGAGAATACTATTTCATTGATATAGTTTGCTAGCTGATAGTTCATATATGTTATTGATTCATATTCCATCGTGCATATGACATATACCATACCTGTATACCTACTTGCTTACACATATGTCTTGACATGCTTACATGCTAGTTACCCATATACCTATATGGTATTGTACAATTAGTGATAGGTATATACACATATGAGATATAGCTACATGTTAACCTTTATATGATGTTGTATGGATTTGGAGAATTTAGGAACCGCATGATATGTTTTATAACTTTTTGCAGTTAAATAGCGATTTTTCCTTATATGCTCATATTACTGTTTCATGTTGCATATATATTATATTCATGGATTTTGCCTTGAGATATGGTTTTCATATAATATTTTCTGGATTGTTTTACTTCTGCGTATATGTATCGGTGGTATGGGACGCGGATATATATATTTATACCCATCGTATATATATATATATCAGTGGTATGGGACGTTGTTATATATATACACACCGACATCATATATCATCATAATGGTATATGCAAATATACTTATTCATTATATGTGAGGGGCCTATGTGCTTGATATGAGAGGGGCCTATGTGCTTGGGGCCTATGTGCTCGATATGAGATAGGCCTATGTGCTTGGGGCCTATGTGCTCGATATGAGATAGGCCTATGTCCTTGGGGCTTATGTGCTCGATATGAGAGGGGCCTATGTGCTCGATGTGAGGGTCCTATGTGCTCGATGTGAGAGGGGCCTATGTGCTCGATATGAGAGGGCCCTATATGCTCGGGGCCTATGTGCTCGATATTGGATATTGGATATAGGATATTTACTTGATATTGGATTTTGGATATATGAGATTTACTTGATATTGATATTGGATATATAAGATTTACTTGATATTGGGATATTGAGATATATATTTTGTGTCGATATACTTGACACTGATTTTCTGATGATTTCATTGATAATACTTAAATGTTTATACAGAAATCTTACTGTATTAAGAAAACAGTTTTCTCTTTCATGATGTCTTCTGTTTTCATTTTACTGCATTCATATCTCATATTTACGATATACTGCTACCTGAGGCACTGACAAGAGTACATGGGATTACACTTATGCATAGATGTTTACTCTTGCCTTTATATTATGCTTCAGGATATATTATCATTGGGGATATATATTATGATCGTATTGACCTAGGATTGGGTCATACATACGATTTCTTCTCTGTGATGTTTTCTACTCATGAGTTGGCAACTCACTACCGTTGTGCCTCAGTTCTTACAGGTTTTGCCGTACATGTTTCGTTGCGACTTTGCTGGCACAGTGCATTCTTTCCGGATGAGTGCTTTGGTAGGTGGGTTCACTTGCATTGTGACCACTATTGTACATTTATTTATATTCAGTTGTATCTAGTAAACTCCATCAACCAAACTTGTATATTATTTTGACCTTAGAGTCGCGTGTTGTATTATTATTGGTTTTCTTGATATTTTGAGTTTCCTTTTCAGTTTTTGATCCTCGACCTTCGGCGTTGTATATTATATTGCTTGCGTGGTTGTGACCGTCAATTGACGAAGAGCTAGCTCCCACTTGCGGATGCCATTACTTAGATTTTGCTTGTTGTACCCTTTTGGGGCCGGGATTTACAAAGGAAACTCTGCCGAAATTTTCAGAAAAGACTTGAGATTTTAAAAATGCATATTCGGCTTATGTTATTTAAAACCACTTGCTTTAAAACATGTTTTCTTCACTTCTTTCATAAAATGGTTTAGATTTCTAGGATTTCGTGGCTTACTTGAATTAGATGGGGTCCTATAGACGTCATATGATTCAAGTGCCAGTCACGTGCCATTCCGGATCGTGACAAAGTTGGTATCAGAGCGCTAGGTTAACCTTGGTTCGAGTCTATGTTTAACTATGCGGAGCCTAGGGCGTTTGTATATATATACGGAATCTAGGCTTGAACGTACGGAACTTAGACTTAGTCGAGGGGGTATTAGACCCTAACTTTCTTCGCGTAGATTGACCTTGGTTGATGGAGTAAGTGACTTATAGAAAGTGACGTACCGTGTGTATGTTCCGCGGCATACTTGAGATACGCTACTCCGCCTAGGGAGTACTTTTCCTTACACAGTATTATATTCATTCCTATGATCTATCCTCATCGATATTCGTTTATGGTTTTTGCTGCCACGATTACATGGGCAGAGAGAGCTACGGCTAGAGTTGCGGTCAGCATGAGCTCGTTATGAATGAGGACTGACCACGGCGTGATTCCATGGACATACGATTGCATAGAGGCGTCGTTTTATTGTGTTTCCGCACCATGAGCGTTTGTTGGATCACTTTTACGAGATTTCTCGGACGTGCAGATCAGCACCAGAGGATTAGGCTACTGCTAGAGGCCAGCCAGAATGTGATGACCGTCAGTGCACCGATTATATTGATGAGTAAGGCACTGTTCAGCGTGCGGATGAATGATTCAGTTGTTGCTGCGACTGACGAGATATCTCCCCAGATGTTGGAGCTATTGCCGCACGAGTTGTGCTTAGAGATATGATGGAAGATCGCTAGTCACCCAAGGAGGAATGGTTAGGACATGTGATACGTTGCTTACTCCGATGCGAGATCATCAGATTGATTGATTCCAGCTAGAGACGACTTCATGCAGTTACGTTGAGAGTCGATAGAAGGTGATCGATTGTCAGAAACCCATTTTTCAAAGTTTAAAGTATTCGGAAAAATATGCAAGTAATTCCGTGGACCCTCTAGAAGAATGAAACCCTAACTCGACATAATGACCATGGGAACACTTTTGAACCTTAGGGTTGGCAGCAGTTCCGCGGTGCCATTAGTGAGGCTTGGGTTTGCCCTTCTACGGTTGGTCCACTGGTACTGTGGCATGTACTAGAATACTATTAAATTGTACTCAAAAAGTTGAGCACTTGGGGGATTATGGAACCTTGACAAATCGATCGAAAGGTTCGACATCATACGGATGTCATGTGATGGATACATTGCTTAGGAGACTCCAGATACGAGTATAGCTGTTGGAGCGCAGTCTATGCAGCCCCGAAGAGATGAGTCCGAATCAGTCGAAATTAGGGAAAAGTGGAGTAGGAGGTTCGTACGAGATTTTGATGAGATGACGTTCAACTCCACTGACATCAGAGATGTGATACGCATGCAGAGGCGTTGTATATAGATATATCTTCCAGAAGGAGTTGCGATGAGTATGCAGCCATTCCGGAACAAGAAACAGAGTTAGTAAAGGGTGACAACTTCCGGGCGGTTCGGCAGAAACGAGATTCGGGAAAGACCTCGACAAGATCTTTCTAGAATACTATACGAGAAGACTTGGACCCAGGATCGATCATATTGCGCACATTAAGTAGGCCAGAGTTCGGTATCATCGACGAGACATGTTATGGTGACCATAACAGTTGGCCAGAGATCTTTAGAGGATGTGCTAGAGCGGGACAATTTCCGCCATCTTTAATTTCAGTATTTTAGGCGATTTATTTCCATGATTGAGATTTTGTACACCACAGTTGCGCTTAACTCTGATTTGATGTCATTAGAGATATTGATTTTGATTTCATACCTATGTTATGCATTTGATTTGACTTTCGACATAGTTTTCATGCACGTTTAGTATTTTGATTCGATTTTGTCCACGCTGATGCACATGGTTGTGAGATTACATACCACGGTATATCTGATGTGGATTTGGACTGAAATGTGTTGTATACCGTCGATTTCGATTGTGATATTTGATATTTGTTTTCGTGCACCTTGTGCAATGGATTTGGATTCTTGCACATATTTGGGCGCTCGATACGATTTTGATGCATACTAGATGCACTAGATCGGGATTCTTCGTGCATATCAGATGCACTTGGTTTTGCTGTCAGGCACATCCGTTGCTTTTGACAGGTGTTTCGTGTATACCCGTTGCACTTAGATTTTTTTCTGTGTACATGTATGACACATTCATGGATTTCGATTTCCGTGTGCACCAGACGCATGCGGCATTCTACATACATTTTGGGATTGATTTCCCTTGAGCAGCATGTTTTATGATATTTACTATTTGCTATGGTAGCTGAGCAGGACTAGTCCGAGGATAGTACCCGAATATGTTTTTGCATGCATTGATAGTTATCGAAAGGATTTCCAAAAAGGAGTTATAGTCTCTGTATATACCTACGTGTCTGGGATGACACGAAACATTTTCTAAAAAGAACCCTTCTAAAAATTGTTTTCAAAACGGCGGGATGTGTATGTTAAACAAAGGATATATATGTATAGTTATTTTCTTAAAATAGACATCCGCCACTGTGCAGTGATACGCACATCGCATAGCAATTTGAAAACAAGGTTTGGCATGCATTTCTTTCATATGTTTTGACGAGTTTACACCGACGCGTACTATGTACGTGTTATAATTTTGATGTATATTATGTTGGTTTTTGTTTTGGGCTTTGACATTGGTGTCTTCACCATAACATCGATTATTGCGGGAAGCTTGACGGAGTTTTGATTTTGAGTTATATGCTCATTTTTCATGCGCTGGCTTTGCGCTACGATGTGTTTTATGTATTTTTGATTTCAGACCCCGACGACATGATATTTTCGCTGAAATGTTTTAGAAATTGGGAGAGTTTAAATTTAAATTCGGAGACGGAATTTCTTTAAGGAGGCAAGACTGTAACATTTCCGAAAAATAAAATAATATTTTTGGAAAATTTTCTAATTTAATAATAAATATATTGAATATTTTATTAGTGCGGTATATTTAAATACCGATAAATTGGGGAAAATTTGGAAAATTAGAGAAATTACTGAAATGAGGGTGTTTTAAATGAATTAAGAAAATTATGAATTTTTATGATTTATTATATACACTTTTAACGCTAATCGAGATTAAATATCGCTAAACATGCATTAAGCTAGTTTTGTGCATGTGACATGCACCGCTTCATTTTTACATTGTTACATCTTTCTTTCATGGCTTTTCCTCATTTCTTCATGCTTGGATTAGTTTTTAAAAGAGATGAGAAAAGAAAACATAGAATAGAAAAGATAAAGAAAAGAAAATAAAAGAATAAGGAGGGATGGGAATGTGAGAGAGAGAGGGTGAGGGGTCAACCTTAGTCTTGGCCATTCCCTCTTCATTATTTCTTCATCTTCCTCCCTTTTCTCACCTCCATGCCTGCTCTCATCTCCCCGTCCACTTCAAACCTCACAAACACTCTCAACCCCACCCCAAAACATCATCCCCACTTCATTAAAAATGTGCACAAGCCTTCTAGCACTTTGGACCAAGAAAGCTAGGATTTTGGACACTTGGGGCAACTCAAGAAAATTCTTTAGTTGCCTAATGAGGTAATTTATCACCATTAGCATAGTATAACTTTTACTTTAGTATCCTTGCATGTTTAGAAGTGTTTAAGTTGATTTAGTGAGGTTAGAAAATTCCTAGTAAGGGTTTGAGAGATTCTTGAGTTGGGATTGTGTATTTGAGTTTAGTAGAGGCCTTACAACCCCTGTGGTGATTGATTAAAGACCAAAACCTGAGACTAGAACCCCAATTAGCGAACTTAGAAATCCCCGATATCGTATTTTGTGGAAACTGTGTAGGGAAAATGAAATCTGCTAACACCCGAGGACCTGGAAAATTATTTAGCGAAGACTGAGAGTTGTGCAGGTGACCAGAAGCATACCCTAAAGACCTGAGCCCCTACCCAACCATCCAGACTGCAAACTAATTCATCCTGACCGCAAATTGCGGCCAGGTTATGGTTGTTTTGCCTCGTGTTGGTTCTGTGGCTCCTTTATTTGTAATCTAGACCTTAGGCATATGCAAAATTGGCTAATTTCACATATGGTAAAATCTGGAGCATGTTTTCTAAGTTTCTGAATTCGTTTTATGGCTTTTAATGAATTTGGTTGTGGTTTTTAATATTGTGTTTCCGTCGTGTGGCGTTTGATCATCAATGGCTAGGGTTACTGATCGTGTTTTGCATGCGAGGCTATAGGTTTTGACCTATGGGAAGAACGTGTACCGTTTTGGTTTCCGACTTAATTTTGATACGCATTTGCGATGTGTTATGATTTCTAGTTACCCCACATGGATTTCGAGAAAATGAAGAAGAGGATGGGGGCATCGACATCAGCAAGTAAGAGCAGGTGAGTAGATATATATCTACGGGGGAAGTCGGGTGGATGGCGTATAGCACCCCCGCAGTTCGTAGTGTAGCTTATGTTATGTTATACATTTACATATGTGTTGTGAATTTGGATGATTAACAAGTAGGATCTTAGAAGAACATGGGATAAACGGTTGTGTATTTGGATGATCGTGTCGTGGTTGATTTCTTAGTCGTGAACCATAGAATAGGTTTGCACACACGCACACACCCACCCTTGTATGCATTGTTATTACTTGTGCGTATATGGGGATACGTATACACACACACACATAGGTATGGGACTATGTATGTATATATATACGTATACCTATATATGGATTGTTAGGGATATGTATGCCCTAGAGGCTATTACTGTACATGCGATGTATATTGTAGTCGATGCTTGGACATATATATGTAGGACTTTCTTGCTTGACATGATAGTATGATATCTGGTTGCTCTTTATCTTAACATGTACTCTGATAATCTCTATGTTACATGTTGATAAAGCCCTTAGGATGAGTACTTGACTACCACGACTATGATGCAGATCATACTAGTGGGGATAGTCTAGTCGCTAAGTACATCCTTCAAATGTTCCTAGTCGCAGGTGTTTCGAGACATGGCATCGATATACCAGAGTAGACTAGCGTATGCTTCTTGACCCATACAGATGGGCGATGGATGATCCCATATCCGTTGATGTTTGACATCAGAGATAGTATACGGGTGCTCAGTGGAGACTGGGTATACTGGACAGACTCAACGAGAACCCCCAGATGGTATTATACCCCACGTCAAATGGTAGTTCTCTAATGACACTGGTACAGGTTAGTCTGTTGACCCGATATCGTTATAGAGTCTTGTGTGATTCCCACTGTGCTTTGATTTCCATCATGCCACGTCCAAGAGGGCGTGCAAAACTGTAAAATTTCAAAAAAATAAAATATTATTTTAGGGAATTTTTACAATTTAATAATAAAATATTGAATATTTTAAATAAGGCGGTATAATTAAATACCGATAAATTGGGAAATTTTTTGAAAATTATTGAAATTATTAAAACTGGGTGTTTTATGTGAATTATGCAAATTTTAAGTTTTTATGATTAGTATGACACTAATTTAGTGCTAATCGCGATTAAAATTCGCTAGTCGCGCTTTAAGCGTATTTTGTGCAAAACGTTGCACCGTATCATGTTTACACTTGTTACATTTTTGCATGGCTTTTATTTTGGGTTTAGTAATGAGGAGAGAAGGAAAATGGCTTAGAAAAGAAAAGAAATTGAATAAAGAATGGAATAGTGTGAGGTATGGGTGAGGGAGAGAAATAGAGTGTGAGGGGTCAACCTTGTCTTGAGCCATCCCCCATCATTTTCCTTCACTCATTCCCTCTCCCCTCCTCTTGTTGTTGCTGCTGCTGCTGCCTCCCCCTCCTCCTCCATCTTCAAGCAACAAAACTCCATGAAAATCCACTCAAAACCCAAAATCACATTTCACAAAAAAGATGCACAAGCTCAATGGAAGACATTGGACCAAGAAAGAAAGGATTTTGGCCACTTGGGGTAACTCAAGAATTTTCTTGGGTTGGCAAATAAGCTAATTTCTGAACCATTAGCTTAGTATTTGCATTACTTTTACCCGCATGTTATGATAGAACCGATAACGTGTGATTTTGTGCACTTAGAAGAATTCTAGTTAGGGTTAAAGGAATTTGAGAGTTGTGATGTGAAGTTGTGCTCAGTAGAGGCCACACAAACCCCCTAGTGCTAGAATCCAGGCCTAAACCAGAGATTAGAAACCCGGAATATGGATTTAGAAAAGCCGATATCGGAAATTTGTGGATTCTGTGAGGGTTAAATGAAATCTGCTATCACCCCGGGACTCTGAAAATTATTTTGCAAGGGCAGTGATACATGCAGGCAAGTAGGAAGCTACCACCAAAACCCTACCCCCTAATTCCCCAAACTGGCCACAGATTTAATCCAATTGGCTGCAAATTGCAGCCTGGGTCCCACCATTTTGGCTCGTGTTGGTTCTGAAGCTTTATTTCATGTACACTAGACCCTTGGTATATGCAAAATTGTCTAATTTGACCTAGGGTGAAATCTGGGACCCTTTTCTATAATTGCTGTTTTGATTCGTGTTTTCGTACTGCGTATTTTAAATTCTGGATTTGTATAATTGCGTTTTACCTCGATTACTTGGCGTTTATACGACAATATCGAGGATTGTTTGAGGGTTTTGAAAGCGTAGTCCATAGGTTCTAACCTATAGGCTTTAGCATGTCGTTTGGTTTTCTCGATGTGATTTTAAGATGCTTTTTCGATTGTGTTACCTTGTAGGTTCCTTCTCGAGGGATTCATACGAGGAAGAAGATGAAGGCGATATCGACACCGACACGCAGGATGCAAGGTGAGTAGATTATATCTACGGGGCAAGTCGGGTGGATGGCGTATAGCACCCCCACAGTTCGAGGTTTAGTATACTATATATATACTATATATATATATATGTTTGATAGCATTAGGTGCGATATGGATAATTGAGATGAGATGAGGTGTACTATGGTTAGATTAGGGTGTAGTCGTAAACTAGTATAGTTCCTAGTTGCGAACCCTAGAATAGGTTTACACCCGCACACACACATGTTTATTTGTTATACTTATATCTTGATGACGAGGATAGTGGCTGATATTTGGAGATGAGTCGATGAGAATGGGCATAGTGCCATGAGATCGGTGATATAAAGTAATTCGTATTTGGGATAAGACATGAGATTTTAGCGGGCCTTTGGACGTGTGTTTACACACGCATTTATATAGATGGTATCAGCTGTACTAGACTTAGATCAGTGCATCAGATCATGAGATATGATGATATGGATACCAGATAATTGAGGAGATCGATGTGACATTGACCCGTACACAAATTTGGGATGCCGTACAATGACTTGCCGTACGAGCTTTATATTGATGATAGATCCACACTCATGACTCGAGAATGTCATATGATATTGTACCGTACGTGGTACCTTTGAGGCCGGATCACCGACCATTATATTTATATATATATATATATATATCGACTCAGATTAGGTGGTTTCCATACCCCTCCTGACTGACTTGTTAGTTAGAGCTGTAGATTTGCTAGTAGATATTAGGCTAGGCCGAAGTCATACCTATTTCAAAAACTAACGAATCGGGAGTAGTTAAAGACAGGAAAGGGATTCTACGGATATTTTCAAAAGACACATCTTTTCTTAAAAACACTGTAGCCCTTATTTTCCTAAAAACCCCGATTCGTCTTCTTTCGAATGGCAAAATAGTATGACATGGATGCATTGATGTAGCTTCTACATTATTGTGTTTATTATTCATTTGCTGCATCTGCTTACTGTTTGCATTGCATTGCACGATAAATATGTTTATTGTTATATCAATACCATGCTGTTAGGACACCAATATTATTATCGATGATGCATAAGTTCCACGTACACCTGCTTGCCAGCTCATACACTTCATCATCGATAATTGCTATGTCACTACACTGTAGGACAGTTGCATTCAGGATATGACCCCTTGCATGATATACTGATATGCTTACATTTCCTTTATATGTCGCATACATCATGCATATGATTATACGCATTGAGATATTTGTTTTCATGAGATTTCTGGATTTGGGAACCGTGGTTATTTCAAAAAGAGAATATGTATCGTTTTAAAAAACCCGGTTTCCCTTGATATGATATTTCAGTGCGTCCACCATACGTTTCTCGGTTCTGAGGCGTGTGACATGTGAACCCGAATCGAGGAGCTGGATGAGGCCGATTGCGGGTACATGGTGGACCCGGTATGGTACCCCGGGGTGAGAACGGATCGCTGTGTTGCAGACGGTGATCCAGGAAGAGGGATTACTACCTACCGGTGATAGTATTTTGGCTCGGCGGATATCCGGAGGATACCTACCGGAGTCGAGAGATGATATGTGCCGATCCGGACTGACGGAGCCCGTGGGCCGATCCGGACTGACGGAGCCCAATATATGAGGATTTACGTGCCGATGCTGGGCACAACATTCATGATGTTTTCGAGCGTCGATGCTGGACACTCCGGTTCCATGATTTTGATGTGTCGCGAGAGACACATGTTGATTATATCCTCATACTTCCATGCATATGCTTATGATATTTACGTGCGTGATATTTATTTGGCATTGGGTGACACGTGGACGATATCCACATATATATAATTGACATTGATGACTTGATCACATAGTTGGATGATATCCATATACTTATAGACTTCATGATATAGTCGACATTGATCATACCTCATATTTATGATATGTTATTACCTGAGGCACTGGGACGAGCACTTGGTACTACACTCATGTATAGAGGTTACATTGCCACTTTATCATGCTTCAGACTTATTCATTTGAGGTTTATATATATCTGATCGTATTGACCTAGGATTGTATCATACATACGATTTCTGCTCTGTGATGTTTTCTATTCACGAGTTGGCAACTCACCCCCGTTGTGCCACAGTTCTTGCAGGTTTTGCTGTACAAGTTTCATTGCGGCTCTTCTGGTACACTGCTTCCTTTCTGGATGATTGCATTGGTAGGTGGGTTCACTCGCATCGTGACCACCCTTGTATTTATTTTATCAGTTGTATCTAGTAATTCCATCAACCAAAACTTGTATATTGTTTCAGACTTAGAAAACCAGTTATGTATTATTTCGTCCTTAGAGTCGCGCGTTGTAGTATTATGGTTTTCAAGCTGATTTTGAATTTCCTTTTTGAGTTTTGATTCTTTCCCTTCGGTGTTGTATATGATACTGCTTGCCTGATTGTGACCGTCGATTGACGAAGAGCTAGCTCCCGCTTGGGAATGCCTTTTATCGTGTATATATGTTATTCTTGTTGTATCCTGTTCGGGGCCAGTATTCACAAAGGAAACTCTGCCGAAATTTTCAGAAAAAACATGAGATTTTTTAAATGCATATTCGGCTTATGTTATTTAAAAACCTTGCCTTTAAACATGTTTTCTTACTTCTATGAAACCTTAGTTCAATTCTAAGTTTGACTATACGGAGCCTAGAGCGTTTACATATATACGGAACTTAGGCTTGACCTTACGGAACTTAGACTTAGTCGAGAGGGTATTGCACCTGAATTTTTGTCGCATAGGATGACCCTTGGTTGATGGAGTAGGTAGCTTGAGTAGAGTGACGTACCGTACGTATGTTCCGCGGCATACTTACGATACGCTACTCCGTTTAAGAAACCTTAGAATGTACATTTCCTTGCACAGTACTATATTCATTCCTCTGATCTATCCTCATCAGTTTTGTTATGATTTTGCTGCCACGATTACACGGGAAGAGAGAGAGCTATGGCTAGAGTTGCGTCAGCGTGAGCTCGTCATGGACGAGGAATGACCAAGGCATGATTCCAGAGACGTACGATTGTATAGAGGCGTCGCTTTATTGCATTTCCGCGCCATGAGCGTTTGACAGATCGCTTTTACGAGATTTCCTGGATGTGCTAATCGGCACCAGAGGATCAGGCTACTGCTAGAGGACAGCCAGAGTGTGATGACCAATGATATATCGCTTATTCAGGATGATTGAGGCGTTGTTCAGCGTACAGACGAATGAGCCAGTTGTTGCTGAAAATGACGAGATATCGCCCCGATGATTGGAGCTACTGTAGCTTGAGAATATACTCAGAGATATGATGGAAGTCCGCTAGTCACCCGAGGATGAATGACTAAGACATGTGGTTCGTTCGCTTACCCCGATGCGAGGTCATCAGATGGATTGATTGCAGCTAGAGACGACTTCACGCAGATTCGTTGAGAGTCAATAGAGACGATCGAATGTCATGAACCAATTTCCAAGTTTAAAGTATTCGGGAGACAATGCAAGTAATGCTATGGACCCACTAGAAGAATGAAACCCTAACTCGACGTAATGACCAAGGAACGCCTCCGAACCTTATTGTTTGCGGCAGTTTAGCGGTGCCATTTGTGAGGCTTGTGTTTGCCCTTCTACGGTTGGTCCACAGGTGCTGTGGTATATACTGGAATACTATTAAACTGTATTCAAGATGTTGATCTCTTGGGGGATTATGAGGTTCTGACGAATCGATCGGACGGTTCGACATCATTCAGATATCATGTGATGGGACACATTGCTTGGGAGACTCCAGATACGAGTATAGCCGTTGGAGCGCAGTCCACACAGCCACGAGAAGACGAGTCCGAATCAGTCGACATTGGAACAGAGTGGAGTAAAGAGGTCGCACGAGAATTCTACGAGATGACGTTCCACTCCGCTGACATCAGAGGTGCGATACGCATGCAGAGGCATTGATTATTGATATACCTTCCAGAAGGAGTCGCAATGAGTATGCAGCCGTTCCGGAACAAGAAACAGATACAGTGAAGGATGGTAACTTCCGGGCAATTCCGCAGAAACGAGATTTGAGAGAGACCTCGACTGAACCTTTCTGGAATACTATATGAGAAGACTTGGACCCAGGAGTGGTCATATTGCGCACACCCAGCAGGCCAGAGTTTGGCATCGTCGACGAGATAGTTGACCAGGTTCGGATAGAGGACCTCACCCAGATGCGTTGTGAATTGATCAAGAAGGGATGAGTATGGAGTACTTATCCACAGGTTAGGAAGAATTCCTGAGGACGTGTTCGGCTAGATATCTTCCACAGAGTGATGAAGATACCAAGTTCGTGATTTCGAGTCCGTGTGAGAGACTTCGGATGGACCGTAGCCGAGAACAATTGCAATGCACAGATAGAGACATGACGTCGAAGTGGATGACGATACAGATAAATGGGACATGAAGTTCGTGCGAGATGCTGACGAGCTGTTGTTACTTCCCATTAAGTTTAAAGGTCGGATATGTCTGCAGAGGCGTTGAGATGCGACCAGCTTCCGAGAAAATGCTGTGCTAAGGACGCAGATGTCCATAGAGCGAGAAGAGATTATGCAAGAGTACCAGCTTCCGTACAGTTCGGCATAAGCGAGATCGGAAGAGACCTTGAGCAGGATTCATTCCAAGACACAGCTGTGATAAATTTGCACTCGGGATCAGAAGTGTAATGTGTATTCAGAGGACCAGAGAAGTGCCGGAACGGAATTGTCCCCTTAGCACACCTGACAGGGCTGATGAGCCTATGGATTGCGAGATTGGTAATCCACAGAAAAGATAAGGGCCCGGAGACATAGGACGCCAGATTGTGAGCAAGAGGTAAGTAGATATCTTGCGCTGCTAGCATTGGGTGCACCGACACCTTCTCGACTTTGAAGGAGGATATACAGACGACGGTATTTATGATTTGTGATTTTGTGATTCGATTATCACGTATCTGTCCCTTGGATTTCGGTATTTTAGGCGATCTATTCGCATGATTTGGTCTTGATGGCTGAGTTCCATGACTCTTGTTTTCGTGCACTATGGTTGCACCTACTAGGTATTCATATTTATGCACAGGATGCACCAGTTTTATACTTCGTGCGTTTATCGCACCAGATTTATATTTCGTGCCTTTGTTGCACCGGATTTATATTTTGTGCACTACGGTTGCACCTGACTTCAATTTGATGTCATTCGATATGTTGATTTTGATTTCATGCCTACGTTATGCATGCGATTTGACTTATGCCTTCAGCATCGTTTACATGCATCGTTTACATGCACATTTAGTGTTTTGATTTGATTTGTGCACGCTGATGCACATGGTTGTGAGCTTATATACCGCGGTATACTTGATTTGATTGAGCCGTATTGTATACCGTCGATTTTGATTCTGATATTGATGTTGATTTCTTGCACTCCGTGCATTTGATTTAGATTTTCGCGCTTGTTGAGCGTATGTTTTGAGATGCGGTTTTGGTGCACACCAGATGCACTAAATCGAGATTCTTCGTGCATGTCAGATGCACCTGATTTTGCTATCAGGCACACACGTTGTCTATGAAAGATGTTCGTGCACACCCGTTGCACCTAGATGTTGTTTCTGTGCACATGTATGGAACATACATGGATTTTGATTTCTGTGCGCACCAGACGCACAGAGTATTCTTATATACATTTTGGGATTGATTTCTTATGGAGCAGTACGTTTTTCTGATATTTGCTATATGTTTTCGTACTGAGCAGGACTAGTCCGAGGACAGTACCTGATATATTTTGCATGCATTGATAGTTATCGAAGAGATTCCCAAAAAGAGAGCTATAGTCTCAGTATTTACCTACGTGTCTGATATGACACGAAACATTTAAAACAAGGAAACCCTTCTAAATTGTTTTAAAACGGCGGAACGTACCTATTAACAAAAAGATATATACATATATGGTTATTTTCTTACAATATACGTCCGCCACTGTGCAGTGTTATGTGTACCGCACATCGACTTAAAAGGGGTTGGCATGTATTTTCTTCAGATATTTGCATGTATGGTTATGATATATATCATATTGGTTTTGTTTCGAATTTGACATTTGTGTCCATACCATGACTCCGATGATTGCAGGATACATGACGGAGTTTTGATTTTGAGTTATCTGCTCATTGTTCATGCTCATGCATTGCGCTATGATGCGTCTATATATTGATGATTTCGGAACCCCGACGACTTAGACTTTTATTGAAATGTTTTAGAATTTGGGGGTTTAAAATTTAAATTCAGGGACTGAATTTCTTTAAGGGGGAAGATTGTAACATTTCAAAAAAATAAAATATTATTTTGTGGAATTTTTATAATTTAATAATAAAATATTGAATATTTTAAATAAGGCGGTATAATTAAATATCGATAAATTGGGAAATTTTTTGAAAATTATAGAAATTATAAAAAGACGGTGTTTTATGTGAATTATGCAAATTTTAAGTTTTTATGATTAGTATGACACTAATTTAGTTCTAATCGCGATTAATAATCGCTAGTCGTGCTTTAAGCGTATTTTGTGCAAAACGTTCCACCGTATCATTTTTACACTTGTTAAATTTTTGCATGGCTTTTATTTTGGGTTTACTATTGAGGAGAGAAGGAAAATGGATTAGAAAAGAAAAGAAATTGAATAAAGACTGGAATAGTGTGAGGTATGTGTGAGAGAGAGAAAGAGAGTGTAAGGGGTCAACCTTGTCTTGAGCCATCCCCCATTATTTTCCTTCACTCATTCCCTCTCCCTCCTCTTGTTGTTGCTGCTGCTGCTGCTGCCTCCCCTTCCTCCTCCATCTTCAAGCCACAAAACTCCATGAAAATCAAATCAAAACCCAAATCCCATTTCACAAAAAATATGTACAAGCTCAAGGGAAGCACATTGGACCAAGAAAGCAAGGATTTTGGCCACTTAGGGCAACTCAAGAATTTTCTTGAGTTGGCAAATAAGATAATTTCTGAAACTTTAGCTTAATATTTGCAATACTTTTACCCCCATATTATGATAGAACCAATATCGTGTGATTTTGTGGACTTTGAAGAATTCTGGTTAGGGTTAAAGGAATTTGAGAGTTGTGATGTGATGTTGAGCTCAGTAGAGGCCACACAAACCCCCTAGTGCTAGAATCTGGGTCTAAACCAGAGACTAGAAACCCGGAATACGGATTTAGAAATGCCGATATCGGAAATTTGTGGATTCTGTGAGTGCTAAATGAAATCTGCTATCACCCGAGACTCTGAAAATTATTTTGCAAGGGCAGTGATACATGCAGGCAAGTAGGAAGCTACCACCAAAACCCTAGCCCCGAATTCCCCAAACTTGCCGCAGATTTAATCCAATTGGCCGCAAATTGCGGCCTGGGTCCTACCATTTTGGCTCGTGTTGGTTCTGAAGCTTTATTTCATGTACACTAGACCCTTGGTAAATGCAAAATTGTCTAATTTGACCTAGGGTGAAATCTGGGACCCTTTTCTATAGTTGCTGCTTTGATTCATGTTTTCGTATTGCGTATTTTAAATTCTGGATTTGTATAATTGCATTTTACCTCGATTACTTGGCGTTTATACGACAATATAGAGGATTGTTTGATGGTTTTGAAAACGTAGTCCATAGGTTCTAACCTATAGGCTTTAGCGCATTGTTTGGTTTTCTCGATGTGATTTTAAGATACTTTTGCGATTGTGTTACCTTGTAGGTACTTTCTCAAGGGCTTCATACGAGGAAGAAGATGAAGGCGACATCGACACCGACACGCAGGATGCAAGGTGAGTAGATTATATCAACGGGGGAAGTCGGGTGGATGGTGTATAGCACCCCCGCAGTTCGAGATTTAATATACTATATATATACACTATATATATATATATATATGTTTGATAGCATTAGGTGCTATATGGATAAT
The DNA here is from genome assembly GCA_030015575.1 of Agapanthus africanus. Taxonomy (NCBI): domain Eukaryota; kingdom Viridiplantae; phylum Streptophyta; class Magnoliopsida; order Asparagales; family Amaryllidaceae; genus Agapanthus; species Agapanthus africanus. Next base: position 240,420,715 of record CM057343.1, on the reverse strand, counting down.
TGAGATGAGATTAGGTGTACTATGGTTAGATTAGGGTGTAGTTGTAAACTAGTATAGTTCCTAGTTGCGAACCCTAGAATAGGTTTACACCCTCATGCACACACATGCTTATTTGTTATACTTATACCTGGATGATTAGGGTACTGGTTGATATTCGGAGATGAGTCGATGAGATTGGGCATAGTGCCATGAGATCGGTGATATAAAGTGATTCGTATTTGGGATACGACATGAGATTTTAGCAGGCCTTTGGACGTGTGTTTACACACGCATTTATATAGATGGTATCAGTTGTACTAGACTTAGATCAGTACCCCAGATCTTGAGATATGATGAAAAAGATACCAGATAATTGATGAGATGGATGCGACATTGACCCGTACCAAAATTTGGGATGTTGTACGATGACTTGTCTTACGAGCTTTATATTCATGATAGATCCACACTCATTACTCAAGGATGTCATATGATATTGTACCGTACGCGGTACCTTTGAGGCGGGATCACCAACTATTATATTTATATATATATCGACTCAGATTATGTGGTTTCCATACCCCTCCTGACTGACTTGTTAGTTAGAGCTGTAGATTTGCTAGTAGATGTTAGGCTAGGCCGATGTCATACCTATTTCAAAAACTAACGAATCGGGAGTAGTTAAAGACAGGCAAGGGATTTTACGGATATTTTCAAAGGACGCATCTTTTCTTAAAAACACCATAGCCCTTATTTTCCTAAAAACCCCAATTCGTCTTCTTTCAAATGGCAAAACAGTATGACATGGATGCATTGATGTAGCTTCTACACTGTTGTGTTTATTATTCATTTGCTGCATATGCTTACTGTTTGCATCGCATTGCATGATAAATATGTTCATTGTTATATCAAAACCATGCTGTTAGGATACCAGCACCAATATCTATGATGCATATGTTCCACGTACACATGCTTGCCGGCTCACACACTTCATCATCGATAATTGCCATTTCACTACACTGTAGGACAGTTGCATTCAGGATATGGCCCCTTGCATGATATACTGATATGCTTACATTTCCTTTATATGTCGCATACATCATGCATATGATTTTACGCATTGAGATATTTGTTTTCATGAGATTTCTGGATTTGGGAACCGTGGTTATTTCAAAAAGAGAATATGTATCGTTTTAAAAAACCCGGTTTCCCTTGATATGATATTTCAGTGCGTCCACCATGCGTTTTCTCGGTTCTGAGGCGTATGACATGTGAACCCGAATCGAGAAGCTGGATGAAGCCAATTGCGGGTACATGGTGGACCCGGGATGGTACCCCGGGGCGAGAATGGATCGCTGTGTTGTAGACGGTGAGCCTGGCAGAGGGACTACTACCTACCGGTGATAGTATTTGGGCTCGGTGGATATCCGGAGGATACCGACCGGAGTCGAAAGATGATATGGGCCGATCCGGACTGGCTGAGCCCGAGGGCCGATCCGGACTGATGGAGCCCGATATATAAAGATTTACGTGCCGATGCTGGGCACAGCTTTCATGATGTTTTCGAGTGTCCGTGCTGGACACTCCGGGTCCTTGATTTTGATGTGTCGCGAGGGTTACATGTTGATTATATCCTCATACTTCCATGCATATGCTTAAGATATTTACGTGCATGATGTTTATTTGTCATTGGGTGACACGTGGACGATATCCACATATATATAGTTGACATTGATGACTAGATCACATAGTTTGATGATATCCACATACTTATAGACTTCATGATATAGTCGACATTGATCATACCTCATGATATGCTATTACCTGAGGAACTGGCACGAGCACTTGGAACTACACTCATGCATAGAGGTTACATTGCCACTTTATCATGTTTCAGACTTATTCATTTGAGCTTTATATATATATATCTGATCGTATTGACCTAGGATTGTGTCATACATACGATTTCTTCTCTGTGATGTTTCTATTCACGAGTTGGCAACTCACATTCGTTGTGCCACAGTTCTTGCAGGTTTTGCCGTACAGGTTTCATTGCGGCTCTTTTGGCACACTGCTTCCTTTCTGGGCGATTGCATTGGTAGGTGGGTTCACTCAAATCGTGACCACCCTTGTATTTATTTTATCAGTTGTATCTAGTAATTCCATCAACCAAAACTTGTATATTGTTTCACACTTAGAAAACCAGTTATGTATTATTTCGACCTTAGAGTCGCGCGTTGTAGTATTATGGTTTTCATGCTGATTGCGAGTTTCCTTTTTGAGTTTTGATACTCGTCCTTCGGCTTTGTATATTATACTGCTTGCGTGATTGTGACCATCGATTAACGAAGAGCTAGCTCCCGCTTGGGGATGCCTTTTATCGTGTATATACGTTATTCTTTTGTACCCCATTCGGGGCCAGTATTTACAAAGAAAACTCTGCCGAAATTTTCAGAAAAGACATGAGATTTTTTAAATACATATTCGGCTTATGTTATTTAAAAACCTTGCCTTTAAACATGTTTTCTTACTTCTAAGAAATTAGTTTACTTTATTTACTCCTTAAAATGGTTTTAGATTTCTGGGTTTTTGGCTTACTTGGATTAGATGGGGTCCTATAGGCTTCATATGATTCAAGGGCCAGTCACGTGCTGTTTAGAGTCGTGACAAAAATGGTGGCTTTTGGGTACAGTCCCGAATCATATGGAGGCAATGAGCGATAGGAGGGGTTTCGTCTCTCCTGGTATAAGGAGTTGATGTTGCGCTGTGTTCAATTGCCAATGACTGGAAATCCCTGGTCAGGGTTGCTGAGATTTACTGGTTAGAGTTATTAGTAGTTTCTTGAACTGTTATGGACCTTATATCGAAACGACTTATTGGTTACTTGGGTTAGACGTTTACCACCCCTAGACTAGATATGCGACATATCAGACGAAGAGATCGGACTGTACGGGAGTGTTATTGATTGGAATCGCAGGAGAATGTACATGCTTGCTTGTTGATCTTCTGCTTGCTCAATACCTGGGTGGCTGTTACATTTAGCTGACCGCTTGTATCTTGTGGGTGTTTAGATATGATCATCACCTACTGCCGGTGTATTGACGATTCTTTAGAGTCCTACACAGAGATTTCCTGGCCCAGGCAAAACGGAGTAGGAGAACATATATGATATGTGCGGGACCGAGAATAATACGATATGAGATACCGTATTATATTCTCGCGATATGAGATATCGGCCGGGTATATGTGATATAGCCGGGTCATCGGATCAAGTGTTGATTCGATGAATTGGTACATGTTATATTAGTCGGTTATATGCAATATAGCCGGATTGTCGGATCAAGAGTTGATTCGATAATTTAATGTATAATTATATATGTGATATATTACATTACGTTAACTAACATAAGCTCGCTTTATTGATTCATTTTCTCACTGGATAGTACATTGATGTATATGCGATATATGTTAATTGTGTTATTTTCTTTTGTTACAAAATATATTTTATATGTGATATATAATATTGTAACAAGTAAGGGTTACAAATGCAACATGCTTTGTGGAGTTTGAACAAGTTAGGGTTTGGATTTGGGTTAGCTTTTGGGTTAGCTTTTTCATGAAGCTTTCTTTTGTCTTTAACTTAGATATTTTGTGTTGATATTTATTTACCCAACCCAAACCTTAGTCTCTAGTTCATTCTCTACAAGGGTTAACTTTATCATTCTTTAACCCATGGTTGCAATTCTAAGCTCACACAACAATTCATTATTCATCACAAATGAAATTCTTCTTCTTCTTCCTCTTGAAAAAAGCTTTCTAGATTTTTGTGATTTGATGAAATAAAGTGAGAAATTGAAAACAAAAGAGAGAAAAATTCTTACTTCATCATCCTCATCTATTCTAGCCACTTAGATTAGGGTGTTTGCTTCTCTAATACTTGATTAGTGAAGCAAGAGCTTGTGTTTGAGTTTCTTCAAGGTAGATCATCTTAGTAATTGAAGATTGGAAGCAAGCATGCATCTTTCTCTTCATGGTGCCTTTCTAGAGTCTGGGTAATTGATGATCGCAGTGAAGGGACCTCCACAAGGAGCTTATGAAGCGAAGGAATGGACTACAAAGGTTGTAATCCCTAACTCTTAGAAGTAAAGTTGTTTACTTGTATAGTTTAACCTAATTCTCTAGTATGATCTTGGTTAGGGTTACATAGCACCCCAAATTTTTATAAAATGGCATGTGTGATGCCTTGCTAAACATTGTTGTCATGCTATACAACCCTACAGTGGTATCAGAGCCAAGCTAGAGCATTAGGCGTTGTCTAGACGAAGTTTAAAGTCCGATCGAACTCCGAAACACCGGATAATCCCACTTTCTAGAAATTTTTTCAAAAGTTGAAATTTTTCTTATTAAAAATACTTAGAAAATCATGCAGGGAATTATAAGGATTACTGTGAAGTACAAAGGCATAACTCGCTCAAGTGACCGCGGAACCACGGCCAAACCATGCGTTTGGCGGCAGTTCCGCGGCCAACTTTAGGAGTTAGGGGCTAATACTTCAGGGCTTTATTCTTGGGTACTTTTTCATGCTTCTGGGAATTTTTAATTCTACTCAAGTGTTGAGCTTTCTTGGAAATATTGTGAACTCGTTTATTCGATCGGAAAGTTTAACTTCGTTTAAGTTTTTCCGGGTAATTTAGAACGTGTTAAAAAGTTCGAACGGATATCAATAACTCAATTTTTCCCCTGTCGGAAAACATTCAAGTGTTGGATTTTTCTGAGTTTAAAACTTTCAGAAAATCATGCAAGCGAATTTATGGACCCTCTAGAAGAACGTAACCTTAACTCGATTATGTGACCGTCAAAACTGCCACTGAACCATATGGTTTATGGTAGTTTAGCGTTGCCACATGTGAGGCGTTGGTTTGACCCTTCTACGGCTGGTTCATAGCGGCCGTGACATGTTCTGGGATTTTTTGAACTCCGCACAAGTGTTGAGCTATTTGGGAAATCTTGGGTGTTTGTTTATTCGATCGGAAAGTTTAACATTGTCTATTTATCTAGAATGTGATACAATATGTTGAATTCATATAGTTAGGCATGAATTGTGAAGTATGTGATATTTCGGATTTAAGATGTCTAAAGTGATTGTGGATTCCGAATGTTGTAGTTTTTCACTTTCTTTTCTGCGACCGTAAGTGTAATATGTGGTGTATTGCCGGTTTCGGTGCTATATGTCAACGACAACAGGGATACGCATATTTACTTATGTTGATGATATGTGATGTTATGTGTTGCTGTGATATGTTATATTGGATCGTCGTGTTTTGAATAGCCGGGGATTTTATGTGAGATGAGGCTTTTTATTTTCATTCATGTAAAATTCAATTGTATATAATATTCTTTTATTGGTGCACTTCCGGGTTGAGGTGTAAGTCGATGTACTACACCCCAGAACTTGTGGGGAGGCGGAATTTTCAAAAACGATCTTGTTTAGTGAACGAACATCGACTAACCGCTTGAATCGAAGCTAAACTATAAATAACCAAACACAAAGTGTTTCTAAAATACTGTTTTTAGGGATTATACCTAATGATCCAACTCCTTCGTCTTTATGATCTCCTTGTTCTTCTCGGCCTTCTCTAGGTAGTAGACGATCCACCCGAGAGCAAAACTCCAAGCTAAACCTCTAAACTTGAGGCTACTAACCTTCTTGGATTGTTAATCAAAGAAGATAGAATGAAATAGAGTGATGGTTATGGATTGATTAGTCTTACTAACCCTTGTACTCAACTCATGAGAAGGGAGGATTAGTCTTTGAAGGTGGAGAGCTTGAGGAGAGAGAAGGTGAGAATGAATTATCAAATGAGAATAGTAATGTATCATAATAAATATGAAGCATTCTTATTTATGAGAAAAAGAATAATACATAATGAATAAGCATGCTTCACAAATATTTAATGGTGATTCATTGTCATGACTCACTAAGCATTTATCATGCATTAATGATATGCATGAATCACCCTCATGACTCACTAAACTCATTTAATGCAAATGACACCTAAACCTCCTTAGTCACCACCTTCTAGAAGCTTCTCGAGTAATTACAAGAACGCCCCTCCGATCCGTAAAAATACGGAAAAACATTAGACTGTATAAATCCAATAACCGGATACCGGTAACTGGCTTAAACCAAAGCCGACTGGTAAAAACTGTCCGAAAGTCGTACGCGCGTAAACGCACGTTTGCGTCCGAACCCTTTGTCGCAAAACCATGCGACCTCTATATCGTTTCGCCTGGAGTAGGAAACTCTCTGTGTGGGACTCTAGAGACTCGACTACTACGCTGGCAGTGGGTTTAACCACAGACCGCAAGCGGCACTAGCTGTACGTAACGGTCCCCAGGTAGTTGTCGATAAGAAGGCCGATGAGGAAACCCATCCGAACTCCTACTGAGTCTGATGTGACAATCTCCATACAGTCCGGTCCGTTCGTCCAAGACTATCGCATATCGGGCCTACGGGGGCGGCAAGCGTCAGTCCCCTAATAGCGGTATAAGTCGTGTCGGAGCGAAGCCCATTACACCCTGAGAAACTACTGGAACCTACCAGCAAATCTCGCTTGCCCTGGCCAGGGACTTTGCGTAATGGCTCTCTGACACAGCACGATATCTACTCCCAATACCGGGAGGGACGAATCCTGTCTAACCGCCACTGCCTCCAAGTGCTCGGGGCTGCACCCAACTGCTACCTGTTTGCACGACTCCTTTGAGCCGTGGTAGGGTAGCAATCTAAGAACAGTGGGACACACTCGAGGCGAAGTAGCAGTGTCAAGTCTGCGGACTATGATGTACTCATGTCACCTGGGAACTGCTCACTGACGACTGGTATCAAACCAACCAACAGTTCCCTGTGAGTCCTGTCCGGTGTACCCGTAACCTAACGAGCACCTGCATACTATCTCCAGTACGACGTACTGACGGCTGTGGGACAGACCATCTCCCCAACTGGGATGAGAAGCGTACACACAAGTCTACTCCGGAGTATCGATGCTCTGTCTCGATAATCCAACGACCAGGGACCTAAATAAGGATGTGCTTGTAGACTACCCAGCCCCCACTAGTGTGACTGCCATCACAACGCTGGTAGACAAGCAAGATCCTAAGAGCTCTATCAATACGTACACTCACATATTAAGATAGAAAAACCAAGTAGCATACTACCATGTTTAGCAAGACTGTTATACACATGTGAATATCCCAAGCTTCCATTAAGTAATATACAAACTAGTATGATACAGTAATGGCCTTCTAGGGCATAAACACTAACAATCTCCCACTTGCACTAGGGCCATGTACTGGCATATCGTAGACCAATGATCTCGAGTAGCCTCTCGAACTGAATCTGGGGTAGGGCCTTAGTGAATGGATCAGCAATGTTATCCTCTGTATTTACTCTCTTTACCTCGATCTCCCGGCGATCAACGATCTCCCTGATCAGGTGATACCGCCTTAAGATATGTCTGGACTTCTGATGGGACCTGGGTTCCTTCGCTAAAGCTATAGCGCCGTTGTTGTCGCAATACACAGGTATTGGACCAACACTGGTAGGAACCACCTGAAGTTCTGTGAGGAACTTCTTCATCCAGACAGCTTCTTTTGCGGCATCGCAAGCTGCTATATACTCCGCTTCCATCGTCGAGTCAGCAACGGTGTCCTGCTTGGAACTCTTCCAACAGACCGCCCCTCCATTGAGGGTAAAGACATAACCTGACATGGACTTGGAGTCATCCTTGTCACTCTGGAAGCCGGAATCAGCATAGGCCTCCATCTTGAGGTCCTTTCCGCCGTAAACCAAGAACATCTCCTTAGTCCTTCTCAGGTACTTGAGAATGTTCTTTACTGCTATCCAGTGATTCTCCCCTGGGTTTGCCTGATACCGGCTTACAACGCTCAATGCGTATGCTACATCTGGTCTGGTACATAACATCGCATACATTATAGAGCCTACTGCAGAAGCGTAGGGTATAATCGACATGCGTTCCCTTTCCAAATCAGTCTTGGGAGACATCTCTTTGGAGAGGGTGATTCCGTGACAAGCCGGTTGGTTACCGCGCTTTGAATCTTCCATACTGAATCTCTTCAATATGGTGTCTATGTACCTGGACTGTGAAAGTCCCAACATCCACTTTGATCTATCACGATAGATCTGGATCCCCAGAATGTAGGTGGCATCACCCAGGTCCTTCATGGAGAATTTCTGTGACAAGAATCTTTTGACTGATTGTAGCATAGGAATATCATTTCCTATTAGGAGAATGTCATCCACGTACAAGACGAGGAATACAACAACTCTCCCTACAATCTTACTGTATATGCATGGTTCATCTGGATTTTTGATAAAGTCGAAGTCTTTGACAGTATCATCAAAACAGATGTTCCAACTCCGCGATGCCTGCTTTAGTCCATAAATGGACTTAAGCAGCTTGCATACTTTACCGCTGCTCCCACTCTGAATGAATCCCTCTGGCTGATCCATATAGACGCTCTCTTCTAAATTTCCATTTAGAAAGGCCGTCTTTACGTCCATCTGCCAGATTTCATAATCGTGGAAGGCAGCAATAGCAAGAAGGACCCGAATGGATTTCAGCATAGCCACTGGAGAAAAGGTTTCGTCATAGTCCAAACCAGGTCTTTGACGGAAACCCTTTGCAACAAGTCTAGCCTTATAGGTTTCAACCTGTCCATCTACACCAATCTTCTTTCTGAAGATCCACTTGCATCCTACGGGTTTCACCCCATCTGGAGCAGTGTCCAAAGTCCATACTTTGTTAGTGTACATGGACTCCATTTCGGTCCGCATTGCATCTAGCCATCGTACCGAGTCGCCGCTCTGGATGGCCTGCTGGAAGCTAGTAGGGTCGTCATTATCAATGACGCAATCTTCTCTATCCCCGTCTATGAGAAAACTGTAGTATCTCTCGGGCGGATGAGACTGCCTACTACTTCTGCGGATAGGCGCTGGTATGTCCCTTTCTTCTGAAACTTCTTGTTCCACCAAACTTTCAGTAACAGCTTGTGGTTCTGGAATTTCTTCCAGTTCTACTGCGCTCCCACTGTTCTGATTTTCTAAAAATTCAGTTTCTAAGAAGCGGGCATGACGAGAAACAAAAACCTTTTGTTCCTCTGCGTAGTAGAAGCAATATCCCATTGAATTCTTTGGATATCCCACAAACTTACACTCTACTGAGCGTGCCTCGAGCTTGTCCGGATGCTGCTTTTTTACAAAAGCTGGACATCCCCATGTCTTCAGGTACTGAAGATGGGGTTTCTTCCCACTCCACATCTGATATGGCGTGGTAGGCACAGTCTTGGTTGGAACCTTGTTTAAAAGATATGCTGCTGATTCTAGCGCATAACCCCAGAATGATCGCGGTAACTCAGCCTTACTCATCATGGAACGAACCATATCTAATAGGGTTCGATTCCTCCTTTCCGATACACCGTTGTGTTGTGGTGTGTATGGAGGAGTAAGCTGAGAGAGAATTCCTTTCTCTTTTAAATAACCCAGGAACTCGGCACTTAAGTATTCACCACCTCGATCAGATCTCAGTGTCTTAATACTTTTGCCTGTTTGGTTTTCCACTTCATTCTTGTATTCTTGGAATTTCTCAAAGGCCTTGGATTTATGCTTCATCAAGAAGATATGTCCATACCTAGTGAAATCATCCGTAAAAGTAATGAAGTAGGAATAACCACCTCGCGCATGTGTAGACATCGGACCGCATACGTCACTGTGTACGAGTCCTAAGAGCTCGCTCGCTCTTACTCCGTGTCCAGAAAATGGAGTCTTTGTCATCTTTCCCATGAGACAAGATTCACAAGTGGCATAAGATTGATATTCGAACGGATTCAAATATCCTTCTCTATGTAACTTCGTTAACCGTGTTTCATTGATGTGACCTAGTCTACAATGCCATAAGAAAGCCTGATTCACTTCTGGAGACTTTCTTTTAAGTGTGTTCTGGACATTGAAAACCTGAGCTTGATTTAATACGTATATACCGTCATCTAATGTACCGGACCCAATCAGAACTTGATTTAGGTGGATGTGAACTACATTGCTTACGAATGTAAAGTCATATCCCTCTCTTGAAAGTGAGGACACTGATATGATATTACAAGTCAAACTAGGTACATACAGACAGTTACGTAGAATCAATATCTGCCCACTTGTCAAACCTAGGCGATATTCTCCCACGGATTCAGCGTCCACGCTCATTCCGTTTGCAACTCTGAGAGACAAATCACCTATCCTTATAACTTTACGGTTTCTCAAAGCATGTAACGAATTACAGATATGAGATCCTGCTCCGGTATCTAGTACCCAGGAAGTAGAGTTAATTGACAAACAGTTCTCAATTACAAACACACTTGAGGCTGAAGCCACAACATGCTTCATATCCTGGCTACTGGCTTCTAAAGCCCTGCAATCCTTCTGCCAATGTCCATTCTCACAACAATAGGAATGTCCCTCCTTACTTATACCAAGTCCCAAAAATTTTTCTCTTCCCTTTCCTCCTACTTTGCTGACACCGTATATCGGCTTTGTAGAGGTTTTCTTCTTTTCACCCTTTGCTTTCGCCTTGGATGAAGAAGAAGAAGGTCCCCTATTTAGCAGAGCTTGTGTCTCCCTGGTTTCTTTCAGGGTGTAAGTAGAGGGTAGGGACTGTGGAAATAAGTCAGTATATGACCTGTTTCCCAACGTGGTTTCCAGGTCCTTGAGCTCATTAATATAGCTAGTCATCGTAAGGACGTCGTCCCTTACATATGACCCGTCAGCCGACCTCGCTTGAATCAATTCGTTCGAGGCCTCATATCTTGCGATATGAGATTGCTCTCCATATAAATCTTTGTTATGGAAAAAGATGGATACAGAGTCCATCTTCTCGTGCTGCTTCTGGTATATACCATCAACTGAAGCCAACACGAGGCACTTGGCTTTCGCTTTATTCTTTTCCTTTGTCTGACGGATATCCATATCCGTGACGGTGGAAACTGGACCTGCGACAATGGGATCTAGAGTAGTAATAGGGTGGTCCAGCTTGTCATAGGCAATGGTCATCTGGACAGACCTTTGCCAGTCAAATAAGTAAGATTCAGTCAACTTGTTATCTAGATGTAACCTAGTCATGGTCACAAGGTCGCTGTAATGAGAGAGAGAGAAGAAAACACTTTAGCATGATGCTCTTGCAAGTTTAGATTGGTTTTTAATTTATCTAAACTGGATGGCTCCCACTGTTTCTCGAATCCTTCCTCAAACCATAAAAGAAGAATTAGCCAGGACTATTCTCACCGTACAATACTTGCTTAACCGTTCAGCCAGGCCAGTGTCGATACTTCGAGGGAGGTTTTCCAACGCTTTCGCGAAGTTCCTTAATTAAATAACCTCTTTTCTCTGGGGGCGTAACCCCGCTGACACATTTCTGGACACCTACTTGGTTTATAGCATTGATCGTTAAGTGACGAATATCCTGATAAGTAGCATATACTCACAGTAGGATCGGGATCCAAATATCATCGTATGATAATGCTGAAGGAATCCTACCAACATTCATCAAACTCCAAATGGTATGCATCTCTTTGCAAATTTCAGTTTCTTTAGAAATTCCCGATATATATTTTTGCCCCATGTTCTTATGACCTTGACGAAAGACAACAAATCATAAAACACATGTCATGTTCTGCCCATCATTATCTTGTCAATTTGAACCCACCCGTATATACCCTTGACGAAAGCCAACAAGGTTATACGACTGTCCGAAACCAACTCATCTATCTATGCAACAAATGAATACCCCAGCAGCTACCAAACACTATGCCTTGGCGAAAGCCAACAAGCATAGCTTGAATACTACTGACCATCCATAAGAAATGACGAAGGGCTACGACTGGTTTTGGCGAAACCGTGAACGTAGTGAACTTGATATAACCGAAGGAACCTGATAGCTTTTAAAAGGAGTGGTTAAAACTCCGCATTTAAAATATCTGTTTTTAAAATTAACCGAGTGGTTTCTTTTAAATTGTTCCAACGATTTAAACTTGGTTTATTTTTTTTGCATTATAGATAATGCGTCCCATCATTAACCTATCATTGCAGAAAACAACGAAAATACAACGTCCTCTTATGCCATCCGCATTCGCCACGGGGTCCCGTCATCACCCGTTAGGTTACTTAACTAACGACAGAGCGGGGGCTGGGCTAGCGCGGGTGTAAAACATAAGTGACGTCTAAATAGCTATCATATATATAGATATTTTACATCCGTCTTACGCAATGATATACATTCCAGAACACAGATAGACAATATTAGATTTGCAAGCAATCTGTATTTCTTTTGAGCCTGCAAGAAAAGACAGATTACACAGTTGTGATGAATAGCCGTTACCCTACCCTCGACCCCTACGGGTACGGCAAACTACCCGCCCGGCAGTTTGTGTACCCCACCTTGGGTCAGTCCTAGGAGCAAAAACAGTAAAATGAAATAATACAACGGTGGCTACAACCGCAACCTGGATGTGCCCCGCAAAATAATATTATAACAAATTACATTTACAACAAATGAATTAAATAATAACCCATTGCAAACCTCGGCTATACACCACAACAGTTCAATACAGTTTATATGCACAAACAGATAAAGCCATTACAGAAATGTGCAACCCCCTGCCAACCGACATACTAGCAGTTAGAGGAGGTTTACGAACACATTAATCAATCACAGATATAATCCAACATGCAAATACTATACAATTTCGATCGATTAAACATCTTTAATATTGCTCCAAAAACTGCTCTGTAAACTGGAAACCTGAGCAAAATTAAAATATTCCAGAAAATCCCAAATAACAAAGAGAACCACCACAAGAAAAATGGGTCCCTGAATCGTCAAAACGTCGGCGGATCCGCGGCGGCAACAGTGCTATGCGCCGCGGATCCGCGGCTCCGTAGACGATTCAGGGCACCAAATTTTTTGTGTGTTCTTCTGGTGTCTTTTCAAGCTCTATGAACTTACCTGAAAAATTTTTGGACTTCATTTTAAACTCGACAGAAACTTGACAGTTTTAGGGTTTTCCGGCTTCGTTTTTCCGTTTGAAATTCGTACAAATTTGCAATTAAGTTATTTATTGTTTAGCGAGGCTCTGATACCACTGTAAGTCGATGTACTATACCCCAGAACTTGTGGGGAGGCGGAATTTTCAAAAACGATCTTGTTTAGTGAACGAACATCGACTAACCGCTTGAATCGAAGCTAAACTATAAATAACCAAACACAAAGTGTTTCTAAACTACTGTGTTTAGGGATTATACCTAATGATCCAACTCCTTCATCTTTACGATCTCCTTGTTCTCCTCGGCCTTCTCTAGGTAGTAGACGATCCACCCGAGAGCAAAACTCCAAGCTAAACCTCTAAACTTGAGGCTACTAACCTTCTTGGATTGCTAATCAAAGAAGATAGAATGAAATAGAGTGATGGTTATGGATTGATTAGTCTTACTAACCTTTGTACTCAACTCATGAGAAGGGAGGATTAGTCTTTGAAGGTGGAGAGCTTGAGGAGAGAGAAGGTGAGAATGAATTATCAAATGAGAATAGTAATGTATCATAATAAATATGAAGCATTCTTATTTATGAGAAAAAGAATAATACATAATGAATAAGCATGCTTCACAAATATCTAATGGTGATTCATTGTCATGACTCACTAAGCATTTATCATGCATTAATGATATGCATGAATCACCCTCATGACTCACTAAACTCATTTAATTCAAATGACACCTAAACCTCCTTAGTCACCACCTTCTAGAAGCTTCTCGAGTAATTACGAGAACGCCCCTCCGATCCGTAAAAATACGGAAAAACATTAGACTGTATAAATCCAATAACCGGATACCAGTAACTGGCTTAAACCAAAGCCGACTGGTAAAAACTTTCCGAAAGTCGTACGCGCGTAAACGCACGTATGCGTCCGAACCCTTTGTCGCAAAACCATGCGACCTCTATATCGTTTCGCCTGGAGTAGGAAACTCTCTGTGTGGGACTCTAGAGACTCGACTACTATGCTGGCAGTGGGTTTAACCACAGACCGCAACCGGCACTAGCTGTACGTAACGGTCCCCAGGTAGTTGTCGATAAGAAGGCCGATGAGGAAACCTATCCGAACTCCTACTGAGTCTGATGTGACAATCTCCATACAGTCCGGTCCGTTCGTCCAAGACTATCGCATATCGGGCCTAGGGGGGCGGCAAGCGTCAGTCCCCGAATAGCGGTATAAGTCGTGTCGGAGCGAAGCCCATTACACCCTGAGAAACTACTGGAACCTACCAGCAAATCTCGCTTGCCCTGGCCAGGGACTTTGTGTAATGGCTCTCTGACACAGCACGATATCTACTCCCAATACCGGGAGGGACGAATCCTGTCTAACCGCCACTGCCTCCAAGTGCTCAGGGCTGCACCCAACTGCTACCTGTTTGCACGACTCCTTTGAGCCGTGGTAGGGTAGCAATCTAAGAACAGTGGGACACACTCGAGGCGAAGTAGCAGTGTCAAGTCTGCGGACTATGCTGTACTCATGTCACCTGGGAACTGCTCACTGACGACTGGTATCGAACCAACCAACAGTTCCCTGTGAGTCCTGTCCGGTGTACCCGTAACCTAACGAGCACCTGTAAGTCGATGTACTTCACCCCAGAACTTGTGGGGAGGCGGAATTTTCGAAAACGATCATGTTTAAAGAACGAACATCGACTAACCGCTTAAATCGAAGCTAAACTACAAATAACCGTACACAAAGAGTTTCATAACTATTGTGTTTAGGGATTATACCTAATGAAACTAGTCCTTCGTCTTTACGATCTCCTCGTCCTCCTCGGCCTTCTCTTTGTAGTAGACGATCCACCCGAGAGCAAAACTCCAAGCTTAGCCTCTAAACTTGAGACAACTAACCTTCTTGGATTGCTAATCAAAGAAGATAGATTGAGATAGAGTGATGGTTATGGATTGTTTAGTCTAACTAATCCTAGATCTCAACACATGAGGGTGAGGATTAGTCTTTTGAAGAGAGAGAGCTTGAGGAGAGAGAATGTGTAGATGATAATGATGAATAATTTATGAGTATCATAATATATTATGAAGCATTCTCATTAAAGAATAAATGAATAAATGTGATGAATAAGCATGCTTCATAAAATATCAAGTGGTGATTCATTAGCATGAGTCATTAAGCAATAAATGTGCATTAATGAGATGAATGAATCACCACCATGACTCATATAACTCATTCAATGTATATGACACATAAACCTCCTTAGTCACCATCTTCTAGAAGCTTCTCGTACAATTACGAGAACGCCCCTCCAATCCGCAAAAATACGGAAAAACTTTAGACTGAAAAATCCAATAACCGGATACCAGTAACTGGCTTAAACCAAAGCCGACTGGTAAAAACTGTCCGAAAGTCGTACGCGCGTAAACGCACGTATGCGTCCGAACCCTTTGTCGCAAAACCATGCGACCTCTATATCGTTTCGCCTGGAGTAGGAAACTCTCTGTGTGGGACTCTAGAGACTCGTCTACTACGCTGGCAGTGGGTTTAACCACAGACCGCAAGCGGCACTAGCTGTACGTAACGGTCCCCAGGTAGTTGTCGATAAGAAGGCCGATGAGGAAACCCATCCGAACTCCTACTGAGTCTGATGTGACAATCTCCATACAGTCCGGTCCGTTCGTCCAAGACTATCGCATATTGGGCCTAGGGGGCGGCAAGCGTCAGTCCCCTAATAGAGGTATAAGTCGTGTCGGAGGGAAGCCCATTACACCCTGAGAAACTACTGGAACCTACCAGTAAATCTCGCTTGCCCTGGCCAGGGACTTTGCGTAATGGCTCTCTGACACAGCACGATATCTACTCCCAATACCTGGAGGGACGAATCCTGTCTAACCGCCACTGCCTCCAAGTGCTCGGGACTGCACCCAACTGCTACCTGTTTGCACGACTCATTTGAGCCGTGGTAGGGTAGCAATCTAAGAACAGTGGGACACACTCGAGGCGAAGCAGCAGTGTCAAGTCTGCGGACTATGCTGTACTCATGTCACCTGGGAACTGCTCACTGACGACTGGTATCAAACCAACCAACAGTTCCCTGTGAGTCCTGTCCGGTGTACCCGTAACCTAACGAGCACCTGCATACTATCTCCAGTACGATGTACTGACGGCTGTGGGACAGACCATCTCCCCAACTGGGATGAGAAGCGTACACACTAGTCTACTCCGGAGTATCGATGCTCTGTCTCGATAATCCAACGACCAGGGACCTGAATAAGGATGTGCTTGTAGACTACCCAGCCCCCACTAGTGTGACTGCCATCACAACGCTGGTAGACAAGCAAGATCCTAAGAGCTCTATCAATACGTACACTCACATATTAAGATAGAAAAACCAAGTAGCATACTAACATGTTTAGCAAGACTGTTATATACATGTGAATATCCCAAGCTTCCATTAAGTAATATACAAACTAGTATGATACAGTAATGGCCTTCTTGGGCATAAACACTAACAATCTCCCACTTGCACTAGGGCCATGTACTGGCATATCGTAGACCGATGATCTCGAGTAGCCTCTCGAACTGAATCTGAGGTAGGGCCTTCGTGAATGGATCAGCAATGTTCTCTTCAGAAGCAACTCTCCGAACCTCGATCTCCTGACGATCAATGATCTCCCTGATCAGGTGATACCGCCTCAAGATGTGTCAGGACTTCTGATGGGACCTTGGTTCCTTCGCTAAAGCTATAGCTCCGTTGTTGTCGCAATACAGAGGTATTGGATCAACTATGGTAGGAACCACCTGAAGTTCTGTTAGGAACTTCTTCATCCAGACTGCTTCTTTTGCGGTATCGCAAGCAGCTATATACTCCGCTTCCATCGTTGAGTCAGCAACGGTGTCCTGCTTGGAGCTCTTCCAGCACACCGCCCCTCTATTGAGGGTAAAGACATAACCCGACATGGACTTGGAATCGTCCTTATCACTTTGGAAGCCGGAATCAGCAAAGGCCTCTAACCTGAGGTCTTTTCCGCCGTAAACCAAGAACATCTCCTTAGTCCTCCTCAGGTACTTGAGAATGTTCTTTACTGCTATCCAGTGTTTCTCCCCTGGGTCTGACTGATACCGGCTTACCACGCTCAGTGCGTAAGCAATATCTGGTCTGGTACACAACATCGCATACATTATAGAGCCTACCGCAGAAGCGTAGGGTATAATAGACATGCGTTCCCTTTCCAAATCAGTCTTGGGAGACATCTCTTTGGAGAGAGTGATTCCGTGACAAGACGGTAGGTTACCGCGCTTAGAATCTTCCATACTGAATCTTTTCAGTACAGTGTCAATATACCTGGACTGCGAAAGTCCCAACATCCTCTTGGATCTATCACGATAGATCCGGATCCCCAGAATGTACGAGGCATCACCCAGGTCTTTCATGGAGAACCTGTGTGACAAGAATCCTTTGACAGATTGTAGCATAGGAATGTCATTTCCTATCAATAGAATGTCATCCACGTACAAGACGAGGAATACAACACTTCTGGCCACAACTTTACTATATATGCACGGTTCATCTGGATTTTTGATAAAGTCATATTCTTTGACTGTCTCATCAAAACAGATGTTCCAACTCCGCGATGCCTGCTTTAGTCCATAAATAGACTTAAGCAGCTTGCATACTTTCCCGCTGCTCCCACTCTGATTGAAACCCTCTGGCTGATCCATATAGACGCTCTCTTCTAAATTTCCATTCAGAAAAGCCGTCTTTACGTCCATCTGCCAGATTTCATAATCATGGAAGGCAGCAATAGCAAGAAGGACCCGAATGGATTTGAGCATAGCCACTGGAGAAAAAGTTTCGTCATAGTCCAAACCAGGTCTTTGACGAAAACCCTTTGCAACAAGTCTAGCCTTATAGGTTTCCACCTGTCCATCTACACCAATCTTTTTCTTGAAGATCCATTTGCATCCTATGGGTTTTACCCCATCTGGAGCAAAGTCCAAAGTCCATACTTTGTTGGTGTACATGGACTCCATCTCGGTCCACATTGCATCTAGCCATCGTACCGAGTCGCCGCTCTGGATGGCCTGCTGGAAGTCAGTAGGTTCATCATCATCTATGATGCAATCCTCTCTATCCCCATCTATGAGAAAACTGTAGTATCTCTCAGGCGGATGAGACGGCCTACTACTCCTGCGGAGGGGTGCGGGAATGTTCTGTTCTTCTTGAACCTCTGGTTCTACCAAACTTTCAGTAGCAGTTTGTGGTTCTGGAATTTCTTCCAGTTCTATTTCGCTCCCACATATTTCCTTTTATAAAAACTGATTTTCCAGAAAATGGGCATTACGAGAAACAAAAACCTTTTGTTCCTCTGCGTAATAGAAATAATATCCCTTGGAGTTCTTTAGATATCCCACAAACATACATTTTACTGATCGTGCCTCGAGCTTGTCCACATGCTGCTTTTTAACAAAAGCTGGACATCCCCAAATCTTTATATGTTGAAGATGGGGTTTCTTCCCAGTCCACATCTGATATGGAGTGGTAGGCACAGTCTTGGTAGGAGCCCTGTTCAAAAGATATGCCGCTGATTCTAGCGCATAACCCCAGAAAGATCGCGGTAACTCAGCATTACTCATCATGGATCGTACCATATCCAATAGGGTTCGATTCCGTCTCTCCGATACACCGTTATGCTGTGGAGTGTATGGAGGAGTAAGCTGAGAGAGAATTCCTTTCTCTTTTAAGTAACCTAGGAACTCGGCACTTAAGTATTCTCCACCTCGATCAGATCTTAGTGTCTTAATACTTTTGCCGGTTTGGTTTTCTACTTCATTCTTATACTCTTGGAATTTCTCAAAAGCCTCGGATTTATGTTTCATCAGATAAATGAATCCGTATCTTGAGTAATCATCCGTGAAAGTAATGAAATAGGAAAAACAACCTCTCGCATGTGTAGACATTGGACCGCATACATCGCTGTGTATGAGTCCTAAGAGCTCGCTCGCTCTTACTCCTTGTCCAGTAAATGGAGTCTTTGTCATCTTTCCTTTGAGACAAGATTGACAAGTGTCATAAGTTTGATATTCGAACGAGTCCAAATATCCTTCTCTATGCAACTTAGTCAACCTTCTCTCATTGATGTGACCCAGTCTACAATGCCATAAGAAAGCTTTATTTAAATCTGGAGACTTTCTTTTTAGTGTGTTCTGGACATTGAAAATTTGGAGTTGGTTTAAAACATATATGCCGTTATTTAGAGTACCGGACCCAATCAAACCATGATTAAGGTGGATGTTGACAACATCTCTTACAAACGTGAAATCATAACCTTTATTTGATAACAAGGAAACTGATATGATATTACACGTTAAGCTTGGTACAAAATAACAGTTATGTAAAACCAAAATATGTCCACTCGTCAATCCTAGGTGATAATCCCCGACGGACGCAGCTCCCACGCTAGCTCCGTTAGCAACCCTGAGGATCATATCACCTTCCTTCAGCACTCTATGGTTTCTCAGTGCCTGCAATGAATTGCAAATATGAGATCCTGATCCGGTATCCAATACCCAGGAAGTAGAGTTGATTGACAGACAATTCTCAATTACAAACACACCTGAAGTCGAAGCCACAGCTTACTACGGTTCCTGGTTCTTGGCGTTCCACGCCTTGCAATCCTTCTTCCCGTGCCCTTTCCTGTGACAATGGAAGCACTCATCCTGGCCCACTACCGGTACCGCAAACTTTTTCTTTCCCTTCTTTCCCACCTTACTAACACCTCCTCTAGGTTTGGGTGCGGCCTTCTTCTTCCTTCCTTTGGCCCTAGCCTTGGACCCGGAAGAAGATGCACCGCCAACAAACATAGCGGGTGTTTCCCTTGCCTTCTGCAAGGTGCCCTCTGCACTCCTTAACATGTTCAGGAGTTCCGCAAGTTCAACTTCTTTTCCTTGAAGATTGAAGTTGAGGATAAACTGGGCGTAGGTGGGAGGAAGGGACTGGAGAATAAGGTCTGTATACAGCTCATTATCCAAAGTCGTCCCAAGGTCTGCGAGCTCTTCAATATAGCCGATCATCTGTAGGACATATTCACCTACCGATGACCCGACAGCCAACCTCGCTCGAAACAATTTCTTAGAAGTCTCGTATCTTGCTATACGAGATTGCTCTCCATAAAGTTCCTTTGTATGGAGAAATATGCCATCTAGGGACATATCCTCGTGCCTCCTCTGATGTTCATTGTTCATTGAGGCAAGCACGATGCACTTGGCTCTCGCGCAATCTAAATCCCAGGTTTTGCGGATTTCCTTATCCGCATTGCTGGATTTGGGACCAGGGACAGCAGGTGCCGTAGCGGTGAGGACGTACCCCAGTTTGTCATAGGTCAAAGCCATTTTGACATTCCGCAGCCAATCTTTATAGTTTGGCCATGTCAGTATATTTTTCTCTAAAAGTAACTTAAGTCCAGTCATTTTCAGGGTCGCTGCAATTAGGAGAGAGAGAAGAAAACTCTTTAGCATGATGCTCTTGCAAGTTTAGAGTGGTTTTTAGTTTATCTAAACTGGATGGCTCCCACTGTTTCTCGAATCCTTCCTCAAACCATAAAAGAAGAATTAGCCAGGACTATTCTCACCGTACAATACTTGCTTAACCGTTCAGCCAGGCCAGTGTCGATACTTCGAGAGAGGTTTTCCAACGCTTTCGCGAAGTTCCTTAATTAAATAACCTCTTTTCTCTGGGGGCGTAAACCCGCTGACACTTTTCTGGACACCTACTTGGTTTATAGCATTGATCGTTAAGTGACGAATATCCTGATAAGTAGCATATACTCACAGTAGGATCGGGATCCAAATATCATCGTATGATAATGTTGAAGGAATCCTACCAACATTCATCAAACTCCAAATGGTATGCATCTCTTTGCAAATTTCAGTTTCTTTAGAAATTCCAGATATAAGTTTTTGCCCCATGCTCTTATGACCTTGGCTTTGGTCAAAATGTCATAAGTCACATGTCAAGTTCTACCCGTCATTATCTTATCAATTTGAACCCATCCGTATATACCCCTGACTTTGGTCAAATGGTAATACGACTGTCCCAAACCAACTCATCTATCTTATGCAACAAATGAAAACCCAGCAGCTACCAAACACTATGCCTTGACTTTGGCCAAAATGCATAGCTTGAATACTACTGAATACCCAAATGAAATGACGGAGGGCTACGAATGGTTTTGGCGAAACCGTGAACGTAGTGAACTTGATATAACCGAAGGAACCTGATAGCTTTTAAAAGGAGTGGTTAAATCTCCGCATTTAAAAATGTCTGTTTTAAAAAATAACCGAGTGGATTCTTTTAAATTGTTCCAACGATTTAAACTTGGTTTATTTTTTTTGCATTATAGATAATGCGTCCCATCATTAACCTATCATTGCAGAAAACAACGAAAATACAACGTCCTCTTATGCCATCCGCATTCGCCACGGGGTCCCGTCATCACCCGTTAGGTTACTTAACTAACGACAGAGCGGGGACTGGGCTAGCGCGGGTGTAAAACATAAGTGACGTCTAAATAGCTATCATATATATAGATATTTTACATTCGTCTGACGCAATGATATACATTCCAGAACACAGATAAACAATATTGAATTTGCAAGCAATCTGTATTTCTTTTGAGCCTGCAAGAAAAGACAGATTACACAGTTGTGATGAATAGCCGTTACCCCACCCTCGACCGCTACGGGTACGGCAAACTACCCGCCCGGCAGTTTGTGTACCCCACCTTGGGTCAGTCCTAGGAGCAAAAACAGTAAAATGAAATAATACAACGGTGGCTACAACCGCAACCTGGATGTGCCCCGCAAAAATAATATTACAACAAATTACATTTACAACAAATGAATTAAACAATAACCCATTGCAAACCCCGGCTATACACCACAACAGTCCAATACAGTTTATATGCACAAACAGATATAACCATTACAGAAATGTGCAACCCCCTGCCAACCGACATACTAGCAGTTAGGGGAGGTTTACGAACACATTAAACAATCACAGATATAATCCAATATGCAAATACTGTACAATTTCGATCGATTAAACATCTTTAATATTGCTCCAAAAACTGCTCTGCAAACTGGAAACCTGAGCAAAATTAAAATATACCAGAAAACACCAAATACCAGAGAGGACCCACACATGAAAAATGAGTCCATGACTCGGCAACTCGGCCGCGGAACAGCGGCGGCTCAGTAGGGAACCGCCGCGCTTCCGCGGCTCTTTAGCCGATTCATGGGCTCAAATTTCATGGGTGTTCTCCTGGACCCTTTTCAAGCTTTCTGAGTGACCCTGAAAAATTTTTAGACTTCATTTTAAACTCGACAGAAACTTGACAGATTTAGGGTTTTCCGGCTTCGTTTTTCCGTTCGAAATTCGTACAAATTTGCAATTAAGTTATTTATTGTTTAGCGAGGCTCTGATACTACTGTAAGTCGATGTACTTCACCCCAGAACTTGTGGGGAGGCGGAATTTTCGAAAACGATCATGTTTAAAGAACGAACATCGACTAACCGCTTAAATCAAAGCTAAACTACAAATAACCGTACACAAAGAGTTTCATAACTATTGTGTTTAGGGATTATACCTAATGAAACTAGTCCTTCGTCTTTACGATCTCCTCGTCCTCCTCGGCCTTCTCTTTGTAGTAGACGATCCACCTGAGAGCAAAACTCCAAGCTTAGCCTCTAAACTTGAGACAACTAACCTTCTTGGATTGCTAATCAAAGAAGATAGATTGAGATAGAGTGATGGTTATGGATTGTTTAGTCTAACTAATCCTAGATCTCAACACATGAGGGTGAGGATTAGTCTTTTGAAGAGAGAGAGCTTGAGGAGAGAGAATGTGTAGATGATAATGATGAATAAGTTATGAGTATCATAATATATTATGAAGCATTCTCATTAAAGAATAAATGAATAAATGTGATGAATAAGCATGCTTCATAAAATATCAAGTGGTGATTCATTAGCATGAGTCATTAAGCAATAAATGTGCATTAATGAGATGAATGAATCACCACCATGACTCATATAACTCATTCAATGTATATGACACATAACCCTCCTTAGTCACCATCTTCTAGAAGCTTCTCGTACAATTACGAGAACGCCCCTCCAATCCGCAAAAATACGGAAAAACTTTAGACTGAAAAATCCAATAACCGGATACCAGTAACTGGATTAAACCAAAGCCAACTGGTAAAAACTGTCCGAAAGTCGTACGCGCGTAAACGCACGTATGCGTCCGAACCCTTTGTCGCAAAACCATGCGACCTCTATATCGTTTCGCCTGGAGTAGGAAACTCTCTGTGTGGGACTCTAGAGACTCGACTACTACGCTGGCAGTGGGTTTAACCACAGACCGCAAGCGGCACTAGCTGTACGTAACGGTCCCCAGGTAGTTGTCGATAAGAAGGCCGATGAGGAAACCCATCCGAACTCCTACTGAGTCTGATGTGACAATCTCCATACAGTCCGGTCCGTTCGTCCAAGACTATCACATATCGGGCCTAGGGGGGCGGCAAGCGTCAGTCCCCTAATAGCGGTATAAGTCGTGTCGGAGGGAAGCCCATTACACCCTGAGAAACTACTGGAACCTACCAGTAAATCTCGCTTGCCCTGGCCAGGGACTTTGCGTAATGGCTCTCTGACACAGCACGATATCTACTCCCAATACCGGATGGGACGAATCCTGTCTAACCGCCACTGCCTCCAAGTGCTCGGGACTGCACCCAACTGCTACCTGTTTGCACGACTCATTTGAGCCGTGGTAGGGTAGCAATCTAAGAACAGTGGGACACACTCGAGGCGAAGTAGCAGTGTCAAGTCTGCGGACTATGCTGTACTCATGTCACCTGGGAACTGCTCACTGACGACTGGTATCAAACCAACCAACAGTTCCCTGTGAGTCCTGTCCGGTGTACCCGTAACCTAACGAGCACCTGCATACTATCTCCAGTACGATGTACTGACGGCTGTAGGACAGACCATCTCCCCAACTGGGATGAGAAGCGTACACACTAGTCTACTCTGGAGTATCGATGCTCTGTCTCGATAATCCAACGACCAGGGACCTGAATAAGGATGTGCTTGTAGACTACCCAGCCCCCACTAGTGTGACTGCCATCACAACGCTGGTAGACAAGCAAGATCCTAAGAGCTCTATCAATACGTACACTCACATATTAAGATAGAAAAACCAAGTAGCATACTACCATGTTTAGCAAGACTGTTATATACATGTGAATATCCCAAGCTTCCATTAAGTAATATACAAACTAGTATGATACAGTAATGGCCTTCTAGGGCATAAACACTAACAGCACCTGCATACTATCTCCAGTACGACGTACTGACGGCTGTGGGACAGACCATCTCCCCAACTGGGATGAGAAGCGTACACACCAGTCTACTCCGGAGTATCGATGCTCTGTCTCGATAATCCAACGACCAGGGACCTGAATAAGGATGTGCTTGTAGACTACCCAGCCCCCACTAGTGTGACTGCCATCACAACGCTGGTAGACAAGCAAGATCCTAAGAGCTCTATCAATACGTACACTCACATATTAAGATAGAAAAACCAAGTAGCATACTACCATGTTTAGCAAGACTGTTATACACATGTGAATATCCCAAGCTTCCATTAAGTAATATACAAACTAGTATGATACAGTAATGGCCTTCTAGGGCATAAACACTAACATGAGGATGATGTCGCCGTTGTATATTATTGAATTTTCCGCACTAGGATAGACCCAAGGAGGGGAGCAAAAGTAACCAGGTTCTAGGGTCCAGTGGGAGACCATCTCGAGGAGTCGATACTGGGTCTCCTAACTCTAGAATTGGTAGGATTGCTTGCAGCTCTCGTAGGGGTCTACGGATGTGGGTTTGGCTATTCATCACGACCGTGCAATCCGTGTTTTATACTGGCTTAACTTAAAACACGGAATTCCTAAAATATCCAATATTTCATATGTGTTTCTTTTACTGCAATGTTCTGTGATGATATCATATTACTGCCTGAGATGAATGTTTATATTATATATATGAGATATTTGTTATATTGCTGATTTCGTTTCAAATGTGATGCTTGTGAAGCATAATAAAATGGGACTTCATTAATGAGATTAATGAAATAAAAGAAACCTAAAGATGTTGTAGAAACTTGTTTAAAAATTGGTAGCTCTAGTTCTTGCTTTGCATAGCGGTATTCCTTGTAGAATATCCAACACTTTATTCGATAAGGAAAGAGCCGAGATCCCTTCACCGGGAGTGACCTCTTTAGTGAAAACTAGCAGATGCTACAAACAAGGTTTGTGTTTTGATTGCTTTTATAGTTTTTGTTTTGCACAGTGGTAATTATGAAATATTCTGCACCTTATTCCATGAGGAAAGAGCTGAGATCCCTTCACCGGGAGTGACCACTTTAGCGAAACTAGTAAAAGCCTCAAAAACACTCCTTTCTCAAAATCACTCGATTCTACAACGATATGAAGTTCATTACGCTAATGCTTTTCTTAAAAACCTGTGTAGCCTTCCGTCATTTCAGATAAATACTACTTAGTATTCGTGCTGCGGTAGTTTGGCATTCGTCAAGGCGTAGTGTACGGTAACTAACTAGTGCTTATCTGCTTGCATACGATGCGATTGGATTAGGGTATTCGTACGACGATGTTTGGCTTTCGTCAAGGGTCATGCGGGTGGGATTAATTCAACGAAGAAATGTACGAGTTGAACTTGACTAGCAGATTATGGGTTGTTTGGCATTCGTCAAGGTCATAGCATGCTAGGGGTAAAAGTATTATTGGGAATTTCAAGTGTTGAAATTTGCAATGAGATTGCATACTTTCTATGAGATAGTTGGATCCCGATACCCACTGCGAGTAAGAGTTGCTCCTGGGAAAGTCTTACACATTACAGTTAGCATATCGAGTAGGTATCTAGAAAGTTGTTAACGGGGTTACGCCCCTGGAAAACGAGCTTTATTTTAACTAGGTCCATGCGAAAGCACGGGGAACCTCCCTCAAAGTACCGACACTGGCCTGGCTGAAAGATTGGCGAACTTGTAAGGTGTAATTAATCCCGGCAAGTTTTTCCTTTTAGGGTTTGAAGGAAGATTTGACAAAAACAGTGGGAGCCATCCGGATCAGATATATTGATAACCAATCCAATCTTACAAGAGCATACGCTGTGTGTTTTCTTCTCTCTCTCTCTCCAGGTAGCAACCATGTCACGCCTTAATCATGATAATAATACGGATGTATTGACCGAACCCGCTTATTATACTGAGCGGGGGAACGTTGGTCCCGCTCAAACTTATAATTGTTATAAGATAGAGCAGGAAATAGGGGATTACCAGAATTCCCGTGCCGCCTAAATGAAGAAAGTACATACTGATGCATCTTCTTTCAGTGTGTTCATTACCGAGATGTGGGGTTGCTAGGCACACGCACAAGGGTCTACGAGGCATCAACCATGCCCGATTAAAAATTTAGCCGTGTCGAATGTTCAGACCATATTATTGCATTCTTCATTCCCCTATTCTTATCCATTTTATAAATAAACAGGTACTTTTGACGCACGTTTGTTGCATGTTACAGGATACAGGTTTTTGGAGCGAAAACAGTGAAAAAGAGACAAGACAACAGAAAAGGGACTTTTTACCAACAAATAGACGGATCCTAGTCAAGCCTAGATGAAGAACAGTGCAAGGTCTAAAATGTCAAGGAAAACGGTTAAAAGATCGCTACAAGTTTTCACTGAAAGATCTGGAGAAAACACAGAAGCCAAAAGAAGAAAAGAACCATATAAGTAGAAATCCCAAACACCATACAAGAGGCCCACAAAAATTGAGCACAAGATCTTACCAAAGGGCCGCGGAACCACGGCCCAAGCCAACCAATGCCGCGGTTCCGCGGCCGTCTAGTGCGCACGTCGGTGCAAATTTCGGTTGTCGGTGCGTCGGTGCGGGGGTTTGGATTTTTAGTGGGCAAATCTGTAATTGCATATGTGCGAATCCCGTAACCCTAAATTCTCATGTTTACTTATAAATTGTAATCGAAAATTGTAAAACCCTATGCCTCTTTTCAATCAATAAAATTCAGAATTGCTGGGAGTATTATTCAGATCTGTTCTATATTGCTTGGAGGGAGCCGTCAACCTAGTAAGTTATTTTATTTTAATTCTTTTAATTAGTATGTCGTATCATCCCCTAATGAGCAAGTAGTCTCCTTGCTTGTTACGGTTAGCCTTAGGAAAAGGTTTGAGAGATGAGATCTCTCACCCCTTTCATGCCATCCATACCTAAGAGTTAGAACTCCATGCATGCACGCACAACCTCTCCCTACGGCATCCTACCCCACGAGGTAACGATGAACCGTAGTATAAAGGGCCGGTTGCGCGTGTTTTCCATGGGGGTTAGGATAATTATCGATAATGGAAGGATACGAATCTAGAGGAAGAAACATCTTCCCAAAAGATTCGGATACACTTTATTGATAATTATCGTAACATCTAACAGATCTAAAATAGGTCAATGAAAGCGGTGAGGAAACCTTTAATCTCCAAACTTCCCTTAAACCTAACCCTAGCAAGACATTAATTTAGATTAATTTAGTTTAGTGATAGATCTAGTTTTTAGATTAAATCAATCCAAACAACAATTGGAATCAACTCGTGATAACACAAAAAGATAATTACCCATCTCTGTGGTTCGACACGTACTCACCGGCTAGCTGCAAAGTGACGCCGTTTCTGATTGCGGTTAACTTAATATTTTCATACTAATCAAATGGCGCCGTTGCCGGGGATGGCGTAAAAAATTCTTATGTGTAATTTCGGGTTGATATAAATTTTAAAAAAAGTATAAAAATCTGAAAATAAAAAAAAGTACAAAAAATTATCAATTTTGATCTGTTTGAAGGGTGTATTTTTTTGAATCTTGCAGGAATAGCGAAGATTCTAGGATCTGGAATTTTACAGAGGGCAAATCAGAAAAGTGAACATCAGAACAGAGGAGAATTGGTGAACAGGAGCTACAAATTTTTTTTCAGAGCCTGATCTCTTCACCAGACTGCGGAACCGCGACCAAGGAGCACCCCAGACCGCGGAACCGCGGCTGTTTGGCCACGTCACCACCTAAAAATTAGTTGGTTTGTTTCTCTTTCTTCCCCTCTGCAACCTACCATATATCTTTTATGAAAACTTTCTGCAGAATTTCTTTGCACTAAAAATCTTCTCTCCCCTTCTAAATAACAGATTTTCTGCAGGTTTCTTTGCGCCGCGCTAAAAAATTGATTGCAAGTGAATTTTATTGTTTTGAATAATTTAATCGGACTTTAAGGGGCTAATTGACCAAACTCATATTGGGTGGGGATTTCATCACCCTTCCCAGGACCCCAGAAATCACTTTAAAGCATTTTGCATCGAACACAATTAATTAAAAAAATACTAGACTCAGCCCTAAGGACATCGAGCTCAATAGGAAAAGGACTAGTATAGGCATCGACCGTTTATCCTAACTGACTTTGCGGTGTCTAGGCTAGTGGTTTTTAATTAGGCCCACTACTGCGGTTCCTTCCCACTTACATGGCCGCAGTGTCGGTGAAGAGGCGGTTTGAGGTCTTATTTCTAGCCCTAGTTAGGAGCTGTCTAGCAGACCTAAGTGACCCTAGATCTAGGCCTGATTGTGCATGTGTGGTTGATACATTTGTGTCACGAGTCTCTTTTCAAAACTTCTTTGCAAAACTCACATAAAAAAAAATCTTTTCAAAACTTGCAACTTGTCGCTAAGAAAACTTGCAACTCACTTCCACCACTTCCCTCCATTGACGTTATCTTACCCCCACATTCTGTTTTTTCTATTTTTCTGACTACACTACTCCTTTAGTGTATGTCACTTTGGACTAGGGATACTAACGCCCGATTAGTCCGTGTTTCGTTGGTACCGACCGACGAACCTTTCGACACCGAAGTCGAAATTCCCTCCATTTCCTTACCTCCGCCTTCAAATTCTTTCGAAGGTATGTCGGGACACGACCCCAATGATACCTTACCGACGGGAATGATTCCACCTCCGTTAGGTGCGAATAACCCGAATCTTCCGCCTGTTGTAGCGCCCGCACGAGTCGCGCTCCAGGATCTCTTCTACCCCGTCCGCACTTCTTTACCTACATGTCTTTCACCCCCACCGGCAAATGGGGACAACTTTGAAATAAAACCACATTTCATCAATATGCTACCAAAATTTCATGGTTTGGAATCTGAAGATGCATATATCTTTATCAATAAATTCCAAAACGTTTGCGCTATGATGAAAACGACCCAATTAAGTGATGACGCTATAAGGCTAAGGGTCATTCCTTTCACCTTATGTGACCAAGCCGAGAAGTGGCTATATAGCACCGCATCACATTCCATTAGAAATTGGGACGTGTTTGTGAGAGCTTTTCTGAAAAAGTTCTATCCTCATCACAAAACTGCTAGAATCCGTAACGAAATTATACAATTTTCACAGCTTCCTTCCGAACCATTTTGGAAGTGCTTCGAGAGATTTAAAGACCTACTTGTTCAATGCCCTCATCATGGGATCGAAAGTTGGCAACTTTGCCAAACATTATACGAGGGATTGAACTCGGCAACGAAGCTGTTGCTAGAAACTATATGTCAAGGTCATTTTCTTTCCAAGTCTAGCGACGAAGCATGGCAGTTTCTTGAGGATCTTAGTGAGCAAACAATTCAGTGGGAGAGTACCAAGACCACATCATCTTCTTATGTTGGTCAATCTAGGGCAGGCATACATCAAGTAGATATGTCGATTGCTATGAAGAACGAGATGGCCGCCCTTATGAAAAAGCTAGAAGCCATTGAGACCAAAATCTCATTGTCTTCTCCTGCCCCTGCCTTACCCACACGAACTGTTTGTGCTTGTTGTTCGAATCCATCACATCTAACCGAAGAGTGTCCTTATAATGCACCTATTCAAGGATGAGATCAAGTCAATACTGCATTTCATCAACGACAACGAAACGATCCATACTCTTCGACATACAATCAGGGGTGGAGGAGTCACCCAAATTTCGCTTGGAACCAAAATCAACAAGTCCAAGTAAATAACAATTTTCAAAGACCTCCTCCACAACAACAACAAACACCTTCACAAACTCAAAACCAGCACCCTTTCCAACAACAACCTTATACAAATAAAACGAACAATTTGATTCAACCAAATGATGATAAGGTTATCTCACTCGAAAAAAGTCTAGATGCATTTCTTAAGCAATCTACAGAATCCGCAGCAAGATTTGAAAATTATGTTCAATCATTGATGCATAACAATGCCTCACACTATCAAAGTATCAAATCTATTGAGGCACAAATTGCACAATTAACTGCTGCGTTGAGCGAGAAAGAAAAGGGAAAGCTTCCATCTCAACCATTGCCAAATCCCGGTCACACACAAAACGCATATCACAATCACAATGTAAATGCGGTGACCACGTTGAGATCCGGAAGAGAGTTGCAAAATAATGTGGGAACTCATGATGACATCCCCGCCGGTGGTACTTCTTCTTCTTTTTCTTCGTCTTCTCCATCGTCACCTTCCCCTTCTTCATTTTCTTCACCTTCTTCTTCACCTTTTTCTTTAGAGCCTATTCTCCACCCTTCACATGGCTCTACTTCTTCTAGCTCGAACGGACCCATTTCTCACAACATGAACACATCTACACCGGGATCCGTTCCTACTCCACATTCTACTCCACAGACATTTGAGTCAACGAATTTTCAAAATGCTCCATTCCCAAACAGGTTGAGTCCTAATAAACCAACTGCACAAGTGGAGAAGATTGTGGAGATATTTAAGCAGGTTAGCATAAATATACCTCTCTTGGATGCAATCCAACAAGTCCCTTCATACGCAAAAATCTTAAAGGGCTTATGCACCTCGAAGAGAAAGGCATCTCAAGTACCCAAGAAAGTGCTAGTGGCTAGTGCAGTGAGCAATGCTTTTAACCACCATCAAACCTTACCCCAAAAACGAAAGGACCCCGGCTGTCCTACGATTTCAATCACAATTGGGGATAAGAAAATTAATCGAGCACTTTTAGATCTTGGGTCTAGTGTTAACCTGATTCCCTACTCCGTGTACGAACAATTAGGGGTTGGAGAGTAGAAACCCACTCGTTGTACTCTCCAAATGGCTGATCGATCAATCACCCATCCAAGGGGTCAGCTAGAGGATGTGTTGATCAAAGTTGGGGAGTTAATATTCCCCGTTGATTTTATTGTTATGGATACACAACCTGTTGCTAACCCAAGAAACCAAATTCCGGTGATCCTAGGTCGACCATTTTTGGCCACTTCCAATGCTGTAATAAACTGTCGCAATGGCTCCATGACTCTATCCTTCGGGAAGATGTCTAGTGAGTTCAATATTTATAAGATGGGAAGTCTGCCCCCCGTGCCTAAAACTAGTACACGAGAAGTTTGCTCTATTCACGAAATCACGCAGGAGGACTGCGAGCTTGAAACATTCTTATTTGATGAAAAACAGTTTTGACGCCACTAGTGCGTCCCTCCTTGAGCCTACCACCGTTGACACAACCGATATGGATTATGAATGTTTCACTTTTTCGGATGATGACGACTCAAAGCCCGAATATGAGTCTTTTGAATTGTGGATGAGTTAGTTGAACCATCCGAATCGGTTGTTTGCAGTGATTTCGAACCTGTGTTGGAGTCCTTTGAGTTCGAGGTAGATTCCGCAATGATTCTTTCGCCTCGAACTCATGTCCTTACCGCCTCACCTTAAATATGCTTACATAGGTGAGAATGAGACTTTTCCCATTATAATATCAGCCTCTCTAGCCTTCGAGCAAGAGAACGCTATTTTAAAAGTCTTACAAGATAGGCGGCAAGTTTTCGGTTGGACTATGGCGGACATCGAGGAGATCAGTTCCCTTATAATTGAATATCATATGAAATTGATGGATGATGCCAAGTCAATAAAGGACCCACAGGAACATTTTGGGGGTATTGTGGTGAGTCAACCTCATCCTTTAGAAGTTGAACCACCCCCACTTCTTTTAATAAGCTACGAGAATGCCAATATTCCACTGATTGCTGATCATTCCCATTCTCGTTTAGATGCATCACCACCTCCTGTATATTCACCTCCACACCTTCCATACCACCACTTATATCTTCCCCAATTCTTTGTGAATCGCTTCTTCCATCAACCAATACTCTTTACTGATAAATTTTTCAACTGGTTGGTGTTGACGTTTGGTCTATGCAAGGTTTGGCAGTAATGTCTAATATAGTTTAAATGAAGTTTGGGGGAGGGCCTTTCTGTATATATTTGTTTTTCTTAACAATAAAAAAAAAATTATAAATAAATAAACAGGGAAGTGCCGGTATTTTGACCCTCTTGGTTTAGTATGACAGTGAGGACACTGTCAAGTTCAAGTTTGGGGGTATGCTCGGTACGTCTTCTTCCTTCGCATTCATTTGTACATATTTTTGCATTTGAATACTTATTTGAAAACCCATAAAAATTGAAAATTTTTGAAAAATTATAAAAATTATTGTATTCAATTTCGGCCTTATTTGACTAGAGTTTGACATATAGGTTAACTAGCTGGGAACAACTAGATCTTAGAATTAGTGAATTAAAAACCCTAAAAATAACATTCCTTAAAGTTTAACGGTAGAAAGTATATGCCTTGTAGTTTATTTAGAAATAGGCAAATTTTGGGTTCACTTCTTGGACTAAGTCGAAACAAGGGTAGAGTATTGATGTTCTTATTAGAGTATAAGTTTGAAAAATAGTTCCTATCTTAAGTCTAGATTCTGAAAATGTATACCCTACAACTTGCACAATCACGCATCTTAAAACTTGGAATAGTAGAAGAGACCTTGAAATGCTCTTGTCTAAAAGTCCTTAGTACAATGAAAAAAAAAGTGAATAAAAAAAATGGACACTGGTTTTTGTGATTACTTAAGGCTGTAAAAATAGAAAAATCTTTAGCGAGAGTGCTTCATCACCTAGTGCCTTAGACCAACTGGTTTGGGAGTCACTGCTAAAATCCTTGGGTGTTGCAAAACTAGGAAGTACGCTTTAAAGTGCTAACGCATCTTGTAATCGGTTGTTGGTACCTCAAGAAGTATTAACAGTCGCATGAAGGATGTGTAAGCGAAATTCAAAATTCACGAATTAATAAGTGCTTTGGACAATGGATGGGAGTACGATTGCTTGATTTGAATTTCCAAGTGTAGGGGTGATATTTACACACACGTGGGGATATGTGATTAGAGTTTAGATGAGAGAAAGGAATGAAGAATAAAACTTGTATCTTTAGTAGGGTTGATAGAAATTCCTAAGTGGAGATGAAACCCTAGAAGGAAGACTTAAGAGATGCCAAAAGCTAAGTAGGTCTACATAACATATATAATCTTAAGTTAGATGATTAGGAAGCGTGAAGAATGTGGGTGGATAATTTGCGAGTCAAAAGACAATAGAATTCCTTGTTAGAAGACCTAATTGGAAAACAAAAGTAAATGGGCTGAATTGATAGGATTTTGTGGGTAGTATCCACTGAAAACCCTCAGGAGACAACACTCCTCCTACTAGGGACACCTAGAGGTTTAACAGCTTGTTGCACGTGCTCAGTGCAGTCGTGTTTCCCTGCGAAAGTGTGGTTAGGATTTTAGTGAATAAAATAATAAGTTTGCTCGAGGACGAGCAAAAGATAAGTTTGGGGGTATTTGTTCAGACAATAATATTGCATTCTTCATTCCCCGATTCTTATCCATTTTATAAATAAACAGGTACTTTTGACGCACGTTTGTTGCATGTTACAGGATACAGGTTTTGGAGCGAAAACAGTGAAAAAGACACAAGACAACAGAAAAGGAACTTTTTACCAACAAATAGACGGATCCTAGTCAAGCCTAGATGAAGAACAGTGCAAGGTCTAAAATGTCAAGGCAAACGGTTAAAAGATCGCTACAAGTTTTCACTGAAAGATCTGGAGAAAACACAGAAGCCAAAAGAAGAAAAGAACCATATAAGTAGAAATCCCAAACACCATACAAGAGGCCTACAAAAATTGAGCACAAGATCTTACCAATGGGCCGCGGAACCGCGGCCGAAGCCAACCAATGCCGCGGTTCCGCGGCCGTCTAGTGCGCACGTCGGTGCAAATTTCGGGTGTCGGTGCATCGGTGTGGGGGTTTGGATTTTTAGTGGGCAAATCTGTAATTGCATATGTGCGAATCCCGTAACCCTAAATTCTCCTGTTTACTTATAAATTGTAATCGAAAATTGTAAAACCCTATGCCTCTTTTCAATCAATAAAATTCAGAATTGCTGGGAGTATTATTCAGATCTGTTCTATATTGCTTTGAGGGAGCCGTCAACCTAGTAAGTTATTTTATTTTAATTCTTTTAATTAGTATGTCGTATCATCCCTTAATAAGCGAGTAGTCTCCTCGCTTGTTAGGGTTAGCCTTAGGGAAATGTTTGAGAGATGAGATCTCTCACCCCTTTCATGCCATCCATACCTAAGAGTTAGAACTCCATGCATGCACGCACAACCGCTCCCTATGGCATCCTACCCCACGAGGTAACGATGAACCGTAGTATAAAGGGCCGGTTGCGCGTGTTTTCCATGGGGGTTAGGATAATTATCGATAAAGGAAGGATACGAATCTAGAGGAAGAAACATCTTCCCAAAAGATTCGGATCCACTTTATTGATAATTATCGTAACATCTAATAGATCTAAAATAGGGCAATGAAAGCAGTGAGGAAACCTTTAATATCCAAACTTCCCCTAAACCTATCCCTAGCAAGACATTAATTTAGATTAATTTAGTTTAGTGATATATCCAGTTTTTAGATTAAATCAATCCAAACAACAATTGGAATCAACTCGTGATAACACAAAAAGATAATTACCCATCTTTGTGGATCGACCCGTACTCACCGGCTAGCAGCAAAGCGACGCCGTTTCTGATTGCGGTTAACTTAATATTTTCATATTAATCACCGAACAACCCAAAGCCGGATCTTTAAACTAGAGTTTAGGAGAAAACAAGCATGTTAAACACTTTAACACTAAGTGAGAGGGATTACAACCTTTGTAGATCCGGTCCTTCACTTCTTAAGCTCCGTGTTGAAGTCCCTTCGCTGCGATCATCGTGTTCCGGACTCTCGAGAGGCTCTACGAAGAGAAAGATGCAGTCTTGCTTTCGATCTTCGATAATAAAGATGATCTACCTTGAAGTTTCATTAACACAAGCTAACACTCACTAAATGAAGTGAACACTCTCATCTAAAAGGCAAGGGTAGATGAGGATGATGAAGTAGGATTTTTGCTCTCATTTATAATCTTTTTCTCACTCATTTTTCATCACAAAATCAAAGCAAAAAGCTTTTCATGAAGAACTCAAGCAAGAAGAAGATGAATAATGCTTAGCAACCTTTTGTGATGAATAATGAAAAGATAAATATGATGAATAATACAACCATGGTCAACTAAACCCATATAGAGAATTAACTAAGGCTAGGGTTTGGGTTGGGTTTAAGCATGAGTCATTTGAAAATATCTTTGCAAAAACAAAAGAAAACCTTCTAGAAGGTTCATGAATGCACTAACCCAAATCAAACCCTAATCTTGTTTAATCTCCACTAAGCATGTTGCATTAGTAATCATATCATTTACAATATTATATATCATATATAAAATATTTATCGTAATAAAATAAAATAATACATTTAACATATATCGCATATATATCAATGTATTACCCGAGTGAGAAAAAGAATCTTTTAGTGAGCTAATATTAGTTAATGTAATTTAATATATCATATATATTATTATACATTAAATTATCGAATCAACACTTGATCCGACAATCCGGCTATATCGCATATAACCGGCTAATATGATGACCCGGCTATATCACATATACCCGGCCGATATCTCATATCGCGAGAATCCAATACGGTATCACATATCGCATTATCCTCGGTCCCGCACATATCACATATGTGCTCCTACTCCGTTTTGCCTGAGTCAAGAAACCTCTGTGTAGGACTCTAAAGAATCGTCAATACGCTAGCAGTAGGTGATGATCATATCAAACACCCACAAGCTGCAAGCGGTCAGCTAAACGTAACAGCCACCCGGGTATTGAGTGCTCAGAAGATCAACAAGCAAGCCTGTACATTCTCCTGTGAATCCAATCAGTAACACTCCCGTACAGTCCGGTCTCGTCGTCTGATATGTCGCATATCTCGCCTAGGGGTGGTAAATGTCAGACGCAGTAGCTCGATAAGTCGTGTCGATATGAGGTCTATAACAGTTCAAGAAACTACTGATAACTCTTACCAGTAAATCTCGGCAACCCTAGCCAGGGATTTCCAGTTATAGCCAATCGAGCACAGCACAACATCAACTCCATATACCGGGAGAGACGAATCCCCTCCTATCGCTCATTTCCTCCATATGATTCGGGACTGTATCCAAAAGCCACCTTTTTGCACGCCCTCTTGGACGTAGTATGATGGAAATCAAAGCACAGTAGGAATCACACAAGACTCTATGACGATCTCGGGTCAACAGACTACTCTGTACCAGTGTTACTGGAGAACTGCCATCTGACGTGAGGTATAATACCATCCGGGAGTTCTCGGTGAGTCCGTCCAGTGTACCCACCCTCCACTGAGCACCCGTGCACCATCCTTGATGTCAAACACCGATGGATATGGGATCATCCATCGCCCATCATATGGGTCAAGATGCGTATACGCTAGTCTACTCTGGTGTGTCGATACCCTGTCTCGATACACCCTCGATTAGGAACTGTTATAGGATGTACTCGTCGACTACCGTGGCCCTACTAGTATGATCTCATCATAGTCCCAGTAGTCGAGTACATATCCTAAGGGCTTTATCAACATGTAACCTAGAGACAATCAGAGTACATGTTAAGATAAAGTACAACCAGATAGCATACTATCATGTCGAGCAAGAAAGTCCTCCCTATATATGTCTAAGAATCCATTACAATATACATCGTATGTACAGTAATGGCCTCTAGGGAATACATATAACTAACAATCTCCCACTTGCACTAGGGCCATCTGTTGTGGTATCGCATACCCAAAAATTAGCTGTGGTTGAAGTATCTCATACTCAACCATCCCATAAAAGTCTCTACTGGGAAAAAGGCCTTTGTGAGTGGATCCGCGCTGTTGTCGTCTGTGTCAACTTTCCTAACCTCGATCTCCCTGGAGATCAACTATCTCCATGATCAGCTGATACTGCCTAAGAATTATATCTAGATTTCTGATGGGATGGGCGGTTCCTTGGCAAAAGCCACAACTCCATTGTCACACAATAGTAGGAACGAAGTTCATCTCATGAACTTATATATCCAGACTGCCTCTTTGGTAGAATCCTTGGTAACGATGTATCATGCCTTTAATCGTCTAGTATGTCACGGTATCTAGCTTGGAACTCTTCCAACATACCGTCCCTCCACTGAGGGTAAAGACAATGCCTGCGACTGACATTCAGTCGCCCTTATCACCCTGGAACCTTTCCAGTGATTCTCCCCAAGTTCAATTGATACTATCTCACTACAACTAGTGAGAATCGTAACATCCAATTAGATCTATCTCATAGATCCAAAACTCATGATTTAGGAGGTATCACTTTAATCCTATATGGAGAATCTTTATGATAAGCGGAGATTGACCGAGCATAGCATAGGAAACTCCTTCCCTATCAAGAGTATGTCATCCACGTACTCTACAAGGATCACCACCATACTCCCTACTACCTTTTTGTATATACAAGGTTCATCTACCATATTGATGAAGTCAAACTCTTTGACTACAACATCAAAACAGATGTTCCAACTCTGCGATGCCTGCTTTATCCTATAGAGCATCTTGCACACATTTCCGCTGCTCCCACTGTCTATGAAGCCCTCTGGCTTTGTACTTATAGACGCTCTCTTCTAAAACATCATTTAGAAAAGCTGTCATGACACCCAACCACCAGATATCGTAGTCATGGTATGTAGCCGTGGCAAGTAGGATCTGGATGGACTTAAGCATAGCTTTGAAAGTCTCAACATTTCCATGTACACCAAGTAATCTTCTCAAGACATACTTGCTCCGGATGGGGATTTAACCCTTCAGATAAAGCAACCAAAGTCCATACTTTGTTGGTGTATAAGGATTCCATCTCAGATCGCTAAGCATCCAGCCATTCTTACAGTGTCCCACTCCTGATGGCCAGCTCGAAAGTAGTTGGGTCATCATCTCATGAAGCAATCCTCGCTCCCACTGTCATAGAGAAGCCGAAGTATCTCTCTGGTGGGTGAAGAACCCTACTAGATCGGCGGAGAGGCTGAGGTTCGATGGAAACTTCTGAATCCTTTGGTTCTACCAAATCATCAGCTGCAGTTTGTATAGATGGAACTACTTCTAGTTTTACAGAGCTGACCTTTCCTCGAGCTTGCCCGGATTTTGCTTTTACACATAGGTCGGACAACCCCAAATCTTAACAAACTTAAGATATGGGCTCTTCCCTTTCCATATCACATATGAAGTGGTAGGCAACTGATTTGATTTGAACCCTATTCAATAGGTATGCAGCTTCTCAAGTGCATAACTCCCAAAAGGAAATAGGAAACTCAGTAGTACTCATCATAGAGCACACCATATCTCATAGGGTGCTATTGCTCCTCCTTAATATACCATTGTGCTATGGTGTATACGGAGGAGTAATGCTGAAAGAGAATCTCATTCTCCTTCAGAATAGTCCAGGAATTCCGTGCTCAAATATTCTCCTTCTTGATCTCATCAAAGGACATAATACTTATACCCATATTTTGGTTCACTACTTCTAACTTATATTCTGTGAATATCTCAAAAGCTTCGGACTTGTGTTTTAACAGGAACATATGTCTGAATCTTGAAAGATCATCAGAGAATGTAATGAAGTACAAAGAACCGGTCTTTGCATGAGTAGACAGGGGACCTTCATACATCAGTATGTATCAATCCCAAAAGTTCAATAACACTTTCTCTGTTTCCAATAAACACAGTTGTGGTCATCTTATCTTCGTGACATGACCGGCAAGTTTCACAAGATGTAAATTCAAACAAATTTAAATATGCATCTTAATGTAACTTCAGCCAGTCGGGTCGCATTGATATGACCTAGTCTACAATGCCTCAAGAAGGATTCGTTCATTTCTGAACTCTTCCACTTGTGTGTGTTCCGTATACTAAGAACTATAGTTTGATTTAGAACATCAATGCTTTTAGATAACGTGCCTGAAAAGATCAACTCTTGATATAGGAAATGTTCAAAACATTATCCAACAATAAAAAATTATATCCTTTCCTTACTAATAAAGAGACCGATATGATTTTGTATATCAGGTTCGGTATCTAATAACATTCGTTCAGAATCAATGTATTCTGGTAATACAGGGTGATAGTGACCAACAGATTTGGCTGCAACACTTGCACCGTTTCTATCTCATGAAACTTATCACCCGTTCTCAGTTCTCTACCTATCTGTAGCCCATGTAACAGATTACATTTGCGGGATCCTGATCCGGTATCTTAAACAGTTCTCTGTAAAGAACACACCCGAAGATGATCCATCAACATGCACTTTCTTCGTTTGGGCGGCACGGGAATTCTGGTAATCCCCAATTTCCTGCTCTGTCTTATAACAATTATAAGTTGGAGCGGGACTAACGTTCCCCAGCTCAGTATAACAAGCGGGTTCGGTTAATACATCTATATTATTATCTTGATTAAGGCGTGATATGGTCTCTACCTGGAGAGAGAGAGAAGAAAACACTCAGCGCATGCTCTTGCAAGATTAGATTGGTTATCTAATATATCTAATCAGGATGTCTCCCACTGTTTTAGTCAAATCTTCCTTCAAACCCTAAAATGAAAGACTAGCCGGGATTAATTACACCCTACAAGTTCGCCAATCTTTCAGCCAGACCAGTGTAGGTACTTTCAGGGAGGCCCCCCGTTCTTTCGCACGAACCTAATTAATGTAAACCTCGTTTTCCCTGAGGCGTAACCCCGTTGACACCTTTTTAAACACCTACTTGATCGGCTAAT
The DNA here is from genome assembly GCA_030015575.1 of Agapanthus africanus. Lineage (NCBI taxonomy): Eukaryota > Viridiplantae > Streptophyta > Magnoliopsida > Asparagales > Amaryllidaceae > Agapanthus > Agapanthus africanus. Next base: position 240,380,399 of record CM057343.1, on the reverse strand, counting down.
TATAATGTGTAAAACTCTCCCAGGAGTAACTATTACTCGCAGCGGGTATCGGGATCCAACTATCTCATAGAAGGTATGCAATCTCATTGCAAATTTCAACACTTGAAATTCCCGAAAATATTTTGCCCCTAGCAGCTATATGACCTTAACATAGTCAACAAATCGTAAGTACTAGTCAAGTTCAACCCGTCATTTCCCGATTGAATTAAACCCACCCGCACGGCCCTTAACATAGTCAACAAAGTCGCACGACTATCTTAATCCAATCGCATCATATGATTATACAGATAAGCATTAATCATCTACCGCACACTACGCCTTAACATAGTCAACAAACGTAGCTCGAATACTAACTAGTACTTATATGAAAAGACGGAGGGCTACGACAGGTTTTAAGAAAACCTTTTGCATAATGAATTTGATATCGTTGTAGAATCGAGTGATTTTAAATGGAGTGTTTTTTAGTCTTTTCTAGTTTTGCTAAAGGGGTCACACCCGGTGAAGGGATCGTCGGCCCTTTCCTCATCGAATAAGGTGCAGGATATTTCACAAATATCACTATGCAAAGAAAAAATTATGGAAGCAATCAAAATACAAACCGAGTTTGTAGCATCTGCTAGTTTCACTAAAGAGGTAACTCCCGGTGAAGGGATCTCGGCTCTTTCCTTATCGAATAAGGTGCTGGATGTTCTACAAAGAACACCGCTATGCAAAGCAAGAACTAGAGCTACCAGTTTTTAAACAAGTTTCTACAACATCTTAGGTTTCTTTTATTTCATTAATCTCATTAATGAAGTCCCATTTTAATATGCTTCACAAGCAACAGATATGAAACGAAATAAACAATATATAATATATATCTCATATATATAATATAAACATTCATCTCAAGCAGTAATATGATCTCATCACAGAACATTGCAGCAGAAAAACATATATGAAATATTGGATATACTAGGACGTCCGTGTTTTTAATACGAGCCTGTAGAAAACACGGATTCCACGGTCGCGATGAATAGCCGAACCCACATCCCTAGACCCCTACGAGAGTGGCAAGCAACACTGCCAATTCTAGGGTTAGGAGACCCGGTCTCGACTCCTCGAGATGGCCTCCCACTGGACCCTAGAACCCGGTTACTTGTGCTCCCCTCCTTGGGTCTACCTAATGCGGAAAAGTAAATAATATACAATGGTGACATCATCCTCAGCCTGGAAATGCCCCAATAAAAGAATATTAGATACAAATGAATATTACATGAATGAAAATAAAAACCCTCATCTCACATAAAACCCCCGGCTATTCAGAACACGACGATCCAATATAACATATCACAGCAACACATAATATCTCATATCATCAACGTAAGTAAGTATGCATACGCCGATTGTCGTGGATGTATAGCAACGAAAACCGGCGATACAACTACATACTACACTTACGGTTACAGAAAAGAAAATGTAAAACTACAACAGTTGGAATCTGCAACCAACTTAGGCATCGTATGCCTAACCAAATGAATTCCTTAGACATCGCATGCCTAACAATTATAAACCCCGCATTTTAGTCTCATTATCAAAAACTCTTTTCAACATAAAGTCGGGTAATTCAACAAGATTCCCGACATCCTGATCGAATGCTCGTCGCAAACTTTAGTAGACGGCCGCACCCCCGATACCGTCGACGAAGTGCACTAAGGCGGAACACCGCTGCCGCAAACACCCGAACGGATGCTTTTGGCGACGGGGTTCTCCTACAGTCACTTGGTCGGTGCTATAGGGCGTGGCTGTCTGTTAAGTTCACCCGGCGAGTATCCGCGTACGCTACGTGATTGCGACGGACTTTTGATCAAATCAAAATTCCATGGAAACCGATCATCTAAGACTAGACTGCTATGTTTATAAAATTCAAATTAGTTATCTCATAACAATATGTGGATTCCAAATATTGTATCACATTCCAGATAAATAGACAATGTTAAACTTTCCGATCGAATAATCAAACACCAAAATTTTCCCAAATAGTTCTCAACACTAGAAATTAGTATAAAAACATCCATCACATGCATCAGTACCAATGGTCCAGCCGTAGAATGTTCAAGCCAACGCCTCACATGTGGCACGCTGTACTGCCACAAACCGAAATATTCAGAGGCAGCTCAAGATGGTCACATAATCAAGTTAAGGTTTGTTGTCTTCTAGAGGGTCCACCGCGTTACTTGCACGACTTAGAACGTTATCAAACTATGGAAAAATCCAATACTTGGAAATTTTCCGGGACGGGAAAAAGTGAGTTATTGATATCCGGTCGAAATTTTTAACAGTTTCTAAAAATTTTCCGAACAAACTAAACGAAGTTAAATTATCCGATCGAATCAACGAGTCCCCAATACAACCCAGAAAACTCAACACTTAAGTGTAATTAAAAAATTCCCAGAAAAAATGACAAGAAAGGACCTAAGAATAAATTTATGAAGTTTCAAGGACTAATTCAAAATTTTGGCCGCGGAACCTCGGCCAAACCAAGGGTTTGGCGGCAGTTCCTTGGCCGAATGAACGAATTAGTCTGCCGTACTTCAAAGTAATTCTTAGTTTTTCCTGCTTGTTTTTCTGAGCATTTTTAATTCAAAAAAAATCACATTTTTGAAAAATTTCCAGAAACTAGGTTATATCGTGTATTCGGAGTTCGATCGGACTTTAAACATCTCCTAAAGCTCTAGCTTGGCTCTGATACCACTGTAGGGTTGCTAGGCACACGCACAAGGGTCTACGAGGCATTAACCATGCCCGATTAAAAATTTAGCCGTGCCGAACAACCCAAAGCCGGATCTTTAAACTAGAGTTTAGGCGAAAACAAGCATGTTAAACACTTTAACACTAAGTGAGAGGGATTACAACCTTTGTAGATCCGGTCCTTCACTTATTAAGCTCCGTGTTGAGGTCCCTTCGGTGCGATCATCGTGTTCCGGACTCTCGAGAGGCTCCACGAAGGGAAAGATGCAGTCTTGCTTCCGATCTTCGATAACAAAGATGATCTACCTTGAAGTTTCATTAACACAAGCTAACACTCACTAAATGAAGTGAACACTCTCATCTAAAGGGCAAGGATAGATGAGGATGATCAAGTAGAATTTTTGCTCTCATTTATAATTTTTTCTCACTCATTTTTCATCACAAAATCAAAGCAAGAAAGCTTTTCATGAAGAACTCAAGCAAGAAGAAGATGAATAATGATTAGCAACCATTTGTGATGAATAATGAAAAGATAAATATGATGAATAAAGCAACCATGGTCAACTAAACCCATGTAGAGAATTAACTAGGGCTAGGTTTGGGTTGGGTTAAAGCATGAGTCATTTGAAAATATCTTTGCAAAAACAAAAGAAAACCTTCTAGAAGGTTCATGAATGCACTACCCCAAATCAAACTCTAATCTTGTTTAATCTCCACTAAACATGTTGCATTAGTAATCATATCATGTTACAATATTATATATCACAAATATAATATTTATCGTAACAAAATAAAATAATACATTTAACATATATCGCAAATATATCAATGTATTACCCGAGTGAGAAAAAGAATCTTTTAGTGAGCTAATATTAGTTAATGTAATTTAATATATCATATATATTATTATACATTAAATTATTGAATCAACACTTGATCTGACAATCCGGCTATATCGCATATAACCGACTAATATGACGACCCGGCTATATCACATATACCCGGCCGATATCTCATATCACGAGAATCTAATACGGTATTACATATCGCATTATCCTCGGTCCCGCACATATCACTTATGTGCTCCTATTCCGTTTTGCCTGAGTCAAGAAACCGATGTGTAGGACTCTAAAGCATCGTCAATACGCCGGCAGGAGGTGATGATCATATCAAACACCCACAAGCTGCAAGCGGTCAGCTAAACGTAACAGCCACCCGGGTCTTGAGTGCTCAAAAGATCAACAAGCAAGCCTGTACATTCTCCTGTGAATCCAATCAGTAACACTCCCATACAGTCCGGTCTCGTCGTATGATATGTCGCATATCTCGCCTAGGGGTGGTAAACGTCAGACCCCAGTAGCTCGATAAGTCGTGTCGAAATGAGGTCTACAACAGTTCGAGAAAATACTGATTACTCTTACCAGTAAATCTCGGCAACCCTGACCAGGGATTTCCAGTTATAGCCAATCGAGCACAGCACAACATCAAAACCTTAAACCGGGAGAGACGAATCCCCTCCTATCGCTCATTGCCACCATGTGATTCAGGACTGTACCCAAAAGTCACCTTTTTGCACGCCCTCTTGGATGTGGTATGATGGAAATCAAAGCACAGTGGGAATCACACAAGACTCTATGACGATCTCGGGTCAACAGACTACTCTGTACCAGTGTTACCGGAGAACTGTCATCTGACGTGAGGTATAATACCATCTGGGAGTTCTTGGCGAGTCCGTCCAGCGAACCCAGTCTCCACTGAGCACCCATACACCATCCTTGATGTCAAACCCCGATGGATATTGGATCATCCATCGCCCATCATATGGGTCAAGATGCGTATACGCTAGTCTACTCTGGTGTCGATGCCCTGTCTCGATACACCCTCGACTAGGAACAGTTATAGGATGTACTCGTCGACAATCGTGGCCCCACTAGTATGATCTCATCATAGTCTCAGTAGTCGAGTACATATCCTAAGGGCTTTATCAACATGTAATATAGAGACAATCAGAGTACATGTTAAGATAAAGTACAACCGATAGCATACTATCATGTCGAGCAAGAAAGTCCTCCCTATATATGTCCAAGCATCCATTACAATATACATCGTATGTACAGTAATGGCCTCTAGGGTATACATATAACTAACAATCTCCCACTTGCACTAGGGCCATCTGTTGTGGTATCGCATACCCAACAATTAGCTGTGGTTGAAGTATCTCATACTCAACCATCCCATAAAAGTCTCTATTGGGAAAAAGGCCTTTGTGAGTGGATCCGCACTGTTGTCGTCTGTGTCTACTCTCCTAACCTCGATCTCCCTGGAGATCAACTCTCTCCGTGATCAGGTGATACTGCCTAAGAATTATATCTGGATTTCTGATGGGACGGGCGGTTCCTTAGCAAAAGTCACAACTCCTTTGTCACACAATGGTAGGAACGAAGTTCATCTTATGAACTTATATATTCAGACTGCCTCTTTGGTTGCATCTTTGGTAACGATGTATCATGCCTTTAATCGTCTAGTATGTCACGGTATCTAGCTTGGAACTCTTCCAACATACCGTCCCTCCACTGAGAGTAAAGACAATGCCTGCAACTGACATTCAGTCGTCCGTATCATCCTGGAACCTTTCCAGTGATTCTCCCCAAGATCAATTGATACTATCTCACTACAACTAGTGAGAATACTAACATCCAATTAGATCTATCTCAAAGATCCAAAACCCAAGATTTAAGAGGTATCACTTTGGTCCTATATGGAGAATCCTTGTGATAAGCGGAGATTGACCGAGCATAGCATAGGAAACTCCTTCCCTATCAAGAGTATGTCATCCACGTACTCTACAAGGATCACCACCATACTCCCTACTACCTTTTGTTATATACAAGGTTCATCTACCATTTTGATGAAGTCAAACTCTTTGACTACCACATCAAAACAGATATTCCAACTCTGCGATGCCTGCTTTACCCTATAAAGCATCTTTCATACGTTTCCACTGCTCCCATTGTCTATGAAGCCCTCTGGCTGTGTACTTATAGACGCTCTCTTCTAAAACATCATTTAGAGAAGCTGTCATGACACCCAACCACCAGATATCGTAGTCATGGTATGTAGCCGTGGCAAGTAGGATCTGGATGGACTTAAGCATAGCTTTGAAAGTCTCAACTTTTCCATGTACACCAAGTAATCTTCTCAAGATATACTTGCTCCTGATTGGGAAATTAACCCTTCAGATAAAGCAACAAAAGTCCATACTTTGTTGGTGTATAAGGATTCCATCTCAGATCGCTAAGCATCCGCCATTCTTACAGAGTCCCACTCCAGATGGCCAGCTCGAAACTAGTTGGGTCATCATCTAATGATGCAATCCTCGCTCCCACTGTCATAGAGAAACCGAAGTATCTCTCTGGTGGGTGAAGAACCCTACTAGATCGGCGGAGTGGCTGAGGTTCGTTGGAAACTACTGAATCCTTTGGTTCTACCAAATCATCAGCTGCAGTTTGTATAGATGGAACTTCTTCCAGTTTTACAGTGCTGACCATGCCTCGAGCTTGTCCGGATTTTGCTTTTAGACATAGGCCGGACAACCCCAAATCTTAACAAACATAAGATATGGGCTCTTCCCTTTCCATATCACATATGAAGTGGTAGGCAACTGATTTGATTTGAACCCTATTCAATAGGTATGCAGCTTTCAAGTGCATAACTCCCAAAAGGAAATAGGAAACTCAATAGTATTCATCATAGAGCACACAATATCACATAGGGTGCTATTGCTCCGCCCCGATATACCATCGTGCTATGGTGTATACGGTGGAGTAATGCTGAGAAAGAATCTCATTCTCCTTTAGAATAGTCCAAGAATTCCGTGCTCAAGTATTCTCCTCCTTGATCTCATCAAAGGACATAATACTTATACCCATATTTTGGTTCTCTACTTCTAACTTATATTCTGTGAATATCTCAAAAGTTTCTGACTTATGTTTCAACAGGAACATATTTCTGAATCTTGAGAGATCATCAGAGAATGTAATGAAGTACAAAGAACCGGTATTGGCATGTGTAGACAGGGGACTTTCATACATCAGCATGTATCAATCCCAAAAGTTCAATAACTCTTTCTCTGCTTCCAATGAACACAGCTGTGGTCATCTTATCTTCGTGACATGACCGGCAAGTTTCACAAGATGTAAATTCAAACAAATTTAAATATGCATCTTAATGTAACCTTAGCCAGTCGGGTCGCATTGATATGACTTAGTCTACAATGCTTCAAGAAGGATTCGTTCATTTCTGAACTCTTCATCTTGTGTGTGTTCCGTATACTAAGAACTATAGTTTGATTTAGAACGTCAATGCTTTTAAATAACGTGCCTGAACCGATCAACTTTTGATATAGGAAATGTTCAAAACATTATCCAACAATACAAAATTATATCCTTTCTTTACTAATAAAGAGACCGATATGATTTTGCATATCAGGTTCGGTATCTAATAACATTCGTTCAGCATCAATGTATTCTGGTAATACAGGGTGATAGTGACCAACAGACTTGGCTGCAACACTTGCACCGTTTCTATCTCATGAAACTTATCACCCGTTCTCAGTTCTCTACCTATCTGTAGCCCATGTAACAGATTACATTTGCGGGATCCTGATCTGGTATCTCATACCCAGGACGTAAAGAATACTGAGAAACAGTTCTCTGTAAAGAACACACCCGAAGATGATGCATCAACATGCATTTTCTTCGTTTGGACGGCACGGGAATTCTGGTAAGCCCCAATTTCCTGCTCTGTCTTATAATAATTATAAGTTGGAGCGGGACTAACGTTCCCAAGCTCAGTATAACAAGCAGGTTCGGTCAATACATCTGTATTATTATCTTGATTAAGGAGTGATATGGTCGCTACCTGGAGAGAGGGAGAAGAAAACACTCAGCGTATGTTCTTGCAAGATTAGATTGGTTATCTAATATATCTAATCAGGATGTCTCCTACTATTTTAGTCAAATCTTCCTTCAAACCTTAAGAGGAAAGACTAGCCGGGATTAATTACACCCTACAAGTTCGCCAATCTTTCAACCAGGCCAGTGTCGGTACTTTGAGGGAGGTCCCCCGTGCGTTCGCACGAACCTAATTAATGTAAATCTCGTTTTCCTAGAGGCGTAACCCCGTTGACACATTTCTAGATACCTACTTGATTGGTTAATTGTAATGTGTAAAACTTTCCCAGGAGTAACTCTTACTCGCAGCGGGTATTGGGATCCAACTATCTCATAGATTGTATGCAATCTCATTGGAAATTTCAACACTTGAAATTCCCGATAATATTTTGCCCCTAGCAGCTATATGACCTTAACATAGTCAACAAATCATAAGAGCTAGTCAAGTTCAACCCGTCATTTCCTGATTGAATTAAACCCACCCGCACGACCTTTAACATAGTCAACAAAGTCGCACGGCTACCCTAATCTAATCGCATCATATGCTTATACAGATAAGCACTAATCAGCTACCGCACACTACGCCTTAACATAGTCTACAAACAAAGCACGAATACTAACTAGTACTTATCAGAAATGACGGAGGGCTACGACAGGTTTTTAAGAAGTCCTTTTGCGTAATGAACATGATATCGTTGTAGAATCGAGGGATTTTAAATGGAGTGTTTTTTAGGCTTTTCTAGTTTTGCTAAAGGGGTCACTCCCGGTGAAGGGATCGTCGGCCCTTTCCTCATCGAATAAGGTGCAGGATATTTCACAAATATCACTATGCAAAGCAAAAATTATGGAAGCAATCAAAAGACAAACCGAGTTTGTAGCATCTGCTAGTTTCAATAAAGAGGTCACTCCCGGTGAAGGGATCTCGGCTCTTTTCTTATCGAATAAGGTGCTGGATGTTCTACAAGGAACACCGCTATGCAAAGGAAGAACTAGAGCTTCCAGTTTTTAAACAAGTTTCTACAACATCTTAGGTTTCTGTAATTTCATTAATCTCATTAATGAAGTCCCATTTTAATATGCTTCACAAGCAACAGATATGAAACGAAATAAAAAATATATAATATATATCTCATAGATATAATATAAACATTCGTCTCAGGCGGTAATATGATCTCATCACAGAACATTGCAGCAGAAGAACATATGTGAAATATTGGATATACTAGGACGTCCATGTTTTTAATACGAGCCTGTTTGAAACACGGATTCCACGGTCGCGATGAATAGCCAAACCCACATCCCTAGACCCCTACGAGAGTGGTAAGCAACCCTGCCAATTCTAGGGTTAGGAGACCCGGTCTCGACTCCTCGAGATGGCCTCCCACTGGACCCTAGAATCCAGTTACTTGTGCTCCCCTCCTTGGGTCTACCTAATGCGGAAAAGTAAATAATATACAATGGTGACATCATCCTCAGCCCGGAAATGCCCCAATAAAAGAATATTACATACAAATGAATTTTACATGAATGAAAATAAAAACCCTCATCTCACATAAAAACCCCGGCTATTCAGAACACGACGATCCAATATAACATATCACAGCAACACATAATATCTCATATCATCAACGTAAGTAAGTATGCATACGCTGATTTTCGTCGATGTCTAGCAACGGAAACCGGCGATACAACTACATACTACACTTACGGTCACAGAAAAGAAAATGTAAAACTACAGCAGTTGGAATCTGCAACCAACTTAGACATCGTATGCCTAACCAAATGAATTCCTTAGACATCGCATGCCGAACAATTATAAACCACGCATTTTAGTCTCATTATCGAAAACACTTTTCAATATAAAGTCGGGGAATTCAACAAGATTCCCGACATCCTGATCGAATGCTCATCGCAAACTTTAGTAGACGGCTGCACCCCCGATACCGTCGACGAAGTGCACAAAGGCGGAACACCGTTGTCGCGAGCAACCGAACGGATGCTTTTGGCGAAGGGGTTCTCCTATAGTTACTTGTTCGGTGCTATAGGGCGTGGCTGTCTGTTAAGTTTACCCGGCGAGTATCCGCGTACGCTACGTGATTGCGACGGACTTTTGATCACATCAAAATTCCGTGGCAACCGATCATCTGACGCTAAACTGCTATGTTTATAATATTCAAATTAGTCATCTCATAACTATATGTGGATTCCAAATATTGTATCACATTCCAGATAAATAGACAATGTTAAACTTTCCGATCGAATAATCAAACACCCAAATTTTCCCAAATAGTTCTCAACACTTGAAATTAGTTTAAAAACATCCATCACATGCATCAGTACCAATGGTCCAGCCGTAGAAGGGTCAAGCCAACGCCTCACATGTGGTACGCCGTACTGCCACAAACCGAAAAGTTCATAGGCAGTTCAAGACGGTCACATAATCGAGTTAAGGTATGTTGTCTTCTAGAGGGTCCACCGCGTTACTTGCATGACTTATAACGTTCTCAAACTACGGAAAAATCCAACAGTTGGAAATTTTCTGGGTCGGGAAAAAGTGAGTTATTGATATCCGGTCGAACTTTTTAACAGTTTCTAAAAATTTTCCGGAAAAACTAAACGATGTTAAATTATCCGATCGAATCAACGAGTCCCCAATACAACCCAGAAAACTCAACACTTGAGTGTAATTAAAAAATTCCCAGAAAAAAATGACAAGAAATGACCTAAGAATAAATTTATGAAGTTTCAGGGACTAATTCAAAATTTTGGACGCGGAACCTCGGCTAAACCAAGGGTTTGGTGGCGGTTCCTCTGCCGAATGAGCGAATTAGTGGGCCGTACTTCACAGTAATTCTTAGTTTTTCCTGCTTGTTTTTCTGAGCATTTTTAATTCATAAAAAATCACTTTTTTGAAAAATTTCCAGAAACTAGGTTATATCGTGTATTCGGAGTTCGATCGGACTTTAAACTTTGCCTAAAGCTCTTGCTTGGCTCTGATACCACTATAAGGTTGCTAGGCACACGCACAAGGGACTATGAGGCATTAACCAAGCCCGAGTAAAAATTTAGCCGTGCCGAACAACCCAAAGCCGGATCTTTAAACTAGAGTTTAGGCGAAAACAAGCATATTAAACACTTTAACACTAAGTGAGAGGGATTACAACCTTTTTAGATCCGGTCCTTCACTTCTTAAGCTCGGTGTTGAGGTCCCTTCGCTGCGATCATCGTGTTCTGGACTCTCGAGAGGCTCTACGAAGAGAAAGATGCAGTCTTGCTACCGATCTTCGATAACAAAAATGATCTACCTTGAAGTTTCATTAACACAAGCTAACACTCACTAAATGAAGTGAACACTCTCATCTAAAGGGCAAGGGTAGATAAGGATGATGAAGTAGGATTTTTTCTCTCATTTATAATTTTTTTCTCACTCATTTTTCATCACAAAATCAAAGTCAGAAAACTTTTCATGAAGAACTCAAGCTAGAAGAAGATGAATAATGATTAGCAACCTTTTGTGATGAATAATGAAAAGATAAGTATGATGAATAATGCAACCATGGTCAACTAAACCCATGTAGAGAATTAACTAGGGCTAGGGTTTGGGTTGGGTTAAAGCATGAGTCATTTGAAAATATCTTTGTAAAAACAAATGAAAACCTTCTAGAAGGTTCATGAATGCACTAACCCAAATCAAACCCTAATCTTGTTTAATCTCCACTAAATATGTTGCATTAGTAATCATATCATGTTACAATATTATATATCACATATATAATATTTATCGTAACAAAATAAAATAATACATTTAACATATATCGCAAATATATCAATGTATTACCCGAGTGAGAAAAAGAATCTTTTAATGAGCTAATATTAGTTAATGTAATTTAATATATCATATCTATTATTATACATTAAATTATCGAATCAACACTTGATCCGACAATCCGGCTATATCGCATATAACCGACTAATATGATGACCCGGCTATATCACATATACCCGGCCGATATCTCATATCGCGAGAATCCAATACGGTATCACATATCGCGTTATCCTCGGTCCCGCACATATCACATATGTGCTCCTACTCCGTTTTGCCTGAGTCAAGAAACCTCTGTGTAGGACTCTAAAGAATCGTCAATACGCCGGCAGTAGGTGATGATCATATCAAACACCCACAAGCTGCAAGCGGTCAGCTAAATGTAACAGCCACCCGGGTATTGAGTGCTCTGAAGATCAACAAGCAAGCCTGTACATTCTCCTGTGAATCCAATCAGTAACACTCCCGTACAGTCCGGTCTCGTCATCTGATATGTCGCATATCTCGTCTAGGGGTGGTTAACGTCAGACCCCAGTAGCTCGATAAGTCGTGTCGATATGAGGTCTATAACAGTTCGAGAAACTACTGATAACTCTTCCCAGTAAATCTCAGCAACCCTGGCCAGGGATTTCCAGTTATAGCCAATCGAGCACAGCACAACATCAACTCCTTATACCGGGAGAGACGAATCCCCTCCTATCGCTCATTGCTTCCATGTGATTCGGGACTGTACCCAAAAGCCACCTTTTTGCACTCCCTCTTAGACATGGTATGATGGAAATCAAAGCACAGTGGGAATCACACAAGACTCTATGACGATCTCGGGTCAACAGACTACTCTATACCAGTGTTACCGGAGAACTGCCATCTGACGTGAGGTATAATACCATCCGGGAGTTCTCGGCGAGTCCGTCCAGTGTACCCACTCTCCACTGAGCACCCGTACACCATCCTTGATGTCAAACACCGATGGATATGGGATCATCCATCGCCCATCATATGGGTCAAGATGCGTATACTCTAGTCTACTCTGGTGTGTCGATGCCCTGTCTCGATACACCCTCGACTAGGAACAGTTATAGGATGTACTCGTCGACTACCGTGGCCCCACTCGTATGATCTCATCATAGTCCCAGTAGTCGAGTACATATCCTAAGGGCTTTATCAACTTGTAACATAGAGACAATCAGAGTACATGTTAAGATAAACTACAACCAGATAGCACACTATCATGTCGAGCAAGAAAGTCCTCCCTATATATGTCCAAGCATCCATTACAATATACATCGTATGTACAGTAATGGCCTCTAGGGCATACATATAAATAACACGGGAACTATTTCTCCGTTTCCTTTACGTCCTGGGTATGAGATACCGGATCAGGATCCTGCAAATGTAATTTGTTACATGGGCTACAGATAGGTAGAGAACTGAGAACGGGTGATAAGTTTCAAGAGTTGGAAATGGTGCAATTGTTGCAAGCCAAGTCTGTTGGCAGTTATCACCTTGTATTAACAAATACATTAATTCTGAACGAATGTTATTAGATACCGAACCTGATATACAACATCATATCAGTATCTTTATTTAATAAAGAAGGATATAATTTTGTATTGTTGGATAATGTTTTGAACATTTCCTATATCACGAGTTGATCAGTTCAGGCACGTTATCTAAAAGCATAGACGTTCTAAATCAAACCACAGTTCTTAATGTACAGAACACATATAAGAAGAAGAGTTCAGAAATGAACGAATCCTTCTTGAGGTTTTATAGACTAGGTCATATCAATGTGACCTGACTAGCTAAGTTACATTTAGATGCATATTTAAATTAGTTTGAATTTACATCTTGTGAAACTTGCCAGTTATGTCACAAAGATAAGATGACCATAGCTCTGTTTATTAGAAACAGAGCAAGAGTTAGTGAACTCTTGGGATTGATACATAATGATGTATGAGGTCCCCAGTCTACACATGCCAGGACTGGTTCTTTATACTTCAGAAGTAGAGAACCAAAACGGGTATAAGTATTATGTCCTTTGATATGATCAGGGAGGAGAATACTTGAGCACGGAAATCCTGGACTATTCTAAAAGAGAATGAGATTCTCTCTCAAGCATTACTCCTCCGAATACACCACAATACGTTGGTATATCGGGGCGGAGCAATCGCACCCTATGTGATAAGGTGTACTCTATAATGAGTACTACTGAGTTACTTATTTCTTTTTTATGGTAATGCACTTGAAAAGCTGCATACCTATTGAATAGGGTTCCAGCCAAATCAGGTGCCTACCACTCCATATGTGATATTGTATGGAAAGAGCCCATCTCTTAAGGATGTTAAGATTTGGGGTTGTCCAAAGCAAAAGCTGGACAAACTCGAGGCAAGATCAGTTCTGTGGAAGTTTGTTGGATATCCTAAGCATTCGCAAGGGAATATCTTCTACCAAACTGAGGAGCAAAAGGTGTTTTGTTTCTCAGCATGCCACCTTTTGGAAAAGGAATTTCTTGTGAAGAAATTAGTAGTCATGAGGTAGAACGGGAGAAGGTTCCAGCTCTACGAACTGCAGCTGATGATTTGGTAAAACCTGAAGGATTCAATAGTTTCTAACGAATCTCAGCCTCTCCGCCGATCTAGTAGGGTTCCTCATCCACCTGAGAGATACTTCGGTTTCTCTATGACTGTGGGAGCAGCAGATTCGTGAGCAAGTTACTTTATGGGATAAAGCAGGCATCGCGGGGTTGGAACGTCTGTTTTGATGTGGTAGTCAAAGATTTTGACTTCATCAAAATGGTAGATGAACCTTGTATATACAAAAAGGTAGTAGAGAGTATGGTGGTGATCGTCGTATTGTACGTGGATGGCATGCTCTTGATAGGAAAGGAGTTTCTTATGCTACGCTCGGTCAATCTCCTCTTATCACAAAGATTCTCTATAAAGGATCAAGGTGATACCTCCTAACACCTGGGTTATGGATCTATGAGATGGATCTAATTGGATGTTAGGATTCTCACTAGTTGTAGTGAGATGGTATCAATCGATCCTGGGGAGAATCACAGAAAAGGTTCCAGGGTGATAAGGACGACTGAATGTCAGTCACAGGCATTGTCTTTACTCGCAGTGGAGGGACGGTATGTTGGAAGAGTTCCAAGCTAGATACCGTGACATACTAGACGATTAAAGGCTAGATACATCGTTAACAAGGATGTTACCAAAGAGGCAGTCTGGATATATATGAGTTCATGAGATGAATTTTGTTCCTACCATTGTATCACAATGGAGTTGTGGCTTATGCCTAGGAACCCTCGTCCCATCTGAGATCCAGACATATTCTTAGGCAGTATCACCTGATCATGGAGATGTTGATCTCCAGGGAGATCGAGGTTAGGAGAGTAGACATAGAGGACAACAGCGTGGATCCACTCACAAAGGCCTATTTCCCAGTAAATACTTTTATGGGATGGTTGAGTATGAGATACTTCAATCACAGCTGATTGTTGGGTATGAGATACTACAACAGATGGCCCTAGTGGAAGTGGGAGATTGTTAGTGATATGTATGCCCTAGAGGCCATTACTGTACATGCGATGTATATTGTAGTGGATGCTTGGACATATATATGGAGGACTTTCTTGCTTGACATGATAGTATGCTATCTGGTTGCTCTTTATCTTAACATGTACTCTGATAGTCTCTATGTTAAATGTTGATAAAGTCCTTAGGATGAGTACTTGACTACCACGGCTATGATGCAGATCATACTAGTGGGGACAGTGTAGTCGCTAAGTACATCCTTCAAATGTTCCTAGTCGCAGGTGTATCGAGACAGGGCATCGATATACCAGAGTAGACTAGCGTATTCTTCTTGAACCATACAGATGGGCGATGGATGATCCCATATCCATTGATGTTTGACAGTAGAGATAGTATACGGGTGCTCAGTGGAGACTGGGTACACTGGACGGACTCGCCGAGAACTCGAAGATGGTATTATACATCATGTCAGATGGCAATTCTCTGGTGACACTGGTACAGGTTAGTCTGTAGACCCGAGATCGTCATCGAGTCTTTTGTGATTCCCACTGTGCTTTGATTTCCATCATACCACGTCCAAGAGAGCATGCAAAACGGTGGCTTTTGGGTACAGTCCCGAATCACATGGAGGCAATGAGCGATAGCAGGGGTTTCGTCTCTCCCGGTATAGAGAGTTGATGTTGTGCCATGTTCGATTGGCTATGACTGGAAATCCCTGGCCAGGGTTGCTGAGATTTACTGGTAAGAGTTATCAGTAGTTTCTCGAACAGTTATGGACCTTATATCGACACGACTTATCGGTTACTGGGGTCTGACGTTTACCTCCCCTAAACTAGATATGCGACATATCATACGAAGAGACCGGACTGTACGGGGTGTTACTGACTGGATTCGCAGGAGAATGTACAGGCTTGCTTGTTGATCTTCTGATTGCTCAATACCTGGGTGGGTGTATGTTTAGCTGACCGCTTGCAGCTTGTGGGTATTTTGATATGATCATCACCTACTGCCGGCATATTGACGATTCTTTAGAGTCCTACACAGAGGTTTCCTGGCTCAGGCAAAACAGTGTAGGAGCACATATATGATATGTGCGGGACCGAGAATAATACGATATGGGATACCGTATTATATTCTCGTGATATGAGATATCGTCCGGGTATATGTGATATAGCCGGGTCATCGGATCAAGTGTTGATTCGATGAATTGGTACATGTTATATTAGTCGGTTATATGCAATATAGCCGGATTGTCGGATCAAGAGATGATTCGATAATTTAATGTATAATTATATAAGTGATATATTACATTACGTTAACTAATATAAGCTCGCTTTATTAATTCATTTTCTCACTGGATAATACATTGATGTATATGCGATATATGTTAATTGTGTTATTTTCTTTTGTTATATAATATATTGTATATGTGATCTATAATATTGTAACAAATTAGGGTTACAAATGCAACATGCTTTGTGGAGTTGAAACAAGTTAGGGTTTGGATTTGGTTTAGCTTTTGGGTTAGCTTTTTCATGAAGGTTCATGAAGTTTTCTTTTGTCTTTAGCTTAGATATTTTGTGTTGATATTTATTAACCCAACCCAAACCTTAGCCTTTAGTTCATTCTTTACAAGGGTTAACTTTATCATTCTTTAACCCATGGTTACAATTCTAACCTCACACAACAATTCATTATTCATCAAAATGAAATCCTTCTTCTTCTTCCACTTGAAAAAAGCTTTCTAGCTTTTTGTGATGGGATGAAATAAAGTGAGAAATTGAAAATAAAAGAGAGAAAAATTCCTACTTCATCATTCTCATCTATTCTAGCCACATAGATTAGGGTGTTTGCTTTGCTAATACTTGATTAGTGAAGTAAGAGCTTGGGTTTGAGATTTTTCAAGGTAGATCATCTTAGTAATTGAAGATTGGAAGCAAGCATGCATCTTTCTCTTCATGGCGCCTCTTTAGAGTCCGGGTACTTGATTATAGCAACGAAGAGACCTCAACATGGAGCTTATGAAGTGAAGGAACGGACTACAAAGGTTGTAATCCCTAACTCTTAGAAATAAAGTTGTTTACTTGTATAGTTTACCCTAATTCTCTAGTTATGATCTTGGTTAGGGTTACATAACACCCTAAATTTTTATAAAATGGCATGTGTGATGTCTTGCTAAACCTTGTTGTCGTTCTTTACAACCCTATATGGATAATGAGGAAAGTGGATGATATTTGGAGTTGAGTCGATGAGATTGAGCATGATGCCACGAGATCGGTGATATGTTTTAATTCATATTATGAGATACGACATGAGATTTTAGCGGGCCTTTAGGCGTGTTAATTCATACACGCATATATATGCAGATGGTATCAGTTTGTACTAGACTTAGATTTGTACCCCGAGTTCATGAGATTTGATGATAAGGATACTAGATAGTTGATGTCATAAATATAATGTTCGACCTGTACCCAGATTGGGATGCCGTACGATGGATTTACCGTATGATCTTTATATTGATGATAGATCCGCACTCTTGACTCGAGGATGTCATGTTATATATTGTGTAGTATGTGATACTATTGAGGCGGGATCACTGACTATTATATTTATATGTATCGACTCAGATTTAGGTGGTTTCCGTACCTTTTGATTAGCCAGTTAGTTTAGTCCTGTAGTTTACTTATAGATGTTAGACTAGACTTGAGTCATACCTATTTCAAAACTAACGAATCGTGAGTATTTTAAAGACAGGCCAAGGGATTCTACGGATATTTTCAAAGGACGTATCTTTTCATAAAAACACTGTAGCCCCTATTTTTCTAAACACCACGATTCGTGTTATTTCAAATGGCAAAACTGTATGACTCATATATATTAATGTAGGTTCTTTATTGTTGCTTTCATTATTCATTTACCATTTATTCTGCTGCTCGCATTGCATTGCATGCTTATATGTATTTTCGTTAGAAATGATCAAACCTGTTGTTAGGACACCAGCACCATTACCGATGACGCGTATGCTCCACGTATACTCGCTTTCCGGCTCATACACATCTTCATCGGTAATTGCTATGTCACGTACACTTAGAGAATACTATTTCATTGACATAGTTTGCTAGCTGATAGTTCCTATATGTTTTTGATTCATATTCCATTGTGCATATGACATATAGCATACCTGTATACCTACATGCTTACACATATGCCTTGACATGCTTACATGCTAGTTACCCATATACCTATGTGGTATTGTACCATTAGTGATAGGTATATACACATATGAGATATAGCTACATGTTCACCTTTACATGATGTTGTATGGATTTAGAGAATTTAGGAACTGCATGATATATTTTATAACTTGTTGCAGTTAAATAGCGATTTTTCCTTATATGCTCATATTACTATTTCAGGTTGCATATATTATATTCATGGATTTCGCATTGAGATATGGTTTTCATATGATGTTTTCTGGATTGTTTTACTCATGCATATATATATAAATCAGTGCTATGGGACACTGATATATATATATACCAATCGTATATATATATCAGTGGTATGGGACACTGTTATATATATACACCGACATCATATATCATCATAATGGTATATGAAAATATACTTATTCATTATATGTGAGGGGCCTATGTGCTCGTGGCTTATGTGCTCGATATGAGAGGGGCCTATGTGCTCGGGGTCTATGTGCTTGATGTGAGGGGCCTATGTGCTCGATATGAGAGGGGCGTATGTACTAGGGGCCTATGTGCTCGGAGCCTATATGCTCGATATGAGAGGAGCCTATGTGCTCGGGGCCTATGTGCTCGATATGATAGAGGCCTATGTGCTCGGGGCTTATGTGCTCGATATTGGATATTAAATATATGAGATTTACTTGATATTGGATTTTGGTTATATAAGATTTACTTGATATTGATATTGAATATATGAGATTTACTTGATATTAGGATATTGAGATATATATTTTGTGTCGATGCTTGACACCGATTTTCTGATGATTTCATTGATGACACTTAAATATTCATACAGAAATCTCACTATCTTAAGAAAACTGTTTTCTCATTCATGATGTCTTCTTTTTTCATTTTACCGCATTCATACCTCATATTTATGATATACTGCTACGTGAGGCACTAACATGAGTACATAGGATTATACTGATGCATAGATGTTTACCCTTGCCTTTATATCATGCTTTAGGCCATATTATCATGGAGGATATATTATGATCGTATTGACCTAGGATTGAGTCATAATTATGATTTCTGCTCTGTGATGTTTTCTACTCACGAGTTGGCAACTCACCCCCATTGTGCCACAGTTCTTACAGGTTTTTCCGTACAGGTTTCGTTGCGGCTTTGCTGGCACACTACTTTCTTTCCGGATGAGTGCTTTGGTAGGTGGGTTCACTTGCATCATGACCACCATTGTACATTTATTTATATTCAGTTGTATCTAGTAAACTCCATCAACCAAACTTGTATATTATTTCGACCTTAGAGTCGCGCGTTGTATTATTATGGGTTTTCTTGATGTTTTGAGTTTCCTTTTGGGTTTTTGATCCTCATCCTTCGGCGTTGTTTATTATATTGTTTGCGTGGTTGTGACCGTCAATTGACAAAGTGCTAGCTCCCGCTTGGGGATGCCTTTACTCATATTTTGCTAGTTGTACCCTTTTGGGGCCAGTATTTACAAAGGAAACTCTGCCGAAATTTTCAGAAAAGACTTGAGATTTTAAAAATGCATATTCGGCTTATGTTATTTAAAACCACTTGCTTTAAAACATGTTTTCTTCACTTCTTTCTTCAATTGGTTTAGATTTCTGGGATTTCTTGGCTTACTTGAATTAGATGGGTTCCTATAGATTTCATATGATTCAAGTGCCAGTCATGTGCCATTCCGGGTCGTGACAGTTACTGACAAAGAAGAAAATCCGTGTATGTGCTTTGTGTGTGCGTTTATCATTGAAAAGAATAAATTATCGATAAACAAAGTTAGATTTGAAGATACCCAAGTATGAGTTGTATTCTGTATATGTGTATTTCAATTTATGATTTCGCTTAAGTATAGGGTTGTTATGTATATGTGCTTTGTGTGCATTTGTTGTATATTCATGTTGTATGTGTGTGTTTTGGCTGTCGGGGGTAAGGATTCTATCCATTAAGAATGTATAGAGCAGACACCCATTCACTTGTGCTTTCAACCGCTTCGAGTAAATTTCGGCAGCACCTCCCCGCTGTTCTCCGAGTACACTGTAATAGAATAGATAATCATTTCAATGCTGTGAAATATCGTTGAAATGAACATTTAATCTATCTTTGTACACGGAGAACCAATGGAAAAGTACCGAAGAAATAACTCGAAACGAATGAAAACACAAATGAATGCAGGTGTTTGCTTTATACATTCCTAACTTGTCCACACTGGACAAATCTATCGGTTATCATACGATTGGATCTTCTCATCACATAGACTAGATGAAGGTTGTTAGTACCAAACTATGCCGTCTGATATTTAACAACCTTCGTATAGTTCTATGTCACGACGAATAACGAACGTATGTTAACTAATAAACGGGGTCTAAGTCGCGCTTTGATTTTCACATATGAGTATGAGAATATGAAAGTTTCATATTATCATCGAGTATCATATATTGGTTTTAACTTGAACATTTGACATGAATAGGTTTTATGTTTAAGTTTCTTTATTAAGGTTTCATAGTTTTAAGTTTGGGGTAAATTTTACTTGCGTTTACGGTAAAATTGTACATTTACGTTATAATCGAGTATTCTACTGAAGGAACTAGTGCACCCTAAACCCTAACCCTAATTAACCCAAATTAGCCTAATTAACCCAAATTAACCCTAATAGTCACCCTAAAACAAATTATCCCTAATTATCCAAAACATAACCCAACTAACCCTAAACTGAACCCTAACCCTAAAATCAACAAAAACACCGAAAAAGCATAATTATAACTTCAAAATTGAAATTAACTCACCTCAGGTGGCGGGGGCAAAGAGCTCGACGATGATTCTACTGTCGACGAGATACATGTAGCGGAAAAGAGCCCGACTCGCAGCGAGACTGGGATTCTACTATCGACGGAGGTTGGGAGACGGTCGACGAGGATTCTACTGTTGATGAGGAAGGATTCTATTCTCGATCGGTGGAGATGAGGATTCTATTATCGATGAGGAAGTCGATCGCGTGCGCGGGAGTTGGGAATATTTTGGCGTCGGTTGGGAAATTACTGAGTTTTATTTTTTTTATAAATATTCCTTTCTTTCCCCTGTTGGGTTTACCTAGCACCTCATGAAGGGTTTGGAAGCATCACATGTACCAAAGATTAAAATTTTTGGGTGCTAAGTAAGCATACAAAGAATCATTCCTAGATCAATTAGGGTTTCAAGAAACAACACTTAAACACAAGTAGGTAAAGCTAGGGTTTTGAGAGTGCAACCTTTGTAGCTCCCTACGCTAGACTCCTTGGCTACTTAGGGTTTGGAAAAGGTCCGTTTGAACTCCTCTAGGTTCATGATGATCCACCCGGAGTCCGCTTTGTCCAAGCTTGCAACTTCACAAGATAAAGAGAAAGAAATGAATCTAACACTCTAAACAAGTGGGCAAGACTTGTGTAGAATGATGTTGTGGTGGCTATTCTCACTTCAAAATCCTAACTTGGTGAATGTTTCGCTCACTAGAAAAATCTAGAGAGCAAAGGAAGAATGAGGAAGAAGATGATGGCCTTTTAGAACAAGAGAGAAAGATAATCCACTTTGAAAAATAGAAAATATATGAATATATATTTTCCATTTCTCATCTCAAATCATGGTTAAACAATAAAGATATTATTGAACTTGAGTTAAAACACAAAAGGAAAGTTAATCCATGGTTAAATGGTGGGTGAGCATGGTTAGGTCAAAGAAGAGTGTAGAAAGAAACCATGAATTATCCTTTCCTTTTTTTTTTGTTTTAAAACAAATGCAATAATAATACATATATATAAAATCATGGTGTGAGCCTTATATTGCCACCATTTTCTATGTATAAACAACCATGAAGGATGATGTATGTATGTATGTGTGCATGCACATCCATATGTGCATGAATCAAGAAAGAATGCATACATGCATGCATACATCAAAAATACAAGAAAGGATTTCTAGTGAGAAACTAATGGTTAAATGATAAATCAATACTTGATTTATCAATCCGGCCATATCACATACGACCCAACCAAAAGCAAGCCGCTCGATTAATATACGGTATCTCATACGCGCATTTTAACCGGGTCCATGCGCATATCGCATACGCGCACCACAACGTTTCTCCTGGACTAGGTAACTCCTTTGTGGGATTCTAAGACTCGTCAATACGCCGGCAGTGGGTGATGATCATATCAAGCACCCCCAAGCCGCTAGCGGTCAGCTAAACGTAACGGCCACCCGGGTATTGAGCGATCAGAAGAAAAAAAGCGAACCTGCTACAACTCCGGTCGAGCCAACCGACAACACTACCCGTGCAGTCCGGTCTCCTCGTCTGATATGTCGCATATCAAGTCTAGGGGTGGTAAACGTCAGACCCCAATAACTGATAAGTCGCGCCGATGTGAGTCTTATAACGGGTCGAGAAACTACTGGTAACACTTACCAGTAAATCTCTAATAAGCCCTGGCCAGGGACTTCCCTGTTACGGCCAATCGAACACAGCGCAACATCAACCCCCAATACCGGAAGAGGCGAAACCCCTCCTATCGCTCATTGCCTCCATGTGACTCGGGACTGTACGCAAAAACCACCGTTTTGCACGCCCTCATGGACGTGGTAAGGTGGAAATCAAAGCACAGTGGGAATCACACAAGACTCTATGACGATCTCGGGTTTACAGACTAACCTGCACAAGTGCCACCAGAGAACTGCCATCTGACGTGAGGTATAATACCATCTGGGAGTTCTCGGCGAGTCCGTCCAGTGTACCCAGTCTCCACTGAGCACCCGTATACCATCTCTGATGTCAAACACCAATGGATATAGGATCATCCATCGCCCATCTCATGGGTCGAGAAGCGTATACGCTAGTCTACACTGGTATATCGATACCCCGTCTCGATACACCTATGACTAGGGACCTTGAAGGATGTACTTATGGACTACCATGTCCCCACTAGTATGATCCGCATCATAGTCCAGGTAGTCAAGTACACATCCTAAAGGCTTTACCAACATGTAACTATAAGACAGTATAATGAGACAAGTATACATGTTAAGACAAAGAGCAACCAGATAGAATACTATCATATCGAGCAAGAAAGTCATCTCTATATATGTCCAAGCATCCAATATAATATACATCATCTGTACAATACTGCCCTCTAGGGCATACATACAACTAACAATCTCCCACTTGCACTAGGGCCAGCTGCTGTAGTATCGTATACCGAGCATCCTGAAGAGTCTCTCAAACTGTATCTGGGGAATGGCCTTTGTGAGTGGATCCGCTGTGTTATTCTTTGTGTCAACCCACCTGACCTCGATCTCCCGGCAATCAACTATCTCCCGGATCAGGTGATACCGCCTTAGAATATGCCTGGATCGCTGATGGGACCTGGGTTCCTTGGCCAAAGCCACCGCTCCATTGTTATCGCAAAACAAAGGTATTGGATTCTCAATGGATGGAACCACTCAAAGTTCAGTAATGAACTTCTTGATCCAGACAGCCTCTTTGGCAGCATCGTTGGCAGCGATGTATTCAGCCTCCATCGTCGAGTCTGCCACGATTTCCTTCTTGGAACTCTTCCAGCTAACCGCCCCTCCGTAAAGGGTAAAGACAATTCCCGACTGTGACTTAGAGTCGACCTTATCACTCTGGATGCTCGAATCGGTAAAGTACTCCACTTGGAGTTCTCCATTACCATACACCAAGAGCATCTCTTTAGTCCTTCGTAAGTACTTGAGAATGCTCTTCACAGCTGTCCAGTGACTCTCTCCAGGATCAGCTTGATACCTGCTCACTACACTTAGTGAGTATGCTACATCGGGTCTGGTACATAGCATCGCGTACATGATAAAGCCTACAGCCGAATCATAGGGTATCCCTTGCATGCGAGCTCTCTCCAAATCTGGCTTGGGAGACATCTCTTTGGAGAGAGTGAGTCCAGAGATCGTGGGTAAGTTCCCATTCTTGGATTCTTCCATACTAAACCTCTTTAGTATGGTGTCAATGTACCTAGATTGGGACAATCCCAATATCCGTTTGGATCTATCTCTATAGATCCTAATTCCTAATATGCAGGAGGCATCACCAAGATCTTTCATTGAGAATCTTTGTGATAAGAAGAGCTTGACCGATTGCAGCATAGGAATGTCATTTCCTATAAAGAGTATGTCGTCCACGTACAATACGAGGAAGACAACCTTACTCTATGCTACCTTCTTGTAGATACAAGGTTCATCTACGTTTTTGACGAAATCAAACTCTTTGATAACGACGTCAAAGCAGATGTTCTAACTCCGCGATGCTTGCTTTAATCCATAAATGGATTTAAGCAGCTTGCACACCTTCCCACTGCTCCCACTATCTACGAAGCCCTCTGGCTGAGTCATGTACACGCACTCTTCTAAATTACCGTTTAGAAAGGCGGTCTTAACATCCATTTGCCAGATTTCGTAGTCATGATATGCAGCGATGGCAAGCATGATCCGGATGGATTTAAGCATATCCACTGGAGAAAAGGTCTCGTCATAGTCCACAACCGGTCTTTGACAAAAACCCTTTGCAACAAGTCTAGCTTTGAAAGTCTCCACTTTCCCATCTACACCAAGTTTTTTCTTGAAGATCCACTTGCTCCCAATGGGTTTTACCCCTTCAGGAGCATCTTCCAAAGTCCATACTTTGTTGGTGTACATGGATTCCATCTCGGACCTCATTGCATCCAGCCATTTCACTGAGTCCCCACTCGTGATGGCGTGCTCGAAGCTAGTTGGGTCATTATCCTCCATGATGCAATCCTCGCTCCCACCATCCATGAGAAAACAGTAGTATCTCTCAGGTTGGCGAGGAACCCTACTAGATCGGCGGAGAGGCTGAGGTTCGTTGGGAGCTACTGAATCCTTTGGTTCCACTAAATCTTCTGTTGTGGTTTGTACAGCTGGAACCTCTTCCAGTTCTACCTCATGGCCACTAATCTCTTTTGCAAGAAATTCCTTTTCTAAAATGGTGGCATGTTGAGCAACAAACCACTTTGTTCCTCACTGTGGTAGAAGATATACCCTCGCGAATGGTTCGGATATCTAACAATCTTACACAAAATAGACCTTGCCTCGAGTTTGTCCGGTTTTTTTCTTTTGACATAGGCCGGGCAACCCCATATCTTAATAAAATTAAGATATGGTCTCTTCCCCTCCTATATCTCATATGGGATGGTAGGCACAGATTTGGTAGGAACCCTATTCAGTAGGTATGCTACTGTCTCCAGTGCATATCCCTAGAAGGAAATAGGTAACTCAGTTGTGCTCATCATAGAGCGCACCATATCTAATAGG
The DNA here is from genome assembly GCA_030015575.1 of Agapanthus africanus. Classification (NCBI taxonomy): domain Eukaryota; kingdom Viridiplantae; phylum Streptophyta; class Magnoliopsida; order Asparagales; family Amaryllidaceae; genus Agapanthus; species Agapanthus africanus. The sequence continues at coordinate 240,354,787 of CM057343.1, read as the reverse complement.
GTGCGGTTCCTCCGTTCTGAAACACCGTTGTGCTGTGGTGTATATGGAGGAGTCAGCTGAGAGGGAATCCCATTCCCTTTTAGGAAGTCCAGGAATTCAATGCTCAAGTATTCACCTCCTCGATCAGATCGTAGGATTTTAATACTTTTTCCTGTTTGCTTCTCGACTTCTTGTTTATATTCTCTAAATTTCTCAAAAGCTTCTGATTTGTGTTTCATCAGGAACACATACCCGAACCTAGAGAGATCGTCAGTGAATGTAATGAAGTACGTAGAACCATCCCTGGCTTGTGTAGACATGGGACGCGTACATCACTATGTATCAGTCCCAAGAGTTCCGTAACTCTTTCTCCGTATCCCGTAAACGGAGTTTTGGTCATCTTGCCTTTGAAACATGACTGGCAAGTGTCATAATATGAAAATTCAAACGGATTCAAATATCCATCTTTATGCAACTTAGCTAGTCGCGTCGCATTGATGTGACCCAGTCTACATTGCCACAAGAAGGATTCGTTTTGTTCTGAACTCTTCCTCTTGTGTGTGTTTGTTATGCTTAGAACTGTTGATTGATTTAGAACATAAATGCCATTGCACAAGGTGCCTGATCCAACCAACTTTTGGTTGCGAAAAATGTTCATAATATTATCCTGTAATAAAAAATTATATCCCTCTTTACTCAACAAAGAAACCGATATAATGTTGCATATCAGGTTCGGCATGTAATACCATTCGTTCAGAATCAATGTATTACCAGTTGGTAATACAAGGTGATATTCCCCGACGATTTTAGCTGCAACAATTGTACCATTTCCAACTCTTATGTCTTTATCACCTTCTCCAAGTTCTCTACCTTTCTTAAGCCCATGTAACTGATTACATATGTGGGATCCTGACCCGGTATCCAACACCCAGGACGTAGAGAAAATGGAGAAACAGTTCTCTGTAACGAACACACCCGAAGAAAATGCATCATCATGTACTTTCTTCATTCGGGTGGCATGGGAATCCTGGTATTCCCCTATGTCCTGTTCAGTCCTATAACTCTTATAAGAAAGAACGGAACCAACGTTCCCCAGGACAGTATAACATGAGGGTTCGGTTAATACATCCATATTATTATCTTGATTAAGGCATGACATGGTCGCTACCTGGAGAGAGAGAGAAGAAAACACTTTAGCGTATGCTCTTGCAAGATCAGATTGGTTAATATCTTATCTAATCAGGATGGCTCCAACTGTTTTTAATCAAATCTTCCTTCAAACCCTAAAAGGAAAGACTAGCCGGGATTAATTACACCCTACAACTTCGCCGATCTTTCAGCCAGGACAGTGTCAGTACTTTGAGGGAGGTTCCCCGTGCTTTCGCACGGACCTAATTAAATTAAACCTCGTTTTCCCATAGGCGTAACCCCGTTGACACCTTTCTAGACACCTACTTGATCGGCTAATTGTCCTGTGTAAAACTCTCCCAGGAGTAATAATTACTCGCAGTGGGTATCAGGATCCAACTATCCCATAGAAGGTATGCATTCTCATTGCAAATTTCAACACTTGAAACTCCCGATAATCTTTTGCCCCAAGCATCCCATGAACTTGACGGAGGTCAACAAACCACAGGGTGCAAGTCAAGTTCAACCCGTCATTTCTTGATTGAATCAAACCCACCCGCACGACCCTTGATGGAGGTCAACAAGGTCGTACGACTACCCTAATCCAATATGCAACATATGCATAAGCAGATAAATACTAGTTAGCTACCGCACACTACGCCTTGACGGAGCTCAACAAATGTAGCACGAATACTAAGTAGGACTTATCTGAAATGACGGAGGGTTACGACAGGTTTTTCTGAAAACCTACTGCATAATGAACTTGATATTGTTGTAGAATCATGTGAATTTTGAAATGGAGTGATTTTGAGGCTTTTATTAGTTTTGCTAAAGAGGTCACTCCCGGTGAAGGGACCTCGGCTGTTTGCTCATCGAATAAGGTGCGGGATATATCATATATATCACTGTGCAAAGCAAAACTCCAAAAGCAATCAAAAACCAAACCGAGTTTTGTAGCATCTACCAGTTTTGCTAAAGAGGTCACTCCCGGTGAAGGGATCTCGGCTCTTTCCCCATCGAATAAGGTGCAGGGTATATCATATATACCGCTATGCAAAGCAAGACTGTAGCTACCCTTTTTGAAAAAAAATGATTCTACAATATCTTTTAGGTTTCTTTTCTTTCATTAATCATATTAATGAAGTCCCATCAATTAAGTCACCTAAACATCATAAATAAATACGACGTACACTTATGCCATCCGCATTCGCCGCTATGTCCCCTCGTGCACCGTTAGGTTAGGTAACTAACGACAGAGCAGGGCAGGGCTAGTGCGGGTGTAAAACATAAGTAACGTCTATATAATATATCATATATACTATATACTGTATCCATCAGAACATATCAAATGATCACATCACAGATATCGCAGCAGAAACATAGATATAATGTGGGATATACTAGGACGTCCGTATTTAGTATTTAGCCAACAATAGAAAATACGGATTACACAGTCGTGATGAATAGCCAACAATATTCCTTTGTTGCCCCTGTTGGGTTGACCTAGCACCTCATGAAGGGTTTGGAAGCATCATATGTACCAAATATTAAAATTTTAGGGTGCTGTGTAAGCATACAAAGAATTATTCCTAGATCAATTAGGGTTTTAAGAAACAACACTTCAATACAAGTAGGTAAAGCTAGGGTTTTGAGAGTACAACCTTTGTAGCTCCCTACGCTAGACTCCTCGGCTACTTGGGGTTTGGAAAAGGTCCGCTTGAACTCCTCTAGGTCAACGATGATCCACCCGGAGTCCGCTTTGTCCAAGCTTGCAACTTCACAAGATCAAGAGAAAGAAATGAAGCTAACACTCTAAACAAGTGGGCAAGACTTGTGTAGAATGATGTTGTGGTGGCTATTCTCACTTCAAAATCCTAACTTGGTGAATGTTTTGCTCACTAGAAAAATCTAGAGAGCAAAGGAAGAATGAGGAAGAAGATGATGGCCTTTTAGAACAAGAGAGAAAGATAATCCTCTTTGAAAAATATAAAATATATGAATATATATTTTCCACTTCTCATCTCAAACCATGGTTAAACAATAAAGATATTATTGAACTTGAGTTAAAACATAAAAGTAAAGTTAATCCATGGTTAAATGGTGGGTGAGCATGGTTAGGTCAAAGAAGAGTGTAGAAAGAAACCATGAATTATCCTTTCCTTTTTCGTTTTGTTTTAAAACAAGTGCAATAATAATACATATATATAAAACCATGGTGTGAGTCTTATATTGCCACCATTTTCTATGTATAAACAACCATGAAGGATGATGTATGTATGTATGTGTGCATGCACATCCATATGTGCATGAATCAAGAAAGAATGCATACATGCATGCATACATAAAAAATACAAGACAGGATTTCTAGTGAGAAACTAATGGTTAAATGATAAATCAACACTTGATTTATTAATACGGCCATATCACATACGACTCAACCAAAAGCTAGCCGCCCGATTAATATACGGTATCTCATAGGCGCATTTTAACCGGGTCCATGCGCATATCACATACGCGCACCACAACGTTTCGCCTGGACTAGGTAACTCCTTTTTGGGACTCTAAGACTCGTCAATACGCCGGCAGTGGGTGATGATCATATCAAGCACCCCCAAGCCGCAAGCGGTCAGCTAAACGTAACGGCCACCCGGGTATTGAGCGATCAGAAGAAAACAAGCGAACCTGCTACAACTCCCGTCGAGCCAACCGGCAACACTACCCATGCAGTTCGGTCTCCTCGTCTGATATGTCGCATATCAAGTCTAGGGGTGGTAAACGTCAGACCCTAATAACCGATAAGTCATGCCGATGTGAGGCTCATAACGGGTCGAGAAACTACTGGTAACACTTACCAGTAAATCTCTAATCAGCCCTGGCAAGGGACTTCCCTGTTACGGCCAATCGAGCACAGCGCAACATCAACCGCCAATACCGGGAGAGACGAAACCCCTCCTATCGCTCATTGCCTCCATATGACTCGGGACTGTACCCAAAAACCACCGTTTTGCACGCCATCATGGACGTGGTAAGGTGGAAATCAAAGCACAGTGGGAATCACACAAGACTCTTTGACGATCTCGGGTCTACAGACTAACCTGCACAAGTGTTACCAGAGAACTGCCATCTGACGTGAGGTATAATACCATCTGTGAGTTCTCGGCGACTCCGTCCAGTGTACCCAGTCTCCACTGAGCACCCGTATACCATCTCTGATGTCAAACACCAATGGATATGGGATCATCCATCGCCCATCTCATGGGTCGAGAAGCGTATACGCTAGTCTACACTGGTATATCGATGCCCCGTCTCGATACACCTACGACTAGGGACCTTGAAGGATGTACTTATGTACTACCATGTCCCCACTAGTATGATCCGCATCATAGTCCAGGTAGTCAAGTACACATCCTAAGGGATTTACCAACATGTAACTATAAGACAGTATAAAGAGACAAGTATACATGTTAAGACAAAGAGCAACCAGAAAGCATACTATCATATCGAGAAAGAAAGTCATCTCTATGTATGTCCAAGCATCCAATATAATATACATCATCTGTACAATACTGGCCTCTAGGGCATACATACAACTAACAGCCCCTACGGATTAATCCGTAGGGATTTCTTTTGCGGATCCGTAAGGCCAAATAAAAGATTACATTTTAATATTTTTAATTAATTGTAAGGCACTGCATGGGCAAACCGATGGCCCTACGAATTAATCCGTAGGGGCAATAAAAATTGGTCCTTATGGATTCCTATCTCCGGAGGGGCAACCCCTTATTGTAGTAGTGTATTCTGCACCTCATTCTATGAGGGAAGAGCTTTGATCCCTTCACTAGGAGTTCGCTCTTATGAAAAAGTTTATATTACTCATTTTAAAAAGCGGAGCTTAAACCAATCTATTTCAATGCCACTCGAGTTCCTTCAACGATATTTAGTTCGTTACGTTAAAGGTTTTTCGCCAAAAACCAGTTGTAGCCCTCCGTCATTTTAGACGGGTAGCACTTAATATTCAAGCTATGTTTGTTGGCCTTCGTCAAGGCATAGTGTATGGTAGCTATGTGTTACATTTCTGTTGCATGGATATACATTAATCTAGGACAGTCGTACATCCTTGTTATCCTTCGTCAAAGGCGAGTATGGGTGGGTTTAGATTAATCAGGACAATGATGGGTAGAACATGACTTTCGAATTATAATTTGTTAACCTTCATCAATGTCATAAGACGCTTGGGGAAAAAACCATATCGGGAGTTTCAAACTTACGGGAAACTTGCCAGGCATGCCCATGCCATATGGAGTGTGGTAATTTTGATCGGCTTCCGTCAAAGTTATCACACAATGATAGTTGGGTCCCGATTCCCATTGATGAGTATGTATTACTCTTCGGGAGATTTCTTCATTTCACAATTATCTAACCTATTAGGTGTCTAGAAAGTGTTAAAGATGTTACACCTCTGCGGAAACGAGGTTATTAATTAGGTCCGTGCGAAAGCACGGGGGACCTCCCTCGGAGTACCAACACTGGCCTGGCTGAACAGTTAGCGAACTTGTAAAGTGTAAATGATCCTGACTAGTTCTCCTTTTAGGGTTTTAAGAAGGATTCGAGGATAAAGTGGGAGCCATACTGATCAGATAAAGTGATAAGCAATCTGATCTTGAAATAGAGTGCACGCTGAGTATTTATTTTCTCTCTCTCTGGTACAGTGACCCATGACTAACCTTAAAAACTCATGAACCAATTTGACCGAACCATTTTACACCATTTGGCTTTGGCTTGTCTTGATTCGTGACAAAGTTGCACATATCCCTGCCACTCCTACCTTACCCTTTGCATTTCTTCAGAACACATCGTATCACTACGATAATCCATATTGCTTGGAACTGCCATCGTATAGTAACATACGAACTTGAAGAAGTTACTTCAATCGAGGATGGCCACAGGTTCTGAAGAAATTAAATATGATTATTCGGTTGTCTCTTTGCTGTACCTTCTCTCAGGTAGCAAGAGCTCCTTGCATCAGGAGAGTACACCTGTTATGATTATTTGATGTTCTTCTTCCAAACCTTAGGTTGGTGCCGAAAGGTAGGGAAGGAAGAAAACCAATTAGCCTAAGGACGATGTGTAGAAGGTAAGAAGTAGAGATATATAAAGGTGTAAGTCGATGTCGTACACCCCACGTTGTTTGTAGGGAGGCGGAATTTACAAAAACGATTTTTAAGTCAAGCAACATCGACTATACTTCCAGGATTTTTCAAAAACCCTAACTAGCTAAACTACATAGAGGTATTAAACTACTTTGGAAGAGTTTTATAGCTCCTAAATCTTCGGGTCTTCTTCCCCTTTGCTGAGCTCCTTGAAGCTGCGGATCCAGCTCGGTCGTCGGCCTCCTTTTGTCGAAGACGATCCACCCGAGAGTCTATGGTTCAAGCTCCAATCTCAATACTGAGGTAACTAAAGTATCTAGTTCGCTAATCTAGGTTGCTTAGGAGATGTAGAGAGTTAATTAGACTATTTTATCTCATAGAACCCTAGGATTCACAACACATGTGAAGGTTAGGATTTTGAGGATGAAGCGGGAGAGCAAAGTGGAGAGAGAATGAGAAAACACAAATGATTAAGTCTTGAGACAAGTGAAGAATGGCTCATTCTTTTTCTCACAATCAAGCATGCACTATTTTCAATGGAAAATTGTAGCCATGCTTGAATAGTAAGTGCAAACCAATAAACTAAAGAATTACCCATGCTTCACCCATGCCACAATATCTCCATTTTCCACATCATTAATCTATTTTCCAAAAATAGATTAAACCAAAATGAGGTGACCAATACTGGTAAGACAGTCTTACTCAAGATTGACTGACCTGTATTGTGCCCTCAAAGTCAATTATTGGATCACAGGCACGCGATTGCAATGATTGAGGGAGGACCTATACCGGTAGGACAGTCTTACTCAAGATGATAGTATGCAATCTGGTTTATCTTTATCATTGTGTACATACTTTAGGTGACATTACAGGCCACTATTGCACGTTGATAGAGCCCATAGGATTCTTGCTTGACGGCTAGCAGTATGATGGCGATCATATACATGGGAGCCGGGGTCTATAAGCACATCCTTAAAATGGTCCCTAGCCATGGGAGTTTCGAGACTGGGCATCGATACTCCATTAGTAGACTAGTGTATTCAGTCGAGACCCCGACGAGGGGCGGTGGCCAGTCTCACAATCCATTGGTGTCAGTTGGTTCACCTAAGATGTATACAGGTGCTCATTAGGTTATGAGTACACCGGACAGGACTCGCCGGGAACATGCTAGTTGGTATTATATCTGACGTCAGATAGCAGTTTCCTGGTGACATGTGTACAAGTTAGTTCATCGACCTGAGATCGTCATTTGTCTCGTGTGAGTTCCCACTGTGCTTTGATTACTACCCTTCCACGGCTCAAAAGAGTCGTGCAAATAGGTTTTAGTTGGGTACAGTCTCGAGCCATATGGAGGCAGTCAGCGGATCGGCAGGGGTTTCGTCTCTCTCGGTATTGGGGGTGAGATCGCGTTGTGTCTAGGAGAGCCATTACATGAAGTCTTTGGCCAAGGCAGGAGATTTACTGGTAGGTATTCCAGTAGTATCTCAGGGTGTTCTGGGCTACACTCCGACACGACTTGTACCGCTTTTGGGGATCTGACTTTTACCAACCCCCTAGGCCCGCCATGCGATGCTCATAGACGAACGGACCGGACTGTACAGATATTGTCACTGACAGGCTCAGTAGGGTGTCAGGATGAGTTCGCTCATCGACCTCCCTTTTTGTCAATACCTGGTAGCTCATTACGTACGGCTAATACCTCTGACGTGCTAGTGGTTAAATCCACAGCCAAAGTATTGACGAGTCTTTAGAGTCCCCCACAGACAGTTTCTCTAGTTTCGGGCGAAACGTTGTAGAGGCCGTATGATATATGGCAGGTTCCGATCATATACGTGCAGTAGTGCACGGATCATGATCGAGCGGATCATACTAGTAGGCTTTGGTTTAAGCCGGATCCTAGTATTAGATTTTTTGGATTACTTTAGTCTCATCGCATTCGCATTCAGTCGGAATGCGGATGCAGTGTATATACAGGTGAGGGATATCCTTCTGATCCGTCACGAGTTTACTTTAAATGTTGTCGTATCTTTTTGTTGTGGCAAACATTTGGATTAATGTTTGCTTATGGAAATAATGAGCTAGATTTCATCATGAGATGCTTTAAATGTGGCATGGACATATATGGTGACTCATGGTCTCTTTCAGTGTGTAAATGTCACATTATGAGATTGTTTTGTGATGATTTGATAAGAAGAGAGAGAGAGGGGCTGCCATATAGATGTGTTTGGTCTTGTAATTTTGATGCTAGAGCTCTGTCTCGTTTTTTTGTCCCATCACAAAACCAAACGGAAAAAGTAACCTCTTCTTCTTCTTCTTCCTCTAGCTCTTTATCTCCATCAATAGAAACACCTCTAACTTCCATCCAAATCCATGGATGCAAGAGACAAAGTGGTCACAAACATTCTGTAACGTTTTGAAAATCGTTTCGGTGAAATTTCAGAAAATCGGTAAAATAAAGGGGGTTTCCGTAAAAAGTCAAAATACAAATATCTTTATTCTAAAATTAAATATACATATTCTAGCTATGTAATTGCTATTAATTGGTGTTTATTGAGCCACTGGTGAAATTTCAAATTCTCTGAAAATTTTTCCGAAATTAATTATTTTAATATTATTTTAAGTCGTCACTAATATATTTAATTAGGGAAAATTACAAATTTGAATGAGTTGAAACAAATTTTTTGCATTATAACACATTAAACAAAATTTTATCTTGTGGTTTTTGAAATGAAATGGATTTCCAAAACAGTTTAGAAAATATCGAAGAAAAATGCTTTTTTCGATGAAATTAGTGTTAATAGGAATTGGGGTAATACATTTATCTTTTTTCCTAACCCACACACCCACACCTCACCATCTCTCCCCCTTCCCATGTGGCAGGCCCCACTTTCACAGCCCCTCCCTCTTTTTCTCTCTCCAATCACCTCCTTTTGAATAGAAAAGAAAAGAAAAGAAAAGAAAGTCATAAAAGTAAAAGGGTGGACTTTGACTTTCCCCCACTTTCTCCACCTCACTCTCTCTCTTCCCTCACCCTCCCTACAATTCTGGCCGAATTTTCTGGCCTCAAAACAGCAGCTCCCTTTCCCTCTCTCCTCTCTTTTCCATCAAAAAAATCGTCAAAAAATCAAGTAAAACCTCACCGAAATCCAAATCCGATTCCTACCCATTTCCCCCCATCTTCTTTAGCATGGATCTTGGTGCAAGGATTCCAAATTGGAGGTCTAGATTTGTAGTTTGATTCATGGTTGTGAGGTATAACTTTTGACCCATTGTTCTTTTTGGTTTAAATTCCTTATTGAAGCTTGTTAGGCGCTTAATTTCGGTTTAATTGAAAGTTGTGGGGTTGCAAGAGAATGTTTAGATTAGGGTTTGTGAAAAATCTAGTTAGGGTTTTGTGTTGTGAGACTAAGATTGTGGGAGGTATTTTTCATATTAATATTTTGCTAAATCAAATTAAGTTGCTAATTTGCTTTTTGTTGATTTAAATTGTGATATTTATATAAATTGTAAACTAGGTTTTTAAAATAATTATATTCTTGTGAGATAAAATTAAAATTAAGGTTTCATGTTATTATAAATATTATATTGAGTGGTGTAATGCTTTTAGTTCATGAAAATCCAAGCTAAATTGTTGTTTGTGCATATTTGCTATAAATTTGTTAAAATTTGGGTATATTGTAAACAAGAATTTTGGGGTTAATAAAATTTATCGGGATTAAATTATGGAAATTTTTTTATGACTTATTTAATATATTTAATAAGTATTATGGCCGCTAGATTTGTTTAAACGTCGAGTTTTGTACTAAAACGGGTAATTTTTGCTTGCTAGATTTTCAGAAAAATGGCTTTTACGGTGAATTTGGTGTTTCTGTGAATTTTAACCTATTTTATATTATAATTAGTGTTCGCGAATGCGCAAATGAGAATGTTTGGGTTTTTCTCGATGGTTTGACGTTTGTACATCGGCATCGAGGGTTGGTTTGGCTATTCTTGCATGCGTAGGCGATAGGTTTTGACCTATGCGTGATACGCGTGCCGATTTGATTTTCGTATGGCGTTTCGATTTCGAATTTCGTTTTAATGCGATACAGTGCGTTATGATATGTAGGTACCCCATGTGGACTTCGAGACAATAAGCAAGCGCGTGGCGACATCGGCACCGGCGAGCAAGGACCAGGTGTGTAGATTTATATCTACGGGGAGAACTCGGGTGGATGGCGTATAGCACCCCCGCAGTTCGTGTTAATGTATACGAATACGTATACACACATATATTTTATGTTGATATGAGACTTGATGATAATGGTAGATTCTAGGTGTTCATGGATTAGTTTAATGTTAGTTAAGAAACCCTAGAGTAGTTGTTACACCCATACACGCACACACACATGCATACATCTATGTTATTACCTGTGCGTATATGGGGAGATGTGTTTATGTGTTCACCTGGGTATGGGACTAGGTGTTCACGTACTAGATTTGCGGATGATACTTGGGATTGAGATGAGTCGATGAGATTTGAGTTGAGGCCATAGGATCGGTGATATGGCAGGATTCGTACTTGAGATACATCCTGATGTTATAGCGGATCTTTGGATGACAATGCCATGTGAATAGTGATATTAGTAGTGTACGTAGGTCAGTACCCCAGATGATGATCTTGATAAAGAGAATACCAGATGAACTGTGTGATGAGTATGATATTGACCCGTACCCAGATTTGGGGATGCCGTACGACGGATTTACGTACGAGCTATGTATTGATGATTGATCCGCACTTTTGACTTAGGATGTCTGATTATAGATATGGTATCGGATATGATATTATTGAGGTGGGATCATCGACTAATATATATACAGGTATGTATACGTATCGACTCAGATGTTAGGCGGTTTCCTTACCTGTAGTTCAGCTTGTTAGTTCAGCCGTATAGTTTAGTGTAGTTGTTAGACTAGATTAGACTCCTACCTATTTCAAAACTAACGAATCGGTGGTATTTTAAACGACAGGTCAAGGGATTCTACGGATATTTCAAAAGACGTATCTTTTCTTAAAAACACCGCGATTCGTGTTATTTCAAAAGGCACTATTGTAGGACTTATATTAGGGTAATGCAGTTTAGTTATCGTTGTGTCTAGTATTCAGCTCCAGCATATTATTGTTGTTGCTCCGCATCGCATACTTCTGGTAATTCATATTTCATTATTGATATCATGCTGTTAGGACACCATCACCATTACCGATGATGCGTATGTACCACGTACACTTACTTGCCGGCTCACACACATCTTCATCGGTAATTGCCATGTCACGTACACTTAGAAAATACTATTACATTGACATAGCCTGTTAGCTAATAGTTCAAACATGATATTAGTGTACTTGCCTTATATGCTAGTTTAGACATTGTAGTTATTAGCTGCTACTTCATGCATACTGTTATTCATTGTTATGCCGCATTCATGGATTCTCATGCATATATTCACTATTTTACGTGCTATTGAGGTTTTGGATCCGGATTTCCATGAGATTTTCTGGATTTGGGGGGAAACCGCAAAACCTATACAAACTTCTCCTCTCTCTTTTTAAATGAAAAGCGCGGTTTTCCCATGATGTATGAGTCGTCTACCATGAGTTTGCTGATGGATTTCGAGACTCGATTCGAGAAGACGGATGAACCGTTTCGAGTACATGGTGGACCCAGTAAGGTACCCCGGGGCAAGAAGCGTGTGATGATGACGATGTGAGCCTGACAGGGGAGCACTACCTACCGGTGATTTTACCCGACGCGTCGGATATCCGGAGGATACCGTCATAGTCTTGAGATTGATGGTAGGGGCTGATCTGGACTGACAGCGCCCTAGATAGTGAGATTGACATACAGAGATTTTGAGATATTGAGGTACAAAGATTGCGACACAGAGATATCGAGAGATTTGGATACTTGTTTTGTGTCGATGCTAGGCACTGTTTATGCTGATTTCATTTATGATACCTCGTTTTTAAAAAGATACAGAAATCTCACTAATTTATGACAGCGGTTTTCATTAGCAAATGCATTCTGTTTCATGCATTCATACATCATCCATATGATATATTGCTACCTGAGGCACTGACACAGGCACATGGGATTACACTCGGGTTAGATATTTACCCTAGCTATTGTTATAGGCTGCATGTTATATATTTGAGGATATTTTATGATCGTTGATCTAGGATTGCGTTGTTCATGCGATTTCTGTCCGTAGATGTTTTTCTACTCACGAGTTGGCAACTCACCTCCGTTGTGCCACAGTTTCTTGCTGGTTTTGCCGTAGAGGTTTCATTATGGCTTTGCTGGCACTACTTCTTTCGGGGGACTTGCTAGTAGGTGGGTTTATTGGTATCGTACCCATCATATTACTTTGTATAATATTATTCAGTTGTATCTAGTAATTCCATCAACCAAACAAGTATTTATTTTGAGATAGAAGCCAGTGATGTTATTCTTTCGACCTTAGAGTCACGCGTTATATTTCTATGGATTTCTTGTGGTTTTGAGTTTCCTTTTGAGTTTTGATCCTCGCCCTTAGCGTTGTATATTATATTACGTGTGTGGTTGTGACCGTCGATTGACGAAGAGCTAGCTCCCGCTTGGGGATGCCTTTTATTGATTTCGTATACTATTCATGTTGTATCCTGTTTGGGGGCCAGTATTTACAAATGAGACTCTGCCGAAATTTTCAAGAAATATTTGATGTTTTTAAAAAACACATAATTCCGCTTATGCTAATAAAACTACTTGATTTAAATTGGTTTTTCCTTCACTCTACTACTTTTCTTGGGTTGGATTTCTGGGTTTTCGGCTTACTTAGATTACGTACGCCTCGAGTCGTTTCGTAGTTTAAGTGCCGGTCATGTTCCGTACTTTCGGGACGTGACAAAATTGGTATCAGAGCGTTAGGTTTTACCTTCGGAGCGTAGGATGACCCTTGGTTGATGGAATAGGTGACTAAAGTAGAGTGATGTACCGTGGGTATGTTCCGCGGCATACTTACGATACGCTACTCCACTTAAGAAGCCTTCGGATGTACATTTCTTTGTTCAGTATTAAATTCATTCCTGATTTAGCCTCATCGGTACCAGTTATGGTTCGCTGCCACGATTACGGGCAGGGAGAGCTACGACTAGAGTTGCGGTCAGCATGAGCTCGTCACGAATGAGGACTGACCAGGACGTAATTCCGGCGACACACGATTGCGGAGATATATCTTTTTATTGTGTTTTCGCGCCACGAGCGTTGGGTGCATTGCTGTATGAGATTACTCAGACGTGCAGATCAACCCTAGAGGATTGAGCCAATGACAGAGGCCAACCAGATTTTGATGACCGTTGGTGTATTGCTTATTCATGATAATTGAGGCACTGTTCAGCGTTCAGACGAGTGAGCCAGTCATTGCTGCGAACGATGAGATATCGCCCCAGATGTTGGAGCTATTGCTGGACGAGTTGTACTAATAGATGATAGAAGGTCGCTAGTCACCCGAGGATGAATGACTAGGACAGCTGGTTCGTTCGCCTACCCCGATGCGAGGACATCAGATAGATTGATTCCAGCTAGAGACGACTTCACGCGGAGACGTTAAGAGTTGACAGAGACGATCGAATGTCAGCAACCTATTATTCTAAGTTTAAAGTATTCGGAATGGCATGCAGGCAATTCTATGGACTCTCTAGAAGAATGAAACCCTAACTCGACTTAATGACCATGTGAAAGCCTTTGAACCTTAAGGTTTGCAGCAGTTCCGCGGCGCCATTAGTGAGGCTTGGGTTTGCCCTTCTACGGCTGGACCATCGATGCTGTGGTACGTACTCGATACTGTTGAACTGTACCCAAGATGTTGAGCTCTTGGGGGATTATGATGTTTTGACGAATCGATCGGATGGTTCGACTTCATTCGGATGCCAGGTGGTGAGATGCATTTCTTAAGAGACTCCAGATACGAGGATAGCCATAGGAGCTCAGTCCATGCAGCCACGACGAGACGAGTCCGAAGCAGTCGACATTAAAGAAAGTAGAGTAAAGAGGTCCGTACAAGATCTGGATATGATGACGTTCCACTCCATCGACATCAGAGATACGATACGCATGCCGAGGCATTGTACTTGGATATACCTTCCAGAAGGAGTCGAGATGAGTATGCAGCCGTTCCGGAACGAGAACAGATCTAGTAAGGGACGATAACTTCCTGACAGTTCTGCAGGGACGAGATTTGGGAGAGATCTCGATAGGACCTTTCTGGAATAAATTACGAGAAGACTTGGACCCAGGAGTGGTCATGTTATGCACACGGGCAGGCCAGAGTTCAGGATCGTCGACGAGACATGATATGAGTGACCACGACAGTTGGCCAGAGATTCTTGGAGGATGTGCTTGAGCGGGACTATTCTGCCATATTTGATTTCGGTATTTTGGACGATCTAGTCGCACGACTGATTTTGATGATTGAGTTTCATGATATTTGTTTTCATGTACCATGGTTGCACCTACTGAGTATTTACGATTTTTGCACAGTTGTTGCACTTGATATCATTTTCGTGCCTTGGTTTCGCATGTTTATGATTTTATGGGTTTCATACAGTTGAGTTGATTTTGTGCGTATGTACGCACACGATTTGGTTTTTGCACACGGTATAGTTCATATATGCTTGCAGTGAAGTGTTACGTATGTTGTGCATTCAGATGCACTGGACATCGATTTCGATTGTGATATTCGATATTTGTTTTGTGCACCTTGTGCACCTGATTGGATTTTGCGCATATTCGGCGCTTGATATTGGATTTCATGATTTCGTGCACGATGGATGCACCTGATTTGGATTTTCGCGCATGTTGGGCGTATGTTTTGAGGTGCGATTTTGGTGCACACCAGATGCACTAAATCGAGATTCTTCGTGCATGTCAGATGCACCCGATTTTGCTGTCAGGTACCCACGTTGCCTATGACAGATGTTTCGTGCACACCCGATGCACTTAGATCTTGTTTCTGTGCACATGATGGCACATATATGGATTTTAATTTCCGTGCGCACCAGACACATGTAGTATTCGTATGCATATCTTGGGATTGATTTCTTATAAAGCAGTACGTTTTATGATATTTTCTATGTGTTTTCGTACTGAGCAGGACTAGTCAGAGGACAGTACCTGAATGTATTTTGCATGCATTGATAGCTATTGAAGGGAATTCAAAAAAAGCGAGCTATAGTCTCAGTATTTACCTACGTGTCTGATATGACACGAAACGTTTAAAACAAGAAAACCCTTCCAAGTTGTTTCCCAAAATGGCGGAACGTACAGTTCAAACAAATGGTATATATGTATATGATTATTTTCTTATGATAGACGTCCGCCACTGTGCAGTGTTATGCACATTGCACAGCGACTTTAAGAGATTTGGCATGCATTCCCTTAAGATATTTACATATATAGATTCAATATTTTCATGTATAATTTCGAGTTATATCATATTGGTTTTGTAATGGATTTGACATTTGTGTCTTTACCATGACTCCGATGATTGCGGGATGCTTGACGGAGTTTTGATTTTGAGTTATATGCTCATTTTTCATGCGCATGCGCTGCGCTACGATTTGTTTTATGTATTTACGATTTCGGAGCCCCGGCGACTTGATGGTTTTACTTAGATGTTTTAGAATTTGGGGGGGGGGTTTAATTTAAATTCGGGGACCGAATTTCTTTAAGGGGGGAAGATTGTAACGTTTTGAAAATCGTTTCGGTGAAATTTCGGAAAATCGGTAAAATAAGGGGGTTTTCCGTAAAAAGTCAAAATACAAATATCTTTATTACAAAATTAAATATACATATTCTAGCTATGTAATTGCTATTAATTGGTGTTTATTGAGCCACTAGTGAAATTTCAAATTTTCTGAATTTTTTTTCGAAATTAATTATTTTAATATTATTTTAAGCCGTCACTAATACATTTCATTAGGGAAAATTACAAATTGGAATGGGTTGAAACAAATTTTTTGCATCATAACACATTAAACAAAATTTAATCAAGTGGTTTTTGAAATGAAATGGTTTGCCAAAATGGTTTAGAAAATATCGAAGAAAAATGCTTTTTCGGTGAAATTAGTGTTAATGGGAATTGGGGTAATACATTTATCTTTTTCCCTAACCCACACACCCACACCTCGCCCTCTCTCCCCCTCCCCATGTGGCCGGCCCCACTTTGACAGCCCCTCCCTCTTTTTCTCTCTCCAATCACCTCCTTTTGAATAGAAAAGAAAAGAAAAGAAAAGAAAGTGATAAAAGTAAAAGGGTGGACTTTGACTTTCTCCCACTTTCTCCACCTCACTCTCTCTCCTCCCTCACCCCTCCCCACAATTCTGGCCGAATTTTCTGGCCTCAAAACAGTAGCCCCCCCTTCACTCTTCTCCTCTCTTTTCCATCAAAAAAATTGTCAAAAAATCAAGTAAAACCTCACCGAAATCCAAATCCGATTCCTACCCACTTTCCCTCATCTTCTTTAGCATGGATCTTGGTGCAAGGATTCCAAATTGGAGGTCTAGATTTGTAGTTTGATTCATGGTTGTGAGGTATAACTTTTGACCCATTGTTCTTTTTGGTTTAAATTCCTTATTGAAGCTTGTTAGGCGCTTAATTTCGGTTTAATTGAAAGTTGTGGGTTTGCAAGAGAAGGTTTAGATTAGGGTTTGTGAAAAATCTATTTAGGGTTTTGTGTTGTGAGACAATGGTTGTGGGAGACATTTTCCATATTAATATTTTGCTAAATCAAATTAAGTTGCCAATTTGCTTTTTGTTGATTTAAATTGTGATATTTATATAAATTGTAAAGTAGATTTTTAAAATAATTATATTCTTGTGAAATAAAATTCAAATTAAGATTTCATGTCATTATTGTTAGTTATATGTATGCCCTAGAGGCCATTACTGTACATAGGATGTATATTGTAGTGGATGCTGGGACATATATAGGGAGGACTTTCTTGCTCGACATGATAGTATGCTATCTGGTTGCTCTTTACCTTAACGTGTATACTGATTGTCTCTCTGTTACATGTTGGTAAAGCCCTTAGGATATGTACATGACTATCTGGACTATGATGCGGATCATACTAGTGGGGACATGGTAGTCCATAAGTACATCCTTCAAAGTCCCTAGTCGTGGGTGTATCGAGACGGGGCATCGATATACCAGAGTAGACTAGCGTATACCTTCTTGACCCATATAGATGGGCGATGGATGATCCCATATCCATCGGTGTTTGACATCAGAGATGATATACGGGTGCTCAGTAGAGACTGGGTACACTGGACGGACTCGCCGAGAACTCCCAGATGGTATTATACCTTACGTCAGATGGCAGTTCTCTGGTGACACTGGTACAGAGTAGTCTGTTGACCCGAGATCGTCATAGAGTCTTGTGTGGTTCCCACTGTGCTTTGATTTCCATCTTACCACGTCCAAGAGGGCGTGCAAAATGGTGGTTTTTGGGTACAGTCCCGAGTCACAAGGAGGCAATGAGCGATAGGAGGGGATTCGTCTCTCCCGGTATAGGGAGTTGATGTTGCGCTGTGTTCGATTGGCTATAACAGGAAATCCCTGGCCAGGGTTGCTGAGATTTACTGGTAAGTGTTACCAGTAGTTTCTCGAATGTTATAGACCTCATATCGACACGACTTATTGAGCTATTGGGGTCTGACGTTTACCACCCCTAGGCAAGATATGCGACATATCAGACGATCAGACCGGACTGTACGGTAGTGTTACTGGTCGGATTCACTGGAGTGTGAGCGGGCTTGCTCGTCGATCTTCAGATCGCTCAATACCCGGGTGGCCGTTACGTTTAGCAGACCGCTTGCGGCTTGTGGATGCTTGATATGATCATCATCTGCTGCCGGCGTATTGACGAGTCTTTAGAGTCCTACACAGAGGTTTCCTGGCTCAAGCGAAACGAAATAGGAGCGCATATGAGATATGTGCGGGACCGAGAATGATACTAGTATGTGATACTGTATTCGATTCTCGCGATATGTGACATTGATCGGTTATATGCGATATAGCCGGATTATCGGATCAAGTGTTGATTCGATAAGTTGTTACTGTTGATATTAGTCGGTTATATGCGATATGACCGGATCGTTAAATCAAGTGTTGATTTAATGATTTAATGCATAATTATATATTTGATATATTACTTTGCATTAACTAGTATCGGTTCACTTTGAATGGATTTTCACACTCGGATGTGCGCATTAAATATGCGATATGATTTTGTGCACATGTTTGTATCATGTTTGATGATACATGGTTTTTGGTTAAGTGTATAAAATTAAACAAAGGTTAAGATGATGGTTAGGGTTTATTATTTGTTATTCATTTATCTTATTTAATTATCCATTTATTTATGATAAATGAATAAAAGAAAATGAAATGAAATGGTTGCTAATTTTGGATTCTAGTTGAAGCTTCTTGATCTTTTGACTAAGTGACCATTTTGTCTCTAGCTTGACCCTAACCATTCCTTTAACCATGATTAGCTCTCTACACTTTACCATGGTTCATTTATGATAAGAATGGATTATTCTTTTCATTTTAAATTATTCTTATCATAATATTCATCTTCTTCTTCTTCATCTTCTTCACTTGAAGAAGCAAGCTCCATCAATGGTGATTGATGGAAATGAGTGAGAAATCCAATTCTAAAGTCTACCCACTTCCTATTTCTTCATCCTCTACCTCTTGCCAAGTAGTAGAGTGTGTTTTCTTCACAAGTTTCTTGACTTGGTGAAGTCGGAGCTTGATTTAGCGATGCCTCGACGTAGATCATCTTCGGCATGGACATCGACGACCTAGCTCGCTTATTCTCCGATGAAGTCGACGCTAGAGCCCGGATTTGATTTGGACAGCGGAGAGGACCTCATCTCGGAGCCGTGGAGGTGGAGGACCGGATCTACAAAGGTTGTATTTCCGTTTCTCATTTGTTAAGTGTTAACTAGTTAGCTTTTTCGCCTAAACATCTAGCAAACGATCCGTAGTCGGGTCTCTCGGCACCGTTAAAATTTTAATTTGGCATGTTCGATGCCTTGTGTGACCTCATTAGGGTGCCTAGGAACCCTACAGTGGTATCAGAGCCTAGCTAGAGCCTTAGGCGAAGTCTAGACGGAATTTGAAACCCGATCGAACCCGAAACACCAAATCAATCTTGCTCTCTGTACTTTTTTGAAAACAGTGAGTTTTTCCAAATTAAAAATTGCTAAAAAATTCAGCAGGGAAAAATAAGAATTACGGTGCAAAAAGTTTCTGGTGAACAGTAAATTTCGCGGCGGATCCGCGGCAGAAGCATGGCTTCTGCGGCGGATCAGCGGCCCCTTGATGACGTCAGCCCTGTTCCTTTGAACAGTAATTCCTAGTTCAAAGAGCTGAGTTTTCTGGGAATTTTTAATATTTATTCAAGAGTTGAATTTTTCTGCTGTGTTTTTGGGGATTCGGTGTTTCGATCGGAGTATCAAATTTTGTCTATGTGGCTTTCCGGATAAATTTTAGAATATGTTAAAAAGTTCGACCGGATATAAATACCCAATTTTTCCCCTGTCGGGAAATTTCCAAGTGTTGGATTTTTCCGTAGTTTAACGACGTTCTAAGTAGTGCAAGTAACGCGATGGACCCTCTAGAAGACAACAAACCTTAACTCGATTATGTGACCGTCTTGAACTGCCCTTTGAACCTTCGGGTTTGGGGCAGTACGGCGTGCCACATGTGAGGCGTTGGCTTGACCCTTCTACGGCTGGACCGTCGGTACTGAGGCACGAACTGAATATTGTTAGACTTATTTCATGTGTTGATCTGTATTGGGAAAACTTGGGTGTTCGAATGTTCAATCGGAAAGTTTAACATTTTCTGTTTATCCGGAACGTGATACAACAATTGGAATTCACAAAAGTTATGTGATAACTAAATGAATGTTATAAACGTAGCACTTTAGTCTCACTTGATCGGTTGCCACGGAATTTTGATGTGATCAAAAGTCCGTCGCAATCACGTAGCGTACGCGGATACTCGCCGGGTAAACTTAATAGACAGCCTCACTCCATAGCCCCGACCAAGTGACTGTAGGAGAACCCCGTCGCCGAAAGCATCCGTTCGGGTGCTCGCGGCAGCGGTGTTCCGCCTTGGTGCACTTCGTCGATGGTAACGGGGGTGCGGCCGTCTACTGAAGTTTGCGACGAGCATTCGATCAGGATGTCGGGAATCTTGTTGAATTGCCCGACTTGATATTGAAAAGTGTTTTCGATTTTGAGACTAAAATGCGGGGTTTATAATTGTTAGGCATGCGATGTCTAAGGAATTCATTTGGTCAGGCATGCGATGTCTGAGATGGTTGCGGATTCCAACTGTTGTAGTTTTACACTTTCTTTTCTATGACCGTAAGTGTAATATGTGATATCGCCGGTTTTGTTGCTATATGTCAACGACAATTGGGATGGACATATTTACTTACGTTGATGACATGTGATGTTATGTGTTGCTGGATATGTTATATTGGATCGTCGTGTTTGAATAGCCGGGGGTTTTTATGTGAGATGAGTGTTTTTCTTTTTCATTCATGTAAAAACTTGTATGTAATATTCTTTTATTGGGGCGCTTCCAGGTTGCGGAAGTAGTCACCTTTTGTATATTATTTACTTTTCCGCACTAGAATAGACCCAAGGAGGGGAGCACAAGTAACCGGGTTCTGGAGTCCAGTGGGAGACCAACTCGAGGAGTCGAGTCCGGGTCTCCTAACTCTAGAATTGGTAGGGTTGCTTGCCGCTCTCGTAGGGGTCTAGGGGTGTGGGTTTGGCTATTCATCACGAACGTGGAATCCGTGTTTTATACTGGCTCGTATTGAAAACACGGACGTCCTAGTATATCCAATATTTCATATGTTTCTTCTGCTGCGATATCTGTGATGTGATCATGTGATGTTCTATGATAGATACAGTATATAGTATATATGATATATTATATAGACGTTACTTATGTTTTACACCCGCGCTAGCCCTGCCCCGCTCTGCCGTTAGTTACCTAACCTAACGGTGCACGAGGGGACATCGAGGCGAATGCGGATGGCATAAGTGTACGTCGTATTTATCTGTGATGTTTAGGTACTTAAATGATGGGACTTCATTAATGTGATTAATGAAATAAAAGAAACCTAAGATGTTGTAGAATCGAATTTCAAAATAAAACAGGTAGCTACAGTTTTTGCTTTGCACAGCGGTATATATGATATATCCTGCACCTTATTCGATTAGGAAAGGACCGAGATCCCTTCACAGGGAGTGACTCCTTTAGCAATAACTGGCAGATGCTACACACTCGGTTTGTCTTTTGATTGCTTTTAAGAGTTTTTGCTTTGCACAGTGATATATATGATATATCCCGCACCTCATTCGACGAGGAAAGGACCGACGATCCCTTCACCGGGAGTGACTCCTTTAGCAAAACTAGAAAAGCCTCAAAAGCACTCCATTTTAAAAAACATTTGATTCTACAACGATATCAAGTTCATTACGCAATAGGTTTTCAGAAAAACCTGTCGTAGCCCTCCGTCATTTCAGATACGTACTAGTTAGTATTCGTGCTGCGGTTGTTTGGCCTCCGTCAAGGCGTAGTGTACGGTAGCTAACTAGTGCTTATCTGCAAGCATATGATGCGATTGGATTAGGGTATTCGTACGGCGTTGTTTGGCCTCCGTCAAGGGTCGTGCGGGTGGGTTTAATTCAATCAGGAAATGACGGGTTGAACTTGACTAGCGGACTATGGGTTGTTTGGCCTCCGTCAAGGTCATAGCGAGCTAGGGGCAAAATATTATCGGGAATTTCAAGTGTTGAAATTTGCAATGAGATTGCATACCTTCTATGAGATAGTTGGATCCCGATACCCGCTGCGAGTAAGAGTTACTCCTGGGAGAGTTTTACATATTACAATTAGCCGATCAAGTAGGTGTCTAAAAAGGTGTTAACGAGGTTACGCCTCTGGGAAAACGAGGTTTACATTAATTAGGTTCGTGCGAAAGCACAGGGGGACCTCCCTCAAAGTACCGACACTGGCCTGGCTGAAAGATTGGCGAACTTGTAGTGTGTAATTAATCCCGGCTAGTCTTTCCTTTTAGGGTTTGAAGGAAGATTTGATAAAAAGCAGTGGGAGCCATCCTGATTAGATAAAATAATAACCAATCTATTCTTGCAAGAGCGCACGCTGAGTGTTTTCTTCTCTCTCTCTCCAGGTAGCGACCATATGACGCCTTAATCAAGATAATAATACGGATTATTGACCGAACCCGCTTGTTATACTGAGCTGGGGAACGTTGGTCCCGCTCCAACTTATAATTGTTATAAGACAGAGCAGGAAATTGGGGAATACCAGATTTCCCGTGCTGCCCAAACGAAGAGAGTGCATGTTGATGCATCATCTTCGGGTGTGTTCATTATACAGAACTGTTTCTCTGTAACCTCTACGTCCTAGGTATGTGATACCGGATCAGGATCCTAGATATGTAATCTGTTACATAGGGCTACAGATAGGTAGAGAACTGAGAACGGGTGATAAGTTTCATGAGCCAGAAAACGGGGCAAGAGTTGCAGCCAAGTCTGTCAGTCACTGTCACCCTGTATTACCGATACATTGATTCTGAACGAATGTTATTAGATACCGAACCTGATATACAAAATCATATCAGTCTCTTTATTAGTAAAGAAAGGATATAATTTTGTATTGTTGGATAATGTTTTGAACATTTCCTATATCAAAAGTTGATCGGTTCAGGCACGTTATCTAAAAGCGTTGATGTTCTAAATCAAACTACAGTTCTTATTATATGGAACACACACAAGAGGAAGAGTTCAGAAATGAACGAATTCTTCTTGAGGCATTGTAGACTAGGTCAGATCAATGTGACCCGACTAGCTAGAGTTACATATAGATGCATATTTAAATCAGTTTGAATTTACATCTTGTGAAACTCGCCAGTCATGTCACAAAGATAAGATGACCACAGCTCCGTTTACAGGAAACAGAGAAAGAGTTAGTGAACTCTTGGGATGATACATGTTGATGTATGTAGATCCCCAGTCTACATATGCCAAGACCGATTCTTTGTACTTCATTACATTCTCTGATAATCTCTCGAGATCCAGACATATGTTCCTGTTGAAACACAAGTCCGAACCTTTTGAGATATTCACAGAATATAAGTTAGAAGTAGAGAACCAATAAGGGTATAAGTATTATGTCCTATGATGAGATCACGGAGGAGAATACTTGTGCACGGAAATCCTGGATTGTTCTAAAGGAGAATGAGATTCTCTCTCAGCATTACTCCTCCGTATACACCATAGCACGATGGTATATCGGGGCGGAGCAATCACACCCTATATGATAAGGTGTGCTCTATGATGAGTATTACTGAGTTACCTATTTCCTTTTTGGGAGTTATGCACTTGATAAGCTGCATACCTATTGAATAGGTTCGAATCAAATCAGTTGCCTACCACTCCATATGAGATATGGAAAGGGAAGAGCCCATCTCTTAAGTTGCTTAAGATTTGGGGTTGTCCGGCCTATGTCTGAAAGCAAAATCCGGACAAGCTCGAGGCAAGGTCTGTAATGTAGAACTGGAAAGGTTCCAGCTATACAAACTGCAGCTGATGATTTAAAAGAACCAAAGGATTCGATAGTTACCAATGAACCTCAGCCTCTCCGCCGATCTAGTAGGGTTCCTCACCCACCTGAGAGATATTTCGGTTTCTCTATGACAGTGGGAGCGAGGAATACATCATGAGATGATGACCCAACTAGTTTCGAGCTGGCCATCAGGAGTGTGACTCTGTAAGAATGGCTGGATTCTTAGCGATCTGAGATGGAATCCATGTACACCAACAAAGTATGGACTTTGGTTGCAATATCTGAAGGGTTAAATCCCCATCAGGAGCAAGTATATCTTGAGAAGATTACTTGGTGTAGATGGAAAAGTTGAGACTTTCAAAGCTAGACTTGATAAAGCTTTTCGTCATCGACCAGACGTGGATCATGATGAAACCTTTTCAAGTGACTATGCTTAAGTCCATCCAGATCCTACTTGCCACGGCTACATACCATAACTACGATATCTGGCGGATGGGTGTCTTGACTGCTTTTCTAATTGATGATTTAGAAGAGTGTGTCTATAAGTACACAGCCAGAGGGCTTCGTAGACAGTGGGAGCAGCGGAAACATGTGCAAGATGCTTTATAGGATAAAGCAGGCATCGTGGAGTTGGAACATCTATTTTGATGGATTAGTCAAAGAAGTTGACATCATCAAAATGGTAGATGAACCTTGTATAAACAAAAAGGTAGTAGGGAGTATGGTGATGATCCTCGTAGAGTACGTGGATGACATACTCTTGATAAGAAAGGAGTTTCTTATGCAACGCTCGATCAATCTCCGTTTATCACAAAGATTCTCCGTGTAGGATCAAAGTGATACCTCCTAAATCCTGGGTTTTTGGATCTATGAGATAGATCTAAATGGATGTTAGGATTCTCACTAGTTGTAGTGAGACAGTATCAACCGATCCTGGGGAGAATCACTGGAAGGGTTCCAGGGTGATAAAGACGACTGAATGTCAGTCACAGGCATTGTCTTTACCCTCAATGGAGGGACGGTATGTTGGAAGAGTTCCAAGCTAAATACCGTGACATACTAGACGATAAAGGCAAGATACATCGCTACTTAAGATGCTACCAAAGAGGCTGTTTGGGTATATATTGGTTCATAAGATGAACCATGTTCCTCCCATTGTGTGACAATGGAGTTGTGGATTATGCCAAGGAACGTCCGTCCCATCAGTGATCCAGACATATTCTAAGGCAGTATCACCTGATCATGGAGATGGTTGATCTCCAAGGGATCGAGGTTAGGAGAGTAGACTCAGAGGACAAACACAGCGGATCCACTCATGAAAGGCCTTTTCCCAGAGAGAGACTTTTATGGGATGGTTGAGTATGAGATACTGCAACCACTGCTACAGATGGCCCTAGTGCAAGTGGGAGATTGTTAGTTATATGTATGCCCTAGAGGCCATTACTGTACATAGGATGTATATTGTAGTGGATGCTGGGACATATATAGGGAGGACTTTCTTGCTCGACATGATAGTATGCTATCTGGTTGCTCTTTACCTTAACGTGTATACTGATTGTCTCTCCGTTACATGTTGGTAAAGCCCTTAGGATATGTACTTGACTATCTGGACTATGATGCGGATCATACTAGTGGGGACATGGTAGTCCATAAGTACATCCTTCAAAGTCCCTAGTCGTGGGTGTATCGAGACGGGGCATCGATATACCAGAGTAGACTAGCGTATACCTTCTCGACCCACATAGATGGGCGATGGATGATCCCATATCCATCGGTGTTTGACATCAGAGATGATATACGGGTGCTCAGTAGAGACTGGGTACACTGGACGGACTCGCCGAGAACTCCCAGATGGTATTATACCTTACGTCAGATGGCAGTTCTCTGGTGACACTGGTACAGAGTAGTCTGTTAACCCGAGATCGTCATAGAGTCTTGTGTGGTTCCCACCGTGCTTTGATTTCCATCTTACCACGTCCAAGAGGGCGTGCAAAACGGTTGTTTTTGGGTACAGTCCCGAGTCACATGGAGGCAATGAGCGATAGGAGGGGATTCGTCTCTCCCGGTATAGGGAGTTGATGTTGCGCTGTGTTTGATTGGCTATAACAGGAAATCCCTGGCCAGGGTTGCTGAGATTTACTGGTAAGTGTTACCAGTAGTTTCTCGAATGTTATAGACCTCATATCGACATGACTTATTGAGCTATTGGGGTCTGACGTTTACCACCCCTAGGCAAGATATGCGACATATCAGACGATCAGACCGGACTGTACGGTAGTGTTACTGGTCGAATTCACTGGAGTGTGAGTGGGCTTGCTCGTCGATCTTCAGATCGCTCAATACCCGAGTGGCCGTTATGTTTAGCAGACCGCTTGCGGCTTGTGGATGCTTGATTTGATCATCATCTGCTGCCGGCGTATTGACGAGTCTTTAGAGTCCTACACAGAGGTTTCCTGGCTCAAGCGAAACGAAATAGGAGCGCATATGAGATATGTGCGGGACCGAGAATGATACTAGTATGTGATACTGTATTCGATTCTCGCGATATGTGACATTGATCGGTTATATGCGATATAGCCGGATTATCGGATCAAGTGTTGATTCGATAAGTTGTTACTGTTGATATTAGTCGGTTATATGCGATATGACCGGATCGTTAAATCAAGTGTTGATTTAATGATTTAATGCATAATTATATATTTGATATATTACTTTGCATTAACTAGTATCGGTTCACTTTGAATGGATTTTCTCACTCGGATGTGCGCATTAAATATGCGATATGATTTTGTGCACATGTTTGTATCATGTTTGATGATACATGGTTTTTGGTTAAGTGTATAGAATTAAACAAAGGTTAAGATGATGGTTAGGGTTTATTATTTGTTATTCATTTATCTTATTTAATTATCCATTTATTTATGATAAATGAATAAAAGAAAATGAAATGAAATGGTTGCTAATTTTGGATTCTAGTTGAAGCTTCTTGATCTTTTGACTAAGTGACCATTTTGTCTCTAGCTTGACCCTAACCATTCCTTTAACCATGATTAGCTCTCTACACTTTACCATGGTTCACTTATGATAAGAATGGATTATTCTTTTCATTTTAAATTATTCTTATCATAATATTCATCTTCTTCTTCTTCATCTTCTTCACTTGAAGAAGCAAGCTCCATCAATGGTGATTGATGGAAATGAGTGAGAAATCCAATTCTAAAGTCTACCCACTTCCTATTTCTTCATCCTCTACCTCTTGCCAAGTAGTAGAGTGTGTTTTCTTCACAAGTTTCTTGACTTGGTGAAGTCGGAGCTTGATTTAGCGATGCCTCGACGTAGATCATCTTCGGCATGGACATCGACGACCTAGCTCGCTTATTCTCCGATGAAGTCGACGCTAGAGCCCGGATTTGATTTGGACAGCGGAGAGGACCTCATCTCGAAGCCGTGGAGGTGGAGGAACGGATCTACAAAGGTTGTATTTCCGTTTCTCATTAGTTAAGTGTTAACTAGTTAGCTTTTTCGCCTAAACATCTAGCAAACGATCCGTAGTCGGGTCTCTCGGCACCTTTAAAATTTTAATTTGGCATGTTCGATGCCTTGTGTGACCTCATTAGGGTGCCTAGGAACCCTACAATTATAAATATTATATTGAATGGTTTAATGCTTTTAGTTCATGAAAATCCAAGCTAAATTGTTTTTTGTGCATTTTTGCTATAAAATTGTTAAAATTTGGGTATATTGTAAACTAGAATTTTGGGGTTAATGAAATTTATTGGGATTAAATTATGGAAATTATTTTTATGACTTATTTAAGATATTTAATAAGTATTATGGCCGGTAGATTTTTTTAAACGTCGAGTTTTGTACTAAAACGGGTAATTTTTGCTTGCTAGATTTTCGGAAAAATGGCTTTTAAGGTGAATTTGGGGTTTCTGTCAATTTTAACCTATTTTATATTATAATTAGTGTTCGTGAATGCGCAAATGAGAGTGTTTGGGTTTTTCTAGATGGTTTGACATTTGTACATCGGTATCGAGGGTTGGTTTGGCTATTCTTGCATGCGTAGGCGATAGGTTTTGACCTATGCGTGATACGCGTGCCGATTTAATTTTCGTATGCCGTTTCGATTTCGAATTTGGTTTTAATGTGATACGGTGCGTTATGATATGTAGGTACCCCATGTGGACTTCGAGACGACAAGCAAGCACGTGGCGACTGTTGGAGATAGTGCCCTCAGAGTCAATTATTGGATCACAAGCACGTGATTGCAATGATTGAGGGAGGACCTATCCCGGTAGAACAGTCTTACTCGAGATGATAGTATGCTATCAGGTTTACCTTTATCATCGTGTACTGCTTTAGGTGACATGACATGTCACTATTGCACGTTGATAGAGCCCCTGGGATTCTTGCTTGACTACTGGCAGTATGAGGGCGATCATATACGTGAGAGCTGGAGTCTACAAGCACATCCTTAAAAGGTCCCTAGTCGTGGGAGTTTCGAGACAGGGCATCGATTCTCCAGAGTAGACTAGTGTATACAGTCGAGACCCCGACGAGGGGCGGTGGCCGGTCTCACAAGCCACTGGTGTCAGTTGGATCACCTAAGATGTATACAGGTGCTCATTGGGTTATGAGTACACCGGACAGGACTCGCCGGGAACATGCTAGTTGGTCTTATACC
Source organism: Agapanthus africanus (assembly GCA_030015575.1). NCBI lineage: Eukaryota > Viridiplantae > Streptophyta > Magnoliopsida > Asparagales > Amaryllidaceae > Agapanthus > Agapanthus africanus. The sequence goes on along the minus strand of CM057343.1, from coordinate 240,326,143 downwards.
TGACGTCAGATAGCAGTTCCCAGGTGACATATGTACAGGTTAGTTCATCGACCTGGGGATCGTCATTTGTCTCGTGTGAGTTCCCACTGTGCTTTGATTACTACCCTACCACGGCTCAAAGGAGTCGTGCAAACAGGTTTTAGTTGGGTACAGTCCCGAGCCACATGGAGGCAGTGAGCGGATCTTCGGGGGTTTCGTCTCTCCCGGTATTGGGGGTGAGGTCGCGCTGTGTCTAGGAGAGCCATTACACGAAGTCCTTGGCCAAGGCAGGAGATTTACTGGTAGGTATTCCAGTAGTATCTCAGGGTGTTCTGGGCTACACTCCGACACGACTTGTACCGCTTTTGGGGGTCTGACTTTTACCAACCCCCTAGGCCCGCCATGCGATACTCATAGACGAACGGACCGGACTGCACGGATATTGTCACTGACAGGCTCAGTAGGGTGTCAGGATGAGTTCGCTCATCGACGTCCCTTTTAGTCAATAGCTGGTGGCCCGTTACGTATTGGCTTATACCTCTGACGGGCTAGTGGTTAAATCCACAGCCATTGTATTGACGAGTCTTTAGAGTCCCCCACACTTTCAGTTACTCAGTTTTCGGGCGAAACGCTGTAGAGGCCGTATGGAGATATGGCAGGGTCCGATCAGATACGTGCGGTATTGCACGGATCAGGATCGGACGGTTTGTACTAATAGCCGTATAGGTATATGGCAGGGTTCGATCAGATACGTGCGGTATTGCACGGATCAGGATCGAACGGATATTACTAGCCGGCTTTGGTTTAAGCCGGTCCTAGTTTAGTACAGTGTAGATTTTGTCTCTTTGCATTTGTATCCGGACGGAATACAGATGCGGGTGTGTATGCACAGTGTCGGGGTTTTCCTGTAATTTATTACGGGACCAGTTTTCTGGAGTTGCCAGTTTGCATTCCGTTCCGGCCGGTTTTCCTTTGTTCTTTCCCGGCCGGACCTTTCCGATGGAGGGGGTAATTTGCAGTTTTGCAAATTACATTTGTGGAGGGGTTTTCTTGCAAAAGTATTGATTATGATGGTATCTTTATATGTTGCACCATTCTTGCTTTAATGATGATTGGAAAGGGTATGGGTGGATGTATGTTACAAGCATGGTTCATGTTTTGTTAAGGTTACCACTTGCTTTATCTTACCATTACCTCCCTTCATGCAACCATTCTATTTCCCTCCACCATTTCCTTTTTGACATGGCCGGCCACTTTGGTGAGGAGGGGAGAAAATGAGAGGCTTCATTTTGTGTGGAAATTAATCATCCATCTCAATTTCCATTGCTACCAAAATCCCCAAGTTCACATCATCTTGATTCCTCCATCAAGGCAACATACCCTAAAGTGAGACATGCACTCTACACTACACTTCCTACAGCAAATCTTGGACGCGTCGATTCGCCAGCTTCGCGCCCGAGTTGCCTCGGTATTGAGGTGGGAGCCCGTAAAAGCTACAGGCGATGTGGTGCCCTTTCCGACGAGGAGGAGACGGACGGAGATCCCGCGAGGAGATCGGAGTGGAGATGAAGACCGGAGGACTCGGATCAGTCGGTACAACATTTCTACACTCTTTATTGTTTGTTAGTTTAGCAATAATGGCAGATCCGGGTTAAAGTATACGATAGCGCCAAGTTAAAAAAGTTTTATTCCGCAATTGGCGTCTGTAGACTGCCGAAGCGCTAACGTAGACTTACAGTGGTATCAGAGCCTCACCATTTTGCTATGCTAACTTGTGCTAACGCGTTTAAAACTTCGATCCGACCGGAAATCGAAAACTGCAAAAATCCAAGCCGACAGTTTCTGTTGTTTTTAAACGGTCTCAAAAATGATTTCTGGATGTCTTAAAAATCAGAGCAGGAACTTTTAAGAGTCACGACAAAATTTGGGGTCGTGATCCCTCCAAGCTGCCGCGGAAGCGCGGCCAAACCCATGGTTTGGCCGCACAACCGCGGCCACGTGGGGAGCACGTGCTCCCAAATTTTGTCAGGTTGTTCTCACTTGGATTTTGGGGTTTTTGATATATATCATTTTTGCCCAGATTTTGTTACTGTTCACCAGTAAGTCGTGGGGCCCACTTCTTGATATTTTGTCGATCGAAATTTAAACACGTTAGTTTTCACAGTATTTACATTATATCTGCGACCGTGAATGTCACTCGATCGGTAAATCCGGTCTAACTGCTATAGCCCGGTTAGACGGATTTGCGAACGTGATTTTCACGTTGATGTTCTATGTATTTGCTGTGATGTTGCGGATCGGTCGTGGGGGATAGCCTGGATGCAATGCTAGTACTGTGTTGTTGTATTATGTACATTTGATTTTGCGGGGCGAGCGTCCGACATGTGGATTGCCGTCACTGCCTGATTGTATTATTCTTTTGGGGCACGACCTGGTTGCGGTCGATGTACCCGGTGTATGTATATTTTACTTTCTGTACTAGGGTTACCCCGCGGAGGGGTGCACGGATAGCCGGGTTCTGGAGGGCAACGGGCCCGCATCTCAGGGCATTGAGACGGAGGGGCTTCAGTCTGGAATTGGCGGGCTATTCGCCGCACTCGTAGGGGGTACAGGTTGACCCAGGAGGGGTGCCCAAGTTACCGGATTCCGTGAAGTGCTGGGTGGTCCATTCACGGCGCTGAAAGGGGGCTGCCTCGCTTCAGGTTTTGGCGGGTGACTTGCCGCACCCGTAGGGGTCTAGGTTTTCATTGCACAGGCTATCCACACGACCAGGGGAACGTCGGGTTTCAGTAGTGGCTCTATGAAACCCGGGGATCCCAGATATCTGTATTGTTCTGTGATGCTGTACATTTCTTTGATGTTGCATTTTATTCACGCCTTGAGCGAAATACTATATATTGGTATATATATTAGTAGATGTTGTATATGTTTTTCATCCGCGCTAGTCCAGTCCCCGCTCTGCCGTTAGTAAGCTAACCTAACGGGTGATGACGGGACCCAGTGGCGAATGCGGATGGCATATACGTACGTCAGTATATTTTCGTTCTTTGTGGTGTGATCAATTGATGGGACTGCATTGATTCGGATCAATGCAAGTTAAACAAACCTATTCTGATGTTGTTGGAACACTTTTCAAAAAGCTGTTATTGCAAGGACGTTCACTTTTGTTTTGCATCGTGGTATTCATTTGGAATATCCTGCTCCTCAGTCGACGAGGCAAGGGCCGAGATCCCTTCACCGGGAGTGACCCCTTGGACAGAATTTTGCGTCAGGGCATTAACTTCACTATAGCCGATTACTTTTGCTTTGCACCGTGGTATTCAGTTGGAATATCCTGCACCTCATTCTACGGGGAAAGAGCCGAGATCCCTTCACCGGGAGTGACCTCTTTAGTAAAGGTTTTCGTCACTATATTTTCTAAAAAGCTATCTGTTCCTTCAACGATATCAAGTTCATTACATTAAAGGTTTTCGCCAGAAACCATTCGTAGCCCTCCGTCGTTTCATATGGGTAGTCAATAGTATTCAAGCTGTGTTTGTTGGCCAAAGTCAAGACACAGTGTTTGGTAGCTGTTGGGTATTCATATGCAGCATAGATAGATGCGTTGGTTTGGAACAGTCGTACTGCCTTGTTGGCCAAAGTCAAGGGTATGTACGGGTGGATTCAAATTAACCTGGAGAATGACGGGCAGAACTTGACATGTGACTTATGATTTGTTGGCCAAAGTCAAGGTCATAAGAGCATGGGGTAAAAATCCACATCGGGAGTTTCAAAAGAACTGAAACTTGCCAGATATGCGCATACCTTCTGGAGTGTGATACCGTGAGCGGATTCCGTCACGTTGTCATGCGATGATAGTTGGATCCCGATTCCCACTGATGGTTTGGTTTACTCCTCGGGTGACCCCGACTAATTCTTCTTTCAGGTTTGGAGGAGAATTTGAGGTACAGTGGGAGGTTTCCAGATTAGATAAATTGGTAACCATTCTGATCTTGGTTAGAGTGCACGCTGAGTGTTTCTTTTCTCTCTCTCTTTGGTAGCGACCATTGACCCGACCCTAAGACTATGACTCAGTGACCAAGTTGACCGAACCTTCTTAAACACCGGTTTTTGGATTGTCAGAGTTGCAGACCTCATTGCCACTCCTACTTTTACCCTTTTCTCCAGGACACCCCGTATTACTACGAACGTCCACTTCCATTGGACAAAACCATCGTATGGTTATATACGAACTCGAAGGAATTTATTCGAGGATGGTTTCCGGTTTTGGAGAAAACGGATAGGATTATTCAGTTGTCTTTTCTTTTCACCCTCTCTCAGGTTGCGAGTACTCCTTAGTTTAGGAGTAGTACACCTATTATGCAAATTGGATAGTCTTCTTCCAAACCTTAGGCTGGTGCCGACCGGTAGGGAATGAAGAAAACCAGTTAGCCTAAATGGTGTACAGAAGGTATTAAGATTAAGACAAAGCAAGGGATTAGTAAGAGGGCAAAGTAAATTGCGACTGCTATTCACGACCAAACCAAATATTTCGTTACCACTCCCACATCACCTTTGTATTTCTCCAGGACACTCCATATCACTACGAAGATCCACAGTTTATTTGGATACTCCATCGTATGGTTATATACGAACTCGAAAGGAACTTGTTCCAGTTCGGGGATGGATTCTGGTCCAGGAGAAATAGGAATAAGGTTTATTCGGTTGTCTTTTATCTTCACCTTCTCTCGCATTGCGAGTGCTCCTAGGATTAGGACAGTACACCCTTTATGCTTATTGGATAGTCTTCTTCCAAACCATAGGCTGGTGCCGAACGGTAGGGAAGGAAGAAAACCAATTGGCCTAAAGGGATGTGCAGAAGGTAACGACTAAAGACATATAAAGGGATTTGGAGAGACGGCAAAGAATAATGCGGTTATAGTTGTGAATCTGGATAGTGGTAGAGGCATTACTAGGAATACCAGGATACCCCATCGAAACATTTCAATGTTTCAGTTCACTGTGTACTGTTAAAAGAAAACTGATTTCCCGATTAGATACTTGCTCCAGGGTATGTATTTACCAGGTTTGATTCTCACATATGTATGGTTTTACAGATGATGAGTGGGAGTAAGTTATTGGGAATTGGCTGATCATCCTCATTATATCGGGATTCGTTGTAATCGGTGATATTTGAGGAGATCACCTGGGCTGTTTGCCGGTCGGCAAATGTTTGGTTTTGAATATCCGCTGTTGTGCGCCAATTTCAAATTGATATATCTGTACGTCTATTTTCATAGAGTGAGATGTACTTTTTGAAATTATGTCGATGACATTTACCTATATCAGTGGATGGTTAGGTAAGGAGCATTAAACAGCGGTGTAATTCTTCTTAACCATAAGTACAGTTTTCAACCTACGACACACAGTGAAAGAGTTGTTAGACTCAGCGGACTTATACAGAGTATTGTATGTTGTCCAGTGTCCATTGGGACAGAGGGTTTGGTCCTCATACTATATTCTGTTTACTTTTAACTTCTCTAGTTCTTAAACATGTGTTTTGTAGAAACACAGGGTCTAAGTTTTGAGGAGTTATAGGTATTTGAATAGAGTAGAGAACCAGGTATAGCAAGTATCGGGATTCTTCAAAGTGATCGAAGATGTAGATACTTGTGCATGGTATTCAGTTGATAGTAATGATAAAGAGAAATTGCTTCTCTTTCAGGTTACTCATAATTGGAAGCATTCCTAAGTTGAGTAACGCTGATCGGCCTCTCTCCATTTAGTTGACGTGCATTGGAGACAGCTGCATGATTTGAATCTGGTTCAATTAAATCAGTGCCTCTGGTTCTATATTGGATATAGTACAGTTCATATCTTAACATAGTTAAGGTACGGGGAGTTGTCCGGCTTATGATTAAAACCAGACTCTGAATAACTCAAGGCACGTTTCTGTAATGGCTGTTTGTGGGTTGACCCAGGCTATGACGAGGGTTGACTTTCTACCATCTGGAAGATCAATAGTGATATTGTTCTTAACTCGCCACATTTTAAAAGAAATGGTTATTTTTCAGAAAACAGTAGTGGGAGTATGGTAGAACTGGAAGCGATTCCAGAACCGCAAACGATTACTGGAGATTTGATAAGGAACCTAAAGATTCAATCTGATTTGACATTCCATTGGCCACTCCGCAGAAAAGGTGGGTAACTTCAGGCACCTGAGAGGTACTCCGGTAGCCTCAAGGACGGTGACAGGGAAGTTCTTGTTTACCCACACTTGCCATTGTTGTTGTTCCAGGCTGCGAGACCCGGCAGGAGGATGAGTATAGCGTCGTTCTAAACTAGCTTTAGAAGTGCACGTCTATATGACTCTGCCAGAGGGTTGTCGTAGTCAGTGGGAGCAGCGGAAGCATTGGTGGACATCGGGCTTATGTCTGTTTATAGACTAAAGCAGATATAGCGGAGATAGATCATCTAATTCTGATGTGACAGTCATGGGTTTGACGTCATCAGAATAGGGGATGGATCTGTTGAGAAGGTAGTAGGGTGTGATATCCGGGTTTTGGATGACATACACAAAGTAGGAAAAGAAACTCCTATACTACAATCGGTTATTCTTTGGTCGTCACACAGTGGTTTCTCCACAAGGAACTTGGATACAATATCAGACATACTGGTTACTAGATCTATGGTTTTGGATCTAGATTTGGGTGGTTTCCCAATCAGGGTACTTTGACAGCATTCTAAGAGTATTTAGAATGGACGACTCCTGGCACGGTAGTGTACCTGCAGGTAATGGAGTCACCCTCTCTAAAGGTGTCTTATAGACTAAAGTAGAGAGGGATGTGCATGATTGGCAGATCACTTGCTTAGGCAATTGAGTCAATCATGAGATGTCAAGTACCACACCAGATGTTGTTCTTGCACTAGATGCAATAAGTTGACATTAATCCAATCCTGGAGAAACAGTCGGAAGCAGTTTTAGAACATAAGTGGCTGTTCTAGGGATATGATAGCGAAAGCCCCATTCGGGAAACAGTTATCATTCCAGGCTTCCAAGGTGACCTGGACGACAAGGAGGTTGTCAGAGTTATAGTTTTCCCTCTGACGAGGGGCAGTATTTTGGACAGGTGGTCCAAGGCAATACTGAGGGAGGCATGGCGCAGGATACTGATTAAGTTCAGTTGACGATACAGTCTAAAGAAGTTTGGATTTGGAGTTCATTTATGAACTCGGTCCCATCAGACATCCAGACACTCTAAGACAGGTATTGCTCATTTCGGGAGATAGCATTCTCCGCGAACTTGAGATTTAGAGAGACATAGAAAGAAACTTCAGAGCGGATCCACTCGCTGAGGCTATTCCTCGAACGCAATAGTTTTGCAAACGAGCTTTGTGAGACTGACTTGTAGAGGAGTTGGGTGTTCGGTATCACACGGGCTGTGAGTATGCGACATCGCAATAATTAGCCTTGAGTGCAAGTGGGAGATTGTTGGAGATAGTGCCCTCAGAGTCAATTATTGGATCACAAGCACGTGATTGCAATGATTGAGGGAGGACCTATCCCGGTAGAACAGTCTTACTCGAGATGATAGTATGCTATCAGGTTTACCTTTATCATCGTGTACTGCTTTAGGTGACATGACATGTCACTATTGCACGTTGATAGAGCCCCTGGGATTCTTGCTTGACTACTGGAAGTATGAGGGCGATCATATACGTGAGAGCTGGAGTCTACAAGCACATCCTTAAAAGGTCCCTAGTCGTGGGAGTTTCGAGACAGGGCATCGATTCTCCAGAGTAGACTAGTGTATACAGTCGAGACCCCGACGAGGGGCGGTGGCCGGTCTCACAAGCCACTGGTGTCAGTTGGATCACCTAAGATGTATACAGGTGCTCATTGGGTTATGAGTACACCGGACAGGACTCGCCGGGAACATGCTAGTTGGTCTTATACCTGACGTCAGATAGCAGTTCCCAGGTGACATGTGTACAGGTTAGTTCATCGACCTGGGGATCGTCATTTGTCTCGTGTGAGTTCCCACTGTGCTTTGATTACTACCCTACCACGGCTCAAAGGAGTCGTGCAAACAGGTTTTAGTTGGGTACAGTCCCGAGCCACATGGAGGCAGTGAGCGGATCTTCAGGGGTTTCGTCTCTCCCGGTATTGGGGGTGAGGTCGCGCTGTGTCTAGGAGAGCCATTACACGAAGTCCTTGGCCAAGGCAGGAGATTTACTGGTAGGTATTCCAGTAGTATCTCAGGGTGTTCTGGGCTACACTCCGACACGACTTGTACCGCTTTTGGGGGTCTGACTTTTACCAACCCCTTAGGCCCGCCATGCGATACTCATAGACGAACGGACCGGACTGCACGGATATTGTCACTGACAGGCTCAGTAGGGTGTCAGGATGAGTTCGCTCATCGACGTCCCTTTTAGTCAATAGCTGGTGGCCCGTTACGTATTGGCTTATACCTCTGACGGGCTAGTGGTTAAATCCACAGCCATTGTATTGACGAGTCTTTAGAGTCCCCCACACTTTCAGTTACTCAGTTTTCGGGCAAAACGCTGTAGAGGCCGTATGGAGATATGGCAGGGTCCGATCAGATACGTGCGGTATTGCATGGATCAGGATCGGACGGTTTGTACTAGTAGCCGTATAGGTATATGGCAGGGTTCGATCAGATACGTGCGGTATTGCACGGATCAGGATCGAACGGATATTACTAGCCGGCTTTGGTTTAAGCCGGTCCTAGTTTAGTACAGTGTAGATTTTGTCTCTTTGCATTTGTATCCGGACGGAATACAGATGCGGGTGTGTATGCACAGTGTCGGGGTTTTCCTGTAATTTATTACGGGACCAGTTTTCTGGAGTTGCCAGTTTGCATTCCGTTCCGGCCGTTTTTCCTTTGTTCTTTCCCGGCCGGACCTTTCCGATGGAGGGGGTAATTTGCAGTTTTGCAAATTACATTTGTGGAGGGGTTTTCTTGCAAAAGTATTGATTATGATGGTATCTTTATATGTTGAACCATTCTTGCTTTAATGATGATTGGAAAGGGTATGGGTGGATGTATGTTACAAGCATGGTTCATGTTTTGTTAAGGTTACCACTTGCTTTATCTTACCATTACCTCCCTTCATGCAACCATTCTATTTCCCTCCACCATTTCCACTTTGACATGGCCGGCCACTTTGGTGAGGAGGGGAGAAAATGAGAGGCTTCATTTTGTGTGGAAATTAATCATCCATCTCAATTTCCATTGCTACCAAAATCCCCAAGTTCACATCATCTTGATTCCTCCATCAAGGCAACATACCCTAAAGTGAGACATGCACTCTACACTACACTTCCTACAGCAAATCTTGGACGCGTCGATTCGCCAGCTTCGCGCCCGAGTTGCCTCGGTATTGAGGTGGGAGCCCGTAAAAGCTACAGGCGATGTGGTGCCCTTTCCGACGAGGAGGAGACGGACGGAGATCCCGCGAGGAGATCGGAGTGGAGATGAAGACCGGAGGACTCGGATCAGTCGGTACAACATTTCTACACTCTTTACTGTTTGTTAGTTTAGCAATAATGGCAGATCCGGGTTAAAGTATACGATAGCGCCAAGTTAAAAAAGTTTTATTCCGCAATTGGCGTCTGTAGACTGCCGGAGCGCTAACGTAGACTTACAGCGACATCGGCACCGGCGAGTAAGGACCAGGTGAGTAGGATTTTATCTACGGGGAGAAGTCGGGTGGATGGCGTATAGCACCCCCGCAGTTCGTGGTGATGTATACGAATATGTATACACACATATATTTTGATTATATATTTTATGTTGATATTAGACTTGATGATAAAGGTAGATTCTAGGTGTTCATGGATTGGTTTAGTGTTAGTTGCGAAACCCTAGAGTAGTTGTTACACCCACACACGCACACACACACATGCATACATCTATGTTATTACCTGTGCGTATATGGGGAGATGTGTTTATGTGTTCACCTTGGTATGGGACTAGGTGTTCACATACTGGATTTGCGGATGATACTTAGGTTTGAGATGAGTCAATGAGATTTGAGTTGAGGCCGTGGGATCGGTGATATGGCAGGATTCGTACTTGAGATACGTCCTGATGTTATAGCGGATCTTTGGATGACAATTTCATGTGAATAGTGATATTAATAGTGTACTAGATGTAGGTCAGTACCCAAGATGATGATCTTGATAAAGAGGATACCAGATGAACAGTGTGATGAGTATGATATTGACCCGTACCCAGATTTGGGGATGCCGTACGATGGATTTACGTACGAGCTATATATTGATGATTGATCTGCACTCTTGACTTGGGATGTCTGATTATAGATATGGTATCGGATATGATATTATTGAGGCGGGATCACCGACTAATATATATATAGGTATGTATACGTATCGACTCAGATGTTCGGCGGTTTCCTTACCTGTAGTTCAGCTTGTTAGTTCAGCCGTATAGTTTAGTGTAGTAGTTAGACTAGATAAGACTCCTACCTATTTCAAAAATAACGAATCGTGGGTATTTTAAAAGACAGGTCAAGGGATTCTATGGATATTTCAACAGACGTATCTTTTCTTAAAAACACCGTAGCCCTTATTTTCAAAACACCGCGTTTCATGTTATTTCAAAAGGCACTATTATAGGACTTATATTAGGGTAATGCAGTTTAGTTATCATTGTGTCTAGTATTCAGCTCCCGCATATTATTGCTGTTGCTCCGCATCGCTTACTTATGGTAATTCATATTTCATTATTGATATCATGCTGTTAGGACACCATCACCATTACCGATGATGCGTATGTACCACGTACACTTACTTGCCGGCTCACACACATCTTCATCGGTAATTGCTATGTCACGTACACTTAGAAAATACTATTACATTGACATAGCCTGTTAGCTAATAGTTCAAACATGATATTAGTGTACTTGCCTTATATGCTAGTTTAGACATTGTACTTATTAGTTCCTATTTCATGCATACTGTTATTCATTGTTATGCCGCATTCATGGATTCTCATGCATATATTCACTATTTTACGTGCTATTGACGTTTTGGATTCGGATTTCCATGAGATTTTCTGGATTTGGGGGAAAACCGCAAAACTTATACAAACTTCTTCTCTCTCTTTTTAAATGAAAAGCGCGGTTTTCCTATGATGTATGAGTCATCCACCATCAGTTTGCTGATGGATTTCGAGACCCGATTCGAAGAGACGGATGAACCGTTTCGGGTACATGGTGGACCAGGTAAGGTACCCGGGGGCAAGAAGCCCGTGATGATGGCGATGTGAGCCTGGCAGGGGAGCACTACCTACCGGTGATTTTACCCGACGCGTCGGATATCCGGAGGATACCGTCATGGTCTTGAGATTGATGGTAGGGGCCAATCTGGACTGACGGCGCCCTAGATAGTGAGATTGACATACAGAGATTTTGAGATATTGAGGTACAGAGATTGCGACACAGAGATATCGAGAGATTTGGATACTTGTTTTTTGTCGATGCTAGGTACTGTCTATGCTGATTTCATTTATGATACCTCGTTTTTAAAAAGATACAGAAATCTCATTAATTTATGACAGCAGTTTTCATCAGTACATGCATTCTGTTTCATGCATTCATACATCATCCATATGATATATTGCTACCTGAGGCACTGACACGGGCACATGGGATTACACTCGGGTTAGATATTTACCCTATCCATTGTTATAGGCTGCATGTTATATATTTGAGGATATATTATGATCGTTGACCTAGGATTGCGTTGTTCATGCGATTTCTGTTCGTAGATGTTTTTCTACTCACGAGTTGGCAACTCACCCCCGTTGTGCCACAGTTTCTTGCAGGTTTTGCCGTAGAGGTTTCATTATGGCTTTGCTGGCACAGCTTCTTTCGGGTGACTTGCTAGTAGGTGGGTTTATTGGTATCGTACCCATCATATTACTTTGTATAATATTATTCAGTTGTATCTAGTAAATTCCATCAACCAAACATATATTTATTTTGTGATAGAGACCAGTGATGTTATTCTTTCGACCTTAGAGTCGTGCGTTATATTTCTGTGGATTTCTTGTTATTTTGAGTTTCCTTTTGAGTTTTGATCCTTGCCCTAGGCGTTCTATATTATATTACTTGTGTGGTTGTGACCGTCGTTTGACGAAGAGCTAGCTCTCGCTTGGGGATGTCTTTTATTGATTTCGTATACTATTCATGTTGTATCCCGTTTGGGGGCCAGTATTTACAAAGGAGACTCTACCGAAATTTTCAAGAAATATTTGATGTTTTTAAAAAACGCATAATTCGGCTTATGTAATAAAACTACTTGATTTAAATTGGTTTTTCTTCACTCTACTACTTTTCTTGGTTTGGATTTCTGGGTTTTCGGCTTACTTAGATTACGTACGCCTCGAGACGTTTCGTAGTTTAAGTGCCGGTCATGTTCCGTACTTTCGGGACGTGACACATTCTCTACAACACCTTGGACACGTCGGCTAGCACACTTCGTGCCCGAGTTGCTTCGGATGAAGTGGGAGCCCGTAAAAAGACTCGTAGATGTGGTGCCCTTTCTGACGAGGAGATCAAGACCGGAGTTGCCGCGAGGAGCTTGGGATGGTGGCCAAAGACCGAAGGACACGGATCGATCGGTATAGCTTTCCAACCCTCTCTCTAGATAGCTAGTTGTAGGTTAATGGTTCGATTCGGGTTTTAAGCATACGATAGAGCCGGTTTCTTGTTTGAAAAAGTTTTCGCTTCCGCATTTTGGCCTTGTACAAACGGCCGGGACGCTACCGTAGACTTACATGGTATCAGAGCCATGCCATTAACCCTTACTGGCTTGCTCTAACGTGTTTAGAACTTCGATCGAACGAAAATTCCGAAACCGTGATTCCCAGTCATGAACTTTCTGTCGAATTTTTTTTTGTGCTCGAAAAATTATTTGGTGTATTGCAGAAATTCGTGCAGGCGATTCTAAGATTACTGTGAAAATTTGGTAGCATTCTGTCAGTGTTGCGCCGCGGAACTGCGGCCTTACCCATGCTTTGGCCGCGGTTCCGCCGCCATTTTTTCTCTTCTGTGCACCAAATTTTGTACAGTGTTCTCTGTATTGGAATTGGGGTTTTTGGTATTATTTGTTTGGGCCTAGATTATTTTGAGTGCTACAGTTGTGCTTGGGACCCACTTCGGGAAATTTTGTCGATCGAAAATTTAAATAAGTTAGTTCACAGTATTTACATTATATCTGCGACCTTGAATGTCATTTGATCGGTAAATCCTGTCAAATTGCTATACCACTTTTAGACGGATTTGCGAACGTAACATTCATGTTGATGTTCTGTGTTGTGCTGTGATGTTGCGGATTTGTCATGGTGGATAGCCTGGATGCAATGTTAGTACAGTTTGGTTGTATTTGTACATTTGATATTGCGGGGCGAGCGTCCGACATGTGGACTGCCGTCACTGCCTGTTTGTATATTATTTTTTGGGGCACGACCGGACTGAGGTCGATGTACCCATTGTATATATTTTACTTTTTGTACTAGGATTACCCCACAGTTGGGTGCACGGATAGCCGGGGTTCTAGAGGGCAACGAGCCCGCATCTCATGGCTTTGAGACGGAGGAGGCTTCACTCTAGAATTGGCGGGCTATTAGTGTTGGAGATAGTGCCCTCATAGTCAATTATTGGATCGCAGGTACGTGATTGCAATGATTGCGGAGGACCTATACCGGTAGGACAGTCTTACACGAGATGATAGTATGCTATCTGGTTTGCCTTTATCAGTTGTGTGCATATTCAGGTGACTGATTACATGTTCCACTTTGATAGAGCCCTTAGGATCTTGCTTTACTACCAACTGTATGATGGCGATCATATACGTGAGAGTTAGGTAGTTTATATGCATATCCTTAATTGTGGTCCCTAGTCGTGGGAGTTTCGAGACAGGGCATCGATACTCCGGAGTAGACTAGTGTATACAGTCGAGACCCCGACGAGGGGCGGTGGCCGGTCTCACAAGCCACTGGTGTCAGTGGGATCACCTAAGATGTATACAGGTGCTCATTAGGTTATGAGTACACCGGACAGGACTCGCCGGGAATCTGCTAGTTAGTACTATACCTATCGTCAGATAGCAGTTCCCTGGTGACATGTGTACAGGTTAGTTCATCGACCTGAGGTCGTCATTTGTCTCGTGTGAGTTCCCACTGTGCTTTGATTTCTACCCTACCACGGCTCAAAGGAGTCGTGCAAACAGGTAGCTTTTGGGTACAGTCCCGAGCCATATGGAGGCACGTGAGCGGATCGGCAGGGGATTCGTCTCTCCCGGTATTGGGGGCGAGGTCGTGCTGTGTCTAGGAGAGCCATTACACATAGTCCATGGCCATGGCAGGAGATTTAACTGGTAGGTACTCCAGTAGTATCTCAGGGTGTTATTGGGCTACACTCCGACACGACTTATACAGCTTTTGGGGGTCTGACGTTACTAGCCCCCTAGGCGGATATGCTATACTCATTGACGAACGGACCGGACTGTATATACATTGTCACTGTTAGGCTCAGTAGGGTTTCTGGATGAGTTCGCTCATCAGCCTCCCTTGAGGTCAGTCCATGGGCAGCCGTTACGCATAGCTAGTCCCGCTGACGGTTTGTGGTTAAACCCACTGCCAGGGTACTGACGAGTCATTAGAGTCCCCACAGACAGTTTCCCAAGTTCGGGCGAACGTTGGTAGAGGCCGTATGGTTTTTATGGCAGGGTTCGGAAAATGCACGTGCGTTTACGCACGTGTTATTTTTCGGGCAGATGATACTGGTCGGCTTTGGTTTAAGCCGGATCCGAGTATTGTATTGAGTAGGTATAATATCTTTGTCTCAGTTGCATTTGTATTCGGTCGTAACACAAATGCGGGTATATTTATACAGATACGGGGTTGTCCTGAAATTCATTTCAGGATCACTTTTGGAAGTTGCCAGTTTCCAGTTTTCTATCAGCCGTCTTTTAACATTCGGTTAAAGACGGATTTATCTTTTCTTGAGATGAGGTGAGTCATTGTTCTGGAAGTTTCTTGAAGCAACTAGAAGAGGTGACTAGGTTCATGAACCTTTGCTTACATTGATTACAAGATGACTAGGTGTTTGTGACTCATGCTTTGATTTCAACCATTCTTGTTTTCCTTAAGATATTCTTTTGTGTTCACATATGATATTTGTTCTTAAGGTTACTCTCCCTCTCCTACACTCACCCTCCCACTCCTATAAGTGGCCAGCCCCCTTCCTCTCTCTCACTCACTTGAGGTTTTCACTTGAAAGGATTATGATAGATTTTGGGGTGTATGGAATTTCACAGCTCATTTCATTCCATCACCGATTCCCTCGGCAACTTCATTAACCGATCGTCCACGGATTTGGACGAAGTGAGACAAAGTCGTCTACTCATTCTCTACATCATTCTTGGTCGTCTCTTTAGCAAACTTGACGACCGAGTTGCCTCAAGTCAGAGGCGGGAGCCCGTTTAAAGAATCGTCGACGTGGTGCCACCTCGACGAGCAGATCGGAGATCGACGAGATCGGAGCAGCCGCAACGGAGCGTGGGATGATGGTTAAAGAACGAAGGACTCGGATCGTT
This sequence comes from Agapanthus africanus, assembly GCA_030015575.1. Taxonomy (NCBI): domain Eukaryota; kingdom Viridiplantae; phylum Streptophyta; class Magnoliopsida; order Asparagales; family Amaryllidaceae; genus Agapanthus; species Agapanthus africanus. Next base: position 240,310,533 of record CM057343.1, on the reverse strand, counting down.
CGGTATAACCTTTCTACACTCTTTACAGTTTGTTAGTTTAGCAATAATGGTAGATCCGGGTTAAAGTATACGATAGCGCCAGTAAAAAAGTTTTTGTTCCGCATTTGGCGTCTGTAGACGGCCGGGGCGCTACCGTAGACTTACAGTGGTATCAGAGCCTCACCATTTTGCTATACTAACTTGTGCTAACGCGTTTAAAAGATCGATCGAACGGATTTTTCGAAAATCGCAATTTCTAGTATTAAAGTTTCTGTTAATTTTCAAACTGGTCCAAATGTCATTTTGACCATACCAGAAAATCATGCTGTGTAGGGTTCCTAGGCACTCTTGTGAAGGTTCATAAGGCATCAAACATGCCCGGATTAAAATTTAGATGTGCCGAACAACCCAAAGACAGGATCTTGCTAGATTATTAGGGTTAAACATGCATTAAGATAACTTTTATCTAAGTGTGAGGGATTACAACCTTTGTAGTCCGCTCCTTCACTTCACAAGCTCCGAGTAGAAGTCCTTTGCCGCGATCCACGATCTCCCGGACTCATGAGAGGCTCCACGACTCGAACGATCCATTCTAGCTTGTCGTATTCCAAATCTCCGATGATCTACCTTGAAGTTGCTACGACTCAAGCTTTCTCATTCTTAAAGAAGTGAACACACTAATCCCATGGGCTAGATGAGATGAGGATGAGAGAGTAGTAATTTTGCTTTCTTTTTAAATCATTTTCTCATTTTATTTCATCACTTAAGAAAAACTAGCAAGCTTTCTTGAAGAAGGAAGAAGATGATAATCAAAAGATAATGAATTGTTTTTCTTTTGTGATGAATAGAATATAAACCATATGATTGAATTGTAAACAATGGTCAAGGATGAGTGGCTAGGATTTTGTAGAGAGTTAACTAGAGTTAGGGTTTGGTTGGGTTAAATAATGTGTCATCCTAAATATCTTAAGAATGACAAAAGAAGAAAGCTTCTAGAAGGTGCATGAAGCTACTAACCCTAATCAAACCCTAAACTCAATTAATCATCCTTAAACATGTTTAACAATTAATCATATCATGTCACAATAATATATATCACATATATATATATATTTGCAACAAAAGAAAATAATACAATTAACATATATCGCATATATATCAATGTATCATCCACTGAGAAAATGAAATAATAAAGCGAGCCAATATTAGATAATGTAATACAATATATCATATATATTTTGATTCGACGATCCGAGGCTATATCGAATATTACCGACTTAATATATCATGTACCGATTCATCGAATCAACACTTGATCCGATGACCCGGTTCATTCCTAAATATCGCGAGAATATAATACGGTTATCCCAGCTCGCACTATTTCTCGCTCCTGCGCATATCACATATGCGCCACTACTCCGTTTCGCCTGAGCCAAGAAACCTCGGTGTAGACTCTAAAGAATCGTCAATACGCCGGGAGCAGGGTGATGATCATATCAAACACCCACAAGCTGCATGCGGTCAGCTAAACGTAACACGCCACCAGGTATTGAGCGATCTGAGAGCATATCAAGCAAGCTCGCTGTGCGTTCTCCTGTGAATCCAACCAGTAACACTCCAGTACAGTCCGGTCTGTTCGTCTGATATGTCGCGTATCAAGTCTAGGGGTGGTATACGTCAGACCCCAGTAACGATAAGTCGTGTCGATGGTGTGGCTCATAACGGGTCGAGAAACTACTAGTAACACTTACCAGTAAATCTCTATATCAGCCCTGGCCAAGGGACTTCCAGTAAAGCCTATCGAACACAGCACAACATCAACTCCTAGACGGGAGATGACGAATCCCCTCCTATCGCTCAGTGCCTCCAGTGATTCGGGACTGTACCCAAAAGCCACCGTTTTGCACGCCCTCTTGGACGTGGTAAGGTGAAATCAATAGCACAGTGGGAATCACACAAGACTCTATGACGATCTCGGGGTCTTCAGACTACTGCTGTACCAGTGTCACCGGAGAACTGCCAATCTGACGTGTGGTATATCACCATCTGGGGAGTTCTCGGCGAGTCCGTCCAGTGTACCCAGTCTGTAACTGAGCACCCGTACACCATCTCTGATGTCCACCACCGATGGATATGGGATCATCCATCGCCCATCATATGTGTCAAGATGCTATACGCTAGTCTACTCTGGTGTATCGATGCCCTGTCTCGATATACCCTCGACTAGGAACAGTTATAGATGTACTCATCGACTACCGCGGCCCCACTAGTATGATCTCATCATAGTCCCAGTAGTCGAGTACAGATCCTAAGGGCTTTATCAACATGTGGAGAGTAAGACAGTAAACCAATACAAGTCAATATATTAAGATAAAGTGAAACCAAATAGCATACTATCATGACGAGCAAGAAAGTCATCTCTATATATAACCAGCATCCATTATAATATACATCATATGTACAACAATGGCCTCTAGGGCATATACATAACTAACAATCTCCCACTTGCACTAAGGCCAGCTGCTGTAGTATCTCATACCTAGCATCCCGAATAATCTCTCAAACTGTATCTGGGGAATAGCCTTCGTGAAGAGATCCGCAGTGTTGTCCTTCGTATCTACTCTACCTGACCTCGATCTCACCGGCGATCAACTATCTCCCTGAATCAGGTGTGATACCGCCTCAGAATAGGTCTGGACGTTTGATGGGATCTGGGGTTCCTTGGCCAAAGCCACAGCTCCATTGTTATCACAATACAGAGGTATTGGATGCTCAATGGATGGAACCACACCAAGTTCACTAATGAACTTCTTGATCCAGACAGCCTCTTTGGCAGCATCGTTGCAGCGATGTATTCAGCCTCCATCGTTGAGTCTGCAACGGTATCCTGTTTGGAACTCTTCCAACATACCGCCCCTCATTGAGGGTAAAGACAAAACCCGAATGCGACTTAGAGTCGTCCTTATCACTTTGGAAGCTGGAATCGGTAAAGGACTCCACCCTGGAGTTCTCCGTTACCATACACCAAGAACATCTCCTTAGTCCTTCGCAAGTACTTGAGTATGTTCTTCACAGCTGTCCAATGACTCTCTCCAGGATCTGCTTGATTACCGACTCACTACACTTAGTGAGTATGCTATATCGGGTCTGGTACATAGCATTGCATACATGATAGAGCCTACTGCCGAAGCATAGGGTATCCCTTGCATGCGAGCTCTCTCCAAATCAGTCTTGGGAGAACATCTCTTGGAGAGAGTGAGTCCAGAGATCGTGGGTTGGTTTCCACGCTTGGATCTTCCATACTAAACCTTTTTAGTATTGTGTCAATGTACCTGGATTGGGACAATCCCAGTATTCGTTAGATATATCTCTATAGATCATGATTCCCAATATGCAGAGGCATCACCTAGATCTTTCATTGAGAATCTTTGTGATAAGAAGAGTTTGACTGATTGCAGCATAGGAATATCATTTCCTATCAAGAGTATGTCATCCACGTACAATACGAGGAAGACAACCTTACCCTCTGCTACCTTCTTATAGATACAAGGTTCATCTATATTTTTGATGAAGTCAAACTCTTTGACTACAACATCAAAACAGATGTTCTAACTCCGCGATGCTTGCTTTAGCCCATAAATGGATTTAAGCAGCTTGCACACCTTTCCGCTGCTCCCACTATCTACGAAGCCCTCTGCTGAGTCATGTACACGCACTCTTCTAAATCACCGTTTAGAAAGGCGGTCTTAACATCCATTTGCCAGATTTCGTAGTCATTGTATGCAGCAATGGCAAGTAAGATCCGGATGGACTTAAGCATAGCCACTGGAGAAAAGGTTTCGTCATAATCCACACCTGGTCGTTGATGAAATCCCTTTGCTACAAGTCTAGCTTTGAAAGTCTCAACTTTTCCATCTACACCAAATTTCTTTTTAATGATCCACTTGCTCCCAATGGGTTTTACCCTTTCAGAGCAATTTCCAAAGTCCATACTTTGTTGGTGTACATAGATTCCATCTCAGATCGCATTGCATCCAGCCATTTCACAGAGTCACCACTCGTGATGGCCTGCTCGAAACTAGTCGGTTCATCATCATCCATGATGCAGTCCTCGCTTCCACCATCAATGAGAAAACCGTAGTATCTCTCAGGTGGACGAGAAACCCTGCTAGATCGGCCGAGAGGCTGGGGTTCGTCGGGTACTACGAATCCTCTGGTTCCACTAAATCATCTGTTGTAGTTTGTTCTGCTGGAACCTCTTCCAGTTCTACCTCAATACCACTAATCTGTTTCATAAGAAAACATTTTTCTAAGAAAGTGGCATGTCGAGAAACAAACACCTTTTGTTCCTCGGGGTAGTAGAAGATATACCCTTGTGAATTTTTGGGATATCCTACAAACTTACATAAGACTGATCTTGCCTCGAGTTGTCGGATTTTGTCTTTGACATAGGCTGGACAACCCCATATCTTAACATACTTAAGAGATGGTCTCTTCCCTTTCCATATCTCATACGGAGTGGTAGGCACTGATTTGGTAGGAACCATATTCAATAGGTGTATGCTGTCTCAAGCGCATACCCCCAGAAGGAAATAGGTAACTCAGCCTCGCTCATCATAGAGCGCCACCATATCTAATAAAGTGCGATTCCTCCGTTCCGATACACCGTTGTGCTGTGGTGTATAAGGAGAGTAAGCTGAGAGAGAATCCCATTCTCTTTTAGATAATCTAGGAACTCATTGCTCAAGTATTCTCCTCCTCGATCAGATCGAAGGATCTTAATACTTTTGCCCGTTTGGTTCTCTACTTCGTGCTTATATTCTCTGAATTTCTCAAAAGCTTCAGACTTGTGTTTCACAGGAACACATTTCCGTATCTAGAGAGATCGTCAGTGAATGTAATGAAGTAGGAAGAACCGTTCCTGGTATGCGTAGACATGGGACCGCATACATCACTATGTACTAGTCCTAAGAGTTCGGGTAACTCTTTCTCGCTGTCCACTAAACGGAGCTTTGGTCATTTTTCCTTTGAGACATGAATGGCAAGTATCATAAGATGATAATTCGAACGGATTCAAATAACCAATCTTTATGCAACTTAGCCAGTCGTGTCGCATTGATATGACCAAGTCTACAATGCCACAAGTAGGATTCGTTCATATCTGAACTTTTCCTCTTGTGTGTGTTTTGTATATTCAGGACTGTATTCTGATTTAGAATGAATATGCCATTATGTAACGAGCCTGATGCAATCAACTTTTGATTTAGAATATGTTCATAACATTATCCTGTACTACAAAATTATATCCCTCTTTACTCAATAAAGAAACTGATATAATGTTGCACATCATGTTCGGTATATAATAGCACTCATTTAGAATCAGTGTATTACGACTTGCAATACAAGGTGATATTCGCCAACAGCTTTGGCTACAATACTCGCACCGTTCCCTACTTGAACGGAATGATCACCTTTTCCCAGTTCTCTACCTTGTACGTAGCCCATGTAACTGTTTACATATGGTGGGATCCTGATCCGGTATCTAATACCCAGGACGTAGGGTGAACTGAGAAACAGTTCTCAATAACTAACACACCCGAAGAAGATGCATCAACATGCTTGTTCTTTTGGGCGGCGTGAGAATCCAGATATTCTTCTATTTCCTGTTCAGTCTTATAACTCTTATAAGAAAGAACGGGTCCAACATTCCCTAGCTCAGTACAATAATTGGGTTCAGTCAATACATCCATATTTTTATCTTGATTATGGCATGACATGGTCGCTACCTGGAGAGAGAGAGAAGAAAACACTTTAGCGTATGCTCTTGCAAGATTAGATTGGTTATTATCTTATCTAATCAGGATGTCTCCCACTGGTTTTATCAAATCTACCTTAAAACCCTAAAAGGTAAGATTAGCCGGGATTAATCACACCTTACAATTTCGTCAATCTTTCAGCCAGATCAGTGTCGGTACTTTGAGGGAGGTTCCCCGTGCTCTCGCATGGACCTAATTAATGTAAACCTCGTTTTCCCAGAGGCGTAACCCCGTTAACACTTTTCTAGACACCTACTTGATCGGCTAATTGTCCTGTGTAAAACTCTCCTAGGAGTAACACTTACTCGCAGTGGGTATCGGGATCCAACTATCTCATAGGAGGTATGCAATCTCATTGCAAATTTCAACACTTGAAATTCCCGATAATGTTTTTTACCCCTAGTGTTCTATGACCTTGACGAATGCCAAACAACCCATAGTCCACTAGTCAAGTTCAACCCGTACATTTCTTGATTGAATTAAACCCACCCGCACGACCCCTTGACGAATGCCAAACAACACCGTACGAATACCCTAATCCAATCTACATCATATGCATAAGCAGATAAATACTAGTTAGCTACCGTACACTACGCCTTGACGAATGCCAAACTACGTAGCACGAATACTACGTAGCACTTATCTGAAATGACGGAGGGCTACGCAGGTTTTGCAGAAAACCCTGCGCGTAATGAACTTGATATCGTTGTAGAATCGAGTGAAGTTTTGAAAAGGGAGTGTTTTTGAGGCTTTTCTTAGTTTCGCTAAAGGGGTCACTCCCGGTGAAGGGATCGTCGGCCCTTTCCTCATCGAATAAGGTGCAGGATATAATATATCATATATACCGCTGTGCAAAGCAAAACTCTTAAAGCAATCAAAAGACAAACCGCGTTTTGTAGCATCTGCCAGTTTTGCTAAAGGAGTCACTCCCGGTGAAGGGATCTCGGTCCTTTCATCATCGAATAAGGTGCTGGATATATCGTATATATCACTGTGCAAAGCAAAACTGTAGCTACCCCTTTTATAAAGTTTTGATTCTACAACATCTTTAGGTTTCTTTTCCTTTTATTAATCTTATTAATAAAAATCCCATCAGCTTATGCTTCCTAAGCATCACAGAAGAAACGAAAGCAGTAATATTTATATATCAGCATATATATAGTATAAGCATTCGTCTCAGGCGGTAATATGATCTCATCACAGAACATTGCAGCAGAAGAACATATATGAAATATTGGATATACTAGGACGTCCGTGTTTTCAATACGAGCCTGTATAAAACACGGATTCCACGGTCGCGACGAATAGCCAAACCCACATCCCAAGACCCCTACGAGAGCGGCAAGTAACACTGCCAATTCTAGGGTTAGGAGACCCGGTCTCGACTCCTCGAGATGGCCTCCCACTGGACCCTAGAACCCGGTTACTTGTGCTCCCCACCTTGGGTCTACCTAATGCGGAAAAGTAAATAATATACACTGGTGACATCAACCGCAACCTGGAAGTGCCCCAAATAAAAGAATATTACATTACAAATGAATTTTACATGAATGAAATAAAAACCCTCATCTCACATAAAACCCCCGGCTATTCAGAACGCGACGATCCAATATAACATATCACAGTAACACATAATATCTCATATCATCAATGTAAGTAAATATGCGCATCCCAATTGTCGTTGACATATAGCAACGAAACCGGCGATATCACATATTACACTTACGGTCACAGAAAAGAAAGTGTAAAACTAGAATATTTGGAATCCACAATCACTTTAGACATCGTAAATCTGAAATATCACATACTCCGCATTTCATGCCTAACTCTATGAATTCCACATATTGTATCACATTCCAGATAAATAGATATTATTAAACTTTCTGAACAGATAATCAAACACCCAAAATTTCTTAAACTGCTCAACTCTTGAGCGGGGTTCAAATAATCCCAGAATATGTCACAGTACCGGTGATCCAGCCGTAGAAGGGTCAAGCCAACGCCTCACATGTGGCACGCCGTACTGCCCCAAACCCGAAGGTTCAAAAGGCAGTTCAAGACGGTCACATAATCGAGTTAAGGTTTGTTGTCTTCTAGAGGGTCCACCGCTTAACTTGTACAATTTTTCCGAAAGATTTAAACCCGAATAAATTTCAACACTTGAAAATTTGCCGTACCGGGAAACAGTAAGTTAATGATATCCGTTCAAATAGTTTAACAGTTTCTAAATATCCGGAAAGAAATACGAATTTAAAATTTCCGATCGAGTCTACTATTACAAAACAAACCCCAGAATTTTAAACACCTGGAACAGATTAAAAATACCCAGAATAGTCAGCAAGTACCTACGGTCATTACCATAAAAGCCACGTGTCATGATCTCATCAATCCGCCGCGGAACCGCCGCGAAGGACTTTATTTCGCCGCGGTTCCGCCGCCGTTTAATCGAATTAGGGGCTCGGGTTTTATGGTAATTCTTAGAATTGCCTGCTGATTTTTTTACATATTTTTAATTCAGAAAAATCCCAAAATTTAAAAAATTTCCAGAGAGGGGTCAAGTTTCGTCGTTTCGGGTTCGATCGGAGTTTTAACTTCGTAAACACATCGCCTAATGCTCTAGCTAGGCTCTGATACCACTGTAGGGTTCCTAGGCACTCTTGTGAAGGTTCATAAGGCATCAAACATGCCCGGATTAAAATTTAGACGTGCCGAACAACCCAAAGCCAGGATCTTTGCTAGATTATTAGGGTTAAACATGCATTAAGATAACTTTTATCTAAGTGTGAGGGATTACAACCTTTGTAGTCCGCTCCTTCACTTCACAAGCTCCGAGTAGAAGTCCCTTTGCCGTGATCCACGATCTCCCGGACTCATGAGAGGCTCCACGACTCGAACGATCCATTCTAGCTTGTCGTATTCCAAATCTCCGATGATCTACCTTGAAGTTGCTACGACTCAAGCTTTCTCACTCTTAAAGAAGTGAACACACTAATCCCATGGGCTAGATGAGATGAGGATGAGAGAGTAGTAATTTTGCTTTCTTTTTAAATCATTTTCTCATTTTATTTCATCACTTAAGAAAAACTAGCAAGCTTTCTTGAAGAAAGAAGAAGATGATAATCAAAAGATAATGAATTGTTTTTCTTTTGTGATGAATAGAATATAAACCATATGATTGAATTGTAAACCATGGTCAAGGATGAGTGGCTAGGATTTTGTAAAGAGTTAACTAGAGTTAGGGTTTGGTTGGGTTAAATAATGTGTCATCCTAAATATCTTAAGAATGACAAAAGAAGAAAGCTTCTAGAAGGTGCATGAAGCTACTAACCCTAATCAAACCCTAAACTCAATTAATCATCCTTAAACATGTTTAACAATTAATCATATCATGTCACAATAATATATATCACATATATATTATATATTTGTGACAAAAGAAAATAATACAATTAACATATATCGCATATATATCAATGTATCATCCACTGAGAAAATGAAATAATAAAGCGAGCCAATATTAGATAATGTAATACAATATATCATATATATTATTATACATTAAATCATCGAATCAACACTTGATTCGACGATCCGGCTATATCGAATATTACCGACTAATATATCATGTACCGATTCATCGAATCAACACTTGATCCGATGACCCGGTTCATTCCTAAATATCGCGAGAATATAATACGGTATCCCATATCGCATTATTCTCGCTCCTGCGCATATCACATATGCGCCACTACTCCGTTTCGCCTGAGCCAAGAAACCTCTGTGTAGGACTCTAAAGAATCGTCAATACGCCGGTAGCAGGTGATGATCATATCAAACACCCACAAGCTGCAAGCGGTCAGCTAAACGTAACAGCCACCCAGGTATTGAGCGATCAGAAGATCAACAAGCTAGCCTGTGCGTTCTCCTGTGAATCCAACCAGTAACACTCCCGTACAGTCCGGTCTGTTCGTCTGATATGTCGCATATCAAGTCTAGGGGTGGTATACGTCAGACCCCAGTAACCGATAAGTCGTGTCGATGTGTGGCTCATAACGGGTCGAGAAACTACTAGTAACACTTACCAATAAATCTCTATATCAGCCCTGGCCAGGGACTTCCAGTTATAGCCAATCGAACACAGCACAACATCAACTCCCTATACCGGGAGAGACGAATCCCCTCCTATCGCTCATTGCCTCCATGTGATTCGGGACTGTACCCAAAAGCCACCGTTTTGCGCGCCCTCTTGGACGTGGTAAGGTGGAAATCAAAGCACAGTGGGAATCACACAAGACTCTATGACGATCTCGGGTCTTCAGACTACCCTGTACCAGTGTCACCGGAGAACTGCCATCTGACGTGTGGTATATCACCATCTGGGAGTTCTCGGCGAGTCCGTCCAGTGTACCCAGTCTGTACTGAGCACCCGTACACCATCTCTGATGTCCAACACCGATGGATATGGGATCATCCATCGCCCATCATATGGGTCAAGATGCGTATACGCTAGTCTACTCTGGTGTATCGATGCCCTGTCTCGATATACCTTCGACTAGGAACAGTTATAGGATGTACTCATCGACTACCGCGGCCCCACTAGTATGATCTCATCATAGTCCCAGTAGTCGAGTACAGATCCTAAGGGCTTTATCAACATGTGGAGAGTAAGACAGTAAACCAATACAATTCAACATGTTAAGATAAAGTGAAACCAAATAGCATACTATCATGACGAGCAAGAAAGTCATCTCTATATATAACCAAGCATCCATTATAATATACATCATATGTACAACAATGGCCTCTAGGGCATATACATAACTAACAGCTGGGTTTTTTAGGAATACTGGAGAAATTCGACCAAGTGATTCGACTGTTCCGCCGCGGATCCGCGGCCCAAGCATGGGTTTGGCCGCTGATCCGCCGCAGGAAAGTGACATCACTTAGCCAATTTTCTACAGTGCATTCTTTGTTGGAAATTGGGGTTTTTGGTATATATCTTTTGGGCCCAGATTTTGTTACTGTTCACCAGTTGTTCGTGGGGCCCACTTTGTGATATTTTGTCGATCGAAATTTAAACATGTTAGTTTACAGTGCTTACACTATATCTCCGACCGGGAATGTCATTTGATCGGTAAACCGCGTCTGATTGCTATAGTTTTTTTAGACGGGTTTGCGAACGTGACATTCGCGTTGATGTTCTGTGTTGTGCTGTGATGTTGCGGATTTGTCGTGGTGGATAGCAGTGTGCAATGATAGTGCAGTTTGAGTTTATTTGTACATTTGATATTGCGGGGCGAGCGTCCAACATGTGGACTGCCGTCACTGCCTGTTGTATAATATTCTTTTGGGGCACGACCAGATTGCGGTCGATGTACCTGTTGTACTATTTTTCATTACTGTACTAGGTTTTGCCCCGCGACGGAGTGCACGGATAGCCGGGTTCTGGAGGGAAACGGGTCCGCATCTCATGGCTTTGAGAGGCAGAGGGGCCCCACTCTAAAATTGGCAGACTATTCGCCGCACTCGTAGGGGGTACAGGTTGACCCAAGGAGGGGTGCCCAAGATTACCGGATTCCGTGAAGTGCTGGGTGGTCCATTCACTTTGCTGTAGGGGGCTGCCTCGCTTCAGGTTTTGGCGGGTAACTTGTCGCACCCGTAGGGGTCTAGGTTTCATTGCGCAGGCTATGCACATGACAGGGGAACGTCGGGTTTCAGCAGCGGCTCTGTGAAACCCGGGGATCCCAGATTATCTGTATTGTTCTGTGATGCTTATTACTTTTCTGTAATGTTGCATATTATCACGCCTGGAGCGATTATTGTATATTGGTTTATATACTATTAGATGTTGTATATGTTTTACACCCGTGCTAGTCCAGTCCCCGCTCTGTCGTTAGTTAAGTAACCTAACGGGTGATGACGGGACCCAGTGACGAATGCGGATGGCATATACGTACATTTTATTTTCGTTCTTTTCTGGTGTGATTGATTGATGGGACTGCGTTGATTCTGATCAATGCAAAGTAAAACAAACCTGTTTACAGTTGTTGGAACAAATTTAAAAAGTGTTATTGCAAAGACGTTTCCTTTTGTTTTGCATAGCGGTATTCAGTGGAATATCTTGCACCTTATTCGACGGGGCAAGGGCCGATATCCCTTCACCGGGACTGACCCCTTAGGCAGAAGTTTGCGTCAGGGTAATAACTTCACTATAGTCGATTACATGTTGCTTTGCATAGCGGTATTCAGTAGAATATCCTGCACCTCATTCCACGAGGAAAGAGCCGTGATCCCTTCACCGGGAGTGACCTCTTTAGCAAAAGGTTTTCGCCACTATATTTTAAAAAGCTATCAGGTTCCTTCAGCGATATCAAGTTCACTATGTTAAAGGTTTTTCACCAAAAACCAGCCGTAGCCCTCCGTCACTTCTTTTGGGTATTCAGTAGTATTCAAGCTATGTATTTTGACCTAACGCCAAGGCATAGTGTTTGGTAGCTGCTGGGTATTCAATTGTTGCATAGATAGATGAGTTGGTTTGGGACAGCCGTTCTGCCATTTTGACCTAACGCCAAGGGCATGTGCGGGTGGGTTCTAATTAACAAGATAGTGATGGGTAGAACTTGGCATGTGACTTATGACATTTTGACCTAACGCCAAGGTTATAAGAGCATGGGGCAAAAATCAGATCGGGAGTTTCTAAAGAAACTGAAACTTGCCAAGTATGCGCATACCTTCTGGAGTATGAGTAACGTGGATGCATTCCATCACGTTATCATGCGATGAGAGTTGGATCCCGATTCCCACTGATGAGTTGGTTTACTCTTAGGGTGATCCCGATTGATTCTTCTTTCAGGTTTGGAGGAGAATTTGACAGGACAGTGGGAGGTTTCCGGATTAGATAAAGTGATAACCATTCTGATCTAGGTTAGAGTGCACGCAGAGTATTTCTTTTCTCTCTCTTTCTTTGGCAGCGACCTTTGACCGACCCTAGACTATGACTCAGTGACCAGGTTGACCGAACCTTCTTAAAATACTGGCTTTTGGATTGTCTATGTTGCATAAGTCATTGCCACTCCTTCTTTTACCCTTTGTATTTCTCAGAACACCCGTATTACTACGGACATCCACTTCCATTGGATAGATCCATCGTATGGTTATATACGAACTCGAAGGGACTTCTTCGAGGATGGATCCAGGTTCAGGAGAAATAGAATTGGTTTATTCAGTTGTCTTTTATTATCACCTTCTCTCAGGTTGCGTGGGCTCCTTGGTTTAGGAGAGTACACCTATTACGCTTATTGGATAGTCTTATTCCAAACCATAGGCTGGTGCCGAAAGGTAGGGAATGAAGAAAACCAATTAGCCTAAGCAGGGTGTGCAGAAGGTAATATGTAAATACAAAATAAAGGGATTAGAAAGAGGGCAAAGTAAATTGCGACTGATATCATTCACGATCAAAACCGCGTACTTCATCGCCACTCCTATTTCACCTTTAAAGGAATAAGGTATTATTCAGTTGTCTTTATCATCACCTTCTCTCGAGATACGAGTGCTCCTTGGTTTAGGAAGGTACACCTATTATGCTTACTGGATAGTCTTCTTCCAAACCATAGGCTGGTGCCGAACGGTAGGGAAGGAAGAAAACCATTTAGCCTAACGATGGTGTACAGAAGGTAACGACTAAAGACAAATAAAGGGATTTGGAGAGATGGCAATAAAATATACGGTTGAAGTCATGAATTGGATTATGGAAGAGGCATTGCTATGAATACCAAGATACCCCTACGAAACATTTTCATGTTTCAGTGCATTGTTAAAGAAAAACTGTTTTCCCGATTAGACACTTACTCCAAGGGTATGTATTTACCAGGTTTCATTCTCATATCTGTATGGTTTTACAGATGATGAGTGGGAGTAAGTTATTGGGAATTAGGTGATTATCCTCATTATATCGGAATTCGTTGTAATTGGTGATATTTGAGGAAATCGCCAGGGTACAGTTTTCAACCTACGACGCACGGATTTTGAGTTGTTTAACTCAGCGGACTTATACAGAGTATTGTATGTTGTCCAGTGTCCATCAGGACAAAGGGGTAGGTCCTCGTACTATGTTCTATTTACTTATAACTTCTCTAGTATTTGGACAAGTGTTTCGTACAAATACAAGGTCTAAGTTTTGAGAAGTTATGGGTATAAGAATAAATTAGAGAACCAGGTACCACAAGTATCGGGATTCTTCAAAGAGATTGAAGATGTAGATTCTTGTGATTGGTATTCAGATGATAGTGATGGTTTTGAGAAACGTGTTTCTCTTTCAGGTTACTCATAATTGGATGGATTCCTAAGTTAAGTAATGCTGATTAGCCTCTTTCCATTAAGTTGATATGCACTGGAGACAGCTGCATGATTGAATCTGGTTCCAATTAAATACAGTGCCAAAGTTTCTATATTGGATATAGAATAGTTCGTACCTTAAAAGATGTTAAGGTACGGGGAGTTGTCCAGCTTATGCTTAAAACCAGACACTGGATAACTCATGGCACGTTTCTGTAATGGCTGTTTGTGGGTTGACCCTGGCTATGACGAGGGTTGGTATTCTACCATTTAGAAGATCAATAGTAATATTGTTCTTGACTCGCCACAGTTTTAGTAAAATGGATCTTTTTCAGAAAACAGTAGTGGGAGTATGGTAGAACTGGAAGTGATTCCAGAACCGCAAACGATTACGGAAAATTTAATAGAACCTATATATTCAATCAGGTTTGACATTCCATTAGCCACTCCGCAGATATGGTGGGTAACCTCAGACACCCGAGAGGTACTCCGGTAGTCTCAAGGACGGTGACAGGGAGGTTCTTATCTACCCAGACTTGACACTACTGTTGTTCCAGGATATGAGACCCGGTAGGAGGGTTGTCGTAGTCAGTGGGAGCAGCGGAAGTTTAGTGGGCAAGTAGCTTATGTCTATTTATAGACCTGAGCAGTTATAGCGGAGAAAGATCATCTATTTTTGATGTGACAGTCATAGGTTTGACTTCAATCAGAATAGAGGATGGATCTGTTAAGAAGGTAGTAGGGTGTGATGTCATGGCATCTGGATGACATACACAGAGTGGGAAGTAAAATTCCTATACTACGATCGGTTGTACTGTGGTCGTCACACAGTTGTTTCTCCAGACAGGATATGGATATAATATTTGACGTTCTGGTTTCTGGATCTATGGTTTTAGATCTAGATTTGGGTAGTTTCCCAATGTGGGTACTTTGACAGATATTCTAATAGTTTTTAGAATAGTTGACTCCTAGCATGGTGGTATACCTGCAGGTGATGGAGTCACCCTCTCTAAAGGTGTCGTACAGACTAAAGGGGAGAGGGATGTGCATGATTGGCAGATCACTTGCTTAGGCAATTGAGTCAATCATGAGATGTCAAGTAACGCACCAAATGTTGTTTTTGCACTAGATGCAATAAGTTTATATTAATCCAATCCTGGAGAGACATAAGGAAGCAGTTTTAGAACATAAGTGGATGTTCTACGGATTTGATGACGGCAGCCTCCTTCGGGAGACGATTATCATTCCAGGCTTCAAAGGTGACATGGATGACAGAGTGATTGTCAGAGTTATAGTTTTCCCTCTGACGAAGAGGGACAGTATTATGGACAGGTGGTCCAAGAGGATACTGTGGGTGGCATGGTGCCGGATACTGATTAGGTTCAGTGATCGATACAGTCTAAGAAGTTTGGATTTGGAGTTCATTTATGAACTAGGTCCCATCAGATATCCAGACATATTCTAAGACAGGTATTACTCAATTCGGGAGATGGCTTTCTCCGCGAACTTGAGATTTAGAGAGATATAGAAAGATACTTCTAGGCGGATCCACTCACTGAGGGTATTTCTCGAACACAATAGTTTTACAAACGGGCTTTGTGAAACTGATTAGTAGAAGAGTTGGATGTTCGGTTTCACACGGGCTGTGAGTAGTCGACATCGCAATAATTAGCCTTGAGTGCAAGTGGGAGATTGTTGGAGATAGTGCCCTCATAGTCAATTATTGGATCGCAGGTACGTGATTGCAATGATTGCGGAGGACCTATACCGGTAGGACAGTCTTACTCGAGATGATAGTATGCTATCTGGTTTGCCTTTATCAGTTGTGTGCATGTTCAGGTGACTGATTACATGTTCCACTTTGATAGAGCCCTTAGGATCTTGCTTTACTACCAACTGTATGATGGCGATCATATACGTGAGAGTTGGGTAGTTTATATGCATATCCTTAATTGTGGTCCCTAGTCGTGGGAGTTTCGAGACAGGGCATCAATACTCCGGAGTAGACTAGTGTATACAGTCGAGACCCCGACGAGGGGCGGTGGCCGGTCTCACAAGCTACTGGTGTCAGTTGGATCACCTAAGATGTATACAGGTGCTCATTAGGTTATGAGTACACCGGACAGGACTCGCCGGGAATCTGCTAGTTAGTACTATACCTATCGTCAGATAGCAGTTCCTTGGTGACACGTGTACATGTTAGTTCATTGACCTGAGGTCGTCATTTGTCTCGTGTGAGTTCCCACTGTGCTTTGATTTCTACCCTACCACGGCTCAAAGGAGTCGTGCAAACAGGTAGCTTTTAGGTACAGTCCCGAGCCATATGGAGGCACGTGAGCGGATCGGCAGGGGATTCGTCTCTCCCGGTATTGGGGGCGAGGTCGTGCTGTGTCTAGGAGAGCCATTACACATAGTCCATGGCCATGGCAGGAGATTTACTGGTAGGTACTCCAGTAGTATCTCAGGGTGTTATTGGGCTACACTCCGACACGACTTATACTGCTTTTGGGGGTCTGACGTTACAAGCCCCCTAGGCGGATATGCGATACTCATTGACGAACGGACCGGACTGTATATACATTGTCACTGTTAGGCTCAGTAGGGTTCTGGATGAGTTCGCTCATCAGCCTCCTTTGAGGTCAGTCCATGGGCAGCCGTTATGCATCGCTAGTGCCGCTGACGGTTTGTGGTTAAACCCACTGCCAGGGTACTGACGAGTCATTAGAGTCCCCCACAGACAGTTTCCCAAGTTCGGGCGAAACGTTGTATAGGGCGTATGGTAGGGTTCGGAAAATGCACGTGCGTTTACGCACGTGTTATTTTTCGGGCAGATGATACTGGTCGGCTTTGGTTTAAGCCGGATTCGAGTATTGTATTGAGTAGGTATAATATCTTTGTCTCAGTTGCATTTGTATTCGGTCGTAATACAAATGCGGGTATATTTATACAGATACGGGGTTGTTCTGAAATTCATTTCAGGATCACTTTTGGAAGTTACCAGTTTCCAGTTTTCTATCAGCCGTCTTTTAACATTCGGTTAAAAACGGATTTATCTTTTCTTGAGATGAGGTGAGTCAGTGTTCTGGAAGTTTCTAGAAGCAACTAGAAGAGGTGACTAGGTTCATGAACCTTTGCTTACATTGATTACAAGATGACTAGGTGTTTGTGACTCATGCTTTGATTTCAACCATTCTTGTTTTCCTTAAGATATTCTTTTGTGTTCACATATGATATTTGTTCTTAAGGTTACTCTCCCCTCTCCTACACTCACCCACCCACTCCTATAAGTGGCCGGCCCCCTTCCTCTCTCTCACTCACTTGAGGTTTTCACTTGAAAGGATTATGATAGATTTTGGGGTGTATGGAATTTCACAGCTCATTTCATTCCATCACCCGATTCCCTCGGCAACTTCATTAACCGATCGTCCACGGATTTGGACGAAGTGAGACAAAGTCATCTACTCATTCTCTACATCATTCTTGGTCGTCTCTTTTAGCAAACTTGACGACCGAGTTGCCTCAAGTCAGAGGCGGGAGCCCGTTTAAAGAATCGTCGACGTGGTGCCACCTCGACGAGCAGATCGGAGATCGACGAGATCGGAGCAGCCGTAACGGAGCGTGGGATGATGGTTAAAGAATGAAGGACTCGGATCGTTCGGTATAACCTTTCTACACTCTTTACAGTTTGTTGGTTTAGCAATAATGGTAGATCCGGGTTAAAGTATACGATAGCGCCAGTTAAAAAGTTTTTGTTCCGCATTTGGCGTCTGTAGACGGCCGGGGCGCTACCGTAGACTTACAATTAGCCGCACTCGTAGGGGGTACAGATTGACCCAAGGAGGGTGCTCAAGTTACCGAATTCCGTGAAGTGCTGGGTGGTCCATTCACGTTGTTGAAGGGGGCTGCCTCGCTTCAGGTTTTGGCGGGTAACTTGCCATGCCCGTAGGGGTCTAGAATTTCAATGCACAGGCTATCCACACGACCTGGGGAACGTCGGGTTTCAGTAGCGGCTCTATGAAACCCGGGGATCCCAGCTTAACTGTATTGTTCTGTGATGTTTATTACATTTCTGTGATGTTGCATTTTATCACGGCTTGAGCGATTATTATATATTTATATATATATTGGTAGATGTTATATATGTTTTACACCCGCGCTAGTCCAGTCCCCTCTCTGTCGTTAGTTAAGTGACCTAACGGGTGATGACGGGACCCAGTGGCGAATGCGGATGGCATATACGTACATCATTATTTTCGTTCTTTATTGGTGTGATCAATTGATGGGACTGCGTTGATTCGGATCAATGCAAGCTAAACAAACCTATTCTGATGTTGTTGGAACATTTTTCAAAAAAGGTTGTTATTGCAAGGACGTTCTCTTTTGTTTTGCACAGTGGTATTCGGTTATGAATATCCAGCACCTCAGTCGACGAGGCAAGGGCCGAGATCCCTTCACCGGGAGTGACCCCTTGGACAGAAGTTTGCGTCAGGGTAATAACTTCACTATAGTCGATTATTTTTGCTTTGCATCGTGGTATTCAGTTGGAATATTCTGCACCTCATTCTATGAGGAAAGAGCCGAGATCCCTTCACCGGGAGTGACCTCTTTAGCAAAGGTTTTCGCCACTATATTTTTATAAAAAGCTATCCGGTTCCTTCAACGATATCAAGTTCATTACGTTAAAGATTTTTCGACAAAAACCATTCGTAGCCCTCCGTCATTTCAGACGGGTAGCACTTAGTATTCATGCTAGGTTTGTTGGCCAAAGTCAACGCATAGTGTATGGTAGCTAATTGTTACGTTTCTGTTGCATAGAAAGATGCGTTGGTTTGGTACAGTCGTACTGCTTTGTTGGCTAAAGTCAAGGGTAGGTACGGGTGGGTTCAAATTAACCTAGATAATGACGGGTAGAACTTGACATGTAACTTATGATTTGTTGGCCAAAGTCAAGGTCATAAGAGCATGGGGTAAAAATCACATCGGGAGTTTCTAACGAAACTGAAACTTGCCAGATATGCGCATACCTTCTGGAGTGTGGTAACGTGAGTGGATTCCATCACGTTATCATGCGATGATAGTTGGATCCTGATTCCTACTGATGAGTTTGTTTACTCCTCGGGTGATTCCGAATAATTCTTCTTTCAGGTTTGGAGGAGAATTTGACGATACAGTTGGAGGTTTCCTGATTAGATAAATTGATAACCATTCTGATCTAGGTTAGAGTGCACGCTAAGTGTTTCTTTTCTCTCTCTCTCTCTCTTTGGCACCGACCATGGCCCGACCCTTGACTATGACTCAGTGACCAAGTTAACCGAACCTTCTTAAACACTGGCTTTTGGATTGTCTGAGTTGCATACCTCATTGCCACTCCTACTTTTACCCTTTTCTCCAGAACACCCCGTATTACTACGAACATCCACTTCCATCGGATAAAACCATCGTATGTTTATATACGAACTCGAAGGAACTTGTTCCAGATTCGAGGATGGTTTCCGGTTCTGGAGAAAACGAATAGGACTATTCAGTTGTCTTTTCCTTTTACCTTCTCTCAGGTTGCGAGTGCTCCTTGGATTAGGACAGTACACCTATTACGCTTATTGGATAGTCTTTTTCCATACCATAGGCAGGTACCGAACGGTGGGGAATGATGAAAACCAATTAGCCTAACGATGGTGTACAGAAGGTATTAAGTAAAGACAAATAAAGGGATTAGTAAGAGAGCAATGTAAATTGTGACTGCTATTCACGACCAAACCAAGTATTTCATCGCAACTCCTATTTTACCTTTGTATTTCTCCGGAACACCCCGTATCACTACGTAGATCCACAGTTTATTGGATACTCCATCGTATGGTTATATACGAACTCGAAGGGACTTGTTCCAATTCGGGGATGGATTCTGGTTCAGGAGAAATAGGAATAAGGTTTATTCAGTTGTCTTTTATCATCACCTTCTCTCAGGTTGCGAGTACTCCTAGGATTAGGAGAGTACACCCATTATGCTTATTGGATAGTCTTCTTCCAAACCATAGGCTGGTGTTGAACGGTAGGGAAGGAAAAAAACCATTTAGCCTAAAAGGGTGTGCAGAAGGTAATGACTAAAGACATATAAAGGGATTTGGAGAGATGGCGAAGAAATATACGGTTATAGTTGTGAATCTGATAATGGATGAGGCATTACTAGGAATACCCGGATACCCCTTCGAAACATCTACATGTTTCAGTTTCACTGTGTATTGTTAAAAGAAAACCGATTTCCCAATTAGTCCTTGCTCCAGGGTATGTATTTACCAGGTTTGATTCTCACATCTGTATGGTTTTACAGATGATGAGTGTGAGTAAGTTATTGGGAATTGGGTGATCATCCTCATTATATCGGGATTCGTTGCAATTGGTGATATTTGAGGAAATCGCCTGGGCTGTCTGCCGGACAGCAAATATTTGGTTTTGAATATCCGTTGTTATGCACCAATTTCAAATTGATATATATGTACGTTTATTTTTATAAAGTGAGATATAAATTTTTGAAATTATGTCCATCACATTTACCTATATCAGTGGATGGTTAGGTAATGAGTATTAAACAGCGATGTAATTCTTCTTAACCATAAGTACAGTTTTTAACCTACGACACACAGGGAATGAGTTATTAGACAAAGTGGACTTATACAGAGTATTGTATGTTTTCTAGTGTCCATGAGGACAGCGGGGTTGGTACTCGTACTATATTCTGTTTACTTGTGACTTCTCTAGTTCTTAGACATGTGTTTCGTAGAAATGCAAGGTCTAAGTTTTGAGAAGTTATAGGTATAAGAATAAAGTAGAGAACCAGGTGTTGCAAGTATCAGAATTCTTCAAGGTGATCGAAGATATAGATACTTGTGTATGGTATTCAGTTAATAGTAATGATTAAGAGAACTTACTTCTCTTTCAGGTTGCACATAATTGGAAGCACTCCTAAGTTGAGTAATGCTGATCGGACTCTCTCCATTCAGTTGACATGCACTGAAGACAGCTGCAAGATTTGAATCCGGTTCCAATTAAATCAGTGTCTCTATTTCTATATTGGATATAGAATAGTTCATATCTTAACATTGTTAAGGTACGGGGAGTTTTCCGGCTTATACCTTAAACCAGACTTTGGATAACTCAAGGCACGTTTCTGTAATGGCTGTTTGTAGGTTGACCCGGGCTATGATGAGGTTTGACTTTCTACCATCTGGAAGATCAATAGTGATATTGTTCTTGACTCACCACAGTTTTAGTAAAATGAACTTTTTCAGAAAACAGAAGTGGGAGTATGGTAGAACAGGAAGTGATTCCAGAACCACAAACGATTACTGAAAATTTGATAAGAACCTAAAGATTCAATCTGGTTTGACATTCCATTGGCCACTCCGCAAATATGGTGGGTAACCTCAGGCACTCGAGAGGTACTTCGGTATGCTCAAAGACGGTGACAAGGAGGTTCTTGTTTACCCAGACTTGACACTACTGTTGTTCCAGGCTATGAGACCCGGTAGGAGGATGAGTGTAGCGTCATTCTGAACTGGCTTTAGAAGTGTACGTGTATATGACTCTGCCAGAGGGTTGTCGTAGTCAGTGGGAGCAGCAGAAGCATAGTGGACAAGTAGCTTATGTCTATTTATAGAATAAAGCAGATATAGCGGAGATAGATCATCTATTTCTGATGTGACAGTCATAGGTTTGACTTCATTAGAATACGGGATGGATCGGTTAAGAAGGTAGTAGGGTGTGATGTCTTGATATTTGGATGACATATACAGAATAGGAAGTGAAATTCCTATACTACGATCGGTTATACTTTGGTTGTCACATAGTAGTTTCTCCATATAGGATAAAGATATAATATCTGACATTCTGGTTGCTAGATCTATGGTTTTAGATCTATATTTAGGTAGTTTCCCAATCAGGGTACATAGACAGCATTCTAAAAGTATTTAGAATGGACGACTCCAGGCATGGTAGTGTACCTGCAGGTGATGGAGTCACCCTCTCTAAAGGTTTCTTACAGACTAAAGGGGAGGAGGATATACCTGATTGGCAGATCACTTGCTTAGGCAATTGAGTCAATCATGAGATGTCAAGTACCACACCAGATGTTGTTTTTGCAGTAGATGCAATAATTTAATATTAATCCTATCCTGGAGAAACGTTCGAAAGCAGTTTTAGAATATAAGTGGATGTTCTAGGGATATGATAACGACAGCCTCTTTAAGGTGACAGTTATCATTCCAGGCTTCCAAGGTGACATGGATGACAGAGTGGCTGTCAGAGTTATAGTTTTTCCTCTGACGAGGGGCAGTATTTTGGACATGTGGTCCAAGCGGATACTGAGGGAGGCATGGCGCAGGATACTGATTGGTTTAAGTTGACGATAAAGTCTGAGAAGTTTGGATTTGGAGTTCATTTATGAACAAGGTCCCATAAGATATCCAGACATATTCTAAGACAGGTATTGCTCATTTCGGGAGATGGCTTTCTCCACGAACTTGAGATAAAGAGAGACATAGAAAGAAACATTAGGGCGGATCCACTCACTGAGGCTATTCCTCGAATGCAATAGTTTCGCAAACGGGCTTTGTGAAACTGATTAGTAGAGTTGGGTGTTCGGTATCACACGGGCTGTGAGTATGCGACATCGCAATAATTAGCCTTGAGTGCAACTGGGAGATTGTTGGATATAGTGCCCTCAAAGTCAATTATTGGATCACAGGCACGTGATTGCAATGATTGAGGGAGGATCTATACCGGTAAGACAGTCTTACTCAAGATGATAGTATGCTATCTGGTTTATCTTTATCATCGTGTACACGCTTTATGTAACATTACAGGTCACTATTGCACGTTGTTAGAGCCTATAGGATTCTTTCTTGACGGCCAGCAGTATAATGGCGATCATATACGTGGGAGCTAGGGTCTATAAGCACATCTTAAATTGGTCCCTAGTCGTGGGAGTTTCGAGACTGGGCATCGATACTCCATTAGTAGACTAGTGTATACAGTCGAGACCCCGATGAGGGGCGGTGGCCAGTCTCACAAGCCATTGGTGTCAGTTGGTTCACCTAAGATGCATACATATGCTCATTGGGTTATGAGTACACCAGACAGGACTCGCCGGGAATATGCTAGTTAGTTTTATACCTGACGTCAGATAGCAGTTCCCTGGTGACATGTGTACAGGTTAGTTCATCGACCTGAGATCATCATTTGTCTCGTGTGAATTCCCACTGTGCTTTGATTACTACCCTACCACGGCTCAAAAGAGTCGTGCAAACAGGTTTTAGTTGGGTACAGTCCCGAGCCACATGGAGGCAGTGAGCGGATCGGCAAGGCTTTCGTCTCTCCCGGTATTGGGGGTGAGATCACGCTGTGTCTAGGAGAGCCATTACACGAAGTCTTTAGCCAAGGCAGGAGATTTACTGGTATGTATTCCAGTAGTATCTCAGGGTGTTCTGGGCTACACCCCGACACGACTTGTACCGCTTTTGGGGGTCTGACTTTTACCAACCCCTAGGCCCGCCATGCGATGCTCATAGACGAACGGACTAGACTGTACGGATATTGTCACTGACAGGCTCAGTAGGGTGTCAGGATGAGTTCGCTCATCGACCTTCCTTTTTGTCAATACCTCATTGCTCGTTAAGTACGGCTAATACCTCTAACGTGCTAGTGGTTAAATCCACAGCCAAAGTATTGACGAGTCTTTAGAGTCCCCCACAGACAGTTTCTCATGTTTCGGGCGAAACGTTATAGAGGCCGTATGATATATGGCAGGGTCCGATCATATACGTCCAGTAGTGCACGGATCATGATCGAGCGGATCATAGTACTGGGCTTTGGTTTAAGACAAATCCTAGTATTATATTTGTTGGATTACTTTAGTCTCATCGCATTCGCATTCAGTCAGAATACGGATGCAGGTATGTATATACAGGTGAGGGGTATCCTTATGATCCATCACAAGTTTACTTTAGATGTTGCCGTATCTTTTTGTTGTGGCAAACATTTGGATTAATGTTTGCTTATGGTAATAATAAGCTAGATTTCATCATGAAATCTATTAAATGTGACATAGACATATATGGTGACTCATGGTCTCTTTTAGTGTGTAAATGTCACATTATGAGATTGTTTTGTGATGATTTGATAAGAAGAGAGAGAGAGGGGCTGCCATATAGATGTGTTTGGTCTTGTAATTTTGATGCTAGAGCTCTCTCTCATTTTATTATCCCATCACAAAACCTAAAGGAAAAAGAAACCTCTTCTTCTTCTTCTTTTTCCTCTAGCTCTTTATCTCCATCAATGGCAACACCTCTAACCTCCATCCAAATCCATGGATACAAGAGACAAAGTGATCAAAAACATTCTCTACAACACCTTGGACACGTCGGCTAGCACACTTCATACCCGAGTTGCTTCGGATGAAGCGGGAGCCTGTAAAAAGACTCGTAGATGTGGTGCCCTTTCCTATGAGGAGATCGAGACCGGAGTTGCCGCGAGGAGCTTGGGATGGTGGCCAAAGACCGAAGGACACGGATCGATCGGTATAGCTTTCCAACCCTCTCACTAGATAGCTAGTTGTAGGTTAATGGTTCGATCCGGGTTTTAAGCATACGACATACGATTGCGCCGGTTCCTAATTTGAAGAAGTTTTCGTTTCCGCATTTTGGCCTCGTACAGACGGCCGGGGCGCTACCGTAGACTTACAAGACGAATCCTTTCTTACCCCTTCTACCTCCAAGTGCTTCGGGACTGCACCCAACCACTACCTATTTGCACGACTCATTTGAGCCATGGTAGGATAGTAATCTAAGTACAGTGTGAACACACTCAAGATGAATAGTAATGTCAAGTCAACGGACTAATTTGTACACAAGTCACCGGGGAACTGCTAACTGACGATAGGTATAATACCAATGAGCGGTTCCCAGCGAGTCCGTCCAGTGTAACAGATAACCCAGTGAGCATCTTTATATTGTTAAGAATATGTATGCCCTAGAGGCCATTATTGTATGATATAGTGGATTCTTGGACATATATATAGAGGATATTCATACTCGACAGGATAGTATGCTATCTGTTTACTCTTTATCTTAACATGTAGACTGGTATTCTTATACTTTCTATCTCTTACATGTTGATAAAGCCCTTAGGGTGTTTACTTGACTAACAGGACTATGATGCGGATCATACTATTGGGACTTGGGTAGTCTACAAAAATATCCTTCAATTGTTCCTAGTTAAGGGTATATCGAGACAGGGCATCGATATTACCAGAGTAGACTAGTGTATACGTTTCTTGACCCAGTATGGGGGCGATGGTTAGTCCCATAGCCATTGGTGTTTGACATCAAAGATTGTACACAGATGCTCATTAGAGAATGGGTACACCGAACAGGACTCGCCGAGGACTCCTAGTTGGTAGTATACCTATCGACAGATAGCTGTCCTCTGGTGACACTGGTACAGGTTAGTCTGTAGACCCGAGATAATCATAGAGTCTTGTATGGCTCCCACTATGCTTTGATTTCCTCCCTACCATGGCTCAAAGGAGTTGTCTAAACAAGTGGATTTTGGGTACATACCCGAGTCACATGGAGGCAATGAGCGATAGGAGGGGTTTCGTCTCTCTCGGTATAGGGAGTTGATGTTGCGTTATGCTCGATTGGCTATAACTGGAAGTCCCTGGCCAGGGCTGCTGTTGAGATTTACTGCTAAGTGTTATCTGTAGTTTCTCGAACCGTTATAGGCCAAACATCGGCATGACTTATCACGTTACTGGGGTCTGACGATTTCCACCACTAGACATGAGATGCGACATATCAGACGTGTTAGTGATATATGCCCTAGTGGCCATTATTGTATCATACCGGTTTGTATATTACTTAATGGAAGATTGGGATATACACAGATATAGTAATAGTCTTGCTCAAAATGGTAGTATGCTACCTAGTTTTTTTCTACCTCAATATGTGC
Organism: Agapanthus africanus; assembly: GCA_030015575.1. Classification (NCBI taxonomy): domain Eukaryota; kingdom Viridiplantae; phylum Streptophyta; class Magnoliopsida; order Asparagales; family Amaryllidaceae; genus Agapanthus; species Agapanthus africanus. The sequence continues at coordinate 240,284,404 of CM057343.1, read as the reverse complement.
ATGTGTTTTTGCATATCGCTTATACATATTGGTAGAGCCCTTAGGATCCTTGCTTGGCTACCAGTGTTGTGATGGCAGTCACACTAGTGGGGACTGGGTAATCTATAAGCACATCCTTATACAGTTCCTTAGTTTTATGATTATCGAGACAGGGCATCGATACTCTAGAGTAGACTCGTGTATACGCTTCTCATCCCAGCAGGGGAGATGGTATGTCCCATAGCCATTAGTACGTAGTACTGGAGATAGTATGCAGGTGCTCATTGGGTTATGAGTACACTGGTCAGGACTCGTCAGGAACTGCTCGTGGGTATTATACCTATTATCGAGTAGCTGTTCCCAGGTGACATGAGTACAACATAGTCTGTTGACTTGATACTGCAACGTCGCCTTGAGTGTGTTTCCACTGTACTTTGATTACTACCCTACCACGGCTCAAAGAAGTCATGCAAACAGGTAGTAGTTAGGTGGAGTCCCAAAGCACTTAGAGGCAGTGGCGGTTAAATAGGATTCGTCTCTCACGATATTAGGGGTTGATATCGCGCTGTGTTCGGAAGTCCATTACACAAAGTCCTTGGCCAAGGCAAGCAAGATTTACTGGTAGGTACTCTATTAGTTTCTCACGGTGTTTTGGGATTCTCTCTGACATGACTTATTACACTATTAGTGTCTGACGTTTACCGCCCCCTAGGCCCGATATGCGATACTCTTAGACGAACATACCGGACTGTATGAAGATTGTCACAGATAGGGTCAGTAGGTGTTCGGATGTGTTTGCTCAATGGACTTCTTATCGACATATACCTAGGGGCCGTTACATGCAGCTAGTACCGCTTGTGGCCTATAGTTAAACCCACTGCCAGCATAGTGTCGAGTCTTTAGAGTTCCACATAGAGGGTTTTCCTACATCGAGCAAAAGATGTAGAGGTCGTATGGTTTTACGACAGGGTTCGATTACGTACGTGTACTTATGCACGGATGATGATTCGTATAGATAATACTGGTGGGATTTGTTTTAAGCCGGATCCTAGTATTATACTGATAGATTGTTTTTGTCTCTTTTGTATTCGTATTTTTCAGAGTACGGATACGGGTATGTATATACGGATGAAGGGAATTTTTGCAATTTGTTCAAAGATGCTTCTAGAAGAGACACCTCATAATTTGTATTAAACATCTTAGGTTAATTGTTTATTGAATTATGCGTGGAGGAAATGAGGTGTATTTTGCATATATTTGAGCATGGCTCTTGGTGACACATGTAGGGTTTTCAACCCATGACTCACCAAATTGAATATGAACCTTATTTGATTTTCCAATATGGATTATTCCTGTGAGAGAATGATATGGTTAAGATTTAAGAAAGGGAGCTCTTGCTTTTTCTTATGCAAAAACTTCACTAGCATTCTCCTCAAGAGTTCTTCTACCTCAAGCCATTCTTATCTAATGAGTTGAGAATCCTATGGCTATGAGAGACAAACCATTCCATCTATATTATCTACATCGTCTACGACATCTAGTATAGTGAATTAGGTGCCCTAGTTACTTCAGTTGAGGTTGGAGCTCGATCTACAGACTCTCGGGTGGATCGTCTTTGACATTGAGAGGACCGACGAGGAGGCCTGATCCAAACGATCCTTGGAGCCTATAACGACGAGGAGGACAGCGAAAATAAGGCCCGAAGGTGTCACGACCCGAAAGTACGGAACATGGCCAGCACTTAGACTACGAAACGTCTCGAGGTGTACGTAACCTAAGTAAGCCGAAAACCCAGAAATCCAAACCAAGAAAAGTAATAGAGTGAAGGAAAAACCAACTTAAAGCAAGTAGTTTAATAGCATAATGCCGAATTATGCGTTTATTTTAAAACATCAAATATTTCCTGAAAATTTCGGCAGAGTCACCTTTGTAAATACTGGCACCCAAACGGGATACAACATTAATAGTATACGAAATCAATAAAGGCATCCCCAAGCGGGAGCTAGCTCTTCGTTAATCGATAGTCCCAACCACACAAGCAATTTAATATACAACGCCAAGGGCGAGGATCACAAGTCAAAAGGAAACTCAAAACAACAAGAAATCCACAAAAATATAACGCGCGACTGTAAGGTCGAAAGAATAACATCACTGATCTCTATCTCAAAATAAATACATGTTTGGTTGATGGAACTTCTAGATACAACAGAGTAATAGTATACAAGGTATATAATGGGGGGGTACGATACAAATAAACCCACCTACTAGCAAATCACCCGGAAAAGGAAGTAGTGCCAGGAAAGCCGTAATGAAACCTGTACGGCAAAGCCTGCAAGAAATTGTGGCACAACGGGGGTGAGTTGCCAACTTGTGAGTAGAAAAACATCTACGAACATAAACCGCATGAATAATGCAATCCTTGGTCATAAGATCATAATATATCCTCAAATATATATAACATGCAGCCTATAACAATGACTAGGGTAAATATCTAACCCGAGTGTAATCCTATGTGCCCGTGTCAGTGCCTCAGGTAGCAATATATCATATGGATGATGTATGAATGTATGAAACAGAATGCATGTACTGAATAAAACTGCTTTCATAATTTAGTGAGATTTCTGTACTTTTAAAAGAGGTATCATAAATGAAATCAGCATAAACAGTGTCTAGCATCGACACAAAACATAAATCCCATTGTCTCAATATCTCAGGATCACAATGTCTCAATCTTACTATCTAGGGCGCCGTCAAACCAGACCGGCCCCTACCATCAATCTCAAGACCACAACGGTGTCCTCCGGATATCCGACGCGTCAGGTAATATCACTGATCGGTAGTGCTCCCCTACCAGGCTTAACGCCATCATCTGCGATCCTCTTGCCCCGGGGTACCGCACCGGGTCCACCATGTAGCCGAAACGGTTCCTCCACTTCTCGAACTCGGGTCTCGAAATCCATAAGTGTTTTTGCGGTTTTCCCCCAAATCCAGGAAATCTCATGAAATCCGAATCCAAATCCTCAATAGCATGTAAGCAGTGAATATAGACATAAAAATCCATGAATGCGGCATATCAATGAATAATAACATGCATGAAGTAGCAAGTAATATCTACAAATCTAAACTAGCATATAAGGCAAGTACACTAATATCATGTCTAAACTATTAGGTAACAACCTATATCAAAAGAAATAGTATTTTCTAAAGTGTTCGTGACATGGCAATTACCGATGAAGATGTGTGTGAGCCGGCAAGTAAGTGTACGTGGTACATACGCGTCATCGGTAATGGTGCTGGTGTCCTAACAGCATAATATCAACAATAGAATATGAATCATAATGTAAGCAGGCGATGCGGAGCGAACAACAATAATGAGCGGGAGCTAAATAGTAGATACAAGATAACAAATCTATATTTAATATAAATCTAGTCTAACAACTACACTAAACTAAAGGGCTAAGCTAATTGGCTACTGAAGGTAAGGAAACCGCCTAACCTCTGAGTCGATACATATACCTACATGTATATGTTAGTCGGCAATCCTGCCTTAATAATATCACATCCGATACCATATCTATAATCAGACATTCCCAAGTCAAGAGTTCGGATCAAACATCAATATATAGCTCGTACGTAAATCCGTCGTACGGCACCCCAAATCTTGGTACAGGTCAGTATAACATTCATTAAATTAATCATTTGGTATCCTCTTTATCAAAGATCATAATCCGGGGTACTGATCTACGTCTAGTACGATACTAATATCATCAGTATAGTCATGATCTGACTGCTGATCCACAGCCTCATACAAACCGATATCATCATCCTATATCGTCATAAAGAGGTATACATCGCCTAATGCGACCTATTATGAATATCTTAACATATATATCTCATATCACGATCACATGTCAACCATTCAATGTATAACACTATTCACATGTATCGTCGTCCCAAGATCCGCTATAACATCAGGACGTATCTCAATTACGAATCCTGCTATATCATCGATCTCACGGTCTCAAATCAATTTCATCGACTCACCCCAAATCCCAAACATTATCCTCAAATCCAGTATGTGAACTCATAGTCCCATACCCATGTGAACACATAAACACATATCCCCATATACGCATAGGTAATAACATAGATGTATGCATGTGTGTGTGCGTATGTGTGTGTAACAACTAATGTAGGGTTTCGCAACTAACACTAAACTAATCCATGAACACCTAGCATCTACCTTTATCCTCAAATCCTCATATTAATATAATATATATTTAAGTGTATACGTATTCGTATACATCACTGCGAACTGCGGGGGTGCTATACGCCATCCACCCGACTTCTCCCCGTTGATATAAATCTACTCACCTGGTCCTCGCTCGCCGGTGCCGACGTCACCACGTGCTTGCTTATCGTCTCCAAGTCCACATGGGGTACCTACATATCATAACACACCGTATCGCATTAAAATCCGACTCATGACCAAAACGACACACGAATCCCACATAGGACAAAACCTATGGTTTGCTTTCACAAATTAACCCAAAAAGCCTCGACGTCGGCGTACAAACGCCAAACCATCGAGAAAAACCCAAACACGCTCATTTACACAATCACAAGTACTAATTATATTATAAAATAGGTTAAAATTCACAAAAAAACTCAAACTCACTTTAAAGGCTATTTTTCCGAAAATCTAGCAAGCAAAATTACCCGTTTTAGTACAAAACTCGACGTTTAAACAAATCTAGCGGCCTCAATATCCACTCAATGTCATAACCAAGTCATATAAACTATTCCAATAATTTAATCTCATCAAAATATATATATTTACAAAACCTATTTAACAAAATTATCACAATTTTCCATTTTAGCTCAAAACTTAGTGTTTTAATCAACTTTAAATATTTTAACAATTCTAGTGGCCATAATTCTCATTAAAACATATTAACTAAGCCACACAACCATTAACTAGAATTTTATCTCACTACTTTATAAAAATTACAAGAATCTAGTTTGCAAAACAATCATAATTAGGACAATTTAAATTTAACAATCTAGCAATAAACAACAAGGTTTAGTTTTGCATAGAATTAACATGTTAATCACTCATTAGAACCATAATCTAATGCTAGAAACCATCACTTCAATTTTACAAACCCTAATCCCAAAATCAAACCCTTTTCTAGAATATCATAAACTAGCAATTACACCAAAATTAACACTTGAATAAGATAGATTACCATAGTTAAACAACAATTTAACAAAATGTCAAGATTTATACCTCACAAGATTTGAGATCTAGCATGAAAATCTTGATCTCCAATTTGAAAACTTTTCACCAAAATCCATGCTAGAATGGTCAAGTAAAAATGGGTAGGGATTAGATTTTGATTTTGTGGGATTTCTGAAGCAATTTGGATGATTTTTTTGATGAAATTGGAGAACTTTTCTTGAAGAGAAAGAGGCGGGGAAAGATGGGGGAGGCTGCTGAAATGGGCTCAGCTGGAATTGGGGGAGAGGGGAGAGAGAAAAGGTAAGTGTGTGTCAAAGTCAACTAAAGCCCATACATCTTTCTTCTTCTCATTTTCTTTTTATTTCATTTTAAAAGTAGTGAAAAATGAGGTGATTGGAGAGAGAGAGAGAGAGGGCTGTCAAAAAGGGGGGGCCGGCCACATGGTGGGGAGGAGAGAGGGTGTGTGTGTGAAGCAATGAACACCAAACACCAATTCATTATGCACCAAAACCCTTTTATTTTCACAAAATAAGCCTTTTTCTTCAATATTTTCTAAAATCGATTAATAACTTCATTTCAATTAAAAAACCACATGTTAAAATTTTGTTTAATGTGTTATGATGCACAAAATTTATTTCAACTCATTCCAATTTGTAATTTTCCTTAATTAAATGTATTTGTGACGGCTTAAAATAATATTAAAATAATAAATTTCGGAAAAAATTTCAGAAAATTTGAAATTTCACCGGTGGCTCAATAAACACCAAATACTATCAATTACATAGCTAGAATATGTATATTTAATTTTATAATAAAGATATTTATATTTTAACTTTTTACAGAAAACCCCCTTATTTTGCCGATTTTCCGAAATTTCACGGAAACGATTTTCAAAACGTTACAGAAGGACATGATTCATGAGGTATAAACTTCTTTCCGAGTAGTTAACCTCTTGCATGTTTGCTAGTTAGGGTTTAAGATCGTTCCTAGAGTTCAAGTCGGTATTGCGATCTTTGTAAAATCCATTTTTTAAATATTCCCCCTCTCCGCGGACCCGCGGGGTGTGCGACATCGACTTACAGTGGTATAAGAGTCTACTAAACCCTTACTAGCTTGTTATCAAGTTGTTAGAATTTCGATCGTCGAAGAAACCGGAAAACGAAACACCAATAACATTTGTTTTTGTGAATTTATAAAAGTGCCAGAAAAACTATTTCAGATGTACTAAAAATTTGTGCAGGGTATTCTAAGAAGACAGAAGAAAACTGAGCCTCTGAATCGCCAAGACCACCACGGAACCGCTGCGAATCGGTGTGATTTGCCGCCGTTCCGCAGCCGAGTCGAGGCCGATTAAGGTCATTTTTTCTGTTATTTCTTGTACTGGGTGTATGTTATTAAGGAATATTTGGTTTCTACCCAATGTTTTTTGGAGTGCTGGTTTGCACTTGGGGTAGACAAAGAAAATATATTTCGATCGAAATTCTAAATGTTCTTGACTAACCGGATCTTCTTTGTTGTTATATGTGTTTTTAAACTTCAGCTAATTGCTATATGTTGGTTAGTTTTAGGTTGCACAAATCTGTTGGTTTGTGTATATGAACTTTATTGGATCGTCGTTGATGAATAGCCAGGAATGTGAGAATAGAGTTGTTTTTCTTTCATTCGATGTAAATTGTAATTTGATGTAATATTATTTTGCGGGACACATCTGGGTTGAGGTTGTAGCCACTGTTATATTATTTCTTTTACAGTTTTCTGTTCCTAGGATAGACCTAAGGTGGGGTGCACAAACTACCGGGTTCTTTGATGTGCCGAGTGGCCAACTCACTTTGCTGAGGGAGCTTGCTTCACTTCAGGAATTTGGCGGGTAGTTTGCCGCACCCGTAGGGGTTTGGGGTGGGGTTTCGCTATTCATCACGATCATGGAATTCGTCTTTCGTTACAGGTATAAATGAAACACGGTATTCCTAATATATCCAATATGCTCATCTGTGATCTGGAATGCCTATTATTGCGTGAGACAGATGATTATTATGTTAGTGTATATGCCCTAGAGGCCATTACTGTATCATACTAGTTTGTATATTACTTGATGGAATCTTGGGATATTCACCTTGTATTGACAATCTTGCTCAAAATAGTAGTATGCTACTTGGTTTGTTTCTGCTTTAATATGTGCATGTGTTTCTTTTAGCATATCGCCTTTACACATTAGTGGAGCCCTTAGGATCTTTGCTTGATTACCAGCGTTGTGATGGCAGTCACACTCGTAGGGGCTGGGTAATCCACAAGCACATCTTTATGCAGGTCCCTAGTCGTAGGATTATCGAGACAGGGCATCGATACTCTGGAGTAGACTAGCGTATGCGCTTCTCACCCCAGCTTGGGAGACGGTCTGTTCCACAGCTGTCAGTACGTCGTACTTGGGATAGTATGCGGGTGCTCGTTAGGTTACGAGTACACTAGACAGGACATGTCGGGAACTGTTGGTTGGTATTATACCTATCGTCAGTTATCAGTTCCCAGGTGACTTGAGTACAGCTTAGTCCGTTGACTTGACATTGTCACTTCGCCTCGAGTGTATTCCCACTGTACCTTGATTACAACCCTACCACGGCTCAAAGGAGTCGTGCAAACAGGTAGTTTTTGGGTGCAGTCCCGAAGCATTTGGAGGCAGTGACGGTTAGACAGGATTCGTCTCTCCCGGTATTGGGGGTTGATATCGTGCTGTGTCTAGGAGAGCCATTACATAAAGTCCCTGGCCAGGGCAAGCGAGATAGACTGGTAGGTTTCCACTGTTATCTCAGGGTGTTCTGGGCTACACTCCGGCATGACCTGTACCGCTATTAGGGGACAGACGTTTACCGCGCCCCTTGGCCTGCCATGCGATATTCTTAGACGAACAGACCGGACTGTACGGAGACTATCACATTCAGGCTCAGTAGGAGTTCAGATGGGTTTTACTCGTCAGTCTTCTTATCGACATCTATATGGGGACCGTTACGTACAGCTAGTGCCGCTTGCGGTCTGTGGTTAAACCCACTGCCAGCGTAGTGTCGAGTCTTTAGAGTCCCACACAGAGGGTTATTCGCCTTTAGGCAAAATGAGTAGAGGTCGCATGGTTTTGCGACGGGGTTCGTTCACATCTGCGCACTTGTCCACGTTTGGTGTCCGGACAGCTTATACTAGCGGGCTTTGGTTTAAGCCGGATCCTAATATATGTTTTAGGGTTAGTTTTATCTCATTGTATTCGTGTTCCTCGGAACACGAATGCGGGTGTGTATGCACAGTTGATTGAGGCGGAGGAAGAGGTTTTTCATTAGGGTTTCGGAACGGATGTGTATGCACAGTTGACAGTGGCCTTTTTCCAAACCCTAATGGACGAGTGAAATATCAATTAATAATATTAATTAAATGAAATTGTTTCATGGTTAGGGTTGTTGACTTGTTAACCTTGGTTGACTTGTTGACCATAGTTGAAACATTGACCATCATCATTACACTCCAAAGATGCTCTTTGATCTTTACAAAAAACATTTAATGTGATATGATAATGGTCTCATCAAACCAACCATCATCTTTTTCATTTGGATTAATATTATTAATTAGATAATTCACATATATTCTTGTTATGGTTGTAAAACTATTCTCACTTTATCATTCTCATTCTCTGTCCGCCTCTTCCTCTCTCTCTAGCTCTCCCCTCTCATGAGTTGAGAACCATTTGAGCTTGAGATAAAACCTTCAAAATTACTCTCCACTCTTTCTAAGATCCTAGGTTTAGCACACCAAGCACCTTAGTTACTTCTAGTTTGAGGTTGGAGCCAAAGGTAGAGGCCCTCGGGTGGAACTTTTTTCGGCAAGAGAAGGCGACAAGAAGAACCTGTTCCTTCCACTCCAACGAGCAAGAAGAGAAGGACTTGAAGATCTAGGTATAACCCCTTAACCGAGTAGCTAACTCTTTTAGCTTGTTAGTTAGTTTTTGTTTAGCAAAGATCCCTCCTTTAGCTAGTCCATGTTGCCTAGTGTTGTAAAATTCCGATTTTTATAACGTTTCCGCCTCTCCGCAAGCACCGGGGTAGGCAACGTAGACTTACAGTGGTATCAGAGCCTAGATAAACACAAACTAACTAGTTAGCAAAGTATCTAGAACTTCGATCGGAAAAAAATCGCAAAACACTTTTCAAAAACCCTAAGTTTCTGTCGATTTTTATTTCTGCTTTAAAAATAATAAATCATACACTAAAAATCGGCTCAGGGTTTTTACAGAACAACCAAGAAAAACGAGCCATCGAGTCGACCAACTCACCGCGGAACCGCGGCAAGAGCATGCTCTTGCTGCGGATCCGCGGCCTAGTTGTCTCGGCCGTGGGTCGTTTTTCCTGCAGTGTTCTTCTGTTGCTAATTTGTGATTTTTGAGATGGTTTGTTTCTGCCCAGATCTTCCAGAGAACAAGTTAGTTTTTGGGGGGGTCACAAATCCGTATTTTTTTATTGAACTTCTTTACACTTTGACTAATGGGTTATATCTGTGATGTGTTATATGTATTGAACGTCTGCTAATCGCTATACGTCGATTAGTGGGGGTTATACATATACGTGAGCTGTATTGTTGATGGTATGTGTATATGAATTCATTGGATTGTCGTGGATGAATAGCTGGGGGGCTGTGATATGAGAGCTTTTCTTTATCTTTCAATTCATGTAATATGTAATTTGATGTAATATTATTTGTATGGCCGCGCAATCGGGTCGGGGTTGTAGCCGTCATTGTATAATTTCTTTTACTATTTTTCCTCCTAGGATAAACCCATGGTGGGGTGCACAAACTACCGGGTATCTCGAAGTGCCGAGTGGCCTACTCACGTTGTTGAGGGAGGTTGCTTCGCTTCGGGTACTTGGCGGGTAGTTTGCCGCACCCGTAGGGGTCTAGGGTGGGTGTTTAGCTATTCATCTCGACTGTGTAATCCGCTTTTCCATACAGGCTCGAATGGATTGCGGATTCCTAGTATATCCAATGTGTTCATCTGTGATCTGGAATGTCTATCATTGCTATATATCTATATACAATATCTATTTAGGCGTTGCTTATGTTTTGCATCCGCACTAGTCCAGCCCCCGCTCTGTCGTTAGTTAAGTAACCTAACGGGTGATGACGGCACCCCGTGGCGAATGCGGATGGCATAAGAGTACGTCATATTTTCGTTGTTTTCTGTAATGGTAGGATTAATTGATGGGACGCATTAAAATTAATGCAAGAAAAATAAACCAAGTAAAAGTCGTTGGAACACTTTCAAAACCACTCGGTTCTTTTCAAAACCAAATTTTAAATGCGGAGCTTGAACCACTCCTTTTGAAAGCTATCTTGTTCCTTCGATTATATCAAGTTCACTACGTTCACGGTTTCGCCAAAACCATTCATAGCCCTCCGTTGTTTCACATGGATAGCCAATAAGTATTCAAGCTATGTTTGTTGGCCAAAGTCAAGGCATAGTGATTGGTAGCTAATGGGTATTCATATGCAGCATAGATAGATGTGTTGGTTTGGGACAGTCATTCTACCTTGTTGGCCAAAGTCAAGGGTATGTGCGGGTGGGTTCAAATTAACCTGGAGAACGACGGGTAGAACTTGACATGTGACTTATGATTTGTTGGCCAAAGTCAAGGTCATAAGAGCATGGGGTAAAAATCCACATCGGGAGTTTCAAAAGAACTGAAACTTGCTAGCGCTGCATACCATTTAGAGTGTGATGATTCTGGTAGGATTCCTTCAGTTTTGTCACGCGATGATATTTGGATCCCGATCCTACTTTGAGTATATGCTACTCCTCAGGAAATTTCTCACTTAACGATCAATGCTATAAACCTAGTAGGTGTCTAGAAAGGTGTTAGCGGGGCTACGCCCCCAGGGAAAAGAGGTTACATAATTAAGGAACTTCGCGAAAGCGTTGGAAAACCTCCCTCGAAGTACCGACACTGGCCTGGCTGAACGGTTAAGCAAGTATTGTACGGTGAGATTGATCCCGACTAATTCTTCCTTTATGCTTTGAGGAGGGATTCGAGAGACAGTGGGAGCAATCCTGTTTAGACAAATTAAAAACCACTCTAAACTTGCAAGAGCATCATGATAAAGTGTTTCTTCTCTCTCTCCAAATTGCAGCGACCAAATATCATGACTCGACTTAAGTTACTTCTAGATAAAAACATACTGACAGGGCCAAACTACAAAGATTGGCTCAGGAATGTCAAAATGGCAATCACTTATGACAAGTTGGGGTATCTCCTTACCACCAAAGCTCCCCCTGTCCCAGGTACCAAAACCAGCGTCGCGGATAGGGAAATCCGTAAGACCTGGGAAATCGACTGCGCGATGGCCAAGTGCCTCGTGCTTGCCTCTATTGACAACGAACATCAGAGGAGGCACGAGAATATGGACCTCGAATCCATATTTCTCCATACAAAAGAACTGTATGGAGAGCAATCCCGTATCGCCAGATACAAAGTGTCGAAAAAGCTGTTTTCGGCAAGATTGGTCGTCGGATCATCGGTAGCGGAACACGTGCTTAAGATGATTGGCTACATAGAGGAGCTCGTGGACCTTGGGACCACGTTGGAGAATGAGCTCTATACGGACTTGATTCTCCAGTTCCTTCCTTCCACTTACGCCCAGTTTATCTTGAACTTCAACTTGCAAGAAAAAGAGGTTGAACTTTTAGAGCTCCTCAATATGCTAAGGAGTGCAGAGGGCACCCTACAGAAAGGTAGGGAAACATCCGCTTTGTTTGTAGGAGGATCTTCCTCTTCTAGGACCAAGGCGAAAGCCAAGGGAAAGAAGAAGAAAACCCCCGCCAAACCAAGGGGCGGTATTAGTAAGGTGGATACGAAGGGAAAGGCAAAAGCAACAAAGGTAGCGGGAAAGCTTGTAGGGAAGGAAGAATGCTTTTACTGTCACAAGAGTGGACACTGGAAGAAAGATTGCAGGGCTTGGAAGGCCAGAACACAGGATCTGAAGCAAGTTGCGGCTTCAGCTTCAGTTGTGTATGTTATTGAAAACTGTCTATCAATAAACTCTACTTCCTGGGTATTGGATACCGGATCAGGATCTCATATCTGTAATTCTTTGCAGGCATTGAGAAAGCGTAGGTTTTTTAAGGCAGGTGACATGACCCTCAAAGTTGCAAACGAAGCTAGCATGGATGCTGAGGCCGTGGGGGACTATCACCTGGGAATGTCAGATGGACATGTTTTGGTTTTACGTAATTGCTTTTTTATACCCAACGTAACTTGTAATATCATTTCTGTATCTTTAATTTCTAAAGAAGGTTATGAATTTGTGTTTGTAAGTAATGTTGTAAACATTCTCCTTAATCAAGTTCTGATTGGGTCAGGTACATTAAGCAATAGTATATACGTATTAAACCAACCACAGATTTTCAATGTCCAGAATACACACAAAAGAAAGTCTCCGGAAACAAATCAGGCTTTCTTATGGCATTGTAGACTGGGTCACAACAATGAGAGAAGGTTGACGAAGTTACATACAGAAGGATATTTGGATCCGTTCGAATATCAATCATATGCAACTTGTCAATCCTGTCTCAAAAGAAAGATGACAAAGACTCCGTTCACTGGACACGGAGTGAGGGCGAGCGAGCTCTTGGGACTCATACACAGCGACTTGTGCGGTCCAATGTCTACACATGCACGAAGAGGTTATTCTTACTTCATTACTTTTACGGACGACTTTTCAATGTACGGATATGTCTTCTTAATGAAACATAAATCCGAAGCCTTTGGAAAATTCTAGGAATACAAGAATGAAGTAGAAAAACAAACAGGCAAAAGTATTAAGACACTGAGATCTGATGGAGGTGGTGAATACTTGAGTGTTGAATTCCTGGATTATTTAAAAGAGAATGGAATTCTCTCTCAGCTTACTCCGCAATATAACGGTGTATCGGAGAGACGGAACCGAACCCTATTGGATATGGTACGGTCCATGATGAATAACGCAGAGTTACCGCGATCATTCTGGGGATATGCACTAGAATCAGCTGCATACCTTTTGAACCGAGTTCCAACTAAGACTGTGCCTACTACACCATATCAAATGTGGTGTGGGAAGAGAACCTATCTTAACCACATTAAAACATGGGGATGTCCAGCTTTTGTCAAAAAGCAGCATGCGGACAAACTCGAGGCACGCTCAGTACAGTGCAAGTTTATGGGATATCCAAAGAACTCCAAGGGTTATTTCTTCTATTGCGAAGAGGAATAAAAGGTTTTTGTTTCTCGTCATGCCCACTTCTTGGGACTGAGTTTTTGGAAAATCAGATAAGTGGGAGCACAATAGAACTGGAAGAAATTCCAGAACCACAAGCTATTACTGAAAGCTTAGTAGTACGAGAGGGTTCAAAAGATCAGGACATTCGTACGCCACTCCGCAGAAGTAGTAGGCAGTCTCATCCGCCCGAGAGATACTATGGTTTTCTCATAGACGGGGATAGAGAGGATTGCATCGTTGATAGTGATGAGCCGACTAGCTTCCAGCAGGCCATTCAGAGCGTTGACTCGGTAAAATGGCTGGATGCAATATGGACCGAAATGGAGTCCATGTACACTAACAAAGTATGGACGTTGGACGTTGCTCCAGATGGGGTAAAACCCGTAGGATGCAAGTGGATCTTCAAAAGGAAGATTGGTGTAGATGGACAGGTTGAGACCTATAAGGCTAGACTTGTTGCAAAGGGTTTCCGTCAAAGACCTGGCTTGGACTATGACGAAACCTTTTCTTCAGTGACTATGCTGAAATCCATTTAGGTCCTTCTTGCCATTGCTGCCTTCCACGATTATGAGATTTGGCAAATGGACGTAAAGACCGCTTTTCTAAATGGAAATTTAGAAGAGTGTGTCTATATGGACCAGCCAGAGGGTTTCATTCAGAGTGGGAGCAGTGGAAAGGTGTGTAAGTTGCTTAAGTCCATCTATGGACTAAAGCAGGCATCGCGGAGTTGGAACATCTGTTTTGATGAGACGGTCAAAGAATTTGGCTTTATCAAATATCCAGATGAACCATGCATCTATAGTAGATTTGTAGCAAGAACTATAGTATTCCTCGTTTTATACGTGGATGCCATTCTCTTGATAGGAAATGGCATTCCAATGCTACAATCTGTCAAAGGGTTCTTGTCACACAGGTTCTCCATGAAAGACCTGGGTGATGCCTCTTACATTCTGGGGATCCGTATCTATCGTGACAGATCCAAGAGGATATTAGGACTTTCACGGTCCAGGTACATCGACACCATACTGAAAAGATTCAGTATGGAAGATTCCAAGCACGGTAATCTACCGGCTTGTCATGGGATCACCCTCTCCAAAGAGATGTCTCCCAAGACTGATTTGGAAAGGGATCGCATGTCTATTATACCCTACGCTTCTGCGGTAGGCTCTATAATGTATGCGATGTTGTGTACCAGACCGGATGTAGCCTATGCACTGAGTGTAGTAAGCCGGTATCAGTCAAACCCCTGGGAGGAACACTGGATAGCGGTAAAGAACATTCTCAAGTACCTGAGAAGGACTAAGGAGATGTTCTTGGTGTATGGCGAAAAAGACCTCCAGATCGAGGCCTTTGCTGACTCCAGCTTCCAGAGTGACAAGGATGATTCCAAGTCCATGTCGGGTTATGTCTTTACCCTCTATAGAGGGCCGGTGTGTTGGAAGAGTTCCAAACAGGAAACCGTTGCTGACTCGACGATGGAAGCGGAATATATCGCTGCAGCAGATGCCGCAAAAGAAGCCGTCTGGATAAGGAAGTTCCTAACAGAAATTTAGGTGGTTCCGTCCATTATTGATCCAGTACCTCTGTATTGCGACAACAACGGGGATATAGTTTTAGCGAAGGAACCCAGGTCCCATCAGAAGTCCAGACACATCTTGAGGCGGTATCACCTGATCAGAGAGATCGTGGGTCGCCAGGAGATCGAGGTTCGGAGAGTTGCTACGGAAGATGACACTGCTGATCCATTCACGAAGGCCTTACCCCAGACTCAGTTCGAGCGGTTGATCGAGAAGATAGGTCTTCGATACGCCAGTACATGGCCTTAGTGCAAGTGGGAGATTGTTAGTGTATATGCCCTAGAGGACATTACTGTATCATACTAGTTTGTATATTACTTGATGGAAGCTTGGGATATTCACCTTGTATCGACAATCTTGCTCAAAATAGTAGTATGCTACTTGGTTTGTTTCTGCTTTAATGTGTGCATGTGTTTCTTTTAGCATATCGCCTTTACACATTAGTGGAGCCCTTAGGATCCTTGCTTGATTACCGGCGTTGTGATGGCTGTCACACTCGTGGGGGCTGGGTAATCCACAAGCACATCCTTATGCAGGTCCCTAGTCGTAGGACTATCGAGACAGGGCATCGATACTCCGGAGTAGACTAGAGTATGCGCTTCTCATTCCAGCTTAGGAGACGGTCTGTCCCACATTCGTCAGTACGTCGTACTTGGGATAGTATGCGGGTGCTCGTTAGGTTACGAGTACACTGGACAGGACTCGTCGGGAACTATTGGTTGGTATTATACCTATCGTCTGTTATCAGTTCCCAGGTGACATGAGTACAGCTTAGTCCGTTGACTTGACACTGTCACTTCGCCTCGAGTGTGTTCCCACTGTACTTTGATTACTACCCTACCACAGCTCAAAGGAGTCGTGCAAATAGGTAGTTTTTGGGTGCAGTCCCGAAGCACTTGGAGGCAGTGACGGTTAGACAGGATTCGTCTCTCCCAGTATTGGGGGTTGATATCGCGCTGTGTCTAGGAGAGCCATTACACAAAGTCCCTGGCCAGGGAAAGCAAGATAAACTGGTAGGTTTCCAGTGTTATCTCAAGGTGTTCTGGGCTACACTCTGGCACGACTTGTACCGCTATTAGGGGACAGACATTTATCGCCCCCAAGGCCCGCAATGCGATATTCTTAGACGAACAGACTGGACTGTACGGAGACTGTCACATTCAGGCTCAGTAGGAGTTTAGATGGGTTTTACTCGTCGGTCTTCTTATCGGCATCTACCGGGGGACCGTTACGTACAGCTAGTGCCGCTTGCGGTCTGTAGTTAAACCCACCACCAGCGTAGTGTCGAGTCTTTAGAGTCCCACACAGAGGGTTATTCTCCTTTAGGCAAAATGAGTAGAGGTCGCATGGTTTTGCGACGGGGTTCGTTCACATCCGCGCACTTGTGCACGTTTGGTGTCCGGACAGCTTATACTAGCGGGCTTTGGTTTAAGCCGGATCCTAGTATATGTTTTGGGGTTAGTTTTATCTCATTGTATTCGTGTTCCTCGGATCACGAATGCGGGTGTGTATGCACAGTCGATTGAGGCGGAGGAAGAGGTTTTTCATTAGGGTTTCGGAACGGATGTGTATGCACAGTTGACAGTTGTCTTTTTCCAAACCCTAATGGACATGTGAAATATCAATTAATAATATTAATTAAATCAAATTGTGTCATGGTTAGGGTTGTTGACTTGTTGACCTTTGTTGACTTGTTGACCATGGTTGAAACATTGACCATCATCATTACACTCCAAAGATGCTCTTTGATCTTTGCAAAAAACATTTAATGTGATATGATAATGGTCTCATCAAATCAACCATCACCTTTTTCATTTGGATTAATATTATTAATTAGATAATTCAAATATATTCTTGTTATGGTTGTAAAACTATTCTCACTTTATCATTCTCATTCTCTCTCCTCCTCTTCATCTCTCTCTAGCTCTCCCCTCTCATGAGTTGAGAACCATTTGAGGTTGAGATAAAACCTTCAAAATTACTCTCTACTCTTTATAAGGTTCTAGGTTTAGCACACCAAGTACCTTAGTTACTTCTAGTTTGGGTTGGAGCTAAAGGTAGAGGCCCTCGGGTGGATCTTTCTTCGGCAAGGGAAGGCGACAAGGAGAACCCGTTCCTTCCACTCCAAGGAGCAAGAAGAGAAGAACTTGAAGACCTAGGTATAACCCCTTAACCGAGTAGCTAACTCTTTTAGCTTGTTATTTAGTTTTTGTTTAGCAAAGATCTCTCCTTTAGCTAGTCCATGTTGTCTAGTGTTGCAAAAATCCGATTTTTCATAACGTTTCCGCCTCCCCGCAAGCACCGAGGTGGGCAACGTTGACTTACATATTATATACATACTATATAGTAGGCTTTACTTATGTTTTGCATCCGTGCTAGTCCTTCCCTCGCTCTGGCATTAGTTATGTAACCTAACGGTGTTAGATGGGACTTTATGGCGAATGCGGATGGCATAAACGTACGCCATATTTTCGTTTCTCTCTGTAATGATAGGTGTAAATGATGGGACTGTATTATTAATGCAAAGCAAACAAACCAAAGCTGAATTGTTGGAATAAATTTTAAAACCACTCGGTTTTTTCAAAACAGTAGACTTTTAAATGCGGATCTTGAACCACTCCTTTTAAAAGCTATCAGGTTCCTTCGATTAAATCAAGTTCATTAAGTTCACTGTTTCGCCAAAACCAGCCATAGCCCTCCGTCATTTCAGTTGAATAATCAGTAGTATTCAAGCTAAATATTTTGACCTTCGTCGAGGCATAGTGATTGGTAGCTGCTGGATATTCATCTATATTATAGATAGATGCATTGATTTGGGACAGTCGTATTACTATTTTGGACTTCGTCAAGGGTATGTACGGGTGGGTTAAAATTAACCTCGACAATCATGGGCAGAACTTGACATGTGACTTATGATATGTTGGCTTTCGTCAAGGTCATAAGAGCATGGGGCAAAAATCCACATCGCGAGTTTCTAAAGAAACTGAAACTTGCTAGTGTTGCATACCATTTGGAGTGTAATAATGTTGGTAGGATTCATTCAGGATTATCACACAATGATATTTAGATCCCGATCCTACTATGAGTATATGCTACTCCTCAGGAGATTTTTCACTAAAACAATCAATACTATAAACCAAGCAGGTGTCTAGAACGGTGTTAGCGGGGTTACGCCTCCAGGGAAAAGAGGTTATGTAATTAAGGAACTTTGCGAAAGTGTTGGAAAACCTCCCTCGAAGTACCAACACCAGGTGGAAGAAAGGTTAAGAATGTATTGTAAGGTGAGGTTAATCCTGACTAATTCTTCTTTTATGGTGTGAGGAAGGATTCGAGAAATAGTAGGAGCCATCCTGTTTAGATAAACTAAAATCCAATCTAAACTTGTAAGAGTATCATGCTGAGTGTTTCTCCTCTCTGTCCTAATTGCAGCGACCATGTGACCAAACTTAGGTTACAGCTAGATTATTAATTGACTAAACCAGACTATATTGATTGGCAATGGTTTGTCCAGATGTCCATTACCAGTGACAAGCTGGACCACCTCATTACTACTCAAGTCCCTGCCGTCCCAGGTTCAGATTCCACCGTCACGTATGATATCCGTAAGACAATGGAAAAGATAGTACGAATGCCAAGTGCCTTGTGTTGGCCTCAGTAGATGGTGTATACCAAAGGTAGCATGAGAAGATGGACTTTGTTTCCATCCTCCTCCATAACAATATTTATATGGAGAGCAATCTCGTATCGCAAGATATGAGACCTCAAAAGAAATTGCTTCAAGCGATATTGGCTGTCGGATCATCTGTAGGGGATCACATCCGTACAATAATCAGCTGTATTTAACAGCTCACGGACCTGGAGACCACGTTGGAGAACGAGTCATATGCTGACTTAATTCTAGTGTCCCTACCTTCTACTTACACCCAGGGGAAGAAAGTTATACTTCCAGTTGAGAGCACCCTGAAGGAACACAGGGAGACACCCGCTCTTCTTATTGGGGAATCATGCTCTTCTGGATCTAAGGATGAAACGAAGAAAAACTCCACAAAGCTGATAGGCGGTGTCAATAAAGTAAAAGGAAAGGGCAGGGCAAAAGTTTCAGGGCTAACAGTAGGGTAGGAGGGTAGTTCCTATTGTCACGGGAAAGGGCATTGGCCTGTTGGGTTCCTAAGCACGATAGAAAGGTTTCGAGTGGCATCATCCATGCCAAATAAAAAAAATTCCATGCTTAAACAACCCTAAACAAGATCTTTTACTAGAGATTCATGCGGAAAGATAAAGCAAACAACTTTACTACTAAGTGATAAGAGATTACAACGTTTGTAGTCCGCTCCTTCACTTCATATGCTCTAAGTTGAGGTCCCTTCGCTGCGATCATCAAGTTCCCGGACTCTTGAGAGGCTCCATGAAGTGAATGACGCATCCTTGCTTAAAGACTTCACTATCCACGATGATCTACTTTGAGGAGTCACAAACCCAAGCTATCTCTTCACTAATTAGGGATTAGTGAAGCTAACACACTAATCTATATGACTAGTATAGAAGAGGATGATGATGTAGGAATTTTGCTGTCTTTAGTTTTCTATTTCTTATAATCTTTCATCACAAGATCAAAAGCTAGAAAGCTTTTGCAATGAGGAAGAAGAAGATGAAGCAAGCAAGTGATGAATGAATTATTAGCTTGGGTTAGAAATGCAACCATGGGTTAATTATGTATCATGGTTAACTCATGTAGAGAATAAACCATGGGCTAGGGTTAATGCTTAGGTTAACAAGTATCTTAAGAAAAAAACAAATCAAGTGGACCAAGTCAATGTTCTACTAGCTTCCATGAAGCTCAACCATGAATAATTCCATATCATTTGTGAATTACTTAAAAAGATAAATAAAACCATAACATAAACCCTTGTAGAGAATAGACCACGGTCAAAGTGATTAGAGTTAGGTTAATAAATATCTTAGCCAAAACAAAATTGGTTGACTTAGTCAATGTTCTACTAGCTTCATCCAAGCTCATGACTAATTCTCCACAATTTTGAATTTGCTAAAATATATATAAACTCAACATTTATCACAATAGCATGGTGTAATTCTCATACACGCAAGTTGCATGTATAACCTAGCATGTCACAATTATACATATCACATATATATAATTTTATAACAAAAGAAAAGAATACAATAAACATATATCACATATGTATATCAATGTATCCTAAGTGAGAAAAAGACTTGCTTAAGTGAGCTTATATTAGTTAATGTAATGTAATATATCACATATAAAATTATACATTAAATTATTAAATCAATACTCGATTTAATATTCCGACAATATTATATATAACTGACTAATATAATATGTATCAATTTATCGAATCAACACTTGATCCGATAACCCGGCTATATCACATATACCCGGCCGATATCACATATAGAGAGAATAGAATACGGTATCACATATCGTATTAATCTCGGTCCTTCATATATCACTTATGTGATCCTAGTCCTTTTTTCCTGAGACAGGAAACCTCATTGTAGGACTCTAAAGACTTGTCAATACGCCGGCAGTAAATAATGATCATATCAAACACCCACAAGCTGCAAGCGGTCAGCAAAATGTAACAGCCACCCAGGTATTGAGCGATCCGAAGATCAACAAGAAAGCCTGTACGTACTCCAGTGAATCCAATCGGTAACACTACCATACAGTCTGGTCTCTTCATCTGATATGTTGCATATCCAGTCTATGCGTGGTAAACGTCAGACCACATTAACCGATAATTCGTGTCGATGTGAGGCTCAAAATAGGTCGAGAAACTACTGATAACACTTACCAGTAGGTCTCTATATCAGCCCTGGCCAGCGACTTCCAGTTATAGCCAATCGAGCACAGCGCAACATCAACCCCTAATACCGGGAGAGACGAAACCCCTCCTACCGCTCATTGCCTTCATGTGATTCGGGACTGTACCCAACAGCCACCTTTTTGCACGTTCTCATGAACGTGGTTAGGTGGAAATCAAAGCACAGTGAGAATCACACAAGACTCAATGACGATCTTAGGTCTACAGACTAACCTGTTCAAGTGTCACCAAAGAACAGCTATCTGACGATAGGTATAATACCATCTAGGAGTTCTCGGCGAGTCCATTCAGTGTACCCAGTATCCACTGAGCACCCGTACAGAATCTTTGATGTCAAACACCAATGGATGGGGGATCATCCATCGCCCATCATATGGGTAAAGATGCGTATACACTAGTCTACTCTGGATTATCGATGCCCTGTCTCGATACACCCTCGACTAGGAACAATTATAGGATGTACTCGTGGACTACCCTGGCCCCACTAGTATGATCTGCATCAGAGTCATAGTAGTCAAGTACATATTCTAAGGGCTTTATCAACATGTGAGAGCAAGACAGCAATACAATACAAGTCAACATGTTTAGACAAAGTGAAACCAGATAGAATACTATCATGTCGAGCAAGAAAGTCCTCTCTATATATATCAAAGCAACCACTATAATACACATCATATGTACAACAATGGCCTCTAGGGCATATACATAACTAACAATCTCCCATTTGTACTAAGGCCAGCTGTTGTAGTATCTCATACCTAACATCCCGAAGAGTCTCTCAAATTGTATCTGGGGTATGGCCTTCGTGAGTGGATCCGCAGTGTTTTCCTTCGTGTCAACTCTCCTGAACTCGATCTCTCGGCGATCTACTATCTACCGGATCAGGTGATACCGCCTCAGAATATGCCTGGATCTCTGAAGGGACCTGGGTTTCTTGGCGCAAGCCGCAGCTCAATTGTTATCATAATACAAAGGTATTGGATGTTCAATAGACGAAACCACTCCAAGTTCAGTTATGAACTTTTTTATCCAGACAGCCTCTTTGGCAGTATCATTGGTAGCGATGTATTCAGCCTCTATCGTCGAGTCTACCACGGTTTCCTGTTTGGAACTCTTCTAACAAACCGCCCCTCCATTAAGGGTAAAAACAAATCCCGAGTGCGACTTAGAGTCGTCCTTATCACTTTGGAAGCTCGAACAGGTAAAGGACTCCACCTGGAGTTCTCTATTACCATACACAAAGAACATCTCCTTAGTCCTTCCCAAGTACTTGAGAATATTCTTCACAGCTGTCCAGTAACTCTCTGTACAGTCCGGTCTCTTCGTCTGATATGTTGTATATCAAGTCTAGGGGTGGTATACGTCAGACCCCAGTAACCGATAAGTCGTGTCGATGTGAGGCTCATAACGGGTCGAGAAACGACTGGTAACACTTACCAGTAAATTTCTATATCAGCCCTGGCCAGGGACTTCCAGTTATATCCAATCGAACACAGCACAACATGAACTCCCTATACCGGGAGAGATGAATCCCCTCCTATCGCTCATTGCCTCCATGTGATTCGGGACTGCACCCAAAAGCCACCGTTTTGCATGCCCTCTTGGACGTGGTAAGGTGGAAATCAAAGCACAGTGGGAATCACAAAAGACTCTATGACGATCTCGGGTCTACAGACTACCCTGTAACAGTGTCACCGGAGAACTGCCATCTGATGTGTGGTATATCACCATTTGGGAGTTCTCGGCGAGTCCGTCCAGTGTACCCAGTCTCCACTGAGCACCCGTACACCATCCTTGATGTCAAAACACCGATGGATATGGGATCATCCATCGCCCATCATATGGGTCAAGATGCGTATACGCTAGTCTACTATAGTGTATCAATGCCCTGTCTCGATATACCCTCGACTAGGAACAGTTATAGGATATACTCATCAACTAACGTGGCCCCACTAGTATGATCTCATCATAGTCCCAGTAGTCGAGTATAGATCCTAAGGGCTTTATCAACATGTGAGAGTAAGACAGTAAACCAATACAAGTCAACAAGTTAAGATAAAGTGAAACCAAATAGCATATTATCATGACGAGCAAGAAAGTCCTCTCTATATATATCCAAGCATCCATTATAATATACATAATATGTACAACAATGGCCTGCAGGGCATATACATAACTAACAATCTCCCACTTGCACTAAGGCCAGCTGCTGTAGTATCTCATACCTAGCATCCCGAATAATCTCTCAAAATGTATCTGGGGAATGGCCTTCGTGAGTGGATCCGCAGTGTTGTCCTTAGTATCTACTCTCCTGACCTCGATCTCCCGGCGATCAACTATCTCCCTGATCAGGTGATACCGCCTCAGATTATGTCTTTACTTTTGATGGGACTTAGGTTCCTTGGCCAAAGCCACAGCTCCATTGTTATCACAATACAGAGGTATTAGATGTTCAATGGATGGAACCATACCAAGTTCACTAATGAACTTCTTTATCCAGACAGCCTTCTTGGCAGCAAAGTTAGCAGCGATGTATTCAGCCTCCATCGTCGAGTCTGCAACGGTATCTTGTTTGGAACTTTTCCAACATACCGCCCATCCATTGAGGGTAAAGACAAATCCCGAGTGTGACTTAGAGTCGTCCTTATCACTTTAGAAGCTGGAATCGGTAAAGGACTCCACCTGGAGTTCTCCGTTACCATACACCAAGAACATCTCTTTAGTCCTTCATAAGTACTTGAGTATGTTCTTCACAGCTGTCCAGTGACTCTCTCCAGGATCTACTTGATACTGACTCACTACACTTAGTGAGTATGCTACATCGGGTCTGGTACATAGCATCGCATACATGATAGAGCCTACTGCCGAAGCATAGGGTATCCCTTGCATGCGAGCTCTCTCCAAATCAGTCTTGAGAGACATCTCTTTGGAGAGAGTGAGTCTAGAGATCATGGGTTGGTTCCCATGCTTGGATTCTTCCATACTAAACCTCTTTAGTATGGTGTCAATATACCTGGATTGGGACAATCCCAGTATCCGTTTAGATCTATCTCTATAGATCTTGATTCCCAAAATGCAGGAGGCATCATCTAGATCTTTCATTGAGAATATTTATGATAAGAAGAGCTTGACTGATTGCAGCATAGGAACATCATTTCCTATCAAGAGTATGTCATCCACATACAATACGAGGAATACAACCTTACTCTCTGCCACCTTTTTATAAATACAAGGTTCATCTATATTTTTGATGAAGTCAAACTCTTTGACTACAACATCAAAACAGATGTTCCAACTCCGCGATACTTGCTTTAACCCATAAATGGATTTAAGCAGCTTGCACACCTTTCTGCCGCTCCCACTATCTACGAAGCCCTCTAGCTGAGTCATGTACACGCAGTCTTCAAAATCACCGTTTAGAAAGGCGGTCTTAACATCCATTTACCATATTTCGTAGTCATGGTATGCAGCAATGGCAAGTAAGATCCGGATAAACTTAAGCATAGCCACTGGAGAAGGGTTTCGTCATAATCCACACCTGGTCGTTGATGAAAACCCTTTGCAACAAGTCTAGCTTTGGAAGTCTCAACTTTTCCATCTACACCAATTTTCTTTTTAAAGATCCACTTGCTCCCAATGGGTTTTACCCCTTCAGGAGCATTTTCCAAAGTCCATACTTTGTTGCTGTACATGGATTCCATCTCAGATCTCATTGCATCCAGCCATTTCACAGAGTCACCACTCGTGATGGCCTGCTCGAAACTAGTTGGATCATGATCTTCCATGATGCAATCCTCATTCCCACCATCAATGAGAAAACCGTAGTATCTCTTAGGTGGATGAGAAACCTTGCTAGATCGGCGGAGTGGCTGGGGTTCGTCGGGTACTACTGAATCCTCTGGTTCTACCAAGTCTTCTGTTATATTTTATGTCGCTGGAACCTCTTCCAGTTCTACCTCAATGCCACTAATCTGTTTCATAAGAAAACCTTTTTCTAAGAAAGTGGCATGTCGAGAAACAAACACCTTTTTTTCCTCGGAGTGGTAGAAGATATACCCTTGTGAATTTTTGGGATATCCTACAAACTTAAATAAGATAGATCTTGCCTCGAGTTTATCCGGATTTTGTCTTTTGACATAGGCCGGACAACCCTATACTTAATGTAATTAAGATGTGGTCTCTTTGCTTTCCATATCTCATATGGAGTGGTGGGCACAGATTTGGTGGGAACCCTATTCAATAGGTCTATGGCTGTCTCAAGCGCATACCCCCAGAAGGAAATAGGTAACTCAGCTGTACTCATCATCGAGCGCACCATATCTAATAGGGTGCGATTCCTCCATTCCGATACACCGTTGTGCTGTGGTGTATAAGGAAGAGTAAGCTGAGGGAGAATCCCATTCTCTTTTAGATAATCTAGGAACTCATTGCTTAAGTATTCACCTCCTCGATCAGATCGAAGAATCTTAATACTTTGTCCGTTTGGTTCTCTACTTCGTGCTTATATTCTCTGATTTTCTCAAAAGCTTCAGACTTATGTTTCATCAGGAACACATATCCGAATCTTGAGAGATCGTCAGTGAATGTAATAAAATTGGCAGAACCGTTCCTGGCATGTGTAGACATGGGACTGCATAGATCACTATGTACAAGTCCTAAGAGTTCGGTAACTCTTTCTCCGTGTCCACTAAATGGAGCTTTGGTCATTTTGCCTTTGAGACATGAATGACAAGTTTCATAAGATGATAATTCGAACGAATTCAAATATCCATCCTTATGTAACTTAGCTAGTCGTGTCGCATTGATATGACCAAGTCTACAATGCCACAAGTATTATTCGTTCATTTCTGAACTTTTCCTCTTGTGTGTGTTTTGTATATTAAGGACTGTATTTTTATTGAGAATGAATATGTCATTATGTAACGAGCCTGATCCAATCAACTTTTGATCTAGGAATATGTTCATAACATTATCCTTTACTACAAAATTATATCCTTCTTTACTTAATAAAGAAACTGATATAATGTTGCACATCATGTTCGGTATATAATAGCAATCATTCAGAATCAGTGTATTACCACTTGGTAATACTCGCCAACTGCTTTGGCTACACTACTTGCACCATTCCCTACTTGAACGGAATGATCACCTTTTCCCAGTTCTTTACCTTTCCGTAGCCCATGTAACAATTTACATATGTGGGATCCCGATACGGTATCTAATAACCAGGACGTAGGGTGAACTGAGAAATAGTTCTCAATAACTAACACATCCGAAGAAGATGCATCAACATGCATGTTCTTAGTTTGGGCGGCGTGAGAATCCAGATATTCTCCTGTTTCCTATTCTGTCTTATAACTCTTATAAGAAAGAACGAGACCAACGATCCCTTGCTCAGTATAATAAGCGGGTTCAGTCAATACATCCATATTATTATCTTGATTATGGCCTGACATGGTTGCTACCTGGAGAGAGAGAGAGAAGAAAACAGTTTAGCGTATGCTCTTGCAAGATTAGATTGGATAGTATCTTATCTAATCAGGATGTTTCCCACTGTTTTTATCAAATCTTCATTCAAATCCTAAAAGGTAAGATTCGCCGGGATTAATTACACCCTACAATTTCGTCAATCTTTCAGCCAGATCAGTGTCGGTACTTGAGAGGGGTTCCCCGTGCTTTCGCACGGACCTAATTAAAATAAACCTCATTTTCCCAGAGGCATAACCCCATTAACACCTTTCTAGACACCTACTTGATCGGCTGATTGTCCTGTGTTAAACTCTCCCAGGAGTAACTCTTACTTGTAGTGGGTATCGGGATCCAACTATTTCATAGGATGTGTGCAATCTCATTGCAAATTTCAATACTTGAAATTCCCGATAATACTTTTACCCCTAGCGTGCTATGACCTTGACGCATGCCAAACGATCCATAGTCCGCTAGTCCAGTTCAACCCGTACATTTCGTGATTGAATTAAACCCACCCGTACGACCCTTGACGCATGCCAAACAATGTCGTACGATTACCCTAATCTAATTGCATCTCATGATACAGATAACTAATAATCAGCTACCGTACACTACGCCTTGACGCATGCCAAACTACCGCAGCACGAATACTAAATATCACTTATCTGAAATGACGGAGGGCTACACAGGTTTTTCAGAAAACCATGAGCGTAATGAACTTGATATCGTCGTAGAATCAAATGGTTTTTGAAAAAGGAGTGTTTTTGAGGCTTTTCTAGTTTCGCTAAACGGGTCACTCCCGGTGAAGGGATCTCGGCTCTTTCCCCATCGAATAAGGTGCAGGGTATATCATATATACCGCTGTGCAAAGCAAGAACTATATAAGCTGTCAAAAAAAACCGCGAGTTTGTTGCATCTGCCAGTTTTGCTAAAGAGGTCACTCCCGGTGAAGGGAACTCGGCTCTTTCCTCATCGAATAAGGTGCAAGGTATATCATATATACCGCTATGCAAAGCTAAACTGTAGCTACCATTTTTATAATGTTTTGATTCTACAACATCTTTTAGGTTTCTTTTCTTTTATTAATCTCATTAATATATCCCATCAGCTTATGATTCTTAAGCATCAAAGTAGAAACGAAAGCAGTAATATTTATATATCAGCATATATATATAGTATAAGCATTCGTCTCAGGTAGTAATATGATCTCATCACAGAACATTGCAGCAGAAGAACATGTATGAAATATTGGATATACTAGGATGTCCGTGTTTTTAATACGAGCCGGTATAAAACACGGATTCTACGGTCGTGATGAATAGCCAAACCCACATCCATAGACCCCTACGAGAGCGGCAAGTAACACTGCCAATTCTAGGGTTAGGAGACCCGGTCTCGACTCCTCGAGATGGCCTCTCACTGGACCATAGAACCCGGTTACCTGTGCTCCCCTCCTTGTGTCTACCTAATGCGGAAAAGTAAATAATATACACTGGTGACATCAACCTTGTCCCGGAAGTGCCCCAATAAAAGAATATTACATACAAATGAATTTTACGTGAATGAAAATAAAAACGCTCATCTCACATAAAACCCCCGGCTATTCAGAACACGACGATCCAATATAACATATCACGGCAACACATAATATCTCATATCATCAACGTAAGTATGTATACACCGATCGTCGTTAATGTATAGCAATGAAGACCGGCAATACAACTACATACTACACTTACGGTCACAGAAAAGAAATTGTAAAACTACAACATTTGGAATCCACAATCACTTTAGACATTGTAAATCCGAAATATCACATACTTCGCATTTTATGCCTAACTATATGAATTCCACATATTGTATCACATTCCAGATAAATAGACAGAATTAAACTTTCCGATTGGATAATCAAATACCCAAGATTTCCTAAATAGCTCAACACTTGAGCGGAGTTCAAATAATCCCAGAATATGTCACAGTACCCATGGTCCAGCCGTAGAAGGGTCAAGCCAACGCCTCACATGTGGCACGCCGTACTGCCCCAAACCCTAAGGTTTAGAGACGGTTCAGACGGTCACATAATTGAGTTAAGGTTTGTGTTCTTCTAGAGGGACCACCGCGTTACTTGCACGTTTTTCCGAAACATTTAAACCCAAGAAAAATTCAACATTTGAAAGTTTTTCGTGCCTGGAAAAAATTAGTTAATGATATCCGTTCGAACATTTTAATAGTTTCTAAATTATCCGGAAAAATAACGAAATTAAATTTTTCGATCGAATCAACGAATCCAAAATAATCCCCAGAACACTCAACACTTGAGTCAGATTAAAAATACCCAGAAATATGAACTAGTAGCTACGGTCATTACTGTGCCGAAAGAAAAGTCAAACCTAACTGTACGGCCGCGGATCTGCGGCACAAGCAAGGTACTGCCGCGGTTCCACGGCGGTCTGCACGGTTTAACTCCTCATTTTTCACAGTGATACTTATAATTCCCTGCTGATTTTTTAAGGTATTTTTAATACAGAAAAAATCACATATTTAAAAATTGTCCAGAGAGGGGGTCAAATCGACGTTTCGGGGTTCGATCGGGGTTTTAACTTCGTATACACGTCGCCTAATGCTCTAGCTAGGCTCTGATACCACTGTAGGGTTCCTAGACACTCTTACAAGGGTTCATAAGGCATCAACCATGCCATAATAAAATTTTAGACGTGCCGAACAACCCAAAGCTGGGATCTTTGCTAGATTTAACATGCAAGTAAACATCTTTACAACTAAGTGTGAGGGATTACAACCATTGTAGTCCGCTCCTTCACTTCATAAGCTCCGAGTAGAAGTCCCTTCGCCACGATCCACGATCTCCCGGACTCAAAAGAGGCTCCACGACTCGAACGATCCATGCTAGCTTGTAGTGTTCCTTTTCTCCGATGATCTACGTCGAAGTTTTTATAACTCAAGCTCTCTCATTCTAAAGAGGTGAACACCCTAATCTAATTGGCTAGATTAGATGAGAATGATGGATCCGTATTTATTCTTTCTTTTTATATCAAATTCTCACATGAAATAATCACAAAATGATAACCTAGTAAGCTTTTCTCAAAGCTCAAGGTTGAAGAAGAAGAAGAAATAATGCATAATCCTATTATAATGAATAATGAAATGATATATGATTAATAATGTAACTATGGTCAACCATGACTAGGCTAACCCATGTAGAGAATTAACTAAGTCTAGGGTTTGGGTTGAGTTAAAGAATGAGTCATAGAAAAATATCAACCATAATATCTTTTTCATGATAAAAGAAATCCTTCTAGAAGCATCAAGAAAGAACTAACCAAAATCAAACCCTAACATTTTTTAATCTCTACTAAACATGTTTCATTATTAATCATATCATGTTACAATAATATATATCACATATATATTATATATTTGTAACAAAAGAAAATAATACAATTAATATATATCGCATATATATCAATGTATTACCCGGTGAGAAAATGAAATAATAAAGCAAACCAATATCAGATAATTTAATGCAATATATCATATATATTATTATATATTAAATCATCGAATCAACACTTGATTCGACAATCCATCTATATCGAATCTAACCGACTAATATATCATGTACCGATTCATCGAATCAACACTTGATCCGATGACCCGACTCATATCTAAATATCGCGAGAATATAATACGGTATCTCATATCGCATTATCCTTGGCCATGCACATATCACATATGTGCCCTTACTCCGTTTTGCCAGAGTCAAGAAACCACTGTGTAGGACTCTAAAGATTCGTCAATACGCCGGTAGCAGGTGATGATCATATCAAACACCCACAAGCTGCAAGCGGTCAGCTAAACGTAACAGCCACCCAAGTATTGTTAGTTATGTATATGCCCTAGAGGCCATTGTTGTACATATGATGTATATTATAATGGATGCTTTGATATATATAGAGAGGACTTTTTTGCTCGTCATGATAATATGCTATTTGGTTTCACTTTATCTTAACATGTTGACTTGTATTGGTTTACTGTCTTTCTCTTACATGTTGATAAAGCCCTTAGGATCTGTACTCGACTACTAGGACTATGATGAAGTCATACTAGTAGGGCCACGGTAGTCGATGAGTACATCCTATAACTGTTCCTAGTCGAGGGTATATCAAGACAGGGCATCGATACACCAGAGTAGACTAGCGTATACGCATCTTGACCTATATGATGGGCGATGGATGATCCCATATCCATCGGTGTTTGACATCAAGGATGGTGTACGAGTGCTCAGTGGAGACTGGGTACACTGGACGGACTCGCCGAGAACTCCCAGATGGTGATATACCACACGTCAGATGGCAGTTCTCCGGTGACACTGGTACAGGGTAGTCTGTAGACGCGAGATCGTCATAGAGTATTGTGTGATTCACACTGTGCTTTGATTTCCACCTTACCACATCCAAGAGGACGTGCAAAACGGTGTCTTTTGGGTGCAGTCCCTAATCACATGGAGGCAATGAGCGATATGAGGGGATTCGTCTCTCTCGGTATAGGGAGTTGATGTTGTGCTGGTTCGATTGGCTATAACTGGAAGTCCCTGGCCAGTGATGATATAGAGATTTACTGGTAAGTGTTACCAGTAGTTTCTCGACCCGTTATGAGCCTCACATCGACACGACTTATCGATTACTGGGGTCTGACGTATACCACCCCTAGACTTAATATGCGACATATCAGACGAAGAGACCGGACTGTACGGGAGTGTTACTGATTGGATTCACAGGAGAACGCACAGGCTAGCTTGTTGATCTTCTGATCGCTCAATACCTGGGTGGCTGTTATGTTTAGCTGACCGCTTGCAGTTTGTGGGTGTTTGATATGATCATCATCTGCTACCGGCGTATTGACGATTCTTTAGAGTCCTACACACAGGTTTCTTGGCTCAGGCAAAACGGAGTAGAGGCACATATGTGATATGTGCAGGACCGAGGATAATGCGATATGAGATACCGTATTATATTCTCGCGATATTTAGATATGAACCGGGTCATCGGATCAAGTGTTGATTCGATGAATCGGTACATGATATATTAGTCGGTTATATTCGATATAGCCGGATTGTCGGATCAAGTGTTGATTCAATGATTTAATGTATAATAATATATATGATATATTGTATTACATTATCTAATATTGGCTCGCTTTATTATTTCATTTTCTCACCGGATAATACATTGATATATGTGCGATATATGTTAATTGTATTATTTTCTTTTGTTACAAATATTTAATATATATGCGATATATATTATTGTAACATGATATGATTAATAATGGAACATGTTTAGTGGAGATTAAACAAGGTTAGGGTTTGATTAGGGTTAGTTGCTTCACGCACCTTCTAGAAGCTTTCCATTTGTCGTGAGTTTGATATTATGGTTGATATTTATCCATGACTCATTCTTTAACCCAACCAAACCCTAGCCCTAGTTAATTCTCAACAAGGGTTATCCTTGTCATCTTAAACCATGGTTTCATTATTAATTCATATATTCATTTCATTATTCATCACAAAAGGATTAACACATTTTTTTCATCATCTTCTTCTCTCTTGAGCTTTGAGAAAGCTTACTAGTTATTCATTTTGTGATGATTTCATGTGAGGATTTGATATAAAAAGCAAGCATAAATACTACTCCATCATCCTCATCAAATCTTGCCAATTAGATTAGGGTGTTCACCTCATTAGAGTGAGAGAGCTTGAGTTGTAGCAACTTCGACGTAGATCATCGGAGAAAAGGAATACTACAAGCTAGCATGGATCGTTTGAGCCGTGGAGCCTCACTTGAGTCCGGGAGATCGTGGATCGCGGAGAAGGGACTTCTACTCGGAGCTTATGAAGTGAAGGAGCGGACTACGATGGTTGTAATCCCTCACACTTTGTAGTAAAGATGTTTACTTGCATGTTAAAACCCTAATAATCTAGCAAAGATCCCGGCTTTGGGTTGTTCGGCACGTCTAAAATTTTATTCGGGCATGGTTGATGCCTTATGAACCCTCACAAGAGTGCCTAGGAACCCTACAGTGGTATCAGAGCCTAGGTAGAGCATTAGGCGACGTGTATACGAAGTTAAAACTCCGAACGAACCCCGAAACGTCAAAATGAACCCGTCTCTAGACTTTTTTCAAAAACTGTGATTTTTCTGAATTAAAAATGCTTAAAAATACCAGCAGGAAATTATATGAATAACTGTGCAAAACGACACGGTAAACCGTACGGACCGCCGTGGAACCACGGCCAATACTTGCTTGGACCGCGGATCCGCGTCCTTACAGTGGCATTTAACCTATTTTTTTGCACAGTAATATCTATTTCTATTAGTTAAATTTTCTGGGTATTTTTAATCTGACTCAAGTGTTGAGTGTGTTGAGTGTTCTGGGGTTTATTTTGTAATCGTAGATTCGATCGGAAAATTTAATTTTGTTATGTTTTCCGGTTAGAAACTGTTAAAATGTTCGAGCAGATATCATTAACTCATTTTTTCCCGGCACGAAAAACTTTGAAGTGTTGAATTTTTCTCGGGTTTAATCTTTCGGAAAAATGTACAAGTAACGCGGTGGACCCTCTAGAAGAATACAATCCTTAACTCGATTATGTGACCGTCTGAACCGCCTCTAAACCTTAGGGTTTGGGGCAGTACGGCGTGCCACATGTGAGGCGTTGGCTTGACCCTTCTACGGCTGGACCATCGGTACTGTGACATATTCTGGGATTATTTGAACTCCACTCAAGTGTTGAGCTATTTTGGAAATCTTAGGTATTTGATTATCCGATCAGAAATTTTAATACTGTCTATTTATCTGGAATGTGGTACAATATGTGGAATTCATATAGTTAGGCATGAAATGCGAAGTATACGATATTTCGGATTTACGATGTCTAAAGTGATTGTGGATTCCAAATATTATAGTTTTACAATTTCTTTTCTGTGACTGTAAGTGTAGTATGTAGTTGTATTGCTGGTTTTCGTTGCTATAAATCAACGACGATCGGTGTATACATACTTACTTACGTTGATGATATGCGATATTAAGTGTTGCTGTGATGTGTTATATTACATCGTCGTGTTCTGAATAGCCAGGGGTTTTATGTGAGATGAGGGTTTTTATTTTCATTCATGTACAATTCATTTGTATGTAATATTCTTTTATTGGGGTACTTCCGGGATGAGGTTCATGTCACCAGTGTATATTATTTACTTTTCCGAATTAGGTGGACCCAAGGAGGGGAGCACAAGTAACCGGGTTCTAGGGTCCAGTGGGAGGCCATCTCTAGGAGTCAAGACCGGGTCTCCTAACCTTAGAATTGGCAGTGTTACTTGCCGCTCTCGTAGGGGTCTAGGTATGTGGGTTTGGCTATTCATCGCGACAGTGGAATCTGTATTTTATACCGGCTCGTATTAAAAACACGGACATCCTAGTATATCCAATATTTCATATATGTTCTTCTGCTGCAATGTTCTGTGATGAGATCATATTACTTCCTGAGATGAATGCTTATACTATATATATATATATATGCTGATATATAAATATTACTGCTTTCGTTTCTTCTGTGATGCTTAGGAAGCATAAGCTGATGGGATTTATTAATGAGATTAATAAAAAGAAAAGAAAGCTAAAAGATGTTGTAGAATCAAAATATTATAAAAAGGGTAGCTACAGTTTTTCTTTGCATAGCGGTATATATGATATACCCTGCACCTTATTCGATGAGGAAAGAGCCGGGATCCCTTCACCGGGAGTTACCTCTTTAGCGAAACTGGCAGATGCTATAAACTCACGGTTTAGTTTTTGACAGCTTATATAGTTCTTGCTTTGCACAGCGGTATATATGATATATCCTGCACCTTATTCGATGGGGAAAGAGCCGAGATCCCTTCACTGGGAGTGACCTCTTTAGAGAAACTAGAAAATCCTCAAAACACTCCTTTTTTAAAAAACCACTTAATTCTACGACGATATCAAGTTCATTACGCTCATGGTTTTCTGAAAAACCTGCGTAGCCCTCCGTCATTTCAGATAAGTACTACTTAGTATTCGTGCTGCGGTAGTTTGGCCTCCGTCAAGGCGTTGTTTATGGTAGCTAATTAGTGCTTATCTGCTAGCATACGATGCGATTGGATTAGGGTATTCGTATAGCGTAGTTTGGCCTTCGTCAAGGGTCGTATGGGTGGGTTTAATTCAATCAAGAAATGAACGGGTTGAATTTGACTAGCGCCCTTTGGGTAGTTTGGCCTCCGTCAAGGTCATAGGAGGGGTAAAAACATTATTGGGAATTTCAAGTGTTGAAATTTGCAATGAGATTGCATACCTCCTATGAGATAGTTGGATCCCCATACCCACTGCGAGTAAGAGTTGCTCCTGAGAGTGTTTTACAAAGGACAATTAGCCGATCAAGTAGGTGTCTAGAAAAGTGTTAACGAGGTTACGCCTCTGGGAAAATGAGGTTTACTTTAATTAGGTCCGTGCGAAAGCACGGGGAACCTCCCTCAAGTACCGACACTGATTTGGCTAAAAGATTGACGAAATTGTAAGGTGTAATTAATCCCGGCTAATCTTACCTTTTAGGGTTTGTAGGAAGATTTGATAAAAACAGTGGGAGACATCCTGATTAGATAAGATAATAACCAATCTATTCTTGCAAGAGCATACGCTAAAGTGTTTTCTTCTCTCTCTCTCTCCAGGTAGCGACCATGTCAGGTCATAATCAAGATAATAATATGGATGTATTGACTGAACTCGCTTATTATACCGAACAGGGAATAGTAGAATATCTGGATTCTCACGCCGCCCAAACGGAGAACATGCATGTTGATACACCTTCTTCGGGTGTGTTAGTTATTGAGAACTGTTTCTCAATTCACCCGACGTCCTGGGTATTGGATACCGGATCAGGATCCCACATATGTAAATTGTTACATGGGCTACGTAAAGGTAGAGAACTGTGAAAAGGTGATCATTCCATTCAAGTAGGGAATGGTGCAAGTATTGTAGCCAAAGCAGTTGGCGAATATCACCTTGTATTACCAAGTCATAATACACTGATTCTGAATGAGTGCTATTATATACTGAACGTGATGTGCAACATTATTTCAGTTTCTTTATTAAGTAAAGAAGGATATAATTTTATAGTATAGGATAATGTTATGAACATCTTGCTAAATCAAAAGTTGATTGCATCAGGCTCGTTACATAATGGCATATTCATTCTCAATCAAAATACAGTCCTCAATATACAAAACACACACAAGAGGAAAAGTTCATAAATGAACGAATCCTACTTGTGGCATTGTAGACTTGGTGATATCAATGTGACACGACTGGCTAAGTTACATAAGGATGGATATCTGAATCCGTTCAAATTATCATCTTATGATACTTGCCATTCATGTCTCAAAGGCAAAATGACCAAAGCTCCGTTTAGTGGACACGGAGAAAGAGTTACGGAACTCTTAGACTGGTACATAGTGATGTATGCGGTCCTATGTCTACGCATGCCCGGAACGGTTCTTCTTACTTTATTACATTCACTGACGATCTCTCAAGATTCGGATATGTGTTCCTGATGAAACACAAGTCTGAAGCTTTTGAGAAATTCAGAGAATATAAGCACGAAGTAGAGAACCAAACGGACAAAAGTATTAAGATCCTTCGATCTGATCGAGGAGGAGAATACTTGAGCAATGATTTTCTGGATTATCTAAAAGAGAATGGGATTCTTTCTCAGCTTACTCCTCCTTATACACCACAGCACAACGGTGTATCGGAGCGGAGGAATCGCACTCTATTAGATATGGTGCGCTCTATGATGAGCACTGCTGAGTTACCTATTTCCTTCTGGGGACATGCACTGGAGACTGCATACCTATTGAATAGAGTTCCAACCAAATCTGTGCCTACCACTCCATATGAGATATGGAATGGTAAGAGACCATGTCTTAATTTTATTCAGATATGGGGTTGTCCGACCTATGTTAAAACACAAAATCCGAACAAGCTCAAGGCAAGATCTGTCCTATGTAAGTTTGGATATCCCAAACAATCGCGGGGGTATATCTTCTACAACTCTGAGGAACAAAAGGTGTTTGTTTCTCGACATGCCGCCTTTTTAGAAAAGGAATTTCTTGCAAAAGAGATTAATGGCTCTGAGGTAGAACTGGAAGAAGTTCCAGCAGAACAAACTATAACAGATAATTTAGTAGAACCAGAGTATTCAGTAGTACCCGACGAACCCCAGCCTCTCCGCCGATCTAGTATGGTTTCTAGTCCACCTGAGAGATACTACGGTTTTCTCATTGATGGTGGAAGCGAGGATTGCATCATGGAAGATGATGACTCGACTAGTTTCGAGCAGGCCATCACGAGTGGCGACTCTATGAAATGGCTGGATGCAATGCGATCTGAGATGGAATCCATGTACACCAACAAATTATGGACTTTGGAAAATGCTCCTGAATGGGTAAAACCCATTGGGAGCATGTGGATCTTTAAAAAGAAATTTGGTGTAGATTGAAAAGTTGAGACTTTCAAAGCTAAACTTGTTGCAAAGGGTTTTCGTCAACGACCAGGTGTGGATTATGACGAAACCTTTTCTCCAGTGGCTATGCTTAAGTCCATCCGGATCTTACTTGCCATTGCTGCATACCATGACTAAGAAATCTGGCAAATGGATGTTAAGACCGCCTTTCTAAACTGTGATTTAGAAGAGTGCGTGTACATGACTCAGCCAGAGGACTTCATAGATAGTGGGAGCAGCGGAATGGTGTGCAAGTTGCTTAAATCCATTTATGGGTTAAAGCAAGCATCGCGGAGTTGGAACATCTGTTTTGATGTTGTAGTCAAAGAGTTGACTTCATCAAAAATATAGATGAACCTTGTATCTATAAGAAGGTAGCAGAGAGTAAGGTTGTCTTCCTCGTATTGTACGTGGATGACATACTCTTCATAGGAAATGATATTCCTATGCTGCAATCATTCAAGATCTTCTTATCACAAAGATTCTCGATGAATGATCTAGGTGATGCCACCTGCATACTGGGAATCTTGATCTATAGAGATAGATCTAAACGGATACTGGGATTGTCCCAATCCAGGTGCATTGACAGCATAATAAAGAGGTTTAGTATGGATGAATCCAAGTGTGGGAACCAACCCACGATCTCTGGACTCACTCTCTCTAAAGAGATGTCTCCCAAGACTGATTTGGAGAGAGCTCGCATGCAAGGGATACCCTATGCTTCGGCAGTAGGCTCTATTATGTATGCGATGCTATGTACTAGACCCGATGTAGCATACTCACTAAGTGTAGTTATTCGGTATCAAGCAGATCCTGGAGAGTCACTGGACAGCTGTGAAGAACATTCTCAAGTACTTACGAAGGACTCTTAGTGTATGGTAACGGAGAACTCCGGGTGGAGTCTTTTACCGATTCCAGCTTCCAAAGTGATAAGGACGACTCTAAGTCGCACTCGGGATTTGTCTTTACCCTCAATGGAGGGGCGGTATGTTGGAAGAGTTCAAAACAGGATACCGTTGCAGACTTGACGATAGAGGCTGAATACATCGCTACCAACGATGCTGCCAAAGAGGCTGTCTGGATAAAGAAGTTCATTAGTGAACTTGGTGTGGTTCCATCCATTGAGCATCTAATACCTTTGTATTGTGATAACAATGGAGCTGTGGCTTTGGCCAAGGAACCCAGGTCCCATCAAAAGCCCGGACATATTTTGAGGCGGTATCACCTGATCAGGGAGATAGTTGATCGCCGGGAGATCGAGGTCAGGAGAGTATATACGAAGGACAACACTGCGGATCCACTCACGAAGGCCATTCCCCAGATACAGTTTGAGAGATTATTCGGGATGCTAGGTATGAGATACTACAGCAGCTGGCCTTAGTGCATGTGGGAGATTGTTAGTTATGTATATGCCCTAGAGGCCATTGTTGTACATATGATGTATATTATAATGGATGCTTGGATATATATAGAGAGGACTTTGTTGCTCGTCATGATAGTATGCTATTTGGTTTCACTTTATCTTAACATGTTGACTTGTATTGGTTTACTGTCTTACTCTCACATGTTGATAAAGCCCTTAGGATCTGTACTCGACTACAGGGACTATGATGAGATCATACTAGTAGGGCCACGATAGTCGATGAGTACATCCTATAACTATTCCTAATCGAGGGTATATCGAGACAGGGCATCGATACACCAGAGTAAACTAGCGTATACGCATCTTGACCCATATGTTGGGCGATGGATGATCCCATATCCATCGGTGTTTGACTTCATGGATGGTGTACGGGTGCTCAGTAGAGACTGGGTACACTGGACGGACTCGCCGAGAACTCCCAGATGGTGATATACTACACGTCAGATGGCAGTTCTCCGGTGACATTGGTACAGGGTAGTCTATAGACCTGAGATCGTCATAGAGTCTTGTGTGATTCCCACTGTGATTTGATTTCCCCCAAACCATGTCCAAGAGGGCATGCAAAATGGTGGCTTTTGGGTGCAGTCCCGAATCACATGGAGGCAATGAGCGATAGGAGGGGATTCGTCTCTCCCGGTATAGGGAGTTGATGTTGTGCTGTGTTCGATTAGCTATAACTGGAAGTCCCTGGCCCGGGCTGATATAGAGATTTACTGGTAAGTGTTACTAGTAGTTTCTCGACCCGTTATGAGCCTCATATCGACACGACTTATCGGTTACTGGGGTCTGACGTATACCACCCCTAGACTTGATATGCGACATATCAGACGAAGAGACCGGACTGTACGGGAGTGTTACTGATTGGATTCACAAGAGAACGCACAGGCTAGCTTATTGATCTTCTGATCGCTCAATACCTGGGTGGCTGTTACGTTTAGCTGACCGCTTGCAGCTTGTGGGTGTTTGATATGATCATCACCTGCTACTGGCGTATTGACGATTCTTTAGAGTCCTACACAGAGATTTCTTGGCTCAGGCAAAACGGAGTAGAGGCACATATGTGATATATGCAGGACCGAGGATAATGCGATATGAGATACCGTATTATATTCTCGCGATATTTAGATATGAACCGGGTCATCGGATCAAGTGTTGATTCGATGAATCGGTACATGATATATTAGTCGGTTATATTCGATATAGCCGGATTGTCGGTTCAACTGTTGATTCGATGATTTAATGTATAATAATAAATCTGATATATTTTATTACATTATATAATATTGTCTCGCTTTATTATTTCATTTTCTCACTGGATAATACATTGATATATATGTGATATATGTTAATTGTATTATTTTCTTTTGTTACAAATATATAATATATATGAGATATATATTATTGTAACATGATATGATTAATAATGGAACATGTTTAGTGGAGATTAAACAAGGTTAGGGTTTGATTAGGGTTAGTTGCTTCATGCACCTTCTAGAAGCTTTCCTTTTATCATGAGTTAGATATTATGGTTGATATTTATCCATGACTCATTCTTTAACCCAACCAAACCCTAGCCCTAGTTAATTCTCTACAAGGGTTATCCTTGTCATCCTAAACCATGGTTGCATTATTAATTCATATATTGATTTCATTATTCATCACAAAAGGATTAACTCATTTTTTTCATCATCTTCTTCTCTCTTGAGCTTTGAAAAAGCTTACTAGTTATTCATTTTGTGATGATTTCATGTGAGAATTTGATATAAAAAGAAAGTATAAATACTACTCCATCATCCTCATCTAATCTAGACAATTAGATTAGGGTGTTCACCTCATTAGAGTGAGCGAGTTTGAGTTATAGCAAATTCGACGTAGATCATCGGAGAAAAGGAATACTACAAGCTAGCTTGGATCGTTCGAGCCGTGGAGCCTCCCTTGAGTCCGGGAGATCGTGGATCGCGGCGAACGGACTTCTACTCGGAGCTTATGAAGCGAAGGAGCGGACTACAAAGGTTGTAATCCCTCACACTTAGTAGTAAAGATGTTTACTTGCATGTTAAAACCCTAATAATCTAGCAAAGATCCCGGCTTAGGGTTGTTCGACACGTCTAAAATTTTATTAGAGCATGGTTGATGCCTTATGAACCCTCACAAGAGTGCCTAGGAACCCTACAAGTATTGAGCGATCAGAAGATCAACAAGCTAGCCTGTACATTCTCCTGTGAATCCAATCAGTAACACGCCCGTACAGTTCGGTCTCTTCGTCTGATATGTTGCGTATCAAGTCTAGGGGTGGTATACGTCAAACCCTAGTAACCGATAAGTCGTGTTAATGTGAGGCTCATAATGGGTCGAGATACTACTGGTAACACTTACCAGTAAATCTCTATATCAGCCCTGGCCAGGGTCTTCCAGTTATAGCCAATCGAACACAGCACAACATCAACTCCCTATACCGGGAGAGACGAATCCCCTCCTATCGCTCATTGCCTCCATGTGATTCGGGACTACACCCAAAAGCCACCGTTTTGTACGCCCTCTTGGACGTTGTACCGTAGAAATCAAAGCATAGTGGGAATCACACAAGACTCTATGACGATCTCGGGTCTACAGACTACCCTGTACCAGTGTCACCGGAGAATTGCCATCTGACGTGTGGTATATCACCATCTGGGAGTTCTCGGCGAGTCCGTCCAGTGTATCCAGTCCCCACTGAGCATCCGTACACCATCCTTGATGTCAAAACACCGATGGATATGGGATCATCCATCGCCCATCATATGGGTCAAGATGCGTATACGCTAGTCTACTCTGGTATATCGATGCCCTGTCTCGATATACCCTCGACTAGGAACAGTTATAGGATGTACTCATCGACTACCGTGGCCTC
This sequence comes from Agapanthus africanus, assembly GCA_030015575.1. Taxonomy (NCBI): domain Eukaryota; kingdom Viridiplantae; phylum Streptophyta; class Magnoliopsida; order Asparagales; family Amaryllidaceae; genus Agapanthus; species Agapanthus africanus. The sequence continues at coordinate 240,243,086 of CM057343.1, read as the reverse complement.
ACTAGTACGATCTCATCATAGTCCCAGTAGTCGAGTACAGATCCTAAGGGCTTTATCAACATGCGAGAGTAAGACAGTAAACCAATACAAGTCAACATGTTAAGATAAAGTGAAACCAAATAGCATACTATCATGACGAGCAAGAAAGTCCTCTCTATATATATCCAAGCATTTATTATAATATACATCATATGTACAACAATGGCCTCTAGGGCATATACATTTCTAACATATTTCATATAGGGTCATGAGGGTAGAAGATGGGGTTTGAAGAGGAAGTAGGAGAAGCAAAGAAATGGTGGGGGAATGAATTGAGGCAGCCCCTCTCTCTCCCTCTAAATTATTCTCACTTCTCTCTCTCACTAAAAGCTTACCTACCCTAATCATTGTGTCCACTTTGACTTTTCTTTTTTCTTATCTTTTCTTTTCACTTTTCCTTTAAAAATCCATGCATGATAAACATAAGGAAAAATCCATGATAGAAAAATGTAATAAGTGTCAAAAATATGACATGTGCATGTCATGTACACAAAACACGCTTAATGCGCGATTAGCCATATCTAATCACGATTAGCAAAAAATTAGTGTATAATAAATCGTAAAATTTCATAATTTGCTTATATCACATAAAACACTCTCTTTTCAGTAATTTCCATAATTTTCCAAATTTTTCCCAATTTATCGGTATTTAATTATACCGCCCTATTAAAATATTCTTTATATTTATTATTTAATAATAAAAATTCCCGAAAATAATATTTTATTTTTCTGAAATGTTACAATCTTCCCCCTTACAGAAATTCGGTACCCGAATTTAAATTTAAACCCCTTAAATAATAAAACATTTCAGTAAAAAGTCCAAGTCGCCGGGGCTCCGAAATTATCAATACATAAAACGCATCATAGCGTAATGCATGCGCATGAACAATGAGTAGATAACTCCAAAAACAACACTCCGTCAAACATCCCGCAATCATCGGAGCCACGGTGAAGACACAAATGTCAAACCCAAAACGGAACCAATATAATATACATCAAAACTATCCATGTAAACATCAAATCTATACATGTAAATATCTGAAGGAAATGCATGCCCAACCTTTTTAAGTCGCTGTGCGATGCGCATAACACTGCACAGTGGCAGACGTCTAATATAAGAAAATAACTATACATATATATATCCTTTGTTTAATATTTACATCCCGCCGTTTTGAAAATAATTTTGAAGGGTTCCCTAGCTTTTAAACGTTTCGTGTCATATCAGACACGTAGGTAAATACTGAGACTATAGCTCCTTGTTGGGAAATCCCTTCGATAGCTCTAAATGCATGCAAAGCATATCCAGGTACTGTCCTCTGACTAGTCCTGCTCAGTACGAAAATAAATAGCAACATCATAAAAACGTACTGCTCCATAAGGAATCAATCCCAAAACGTGCATATGAAAGCTACGTGTGTCTGGTGCGCACGGAGATCAAAATCAATGAATGTGCCATACATATGCACAAAAACAACATCTAAGTGCAACGGGTGTGCACGAAACACCTGTCAGAGGCAACGTGGGTTCCTGACAGCAAAATCGAGTGCATCTAATATGCACGAAGAATCTCGATTTAGTGCATCTGGTGTGTACCAATATCGCATAAAGCGCCCAAATATGCATAAGAATCCAAATCCAGTGCACAAGGTACAGAAAATCAATATCGAATATCGCAATCGAAATCGAAATCGACGGTATACAACACATCTCAATCAAAATCCAAATCAAGTATACCGTGGTATATAATCTTACAACCATGTGCATCAGCGTGCACAAAAGCAAATCAAAATACTAAAAGTGCATGAAAACTATGCCGAAAGCATAAGTCAAATCACACACATGCCCTAGGCATGAAATCACAATCAATATCTCAAATGACATCAAAACGAGGTCAGGTGCAACTGTGGTGCACAAAATCTTAATCATGCAAATAAATCGCTCAAAATATCAGGCAGGGAATCAAAATCAACCTCATGTGCAATAAATATGCACAACTTATAAATCAACACGACGATGTACGAAAACACATCTCAAGTGCAATAACTATGCACAAAACGTAAATACCCAGTAGGTGAAACCATGGTGCAGAAAAGCAAATATCATGAAACTCGGTCATCAAAACTCAACCATTCAATAAATCACCTAAAAACTGAAATCCAAAGTGACTAACACGTGATAGTCAACTTACGAAATCACCAATCGTAACTACTGCCGTCGATATGTCCTTCCTTCAAGGTCGAGAAGGTGTCGGTGCATCTAATGCTAGCAGAGCAAAATATCTACTTGCCTCCTGATCATAGCTTGTCGTCTGGTGCCTTTAGGTGCTCGTCTCTCACTGCGAATTGCTAAGTACATAGCTCCCCAGCTCAACGGTCCAATATGGAAACGATAATGGAAGTAGTCCGCTCTGGCACATCCTCTAAAGATCTCTGGCCAACTCTTATGGTCACTCATAACATGTCCCATCGACGATACTGAACTCTGGCCTGCTGGACGTGTGCAATATGACTGATCCTGGGTCCAAGTCTTCTCGGGTAGTATTTCCAGAAAGGTCCTGTCAAGGTCTCTTCACAATATCGTTTCTGCCGAACTTCCTGGAAGTTATCGTCCTTTATTAAATCTGTTTCTTATTTCGGAATGGCTGCTACTCATCGTGGCTCCTTCTGGAAGATATACCTAAAGTCAACGCCTCTGCTTGTGTATCACATTTCTGATGTCAGCGGAGTGAAACATCATCTCATCAAGATCTCATACGAATCTCTTGCTCCACTTTTCTCTACTATAGACTGCTTCGGACTCGTCTCATCATGGCTGCATGGACTGCGCTCCAACGGCTATACTCATATCTGGAGTCTCCCAAGCAATGCATCCCATCACGTAGCATCCGAATGAAGTCGAACCGCTAGATCGATTCATCAAAACCTCATAATCCCCCAAGAGTTCAACATCTTAGATACGATTTAATAGTATCGAGTACATACCACAATATCGATGGACCAGCCGTAGAAGGGCAAACCCAAGCCTCACTAAAGGCACCGCGGAACTGCGGCAAACCCTAAGGTTCAAAGGCTTTCACACGGTCATTATATCAAGTTAGGGTTTCATTCTTCTAGAGGGTCCATAGAATTACTTGCATGTCTTTACGAATACTTTAAACTTGGAATATGGGTTTCTGACATTCGATCGCCTCTATCGACTCTCAACGTACCCGCGTGAAGTTGTCTCTAGCTGGGACCATTCAATCTGATGACCTCGCATCGGGGTAAGCGAACGAACCACATGTCCTAGTCATTCATCCTCCGGAGACTAACGACCTTCTATCATATCTCTAAATACAACTCATACTGCAATAGCTCCAACATCTGGCGCAATATCTCATCGTTCGCAGCAACAACTGGCTCATTCATCTGCATGCTGAAAGTGCCTCAATCATCATGAATAAGCGATACATCAATGGTCATCACATTTTGGCTGACCTCTATCAGTGGCTCAATCCTCTGGTGCAGATCTACACGCTCGTGAAATCTCATAACAGCGATCCATCAAACGCTCATGGCGCGAAAACACAATAACATGACGCATATATGCAAATCGTATATCCCTGGAATCACGCCTTGGTCATTCCTCGTTTGTGACGAGCTTGTGCTGACCGCAACTCTAGCCGTAGCTCTCTGTGCCCGTACAACCATGGTAACAAAACCATAACTGGTACCGATGAGGCTAGATCATAGGAAGGAATATAATACTGTGCAAGAAAATGCACATCCTAAAGCTTGTTTAGCGGAGTAGCATATCGTAAGTATGCCGCGAAACATACGTACGGTACGTCACTCTACTCAAGCTACCTATTCCATCAACCAAGGGTCATCCTACACTTCGAAGGTAAAACGTAACGCTCTGATACCAACTTTGTCACGACCCGAAAAATACGGAACATGACCGGCACTTAAATTACGAAATGTCTCGAGGCGTACGTAATCTAAGTAACCCAAAACACAGAAATCAAAACCAATTAAGTAGTAGAGTGAAGGAAAAACCAATTTAAAGCAAGTAATTTTAATAGCATAAGCCGAATTATGTGTTTTAAGAAAACATCAAGTCATTTCTAAAAATTTCGGCAGAGTATCCTTTGTAAAAGCTGGTCCCAAACAGGGTACAACATGAATAGTATACGAAATGATAAAAGGCATCCCCTAGCGGGAGCTAGCTCTTCGTCAAACGACGGGCACAACCACGCAAGCAATATAATATACAACGACGAAGGGCGAGAATCAAAACTCAAAGGAACTTAAATACAGCATGAAATCCATAATAATACAACGCGTGACTCTAGGTCGAAAGAATAAACATCACTGGTTCGCTAAGTCAATAAAATATACAATTCTGGTTGATGGAATTTTACTAGATACAACTGAAATAAAAAATATACAATGGTTCTCCTGATGCAAAAGAACCCACCTACTAAAGCAATCACCCGGAAGGAACAGTGTGCCAGCAAAACAGCAACGAAACCTGTGCGGCAAAACCTGCAAGAAACTGTGGCACAACGGGGTTGAATTGCCAACTCGTGAGTAGAAAACATCTACGAGTAGAAATCGCATGCATGACGCTATCCTAGGTCATATCAAATAATATCCTCAAATAAAATCCCGGTCCATCTATGTATAAGTGTAATACTACATGCTCGTGTCAGTACCTCAGATAATAACATAACAGATATATGATGTATGAATGCATGATGAATGGAAACAGAATACATCATGAAATCAACAAAGAAATCAGTGTCAAGCATCGACATAAAATATAAATCTGTGACCAGCATCGGCACGTAAATCCTCACATATCTCAGGATTCGTATCATCTGCGTTATAGGCCCGCGGGCTCCGGCAGTACGGATCGGCCGATATCCATCTCATGACTCCGTTCGGTATCTTCCGGATAACCGCCGCACGAGGAAAAATCACCGGTAGGTTGTGCTCTCCTGCCAGGCTCATCGTTTACAACTCGAGCTTATTGCCCCGGGGTACCTTACCGGGCCCACCATGTACCCGAGAAGGTTCATCCACTCCTCGCAACGGGTCTCGAAATCCAACAGCAATCATGAAAACACATGGTGGACGACTCATACATCATGAGAAAACCGCAACTTGCATTTTAAAAAGTGGGAGAGAGAGAAAGAGAAGTTTATATATATTCTTGCGGCTTTCCCCCAAATCCAGAAATCTTGTGGAATCCGAAATCCAAGAATCAAGAGTAAGTAAACAGTGAATATCGGCATAAATCTCCGTAATGCTACATGGCCAATGAGTATATATGAATGCAACTACTATCATGCAATGAATGCAAAAGTTAAACTAGCATATGAAGTTATAACACAATGCAACTATCCGCTAGCAAGTTATGTCAATAAATAGTATTTTCTAAAGTGTACGTGACATGGCAATTACCGATGATGATGTGTGTGAGCCGGCAAACAGGTGTACGTGGAACATACGCATCATCGGTAATGATGCTGTTGTCCTGACAGCAGGGTTTCATGATAATTGCAGATAACATATACACAAGCATGCAATACGATGAAAAATCATGAATATGTAGAAAGCGATATGATAACAACAACACTGAAGAATAAACCTACCCAATATACGAGTCATAGAATTTGGTATCTAAAATACACACGATTCTCCATATTGAAAACATGTATGTCTCGAGCCCAGTTAAAAGGGTAAAGAAATCCACCTAAGTCTGAGTCGATCTATATATATATATATATATATATATATATATATATATAGTAGTCGGAGATCTCGCCTTAATAGTATCTCGTACGATATAATAAATAACATGACATCCTCGAGTCATGAGTGGGATCTAATCATCATAAATATATCTCGTACGGAAAATCTATCGTACGGTCTCCCAAATCTGGGTACGGGTCAAATATCATATTTATCTCATTATTCATCTGGTATCCACATCATCACATATCGTGAGCAGGGGTACTGATCTAAATCTAGTACACTACTAATATCATCCACAATAATCATGATCTGGCTACTGATCTACAGCCTCATATAATCCGATATCATCAACACATATCATCATATAGAAGTATACATCGCCCAAGCAATCCATTATAAATATCTTAACATATCTTATCTCATATCTTGATCACATGTCAACTATCATCATATATACCAACAACATAGTATCATCGTCCAACAACCCGTTATAACATTATGACATATCTCGGTTACACATTAAATATCTCACGGCATCATGCCCGATCAGATCGACTCATTCCCGAGTATCATATAACATTCTCGTCATCTAAGCATATGAATATACCAATATAAATATGTCCCCAATACGCACAAGGATATCAATGTATGCGAGTATGTGTATGTGCGTGTATGCAAATCATTACCCTAGGGTTTCGGGTCTAAGAAATCGACTAAAGTCCTTCCTTCAATTCTAGCTAACACTAACCCCTAATCTCCTAAAGCTTTTCTTGCTAAGTTTCATATCTCACAACAACATATGAATGTATATCTATATCACATCACATCATTTCTTACGACTTTGCGGAGGTGCTATACGCCATCCACCCGATTTCTCCCCATAGATATAAATCTGCTCACCTTGACCTTCGCTTGCCGATGCCGACGTCGCCACGTGCTTGATTGTCATCTCGAAGTCTTTGCGAGGGTACCTACACATCATAACGTATCGTGCCGCATTAAATCCAATTCAAATCCAAAATGACGCACGAAACTCACATAGGTCAAAACCTATGGTTTGCTCTCGCAAAACAACCCGATATCACTCGATATAGACGTATAAATGTCAAGTGATCGAGATGAAACACAAATACTAAAATCCCGAAATTAAAATACGCAAAACCATATCCCGAATCAAAACAGCAACTTGAGAAAGCGGTCCCAAATTTTGATTAAGGTAAAAAAAAATGCTCCAAAACAACATTGGGGTGTTATATAGTATGTATATGACCTACTGAAGCAGCCTGGGCCCTAACTCCCACTAAGTAGCCAAGCACTCTCCCTGGAATTCCGAGCTCGCCGGCCCTGGGTGCTCCCATGGGGTTCGTCTTGCTACAGGGGGTTCCTAGGGTCAATACAAGTCTACAGGGGTTGCTTGCTTATCTCGTATCTGTCCAAGGTCATCCCAGATTTTCCTACACGCTCAAATACCTCACAAACTGACAAGAAAGTTCTGTAATTTTTTGTTTTCAGTTGGGATTGGTCTGGATTTCTATCATTATAGGGGGTCCAAGGTCCTCAATAAAGCTCAAGTTCACCAACACAACTTAAATAAAACCCTAACCCTCTGTAGAATTTTCCAAAGTGCACAAAACTACACGAAATCGATTTTAATCTTGAATAGAGGCAAAAGCAATTGAAATACTATTTTATTTGTGAAGGGATTACCACATTTGACACTCATAAATCCCCAAGATCATCAAAATCTGAATTTTCTTGGTCCAATGTGCTTCCCTTGAGCTTGTGCAAATTTTTAATGAAATAGGTATGGGGTTTTGGTGAATATTTCCTATAGGGTCATGAGGGTAGAATATGGGTTTTGAAGAGGAAGAAGGAGAAGCAAAGAAATGGTGGCGGAAATGAATTGAGGCAGCCCCTCTCTCTCCTTCTTAATTATTCTCACTTCTCTCTCTCACTAAAAGCTTACCTACCCTAATCATTATGTCCCCTTTGACTTTTCTTTTTCCTTTTCTTTTCTTTTCTCTTTTCTTTTAAAAAGCCATGCATGATAAACATAATGAAAAATCCATGATAGAAAAATGTAACAAGTGTCAAAAATATGACATGTGCGTGTCATGTACACAAAACACGCTTAATGCGTGATTAGCGATATCTAATCGCGATTAGCACAAAATTAGTGTATAATAAATCATAAAATTTCATAATTTGCTTATATCACATAAAACACCCTCTTTTCAGTAATTTCCATAATTTTCCAAATTTTTCCCAATTTATCGGTATTTAATTTTACCTCGGTATTAAAATATTCATTATATTTATTATTTAATTTAAAAAATTCCTAAAAATAATATTTTATTTTTCTGAAATTCTACAATAAGGCACAACTCCATTGTCTCACATTGGTAGTAACGAAGTTCTTCTCATGAACTAATGTACATCCAGACTGCCTCTTTGATAGCATCCTTGGTAGCGATGTATCCAGACTTTATCGTCTAGTTTGCCACACCTCTTCCAATATACCGTCCCTCACCTGAGGGTAAAGATAATGCCTATGACTGACATTCAGTCGACCTTACCACCCTGGAAGCTATCCAGTGATTCTCCCTTGGATCGATTGCTACCATTTCACTACTCCTAGTGAGAATCCTAACATCCACTTAGATCTATCTCATAGATCCAAAATCCAAGATTTGGGAGGGATCACCTTGATCCTATATGGAGAATCTTTGTGATAAGAGGAGATTGACCGAGTGTTGCATAGGAAACTCCTTTCCTATCAACAGTATGTCATCCGCGTACAATACGAGGATCACCACCATACTCCTTACTAACTTTTTGTATATACAAGATTCATCTACCATTTTTATGAAGTCAAACTCTTTTACTACCACATCAAAATAGACGTTCCAACTCCGCGATGCCTAATATAACCCATAAAGCAACTTGCATACGTTTCTGCTGCTCCCACTGTCTACGAAGCCCTCTGGATGTGTACTTACATACGCTCTCTTCTTAATCACTATTTGGAAATGCAGTCATGACACCCAACAACCAGATATCGTAGTCATGGTATGTAGCAACGGCAAGTAGGATCCGGATGGACTTAAGCATAGGCACTGGAGAAAAGGTTTCATCATTATCTACACCTGGTCGATGACGAGAACCTTTTACAACAAGTCTTAGCTTTGAAAGTCTCAACTATTCCATGTACACCAAGTAATCTTCTCATGATATACTTGCTCCTGATGAGGATCTAACCCTTCAGATATAGCAACCAAAGTCCATACTTTGTTGGTGTATATGGATTCCATCTCAGATCGCTTAGCATCCGGCCATTCTCACAGAGTCGCCACTCTTGATGGCCTACTCGATACTAGTTAGGTCATCATCTCATGATGCAATACTCGCTCCCACTGTCATTGTGAAAACCGAAGTATCTCTCAATTGGATGAGGAACCCTACTAGATCGGTGGAGAGGCTGAGGTTCTTCGGGAACTATTGAATCCTCCGGTTCTACCAAATCATCAGCTCCAGTTTGTATAGCTGGAACTCCTTCCAGTTCTACCTCATGACCACTAATTTCTTCACAAGAAATTCTCTTTCTAAATGGTGGCATGTTGAGAAACAAAACACCTTTTGCTCCTCAGTGCGGTAGAAGATATTCCCTTGCGAATACTTGGGATATCCAACAAACTTCCACAGAACTGACCTTGCCTCGAGCTTGTCCGGATTTTTTATTTTAGATACAGGCCGGACAACCCCAAATCTTAACTTACTTAATATATGGGCTCTTCCCATTCCATATCACATATGTAGTCGTAGGCACCTGATTTGGTTGGAACCCTATTCAATAGGTATGCAGCATCACAAGTGTATAACCTCCAAAAGAAAATAGGCAACTCGGTAGTACTCATCATAGATCACACCATATCACATAGGGTGCGATTGCTCCGTCCCGATACACCGTCGTGTTGTGGTGTATATGGAGGATTAATGCTGAGAGAGAATCTCATTCTCCTTTAGAATAGTCCAGGATCTCCATGCTCAAGTATTCTCCTTCCTGATCGCATCAAAGGACATAATACTTATACCCGTTTTGGTTCTCTACTTCTAACTTATATTCTTTGAATTTCTCAAAAGCTTCAGACTTGTGTTTCAACAAGAACACATGTGCGAATCTTGAGAGATTATCAGTGAATGTAATGAAGTGCAAAGAACCAGTCCTGACATGTATAGACAGGGGACCAACATACATCATCATCTATCTATCTCAAGTGTTCACTAACTCTTTCTCTGTTTCCAATAAACGGAGCTATGGTCAGCTTATCTTTGTGACATGACTGGCATGTTTCACAAGATGTAAATTCAAACTGATTTAAATATGCATCTATATGTAACTTAGCTAGTCGGGTCGCATTGATATGAATTAGTCTATAATGCCTCAAGAAGATTCTTTAATTTCTGAACTCTTCTTCTTGTGTGTGTTTTGTACGTTAAGAACTGTGGTTTGATTTAGAACGTATATGCTTTTAGATAACGTGCCTGAACCGATCAACTCTTGATATAGGAAATGTTCAAAAAATTATCCAACAATACAAAATTATATCCTTCTTTACTAAATAAAGAGACAGATATGATGGTGTATATCAGGTTCGGTATCTAATAACATTCGTTCAGAATTAATGTATTTGGTAATACAGGGTGATAACTTCCAACAACTTGGCTGCAACAATTGCACCATTTCCAACTCTTGAAACTTATCATCCATTCTCAGTTCTCTATCTATCTGTAGCCTTACATATAAGAGATCCTGATCCGGTATCTCATACCCATGACGTAAAGGATACTGAGAAAACAGTTCTCTGTAATGAACACACTCGAAAAAGATGCATCATCATGTACTTTCTTCGTTTGGGCGGCACGGGAATCCTGGTAATCCCCTATTTCCTGCTCGGTCTTATAACAGTTATAATTTGGAGCGGGACCAACGATTCCCAGTTCAGTATAACAAGCGGGTTCGGTCAATACATCCATATTATTATCTTGATTAAGGCGTGACATGGTCGCTACTTGGAGAGAGAGAGAAGAAAATATTCAGCGTATGCTCTTGCAAGATTATATTGGTTATTATTTTATCTAATCAGGATAGCTCCCACTGTATTAGTCAAATCTACCTTCAAACCCTAAAAGGTAAGACTAGCCGGGATTAATTACACCTTACAAGTTCGCCAATCTTTCTGGTACGACAGTGCCGGTACTTTGTGGGAGGTTCCCCGTTCTTTCGCACGGACCTAATTAAAATAAACCTCGTTTTCACAGAGGCATAACCCCATAAACACCTTTCTAGACACCTACTTGATCGTTTAATTGTGATGTGTAAAACTCTCCTAGGAGTAACTCTTACTCGCAGTGGGTATCGGGATCCAACTATCTCATAGAAGGTATGGAATCTCATTGCAAATATCAACCCTTGAAATTCCGGATAATATTTTGCCCCTAACCACCTATGACCTTGACAAAGGCCAACAAACCATAGGATGCTAGTCAAGTTCAACCCGTCATTTCCTGATTGAATTAAACCCACCCGCACGACCCTTGAAAATGGCCAAGAAGGTAGCACAACTACCCTAATCCAATCGCATCATATGCTTAAGAAGATAAGCACCAGTCAGCAACCACACTTTATGCCTTGACAAAGGCTAACAAACACAGCATGAATACTAAATACTACTTATATGAAATGACAGAGGGCTACGACAGGTTTTAAAGAAAACCATTTGCGTAATGAACTTGATATCGTCGTAGAATCGAGTGATTTAAAATGGAGTGTTTTTTAAGCTTTTACTAGTTTTGCTAAAGAGGTCACTCCCGATGAAGGGATCTCGGCTCTTTCCTTTTCGAATAAGGTGCATGATATTTCAAAAATACCACTATGCAATGCAAGAACTAAAAAAGCAATGAAAAGACAAAACTGAGGGTTGTAGCATGTAGGGTTACTAGGCACACTAACAAGGCTCTACAAGGCATCGACCATGCCAAAATTAAATTTTTATGTGCCGAATAACACTAAGCAAGATCGTATACTAGAGTTTAGGCGAATCAATAAGCAAGTAAACAACTTTACTCTAAAGGGATACGAAATACAACCTTTGTAGATCGGTCCTTCACTTCATTTGCTCCTTGTTGATGTCCCTTCGCTGTGATTGTGGATCTCCCGGACCCTTGCATGGATTCACGAGGCGAAAGGTGCGACCTTGCTTGAAGTCTCCGAGGCCGAAGATGATCTATGTCGAGGGAATTCCGACTCAAGCTACTACTTCACTAATTTGAGAATTAGTGAAGCAAACACCCTATACAAGAGTGCTAGTCTTGATGAGGATGGAGAAATAGGAAGTGGGTTCTCTTTGGATTTTTAATTCTCAAAAAGTTTCACTCCTTTTTCAAAACCCTAGCAAGCAAATTCTTTTGCTCAATAAAGAAGATGAACAAAAGAAAGGAATGAGGATAATGATCATGTGAGAAGTCTAACCATGGTGAGTGAGTATCATATACTAACCCTTGTAGAGACTTAACCCTAGGCTAATCTTTATGGTTGGGTTAAGAAATATCCATAGTAAAAACAAAACAAAGTTGAATTAGTCAATGCATCCACAAGCTTCCACAAGCTTCATGCATTTTCTAATCCTCCACTTGATTTTGGAATTACTTTAGATATTAAAAACCCAAAATAAAAATTAGCATAGTGTAAGTCTCATACACCCATGTATAGTGTATCATCAACCATGATACAAAAATATAACACATTTTCATATATATCATATATAGTAAAAATGTGTACATGTGAGAAAAAACCCTAAGTGAACATGTGTTAGTAAATGTAAACTAGTATATCTAATATACAATTATACACTTAATTATTAAATCAACACTTGACATAATAATCCGGTCACATCTCATATAACCTGCTAACATCCATTGTATCGACTTATCGAATCAACAATTGATTCGATAACCCGGCCATATCATATATAACTGACCGATACATATTGTCGCGAGAATAGAATACGGTATCACATACACGCATTTATTCTCAGTCTCGCACATATCACATACGTGCTCCTATTTCGTTTTGCCTGAGCCAGTAAAACCTCTGTATAGGACTCTAAAGACTCATCAATACGCCGGCAGTAGGTGATGATCACATCACGCACCCACAAGCCGTCAGTGGTACTAGCTGGACGTAACGGCTATCCGGGTATTGAGCGATCAGAAGATCAGCAAGCAAGCCCGCTCCAACTCCTGTAAAAGCCAGCCGGCAACACTTCCCATACAGTCCGGTCTCCTCGTCTGATATGTCGCATATCAACTCTAGGGGTGGTAAACGTCAGACCCAAATAACCGATAAGTCGTGCCGATGTGAGGCTCATAACGGGTCGAGAAACTACTGGTAACACTTACCAGCAAATCTCTGAATCAGCCCTGGCCAGGGACTTCCCTGTTACGGCCAATCGAGCACAGCGCAACATCAACCCCCAATACCGGGAGAGACGAAACCCCTCCTATCGCTCGTTGCCTCCATGTGACTCGGGACTGTACCAAAAAACCACCGTTTTGCACGCCCTCATAGACGTGGTAAGGTGGAAATCAAAGTACAGTGGGAATCACACAAGACTCTATGACGAACTCGGGTCTACAGACTAACCTGCACAAGTGTCACCAGAGAACCGCCATCTGACGTGAGGTATAATACCATCTTGGACATCTCGGCTAGTCCGTCCAGTGTACCCAGTCTCCACTGACCACCCGTATACCATCTCTGATGTCAAACACCAATGGATATGGGATCATCCATCGCCCATCTCATGTGTCGAGAAGCATATATGCTAGTCTACACTGGTATATCGATGCCCCGTCTCGATACACCCACGACTAGGGACCTTGAAGGATGTGCTTATGGACTACCATGTCCCCACTTGTATGATCCGCATCATAGTCCAGGTAGTTAGGTACACATCCTAAATGCTTTACCAACATGTAACGATAAGACAGTATAAAGAGACAAGTATACATGTTAAAGTAACGAGAAACCAGATAGCATACTATCATATCGAGCAAGAAAGTCCTCTCTATATATGTCCAAGCATCCAATATAGTATACATTATCTGTACAATACTGGCCTCTAGGGCATACATACAACTAACAATCTCCCACTTGCACTAGGGCCAGCTGCTGTAGTATCGCATACCAAGCATCCCGAAGAGTCTCTCAAACTGTATCTGGGGAATGGCCTTCGTGAGTGGATCCGCTGTGTTGTTCTTCATGTCAACCCTCCTGACCTCATTCTCCCGGCGATCAACTATCTCCCGGATTAGGTGATACCGCCTCAGAATATGCCTGGATCGCTAATGGGACCTAGGTTCCTTGGCCAAAGCCACCGCTCCATTGTTTTCGCAATACAAAGGTATTGGATGCTCAATAGATGGAACCACTCCAAGTTCAGTAATGAACTTCTTGATCCAGAGAGCCTCTTTGGCAGCATCGTTGGCAGCGAATTCAGCCTCCATCGTCGAGTCTGCCACGGTTTCCTGCTTGGAACTCTTCCAGCTAACCGTCCCTCCGTAAAGGGTAAAGACAAATCCTGACTGCGACTTAGAGTCGTCCTTATCATTCTGGAAGCTCGAATCGGTAAAGGACTCCACTTGGAGTTCTCCGTTACCATACACCAAGAGCATCTCTTTAGTCCTTCGTAAGTACTTGAGAATGCTCTTCACAGCTGTCCAGTGACTCTCCCCAGGATCAGCTTGATACCTACTCACTACACTTAGTGAGTATGCTGCATCGGGTCTGGTACATAGCATCGCGTACATGATAGAGCCTACAGCCGAAGCATAGGGTATCCCTTGCATGCGAGCTCTCTCCAAATCAGTCTTGGGAGACATCTCTTTAGAGAGAGTGAGCCCTGAGATTGTGGGTAAAAACCCACGTTTGGACTCTTCCATACTAAACCACTTTAGTATGGTGTCAATGTACCTGGATTGGGAAAATCCCAATATCCTTTTAGATCTATCTCTATAGATCATAATTCCCAATATGCAGGAGGCATCACCAAGATCTTTCATTGAGAATCTTTGTGCTAAGAAGAGCTTCACCGATTGCAGCATAGGAATGTCATTTCCTATCAAGAGTATGTCGTCCATGTACAATACAAGGAAGACAACCTTACTCTCTGCCACCTTCTTGTAGATACATGGTTCATCTACGTTTTGACGAAATCAAACTCTTTGATAACTACGTCAAAGCAGATGTTCTAACTCCGCGATGCTTGCTTCAATCCATAAATGGATTTAAGCAGCTTGCACACCTTCCCGCCGCTCCCACTATCTATGAAGCCCTCTGGCTGAGTCATGTACACGCACTCTTCTAAATCACCGTTTAGAAAGGCGATCTTAACATCCATTTTCCAGATTTCGTAGTCATGATATGCAGCGATGGCAAGCATGATCCGGATGGATTTAAGCATAGCCACTGGAGAAAAGGTTTCGTCATAGTCTACACCTGGTCTTTGACGAAAAACCCTTAGCAACAAGTCTAGCTTTGAAAGTCTCCCCTTTCCCATCTACACCAAGTTTTTTCTTGAAGATCCACTTGCTCCCAATGGGTTTTACCCCTTCAGGAGCAACTTCCAAAGTCCACACTTTGTTGGTGTACATGGATTCCATCTCGGACCGCATTGCATCCAGCCATTTCACTGTGTCCCTACTCATGATGGCCTGCTCGAAGCTAGTTGGGTCATCCTCAACCATGATGCAATCCTCGCTCCCACCATCCATGAGAAAACCGTAGTATCTCTCAGGTGGGTGAGGAACCCTACTAGATCGGCGGAGTGGCCGGGGTTCATCGGGAACTACCGAATCTCCTGGTTCCACTAAATCTTCAGTTTGAGTTTGTGTAGCCGGAATTTCTTCCAGTTCTACCTCATTGCCACTAATTTCTTTTGCAAGAAATTCCTTTTCTAAAAAGGTGGCATGTCGAGAAACAAACACTTTTTGTTCCTCAGTATGGTAGAAAAGATATCCATGTGAATGTTTGGGATATCCCACAAACTTGCATAAAACTGACCGTGACTCGAGTTTGTCCGGATTTTGCCTTTTGACATAGGCCGGACAACCCCATATCTTAACTCGTTTAAGACATGGTCTCTTCCCACTCCATATCTCATATGGTGTGGTAAGTACTGATTTAGATGGAACTTGATTCAATAGGTATGCTGCTGTCTCCAGCGCATACCCCCAGAAGGAAATAGGTAACTCAGCTGTACTCATCATTGAGCGCACCATATCTAATAGGGTGCGGTTCCTCCGTTCTGATACACCGTTGTGCTGTGGTGTATATGGAGGAGTTAGCTGAGAGAGAATCCCATTCTCTTTTAGGAAGTCCATGAATTCATTGCTCAAGTATTCACCTCCTCGATCAGATCGAAGGATTTTAATACTTTTCCCGGTTTGGTTCTCGACTTCTTGTTTATGTTCTCTAAATTTCTCAAAAACTTCTGATTTGTGTTTCATCAGGAACACATATCCGAATCTAGAGAGATCGTCAGTGAATGTAATGAAGTACGAAGAACCATCCCTGGCATGTGTAGACATGGGACCGCATACATCACTATGTATCAGTCCTAAGAGTTCGGTAACTCTTTCTCCGTGTCCCGTAAACGGAGTTTTGGTCATCTTGCCATTGAGACATGACTGGCAAGTATCATAAGATGAAAATTCAAACGGATTTAAATATCCATCCTTATGCAACTTAGCTAGTCGTGTCGCATTGATGTGACCCAGTCTACAAGGCCACAAGAAGGATTTGTTCAGTTCTGAACTCTTCCTCTTCTGTGTGTTTGATATGCTCAGAACTGTTGATTGATTTAGAACATAAATGCCATTGCATAACGTGCCTGATCCAACCAACTTTTGGTTAAGGAAAATACTCATAACATTATCCTGTAATACAAAATTATATCCCTCTTTACTTAGTAAAGAAACCGATATAATGTTGCATATCAGGTTTGGCATGTAATAACATTCGTTCAGAACCAATGTATTACCAGTTGGCAATACAAGGTGATATTCCCCGACGGTTTTAGCTGCAACAATTGCACCATTTCCAACCCTTTTGTCTTTATCACCTTCTCCAAGTTCTCTACCTTTTCTAAGCCCATGTAACTGAATACATATATGGGATCCTGACCCGGTATCTAATACCCAGGACGTAGAGGAAATGGAGAAACAGTTCTCTGTAACAAACACACCCGAAGAAAATGCATCAACATGTACTTTCTTCATATGGGTGGCATGAGAATCCTGGTATTCCCCTATATCCTGTTCAGTCCTATAACTCTTATAAGAAAGAACGGAACCAATGTTCCCCAGCACAGTATAACGTGCGGGTTCGGTCAATACATCCATATTATTATCTTGATTAAGGCATGAAATGGTCGCTACCTGGAGAGAGAGAGAAGAAAACACTTTAGCGTATGCTCTTGCAAGATCATATTGGTTTCTTATTTTATCTAATCAGGATGGCTCCCACTGTTTTTTATCAAATCTTCCTTCAAACCCTAAAAGGAAAGACTAGCCGGGATTAATTACACCCTACAACTTTGCCAATCTTTCAGCCAGGTAAGTGTCGGTACTTTGAGGGAGGTTCCCCGTGCTTTCGCACGGACCTAATTAAAGTAAACCTTGTTTTTCCAGAGGCGTAACCCCGTTGACACCTTTCTAGACACCTACTTGATCGGCTAATTGTCCTGTATAAAACTCTCCCAGGAGTAACAATTACTCGCAGTGGGTATCGGGATCCAACTATCTCATAGAAGGTATGCAATCTCATTGCAAATCTCAACACTTGAAATTCCCCATAATATTTTGCCCCTAACCCCTATGACCTTGACAAAGGCCAACAAATCATAGGATGCTAGTCAAGTTCAACCCGTCATTTCTTGATTGAATCAAACCCAGCCGCACGACCCTTGACAAAGGCCAACAAGGTCGTACGACTACCCTAAAACAATCTGCATCATATGCATAAGCAGATAAGCACTATTTAGCTACCACACACTACGCCTTTACAAAGGCCAACAAACGTAGCACGAATACTAAACAGTTCTTATCTGAAATGACGGAGGGCTACGACAGGTTTTTCAGAAAACCTATTGCGTAATGAACTTGATATCGTTGTAGAATCAAATGATTTTGAAATGGAGTGTTTTTTAGGCTTTTCTAGTTCGCTAAAGTGGTCACTCTCGGTGAAGGGATCGTCGGCCCTTTCCTCATTGAATAAGGTGCAGGACATATCATATATATCACTATGCAAAGCAAAACTCCAAAAGCAGTCAAAAGTCAAACCGAATGTTGTAGCATCTGCCAGGTTTGCTAAAAAGGTCACTCCCGGTGAAGGGATCTCGGCTCTTTCCCTATCGAATAAGGTGCAGGGTATATCATATATACCGCTATGCAAAGCAAAACTGTAGCTACCCTTTTTGAAAAAATTAATTCTACAACATCTTTTAGGTTTCTTTTCTTTCATTAATCACATTAATGAGGTCCCATCATTTAAATCACCTAAATATCACAGATAAATACGACGTACACTTATGCCATCCGCATTCACCTCGATGTCCCCTCGTGCACCGTTAGGTTAGGTAACTAACTGCAGAGCAGGGCAGGGCTAGCGCCGGTGTAAAACATAAGTAACGTCTATATAATATATCATATATACTATATATAGTATCTATCACAGCACATCACATGATCACATCACAGATATCGCAGCAGAAGAAACATATGAAATATTGGATATACTAGGACGTCCGTGTTTTATTTTGAGCCTCAATAAAACATGGATTCCACGGTCGCGATGAATAGCCAAACCCACACCCCTAGACCCCTACGAGAGCGGAAAGCAACCCTACCAATTCTAGAGTTAGGAGACCCGGACTCGACTCCTCGAGTTGGTCTCCCACTGGACCCTAGAACCCGGTTACTTGTGCTCCCCTCCTTGGGTCTATCCTAGTGCGGAAAAGTAAATAATATACAAATGGTGACATCAACCTCGACCCGGAAGTGCCCCAATAAAAGAATATTACATACATTTAAATTTTACATGAATGAAAATAAAAACTCTCATCTCACATAAAACCCCCCGGCTATTCAGAACGCGACGATCCAATATAACATATCTAGCAACACAGAACATCACATGTCATCAACGTAAGTAAATATGCGCATCCCAATTGTCGTTGACATATAGCAACGAAACCAGCGATATCACATATTACACTTACGGTCACAGAAAAGAAAGTGTAAAACTACAACATTTGGAATCCACAATCTCTTTAGACATCGTAAATCCGAAATATCACATATTTCGCATTTCATGCCTAACCGTGTGAATTCCAGATATTGTATCACATTCCAGATAAATAGACAGTATTAAACTTTCCGATCGAATATTCAAGTACCCAAGATTTCCTAAATAGCTCAACACTTGAGCGGAGTTCAAAAATTCCAGAATACGTCACAGTAGCAACGGTCCAGCCGTAGAAGGGTCAAGCCAACGCCTCACATGTGGCACGCCGTACTGCCCCAAACCCTAAGATTCAAAGGGCAGTTCAAGACGGTCACATAATTGAGTTAAGGTTTGTTGTCTTCTAGAGGGTCCGTCACATTTCTTGCACGTTTTTCAGAAAGATTTAAACCCGAGAAAAATTCAACTCTTGAATGTTTTTCGTTTCGGGAAAAATTGAGTTAATGATATCCGTACGAACATTTTAATACTTTCTAAATTATCCGGAATAACAATAACGAATTTAAAATTCCCGATCGAATCGACGATTACAAAATAAACCCCAGATAACTCAACACTTAAGTTAATATAAAAATACCCAGAAAATACAAATAACAGAAATAGAAATAACAGTGCAAAAACGAGCACATAAGTCCACTGTACTGCCGCGGTTCCGCGGCCCAAGCGCGGTACGGCCGCGGTTCCGCGGCGGTTTGGACGTATTATGTGTTCGTTTTTCACCACATTTCTTAGAAAACCCTGCTGAATTTTTTAGGTATTTTTAATTCTGAAAAAACCCAGTTTTTAAAATTTGACCAGAGAGGGGGTTATTTCATCGATTCCGGGTTCAATCGGAGTTTTAACTTTGTTAACACATCGCCTAATGCTCTAGCTAGGCTCTGATACCACTGTAGGGTTACTAGGCACACTAACAATGCTCTACAAGGCATCGACCATGCCAAAATTAAATTTTTATGTGCCGAATAACACTAAGCAAGATCGTATACTAGAGTTTAGGCGAATCAATAAGCAAGTAAACAACTTTACTCTAAAGGGATACGAAATACAACCTTTGTAGATCGGTCCTTCACTTCATTTGCTCCTTGTTGATGTCCCTTCGCTGCGATCGTGGATCTCCCGAACCCTTGCATAGCATCACGAGGCGAAAGGTGCGACCTTGCTTGAAGTCTCCGAGGCCCAAGATGATCTACGTCGAGGGAATTCCGAC
Organism: Agapanthus africanus; assembly: GCA_030015575.1. Lineage (NCBI taxonomy): Eukaryota > Viridiplantae > Streptophyta > Magnoliopsida > Asparagales > Amaryllidaceae > Agapanthus > Agapanthus africanus. The sequence goes on along the minus strand of CM057343.1, from coordinate 240,222,739 downwards.
TCAAGCTACTACTTCACTAATTTGAGAATTAGTGAAGCAAACACCCTATACAAGAGTGCTAGTCTTGATGAGGATGGAGAAATAGGAAGTGGGTTCTCTTTAGATTTTTAATTCTCACAAAGTTTCACTCTTTTTTCAAAACCCTAGCAAGCAATTTCTTTTGCTCAATGAAGAAGATGAACAAAAGAAAGGAATGAGGATAATGATCAAGTGAGAAGTCTAACCATGGTGAGTGAGTATCATATACTAACCCTTGTAGAGACTTAACCTTAGGCTAATTTTTATGGTTGGGTTAAGAAATATCCATAGTAAAAACAAAACCAAGTTGAATTAGTCAATGCATCCACAAGCTTCATGCATTTTCTAATCCTCCACTTGATTTTGGAATTACTTTAGATATCAAAAACCCTAAATAAAAATTAGCATAGTGTAAGTCTCATACACCCATGTATAGTGTATCATCAACCATGATACAAAAATACAACACATTTTCATATATATCATATATAGTAAAAATGTGTACATGTGAGAAAAAACCCTAAGTGAACATGTGTTAGTAAATGTAAACTAGTATATCTAATATACAATTATACACTTAATTATTAAATCAAGATTTGACTTAATAATCTGGTCACATCTCATATAACCGGCTAACATCCATTGTATCGACGTATCGAATCAACACTTGATTCGATAACCCGGCCATATCATATATAACTGACCGATACAAATAGTCGCGAGAATAGAATATGGTATCACATACACGCATTTATTCTCGGTCTCGCTCATATCACATACCTGCTCCTATTTCGTTTTGCCTGAGCCAGTAAAACCTCTGTATAGGACTCTAAAGACTCATCAATACGCCGGCAGTAGGTGATGATCACATCACACACCCACAAGCCGTTAGCGGTACTAGCTGGACGTAACGGCTACCCGGGTATTGAGCGATCAGAAGATCAGCAAGCAAGCCCGCTCCAACTCCTGTAATAGCCAGCCGGCAACACTTCCCGTACAGTCCGGTCTCCTCGTCTGATATGTCGCATATCAAGTCTAGGGGTGGTAAACGTCAGACCCCAATAACCGATAAGTCGTGCCGATGTGAGGCTCATAACGGGTCGAGAAACTACTGGTAACACTTACCAGCAAATCTCTGAATCAGCCCTGGCCAGGGACTTCCCTGTTACGGCCAATCGAGCACAGCGCAACATCAACCCCCAATACCGGGAGAGACGAAACCCTTCCTATCGCTCATTGCCTCCATGTGACTCGGGACTGTACCCAAAAACCACCGTTTTGCACGCCCTCATGGACGTGGTAAGGTGGAAATCAAAGCACAGTGGGAATCACACAAGACTCTATGACGATCTCGGGTCTACAGACTAACCTGCACAAGTGTCACCAGAGAACTGCCATCTGACGTGAGGTATAATACCATCTGGGAGGAAAATAGGACCTAGCTACAGCGCCTAAGGAAAAGTCAGCACATCTTTCGTTCTCGGCGAGTCCGTCCAGTGTACCCAGTCTCCACTGAGCACCCGTATACCATCTCTGATGTCAAACACCAATGGATATGGGATCATCCATCGACCATCTCATGGGTCGAGAACCATATACGCTAGTCTACACTGGTATATCGATGCCCTATCTCGATACACCCACGACTAGGGACCTTGAAGGATGTACTTATGGACGACCATGTCCCCACTAGTATGATCCGCATCATTGTCCAGGTAGTCAAGTACACATCCTAAGGGCTTTACCAACATGTAACGATAAGACAGTATAAAGAGACAAGTATACATGTTAAAGTAAAGAGAAACCAGATAGCATACTATCATATCGAGCAAGAAAGTCCTCTCTATATATGTCCAAGCATCCAATATAATATACATCATCTGTACAATACTGGCCTCTTGGGTATACATACAACTAACATAGCATCTGCCAGCTATTGCTAAATAGGTCACTCCCGGTGAAGGGATCTCGGCTCTTTCCTTATCGAATAAGGTGCTGGATATTCTATAAGGAATACCGCTATGCAAAGCAACAACTAGAGCTACCTGTTTTGTTTGATTCGATTCCACAACATCTTTAGGTTTATTTTCTTTCATTAATCTCATTAATGAAGTCCCATCATTTTATGTTACTTAAGCATCACAGATAAATACAACGTACGCTTATGCCATCCTCATTCGCCTCGATGTCCCGTCATGCACCGTTAGGTTAGGTAAGTAACGGTAGAGCAGGGCAGTGCCAGCGCGGGTGTAAAACATAAGCAACGTCTATGTAATATATCACATATACTATATACAGTATCTATCTTATCATACACAGTGATCACATCACAGAATATCGCAGCAGAACACAACATATGAAATATTGGGTATACTAGGATTTCCGTGTTTTAAATTAAGCCTTTATAAAACACGGAATCCACGGTCGCGATGAATAGACAAACCCACATCCCTAGACCCCTACGAGAGCGTCAAGCAACCCTACCGATTCTAGAGTTAGGAGACCTGGTCTCACCTCCTTGAGATGGTCTCCCACTGGACCCTAGAACCCTGTTACTTGTGCTCCCCGCCTTAGGTCTATCCTAATGCGAAAAAGTAAATAATATACAATGCTGACATCATCCTCACCCCGCAAGTGCCCCAATAAAAGAATATTACATACAATGAATTTTACATGAATGAAAATGAAAAACTCTCATCTCACATAAAAACCCCGGCTATTAAAAACACGACGATCCAATATAGCATATCAGAGCAACACATAACATCACATGTCATCAACGTAAGTAAATATGCTTATCCCAATTATCGTTGACATATAGTAATGAAACCGGCGATACACCACATATTACACTTACGGTCGCAGAAAAGAAAGTGAAAAACTGCAACAGTTGGAATCCGCAACCACCTTAGACATCATAAACCCAGTGTATCACATACATTAGATTTCATGCCCAACTAAATGAGTTCCTTAGACATCGCATGCCTAACAATTGTAAACCCTGTATTTTAGTCTCGATATTGAAAAAACTTTTTAATATCAAGTCGGGCAATTCAACAAGATTCCCGACATCCTGATCGAATGCTCGTCGGAAACATTAGTAGACGGCCGCACCCCCCGATGCCATCGATGAAGTGCACTAAGGCGGAACACCGCGGCGCGAGCACCCGAACTGATTCTTTTGGCGACGGGGCTCTCCTACAGTCACTTGGTCGGGGTTATGGGGCGTGGCTATCTAATAAGGTTACCCTGCGAGTATCCGCGTACGCTACGTGATTGTGACGGACTTTTGATCACATCAAAATCCCATGGCAACCGATCAAATGAGACTAAATTGCTAGATTTATAAAATTCAAATTAGTGTGGATTCTAAGTATTGTATCCCATCACATGATACCCGGACGACGTTAAACTTTTCGATAGAATCATCAGAGTCCCACAATTCCTCGAGAGCTCAACACTTGAGCATAGCTTAATAATACCCAGAACATGCCACAGTACCTATGCACTAGCCGTAGAAGGGCAGACCCAAGCCTCATTAATGGCACCGCTGAACTGCCACAAACCCTAAGGTTCAAAGCGGTTCTATGGTTATTATGTCGAGTTTCATTCTTCTAGAAGGTTCACAGAATTACTTGCATGATTTTCCGAATATGTTAAACTTGGAAAAATAGGTTTTTGACATTCAATCGAACTTTTTAACTTCGCATAGACAACATGCGAATACCCAAAACAATGTTAAAACTATGAATACAAAACACTCCCAATTTCTTATACTGTAAGATTACATCTCATGCAAAATTAACAAAAACAAACAACACCTGAAACACTAAAACTCAGTCTCTGGAACACACCAAAAAACTCGACCCCAAATTCCACTTTAGACCCGAGCAGGCCGGATTTAACCTTAATGTGGCCGGTCTAAATCTCACAAAATGGGCTAAATTTTCTTGTGTGTTCATGTTGCATCCCATACAACATTCTTCAATTGTTTAAAAAAAATTTAGAACAGTTTTTAAATTCGACAGAAACTACGTTTTCTTGTTTCAAGTTTCGGAGTTTTCGGTTTCGTAATCCTAACAAAATCCGTCTAATTTTCTAGCATGGCTCTGATACCACTGAAGGGTTGTCTAGGATGGCAGCACGGTTTCGGGAGGCATCATTCATGCTGTATTAAAATTTTAACCGTTCTAGCTAACCCTAATATAGAATCGTATACTAGAAAAAGCGACGATTCGAATTGGAAACAACTTTGCAACAAAAGTGAACAAGGAATACAATCTTTGTAGACCGGTCCTTCACTTCATTAGCTCCATGTAGTAGTCCCTTAGCTGCGATCACGAACTCCCGGACTCTATAGAGGCTCCCATGAAGAAACGAACATACTTGCATCGATGTCTTCGAGGCCGAAGATGATCTACGTCGAGGAGACACTAACCCAAGCTATCTCTTCACTAATTGTAGAATTAGTGAAGTAAACACCCTATACTAAATGGAAAGTAGTAGAGGATGATGAAGTAGGAATTTTTCTCACATTAAATTTGATTTTCTCACTTATTTTCTCCATTTTCCATTGAAGCTAGAAAGCTTGAGAGGAAGAAGAAGAAGAAAACTATCATGATAATTATCAAGTGAATTGTGGAAACCATGGGTGAGTAAGCATCATATACTTAACCTTTGTAGAGAGTTAACCATGGCTAGGATAATGGTTGGGTTTATAAATATCTTAAGAAAAACAAAAATAGAAGACTAAGTCAATACATCCATAAGCTTCTTCAAGCTTTGAGCCTTGACAAAGTCCAACTAATTTTAGAATAACTTTAAATAAATAAAACCCTAGATAATCCCTAGCATGGTGTAAGTCACACACACATAAGTCGCATGTATCATCAAGCATGACACAAAACATGTACACTTATATATATCACATATATACTTATACACAAAATCAAGTGAGAAAAGAAATCATAAGTGAGTAAGTATTAGTTATTATAACTTAATATATCAAATATATAATTATACATTAAATTATTAAATCAACATTTGATTTAATAATCCGGCTATATCACATATAACCGACTAATATCAAATGTAACAATTTATCGAATCAACACATGATCCGATAACCCGGCTATATCACATACAACCGACCGATGTCACAAATCGCGAGAATAGAATACGGTATCACATATCATATTAATCTCGGTCCCGCACATATCACATATGTGCTCCTACTCCATTTTGCTTGAGCCAGGAAACATCTGTGTAGGACTCTAAAGACTCGTCAATACGCCGGCAGTAGGTGATGATCATATCAAATACCCACAAGCCGCAAGCGGTCTGCTAAACGTAACGGCCACCCGGGTATTGAGTGATCAGAAGATCTACAAGCATGCCTGCTCATACTCCTGCGAATCCAATCAGTAACACTACCGTAAAGTCCGGTCTCTTCGTCTGATATGTCGCATATCTCGTCTACGGGTGGTAAACGTCAAACCCCAGGTACTCGATAAGTCGTGCCGATATGAGGCTCATAACGGGTCGAGAAACTACTAATAGTACTTACCAGTCTATCTCTGAAGCTGCCCTGGCCAGGGACTTCTTTTTATAGCCAATCAAGCACAGCGCAACATCAACTCCCTATACCTGGAGAGACGAAACCCCTCTTATCGCTCATTGCTTCTATGTGATTCAGGACAGTACCCAAAAGCCACCATTTTGCACGCTCTCTTGAACGTGGTATGGTGGAAATCAAAGCACAGTGGGAATCACACAAGACTCTATGACGATCTCAGTTGTACAGACTAACCTGTACCAGTGTCACAAGAGAACTGCCATCTGACGTGAGGTATAATACCATCTGGGAGTTCTCGGCGAGTCCGTCCAGTGTACCAAGTCTCCACTGAGCACCCGTATACTGTCTCTGATGTCAAACACCAACGGATATGGGATCATCCATCGCCCATCTACATGGGTAGAGAAGCTATACGCTAGTCTACTCTGGTATATCGATGCCCTGTCTCGATACACCCATGACTAGGAATATTTGAAGGATGTACTTGCCGACTACCCTGTCCCCACTAGTTTGATCGGCATCATAATCCTGGTAGTCAAGTACTCATCTTAAGGGCTTTATCAATATGTAACATAGAGACAATCAGTGTACTTGTTAAGATAAAGTGCAACCAGATACCATACTATCATGTCAAGTAAGAAAGTCCTCCCTATATATCTCCAAGCATCCACTGCAATATACATCGTATGTACAGTAATTGCCTCTAGGGCATACATATAACTAAAATATAAAAGACCGAGAGCTGTGCATTCCAAGATATCATCATCTCATGATCTAATTTATTCACCCATCTAAAGACAGAGATATACGAGCGAAACTAGGGTTCTTGTAATCTACACTTGAAGTAGAAAAGTTGTAATGCAATAGTTGATTAATAAAGATAGTTTTTGTTTCAATTCTTTTCGCACTTACTTTTCGTATTTATTTTTCCGCATTAATTTTACAAATTACTTTTTTGCATTACATTCAGCATTACTTTCTGATTTTAAATATGGTTTCATTCATCTTTCATCTCTATTTTACTATGCTAATAACCATGACCGAGTAATTTCTTGCTTGCTAGGGTTTGTAGGATAGAATAGAATAATGGATAAAAAATCCTTTAATTTCTTTTGAAATTTTAATGTTTATAAAGCTTAGGAAAATAAATGTTTACCCTCTTATCGGGCGTGCCATCAATTAATGATAGTCATGACCATGATTTGAGATAGTTAATAGTTGTTTTGTTAAGGGCTTGAGATAAATAAAGATCAATGGAAGGACAAGAGGCAGTAGTGGGAAAGCCTAATTCTCTCCAATAACCCTAATCCATATTCATCGCTATCTCTCTAGTTTTAAACAATTAAAAGATAAAAAGAGTAATATCTAAACATTTATCCATTAACTACTATGTCCTATAAACCGTACAAAGCTTTTTATTATCAATTTTCTATCGATCTTAAATTAAAACGACAACAATCCCTTTTCACTTTTATCAACTCGTCTAAAGTAAGAAAAGAGGTTCATGTTTCTCTGCGGACGACCCGTATTCATCGCGGCTAGCTATTTTCAATACTGTCTTGATTGTGCTTATTTACATAACACACACACAACACTTTTTCGCACCAATCGAATGGCGCTGTTGCTGGGGAAATGGTAGTAATTATTTTTCTTGTTATTCGTGTTGATTTCTAATATAAAACCAGCGAACATTAAAAAAATAATAATATAAATAAAAACAGCATTTTGTATTTTTAACAATTCCTATGCGAATTTTGCATGAATTCTGGAGCACTTGGAGAGAACTAATAGTGATTCAGAGATTATCAAATAGGAGCAGAGGAGTATTGGAGTGTTGTGCCAAAGTTTGGAAGGGAGATCTCACCAACCAATAGTGGAACCGCGGCCAATTTATGCTTTTGGCGGCTAAACCGTAGCTATATTGGGGTGCTAGGCCCCTAACTTTCTATGGTATCATTTACTCTACTTCTTCTCTCCTATAAAGCTCCAATAAACTGTTTTTACCTGCAGGATTATTTGCAAACAACAGCTCTAAAAAAATCTTGTTGCGATTTTTAGATTTTGGTTTGTTTTGCATATTTAAAACGGACATTAGGGGGCAAGAAACCCAAATTCAGATTAGGTGGGGATTTCATCATCCTTCCTAGGACCCATAAATCACAAACAAGCTTATGCATTACCCTACATTAATAAAAAAATATCTTGACCAAGCCTCGAAGGACAGTCGCACTCAATCAGGACAAAGGAGGATCGTGGGTAATCTATTGTTTATCCGTATTTCTCTTGTGGCGTCTAAGGCAAGTGTGACTAAGGAAAGTGGTTACTTAATTAGGCCCGCTATTTCAATGATTCGTATAGCGGATACCTCCCACTTACCTGGCACTTACCTGGCTGCAAGATTGATAAAGAGATGATAGAGGATTGATCCTACGTCTTGTCCTTTGGATGTGTAGGAGCGGTCTAGTGATTTGACTTAGGTGACCCTAGTTCGAGGGATTGTTTGTGCACGTTTATGGTTGCTTTAGTTGAGTCCATATATCCAAGAAAAACAATTTTAAAAAAAAGTGCTTAAAAAAATTTTCACCCTCTTTTCTTTTCATTCTCTTATAATAGATAAGCCAAACCGACCAACTCTTGCCGAGCTTTGCAACAAACAACATGATATTTCTTATTATCGTAATTGCTTTGGTTCAAATACAGACCCCACTAGTTCATTAAGGGATATGATAGAATGTGCTAGAAATAACAGTTGGACACCTCACTCAAAGTCCTATCAACCGCGTCGAAATTCAATACCCTCTTATGTTGATAATCCGTTTAGGGCTTGTGAGGAAAACTTCTAAAGTTATGTCCATTGCTGAGCATATTGCGAAGGCTCGAAGCCAAAGTTTCGTACCTTTCACTTCTCCGAAACCATTAGGAAAACAATTACAATCATTTCCATATGAAAATGTTGATACTCGTTTTGAGGCGAATAAAGCAACTTTTACACCCATGACCATTGCTGAGCAAATTCCAAAAGTCAGTCGCCAGCTAACCAACCAATCTCAATCTTCTTCATATCACAATGTTGATCCTAACCCTGTTTATGATTGTAACATTTCAGAAAAATAAAATATTATTTTTGGGAATTTTTTTATTTTGCAATTTAATAATAATTTTTATGAATATTTTAATATGGCGGTATAATTAAATACCGATAAATTGGGGAAAATTTGGAAAATTATAGAAATTACTGAAATGAGGATGTTTTAAATGAATTAAGTAAATTATGAAATTGTATAATTAATTATACTCTATTTTAATGCTAATCGCGATTAAAAATCGTTAATCGCGCATTAAGCTGGATTTGTGCACATGACATGCACCAAGTCATTTTTCACACTTGATAGATTTTACCTACATGGCTCTTCTTCTCTTTTCTATGCATGATTAGGGTTTTTAAAACGAGAACAAAAGAAAATAGAAAAGAAAGGGAAAAGAAAAAGAAAATGATAAAGAAAGAGGGATGGGCATGAGAGAGAGAGGTAAGGGGTCAACCTTGGACTATACCATATTGTTCCCTCCATCATCTTCATCATTCTTTCCTCTCTTCTTTAGCTCCATGGCAGCACAGCTCATCCCCCCTCTCTACCTCTTCATTACACCATCAAAAACACACCAAAAGTCCATCCCCACTTCTTTAAAAATATGCACAAGCTCACTAGATGCACTTTGGACCAAGAAAGGATGGATTTTGGAGACTTGGGCAACTCAAGAATTTTCCTGAGTTGTCAAATGAGGTATTTCTTTCACATTAAGTATAGTATTTCAATTTCTTTAGCCTCTATTCAAGTTTAAAACCGATTTAGTGAAGTTTTGTGAATTTTGAAATTCCTAGATGAGGTATGAGGGAATTTTGAGTTGTGGTTGTGTTTTTGAACCGTATTGGTGACCTTAGACCCCCCATGGTGTTAGAAACCCAGACCATGCTTGAACTATAACCTGAAACACAAAAACAGAAACTTTCATGTCGGTTTGTGAGTTATTAGTGGGTGCAGGGAAATCCGGGATAACTTGGGAATTTTACTAGAAACCCAAACAACTTTAGAGACCTAGGAATGACACTACGAGGGCACCCTACCAATACGAGACCAATACAACCCTGTAAAACCGAGCTCGCCGGATCTAGGGGGTAGTGGCCGGCCACTCTGTATAAATTGGTGCCCAAGTTGCTTCTATAGCTCATATATACATCACCTCAGTACTGTATGTGCACCTTGTTTACACCTTAACTAAAATCTGGGACCACTTTCTTGAGTTGTTGTTTTGATTCGGGGTTATGTTTTACGTATTTTGAATTATTGATTTTAGTATTTAGTATTGTATTCGGTCACTTGACGTTTGTATGTCGATATCGAGTGTTATTTGGTTTATTTATGTGAGTCGACCATAGGTTTTGACTTATGTGAGATTCGTGTGTCGTTTTGATTTCGAATTGGATTGTAATGTGATAGGATGTGTTATGATATGTAGGTACCCTCGTGAAGACTTCGAGACGACAAGCGAGCGCGTGGCGACATCGGCATCGGCAAGCGAAGAACAGGTGAGTAGATCTATATCTATGGGGGAAGTCGGGTGGATGGCGTATAGCACCCCCGCAAACTTGATGGAAACCGATTTATATATTTAGAATATGGGTAAGGAAACCTAGATTAGGAAACTAGGGTTATGGTTAAAAGATAGTTAAAGATGAATGATTGAATATATATACATATGAAGATATGAGATGAAAACTATAAGGACATGAAAAATGAATGTGAATCATGACTTATAGAATTGTAGTTATAATAGGATAGTATGAGTTTTAGAGTAACATGATGTTTGATGTGTAGGGTAGAATGTATATATAAAATGGACTTGATGTGAGACATAATTGCGGTGAAAAGAATATACGATGTGATATGATGACTTGATGGATTTGTTGGTATACGGATGCGAGTCGATTGAAATGATTGATACCTTTGCCGGTCCCTCGATATGAGATTGTTATGGATGTGACCTAGGATGTAGGTATATAGAGATATATAAATGTTGTGAATCATATGTGATATGTCGTACGAGACGTTAGACCGTACCCCTCATTGTCATATAGGATGATAGGATCCCCGATGGTTTGGTGACACCGTACGATGTTTTTCCGTACGTGATGAGTTTTATGACGATTAATCCTTACCCTTGACTAGAGGATGTCGTATGATGGATTATACCGTACGTGATGTTTTGAGGCTGGATGCCGATTGATAGATTCACAGACTCGGCTATGTTAGATACGTATACCTTATATCTTTTAGCTGATGTTTTACCTTATGCTGCATTCATGTCATTCTCATCGTATTGCTTATACCTGTGCTAGTACACCTACACCATTATCGATAATTCATATGTTACACTTACACAGATTTGCCGGATCACACACTTCATCATCGATAATTGCCATGTCACTACACAGTAGAATTGTCGCATCATGATATGACTCCTTACAAAGTTTACTTCCTATAGTTACATATGCACCTTATATGATGTTGCATTTGACTTGGGAGAAATTGGGAACCGCAAGATATATTTTAAAAACTGGATTCATTTAAAAAGGCGGCTTTCCCTCGACATGTGCATATTACTGATTCCATGTTGCATGATATACTGATATGCTTACATTTCTTTTATATGTCGCATACATCATGCTTTATGATTATACGCATTGAGATATGTTGTTTTCATGAGATTTCTGGATTTGAGAACCGTGGTTATTTCAAAAGAAAGTATGTATTGTTTTAAAAACCCGGTTTCTCTTGATATGATATTTCAGTGCGTCTACCATGTGTTTTCTCGGTTCTGAGACCTGTTATATGTGAAACCCGATTCGGGGAGGCGGATGATCCGTTTGCGGGTTCATGGTGGACCCGGTATGGTTCCCCGGGGAAAGAAATGTTTTTCATGGAGTAGACGATGAGCCTGGTAGGGTGGCTAGTACCTACCGGTGATTGGTTAAACCTGGCAGCTATCCGGAGGATACCGACCGGAGTCCAGAGATGATATAGGCCGATCCAGACTGACGAAGCCCGAGAGATATGAGGATTTACTTGTCGATGCTGGGCACGGTTTTCATGATGTCTCGAGTGTCGATGCTAGACACTCAGGTTCCGTGATCTATAGTATCGCGAGGGATACACGTTGATTATATCCTCATATTTTCATGCATATGCTTTTATGAAATTTACATGTATGATGTTGTTGTGTCATTGGTTGACATGTGGACGGGATCCACTTGCGTACTTACATTGATCATATGGTTGGACGAGATACACATGCATACATACATTGATTATATTGTTGGATGATATCCGTATGCTCATAGGCTTTGATTACATGGTTGGCACATATGCAGACCCGGTCACCATAGATATCATAGTATTACCTTTATGATATAGTTGACCTAGGAGTCGTTGTTTATTCAGTTTCTATCTGTAGATGTTTTTCTATTCACGAGTTGGAAACTCACCCCCATTATGCCATAGTTCTTGCAGGTTGACCCCATGGATCCGTAGCGGCATCGCTGGCACATAGCTTCATTTAGGTGTTTTGCTTGGTAGGGGGACATTGTATCGTACCCACTCTTTTATTTACTATTCATATTATATCTAGTCAACTCCATCAATCAAAAGTAGTATTTGTATAAGTAATGAGACATAGTGAGACTTGTATTTGCGAGACTTGAGCGATGGGTTTTTTGTTCGCCTTTTGGGTTGGTATCTCGCTTTATTCATTATTTTTTGTGTTGATCTTCGTCGTTGGGAGTCGTATACTTTTATATACTGTCTTGCATGATTGTGATGCACCGTTTGGCGAAGAGCTTGCTCCTGCTTGGGGATGCCTTTATCATTATTATGTATTTGTAGTTTTGGATCAAAATATACAAAGGATGTGCTGCCCAAATTTTTAAAGGACGAAATATGTTTTCAAACTAGTAAATTTCACTTGCATTTTCATGTTCCTTTTCTACGCATTAAGAAAACTTTGATTTCATCATACCTTATTTTCAAAACTTCATCTTTTTTATTTTCTTAAAAAGGTTTAGATTTCTGGGTTCGGCTTACTTGAATTACGTTACGCCATTAGACGTGGCGTGATTTAAGTGTTGGTCACGAGCTAATATTTCGGATCGTGACAAAGTTGGTATAAGAGCGCTAGTTTTAACCTTAGTTCGAGTCTATGTTTGACTATGCGGAGTCTAGAGCGGGTATATGTTTCGGAACCTAGGCTTGACCTTACGGAACTTAGACTTGAACCGGAGGTATTAGACCCGAAATTTCGTTTCATAGGCTGACCCTGATTGATGGAGTAAGTAGCTTGAGTAGAGTGACGTGTCGTACATATGTTCTGCGGCATATTTACGATACGATACTCCACTTAAGAAACCTTAGGATGCACATATTTTGAGATCTGTGATTCTTTTCGTACCCATGATTATACATCCATTTGAGATCCTTGATTCTATTCGTTCCATGATCATACTTTCGTTGATGTTGTTTCTTCTTATGATCTTGTATCCACTCTGGATCTGTCGCTTCCTTTCATGCCCTTGATCTGATTTCTTCGATACACGCTTGAGGTTCCTGTCACCATAGTTTGAGCGCAGATTGAGCTGCTGCTAGTGTTGCGGTCAGGGCGAGCTCGTCTGGTTCGAGGGCTGACCATTGTGTTTTCTGGTGACATGGGAACGTATCGAGTTAGTTTTTGTGTTGTGACCTCTCGGATGAGGCGAGTGTTTGGTTTTACACCAGATGATCAGGCCATTATTAGAGCTGCCAGTTGCGAGAGGACTGTTGATGTACAGCATACCTCAGAGATTATGATGTCGTCTACCATGTAGACAGATGACCCAGCTGTTGCTGAGATTGATGGGATGTCACTCCTAGGGCTTATGAGCTGAGATCGCTGGAACATCCAGGCAAAGATGCGACAGATGATAGCTAGTCTATCCCGAGTTGAGACACGAGGATGATTCGTCAGGTTGACGCGCCGACGCAGGCCCAGTTGAGTTGAAGATTTCCAGTATGGAAAGTCTTACTCAGATCTAGAGTCGACCGATCCCGAGATGTCCGTTGATATATCGCCTTTCCTAGAGGATTGAGGCATTGTTTACCATGCGGACGAAAGGTATTCACATGTTGGCTAGGCGAAGCTAAAGAGTTTGAGCGAGTGTCAGAAACCCATTTTCCCAAGTTTAAAGTGTTTGGAAGAACATGCAAGTAATTCTGTGGACCCTCTAGAATAATGAAACCCTAACTCGACATAGTGACCATGGAACCGCTTTTGAACCTTAGGGTTTGCGGCAGTTTAGCGGTGCCATCAGTGAGGCTTGGATTTGCCCTTCTACGGCTAGTCCAGAGGTACTGTGGCATGTACCAGATATTTTTAGACCATGCTCAGGTGTTGAGCCTTCGGGAAATTTTGGGACCTCGATGACTCGATCGAAAAGTTTGACGTCGTCCGAATATCATGTGATGAGAGACCGGTAAGCTGACCAGCTTCGGATAGAGGACCTTACCCAGATGCGTTGTGAGTTGATCGAGAGTGGACGAGTATTGAGTATTCCTCCGAAGGTTGGGACGAGTTCCCAAGGACGTGCTCGGCTAGAGATTTTCTACAGGGTGATGAAGATACCGAGTTCGTGATTTCAAGTCTGTGTGAGAGACTTTAGATTCACTGTAGCCGAGAACATTGCAGTACGCAGAGAGCATGACGTGATGTCGAAGAGGACAATGATACAGACGAGTGGGACCAGAGGTTCGTGCGAGATGCTGACAAGCTGTTGTTACTCCCCGTCGAGGTTGGAGATCTGATATGTATACAGAGGCGTGAGACATGACCAGTTCCTGAGGAATTGCTGTGCTGAGAATGCTGATGTCCAGAAGACGAGAAAAGATTATGCAAGAGTACCAGCCTCCATATAGTTCGGCATAGGCGAGATTAGAAGAGACCCTGAGCAGGTTCCTTCCAGGATACTGCTGCGATGAGATTTGCACCGAGGATTAAATGAGTCACGTGTACTTAGAGGGCTAGAGGCCGACGCCTGTGACGTGCTTTCATATGTGTAGTCATACTAATTGGCCGGGAGATGACCAGAGAAGTACTAGAGTGGATCGTTTCCGTTAGTAAACCGGATCGGGCCAATGAGCCAATAGAGTGCGATGTTGGTAATCCACAGAGAAATGAAGACCCAGAGACAGAAGACGTCAGACCGTGAGCAGGAGGCAACTCTGCGAGGATGTCATCGATGTAGTCTTCCATGATGTAATGTAAAGTTTAATTCATTCTTTCCAACAAGCAACAAAGTCAAGTGGTCTTACTAAAAGAAAGAAAGTAAGCTAGCTGACTGTTCCGTTCACCCGCCCCCCTTGACAAGACGGCTACAATCACTGGCATCAGAAGAAGAGCAGGAAATGGGAAAGCGGATGTTCTTTCTTTGCCAGTTTTGGGCGCACCGACATTTTTCGACATTGTAGGAGGTGTACCTCGATGTCATTTTTTTTGCGATTTGCGTTGTGATCCGAGTATCATGCTTATATCGGTTAGATTTGAGTTTTATAATATTGTTTTCGTGCACCATGGCTGCACCTACTCGGTATTTACATTTTGTGCATAGTTATTATACTTGATATATATTTTATACACCGTTGTGTTGATTTGTGATTTATGCGTATTTATTGCACTTGATGTCAATTTTGTGCCTTGGTGGTACGTGTTTATGATTTCGTGGATTTCATACAGTTGATTTGATTTTTTGCGTGTGGTACGCACTCGATTTGATTTTTGCACTCGATATAGCTTATATGTGCTTGCAGAGCATTTATATGTGTTTTGTGCACGCAGTTGCACACGTTAATGATTTTATACACATTGGTTCACTCGGTGTTGCTTTATATACATATTGAGTTATTGATGAGTTTTCTTGCATTGGTTGCATTAAATTGGTATTTCGAGCACTGAATGTACCGGATTTGTGTTTTGTGCATCGGTTGCACCAGATTCGTATTTCATGCCTTGTTGCACTAGATTTGCATTTCTTGTGTTTGTTGCACCAGATGGGTATATCATGCATTAGTTGCACTAGATTTATACTCCGTACCTTAGTTGCACCCAATTTATGTCTTGAGCATTTGTTTTTCCAGATTTGTGTTTTATGCGCGGATGCACTTGACGTAGATTTTATTTGTGCATGTGGGATGCACTTGATTTCGATTTTATTCGTGCATGATGGGTGCACCTGATTTGGATTTTCGCGCATGTTGGGCGCATGATATGAGATTTGATTTTGTGCACACCGGATGCACTCGATTGGGATTTTCGTTCGTGCATGTTAGTTGCACTGGATTGAGATTTTCGGGCACTCTAGATGCACTTGACTTTGTTGTCGTGCACACTCGTTGCACTACACAGATGCTTACGTGCACACCCGTTGCACTTTGTTTTGTTTTGTGCACATTCGTAGCACTTGTATAGCGGAAATAGATCATCTATTTTTTGATATGACAGTCATAAGCTTTAACTTCATCAGAATAGGAGATGGATCTGGTAAGAAGGTAGTAGAGAGTGATGTCCAGATATTTTGGATGACATGCACTTGATAGAAAAAGATATTCCTATACTACGATCGGTTATACTGTGGTTGTCACAAAGTTGTTTTTCCGCAGAGAATGTGGATATAATATCAGGTTTTCTGGTTACTAGATCTATGGTTTTAGATCTAGATTTGGGAAGTATCCCAATCTGGGTACTTTGACATTAAATGGATGACTCCTGGCATGGTGGTCTACCTGTAGGTGATGGAGTCATCCTCTCTAAAGGTGTCTTACAGACTAAAGGGGAGAGGGATCTGCATGATTAGCATATCACTTGCTTACGCAATTGAGTTAATCATTAAATGTCGTGTACCACACTAGATATTGCTTTTGCGCTAGATGCAATAAGCAGATATATTAATCCAATCCTGGAGAAACATTAGGAAGCAGTTATTGAACATAAGTGAATGTTCATAGGAAATGATTACGGCAGCCTCCTTCTGGAGACGGTTATCATATCAGGCTTCCATGGTGACCTAGATGACAGAGTGACTGCTAGAGTTATAGTTTTTCCCTCTTTTGGGGGACAGTGTGTTGGACAGGTGGTCCAAGCGGATACTGAGGAAAGGCATGGCACAGGATACTGATTAAATTCGGTGGTCGATACAGTCTAAGTAGTTTGCTGCATTTGGAGTTCATTTGTGAACTGGGTCCCATCAGATATCCAGACAAACTCTAAGATAAGTATTGCTCATTTCGGGAGATAGCTTTCCCCGCGAAGTTGAGATTAAGAGAGATACGGAAAGAAACACTGGAGCGGATCCACTCACTGAGGCTATTTCTCGAACGCAATCATTTTCGCAAACGGGCGTTGCGAAACCGATTAGTAGAGAAGTTGGGTGTTCGGTATCACACAGGCTGTGAGTATGCGACATCGCAATAATTGGCCTTAAGTGCAAGTGGGAGATTGTTGGCTATAGTGCCCTCAAGGCAATTATCATAGTCGCGGACTTATGATTATGATGATTGAGTGAGGACCTATACGGAATAAACAGTCTTACTCAAAATGATAGTATGCTATCTAGTTTGTCTTTATCATCATATACATGTTGATAGAGCCCGTTGGATTCTTGCTTGACTGGCAGCATTGTGATGGCGATCACATATGTGGGAGCTGGGGTCTATAAGCACATCCTTAAATGTCCCTAGTCATAGGAGTATCGAGACCGGGCATCGATACTCCAGTGTAGACTAGTGTATACTGATCGAGACCCCGACGAGAGGTGGTGGCCAGGTCTCACAAGCCATTGGTGTTAGTTTGTTCACCTAAGCTAGTATGCAGGTGCTCATTGTGTTATGAGTACATTGGACGGACTCACCGGTTACCTGCTAGTTGGTATTATACCTATTGTCAGATAGCGGTTCCCAGGTGACATGTGGACCGGTTAGTTTGTCGACCTAAGATCGTCATTTGTCTCGTGTGAGTTCCCACTGTGCTTTGATTACAACCCTACCGCGGCTCAAAGGAGTCGTGCAAACAGGTTTTAGTTGGGTACATACCCGAACCACAAGGAGGCAGTGATCAGATCGTTGGGGATTCGTCTCTCCCGGTATTAGGGGTTGATGTCGCGTTGTGTACGGATGGCCATCACCATAAATCCGTGGCCACGGTGGACGAGAATTATCGATCCAGGATCGATAGTTTCTCAGGTGGTGATGGGTTTCATATCGACACTAAATGTCGCGTTGTTAGGGGTCTGACTTTATCCACCCCCTTAGACTCGATATGCGATACCTTTAGATGAACAGACCGGACTGTACGGATATTGTCACTGACAGGCTCAGTAGGTGTTCCGGATGAGTTTGCTCGTCGGCCTCCCTTTCGCTCAATACCTGGGTAGCCCATACGTACAGCCAGTGCAGCTGACGTGCTTGTGGTTAAACCCACTGCCAGCGCATTGACGAGTCTTTAGAGTCCCACACAGAGGGTTTTCACGGTTCAGGCGATATGGTGTACATGAGGTATGTTGATACATACAGATGTCCGATTAAATATGTGCACTTGCTTCGCAGACTTTAATTGGACGGTTAATAATACTAGCGGCTTAGAATTAAGCCAGTTTATTAAATCAGCTTTTGATTTAATAATTTATATATGTATTTGTATATACGTATTCTAGTATTATTGTTCACTATTCGTTTTCTCTCTCGGCTGTTCGTATTTTAGTACGAATACACGTATATGTATTTCGGTACATGTACCGGGAAGTATTCCGTATTTTATACGAAATAGCTTCTAGAAGATGCCACCTCATTTATATGATTTTCCATTTATGGGAATTCATTTGTTTTTTTTAATGAGGTGGAAAAGGTGATGTGACTTGTGGCATGGGTTTGTGCATTTAGCATGGTATGGTCTTATTTGTTTATTGCTATAATTAATAAAGAAATGATATTTTTTTGGGTGGAAGAGAGAGGTGGGGCCGGCCATTATTTGGGATGGGGTTAATTTCATTTGACACAACACAATTGCATTACTCCCACTCTCTCATTTCACCCAAAAGACTTAGAAAATTTTGCTCATGCCAAATTTCGCATCCTTCTTCTTCTTGAGTTTCTTATTGAGCTCATGGTTTGAGAGAAAATTGTAGTGACACTTTCATACACCGCCACTCTCCATCGCTAGCGACTTTGGAGCGTCGGTTGTCTCGTTCGACGAGGCTGGAGCTTGCGTCGTTTCCCTCGGGTGGATCATCGGAGATGGAGGAAGACCGGCAACCAAACATCGTCAAAGGATCACTAGGAGCTTGGAATGAAGACCGAAGGACACGGATCAACTCGGTATAACCTTTCTAACTCTTGGTTACTTTGCTAGAATAGAGTTTAAGGTCGATCCGGGATTCGGGTAGCTGTAGCGCCAGTTTATAAAATTTTTGTTTCGCATTTTTGCCGCGTTTCGACGGCCGGGGCGCTGCCGGGATCCTTCATGGTATCAGAGCCATCCTTTAAACCCATTACTAGCTTGTCTAGACGTGCTTAAAATATCGATCGACGGATTTTACCGAAAACACGATTCCAATTTTCAAGTTGCTGTCGATTTTCAAAAGTTTTCAAAAAATTATTTGCAGCATCTTAAAAATCCGTGCAGGCAATTTTAAGGGTACTGGAAAATTTGGACTCATGATTCCACAAGAGCGCCGCAGATCCGCCGAACTTAGCCCCTTTTGGCAGCGGTTCCGCGGCGGTTTAGTAGCAACGGGCGACCAAATGTTTTTTGCAGCTCATGTACTTGGAATTGTGATTTTTTTGATATTCTGTTTTGGCCCAGGTTTCAGTGAAGTGTAGTTTTTCTATTGGGGCCAATTTGGAACTTAGTCGATCGATAATTTAAGTGGGCGTTTAACAGTACATACATTTCTATCTGCGACCGTGAATGTCATTTGTTTCGTAAACCCGTCTAACTGCTATATATCTTTTCGACGGGTTTACGAACGTGGCATTCACGTTGATGTTCTGTGTTGTGTTGTGATGTTGGTTTGATCGTCGTGGTGGATAGCAATGGTGCAATGTTAGTAAAGTTTATTTTCATTTGTACATTTAATATTGCGGGGCGAGCGTCCGACATGTGGACTTCCGTCACTGCCAGTTTGTATATTATTCTTTTGGGGCACGACCGGGCTAAGGTCGATGTCACCTTTGTATAATATTTTATTTTCTGTACTAGGATTACCCCAAGGTGGAGTGCACGAATAGCCGGGTTCTAGAAGGCAGCTGGTCCGCATCTCAAGGCATTCAGACGGAGGGGACCTCACTCTAGAATTGGCGGGCTATTCGCCGCACTCGTAGGGGGTATAGGTTTCATTGCACATTCTATCCACACGACAGGGAACGTCGGGTCTCACTTGCGGCTCAAGTGAAACCCGGGGCTCCAGATTATCCACCATTCTGTGTTGCTTCTGTGATGTTTCTGTGATGTTACTTTATATCATGCCTGGGACGATTGTTATTTATATTTATATATACTAGTAGATGTTGTATATGTTTTGCACCCGCGCTAGCCCAGTCCCCGCTCTGTCGTTAGTTAAGTAACCTAACGGGTGATGACGGGACCCAGTAGTGAATGCGGATGGCATATACGTATATTTTATTTTCGTTCTTTTCTGGTGTGATTAATTGATGGGACTGCATAGATTCTTATCAATGCAAAAAAAATAAAACAAACCTATATATGATGTTATTGGAACCAAGTTTTTAAAAAAAAAACTGACATTACAGACGTACACTTTTGCTTCGCACAGTGGTATTCGGTTATGAATATCCAGCACCTCATTCGACGAGGCAAGGGATGAGATCCCTTCATCGGGAGTGACCCCTTGGGTAAAAGTTTGCGTCAACGTAATAACTTTACTATAGTCGATAACTTTTGCTTTGCATCGTGGTATTCAGTTTGGGATATCCTGCACCCCATTCGATGGGGAAAGAGCCGAGATCCCTTTACCGGGAGTGACCTCTTCAGCAAAAGTTTTCGCCCTATATATATTTATAAAACCACTTGGATTGTTTCAACGATATCAAGTTCATTACGTTAAAGGTTTTTCACCAAAAACCAGCCGTAGCCCTCCGTCATTTCTTATGAGTATTATTTAGTATTCGTGCTGCGTTTGTTGACCTAGTCAAGACGTAGTGTTCGGTAGCTAAGTGGTACTTGTTTGTGGCATTTTAAATGCGATTGGTTAGGACAGTCGTGCGTCCTTGTTGAACTAGTCAAGGGCACGTGCGGGTGGGTTTAATGCAATCCAGGATAATGACGGGTTGAACTTGACTAGCGGTTTATGGTTTGTTAACCTATTCAAGGTCATAAACCGCTTGGGGTAAAAACACATATCGGGAGTTTCAAACATACAGGAAACTTGACAGGCTTGCGCATACCTTCTAGAGTGTGGTGACTTGAGTGGCTTCCATCAAGTTATCATGCAATGATAGTTGGATCTCGATTCCCATTGATAAGTAGGATTACTAATCAGGTGATTCCGACTAATTCTCCTTTTAGGTTTGGAGGAGAATTCGAGAAAATAGTGGGAGTCATCCGGATTAGATAAAATGATTAACCATTTTGATCTAGGTTAGAGTGCACGCTGAGTGTTTCTTCTCTCTCTCTCTCTGGCTGCGACTTTGACCCGGCCTTTGATTAAAACTCATAAAACCAAGTTGACCGAACCTTCTTAAAACGCTTTGGCTTTTGGAATGTCACGGTGTCGCATACTTCATTGCCATTTCTATATCACCTTTTGCATTTCTCCAGTACACCCCGTATTATTATGAACATCCACTTCCATTGGATAAATCCATCGTATGGTTATATACGAACTCAAAGGAACTTTTTCGGGGATGGATTCTGGTTCTGGAGAGATTGAATAGTATTATTCGGTTGTCTTTTCTCTTTACCTTCTCTCAGGTAGTGAGGGATCCTAGGATTAGGAGATGGTACACCTATTGAGATTATTGGATAGTCTTCTTCCAAAGCATAGGCAGGTGCCGAACGGTAGGGAAGGAAGAAAACCAATTAAGCTTAAGTGTGGTATACAGAAAGTAATAAGTAAAGACATAAAAAAAGGGATTAGAATAATGGCAAAGGAAATTGCGACCACCATCATTCACGACAAAAACCGTGTATACCCCTGCCACTCGTACATCCACTTTACTTTTCTCTATGACACTCCGTATCACTCCGGATATCCACTTCCATTGGATAAATCCATCGTATGGTTATATACGAACTCGAAGGAACTTTTTCGAGGATGGATTCTGGTTCTGGAGAGATAGGATAGGATTATTCAGATGTCTTTTCCTATTACCTTCTCTCAGGTTGCGAGGGCTCCTAGGATTAGGAGAGTATACCTATTACGCTTATTGGATAGTCTTCTTCCAAACCTTAGGCTGGTGCCGAATGGTAGGGAATGAAGAAAACCAATTAGCGTAAAGGAGGTGTACAGAAGGTGATAAGTAAAGACATAATAAAGGGATTGCAGAGAGAGCAGGCAAGTATATGGTTACTGTCGTGAATCAGGAGAGTTGAAGAGGCGTTACTAGGAATACCAGTTAACCCCTTTTGAAACATTTTCATGTTTCAGTTTCACTGTGCGATGTTAATTGAAAACTGTTTTCCCAATTGGAATCTAACTCCAAGGTATGTATTTACCAGATCAGTTTCTCACATCTGCATGTTATTACGGATGGTGAGTGGGAGTAAGATATTGGGAATTGGGAGATTAGATCCTTATTATATCAGAATTCGTTGTAATTGGTGATATTTGAAGAAATCATCTGGATTTTGCCGGATGGCAGGTTTTGAATATCCGTTGTTATGCACCAATTTCAAACTGGTATATTTGTACATTTATTTTATAATGTGAGATATAACTTTTTGATATTATGTCTGTGACATTTACCTATCGAGTTGGTGATTAGGTAAGGTGCATTAAACAGCGGTGTAACTCTTCTTAACCAAAGTACAGTTTTTCAACTTACGACGCACAGAGTTTGAGTTATTGAACTTAGGGGACTTATACAAAGTATTGTAAGTTGTCCAGTGTCCGTTAGGACAAAGGGGTTGGCACTCGTACTATATTCTGTTTACTCATGACTTCTCCAGTTCTGGACATGTATTTCGTTGAAATGCAAGGTCCAGATATTCAGAAGTTATAGATATAAGAATAAAGTAGAGAACCATTTGTTGTAAGTATCAGGATTCTTCGAGGAAGACGAAGATGTAAATACTTGTGTTTGGTATTCAGTTAATGGTAATGGTTTTGAGAACTTACTTCTTTTTCAGGTTACTCATATATGGATGCACTCCTAAGTGAGTAATGCTGATTGTCCTTTTTCCATCTGGTTGATATGCACTGGAGACTGCTGCATGATATTGAATCTGCTTCCAAATTAGATTAGTGCTTTTGTTTCCATATTAGTTTTATATAGAATCAATTTATATCTTAACGATATTAAGATATAGGGAGTTGTCCGGCTAATGCTTAAAACTAGAATCCGGATAAACTCTAGGCACGTTTTAGTAATGGCTGTTCGTGGGTTATCCCGGGCTTTGACGAGGGATAATTTTCTACCATCAGGAAGATCAATATTTATATTGTTCTTGACTCGCCATAATTTTTAGTAAAATGGATTTTCAGAAAATAATAGTGGAGGTATGGTAGAACTGGAAGTGATTCCAGAAGCACAAACGATTACTGAAGATTTAATAGAACCTGAGGATTCAATTGGTTTCAACATTCCATTAGCCACTCCGCAGATTTGGTGGGTAACCTCAGGCACCTGAGAGGTACTTCGGCCTTCTCAGAGACGGTGATAGGGAGATTCTTGTTTACCCAGACTTGCCATTGCTGCTGTTCTAGACTATAAGACCCGGCAGGAGGATGAGTATACCATCATTCTAAACTAGCTTTAGAAGTGCACGCGTATATGACTCTGCCAGACGGTTGTTGTAGTCAGTGGGAGCAGCGGAAGTATAGTAGGCAAGTAGCTTATGTCTATTTACAGATTAAAGCAGGTATAGCGGAAATAGATCATCTATTTTTTGATGTGACAATCATAATCTTTGACTTCATTAGAATAGGAGATGGATCTGGTAAGAAGGTAGTAGAGAGTGATGTCCAGATATTTTGGATGACATGCACTTGATAGGAAAAGATATTTCTATACTACGATCGGTTACAATGTGGTTGTCACAAAGTTGTTTTTCCGCAGAGGATGTGGATATAATATCAGGTTTTCTGTTTTCTTGTCACGACCCGAAAGTACGGAACGTGACCGGCACTTAGATTACGAAGCGTCTAGAGGCGCCACGTAACCTAAGTAAGCCGAAGCCCAGAAATCTAAACCATAGAAGAAAAAGAAGAAGAAGAAGAAAAAGAAAACAAGTTTAAAAGCATCAGCAATTTTCCCAAAAATTTCGGCAGAGTCTCCTCTATAAAAACTGGCCCCCAAACGGGTACAACAAGTATAATATACATAAACAATAAAAAGCATCCCCAAACGGGAGCTAGCATCAACGCCAACAGGCGGAAACAACCACAACAAGCACAATAATATACAACGCCAATAGGCGAGGCTCAAAACTCAAAAGAGAACAAAACCACCAGATCAGAATAAGACATGCGCGACTCTATGGTCGAAATAAAAGACGGGTCCAATAAACTTATCAAGTAATACAAGTATGGTTGATGGAGCTTACTAGATACAAATGAATGAATAAAAGTACAATGGTGGTTCGGATACAAGTGAACCAACCTACCGTGCAAATCAACCTGAAGAAAAGATGTGCCAACAAGCTGCCACGGAAACCTGTACATCGAACCTGTAAAGAATTTGGCACAACGGGGGTGAGTTGCCAACTCGTGAGTAGAAGACATCTACGAAAAGAAATCGAATGCACGACGCTATCCTAAGTCATAATAATACACTACTTTATCCCAAACATCTAGTAATAGCAGGGTAATACTACGTGTAAGTGCAACTACTCCGTGTCGTGTCAGTACCTCATATAATACTATGTCATATGAATGAAATGCATGCACCATGAATGTAAAGTAACAAATCCTGAAATCCAGATATATATGTATAAGAAATCTTTAGCTGTTATCATAGTAGAATGTGTATAAGAATCTGAAATCTCAATAATGAAACCCATGGAAATCCGTGTCAAACATCGACACAACACATGTAATCTCAAGTCTCAATATCTCGGGCTCCGTCAGTCCGGATCGGCCCATATCATCAAATCTCACGACAACGGTCGGTATCCTCCGGATATCCGCCGCGCCAGACATCACCGGTAGGTAGCCTTCCCCTGCCAGGCTCATCGTCTACAACTCGATCTTCTTGCCCCGGGGTACCATACCGGGCCCACCATGTACCCGAGACGGTTCATCCACTCCTCGAATCGGGTCTCGAAATCCAACAGAAAACATGAAATACTCATGGTGGACGACTCATACATCACGAGAAAACCGCATCTTATTTAAAAAGAGAAGAGGAGAGAGAGAGAAGTTTTTATATATTTTTGCGGTTTTCCCCAAAAATCCAGAAATCTCATAGAAATCCAAATCTCAAAATCATGAGTAAGTATATGATAAGTGTCAGCATATGCCCATACTACTGTGCGATAACATGAAATATGAATGCATGAATGTCTAAGTAATAAATATCATGTCTTATACTAATGTCAGAAAATAATCACAATATTATATCTGTCTAGTTGCTAACTGATTCTATCCATAAAAGACAATATGATCTAAAGTGTACGTGACATAGCAATTACCGATGATGATGTGTGTGAGCCGGCAAATAAGTGTGCGTGGAATATGCGCATCATCGGTAATAGTGCTGGTGTCCTAACAGGTAAAGTTTATACTGATTATAGCAACATATAAAAGAACATGCACCATGATGATTACAGTATGAATGTAAGTACAGATGTGCATTATCCACTCCTCTGCGAGATACGAGTACAACTACCACTATGTGAGTCGAACCTAAACCAGTGCCCATCTAACATCCTAAGGAACTAAACCTAATAGACTAGTTAGTAAGAAACTAGAGTCTACCTAAGGTCTGAATCAATATCTCTAATAGTCGGCGATCCCGCCTCAATAGCGTCACGTACGTAGTACGGCTTCCTCGAATCAAGAGTGCGGATCAATCATCAAATCTAAGCCTCGTACGGTACAATCCATCGTCCGGCATCCCAATATCGGGGTACGGTCAAGTATCTCCTAGGTGTCTCTTCATTCGTATAATGTCATTATCAACACATCTCATGATCAAGGTGCTAAACTGTAATCGCATACATCAATCATATATCATTGCCATCATGGAATAATCATTAGTTTATCCTCAGAAACATCATGTCACATGTATCATATTGTGATTAAGTCATACCGATATCTTATCGTCATCAAGTCACAAACTACAGCCCCGGTACTATTTTAGAGTCTCATGTACCTCAATATCATCACCACCCATTATAATCTATGTATACCTGTTTATTATCTCATTCTCAATGATCCGCTAACACGTAATACGAATGTATAGCCAAGGATCACGGCATCAAGCCCAGTTACACTGTTTCATCATGCCTCAGATATCATATCACATCAATGAATCCCATGTACGTGTTGTATATATATATATATACCTATACCTAGTTCTATATATATATACACATACACGTATACACCATGTCGTGTTTCAGTGTGTGCGTGGGTGTGTTTCTACCTGAAACCTACGAACCTCTTCCAAGGTACTCATCCTCTGATATGGTTTTCCTAAATCAGTCTAGTCCAGCCTAGGGTCAATACTAGGGTCCTACTGATTAAAAATCTAGGGTCACATCTGGTTTCCTAATGTCAATACATACTATTCCTATCCTATGTTGCGGGGGTGCTAAACGCCATCCACCCGACTTCCCCCCGTAGATATGCATCTACTCACCTGGTCCATGTCTGCCGACGACGGTGTCACCATCCTCCTCTTCATCGCCCGCAGTCCACTTGAAGGGTACCTAAACGCAAACATATAAATAGCATCGTAAACTGAATCACATACGAAAGTCAAACGATACAAGGAACAAGCATAGGTTAAAACCTATGTCTCGTCCACGCAAAAGCACCAAATATCGCTCGATATCGGCGTACAAACTCCGATGGATCGAGATAACATCATCAAACAACTTGTAGTTTAAAAACACATTACTTATACCATAAAACACGATTAAATCCATCGAAACCCTAAAATCTATCAAACTGTCCAATTTCGCAAAAACCCGAAAATACCAATATACCGTTTTTCATCAAAACTTGACATTTAAATAAAACTAATGGTCATAAAACTCATTAAATAGAATTACTAGACTATACAAACCATTACTATATTTTTATTACACAAATTTATATAAATTTGAAATTTCTAGTTTACAACATTTAACAATTTTCAACATTTTCCAAGCAAAATACCACAATTCCACCTCAAAACATGATTTTGCATAAATTAATGAATTAAACCACAATTTATGATGATAATGATATAATGAAACCAATATTATATTTTAAATCCCTTTTATTTAGAATTTTCCAAAATCTAGTTAACAAAATAATAGCATTTTATTACTATTTTCCAATTATCAATTGAATCTAGTGATCAAACTAAGTTTTTCTTTCCATTAACATGCTAATATGCTCACTAAAACTACAATCTAATGATAGAAATCTTAATTGGAATTTTATATTACCCATAAACATATTTTATAAAAAACTAGTTAGCTAAAAAGTATAATTAAATCAATTTTAGGTTAACAATTTACAACATATCATCCCTATAAGAATTTCCACTTCTAAATATGTTAAACTAGTGATTATAACCCTCATTAATTAATAAAAATCACAACTTGATTTTTCAAACCCTAACTTGAATTTTAAAAGTAGTAAATAGAATTAATAGATTAAATCTAATTAAACTTTAAAAGAAATATCTAATAGAAATAAAATAAAAGAGAAGGATTTATACCTCCACAACCTCATGTCCAAATTTGAAAATGAGCCTCAAAAATACATGCTTTCCCACTCCAAATTCCATGTAAAGAAGAGTAGAAAATAAAGGGTATGAAAATATATATGATTTTGTGGAATTTTAATTGAATTTTTGATGTATTTTTGATGATTTTTGAATAAAAATGAGGTGGAAAATGGGGGGGGGGGGCAGCCATGGGAGGGTTGTGGCCGGCCTAAGTGAGGGGAGTGAGAGAAAGAAGAGAGTGGAAAAAGTGTGTGGAAGTTTCAAGAGAAGAAACATCATAAAAAGTCTTTTCATGCTTATTTATTTATTTATTTATTTACTTAGTATAGCAACTCAAGAGAGCTCTAGAAATTAGGACAAATTTGAAAATAAATTTTGCATGATAAACACTAAATTATAATATGCCATGGCTCACTTTTACAAATTAAAACCATTTAAATTTGTAATTTACACTAATGTAGTGTAAAAATAAAGCTTATGTTAATATTTAAAATAATTAATTTAGGAAGAATATTTTATTGAACTAAAAATTTATAAGTGGCTAAATAAACACTATTTACTAGTAATTACATAATTAAATAGGTATTTTTGAATTTATAATGAAAAACAATTGCGGTTTGGTTTTACGAAAAATACATTTTACTTTACCGAAAATCCTAAAATTCACTTAAACACTTTTATTCATTTAATTATTTATTTAATTATTTTTAAAACGTTACAATCTTCCCCCCTTTAAGAAATTCGGTCCCCGAATTTAAATTAAAACTCCCCCTCCAAATACTAAAACATTTAGCAAAACACTCAAATCATCGGGGCTCCGAAATCATCAATACATAACAAAAATCAACTCCGTCAAGCATAACGCAATCATCGGAGTTATGGCGAGAAGAAAATATCAAAACCCAATATGAAAACCAACATAATATACATCAATCTACAACTTATATATAGTGTGCATCATAGTGAAACTGTACAAATATCTGGATAAGGAAATATACAAAAACCCCTTTTGAAAATTGCCGTATGATGCACGTGTCATGGCATAAGTAGCGGACGTTTATTTAAAAAATTAATTATATATATATATATCTTTTATTTAACATACACGTCTCGCCTGGTTACTAAATCAAATAATAATGATTATGAAAATATACTGCTCAAACTGAAATCAATCCCAATCACATCAATAAAATATCATGTGCGTCCGGTGCGCACTGAAATCGAAA
Source organism: Agapanthus africanus (assembly GCA_030015575.1). Classification (NCBI taxonomy): domain Eukaryota; kingdom Viridiplantae; phylum Streptophyta; class Magnoliopsida; order Asparagales; family Amaryllidaceae; genus Agapanthus; species Agapanthus africanus. Next base: position 240,193,730 of record CM057343.1, on the reverse strand, counting down.
CCAAATACAGATACCACGAATACACACAACAACAAAACTAAGTGCAACAGGTGTGCACCAAAAACATCTGTCAAGTGCAACGGGCGTGCACGACTCAATATCAGGTGCATCTAATCTGCACAAAACCCCGATTTAGTGCATCTGGTATGCACAAAATCGCATCAAGTGCGCCAAGTATGCGCAGAATCCTAATCAGGTGCACATGGTGCACGAAAACATACATCGAATATCAAAATCGAAATCACAGCACAAAAATGCATGAAAACTAGGTCGAAACATATGTCAAAATCACGTGTAACCCTTATGCACGAAATCAAATCAAAAATCCCAAAATATATAAAACCAAATCAAGTGTACTGGTTGTGTACTAAACAACATCAATACAACTGATATATGAAACACAAATAGAATGAAGGTACACACATGAAATACCAATCGTAGAACAAAGTCCTCAAAATACCAAAATCCAATCAATGAAAATATGAAATTCAAATCACTAAATCACAATCGTAAACACTATCGTCAATGCGCACATCTTTCCTCTGATGTCGGCTGCCTTAAACTCGCCTCTTCGTAGCTATGCAGACTGCGCTACCAACGGCAACACTCATATCTAGAGTCTCCCATGTAATCGATCCCTTCACCTGATATCCGGACTACATTAAACTTTTCGATCGATCCATCAAAATCCCATAATTCCCCGAGAGCTCAACACTCAAGTACAGTTTAAAAATATCCGGTACATACCCCAGCATCGATGATCCAGCTGTAGAAGGGCAAACCCAAGCCTCACTAATGGCACAGCGGAACTGCCGTAAACCCTAAGGTTCAAGGACGTTCTCGTGGTCATTATGTCGAGTTAGGGTTTCATTCTTCTAGAGGGTCCATCGAAATACCTGCATGTTCTTCCGAATACTTTAAACTTAGGAAAATGGTTTTCTGATAATCGTTCGAACCCTTTAACTTCATCCGGACAGCATGTGAATACCCTTCATCCGCACGCTAAGCAATGCTTCAATCCTCAAGAATAACCAATACTCTAATGGTTATCGCATTCGAGCCGCAGCTCCCTCTGCCCGTGGTAACAGAAACCACCATCCGACATCGATGAAGATAGATCAAAGGAACGAATGAAATACGGTGCAAACAATGTACATCCTAAGGCTCCTTAAGCAGAGTAGCGTATCGTAAGTATGCCGCGGACCATACCCACGGTACGTTACTCTACCTAAATCGCCTACTCCATCAACCAAGGGTCACCTAGACTTATACAGGGTTAAACCTAGCGCTCTGATACCAACTTTGTCACGACCCGAAAGTACGGAACGTGACCGGCACTTAGATTACGAAGCGTCTAGAGGCGCCACGTAACCTAAGTAAGCCGAAGCCCAGAAATCTAAACCATAGAAGAAAAAGAAGAAGAAGAAGAAAAAGAAAACAAGTTTAAAAGCATCAGCAATTTTCCCAAAAATTTCGGCAGAGTCTCCTCTATAAAAACTGGCCCCCAAACGGGTACAACAAGTATAATATACATAAACAATAAAAAGCATCCCCAAACGGGAGCTAGCATCAACGCCAACAGGCGGAAACAACCACAACAAGCACAATAATATACAACGCCAATAGGCGAGGCTCAAAACTCAAAAGAGAACAAAACCACCAGATCAGAATAAGACATGCGCGACTCTATGGTCGAAATAAAAGACGGGTCCAATAAACTTATCAAGTAATACAAGTATGGTTGATGGAGCTTACTAGATACAAATGAATGAATAAAAGTACAATGGTGGTTCGGATACAAGTGAACCAACCTACCGTGCAAATCAACCTGAAGAAAAGATGTGCCAACAAGCTGCCACGGAAACCTGTACATCGAACCTGTAAAGAATTTGGCACAACGGGGGTGAGTTGCCAACTCGTGAGTAGAAGACATCTACGAAAAGAAATCGAATGCACGACGCTATCCTAAGTCATAATAATACACTACTTTATCCCAAACATCTAGTAATAGCAGGGTAATACTACGTGTAAGTGCAACTACTCCGTGTCGTGTCAGTACCTCATATAATACTATGTCATATGAATGAAATGCATGCACCATGAATGTAAAGTAACAAATCCTGAAATCCAGATATATATGTATAAGAAATCTTTAGCTGTTATCATAGTAGAATGTGTATAAGAATCTGAAATCTCAATAATGAAACCCATGGAAATCCGTGTCAAACATCGACACAACACATGTAATCTCAAGTCTCAATATCTCGGGCTCCGTCAGTCCGGATCGGCCCATATCATCAAATCTCACGACAACGGTCGGTATCCTCCGGATATCCGCCGCGCCAGACATCACCGGTAGGTAGCCTTCCCCTGCCAGGCTCATCGTCTACAACTCGATCTTCTTGCCCCGGGGTACCATACCGGGCCCACCATGTACCCGAGACGGTTCATCCACTCCTCGAATCGGGTCTCGAAATCCAACAGAAAACATGAAATACTCATGGTGGACGACTCATACATCACGAGAAAACCGCATCTTATTTAAAAAGAGAAGAGGAGAGAGAGAGAAGTTTTTATATATTTTTGCGGTTTTCCCCAAAAATCCAGAAATCTCATAGAAATCCAAATCTCAAAATCATGAGTAAGTATATGATAAGTGTCAGCATATGCCCATACTACTGTGCGATAACATGAAATATGAATGCATGAATGTCTAAGTAATAAATATCATGTCTTATACTAATGTCAGAAAATAATCACAATATTATATCTGTCTAGTTGCTAACTGATTCTATCCATAAAAGACAATATGATCTAAAGTGTACGTGACATAGCAATTACCGATGATGATGTGTGTGAGCCGGCAAATAAGTGTGCGTGGAATATGCGCATCATCGGTAATAGTGCTGGTGTCCTAACAGGTAAAGTTTATACTGATTATAGCAACATATAAAAGAACATGCACCATGATGATTACAGTATGAATGTAAGTACAGATGTGCATTATCCACTCCTCTGCGAGATACGAGTACAACTACCACTATGTGAGTCGAACCTAAACCAGTGCCCATCTAACATCCTAAGGAACTAAACCTAATAGACTAGTTAGTAAGAAACTAGAGTCTACCTAAGGTCTGAATCAATATCTCTAATAGTCGGCGATCCCGCCTCAATAGCGTCACGTACGTAGTACGGCTTCCTCGAATCAAGAGTGCGGATCAATCATCAAATCTAAGCCTCGTACGGTACAATCCATCGTCCGGCATCCCAATATCGGGGTACGGTCAAGTATCTCCTAGGTGTCTCTTCATTCGTATAATGTCATTATCAACACATCTCATGATCAAGGTGCTAAACTGTAATCGCATACATCAATCATATATCATTGCCATCATGGAATAATCATTAGTTTATCCTCAGAAACATCATGTCACATGTATCATATTGTGATTAAGTCATACCGATATCTTATCGTCATCAAGTCACAAACTACAGCCCCGGTACTATTTTAGAGTCTCATGTACCTCAATATCATCACCACCCATTATAATCTATGTATACCTGTTTATTATCTCATTCTCAATGATCCGCTAACACGTAATACGAATGTATAGCCAAGGATCACGGCATCAAGCCCAGTTACACTGTTTCATCATGCCTCAGATATCATATCACATCAATGAATCCCATGTACGTGTTGTATATATATATATATACCTATACCTAGTTCTATATATATATACACATACACGTATACACCATGTCGTGTTTCAGTGTGTGCGTGGGTGTGTTTCTACCTGAAACCTACGAACCTCTTCCAAGGTACTCATCCTCTGATATGGTTTTCCTAAATCAGTCTAGTCCAGCCTAGGGTCAATACTAGGGTCCTACTGATTAAAAATCTAGGGTCACATCTGGTTTCCTAATGTCAATACATACTATTCCTATCCTATGTTGCGGGGGTGCTAAACGCCATCCACCCGACTTCCCCCCGTAGATATGCATCTACTCACCTGGTCCATGTCTGCCGACGACGGTGTCACCATCCTCCTCTTCATCGCCCGCAGTCCACTTGAAGGGTACCTAAACGCAAACATATAAATAGCATCGTAAACTGAATCACATACGAAAGTCAAACGATACAAGGAACAAGCATAGGTTAAAACCTATGTCTCGTCCACGCAAAAGCACCAAATATCGCTCGATATCGGCGTACAAACTCCGATGGATCGAGATAACATCATCAAACAACTTGTAGTTTAAAAACACATTACTTATACCATAAAACACGATTAAATCCATCGAAACCCTAAAATCTATCAAACTGTCCAATTTCGCAAAAACCCGAAAATACCAATATACCGTTTTTCATCAAAACTTGACATTTAAATAAAACTAATGGTCATAAAACTCATTAAATAGAATTACTAGACTATACAAACCATTACTATATTTTTATTACACAAATTTATATAAATTTGAAATTTCTAGTTTACAACATTTAACAATTTTCAACATTTTCCAAGCAAAATACCACAATTCCACCTCAAAACATGATTTTGCATAAATTAATGAATTAAACCACAATTTATGATGATAATGATATAATGAAACCAATATTATATTTTAAATCCCTTTTATTTAGAATTTTCCAAAATCTAGTTAACAAAATAATAGCATTTTATTACTATTTTCCAATTATCAATTGAATCTAGTGATCAAACTAAGTTTTTCTTTCCATTAACATGCTAATATGCTCACTAAAACTACAATCTAATGATAGAAATCTTAATTGGAATTTTATATTACCCATAAACATATTTTATAAAAAACTAGTTAGCTAAAAAGTATAATTAAATCAATTTTAGGTTAACAATTTACAACATATCATCCCTATAAGAATTTCCACTTCTAAATATGTTAAACTAGTGATTATAACCCTCATTAATTAATAAAAATCACAACTTGATTTTTCAAACCCTAACTTGAATTTTAAAAGTAGTAAATAGAATTAATAGATTAAATCTAATTAAACTTTAAAAGAAATATCTAATAGAAATAAAATAAAAGAGAAGGATTTATACCTCCACAACCTCATGTCCAAATTTGAAAATGAGCCTCAAAAATACATGCTTTCCCACTCCAAATTCCATGTAAAGAAGAGTAGAAAATAAAGGGTATGAAAATATATATGATTTTGTGGAATTTTAATTGAATTTTTGATGTATTTTTGATGATTTTTGAATAAAAATGAGGTGGAAAATGGGGGGGGGGGCAGCCATGGGAGGGTTGTGGCCGGCCTAAGTGAGGGGAGTGAGAGAAAGAAGAGAGTGGAAAAAGTGTGTGGAAGTTTCAAGAGAAGAAACATCATAAAAAGTCTTTTCATGCTTATTTATTTATTTATTTATTTACTTAGTATAGCAACTCAAGAGAGCTCTAGAAATTAGGACAAATTTGAAAATAAATTTTGCATGATAAACACTAAATTATAATATGCCATGGCTCACTTTTACAAATTAAAACCATTTAAATTTGTAATTTACACTAATGTAGTGTAAAAATAAAGCTTATGTTAATATTTAAAATAATTAATTTAGGAAGAATATTTTATTGAACTAAAAATTTATAAGTGGCTAAATAAACACTATTTACTAGTAATTACATAATTAAATAGGTATTTTTGAATTTATAATGAAAAACAATTGCGGTTTGGTTTTACGAAAAATACATTTTACTTTACCGAAAATCCTAAAATTCACTTAAACACTTTTATTCATTTAATTATTTATTTAATTATTTTTAAAACGTTACATTTCTAGATCTATGGTTTTAGATCTAGATTAGGGAAGTATCACAATCTGGGTACTTTGACATTAAATGGACGACTCCTAGCATGGTGGTGTACCTGCAGGTGATGGAGTCACCCTCTCTAAAGGTGTCTTACAGACTAAAGGGGAGAGGGATCTGCAAGATTAGCATATCACTTGCTTAGGCAATTGAGTTAATCATGAAATGACGTGTACCACACCAGATAATACTTTTACGCTAGATGCAATAAGCAGATATATTAATCCAATCCTGGAGAAACATTAGGAAGCAGTTATTGAACATAAGTGAATGTTCTTAGGAAATGATTACGACAGCCTCCTTCTAGAGACGGTTATCATATCAGGCTTCCAAGGTGACCTAGATGACAGAGTGACTTCTAGAGTTATAGTTTTTCCTTCTTTTGAGGGACAGTGTGTTGGAGAGGTGGTCCAAGCGGATACTGAGGAAAGGCATGACACAGGATACTGATTAAATTCGGTGGTCGATACAGTCTAAGTAGTTTGCTGGATTTGGAGTTCATTTGTGAACTGGGTCCCATCAGATATCCAGACAAACTCTAAGACAAGTATTGCTCATTTCGGGAGAGCTTTCTCCGTGAAGTTGAGATTAAGAGAGATACAGAAAGAAACACTGGAGCAGATCCACTCACTGAGGCTATTTCTCGAACGCAATCATTTTCGCAAATGGGCGTTGCGAAACTGATTAGTAGAGAAGTTGGGTGTTCGGTATCACACAGGCTGTGAGTATGCGACATCGCAATAATTGTCCTTAAGTGCAAGTGGGAGATTGTTGGCTATAGTGCCCTCAAGGCAATTATCATAGTCGCGGACTTGTGATTATGATGATTGAGTGAGGATCTATACCGATAAAACAGTCTTACTCAAGATGATAGTATGCTATCTGGTTTTGTCTTTATCATCATATACATGTTGATAGAGCCTGTAGGATTCTTGCTTGACTGCCAGTATTGTGATGGAGATCACATATATGGGAGCTGGGGTCTATAAGCACATCTTTAAATGTCCCTAGTCGTAGGAGTATCGAGACCGGGCATCGATACTCCAGTGTGGACTAGTGTATACTGATCGAGACTCCGACGAGGGGCGGTGGCCAGGTCTCACAAGCCATTGGTGTTAGTTTGTTCACCTAAGATAGTATACAAGTGCTCATTGGGTTATGAGTACACTGGATGGACTCGCCGGGAACCTGCTAGTTGGTATTATACCTATTGTCAGATAGCGGTTCCTAGGTGACATGTGTACAGGTTAGTCTGTCAACCTGAGATCGTCATTTGTCTCGTGTGAGTTCCCACTGTGCTTTGATTACTACCCTACCAAGGCTTAAAAGAGTCGTGCAAACATGTTTTAGTTGGGTACAGTCCCGAGCCACATGGAGGCAGTGATCGGATCGTTGGGGATTCGTCTCTCTCGGTATTAGGGGTTGATGTCGTGTTGTGTTCAGGTGGCCATCACCATAAATCCGTGGCCATGGTAGACGAGAATTATCGATCCAGGATCGATAGTTTCTCAGGTAGTGATGGGTTTCATACCGACACTAAATGTCGCGTTGTTAGGGGTCTGACTTTATCCACCCCCTTAGACTCGATATGCGATACTCTTAGACGAACAGATCGGACTGTACGGATATTGTCACTGGCAGGCTCAGTAGGGGTTCCGGATGAGTTTGCTCGTCGGCCACCCTTTCGCTCAATCCTGGGTAGCCGTTATGTACAGCTAGTGCCGCTGACGTGCTTGTGGTTAAACCCACTGCCAGCGTATTGACGAGTCTTTAGAGTCCCACATAGAGGGTTTTCACGGTTCACGCGATATGGTGTACATGAGGTATGTTGATACATACAGATGTCCGATTAAATATGTGCACTTGCTGCGCAGACTTTAATTGGACGGTTGAAAATACTAGCAGCTTAGGATTAAGCCAGTTTATTAAATCAGGTTTTGATTTAATAATTTATATATGTATTTGTATATACGTATTCTAGTATTATTGTTCACTATTCGTTTTCTCTCTCGGCTGTTCGTATTTTGGTACGAATACGCATATATGTATTTCGGTACATGTACCGGGAAGTATTCCGTATTTTATATGGAATAGGTTCTAGAAGATGCCAACTCATTTATATGATTTTCCATTTATGGAAATTCATTTGTTTTTTTTAATGAGGTGGAAAAGGTGATGTGATTTGTGGCATGGGTTTGTGCATGTAGCATGGTATGGTCTCATTTGTTTATTGCTATAATTAAAAAGGAAATGATATTTTTTTGGGTGGAAGAGAGAGGAGGGGTCGGCCATTATTTGGGATGGGGTTAATTTCATTTGACACAACACACTTGCATTACTCCCACTCTCTCATTTCACCCAAAAGACTTAGCAAATTTTTCTCATGTCAAAGTTCACATCCTTCTTCTTCTTGAGTTTCTTATTGGGCTCATGGTTTGAGAGAAAATTGTAGTGACACTTTCATACACCCCCACTCTCCATCGCTAGCGACTTTGGAGCGTCGGTTGTCTCGTTCGACGAGGCCGGAGCTTGCGCCGTTTCCCTCGGGTGGATCATCGGAGATGGAAGAAGACTGGCAACCAAACATCGTCAAAGGATCACTAGGAGCTTGGAATGAAGACCGAAGGACATGGATCAACTCGGTATAACCTTTCTAACTCTTAGTTAGTTTGCTAGAATAGGGTTTAAGGTCGGTCCGGGATTCGGGTAGCGGTAGTGCCGGTTTAGAAAATTTTTGTTCCGCATTTTTGCCGCGTTTCGACGGCCGGGGCGCTGCCGGGACCCTTCATGTCCTGTAGGGTTACTAGACACTATCACAAGGGTCTATCAGGCATCGACCATGTCGAATTTAAAAAATTACAAGTGCCGAACAACCTAAAGCGTGGATCTTTGCTAGATAATTAGGGTAAACAAAAACATGTAAACAACTTTACATCTAAAGGAAAGGGATTACAACCTTTGTAGTCCGCTCCTTCGCTTCATAAGCTGCGAGTAGTAGTCCCTTCGCCGTGATCCATGAACTTCCGGACTCTAGAGAGGCTCCACAAGCCGAATGATCCATGCTTGCTTGAAGTCTTCCTTTTCGAAGATGATCTACCTTGAAGAATTCTTAACTCAAGCTCTCACTTCCCTAATCAAGTATTAGTGAATTGAACACCCTAATCTAAGTGGCTAGAATAGATGAAGATGATGAAGTAGGAATTTAGCTCTTTTTTGTTTTCATTTTCTCACTTTAATTCATCACTTATCAAAAATCTAGCAAGCTTTTCAAGGAGGAAGAAGAAGAAGAAGTCTTTTGTGATGAATAATGAATTATTGTCTATGGTTACAAATCAACCCTTGAGTTAAGAATGATTGCTTAACCCTTGTAGAGAAATAACTAGGGTAAAGGGTTTGGGTTGGGTTAAGAAATATCTACAAAATATCAATCCAAAATATCTAAGTATAAAACAAAAGTAATGCTTCTAGAAGCTTCATGAAAATGCTAACCCAAATCAAACCCTAACCATATTTAATCTCCACAAATCATGTTGCATTTGTAATCATAACTTGTTACAATATATCACATATATAATATATTTTTGTAACAAAAGAAAATAATACAATTAACATATATCGCATATATATCAATTTATTATCTGGTGAGAAAATGAATTAATAAAGCGAGCTTATATCAGTTAATATAATGTAATATATCACATATATAATTATACATTAAATTATTGAATCAATACTTGATCCGACAATCCGTCTGTTTCTCAAATAACCGACTAATATAATCTGTATCAGTTCATCGAATCAACACTTGATCCGATGACCCGGCTATATCACATATACCCGGCCGATATCTAATATCGTGAGAATAGAATACGAAATCTCATATCGTAATATTCTCGATCCCGCACATATCACATATGTGCTTCTACTCCGTTTTGCCTAAGTCAAGAAACCTCTGTGTAGGACTCTAAAGAATCGTCAATACGCCGGCAGTAGGTGATGATCATATCAAACACCCACAAGCTGCAAGCTGTCAGCTAAATGTAACAGCCACCCAGGTATTGAGCAATCAGAAGATCAACAAGCAAGCTTGTACATTCTCCTGTGAATCCAATCAGTAACACTGCCCTACAGTCCGGTCTCTTCGTCTGATATGTCGCATATCTAGTCTAGGCTTGGTGAACGTCAGACCCCAGTAACCGATAAGTCGTGTCGATGTGAGGCTCATAACAGGTTGAGAAACTACTGATAACATTTACCAGTAGCGCTCTATATCAGCCCTGGCCAGAGACTTCCAGTTATAGCCAATCGAACACATCACAACATCAACTCCCTATAACGGGAGAGACGAAACCCCTCCTATCGCTCATTGCCTCCATATGATTCGGGACTGTACGTAAAAGCCACCGTTTTGCATGTAAGTCTACGTTAGCGCCCTGGCAGTCTACAGACGCCAATTGCGGAATAAAACTTTTTAACTTGGCGCTATCGTATACTTTCACCCGGATCTGCCATTATTGCTAAAACTAACAAACAGTAAAGAGTGTAGAAAGGTTGTACCGACTGATCCGAGTCCTCCGGTCTTCATCTCCACTCCGATCTCCTCGCGGGATCTCCGTCCGTCTCCTCCTCGTCGGAAAGGGCACCACATCGCCTGTAGCTTTTACGGGCTCCCACCTCAATACCGAGGCAACTCGGGCGCGAAGCTGGCGAATCGACGCGTCCAAGATTTGCTGTAGGAAGTATAGTGTAGAATCATAGTCTCTTTTTGGGGTATTGGTTGCCTTTGGATGGAGGAAACATGAACTAGACTTTTCAAGTGGAGATGGAATTTGTGTAGCATGTAATAATGATATGAAACCAACCTCTCATCTCAAAATGAACTCACTCTCTCTCTCTCCAAAGAATTGGCCGGCCACTCTAAGTGGAAAATGGTGGAGGTAAATTGAGTGGATGCATGAAGGGAGGTAATGGTAGGAAAAAGCAAGTGGTAACCTTAACAAAACATGAACCATGCTTACAACATACCTCCACCCATACCCTTTCCAATCATCATTAAAGCAAGAATGGTGCAACAAATAATGATATCATCATAATCAATACTTTATGCAAGAAAACCCCTCCACAAATGTAATTTGCAAAACTGCAAATTACCCCCTCCATCGGAAAAGTCCGGCCGGGAAAGAACAAAGGAAAACCGGCCGGAACGGAATGCAAACTGGCAACTCCAGAAAACTGGTCCCGTAATTAATTACAGGAAAATCCCAATACTGTGCATACACACCCGCATCTGTATTCCGTCCGGATACAAATGCAAAGAGACAAAATCTACACTGTACTAAACTAGGACCGGCTTAAACCAAAGCCGGCTAGTAATATCCGTTCGATCCTGATCCGTGCAATACCGCACGTATCTGATCGAACCCTGCCATATACCTATACGGCTACTAGTACAAACCGTCCGATCCTGATCCGTGCAATACCGCACGTATCTGATCGGACCCTGCCATATCTCCATACGGCCTCTACAGCGTTTCGCCCGAAACCTGAGTAACTGAAAATGTGGTAGACTCTAAAGACTCGTCAATACTATGGCTGTGGATTTAACCACTAGCACGTCAGAGGTATAAGCCAATACGTAACGGGCCACCAGCTATTGACTAAAAGGGACGTCGATGAGCGAACTCATCCTGACACCCTACTGAGCCTGTCAGTGACAATATCCGTACAGTCCGGTCCGTTCGTCTATGAGCATCGCATGGCGGGCCTAGGGGGTGGGTAAAAGTCAGACCCCCAAAAGCGGTACAAGTCGTGTCGGAGTGTAGCCCAGAACACCCTGAGATACTACTGGAATACCTACCAGTAAATCTCCTGCCTTGGCCAAGGACTTCGTGTAATGGCTCTCCTAGACACAGCGCGACCTCACCCCCAATACCGGGAGAGACGAAACCCCCGAAGATCCGCTCACTGCCTCCATGTGGCTCGGGACTGTACCCAACTAAAACCTGTTTGCACGACTCTTTTGAGCCGTGGTAGGGTAGTAATCAAAGCACAGTGGGAACTCACACGAGACAAATGACGATCCCCAGGTCGATGAACTAACCTGTACACATGTCACCTGGGAACTGCTATCTGACATCAGGTATAAGACCAACTAGCATGTTCCCGGCGAGTCCTGTCCGGTGTACTCATAACCCAATGAGCACCTGTATACATCTTAGGTGATCCAACTGACACCAGTGGCTTGTGAGACCGGCCACCGCCCCTCGTCGGGGTCTCGACTGTATACACTAGTCTACTCTGGAGAATCGATGCCCTGTCTCGAAACTCCCACGACTAGGGACCTTTTAAGGATATGCTTGTAGACCCCAGCTCTCACGTATATGATCGCCCTCATACTGCTGGTCGTCAAGCAAGAATCCCAGGGGCTCTATCAACGTGCAATAGTGACATGTCATGTCACCTAAAGCAGTACACGATGATAAAGGTAAACCTGATAGCATACTATCATCTCGAGTAAGACTGTTCTACCGGGATAGGTCCTCCCTCAATCATTGCAATCACGTGCCTGTGATCCAATAATTGACTCTGAGGGCACTATCTCCAACAATCTCCCACTTGCACTCAAGGCTAATTATTGCGATGTCGCATACTCACAGCCCGTGTGATACCGAACACCCAACTCCTCTACTAGTCAGTCGCACAAAACCTGTTTGCGAAACTATTGCGTTCGAGGAATAGCCTCAGTGAGTGGATCCGCTCTGAAGTTTCTTTCTATATCTCTCTATATCTCAAGTTCGCGGAGAATGCCATCTCCCGAAATGAGCAATACCTGTCTTAGAGTGTCTGGATGTCTGATGGGACCGAGTTCATAAATGAACTCCAAATCCAAACTTCTTAGACTGTATCGTCAACTGAACTTAATCAGTATCCTGCGCCATGCCTCCCTCAGTATTGCTTTGGACCACCTGTCCAAAATACTGCCCCTTGTAAGAGGGAAAACTGTAACTCTGACAACCTCCTTGTCGTCCAGGTCACCTTGGAAGCCTGGAATGATAACTGTTTCCCGAATAGGGCTTTCGTTATCATATCCCTAGAACAGCCACTTATGTTCTAAAACTGCTTCCGAATGTTCCTCCAGGATTGGATCAATATCAACTTATTGCATCTAGTGCAAGAACAACATCTGGTGTGGTACTTGACATCTCATGATTGACTCAATTGCCTAAGCAAGTGATCTGCCAATCATGCACATCCCTCTCCCCTTTAGTCTGTAAGACACCTTTGGAGAGGGTGACTCCATCACCTGCAGGTACACTACCGTGCCAGGAGTCGTCTATTCTAAATACTCTTAGAATGCTGTCAAAGTACCCTGATTGGAAAACTACCCAAATCTAGATCTAAAACTATAGATCTAGTAACCAGTATGTTTGATATAATGTCCAAGTCCCATGTGGAGAAACCACTGTGTGACGACCAAAGTATAACCGATCGTAGCATAGGAACATCACTTCCTACTACCTTCTCAACAGATCCATCCCTTATTCTGATGACGTCAAACCCATGACTGTCACATCAGAAAAAGATGATATATCTCCGCTACATCTGCTTTGGTCTATAAATAGACATCAGCCTGATGTCTACCAATGCTTCCGTTGCTCCCACTGACTACGACAACCCTCTGGCAGAGTCATATAGACGTGCACTTCTAAAGCTGGTTTAGAATGACGCTATACTCATCCTCCTGCCGGGTCTCGCAGCGTGGAACAACAACAATGGCAAGCGTGGGTAAACAAGAACTTCCCTGTCACCGTCATTGAGGCTACCGGAGTACCTCTCGGGTGCCTGAAGTTACCCACCTTATCTGCGGAGTGGCCAATGGAATGTCAAATAAGATTGAATCTTTAGGTTCCTTATCAAATCTCCAGTAATCGTTTGCGGTTCTGGAATCGCTTCCAGTTCTACCATACTCCCACTACTGTTTTCTGAAAAATAACCATTTCTTTTTAAAACTGTGGCGAGTCAAGAACAATATCACTATTGATCTTTCTTATGGTAGAAAATCAACCCTCATCATAGCCTGGGTCAACCCACAAACAGCCATTACAGAAACGTGCCTTGAGTTATCCAGAGTCTGGTTTTAATCATAAGCCGGACAACTCCCCGTACCTTAACAATGTTAAGATATGAACTGTACTATATCCAATATAGAACCAGAGGCACTGATTTAATTGAACCAGATTCAAATCATGCATCTGTCTCCAGTGCACGTCAACTAAATGGAGAGAGGCCGATCAGCGTTACTCAACTTAGGAATGCTTCCATTTATGAGTAACCTGAAAGAGAAGCAATTTCTCTTTATCATTACTATCAACTGAATACCATGCACAAGTATCTACATCTTCGATCACTTTGAAGAATCCCGATACTTGCTATACTTGGTTCTCTACTCTATTCAAATACCTATAACTCCTCAAAACTTAGACCCTGTGTTTCTACGAAACACATGTCTAAGAACTAGAGAAGTCAAAAGTAAACAGAATATAGTATGAGGACCAACCCCTCTGTACTAATGGACACTGGACAACATACAATGCTCTGTATAAGTCCGCTGAGTCTAACAACTCTTTCACTGTGTGTCGTAGGTTGAAAACTGTACTTATGGTTAAGAAGAATTACACCGCTGTTTAATGCTCCTTACCTAACCATCCACTGATATAGGTAAATGTCATCGACATAATATCAAAAAAGTATATCTCACTCTATTCAAATAGATGTACAGATATATCAATTTGAAATTGGTGCATAACAGCGGATATTCAAAACCAAACATTTGCCGACCGGCAAACAGCCCAGGTGATCTCCTCAAATATCACCGATTACAACGAATCCCGATATAATGAGGATGATCACCCAATTCCCAATAACTTACTCCCACTCATCATCTGTAAAACTATACAGATGTGAGAATCAAACCTGGTAAATACATACCCTGGAGTAAGTATCTAATCGGGAAATCAGTTTTCCTTTAACATTACACAGTTGAACTGAAACATTGAAATGTTCCGATGGGGTATTCTGGTATTCCTAGTAATGCCTCTTCCAGATTCACGACTGTAACCGTATAGTTCTTTTCCACCTCTCCAAATCCCTTCATATGTCTTTAGTCTTTACCTTCTGCACACCCTTTTAGGCCAAATGGTTTTCTTCCTTCCCTACCGTTCGGCACCAGCCTATGGTTTGGAAGAAGACTATCCAATAAGCATAATGGGTGTACTGTCCCAATCCTAGGAACACTCGCAATGAGAGAGGGTGAAGATAAAAGACAACCGAATAAACCTTATTCCTATTTCTCCTGAACCAGAATCCATCCCCGAACTGGAACAAGATCCATTCGAGTTCGTATATAACCATACGATGGAGTATCCAATAAACTGTGGATCTTCGTAGTGATACGGAGTGTCTTGGAGAAATAAAAAGGTGATTTAGGATTGGCGAAGAAATACTTGGTTTGGTCGTGAATATCAGTCGCAGTTTACTTTGCCCTCTTACTAATCCCTTGCTTTGTCTGAACTTAATACCTTCTGTACACCGTTTAGGCTAACTGGTTTTCTTCAGTCCCTACCGGTCGGCACCAGCCTAAGGTTTGGAAGAAGACAATCCAATTTGCGTAATAGGTGTACTACCCCTAAACCAAGGAGTACTCGTAACCTGAGAGAGGGTAAAAGGAAAAGACAACTGAATAATCCTATCCGTTTTCTCCAGAACCTGAAACCATCCTCGAATAAATTCTTTCGAGTTCGTATCTAACCATACGATGGTTTTGTCCAATGGAAGTGGACGTTCGTAGTAAAACGGGGTGTCCTGGAGAAAAGGGTAAAAGTAGGAGTGGCAATGAGGTCTGCAACTCTGACAATCCAAAAACCAGTGTTAAGAAGGTTCGGTCAACTTGGTCACTGAGTCATAGTCTTAGGGTTGGGTCAATGGTCGCTACCAAAGAGAGAGAGAAAAGAAACACTCAGCGTGCACTCTATCCTAGATCAGAATGGTTACCAATTTATCTAATCTGGAAACCTCCCACTGTACCTCAAATTCTCCTCCAAACCTGAAAGAAGAATTAGTCGGGAACACCCGAGGAGTAAACCAACTCATCAGTGGGAATCGGGATCCAACTCTCATCGTATGATAACGTGACGGAATCCGCTCACGTCATCACACTCCAGAAGGTATGCGCATATCTGGCAAGTTTCAGTACTTTTGAAACTCCCGATGTGGATTTTTACCCCATGCTCTTATGACCTTGACTTTGGCCAACAAATCATAAGTCACATGTCAAGTTCTGCCCGTCATTCTCCAGGTTAATTTGAATCCACCCGTACATACCCTTGACTTTGGCCAACAAGGCAGTACGACTGTTCCAAACCAACGCATCTATCTATGCTGCATATGAATACCCAACAGCTACCAAACACTGTGCCTTGACTTTGGCCAACAAACACAGCTTGAATACTATTGACTACCCATATGAAACGACGGAGGGCTACGAATGGTTTCTGGCGAAAACCTTTAACGTAATGAACTTGATATCGTTGAAGGAACTGATAGCTTTTTAGAAAATATAGTGACGAAAACCTTTACTAAAGAGGTCACTCCCGGTGAAGGGATCTCGGCTCTTTCCCCGTAGAATGAGGTGCAGGATATTCCAACTGAATACCACGGTGCAAAGCAAAAGTAATCGGCTATAGTGAAGTTAATGCCCTGACGCAAACTTCTGTCCAAGGGGTCACTCCCGGTGAAGGGATCTCGGCCCTTGCCTCGTCGACTGAGGAGCAGGATATTCCAAATGAATACCACGATGCAAAACAAAAGTGAACGTCCTTGCAATAACAGCTTTTTGAAAAGTGTTCCAACAACATCAGAATAGGTTTGTTTAACTTGCATTGATCCGAATCAACGCAGTCCCATCAATTGATCACACCACAAAGAACGAAAATATACTGACGTACGTATATGCCATCCGCATTCGCCACTGGGTCCCGTCATCACCCGTTAGGTTAGCTTACTAACGGCAGAGCGGGGACTGGACTAGCGCGGATGAAAAACATATACAACATCTACTAATATATATACCAATATATAGTATTTCGCTCAAGGCGTGAATAAAATGCAACATCACAGAAATGTACAGCATCACAGAACAATACAGATATCTAGGATCCCCGGGTTTCACAGAGCCACTACTGAAACCCGACGTTCCCCTGGTCGTGTGGATAGCCTGTGCAATGAAATCCTAGACCCCTACGGGTGCGGCAAGTCACCCGCCAAAACCTGAAGCGAGGCAGCCCCCTTCAGCGCCGTGAATGGACCACCCAGCACTTCACGGAATCCGGTAACTTGGGCACCCCTCCTGGGTCAACCTGTACCCCCTACGAGTGCGGCGAATAGCCCGCCAATTCCAGACTGAAGCCCCCTCCGTCTCAATGCCATGAGATGCGGGCTTGTTGCCCTCCAGAACCCGGCTATCCGTGCACCCCTCCGCGGGGTAACCCTAGTACAGAAAGTAAAATATACATACACCGGGTACATCGACCGCAACCAGGTCGTGCCCCAAAAGAATAATACAATCAGGCAGTGACGGCAGTCCACATGTCGGACGCTCGCCCCGCAATATCAAATGTACATAATACAACAACACTGTACTAGCATTGCATCCAGGCTATCCCCCACGACCGATCCGCAACATCACAGCAAATACATAGAACATCAACGTGAAAGTCACGTTCGCAAATCCGTCTAACCGGACTATAGCAGTTAGACCGGATTTACCGATCGAGTGACATTCACGGTCGCAGATATAATGTAAATACTGTGAAACTAACGTGTTTAAATTTCGATCGACAAAAATATCAAGAAGTGGGCCCCACGACTTACTGGTGAACAGTAACAAAATCTGGGCAAAAACGATATATATCAAAAACCCCAAAATCCCAGTGAGAACAACCTGACAAAATTTGGGAGCACGTGCTCCCCACGTGGCCGCGGTTGCGCGGCCAAACCATGGGTTTGGCCGCGCTTCCGCGGCAGCTTGGAAGGATCACGACTCCAAATTTTGTCGTGACTCTTAAATGTTCCTGCTATGATTTTTAAGACATCCAGAAATAATTTTTGAGACCGTTTAAAAACAACAGAAACTGTCGGCTTGGATTTTTGTAGTTTTCGATTTCCGGTCGGATCGAAGTTTTAAACGCGTTAGCACAAGTTAGCACAGCAAAATGGTGAGGCTCTGATACCACTGTAAGTCTACGTTAGCGCCCTGGCAGTCTACAGACGCCAATTGCGGAATAAAACTTTTTAACTTGGCGCTATCGTATACTTTCACCCGGATCTGCCATTATTGCTAAAACTAACAAACAGTAAAGAGTGTAGAAAGGTTGTACCGACTGATCCGAGTCCTCCGGTCTTCATCTCCACTCCGATCTCCTCGCGGGATCTCCGTCCGTCTCCTCCTCGTCGGAAAGGGCACCACATCGCCTGTAGCTTTTACGGGCTCCCACCTCAATACCGAGGCAACTCGGGCGCGAAGCTGGCGAATCGACGCGTCCAAGATTTGCTGTAGGAAGTATAGTGTAGAATCATAGTCTCTTTTTGGGGTATTGGTTGCCTTTGGATGGAGGAAACATGAACTAGACTTTTCAAGTGGAGATGGAATTTGTGTAGCATGTAATAATGATATGAAACCAACCTCTCATCTCAAAATGGACTCACTCTCTCTCTCTCCAAAGAATTGGCCGGCCACTCTAAGTGGAAAATGGTGGAGGTAAATTGAGTGGATGCATGAAGGGAGGTAATGGTAGGAAAAAGCAAGTGGTAACCTTAACAAAACATGAACCATGCTTACAACATACCTCCACCCATACCCTTTCCAATCATCATTAAAGCAAGAATGGTGCAACAAATAATGATATCATCATAATCAATACTTTATGCAAGAAAACCCCTCCACAAATGTAATTTGCAAAACTGCAAATTACCCCCTCCATCGGAAAAGTCCGGCCGGGAAAGAACAAAGGAAAACCGGCCGGAACGGAATGCAAACTGGCAACTCCAGAAAACTGGTCCCGTAATTAATTACAGGAAAATCCCAATACTGTGCATACACACCCGCATCTGTATTCCGTCCGGATACAAATGCAAAGAGACAAAATCTACACTGTACTAAACTAGGACCGGCTTAAACCAAAGCCGGCTAGTAATATCCGTTCGATCCTGATCCGTGCAATACCGCACGTATCTGATCGAACCCTACCATATACCTATACGGCTACTAGTACAAACCATCCGATCCTGATCCGTGCAATACCGCACGTATCTGATCGGACCCTGCCATATCTCCATACGGCCTCTACAGCGTTTCGCCCGAAACCTGAGTAACTGAAAATGTGGTAGACTCTAAAGACTCGTCAATACTATGGCTGTGGATTTAACCACTAGCACGTCAGAGGTATAAGCCAATACGTAACGGGCCACCAGCTATTGACTAAAAGGGACGTCGATGAGCGAACTCATCCTGACACCCTACTGAGCCTGTCAGTGACAATATCCGTACAGTCCGGTCCGTTCGTCTATGAGCATCGCATGGCGGGCCTAGGGGGTGGGTAAAAGTCAGACCCCCAAAAGCGGTACAAGTCGTGTCGGAGTGTAGCCCAGAACACCCTGAGATACTACTGGAATACCTACCAGTAAATCTCCTGTCTTGGCCAAGGACTTCGTGTAATGGCTCTCCTAGACACAGCGCGACCTCACCCCCAATACCGGGAGAGACGAAACCCCCGAAGATCCGCTCACTGCCTCCATGTGGCTCGGGACTGTACCCAACTAAAACCTGTTTGCACGACTCTTTTGAGCCGTGGTAGGGTAGTAATCAAAGCACAGTGGGAACTCACACGAGACAAATGACGATCCCCAGGTCGATGAACTAACCTGTACACATGTCACCTGGGAACTGCTATCTGACATCAGGTATAAGACCAACTAGCATGTTCCCGGCGAGTCCTGTCCGGTGTACTCATAACCCAATGAGCACCTGTATACATCTTAGGTGATCCAACTGACACCAGTGGCTTGTGAGACCGGCCACCGCCCCTCGTCGGGGTCTCGACTGTATACACTAGTCTACTCTGGAGAATCGATGCCCTGTCTCGAAACTCCCACGACTAGGGACCTTTTAAGGATATGCTTGTAGACCCCAGCTCTCACGTATATGATCGCCCTCATACTGCTGGTCGTCAAGCAAGAATCCCAGGGGCTCTATCAACGTGCAATAGTGACATGTCATGTCACCTAAAGCAGTACACGATGATAAAGGTAAACCTGATAGCATACTATCATCTCGAGTAAGACTGTTCTACCGGGATAGGTCCTCCCTCAATCATTGCAATCACGTGCCTGTGATCCAATAATTGACTCTGAGGGCACTATCTCCAACATTGCATGCCCTCTTGGACGTGTTAAGGTGGAAATCAAAGCACAGTGGGAATCACACAAGACTCTATGACGATCTCGGGTCTACAGACTAACCTGTACCAGTGTCACCGGAGAACTGCTATCTGACGATTGGTATAAACCCATCTAGGAGTTCTCAGCGAGTCCGTTCAGTATACCCAGTCTCCACTGAGCACCCGTACACCATCTTGATGTCAAACACTGATGGTTATGGGATCATCCATCGCCCATCATATGGGTCAAGATGCGTATACGCTAGTCTACTCTGGTGTATCGATGCCCTGTGTAACACTTCGAATTTCCGTTTGCTTGTCTTTCGTGATAATTAGTGATCGTACGTGTTATTATATATGTGTTCCTAGGATTATTAGTTATTTTTAGTAGTGTTTGCACATTGGGAATTTTCTTGTGCTAGTGCACACTTGCACACTTAGACATTTTTGAGACTTAGGGTTTTGGTAGCATGTTAACCCTTCTTGTGTGCATGGTTGCTAACTTGTCCCCCACCATTTTAATCTTTTCAAACCTTTTTTTCTTAATTCAAACTCAATTAAACAAATGAGCATGGTGGTTAGGTGAAATGTTGACTTTTGAACCCCATTTTCTTCTCTTCCCTCTCTCTCTTTCCTCACTTCAGAAATTCTGGAGAATTTCCAGCAGCAAACCCTCCATTTTCCTCCATATTCTCTTCTCTTTTCATTCCCCATTGATCCATACACAAACCCTATACTTATCAACTCATTTTCTTCACAAAACCTTAGTAAAAGTGAGCTTTTTGGGGTGTTTAAGGCAAATCTGCATACACGAGGGTAAAAGCTGAGACTTTGGTGTTCTACAAGGTTCTTAGAAGGTATTAATTCATATTAGCACTTCTTTTCCCTAGACTTCTTGTATTGTTTAGCAAAATCACATTTTTGGTGCATTTTTAGTGATATTATAGGATATTTGTGGTGTATATGTTAGATTGGTGTTCTCATAGTTTAGTTAGCTCCTTTAAGTGTTGTTAGAGCTATTTTAACTAGGTTGCACTTCAGGTTGCACAAAAATACCGTAAAGTTCCATTTTTAGTGCAAAGTGTGGATTTTAACTAGAATTTGGGCACTGTAGGATCTGCTACCACCCGAGACATTTCAGAGAAAAACTAGAGGTTACTGTAGCATGTATGGGGGGTATAGAGTGCACACACCAAACCTGGGAGCCCAATTCCCAAGTCTGGCCGCCAAAATATGCATTCTGGCCGCAAATTGCGGCCAGATGGGGGAGTTTGGGGTTGGGGTTTGGGGTGTGGGTGTCTGCTACTATGTGGGTTGTTTTGGTATGTTTAGTTTTTCAATATCTTTCCTGTATCAAAATCTGGGGTAGAATACCTATTTTCCCGTATTTTCAATCTTTCGCGACACGCGTGATACCTGTGTGTGGGTTTTGGGTTTCTGCGTATCGTGACGCGTCGGAGTGGTTTCAGACGCGTAACCACACGTTTTAGCGTATCGCGCAAACGCGCGCTGGGTTCACGACACGAGTTACTAGTTCGGCATTAATGTCGCGTTTGTGTGATTTCAAGCTTACGTGTGATATATTGTGTAAATTCTAGGTTCGCAGGCGAGTACGGCGGACGTCGTGCAGAAGGGGAAACAAGTTGTTGGCTACACCTAGCGAGAACTACGGTGAGTATATTTCACATCTACGGGGATATCGCCCGCATGGCGTTCTACGTCAGGGCTGATAGGACCTTATAGTTTCCTTTGTATACATTGAGTATTCATGGCTACTATTTAGTGCATGCTGCATTCCCTGGTATTTGGATATAAACTAGGATTGATAGAACACCGCACAATTACTAACGGTCCATGTTGCACGAGCACTATACTGCATGTTACACACACACCGTTAGTAATTGCCATGACACTCACACTGTAGATATCACATCGGATCATTACCTTATAGCTCATCTATATGTGACATGACTTGATATTCATACTCGATGCCTATATCACATCGGATCATCATATTGTAGCTCATCTATATGTGACTTGACATGCTATTCATACTTGATGCCTATATCACATCGGATCATCATATTGTAGCTCATCTATATGTGACTTGACATGCTATTCATACTTGATGCCTATATCACATCGGATCATCATATTGTAGCTCATCCATATGTGACTTGACATGCTATTCATACTTGATGCCTATATCACATCGGATCATCATATTGTAGCTCATCTATATGTGACTTGACATGCTATTCATACTTGATGCCTATATCACATCGGATCATTACATTGTAGCTCATCTATATGTGACATGACTCGATATTCATACTTGATGCCTATATCACATCGGATCATCATATTGTAGCTCATCTATATGTGACATGACTTAATATTCATACTTGATGCCTATATCACATCGGATCATCATATTGTTGCTCATCTATATGTGACTTGACATGCTATTCATACTTGATGCCTATATCATATCGGATCATTACATTGTAGCTCATCTATATGTGACATGACTCGATATTCATACTTGATTCCTATATCACATCGGATCATCATATTGTAGCTCATCTATATGTGACTTGATATGCTATTCATACTTGATGCCTATATCACATCGGATCATTACATTGTAGCTCATCTATATGTGACATGACTTGATATTCATACTTGATGCCTATATCACATCGGATCATCATATTGTAGCTCATCTATATGTGACTTGACATGCTATTCATACTTGATGCCTATATCATATCGGATCATTACATTGTAGCTCATCTATATGTGACATGACTTAATATTCATACTTGATGCCTATATCACATCGGATCATCATATTGGAGCTCATCTATACGTGACTTGACATGCTATTTATATTTGACGCACATATCATATCGGATCATTGACTTGTATTTTGGGTTTGGATTACATGTGATTTCTGGATTTGGGAACCGTGGCTATTGCAAATATATAATCATTTAAAAACCCGGTTCCCTTGATATGATATTTCGGTGCGTCCACCATGTATTTTCTCGGTGCTACAGTGATGTATTTGAACCCGAATCGAGAAGCTGGTTGAGGCCGATTACGGGTACATGGTGGACCCGGTATGGTACCCCGTGGCGAGAACGGTTTCGCTGTGCAGTAGACGGTGTGCCTGGCAGAGGGACTACTACCTACCGGTGATTGGTTGGACCTGACAGTTATCCGGAGTGTACTGATCAGAGTCTATAGATGGATGTGGGGTGATCCGTACTGCCGGGGCCGAGGGCCGATACCGCAGACGGAGCCCGTGGGCTGACCCGGACTGACGGGGCCCGATGGATGAGGATTTGCTTGTCGATGCTGGACACGAGTATTTATGATATTTGGGTGCCGATGTTGGGCACTCGGGATTCTCAGAGATGTACAGGATTTGAGGGCCGATGAGAGTGCCGGCGCCTGAGCTATTTGGGGGATCTGGGTGCATTGAGGGACACCGATTATATATTCCACGTTGACATTCCGTGTAGATACTATATTGCCCCTGCTCAGCATTTAATATTGTACCTCATCCTGTAGTTATATTACCTGATAGAGCATTGTACCTCATCCTGTAGTTACATTACCTGATAGAGCATTTGCATGATTATTGCACATACTGCTTATCACACATTGATATCATCTGTTGGCATATGATAGAGTAGCGCAGTACGTGCATGCTTGCGATTACCTTTATATGTTATCTCTATTCACGAGTTGGAAACTCGCCCCCGTTGTGCCACAGCGTTTGCAGGTTGCCCTTCGGAGTAGTCGCGGCAGGCTGCGGTTGCATCTTTTGACACAGATACCCCCATAGTTGGTGTACTAGCTCTTTTGCTGATAGGTGGGTTTTGCGCGGTATCTGTTTATCTTTCAGTATGTACATTGTTGTATCTAGTATTCTCCATCTACCATGTATGTATTGGACTTAGAGACAGTGTGAGGACGAGGTTGTATTTTATTTGTATTCTGGTGTCCAGCTCGTTGTGAGCCGATTGTACTTGCAGTTTATCCTATCTGTGTTATTCCCACTTGTGGATCTTGATCTTCGCTACGGCGTCGTATATTACTATCTTGGTGATTGTTTACTTAGATTTCTTATCATGTTGTAAGTGCTTTCTTTTAAAAACTTATAACACTCTATACTTTCACTGGTTTGATTTCTGGGTTTTCGGTTCACTTAGTCGCGTTACGCCTATAGACATTACGTGGTTAAGTGCCGGTCACGGGCCAAACTTCGGGTCGTGACAAAGTTGGTATCAGAGCGTAGGTTTTACCTTTCGGAGTGTTGGATGACCTTGGTATGATGGAGTAGGTAGCTGCAGCAGGGTAGCGTAGCGTGTGTATGTTCCGCGGCATACTCACGACACGGTACTCCGCCTACGCGACCTTAGAACTTGTTGATTTAAATTCCTTCTTGAGTATATACATTCTTGCGATTCGATTTTCGTATCCTTATCGAATCCTATTTTTCCTTTCAGCCATTATGCCGCCAAAGACTACGAGGGCGCAGAGAGCGGCCGCAAGGGCCGAGATTCGAGTAGACTCGTCCGAGACGAGGACTGATCCGGGTAGCACACCGGTTGTGCCCGAGCAGGCTGTTCCTGCCGTGACAGATCAGATTGCTATGTTAGGGGCTGGTGTGCAGGAGATACGCCAGACGATGGGATCCAGTATGCAGGAGATGCGCCAGATGATGGGATCTCTAGTTGAGACACTTCGAGCGCAGCGACCAGAGGTAGTTCCACCCGTTGCGGAGACCGCAGTGGTACCCACAGTTCAGGCAGTTGCACCTGCGACCACAGAGGTTATTACAGTATCGCTGTCAGAGTTTATGAGGCTGAAGCCTCCGGTCTTCACAGGCACCGATGTGGCCGAGGATCCACAGTCTTTCATTGATAGGATGGCGCGGATATGTCGTTCACTTAGATGCGCAGATGCGAGATGGGTTGAGTTCGCGAGCTTTCGCCTGGAAGGTCTTGCGCAGAAATGGTGCGAATCAGTCGAGAAGGGTAGAGCAGCAGGTCTTCCTCCTATGACCTGGACAGAGTTCGTGGCACTATTCCTTGCCCGCTTTCTTCCCCTGAGTGTCAGAGATGCTAGAGCACGCAGGTTCGAGTCCTTACGCCAGACGCCAGGGATGTCAGTGGCAGAGTACGATGTGCTGTTCACCGAGCTATCCATTTATGCTCCGTATCTAGTGGCTACTGAGGAGTTGCGAGTCAAGAGATTTGTCCGAGGCTTGCTCACACCACTATTCCTTGCTATCAGCGCACAGCATTACGAGACATACGCAGCAGCAGCAGACGCAGCATTATTAGTTGAGGAGCGCCTTGCTGAGACTTCGGCAGTTCCTGTGCCGAAGAGAGTTCGTGCCGATACGTCAGTGCAGAGACGGCCGTTCCGGCGTCGTGACAGGCACCTTGCTGGTGGCAGAGATTCGAGACGAGGCCGATTGTTTAGCTCCTATCCCCGGGAGGGTCAGCGACCATCATCGGGATGTTACCGTTGTGGGAGTTCTTATCATCGTGTGCGAGATTGTCCTGAGATACCCCGGAGTGGGGTGGCAGCACCGCATGTTACATTACCACCCTCACCACCCCAGACGGCATTGCCGATAGTACCTACTGTTACTCCGCGTCAGACGCATACGCAGAGAGGTCGTGGTCGCGGAGGATTTGTTCATAGAGGCCGAGGTGGCCGAGGTAGAGGACAGCCAGCGGCCGGCAGAGGACAGTTAGTTGCAGGTGGAGGACAGGCGCGAGTCTTTTCTTTGACGCATCAGGACGCGCAGGCGTCCAATGCGGTGGTCTCAGTTATCCTTCCTGTATGTTCGGTTGATGCACACGTATTATTCGATCCCGGATCCACGCACTCGTACGTATCCACACACTTTGTGCCGAGTTTGGGTAGAGAGTCCGGTTTGCTTGACCAGCCGCTTGTTGTGACTACTTCTGTGGGAGAGTCGTTTGTTGCTAGGCACGTGTTCCGATCCTGTACCGTCCGTATTGGCGAGAGAGAGTTGCCGGTCGATTTGATCCTTGTTGAGATGCTGGACTTCGACGTTCTTTTGGGCATGGATTGGTTAGCCACGTGCTATGCTTCTGTCGACTGCCGCGAGAAGACAGTTCGATTTAGTTTTCCCGGCGAGTCGGTTGTTGTTGTGTTGGGGGACCGTGGTGTTACCCCTCACAGTGTGATTTCTTCTTTTCGCGCTGGACAGCTTTTGCGGAAGGGATGTCAGGGATTTCTCGCATATGTTTGCGATACTAGAGTTACAGAGGTTCCTCTGGATCAGGTTCCGGTTGTTAGCGAGTTCCCTGATGTGTTCCCTGACGAGCTTCCTGGGCTACCGCCCGAGCGTGATATTTCCTTCTGTATTGATTTGGTTCCTGGCACGGGGCCTATTTCTGTACCGCCTTATCGGATGGCCCCAGCGGAACTTAGAGAATTGAAGGGTCAGTTGCAGGATCTGCTGGATAAGGGACTTATTCGACCCAGTGTTTCTCCTTGGGGTGCTCCAGTCCTGTTCGTCAAGAAGAAGGACGGCAGTTTGCGTTTGTGTATTGACTACCGCCAGCTGAACAGGGTGACAGTGCGGAACAGATATCCTTTGCCACGCATCGACGATTTGTTCGACCAGCTTCAGGGGGCAGGATACTTTTCGAGGATCGATTTGTGATCGGGCTACCATCAGCTGCGGGTTCGACAGGAGGACATTCCTAGGACAGCCTTCCGCACATGTTACGGCTATTATGAGTTTTTGGTGATGTCTTTCGGACTCACCAATGCGCCAGCAGCATTTATGGACATGATGAACCGTATTTTCCGGCCGTATCTTGATCTGTTCATCATAGTGTTTATTGACGATATCTTGGTGTATTCTCGGAGTAGAGAGGAGCACGAGCAGTACCTGCGGATTACACTGCAGACCATGAGGGAGCATCAGCTTTTCGCCAAATTCTCCAAGTGTGCCTTCTGGCTAGACAGCGTAGACTTCTTGGGGCACGTGATTACACGAGATGGTATATGTGTCGACCCGAGGAAGATAGAGGCAGTTCGGAGTTGGCCTAGACCCACGTCAGTGACGGAGGTTCGCAGCTTTCTAGGGCTGGCAGGTTATTACAGGCGATTGGTGCAGGACTTTTCTCGCATTGCTACACCTTTGACCGGGTTGACCCGGAAGGGAGTTCACTTCAATTGGACGGAGGAGTGTGAGCACAGTTTCCAGCAGCTACGGGCTCTACTAACTACGACACCAGTGCTATCATTGCCTTCAGGATCGGGCGGATTCGTGGTCTACTGTGATACTTCACGAGTGGGATTAGGGTGTGTTTTGATGCAGCATGATAAGGTGATTGCGTATGCTTCACGGCAATTAAAGAAACATGAACAGAATTACCCAACTCATGATCTGGAGATGGCTGCAGTGGTCTTTGCACTCAAGATCTGGCGACATTATCTGTATGGAGAGTCGTGCCAGATATTCACTGACCACAAGAGCTTAAAGTACATATTTCAGCAGCGAGACCTGAACCTTAGACAGCGCCGATGGATGGAGTTAGTGAAGGACTATGATTGTGAGATCTTGTATCACCCGGGCAGGGCGAATGTAGTGGCGGATGCTTTGAGCAGGAGGCCCGGGGGTAGTCTATCTTGTTTGAGCGCAGTGCAGAGGCAGTCGTCGGTAGATTGGCAGATCTTATGCGACAGCCGGGTACAGTTCGAGTTTACGCCGATCGGAGGACAGATTGCGCATGTTCGTGCATGCCCACAGTTGCTCGAACGTATACTTGAGGCACAGCACCGTGATGACCGCTGTTCAGAGATCAGGACACAGATGGGACATGGCAGATTTTCCGAGTTCGTGATCGATGATCAGGGGATACTACGACTTGGGGCTAGACTGTGCGTGCCAGATGCTGAGGGATTGCGACGCGAGATTTTGGAGGAGGCACATCGATCGGTATATAGTGTTCATCCCGGCTCCACCAAGATGTACCATGATCTGGGAGATGTTTACTGGTGGGATGGCATGAAGAGGGACATTGCAGATTTTGTGTCGAGATGCCTGATTTGTCAGCAATTCAAGGCTGAGCACCAGAGGCCCGCGGGAGAGCTACAGCCGTTACCCATTCCGGAGTGGAAATAGGAACAGATATCTATGGATTTCATTGTTGGTCTACCCAGGACTAGTCGAGGGTATGACTCCATCTGGGTGATCGTGGATCGTTTGACGAAAGCGGCTCACTTCCTACCGGTAAAGACGACTTTCGGATTTACTCAGTATGCCCAGATTTATATTGATGAGATTGTACGACTGCACGGAGTTCCGACATGCATTGTGTCCGATAGAGGCACCCAGTTTACCAGCCGGTTATGGCAGAGGCTTCAGGAGGCTTTGGGCACTCGCTTGAGTTTCAGCACAGCATTCCACCCGCAGACCGACGGACAGTCAGAGCGGACTATTCAGACTCTCGAGGACATGCTCAGAGCATGCGTATTAGACTTCGGAGGTAGCTGGGATCATCATTTGCCCTTAGTAGAGTTCTCCTACAACAACAGCTACCAGGAGACCATTCAGATGGCACCGTTTGAGGCTCTTTATGGGAGGAGATGCAGATCGCCCACCTGTTGGACGGAGCTCAGTGAGAGCGGTATCTTAGGGCCACAGATTGTAGAGGAGACGACAGCGAAGATCCAGTTGATTCGCGACAGGATGAGGGCAGCCCAGAGTAGGCAGAGATCTTATGCGGACCGTCGTCGGCGCAAACTTGAGTTTTCTGTTTGTGATCATGTTTTCTTGAGGGTCTCCCCAATGAAAGGCGTGATGAGGTTTGGGAAGAAGGGGAAACTTAGTCCCAGATACGTGGGCCCCTTCGAGATCCTTGAACGTGTTGGTGCGGTTGCGTATCGATTAGCCCTTCCGCCCAGTTTTCCAGACGTGCACCCCGTATTTCACGTTTCGATGCTCCGCAGATATCTTCATGATCCTTCACATGCGATTCAGCACCCGACGATCCAGCTTGAGCACGACCTTTCCTATGCAGAGCAGCCGGTGATGATCTTGGATCGACAAGTGAAGAAACTGAGGTCGAAAGAGATACCGTCCGTCAAGGTACTTTGGCGTGGCCAGCGCGGCGAGGAGGTTACTTGGGAGACCGAGAGCGAGATGAGGAAGAGGTATCCCCATCTTTTTGAAGGTGAGTATGGTTAGATTTTTAAATTCGGGGACCGAATTTCTTTAAGGGGGGTAGACTGTAACACTTCGAATTTCCGTTTGCTTGTCTTTCGTGATAATTAGTGATCGTACGTGTTATTATATATGTGTTCCTAGGATTATTAGTTATTTTTAGTAGTGTTTGCACATTGGGAATTTTCTTGTGCTAGTGCACACTTGCACACTTAGACATTTTTGAGACTTAGGGTTTTGGGAGCATGTTAACCCTTCTTGTGTGCATGGTTGCTAACTTATCCCCCACCATTTTAATCTTTTCAAACCTTTTTTTCATAATTCAAACTCAATTAAACAAATGAGCATGGTGGTTAGGTGAAATGTTGACTTTTGAACCCCATTTTCTTCTCTTCCCTCTCTCTCTTTCCTCACTTCAGAAATTCTGGAGAATTTCCAGCAGCAAACCCTCCATTTTCTTCCATATTCTCTTCTCTTTTCATTCCCCATTGATCCATACACAAACCCTATACTTATCAACTCATTTTCTTCACAAAACCTTAGTAAAAGTGAGCTTTTTGGGGTGTTTAAGGCAAATCTGCATACACGAGGGGAAAAGCTGAGACTTTGGTGTTCTACAAGGTTCTTAGAAGGTATTAATTCATATTAGCACTTCTTTTCCCTAGACTTGTTGTATTGTTTAGCAAAATCACATTTTTGGTGCATTTTTAGTGATATTATAGGATATTTGTGATGTATATGTTAGATTGGTAGCTCCTTTAAGTGTTGTTAGAGCTATTTTAACTAGGTTGCACTTCAGGTTGCACAAAAATACCGTAAAGTTCCATTTTTAGTGCAAAGTGTGGATTTTAACTAGAATTTGGGCACTGTAGGATCTGCTACCACCCGAGACATTTCAGAGAAAAACTAGAGGTTACTGTAGCATGTATGGGGGGTATAGACTGCACACACCAAACCTGGGAGCCCAATTCCCAAGTCTGGCCGCCAAAATATGCATTCTGGCCGCAAATTGCGGCCAGATGGGGGAGTTTGGGGTTGGGGTTTGGGGTGTGGGTGTCTGCTACTATGTGGGTTGTTTTGGTATGTTTAGTTTTTCAATATCTTTCCTGTATCAAAATCTGGGGTAGAATACCTATTTTCCCGTATTTTCAATCTTTCGCGACACCCGTGATAATTGTGTGTGGGTATTGGGTTTCTGCGTATCGCGACGCGTCGGAGTGGTTTCAGACGCGTAACCACACGTTTTAGCGTATCGCGCACACGCGCGCTGGGTTCACGACACGAGTTACTAGTTCGGTTTTAATGTCGCGTTTGTGTGATTTCAAGCTTACGTGTGATATATTGTGTAAATTCTAGGTTCGCACGCGAGTACGGCGGACGTCGTGCAGAAGGGGAAATAAGTTGTTGGCTACACCTAGCGAGAGACTACGGTGAGTAGATTTCACATCTACGGGGATATCGCCCGCATGGCATTCTACGTCAGGGCTGATAGGACCTTATAGTTTCCTTTGTGTACATTGACTATTCATGGCTACTATTTAGTGCATGCTGCATTCCCTGGTATTTGGATATAAACTAGGATTGATAGAACACCGCACAATTACTAACGGTCCATGTTGCACGAGCACTATCCTGCATGTTACACACACACCGTTAGTAATTGCCATGACACTCACACTGTAGATATCACATCGGATCATTACCTTATAGCTTATCTATATGTGACATGACTTGATATTCATACTTGATGCCTATATCACATCGGATCATCATATTGTAGCTCATCTATATGTGACTTGACATGCTATTCATACTTGATGCCTATATCACATCGGATCATCATATTGTAGCTCATCTATATGTGACTTGACATGCTATTCATACTTGATGCGTATATCATATCGGATCATCATATTGTAGCTTATCTATATGTGACTTGACATGCTATTCATACTTGATGCCTATATCACATCGGATCATCATATTGTAGCTCATCTATATGTGACTTGACATGCTATTCATACTTGATGCCTATATCACATCGGATCATTACATTGTAGCTCATCTATATGTGACATGACTCGATATTCATACTTGATGCCTATATCACATCGGATCATCATATTGTAGCTCGTCTATATATAACATGACTTAATATTCATACTTGATGCCTGTATCACATCGGATCATCATATTGTTGCTCATCTATATGTGACTTGACATGCTATTCATACTTGATGCCTATATCACATCGGATCATTACATTGCAGCTCATCTATATGTGACATGACTCGATATTCATACTTGATGCCTATATCACATCGGATCATCATATTGTAGCTCATCTATATGTGACTTGACATGCTATTCATACTTGATGCCTATATCACATCGGATCATTACATTGTAGCTCATCTATATGTGACATGGCTTGATATTCATACTTGATGCCTATATCACATCGGATCATCATATTGTAGCTCATCTATATGTGACTTGACATGCTATTCATACTTGATGCCTATATCATATCGGATCATTACATTGTAGCTCATCTATATGTGACATGACTTAATATTCATACTTGATGCCTATATCACATCGGATCATCATATTGTAGCTCATCTATACGTGACTTGACATGCTATTTATATTTGACGCACATATCATATCGGATCATTGACTTGTATTTTGGGTTTGGATTACATGTGATTTCTGGATTTGGGAACCGTGGCTATTGCAAATATATAATCATTTAAAAACCCGGTTCCCTTGATATGATATTTCGGTGCGTCCACCATGTGTTTTCTCGGTGCTAGAGTGATGTATGTGAACCCGAATCGAGGAGCTGGTTGTGGCCGATTACGGGTACATGGTGGACCCGGTATGGTACCCCGTGGCGAGAACGGTTTCGCTGTGCAGTAGACGGTGAGCCTGGCAGAGGGACTACTACCTACCGGTGATTGGTTGGACCTGACAGTTATCCGGAGTGTACTGATCAGAGTCTATAGATGGATGTGGGGTGATCCGTACTGCCGGGGCCGAGGGCCGATACCGCAGACGGAGCCCGTGGGCTGACCCGGACTGACGGGGCCCGATGGATGAGCATTTGCTTGTCGATGCTGGACATGAGTATTTATGATATTTGGGTGCCGATGTTGGGCACTCGGGTTCTCAGAGATGTACAGGATTTGAGGGCCGATGAGAGTGCCGGCGCCTGAGCTATTTGGGGGATCTGGGTGCATTGAGGGACACCGATTATATATTCCACGTTGACATTCCGTGTAGATACTATATTGCCCCTGCTCAGCATTTACTATTGTACCTCATACTGTAGTTATATTACCTGATAGAGCATTGTACCTCATCCTGTAGTTACATTACCTGATAGAGCATTTGCATGATTATTGCACATACTGCTTATCACACATTGATATCATCTGTTGGCATATGATAGAGTAGCGCCGTACGTGCATGCTTGCGATTATCTTTATATGTTATCTCTATTCCCGAGTTGGCAACTCACCCCCGTTGTGCCACAGCGTTTGCAGGTTGCCCTTCGGAGTAGTCGCGGCAGGCTGCGGTTGCATCTTTTGACACAGATACCCCCATAGTTGGTGTACTAGCTCTTTTGCTGATAGGTGGGTTTTGCGCGGTATCTGTTTATCTTTCAGTATGTACATTGTTGTATCTATTATTCTCCATCTACCATGTATGTATTGGACTTAGAGACAGTGTGAGGACGAGGTTGTATTTTATTTGTATTCTGGTGTCGAGCTCGTTGTGAGCCGATTGTACTTGCACTTTATCCTATCTGTGTTATTCCCACTTGTGGATCTTGATCTTCGCTACGGCGTCGTATATTACTATCTTGGTGATTGTTTACTTAGATTTCTTATCATGTTGTAAGTGCTTTCTTTTAAAAACTTATAACACTCTATACTTTCACTGGTTTGATTTCTGGGTTTTCGGTTCACTTAGTCGCGTTACGCCTGTAGACGTTACGTGGTTAAGTGCCGGTCACGGGCCAAACTTCGGGTCGTGACACCCTGTCTCGATACACCCTCGACTAGGAACAATTATAGGATGTACTCATAGACTACCGTGGCCCTACTAGTATGATCTCATCATAGTCCCAGTAGTCAAGTACATATCATAAGGGCTTTATCAACATGTGAGAGCAAGACAGTAAACTAATACAGGTCAACATGTTACGACAAAGTGAAACCAAATAGCATACTACCATATGGAGCAAGAAAGTCCTCTCTATATATATCCAAGCATCCACTATAATATACATCATATGTACAACAATGGCCTCTAGGGCATATATATAACTAACAATCTCCCACTTGCACTAAGGCCAGCTGTTGTATTATCTCATACCCAACATCCCGAAGTGTCTCTCAAACTGTGTCTGGGGAATGGCCTGCGTGAGTGGATCCGCAGTGTTGTCCTTTGTATCAACTCTCCGGATCTCGATCACCAGGCGATCAACTATCTCCCGGATCAGGTGATACCGGCTCAGAATATGTCTGGACTTCTGATTGGACCTGGGTTCCTTGGCCAAAGCCAAAGCTCCATTGTTATCACAATACAAAGGTATTGGATGCTCAATGGATGGAACCACACCAAGTTCAATAATGAAGTTCTTCATCCAGACAGCCTCTTTTGCAGCATCGTGGGCAGCGATGTATTCAGCCTCCATCGTCGAGTCTGGAACGGTTTCCTGTTTGGAACTTTTCCAACACACAGCCCCTCTATTGAGGGTAAAGACAAATACCGAGTGCGACTTAAAGTCGTCCTTATCACTTTGGAGGCTCGAATCGGTAAAGGACTCAACCTGGAGTTCTCCGTTACCATACACCAAGATCATCTCTTTTGTCCTTCTCAAGTACTTGAGAATGTTCTTCACAGCTATCCATTGACTCTCTCCACGATTTGCTTGATACCTACTCACTATACTTAGTGAGTATGCTACATCAGGTCTGGTACATAGCATCGCATACATGATAGAGCCTACTGCCGAAGCATAGGGTATCCCTTGCATCCGAGCTCTTTCCAAATTAGTCTTGGGAGACATCTCTTTGGAGAGAGTGAGTCAGAGATCGTGGGTTGGTTACCACGCTTGGATTCTTCCATACTAAACCTCTTTAGTATGATGTCAATGTACCTGGATTGGGACAATCCCAGTTTCCGTTTAGATCTATCTCTATAGATCATTATTCCCAGTATGTAGGAGACATCACCAAGATCTTTCATTGAAAATCTTTGTGATAAGAAGAGCTTCACCGATTGCAGCATAGGAATGTCATTTCCTATCAAGAGTATGTAATCGACGTACAATACGAGGAAGACAACCTTACTCTCTGCAACCTTTTTATATATACAAGGTTCATCTACGTTTTTGATGAAGTCAAACTTTTTGACTACAACATCAAACCAGATGTTCCAACTCCGCGATGCCTGCTTTAACCCGTAGATGGATTTAAGCAGCTTGCACACCTTTCCGCTGCTCCCACTATCTATGAAGCCCTCTGGCTGAGTCATGTACACGCACTCCTCTAAATCACCATTTAGAAAGGCGGTCTTAACATCCATTTGCCAGATTTCGTAGTCATGGTATGCAGCAATGGCAAGTAAGATCCGGATGGACTTAAGCATAGCTACTGGAGAAAAGGTTTCGTCATAATCCATACCTGGTCGTTGACGAAAACCCTTTGCAACAAGCCTAGATTTGTATGTCTCAACTTTTCCATCTACACCAAGTTTCTTCTTAAAGATCCATTTGCTCCCAATAGGTTTTACCCCTTCAGGAGCAACTTCCAAAATTCATACTTTGTTGGTGTGCATGGATTCCATCTCGTATCGCATTGCATCCAGCCAATTCATAGAGTCACCACTCGTGATGGCCTGCTCGAAGCTAGTCGGGTCATTATCTTCCATGATGCAATCCTCGCTCCCACCATCAACGAGAAAACCGTAGTATCTCTCAGGTGGATGAGAAACCCTACTAGATCGGCGGAGAGGCTGGGGTTCGTCGGGGACTACTGAATCCTCTGTTTCTACTAAATCGTCTGTCGTAGTTTGTGTTGCTGGATCTTCTTCCATTTTTACCTCTTCGCCATAAATTTCCTTTGCAAGAAATTTCTTTTCTAAAAGGGTGGCATGTCGAGAAACAAATACCTTTTGTTCTTCAGTGTCGTAGAAGATATACCCTTGTGAGTTTTTGTGATATCCTACAAACTTACATAGGACAGACCATGCCTCGAGTTTGTCCGGATTGTGTCTTTTGACATAGGCCAGACAACCCCATATCTTAACATACTTAAGAGATGCTCTCTTCCCTTTCCATATCTCATATGGAGTGGTAGGCACTGATTTGGTAGGAACCATATTCAATAGGTGTATGGCTGTCTCAAGCGCATATCCCCAGAAGGAAATAGGTAACTCAGCATTGCTTATCATAGAGGACACCATAACTAATAGGGTGCGATTCCTCCGCTCCGATACACCGTTGTGCTGTGGTGTATAGGGAGGAGTAAGCTGAGAGAGAATCCCATTCTCTTTTAGATAATCTAGGAACTCATTGCTCAAGAATTCTCCTCCTCGATCAGATCGAAGGATCTTAATAATTTTGCCCGTTTGGTTCTCTACTTCGTGCTTATATTCCCTGAATTTCTCAAAAGCTTCAGACTTGTGTTTCATCAGGAACGCATGTCCGTATCTTGAGAGATCGTCAGTGAATGTAATGAAGTAGGAAGAACCGTTCCAGGCATGTGTAGACATGGGACCACATACTTCACTATGTATCAGCCCCAAGAGTTCAGTAACTCTTTCTCCGTGTCCACTAAACGGAATTTTGGTCATCTTGCTTTTGAGACATGACTGGCAAGTATCATAAGATGATAATTCGAATGGATTCAAATATCCATTCTTATGTAACTTAGCTAGCCGTGTCCCATTGATATGACCTAGTCTATAATGCCATAAGAAGGATTCGTTAATTTCTGAACTTTTCCTCTTGTTTGTGTTCTGTACATTAAGAATTGTAGTTTGATTTAGAACGTGCATGCTATTATTTAACGATCCTGATCCTATCAACTTTTGATTCAGGAATATGTTCATGACATTATCCTGTATTACAAACTTATATCCTTCTTTATTCAATAAAGAAACTGGTATAATATTGCATATCAGGATCGGAATGTAATAGCACTCGTTCAGAATCAATGTATTACCTTTTGTAACACAAGGTGATATTCGCCAACAGCCTTGGCTGCAACATCTGCACCATTCCCTACTCTTACGGAATGATCACCCATTCCCAGTTCTCTACCTTTACATAGCCCACATAACGTATTTCATATGTGTGATCCTGATCCGGTATCTAATACCCAGGACGTAGAGTGAACTGAGAAACAGTTCTCAATAACTAACACTTCCGAAAAAGATGCATCAGCATGCTTGTTCTTCGTTTGGGTGGTGTGAGAATCCAGATATTCTCCTATTTCCTACTCAGTCTTATAACACTTATAAGAAAGAACGGGACCAACGTTCCACTGCTCTGTATAATTAGCGGGTTTACTCAATACATCCATATTATTATCTTGATTAAAGCCTGACATGGTCGCTACCTGGAGAGAGAGAGACGGAAACACTTTAGCGTATGCTCTTGCAAGATTAGACTGGTTATTATCTTATCTAATCAGGATGTCTCCTACTGTTTTTATCAAATTTTCCTTCAAACCCTAAAAGGAAAGACTAGCCGGGATTAATTACACCTTACAAGTTTGCCAATCTTTCAGCCAGGCCAGTATTGGTACTTTGAGGGAGGTTCCCCGTGCTTTCGCACGGACCTAATTAAACTAAACTTCATTTTCCCAGAGGCATAACCCCATAAACACCTTTCTAGACACTAACTTGATCGGCTAATTGTCCTGTGTAAAATTCTCCCAGCAGTAACTCTTACTCGCAGTGGGTATCAGGATCCATCTATCTCATAGAAGGTATGCAATCTCATTGCAAATTTCAACACTTGAAATTCCCGATAATGCTTTTACCCCTAACGTGCTATGACCTTGAAGAATGCTAACAAACCATAGTTCGCTAGTCAAGTTCAACCTATACATTTCTTGATTGAATTAAACCCACCCGTACGACTCTTGACGAAAGCCAACAAAGCCGTACGACTACCCTAATTCAATCGCATCATATGCCGCAGATAAGCAATAGTTAGCTACCGCACATTACGCCTTGACGAAAGCCAACAAACGCAGCATGAATACTAAGTAATACTTATCTGAAATGTCGGAGGGCTACGCAGGTTTTTCAAAAAACCATGAGCGTAATGAACTTGATATCGTTGTAGAAACAAGTGATTTTGAAAAGGAGTCTTTTTTTGGATTTTCTAGTTTCGCTAAAGAGGTCACTCCCGGTGAAGGGATCTCGGCTCTTTCCTTATCGAATAAGGTGCAGGATATTTCACAAATACCATTGTGCAAAGCAAGAACTATAGAAGCAATCAAAAACTAAACCGCAAGTTTGTAGCATTTGCCAGTTTTGCTAAAGAGGTCACTCCCGGTGAAAGGATCTCGGCTCTTTCCTTATCGAATAAGGTACAGGATATTTCACAAATACCGCTGTGCAATGAAAAACTATAGCTACCCTTTTTATAAAGTTTTGATTCTACAACATCTTTTAGGTTTCTTTTCTTTTATTAATCTCATTAATAAATCCCATCAGTTATGCTTCCTAAGCATCACAGAAGAAACGAAAGCTGTAATATTTATATATCATATATATAGTATAAGCATTCGTCTCAGGTAGTAATATGATCTCATCGTAGAACATTGCAGCAGAAGATAACATATGAAATATTAGATATACTAGGACGTCCGTGTTTTATATCGAGCCTGTATAAAACTCGGATTCCACGGTCGCGATGAATAGCCAAACCCACATCCCTAGGCCCCTACGAGAGTGGCAAGCAACACTGCCAATTCTAGGGTTAGGAGACCCGGTCTCGACTCCTCGAGATGGCCTCCCACTGGACCCTAGAACCCAGTTACTTGTGCTCCCCTCCTTGGGTCTACCAAATGCGGAAAAGTAAATAATATACAATAGTGGCATCATCCTCAACAAGGAAGTGCCCCAATAAAAGAATATTACATACAAATGAATTTTACATGAATGAAAATAAAAACCCTCATCTCACCTAAAACCCCGGCTATTCAGAACACGACGATCCAATATAACATATCACAGCAACACATAATATCTCATATCATCAACGTAAGAAAGTTTGCGTATCCCGACTGTCGTTGATATATAGCAACAAAGCCGGCGATACACCACATACTACGCTTACGGTCACAGAAAAAAAGTGTAAAACGACAACATTTGGAATCCACAAAAACTTTAGACATCTTAAATCCGAAATATCACATACTTCGCATTTCATGCCTAACTATATGAATTCCACATATTGTATCACATTCCAGATAAATAGACAATGTTAAACATTCCGATCGAATAATCAAATACCTACGATTTCCCAAATAGCTCAACACTTGAGCGGAGTTCAAAAATCCCAGAACATGTCACTGCGCCAATGAACCAGCCGTAGAAGGGTCAAACCAAAGCCTCACATGTGGCAACGCTAAACTACCACAAACCTTAGGGTTCTGTGGCAGTTTTGACGGTCACATAATCGAGTTAAGGTTACGTTCTTCTAGAGGGTTCACAGATACGCTAGCATGATTTCCCGAAAGTTTTAAACAAAGCAAAAAATCAAACACTTGAAAGTTTTCCGTCATGAAAAAAATGAGTTATTGATATCCGTTCGAACCTTTTAACACGTTCTAAATTTCCCGAAAAACTAAACGATGTTAAACTTTCCGATCGAATCAACGAATTCCAAAGATCTCCCGAAAACTCAACACTTGAGTAATATTAAAAATTCCCAGAAGCATGTAGTAACACCTACGGATGTTACCCAGAAACAACTTGTCACGATCCAAAGTTCGGCCCATGACCGGCACTTAACCATGTAACGTCTATAGGCGTAACGCTACTAAGTAAGCCGAAACCCAGAAACAAAACCATTAAAAGAAATGAGTGTTAAAACATTTAAGGCAAACATTTGTTAAAACATTTAGAAAACCTTAAGTAGTTTAGTAAAATTCTTTAAAGTTTAAGGTGTTATCTTAAAAATTTTGCCAGCATTTCCTTTGAAAAAAATAGCCTTGAGATCGGGTACAAGACAAGATCTGAGTAAAATGAAATACAATAAGAATAAAGCATCCCAAACGGGAGCAATCACGTCCAACGGCGGAAACAATCACCACGATAAAAAATATACGACGTCGTAGCGAAGAATGAGCAAAAATAAGTGAAGACAACATGAAATATAAAACGACATAAAATAAGTCGGCTCACAACGAGCACGACACCAGAGTACAAAATAATATACATCGTCCTCACAACTGGTCTCTAACTCAATACATGAATAGTAGATGGAGAGTACTAGATACAATAGTGCATACAACTGGAAAAATAAGCAGATAGCGTACAAAATCCACCTATCAGCAAAAGGGCTCATGCGCCAACTGCAGTGGTATCTGTATCAAAAGATGTAAGAAAGCAGCCTGCCGCGACTACTCTGATGGGCAACCTGCAAACACTGTGGCACAACGGGGGTGAGTTACCAACTCGTGAATAGTAGATAACATATAAAGGTAATCGCGAGTATGTACGTACTGCGATACTCTAACCTATGCCAACAGATAACATCTATATGATGAGCAGGGTATGCAATAATGATGCATAGCAAAGGCAATCTAATAACATCTATATAGGATGAGCAGGATATACAATAATCATGCATAGCAAGTGTACTCTAATAACATCCATATGGGATGAGCAGGGTATGCAATAATCGTGCATAGCAAGTGTACTCTATCTGGTACTACAGATACTGGATGAGATGTATAACACTGAATGCTGAGCATGGGAATAAATAACATCTACACGGAATGTTAACATGGAAAATAACCAGTTTCCATCAATAGACCTAAATCCAAGTAAAACTCAGGCGTCGTCACTCTGATCGACCCTCAAATCCTGTAAACCTCATAGAATCGTGAGTGCCCAACATTGGCACTCGAAATATCATAAAATAATCGTGTCCAGCATCGACATACAAATCCTCAAGTATCAGGCTCCGTCAGTCCGGATCGGCCCACGGGCTCCGTCTGCGGAATCGGCCCTCGGCCCCGGCAGTACGGGTCGGCCCGTATCCATCTCTCAGCTCTGGTCAGTATCCTCCGGATGACCGTCAGGTCTAACCAATCACCGGTAGGTAGTAGTCCCTCCGCCGGGCTTACCGTCTAACAATACGAGTCTTCTTGCCCCGGGGTACCATACTGGGTCCACCATGTACCCGCAATCTGTGCCTACCACTCCTCGAATCGGGTATACTCACACAAGCTCTGTGGAACCGAGAAAACTCATGGTGGACGCACTGAAATATCATATAAAGTGAAACCGGGTTTTTAAAACAGTGTGTATTTTCTTAAAATAATACCACGGTTCTCATATCCAGAAATCCCATAAATCCAAACTCAATGCGTAAATCCATACAATGTGTCGTATGACACTAAGAGTAAAAAGGGAAAAACCGCTCTTTTAAAAGGATCCGGTTTTGAAAATAACTCGTGCGGTCCCTATATTTTTGAACCAAGTCGATATCATCCATGTATATAATATATGTTTGGATATAGGTATGGATGTGCAAATGGATATATACGTGAATATGAGTGTGCTAATGTATATGTGCACAAGTATGAATATATAGTGTGCATGTGCGCAAGTATGAAGATATCAATATATATGTGCACTAGTATGACTATACAGTGTGCATGTGCACAAGTATGAAAATATCAATATATGTGTGCACTGGTATGAATATACAGTGTGCATGTGCGCAAGTATGAAGAACTGGTATGAATATACAGTGTGCATGTGCGCAAGTATGAAGATATCAATATATGTGTGTACTGGTATGAATATACAGTGTGCATGTGCGCAAGTATGAAGATATCAATATATGTGTGCACTGGTATGAATATACAGTGTGCATGTACGCAAGTATGAAGATATCAATATATGTGTGCACTGCTATGAATATACAGTGTGCATGTGCGCAAGTATGAAGATATCAATATATGTGTGCACTGCTATGAATATACTGTGTGCATGTGCGCAAGTATGAAGATATCAATATATGTGTGCTCTGGTATGAATATACAATGTAACTATACGCCAATATGCGACAAAGTC
This sequence comes from Agapanthus africanus, assembly GCA_030015575.1. Classification (NCBI taxonomy): domain Eukaryota; kingdom Viridiplantae; phylum Streptophyta; class Magnoliopsida; order Asparagales; family Amaryllidaceae; genus Agapanthus; species Agapanthus africanus. Next base: position 240,151,817 of record CM057343.1, on the reverse strand, counting down.
ATGTCTAATCATCAATGTATGATTCGTAGCAATCCTATAGTGCAAGTGTCATGGCATCACTAACGGTGTGAGTGTAATATACAATTAGTGCTCGTGCAGCTTGAACCGTTAGTGACAGTGCAGTGTTATATACTATCATTTTTATATGAAACAAAAGAAGGTATGTTATAATAGTACATATAATTATCTACGACTAAAATACCCTATCATGTCCTGACGCTTAACGCCATACGGGCGATTTGCCCATAGATATTAAATCTACTCATCTGGTCTCGTGCTAAGCGTAGCCGACCAGTTGCTTCCCTTTCTTTGCGGCATTCGACGTACCCGCCTGCGAACCTAGAATTTACACAAAGAATCCATATAAGCAAATTCCTGCAAAATCGCGATATCGACATCAAACGAGAAACTCACGTCGCGAACTAAACGCGCATGTATACGTAACGTGTGTGCATACGCTAAAACCCAACGCGACACGCTGTGGCACACAACGACACGCTGTGACACACAGCAAACCACTCAACACGCATCGCACGTGTCGCGCAAGTCCCGCTACGCTAAAAATAGGTAAAAGGTCCCAGATTTAATCTGGAGCAAAAACAAACAAATCAAACAAGACCAAATCCTTCACAAAACCTGCAGACAGCTACCTACAAAAATCCAACACATTCCTTCAAAATTTAGTCGGCGTCTAATGGTGTGATACCGGCCAAAAACCGGTGGAATGGGTCCAGGTTTCTACACTATGATCCTAACACAATTCATAGCCTAGTGTATATGTTTGGTTACCAAAATCACTGCCCTAGTAACAGTGGATTGCATGTACCCTAAGGTTTAGATTTAAACCGTTTCAAAACACTAAGTTTGCAACACTATGGTGCACAAGTAAAAATAGGTGAAATTACTAGACTTAAGTGATACCACCAACACAAACTAGAGCTAATGTAACTATAATCACCCTAAATCATCCTATTTCACAGTCAAACCATAAGCTTTAGCAATAAAAATCACTACAACACTTAAACTAAGCTAAACCAACCCAGATTTCAACTTGCAGACAATTAGAGAAAATAAATAATACCAAACCCAGACAATTACCCACAGACCCCACTAGCCCAAGCACCAACACCTAACTCATCACGGGGGCCGGCGACGCTGGACTTTGGGGGTATGTCGCCGGGTCTTTGGTAAGGGAGTGGGCTCGAAAATCAACACAACACTCAGAAGGTCCTGCATACTAATCTGTATGTGTTTGCTAAGCTAGAAAATGACTATAGGTATAGCAGATCACAATATCCTACATTTTGCATCAAAACCATATTTTAAAGATTCAAGTTTGCGACTTTAAGGTGATTTAACTAAATCTAGTGATACTACAAGGTTTAAACAGCAATATTAACACTTAATTAGGTTCCCTAACTTATAATAACCCTAACTTAGTTTAAACCCCACTTAAATCACAAATCTAGCTCTAAAATCACACAAATCACTAACCGAAGCTAAAACAACACATAAGCATAGCAAAAAGGGGTTGGGTTTAAGAAATTGTAAGTCCACAGTAGCGCCCCGGCCGTCTAACAGACTCCAAATGCGGAACAAAAACTTTTTACAACTGGCGCTATCGCGTACTATAACCCGGATCTGCCATTAAAGCTAAACTAACAAAATACTAAGTCGGTAGAATTGTTATACTGAACGATCCGAGTCATTCGGTCTTCAACCATTATCCCACGCTTTGTTGCGGCTTCTCCGATCTCCTGAATCTCCAGTATTCTCGTCCAGGTGGCACCACGTCGACGGATCTTTAAACGGGCTCCCGCCTCTGAACCGAGGCAACTCGGTCATCAAGTTTGCTAAAAGAGATGACCAAGATTGATGTAGAGAATGAATAGAACACTTTGTCTCGTTACATCCAAATCCATGGACGAACGGTTAATGAAGTTGCCTTTTGGATCGAATGGAAATGAGAAATGAATCATATCTAATTTCTATGCACCAAAACTTATATCTTTTTTCCAATCACAACCATCATTCCTTCATAGAATGGCCGGCCACTTATAAAGGGGAGGGAGGTGAGTGTAGGAAAAAGAGAGGTGACCATTAGCACTAATGAAACAATGAGTCATGAAACACCTAGTGTGAACTCATTAAAGAACTAATGAATCATCACCCTTAGTCACCAAAACATTAATGCAACCATGAGTCACTAATCCTATTCATCATCTAGAAACTTCTAGATGCACGACTCACCCCCATGACTCACCCAAGTGACGAAGAGATAAATCCGTATTTAACCGAATGTTAAATACGGCCGGTAGAAAACTGGAAACTGGCAACTTCCAAAAGTGATCCTGAAACGAATTTCAGGATAACCCCGTATCAGTATAAACATACCCGCATTTGTATTACGACTGAATGCAAATGCAACCGAGACAAAGATATATATCTACACAGTATAATACTCGGATCCAGCTTAAACCAAAGCCGACCAGTATTATTTGCCCGAAAAATGACACGTGCGAAAACGCACGTGCATTTTTCGAACCCCGCCATAAACCCATACGGCCTCTACAACGTTTCGCCTGAACTTTGGGAAAGTGTCTGTGGGGGACTCTAATGACTCATCAACACACTGGCACTGGGTATAACCACTTGCACGTCAGAGGTACGAGCTGTACGTAACGTTTGCCTATGTATTGATTGGAAGGAAAGCTGACGAGCGAACTCATCCATAAACCCTACTGAGCCTAACAGTGACAATATACATACAGTCCGGTCCGTTCGTCTATGAGTATCGCATATCTGCCTAGGGGCTGGTAACGTCAGACCCCCAATAGCGGTATAAGTCGTGTCAGAGAGTGTCCTAGAACACCCTGAGATACTACTGGAGTAACTACAAGTAAATCTCCTGCCTCGGCCGAGGGCTTTGTGTAATGGCTCTCCTAGACACAGCGCGATCTCACCCCCAATACCGGGAGAGACGAATCCCCTGCCGATCCGCTCACTTGCCTCCATGTGGCTCGGGACTGTACCCAACTAAAACCTGTTTGCACAACTCCTTTGAGCGTGGTAGGGTAGTAATCTAAGCACAGTGGGAACTACACGAGACTAATGACGATCTCAGGTCGATGAACTAACCTGTACACATGTCACCAGGGAATTGCTATATGACGATATGTATAATACCAACCAGCATGTTCCCGGCGAGTCCTGTCCGGTGTACTCATAACCCGATGAGCACCTGTATACATCTTAGGTGATCCAACTGACACCAGTGGCTTGTGAGACCTGCCACCGCCCCTCGTCGGGGTCTCGACTGTATACACTAGTCTACTCTGGAGTATCGATGCCCTGTCTCGAAACTCCCACGACTAGGGACACTTTAAGGATGTGCTTACAGACCCCAGCTCCCACGTATATGATCGCCATCATACTGCTGGATGTCAAGCAAGAATCCTATGGGCTCTATCAATATGCAATAGCGAATTAAAGCATGTATACGATGATAAAGACAAACTAGATAGCATACTATCATCTCGAGCAAGACTGTCATATCGGTATAGGTCCTCCTTCAATCATTGCCATCACGTACCTGCGATCCAATAATTGACTTTGAGGGCACTATATCCAACAGAAATATACCCCACTCGATCATAGGAAGGAGAAGGAGGAGGAGAAGAAGAAGAGCTGTTGCTGCTGTTGGGGTGTTGCTACTGCTGCCTGCTACAGCCGCTGCTTGTGCTGCTGCTTCTTCTGCTGCTGCTACTGCTACTTGTTGCTGTTGTTGTTGCTTGTTGCTGCTGCTTCTCCTGGTGCTGCTGTTGTTGTGTTTGTGTGTGAGTGAGTAAGAGTGAGAGAAGTGAGAATGAGCAAGAGAAAAGAAATGAGAGCATAACTAGTCAACCCCCCCCTCTCTCTCCTCATTAAATGTGAGCATGGCTCAAGCCATGATGCCCATCATGCACTCTCTCTCTCTCCAAGTCAACCACAAAACAATAATTCATTTTCTAAAAAAAAAATTACCCTTAATTAAAATCAATTTAGCTTATTGAAAATGGGTTAATCCACCATGGTTGCTAAACATGGTTTAACCCTAGTTTATATGCACAAGTGTGTGCAAGCCTAAATAAATTCTAATAAAATATTCATTAATTTTGATAAAATATTTGAAAATCGTTTTGGTAAACTTTTTATTAAAAACCATATATTAAAATATAATTAACCACTAATCATATCCTAAGGTGTTACAATCTTCCCCCCTTAAAGAAATTCGTCCCCGAATTTAAAATATATGGCTACACGTTCCTTCAAAGAGATGAGGGAATTTCTTCCGCATCTCGCCCTCGGCCTCCCAAGTGATCTATTCACCATTCGGGCTGCGCCAAAGCACCTTCACAGATGGCAAGACCTTTGATCGAAGTTTCTTCACCTGCCAGTCCAATATCACGACTGCCTGCTCGGTGAACGAAAGATCGCGCTCGAGCTGAACGGTCTGATGCTGAATCATGTGAGAAGGGTCATGTAGGTATCTGCGAAGTATCTGTTGGAGATAGTGCCCTCAGAGTCAATTATTAGGTCACAGGTACGTGATTGCAATGATTGATGGAGGACCTATCCCGGTAGGACAGTCTTACTCGAGATGATAGTATGCTATCTGGTTTACCTTTATCATCGTGTACTGCTTTAAGTGACCTGACAAGTCGCTATTACACGTTGGTAGAGCCCCTAGGATTCTTGCTTGACCACCAGCAGTATGAGGGCGATCATATACGTGGGAGCTGGTAGTCTATAAGCATATCCTTAAATGGTCCCTAGTCGTGCGAGTTTCGAGACAGGGCATCGATACTCCAGAGTAGACTAGTGTATACAGTCGAGACCCCGACGAGGGGCGATGGCCGATCTCACAAGCCACTGGTGTCAGTTGGATCACCTAAGATGTATACAGGTGCTCATTAGGTTATGAGTACACCGGACAGGACTCGCCGGGAACATGCTAGTTGGTCATATACCAGACGTCAGATGGCAGTTCCCTGGTGACATGTGTGCAGGTTAGTTCATCGACCTGGGGATCGTCATTTGTCTCGTGTGAGTTCCCACTGTACTTTGATTACTACCGTACCACGGCTCAAAGGAGTCGTGCAAACAGGTTTTAGTTGGGTACAGTCCCGAGCCACATGGAGGCAGTGAGCGTATCTTCAGGGGTTCGTCTCTCCCGGTATTGGGGGTGAGGTCGTGCTGTGTCTAGGAGAGCCATTACACGAAGCCCTCGGCCGAGGCAAGGAGATTTACTGGTAGGTATTCCAGTAGTATCTCAGGGTGTTCTGGGCTACACTCCGACACGACTTGTACCGCTTTTGGGGGTTTGACTTTTACCAACCCCCTAGGCCCGCCATGCGATACTCATAGACGAACGGACCGGGCTGTACGGATATTGTCACTGACAGGCTCAGTAGGGTTGTCAGGCTGAGTTCGCTCACAGACGCCCCTTTTAGTCAATACCTGATAGCCCGTTACGTATTGGCTTATACCTCTAACGTGCTAGTGGTTAAATCCACAACCAAGGTGTCGACGAGTCTTTAGAGTCCCCCACGTTCAGTTACTCAGCTTTCGGGCGAAAAGTTGTAGAGGCCGTATGGAGATATGGCAAGGTCCGATCAGATACGTGCGGTATTGCACGGATCAGGATCGGACAGTTTGTACTATAGGCCGTATGGATATATGGCAGGGTTCGATCAGATACGTGCGGTATTGCATGGATCAGGATCGGACGGATATTGCTAGCCGGCTTTGGTTTAAGCCGGATCCTAGTATAGTACAGTGTAGATTTTGTCTCATTGCATTTGTATTTCGGTCGAAATACAGAAGCGGGTGTGTATGCACAGTATCGGGGTTTTCCTGTAATTTATTACGGGACCAGTTTTCTGGAGTTGCCAGTTTGCTTTCCGTTTCGGCCGATTTTCTTTGTATCGTTCATTGGCCGAAGATTGGTGGAGGAGGGCTTATTTGCATTGTTGCAAATAGGCATTTGTGGAGGGTGTTCTTTGCATATATTTGTATCATGATGGTTTCATGATGAAGCCCATCCCTTGACCTTCCTTGCTTGACTTCTATCTTCATGATGGCATGACTTTTTGAGTCATCATGGTTGTTGTTGATGTGAGATGGTTGTTAGTTGAGTGTTGGTTTTGCCTTGTTATCATTGGTTTATATGATAACCTTTCCTCTCTCTCTTTTTTGGGAACATATGAGTATGGCTCTCATTTTTGAGACACTTCCTCTCTTTCATTTTTCCCTCCCCACCACTTGTAGTGGCCGGCCTTGCTCCTAGAGGGGCTGTCCCATTTTTCCCATGAGGGAATTGCACTCATTTGGCTTTGGAAAAATCCTACAACTCCATCTCCAAAAACTTGTATCATTCCTCCACCAAAAATGGCAATCTCCACAACCCCAAATAAGACTTGTACACTACATTCTACAGCAAACCTTGGGCACGTCGACTAGCCAGCTTCGTGCCCGAGTTGCCTCGGCATTGAGGTGGGAGCCCGTAAAAGAAGTAGGCGATGTGGTGCACTTCCGGCGACGAGGAGGAGACGGCACATTCCGCAGGAGATCGGGACGACGACGAGAAGACCGGAGGACTCGGATCTGTCGGTATATCTCTCTTCCCTTTCTTGTAGATAGCTAGGACTAATTAATGGTTCGATCCGGGTATTAGTGCGCGGCGGTTTGCCAGTTCATGAAAAATTAAAGTTTATCACCGCTTCCGCATTTGGCCGTCGGATTGACGGCCGGGGCGCCGCCGTGCACTTACAGTGGTATCAGAGCCTCGCCATTAACTTAGTCTAGCTTGGTTTAATGTGTTTTGCATTTCCGATCGACCAAAATTCCAAAATCTACATTTTTGTTCACATCAGTTTTCTGTTGAAATTTTTTAGTGTCGAAAATTTTTTCAGGTTACAGAAAAGTGATGTACTGGAAAATCTAAGAGTTCTGTGAAAATTCGATGACGTAACTCCTCTGTAGGAGCACGGAACCGCTGCCAAACACCCCCTTGGGCCGCGGTTCCGCCGCACTACTTTGGGTTTACTGCAACAATTTTTTACAGAGGCTTTCTGGGGTTAAAATTGGGGTTTTGGAATAGTAATATTGGGCCCAGAATTTCTTGATGTGCTACAGTAGTGCTTGGGGCCCACTTGTTAAAATTTTGATTGATCGGATATTTTAAACACATTATTTCACAGTATTTACATTATATCTGCGACCGTGAATGTCACTCGATCGGTAAATCCGGTCTAACTGCTATAGCCCGGTTAGACGGATTTGCGAACGTGACTTTCACGTTGATGTTCTGTTTTTGCTGTGATGTTGCGGATCGGTCGTGGGGGATAGCCTGGATGCAATGCTAGTACAGTTATGTTGTATTATGTACATTTGATATTGCGGGGCGAGCGTCCGACATGTGGACTACCGTCACTGCCTGTTTGTATTATTATTTTGGGGCACGATCTGGTTGCGGTCGATGTACCCGTTGTATGTATATTTTACTTTCTGTACTAGGATTACCCTGCGGAGGGGTGCACGGATAGCCGGGTTCTAGAGGGCAACAAGCCCGCATCTCATGGCATTGAGACGGAGGGGGCTTCACTCTACGATTGGCGGGATATTCGCCGCACTCATAGGGGGTACAGGTTGACCCAGGAGGGGTGCCCAAGTTACCGGATTCCGTGAAGTGCTGGGTGGTCCATTCACGGTGCTGAAGGGGGCTGCATCGCTTCAGGTTTTGGCGGGTAACTTGCCGTGCCCGTAGGGGTCTAGGATTTCATTGCACAGGCTATCCACACGACCAGGGGAACGTCGGGTTTCAGTGGCTCTATGAAACCCGGGGATCCCAGATATCTGTATTGTTTCTGTGATGCTGTACATTTCTGTGATGTTGCATTTTTATCACGCCTTGAGCGAATATAATATATTGGTATATATATTAGTAGATGTAGTATATGTTTTGCATCCGCACTAGTCCAGTCCCCGCTCTGTCGTTAGTTAGCTAACCTAACGGGTAATGACGGGACCCAGTGGCGAATGCGGATGGCATATACGTACATCAGTATATTTTCGTTCTTTTTGGTGTGATCAATTGATGGGACTGCGTTGATTCGGATCAATGCAAGTTAAAAATAAACCTAATCTGATGTTGTTGGAACACTTTTTCAAAAAGCTGTTATTGCAAGGACGTTCACTTTTGTTTTGCATCGTGGTATTCAGTTGGAATATCCTGCTCCTCACTCGACGAGGCAAGGGCCGAGATCCCTTCACCGGGAGTGACCCCTTGGACAGAAGTTTGCGTCAGGGCATTAACTTCACTATAGCCGATTACTTTTGCTTTGCACCGTGGTATTCAGATGGAATATCCTGCACCCCATTCTACGGGGAAAGAGCCGAGATCCCTTCACCGGGAGTGACCTCTTTAGCGAAGGTTTTCGTCACTATATTTTTAAAAGCTATCCGTTCCTTCAACGATATCAAGTTCATTACGTTAAAGGTTTTCACCAGAAACCATTCGTAGCCCTCCGTCGTTTCATACGGGTAGCACGTAGTATTCATGCTGTGTTTGTTGACCTTCGTCAAGGCATAGTGTATGGTAGCTGCTTGTTACCTTTCTGCTGCATAGATAGATGCGTTGGTTTGGGACAGTCGTATAGCCTTGTTGGCCTTCGTCAAGGGCTTGTACGGGTGGATTCAAATTAACCTGGATAATGACGGGTAGAACTTGACATGTGACTTATGATTTGTTGACCTTCGCCAAGGTCATAAGAGCATGGGGCAGAAATCACATCGGGAGTTTCAAAAGAACTGAAACTTGCCAGATATGCGCATACCATCTGGAGTATGATGATGTGAGCAGATTCCGTCACGTTATCATGCGATGATAGTTGGATCCCGATTCCCACTGATGAGTTAGTTTACTCCTCGGGTGTTCCCGACTAATTCTTCTTTTAGGTTTGGAGGAGAATTTGAGGTACAGTGGGAGGTTTCCTGATTAGATAAATTGGTAACCATTCTGATCCAGGTTAGAGTGCACGCTGAGTGTTTCTTTTCTCTCTCTCTTCAGCAGCGACTATTGACCCGACCCTAAGACTATGACTCAGTGACCAAGTTGACCGAACCTTCTTAACACTGACTTTTGGATTGTCAGAGTTGCAAACCTCATTGCCACTCCTACTTTTACCCTTTTCTCCAGGACACCCCGTATTACTACGAACGTCCACTTCCATTGGACAAAACCATCGTATGGTTAGATACGAACTCGAAAGAATTTATTCGAGGATGGTTTCAGGTTCTGGAGAAAACGGATAGGATTATTCAGTTGTCTTTTCCTTTTACCTTCTCTCAAGTTGTGAGTACTCCTTAGTTTAGGGGTAGTACACCTATTACGCAAATTGGATTGTCTTCATCCAAATCTTAGGCTGGTGCCGACCGGTAGGGAATGAAGAAAACCAATTAGCATAACGATGGTGTGCAGAAGGTATTAGGTTAAGACAAAGCAAGGGATTAGTAAGAGGGCAAAGTAAATTGCAACAGATATTCACGACCAAACCAAGTATTCCTTCGTCAATCCTAAATCACCTTTGTATTTCTCCAGGACACTCCGTATCACTACGAAGATCCACAGTTTATCTGGATACTCCATCGTATGGTTATATACGAACTCGAAAGGAACTTGTTCCAGTTCGGGGATGGATTCTGGTCCAGGAGAAATAGGAATAAGGTTTATTCGGTTGTCTTTTATCTTCACCTTCTCTCGCATTACGAGTGTTCCTAGGATTGGGACAGTACACCCATTATGCTTATTGGATGGTCTTCTTCCAAACCATAGGCTGGTGCCGAACGGTAGGGAAGGAAGAAAACCATTTGGCCTAAGGGGTGTGCAGAAGGTAAAGACTAAAGACATAAGAAGGGATTTGGAGAGGTGGCAAAGGATTATACGGTTACAGTCGTGAATCTGGAAGAGGCATTACTAGGAATACCGGGATACCCCATCGAAACATTTCAATGTTTCAGTCTCACTGTGTACTGTTAAAGGGAAACTGATTTCCCGATTAGATACTTACTCCAGGGTATGTATTTACCAGTTACGATTCTCACATCTGTATGGCTTTACAGATGATGAGTGGGAGTAAGTTATTGGGAATTGGGTGATCATCCTCAATATATCGGGATTCGTTGTAATCGGTGATATTTGAGGAAATCACCTGGGCTGTTTGCCGGACGGCAAATATTTGGTTTTGAATATCCGCTGTTATGCACCAATTTCAAATTGATATATCTGTACGTCTATTTTCATAGAGTGAGATATACCTTTTTGAAATTATGTCTACGACATTTACCTATATCAGTGGATGGTTAGGTAAGGAGCATTAAACAGCGGTGTAATTCTTCTTAACCATAAGTACAGTTTTCAACCTACGACACACAGTGAATGAGTTATCAGACTCAAGGGACTTATACAGAGTATTGTATGTTGTCCAGGGTCCATCAGGACAGAGGGGTTGGTCCTCGTACTATATTCGGTTTACTTATGACTTCTCTAGTTTTTAGACAGGTGTTTCGTGGAAACACAGGGTCCGAATTTTGAGAAGTTATAGGTATTTGAATAGAGTAGAGAACCAGGTGTAGCAAGTATCGGGATTCTTCAAAGTGATCGAAGATGTAGATACTTGTCAATGGTATTCAGTTGATAGTAGTGATTAAGGGAACTTGCTTCTCTTTCAGGTTACTCATAATTGGAAGCATTCCTAAGTTGAGTAACGCTGATCGGCCTCCTTCCATTAAGTTGACATGCACTGGAGACAGCTGCATGATTTGAATCTGGTTCAATTAAATCAGTGCCTCTGTTTCTATATGGGATATAGAACAGTTCGTATCTTAACGTTGTTAAGGTACGGGGAGTTGTCCGGCTTATGATTAAAACCAGACATTGGACAACTCAAGGCACGTTTCTGTAATGGCTGTTTGTGGGTTGACCCAGGCTATGACGAGGGTTGACTTTCTACCATCTGGATGAACAATAGCAATATTGTTCTAGACTCGCCACAGTTTTATTAAAAATGGATTTTTTCAGAAAAACAGTAGTGGGAGTATGATAGAACTGGAAGTGATTCCAGAACCACAAACGATTACTGAAGATTTGATAAGGAACCTAAAGATTCAATCTGGATTGACATTCCATTGGCCACTCCGCAGATAAGGTGGGTAACTTCAGGCACCCGAGAGATACTCCGGTAGCCTCAAGGACGGTGACAGGGAAGTTCTTGTTTACCCACACTTGCCATTGCTGTTGTTCCAGACTGTGAGACCCGGCAGGAGGATGAGTATAGCGTCGTTCTGAACTCGCTTCAGAAGTGTACGTGTATATGACTCTGCCAGAGAGTTGTCGTAGTCAGTGGGAGCAGCGGAAGCATTGGTGGACAGGTGGCTTGTGTCTATTTATAGACTAAAGCAGATATTGCGGAGATAGATCATCTATTTCTGACATGACAGTCATTGGTTTGACTTCATCAGAATAGGGGATGGATCTGTTGAGAAGGTAGTAGGGTGTGATGTCCTGGTATTTGGATGACATACACAGAGTAGGAAAAGAAACTCCTATACTACAATCGGTTATACTTTGGTCGTCACACAGTGGTTTCTCCACATGGGACTTGGACATTATATCTGACATACTGGTTACTGGATCTATGGTTTTAGATCTAGATTTGGGTGGTTTCCCAATTAAGGGTACTTAGACAGCATTCTAAGGGTATTTAGAATGGACGACTCCTGGCACGGTAGTGTACCTGCAGGTAATGGAGTCGCCCTCTCTAAAGGTGTCTTACAGACTAAAGTAGAGAGGGATGTGCATGATTGGCAGATCACTTGCCAAGGCAATTGAGTCGATCACGAGATGTCAAGTACCACACCAGATGTTGTTCTTGCACTAGATGCAATAAGTTGACATTAATCCAATCCTGGAGAAACAGTCGGAAGCAGTTTTAGAACATAAGTAGATGTTCTAGGGATATGATAACGACAGCCTCATTCAGGAGACAGTTATCATTCCAGGCTTCCAAGGTGACCTGGACGACAAGGATGTTGTCAGAGCTATAGTTTTTCCTTCTGACGAGGGACAGTATTTTGGACAGGTGTGTTAGTGTATATGCCCTAGAGGCCATTACTGTATCATACTGGTTTGTATACTACTTAATGGATGCTTGGGATATTCACCTTGTATATACAATCTTGCTCAAAATAGTAGTATGCTACTTGGTTTGTTTCTACTTCAATGTGTACATGTGTTTATTTTTGTATATCGCCTATACACATTAGTAGAGCCCTTAGGATCTTTGCTTGATTACCAGCGATGTGATGGCCGTCACACTAGTGGGGCTGGGTAATCTATAAGCACATCCTTATGCAGGTCCCTGGTCGCAGGACTATCGAGACAGGGCATCGATACTCCGGAGTAGACCAGCGCATGCGCTTCTCATCCCAGTGTGGGAGACGGTCTGTCCCACAGCCGTCAGTACGTCGTACTTGAGATAGTATGCGGGTGCTCGTTAGGTTACGGGTACACTGGACAGGACTCGTCGGGAACTGACTAGTTGGTATTATACCTATCGTCAGTTATCAGTTCCCAGGTGACATGAGTACAGCTTAGTCCGCTGACTTGACACTGTCACTTCGCATCGGGTGTGTTCCCACTGTACTTTGATCACTACCCTACCACGGCTCAAAGGAGTCGTGCAAACAGGTGGTGGTTGGGTGCAGTCCCGAAGCACTTGGAGGCAGTGACGGTTAGAAAGGATTCGTCTCTCCCGGTATTGGGGGTTGACATCACGCTGTGTCTAGGAGAGCCATTACACGAGTAGTCCCTGGCCAGGGCAAACGAGATATACTGGTAGGTTTCCAGTGTTATCTCAGGGTGTTTTGGGCTTCGCTCCGGCACGACTTGTACCGCTATTGGGGGACTGACGTTTACCGCCCCCTAGGCCCGCCATGCGATGTATCAGACGAACAGACCGGACTGTACGGAGAATGTCACACTCAGGCTCAGTAGGAGTTCAGATGGGTTTCGCCTCGTCGGTCTTCTTGTCGGCATTACCTGGGGACCGTTACGCACAGCTAGTGCCGCTTGCGGTCTGTGGTTAAACCCACTGCCAGCGTAGTGTCGAGTCTTTAGAGTCCCACACAGAAAGCTTTTCTCCTTTAGGCAAAAGAGTAGAGGTCGCATGGTATTGCGACAGGTCGCATGGTTTTGCGACAGGGTTCGGTCACATCCGTGCACTTGTGCACGTACAGTGTCCGGACAGTTTACACTAGCGGGCTTTGGTTTAAGCCAGATCCTAGTGTACCTTATGGGATTGGATTTATCCAGTTTGCATTCGTGTTCCTCGGAACGCGGATGCGGGTGTGTATGCACAGTTGACAGGGAGGCAGAGGCAGCGGATTCTCATTAGGGTTGTTGACAGTTGACCGTTGACTTTTTGACTTTTTGCTCAACCCTAATGAGAATATGATATGCGATTAACTATTATATTAATTAAGTATTATGGTGACTTGGTTGTTGACTTTTGTTGACCTTGTTGACTTGTTGACTTTTGTTGACTTGTTGACTTTGTTGACCGGTTGACTAGGCTTGACTAGTTGACCATCATGATAACCATGGTTATCATTTCATGCCAAAGACTTTTACTTGCTTGTTCATTTGAGTAAAATGAGTGCATGACATGATAAGGTTATGGTTGCTTCAACCATCACATAAGACTTTTGTTAATATGATGAGTTATCATTGCTTTGGATTATGAGAGGGTGAGAGACAAAATACTTGCTCATTCTTTCTTGCTCATTCTCTCTCTTGTTCTTGAGCTCTCCTCTTGCTCTCACCCTCAACCTCTTGCTCCCTCTCTTGATCTATGGTTCTCTTGTCTCATGAGTTGAGAATCAAGAACCATAGATAAAATCCCATTCTATTTCCTCTCTACTCATTCTAGTTCACTAGGTTTAGCAAACCAAGTGAACTAGTTTCTTCAAAGAACGAAGAAGGAGCTAAAGGTTGGAGCTTTCAAGTGGATCTATCTTCGGCGTACGGAGACAACGAGAAGGAGCCATCGAACCACCATCGGAGCTTGAAGACGAAGGAGTTCAAGTTTAGGTATAACCATCTCCATCCGAGTAGCTAACTCTCTTTAGCTAAGTTTGCTAGTTTTAGTTTAGTCAAAGATCCCGACTTTGCTTAGTCCATGTTGCCCCTTGCGCTTAAAATTTGATTTTTATACCGTTTCCGCCTCCCCGTAAGAACCGGGGGTCGCAACGTGGACTTACAGTGGTATCAAAGCCTAACTAAACTTAAACTAGCTTGGTAGTAAAGTGTAACGAAGTTCGGAACCGGAAAAAAATCCAAAAACCTAACTTTTACAAAACCTGAGTTTCTGTTGAAATTTTTTCTGGTCAAAATGAAAAACTTTATACTCCTAAATTCGGCTCAGGGTTTTGTGTGAACACCCATGAAAAACGGTCCACTGTTTCGTTCAAACCGCCGCGCTTCCGCCGCACGAGGTAGGCATGTGCCGCGGAAGCGCCGCGGTTTGTCGTCTTCTCTGCATCGTTTTTCGTGCAGTGTGTGTCTGTGTTGGTTTTGGGATTTTTGGAATATATTATATGTGCCCAGATTTTCTAGAAAAGAAATTTCCTTTTGGGGTCCTATAATTCCGTATTTTTTCCGAACTTCACTGCACTTTGACTATGATGGTTATATCTGTGTTGTTTGCATGTATTGAACGTCGGCTAATCGCTATAAGTCGATTGGTCGGGGTTATACATGATCTGTAATGTGCTGAAATGTGTATATAAATATGTTGGATTGTCGCGGGTGAATAGCCGGGGGTTGTGAGACGAGAGTTTTCTTTTCTTGCAATTCATGTAAATTTGTAAATTGATGTAATAATTATTTGTATGGCCGCACAACCGGGTCGGGGTTGTAGCCGTCATTGTATAATTTCTTTTTACTGTTTTTGCTCCTAGGATAGACCCATGGAGGGGGTGCACAAACTACCGGGTATGCCGAAGTGTCGAGTGGCCTACTCATGGAGATGAGGGAGGTTGCTACGCTTCGGGTACTTGGCGGGTAGTTTGCCGCACCCGTAGGGGTCTTGGGTGGGGTATTGGCTATTCACCGCGACCGTGTTATCTTTTTTTGTTACAGGCTCGTACAAATTACAGATTGCTAGTATATCCAATGTATTTATCTGTGATCTGAAATGTTTATCATTGCAGTATATCTATATATGATATTATTTAGGCGTTGGTTATGTTTTACAGACGCGCTAGCCCAGCCCCCGCTCTGTCGTTAGTTAAGTAACCTAACGGGTAATGACGGGGCCCCGTGGCGAATGCGAATGGCATAAGCGTACGTCATATTTTGGTTGTTTTCTGCAATGGTAGGATTAAATGATGGGACGCATTAAAAGAACTAATGCAAGAATATCACGCATTAAAATAACTAATGCAAGATAATAAACCAAGTTAAAGTCGTTGGAACACTTTCGAAAAACCACTCGGTTCTTTTCAAAAACAAACTTTTAAAATACGGAGTTTGAGCCGCTCCATTTAAAAGCTATCTCGTTCCATCGACTAAATCAAGTTCACTACGTTCACGGTTTTGCCAAAACCATCCGTAGCCCTCCATCATTTCAGTTAAATATTCGGTAGTATTCAAGCTATGTATTTTGACCTCACGCCAAGGCATAGTGATTGGTAGCTGCCGGATATTTATCTGTTGCATAGATAGAATGCGTTGGTTTGAGACAGTCGTACTGCCATTTTGGCCTACGTCAAGGGTATGTACGGGTGGGTTCAAATTAACCTGGATAATGATGGGACGAACTTGACATGTGACTTATGACATTTTGACCTCACGCCAAGGTCATAAGAGCATGGGGCAAAAATCCACATCGGGAGTTTCATAAGTACTGAAACTTGCTAGATTTGCATACCATTTGGAGTGTGATGATTCTGGTAGGATTCCTTCAGTTTCGTCACGCAATGATATTTGGATCCCGATCCTACTGTGAGTATATGCTACTCCTCGGGAAATTTCTCACTTAACGATCAATGCTATAAACCTAGTAGGTGCCTAGAAAGGTGTTAGCGGGGCTACGCCCCCAGGGAAAAGAGGTTCTTTAATTAAGGAACTTCGCGAAAGCGTTGGAAAACCTCCCTCGAAGTACCGACACCGGCCTGGCTGAACGGTTAAGCAAGTATTGTACGGTGGGATTGATCCCGGCTAATTCTTCCTTTATGGTTTGAGGAGGGATTCGAGAAACAGTGGGAGCCATCCTGTTTAGACAAACTAAAAACCACTCTAAACTTGCAAGAGCATCATGCTGAGTGTTTCTTCTTCTCTCTCCTAATTGCAGCGACCAATCAACATGACTGGACTTAAGTTACTCCTAGATAAAAACAAACTGACAGGGCCAAACTACAAAGATTGGCTCAGGAATGTCAAGATAGCAATCACTTATGACAAGCTGGGGTATCTTCTTACCACCAAAGCTCCCCCTGTCCCTGGTCCAACTTCCAGTGTCGCGGATAAGGAAATCCGCAAGACTTGGGAGATTGATAGCGCGAAGGCCAAGTGCCTCCTGCTTGCCTTGATGGACAACGAACATCAGAGGAGGCATGAGAATATGGACATGGAGTCCATATTGCTCCATACAAAAGAACTATATGGAGAGCAATCACGTATCGCAAGATACGAAGCGTCGAAAAAGTTGTTTTCGACAAGAATGGCCGTCGGATCATCAGTTGCCGAGCACGTGCTAAAGATGATCGGCTACATTGAGGAGCTCGCTGACCTAGGGATCACATTGGAGAGTGAGCTATATACGGATATAGTTCTCCAGTCCCTTCCTTCCACTTACGCCCAGTTTACACTGAACTTCAACCTACAAGAAAAAGAGGTTGAACTTTCAGAACTCCTCAACATGCTGAGGAGCGCAGAGGGCACCCTACAGAAAGGTAGGGATACATCCACTTTGTTTGTAGGAGGATCATCTTCTTCTAGGTCCAAGGCGAAAGCCAAGGGAAAGAAGAAGAAGGCCCCCGCCAAACCAAGGGGCGGTGTTAGTAAAGTGGATACGAAGGGAAAAGCAAAAGCAACAAAGATAGCGGGGAAGCTTGTGGATAAGGAAGAATGCTTCTATTGTCATAAGAAAGGACACTGGAAGATTGATTGCAGGGCTTGGAAGGCCAGAACACAGGAATTGAAGCAGGTTGCAGCTTCAGCTTCAGGTGTGTATGTTATTGAAAACTGCCTTTCAATAAACTCTACTTCCTGGGTATTGGATACCGGATCAGGATCTCATATCTGTAATTCTTTGCAGGCGTTGAGAAACCGTAGGGTTTTGAAGGCAGGTGACATGACCCTCAGAGTTGCGAACGGAGCTAGCATGGATGCTAAAGCCGTGGGGGACTATCACCTGGGAATGTCAGATGGACATGTTTTGGTTTTGCGTAATTGCTTTTTTGTACCCAACGCAACTTGTAATATCATTTCTGTATCTTTAGTTTCTAAAGAAGGTTATGAATTTGCGTTTGTAAGTAATGTTGTAAACATTCACCTTAATCAAGTTTTGACTGGGTCAGGTACATTGAGTAATGGTATATACGTGTTAAACCAACCACAGATTTTTAATGTCCAGAATACACACAAAAGAAAGTCTCCAGAAATAAATCAGACTTTCTTATGGCATTGTAGATTGGGTCACATCAATGAGAGAAGGTTGAATAAGTTACATACAGAAGGATATTTGAATGCGTTCGAATATCAATCATATGCCACTTGTCAATCTTGTCTCAAAGGAAAGATGACAAAGACTCCGTTTACTGGACATGGAGTAAGAGCGAGCGAGCTCTTGGGACTCGTACACAGTGACGTGTACGGTCCAATGTCTACACATGCCCGAAGCGGACATTCTTACTTCATTACTTTTACGGATGACTTCTCAAGGTACGGTTATGTCTTCTTAATGAAACATAAGTCCGAGGCCTTTGGAAAATTCCAGGAGTATAAGAATGAAGTGGAGAAACAGACCGGCAAAAGTATTAAGATTCTAAGATCGGATCGAGGTGGAGAATACTTAAGTGCCGAGTTCCTGGGCTATTTAAAAGAGAATGGAATTCTCTCTCAGCTTACTCCTCCATACACCCCGCAACATAACGGTGTATCGGAGAGACGGAACCGCACCCTATTGGATATGGTGCGGTCCATGATGAGTAACGCTGAGTTGCCGCGATCATTCTGGGGGTATGCGCTAGAATCAGCCGCATACCTTTTGAACCGAGTTCCTACTAAGACCGTGCCTACTACACCATATGAAATGTGGAGTGGGAAGAAACCCTATCTTCAATATCTGAAGATCTGGGGATGTCCAGCTTTTGTCAAAAAGCAGCATGCGGACAAACTCGAGGCACGCTCAGTACTGTGTAAGTTTGTGGGATACCCAAAGAACACCAGGGGGTATCTTTTCTACTACGCAGAGGAACAAAAAGTCCTTGTTTCTCGTAATGCCCACTTCCTAGAACACCAGTTCTTGGAAAAGGAAAATAGTGGGAGCGCAGTGGAACTGGAAGAAATTCCAGAACCACAAACTATTACTGAAAGGTTAGTGGAACCAGAGGGTTCAACAGAACAGGACATTCCTACGCCGCTCCGCAGGAGTAGTAGGCAGTCTCATCCGCCCGAGAGATACTGCGGTTTTCTCATAGACGGGGATAGAGAGGATTGCATCATAGATTATGATGAGCCTACTAGCTTCCAGCAAGCCGTTCAGAGCGTTGACTCAGTGAAATGGCTGGATGCAATGCGGACCGAAATGGAGTCCATGTACACCAACAAGGTATGGACGTTGGACATTGCTCCAGACGGGGTAAAACCCGTAGGATGCAAGTGGATCTTCAAAAGGAAGATTGGTGTAGATGGACAGGTTGAGACCTATAAAGCTAGGCTGGTAGCAAAGGGTTTCCGTCAAAGACCTGGCTTGGACTATGACGAAACTTTTTCTCCAGTAGCCATGCTGAAATCCATTCGGATCCTTCTTGCCATTGCTGCCTTCCACGATTATGAGATCTGGCAAATGGACGTAAAGACCGCTTTTCTAAATGGAAATTTAGAGGAGTGTGTCTATATGGACCAACCAGAGGGTTTCATTCAGAGTGGGAGCAGCGGAAAGGTGTGCAAGTTGCTTAAGTCCATCTATGGACTAAAGCAGGCGTCGCGGAGTTGGAACATCTGCTTTGATGAGACGGTCAAACAATTTGGCTTTATCAAAAATCCAGATGAACCATGCATCTATAGTAGATTTGTAGCGAGAACTGTAGTATTCCTCGTTTTGTACGTGGATGACATTCTCTTAATAGGAAATGACATTCCTATGCTACAATCTGTCAAGGGGTTTCTTGTCACACAGGTTCTCCATGAAAGACCTGTAAGTCCATATTGCGACCCCCGGTTCTTACGGGGAGGCGGAAACGGTATAAAAAAATCAAATTTTTAGTGCAAGAAGCAACATGGACTAAACAAGGTCGGGATCGTGTCTAAACTAAACTAGCAAATACGCTAAAGGAGTTAGCTACTCGGATGAGGGTTATACCTAAACTTGAACTCCTTCTTCTTGAAATCTTGTAGAGGTTGATGGTTCTCTTTTGTCGCCTTCTTCCGTCGAAGATGGATCCACCTCGAGGGTTCGACCTTGGGCTCTTTCTCGGACTTGGAGTGAACTAGAATCTCCGGTTTGCTAATCCTTTGATCCTAGGGTGAGTAGAGAGTGATTAGGGTTTGCTTTTCTATCTAAAGAGAATGAATCTCAACACATGAGAAGGTTTCTCTTTTCAAGAGGAGGAAGAAGATGAAAATGAGGAGAGAGAGTGAGAATGATAGAATGAGCTATTATTTTCTCTTCTTGCAACCATAATGCAAAAGAATAATATTATCTAAATGATAATAATTGAAAATGAGAATAGTTGATGGTAGTGTTTGGAATGACCACAACCATGCTTCATTTAATAAAAAGTAAGCATGAATCAAGGAAGACTTTCAAGGCATGAAAGTGGTCAATGGTCAACAAGTCAACCAAGGTCAACAAGTCAACAAAGAACAACCATAACATAATTCTCATTTAATTATTATTATTAATAGATAATAAATAAATCCATTAGGGTTTGGAAAATAAAGACTGTCAACTGTGCATACGCACCCGTTCCGAAACCCTAATGAAAAACCTCATTCTCCTCCTCAAGCAACTGTGCATACACACCTGCATTCTCGTTCCGAAAAACAAGAATACCAAGACATAAAAGCAACCCCAAAACACATACCAGTATCTGGCTCAAACCAGAGCCTGCCAGTATAATCCGTCCGGACTCCAAACGTGCACAAGTGCGCGGATGAGAACGAACCCTGTCGCAAAACCATGCGACCTCTACTCTGTTTTGCCCAGAGGCGAATACCCTCTGTGTGGGACTCTAAAGACTCGACACTACGCTGGCAGTGGGTTTAACCACAGACCGCAAGCGGCACTAGCTGTGCGTAACGGTCCCCAGGTAGATGCCGACAAGAAGGCTGACGAGGTGAAACCCCATCTGAACTCCTACTGAGTCTGAATGTGACAGTCTCCGTACAGTCCGGTCTGTTCGTCTGATACATCGCATGGCGGGCCTAGGGGGTAGTAAACGTCAGTCCCCCAATAGCGGTACAAGTCGTGCCGGAGCGAAGCCCAAAACACCCTGAGATAACACTGGAAACCTACCAGTATATCTCGTTTGCCCTGGCCAGGGACTACTCGTGTAATGGCTCTCCTAGACACAGCGCGATGTCAACCCCCAATACCGGGAGAGACGAATCCTGTCTAACCGTCACTGCCTCCAAGTGCTTCGGGACTGCACCCAACCACCACCTGTTTGCACGACTCCTTTGAGCCGTGGTAGGGTAGTGATCAAAGTGCAGTGGGAACACACTTGAGGCGAAGTGCCAGTGTCAAGTCAGCGGACTAAGCTGTACTCATGTCACCTGGGAACTGATAACTGACGATAGGTATAATACCAACCTGTCAGTTCCCTACGAGTCCTGTCCAGTGTACTCGTAACCCAACGAGCACCCGTATACTATCTCCAGTACGACGTACTGATGGCTGTGGGACAGACCATCTCCCACACTGGGATGAGAAGCGCATACGCTAGTCTACTCCGGAGTATCGATGCCCTGTCTCGATAGTCCTGCGACTAGGGACCTGTATAAGGATGTGCTTATAGATTACCCAGCCCCCACTAGTGTGACTGCCATCACAACGCTGGTAATCAAGCAAAGATCCTAAGGGCTCCACTAATGCGTATAAGTGATATACTGAAATAAACACAAGTACACATTGAAGTAGAAACAAACCAAGTAGCATACTACTATTTTGAGCAAGATTGTATATACAAGGTGAATATCCCAAGCATCCATTAAGTAATATACAAACTAGTATGATACAGTAATGGCCTCTAGGGCATATACACTAACAATCTCCCACTTGCACTAAGGCCATGTACTGGCGTATCGAAGACCTATCATCTCGATCAGCCGCTCGAACTGAGTCTGGGGTAGGGCCTTGGTGAATGGATCTGCAGTGTTCTCTTCTGAAGCAACCCTCCGAACCTCGATCTCCTTGCGATCCACGATCTCCCTGATCAGGTGATACCGCCTCAAGATGTGCCTGGATCTCTGATGGGACCTGGGTTCCTTCGCTAAAGCTATAGCCCCGTTGTTGTCGCAATACAGAGGTATTGGGTCAACAATGGACGGAACCACCTGAAGTTCTTTCAAGAACTTCCTCATCCAGACAGCTTCTTTTGCGGCATCAGATGCAGCGATGTATTCCGCTTCCATCGTCGAGTCTGCAACGGTTTCCTGTTTGGAACTCTTCCAACACACCGCCCCTCCATTGAGGGTGAAGACAAAACCCGACATGGACTTGGAATCATCCTTGTCACTCTGGAAGCTGGAGTCAGCAAAGGCCTCGATCTGGAGGTCTTTTCCGCCATACACCAAGAACATCTCCTTAGTCCTTCTCAGGTACTTGAGAATGTTCTTTACTGCTATCCAGTGTTTCTCCCCAGGGTTTGACTGATACCGGCTTACTACACTCAGTGCATAAGCTACATCCGGTCTGGTACACAACATCGCATACATTATAGAGCCTACCGCAGAAGCGTAGGGTATAATAGACATGCGATCCCTCTCCAAATCAGTCTTGGGAGACATCTCTTTAGAGAGGGTGATCCCGTGACAAGCCGGTAGGTTACCGCGCTTGGAATCTTCCATACTGAATCTTTTCACTATGGTGTCGATGTACCTGGACTGAGAAAGTCCCAATATCCTCTTGGATCTATCACGATGGATCCGGATCCCCAGGATGTATGAGGCATCACCCAGGTCTTTCATGGAGAACCTTTGTGACAAGAACCCCTTGACAGATTGTAGCATAGGAATGTCATTTCCTATCAAGAGAATGTCATCCACGTATAAAACGAGGAATACTACAGTTCTCGCTACAAATCTACTATAGATGCATGGTTCATCTGGATTTTTGATAAAGCCAAATTCTTTGACTGTCTCATCAAAGCAGATGTTCCAACTCCGCGATGCCTGCTTTAGTCCATAGATGGACTTAAGCAACTTGCACACCTTTCCGCTGCTCCCACTCTGAATGAAACCCTCTGGCTGGTCCATATAGACACACTCCTCTAAATTTCCATTTAGAAAAGCTGTCTTTACGTCCATTTGCCAGATCTCATAATCGTGGAAGGCAGCAATGGCAAGAAGGATCCGAATGGATTTCAGCATGGCTACTGGAGAAAAGGTTTCGTCGTAGTCCAAGCCAGGTCTTTGACGAAAACCCTTTGCTACCAGCCTAGCTTTATAGGTCTCAACCTGTCCATCTACACCAATCTTCCTTTTGAAGATCCACTTGCATCCTACGGGTTTTACCCCGTCTGGAGCAATGTCCAACGTCCATACTTTGTTGGTGTACATGGACTCCATTTCGGTCCGCATTGCATCCAGCCATTTCACTGAGTCAACGCTCTGAACGGCCTGCTGGAAGCTAGTAGGCTCATCATAATCTATGATGCAATCCTCTCTATCCCCGTCTATGAGAAAACCGCAGTATCTCTCGGGCGGATGAGACTGCCTACTACTCCTGCGGAGCGGCGTAGGAATGTCCTGTTCATCTGAACCCTCTGGTTCCACTAAGCTTTCAGTAATAGTCTGAGGTTCTGGAATTTCATCCAGTTCTACTGCGCTCCCACTTATCTGATTTTCCAAAAACTCAGTTTCCAAGAAGTGGGCATGACGAGAAACAAGGACTTTTTGCTCCTCTGCGTAATAGAATAGATACCCCTTGGAGTTCTTTGGGTATCCCACAAACTTGCACTGTACTGAGCGTGCCTCGAGCTTGTCCGCATGCTGCTTTTTTACAAAAGCCGGACATCCCCATGTCTTAAAGGCTTTAAGACAGGGTTTCTTCCCACTCCACATCTGATATGGTGTGGTAGGCACAGTCTTAGTAGGAACTTGGTTCAAGAGATGTGCAGCTGTTTCTAGTGCATATCCCCAGAAAGATCGCGGTAACTCAGCCTTACTCATCATGGAACGAACCATATCCAATAGGGTTCGATTCCTCCTTTCCGATACACCGTTATGTTGCGGAGTGTATGGAGGAGTACGCTGAGAGAGAATTCCATTCTCTTTTAAATAGTCCAGGAACTCGGCACTCAAGTATTCACCACCTCGATCCGATCTTAGGATCTTGATACTTTTGCCTGTTTGTTTTTCAACTTCATTCTTGTAATCCCGAAATTTCTCAAAAGCCTCGGATTTGTGCTTCATTAAGAAGACATGTCCATACCTAGAGAAATCGTCTGTGAAAGTAATGAAGTATGAATAACCGCTTCGCGCATGTGTAGACATTGGACCACACACGTCACTGTGTATGAGTCCCAAGAGCTCGCTCGCTCTTTCTCCGTGTCCAGTGAACGGAGTCTTTGTCATCTTTCCCATGAGACAAGATTCACAAGTGGCATAAGACTGATACTCGAACGGATCCAAGTATCCTTCTTTATGTAACTTAGTCAACCGTGTCTCATTGATGTGACCCAGTCTACAATGCCATAAGAAAGCCCGATTGATATCTGGAGACTTTCTTTTGTGTGTATCCTGGACATTGAAAATCTGTGGTTGGTTTAACACGTATATACCATTACTCAGAGTACCTGACCCAATCAATACTTGATTAAGGTGAATGTTTACAACATTACTTACAAACGCAAATTCATAACCTTCTTTAGAAACTAAAGATACAGAAATGATATTACAAGTTGCGTTGGGTACAAAAAAGCAATTACGCAAAACCAAAACATGTCCATCTGACATTCCCAGGTGATAGTCCCCCACGGCTTTAGCATCCATGCTAGCTCCGTTCGCAACTCTGAGGGTCATGTCACCTGCCTTCAAATCCCTACGGTTTCTCAACGCCTGCAAAGAATTACAGATATGAGATCCTGATCCGGTATCCAATACCCAGGAAGTAGAGTTTATTGAAAGACAGTTTTCAATAACATACACACCTGAAGCTGAAGCTGCAACCTGCTTCAATTCCTGTGTTCTGGCCTTCCAGGCCCTGCAATCATTCTTCCAGTGTCCTTTCTTATGACAAAAGAAGCATTCTTCCTTATCCACAAGCTTCCCCGCTATCTTTGTTGCTTTACCTTTTCCCTTCGTATCCACTTTACTAACACCGCCCCTTGGTTTGGCGGGGGCCTTCTTCTTCTTTCCCTTGGCTTTCGCCTTGGACCTAGAAGAAGATGATCCTCCTACAAACAAAGTGGATGTATCCCTACTTTTCTGTAGGGTGCCCTCTGCGCTCCTCAGCATGTTGAGGAGCTCTGATAGTTCAACCTCTTTTTCTTGTAGGTTGAAGTTCAGTATAAACTGGGCGTAAGTGGAAGGAAGGGACTGGAGAACTATATCCGTATATAGCTCACTCTCCAATGTGATCCCTAGGTCAGCGAGCTCCTCAATGTAGCCGATCATCTTTAGCACGTGCTCGGCTACTGATGATCCGACGGCCATCTTTGTCGAAAACAACTTTTTCGACGCTTCGTATCTTGCGATACGTGATTGCTCTCCATACAGTTCTTTTGTATGGAGCAATATGGACTCCATGTCCATATTCTCATGCCTCCTCTGATGTTCGTTGTCCATCGAGGCAAGCAGGAGGCACTTGGCCTTCGCGCTATCAATCTCCCAAGTCTTGCGGATTTCCTTATCCGCGACGCTGGAAGTTGGACCAGGGACAGGGGGAGCTTTGGTGCTAAGAAGATACCCCAGCTTGTCATAAGTGATTGCTATCTTGACATTCCTGAGCCAATCTTTGTAGTTTGGCCCTGTCAGCTTGTTTTTATCTAGGAGTAACTTAAGTCCAGTCATGTTGATTGGTCGCTGCAATTAGGAGAGAGAAGAAGAAACACTCAGCATGATGCTCTTGCAAGTTTAGAGTGGTTTTTAGTTTGTCTAAACAGGATGGCTCCCACTGTTTCTCGAATCCCTCCTCAAACCATAAAGGAAGAATTAGTCAGGATCAATCCCACCGTACAATACTTGCTTAACCGTTCAGCCAGGCCAGTGTCGGTACTTCGAGGGAGGTTTTCCAACGCTTTCGCGAAGTTCCTTAATTAAAGAACCTCTTTTCCCTGGGGGCGTAACCCCGCTAACACCTTTCTAGGCACCTACTAGGTTTATAGCATTGATCGTTAAGTGAGAAATTTCCCGAGGAGTAGCATATACTCACAGTAGGATCGGGATCCAAATATCATTGTGTGACGAAAATGAAGGAATCCTACCATAATCATCACACTCCAAATGGTATGCAAATCTAGCAAGTTTCAGTACTTATGAAACTCCCGATGTGGATTTTTGCCCCATGCTCTTATGACCTTGACTAAGGCCAACAAATCATAAGTCACATGTCAAGTTCTTCCCGTCGTTATCCAGGTTAATTTGAACCCACCCGTATATACCCTTGACTATGGCCAACAAGGCAATACGACTGTCCCAAACCAACGCATTCTATCTATGCAACATATGAATACCCACCAGCTACCAATCACTGTGCCTTGACTAAGGCCAACAAACACAGCTTGAATACTGTTGAATATTCATATGAAACGACGGAGGGCTACGGATGGTTTTGGCGAAACCGTGAACGTAGTGAACTTGATATAATCGATGGAACGAGATAGCTTTTAGAAGGAGTGGCTCAAGCTCCGCATTAAAAAGTTAGTTTTGAAAAGAACCGAGTGGTTTTCCGAAAGTGTTCCATCGACTTAAACTTAGTTTATTATCTTGCATTAGTTCTTTTAATGCGTGATATTCTTGCATTAGTACTTTTAATGCGTCCCATCATTTAATCCTACCATTGCAGAAAACAACCAAAATATGACGTACGCTTATGCCATTCGCATTCGCCACGGGGCCCCGTCATTACCCGTTAGGTTACTTAACTAACGACAGAGCGGGGGCTGGGCTAGCGCGTCTGTAAAACATAAGCAACGCCTAAATAGAAAGCAATGATAGACATTTCAGATCACAGATAAATACATTGGATATACTAGCAATCTGTAATTTGTACGAGCCTGTAACAAAAACAGATAACACGGTCGCGGTGAATAGCCAAATCCCCACCCAAGACCCCTACGGGTGCGGCAAACTACCCGCCAAGTCCTCGGTAGTTTGTGCACCCCTCCATGGGTCTATCCTAGGAGCAAAAACAGTAAAAAGAATTATACAATGACGGCTACAACCCCGACCCGGTTGTGCGGCCAAACAAATAATATAATTACATCAATTTACATTTACAATGAATTGCAAGAAAAGAAAACTCTCGTCTCACAACCCCCGGCTATTCACCCGCGACAATCCAACATATTTATATACACATTCCAGCACATTACAGATCTTGTATAACCCCGACTAATCGTCTTATAGCGATTAGCCGACGTTCAATACAAGCAAACATCACAGATATAACCATCATAGTCAAAGTGTAGTGAAGTTCGGAAAAAAAAATACGGAATTATAGGACCCCAAAAGGAAATTTCTTTTCTGGAAAATCTGGGCACATATAATATATTTTAAAAATCCCAAAACCAACACAGACACACACTGCACGAAAAACGATGCACAGAAGACGACAAGTCGCGGCGGTTCCGCGGCGGATGCTTACCTTACGCGGCGGAAGCGCGGCGCCTTAGACGAGTTACTGTATCGTTTTTCTTGGGTGTTCACAGAAAAGCCTGAGCCTAATTTACATGTATAAATTTTTTTCATTTTGAGCCAAAAAATTTTCAACAGAAACTCAGGTTTTGTGATTTCTCTGGTTTTGTGATTTTTTGTTTCCGAACTTCGTTACACTTCACTACCAAGCTAGTTTAAGTTTAGTTAGGCTCTGATACCACTGTAAGTCCATATTGCGACCCCCGGTTCTTACGGGGAGGCGGAAACGGTATAAAAATCAAATTTTTAGTGCAAGAAGCAACATGGACTAAACAAGGTCGGGATCGTGTCTAAACTAAACTAGCAAATACGCTAAAGGAGTTAGCTACTCGGATGAGGGTTATACCTAAACTTGAACTCCTTCTTCTTGAAATCTTGTAGAGGTTGATGGTTCTCTTTTGTCGCCTTCTTCCGTCGAAGATGGATCCACCTCGAGGGTTCGACCTTGGGCTCTTTCTCGGACTTGGAGCGAACTAGAATCTCCGGTTTGCTAATCCTTTGATCCTAGGGTGAGTAGAGAGTGATTAGGGTTTGCTTTTCTATCTAAAGAGAATGAATCTCAACACATGAGAAGGTTTCTCTTTTCAAGAGGAGGAAGAAGATGAAAATGAGGAGAGAGAGTGAGAATGATAGAATGAGCTATTATTTTCTCTTCTTGCAACCATAATGCAAAAGAATAATATTATCTAAATGATAATAATTGAAAATGAGAATAGTTGATGGTAGTGTTTGGAATGACCACAACCATGCTTCATTTAATAAAAAGTAAGCATGAATCAAGGAAGATTTTCAAGGCATGAAAGTGGTCAATGGTCAACAAGTCAACCAAGGTCAACAAGTCAACAAAGAACAACCATAACATAATTCTCATTTAATTATTATTATTAATAGATAATAAATAAATCCATTAGGGTTTGGAAAATAAAGACTGTCAACTGTGCATACGCACCCGTTCCGAAACCCTAATGAAAAACCTCATTCTCCTCCTCAAGCAACTGTGCATACACACCTGCATTCTCGTTCCGAAAAACAAGAATACCAAGACATAAAAGCAACCCCAAAACACATACCAGTATCTGGCTCAAACCAGAGCCTGCCAGTATAATCCGTCCGGACTCCAAACGTGCACAAGTGCGCGGATGAGAACGAACCCTGTCGCAAAACCATGCGACCTCTACTCTGTTTTGCCCAGAGGCGAATACCCTCTGTGTGGGACTCTAAAGACTCGACACTACGCTGGCAGTGGGTTTAACCACAGACCGCAAGCGGCACTAGCTGTGCGTAACGGTCCCCAGGTAGATGCCGACAAGAAGGCTGACGAGGTGAAACCCCATCTGAACTCCTACTGAGTCTGAATGTGACAGTCTCCGTACAGTCCGGTCTGTTCGTCTGATACATCGCATGGCGGGCCTAGGGGGTGGTAAACGTCAGTCCCCCAATAGCGGTACAAGTCGTGCCGGAGCGAAGCCCAAAACACCCTGAGATAACACTGGAAACCTACCAGTATATCTCGTTTGCCCTGGCCAGGGACTACTCGTGTAATGGCTCTCCTAGACACAGCGCGATGTCAACCCCCAATACCGGGAGAGACGAATCCTGTCTAACCGTCACTGCCTCCAAGTGCTTCGGGACTGCACCCAACCACCACCTGTTTGCACGACTCCTTTGAGCCGTGGTAGGGTAGTGATCAAAGTGCAGTGGGAACACACTTGAGGCGAAGTGCCAGTGTCAAGTCAGCGGACTAAGCTGTACTCATGTCACCTGGGAACTGATAACTGACGATAGGTATAATACCCACCTGTCAGTTCCCTACGAGTCCTGTCCAGTGTACTCGTAACCCAACGAGCACCCGTATACTATCTCCAGTACGACGTACTGATGGCTGTGGGACAGACCATCTCCCACACTGGGATGAGAAGCGCATACGCTAGTCTACTCCGGAGTATCGATGCCCTGTCTCGATAGTCCTGCGACTAGGGACCTGTATAAGGATGTGCTTATAGATTACCCAGCCCCCACTAGTGTGACTGCCATCACAACGCTGGTAATCAAGCAAAGATCCTAAGGGCTCCACTAATGCGTATAAGTGATATACTGAAATAAACACAAGTACACATTGAAGTAGAAACAAACCAAGTAGCATACTACTATTTTGAGCAAGATTGTATATACAAGGTGAATATCCCAAGCATCCATTAAGTAATATACAAACTAGTATGATACAGTAATGGCCTCTAGGGCATATACACTAACAAGACCTGGGTGATGCCTCATACATTCTGGGTATCCGGATCTACCGTGACAGATCCAAGAGGATATTAGGACTTTCACAGTCCAGGTACATCGACACCATACTGAAGAGGTTCAGTATGGAAGATTCCAAGCGCGGTAACCTACCGGCTTGTCACGGGATCACCCTCTCTAAAGAGATGTCTCCCAAGACTGATTTGGAGAGGGATCGCATGTCTATTATACCCTACGCTTCTGCGGTAGGCTCTATAATGTATGCGATGTTGTGTACCAGACCGGATGTAGCTTATGCACTGAGTGTGGTAAGCCGGTATCAGTCTAACCCTGGGGAGAAACACTGGATAGCGGTAAAGAACATTCTCAAGTATCTGAGAAGGACTAAGGAGATGTTCTTGGTGTATGGCGGAAAAGACCTCCAGATCGAGGCCTTTGCTGACTCCAGCTTCCAGAGTGACAAGGATGATTCCAAGTCCATGTCGGGTTTTGTCTTTACCCTCAATGGAGGGGCGGTGTGTTGGAAGAGTTCCAAACAGGAAACCGTTGCAGACTCGACGATGGAAGCGGAATACATCGCTGCATCTGATGCCGCAAAAGAAGCTGTCTGGATGAGGAAGTTCTTGAAAGAACTTCAGGTGGTTCCGTCCATTGTTGATCCAATACCTCTGTATTGCGACAACAACGGGGATATAGCTTTAGCGAAGGAACCCAGGTCCCATCAGAGATCCAGGCACATCTTGAGGCGGTATCACCTGATCAGGGAGATCGTAGATCGCCAGGAGATCGAGGTTCGGAGAGTCGCTTCAGAAGATAACACTGCAGATCCATTCACCAAGGCCCTGCCCCAGACTCAGTTCGAGCGGCTGATCGAGATGATAGGTCTTCGATACGCCAGTACATGGCCTTAGTGCAAGTGGGAGATTGTTAGTGTATATACCCTAGAGGCCATTACTGTATCATACTGGTTTGTATACTACTTAATGGATGCTTGGGATATTCACCTTGTATATACAATCTTGCTCAAAATAGTAGTATGCTACTTGGTTTGTTTCTACTTCAATGTGTACATGTGTTTATTTTTGTATATCGCCTATACACATTAGTAGAGCCCTTAGGATCTTTGCTTGATTACCAGCGATGTGATGGCCGTCACACTAGTGGGGCTGGGTAATCTATAAGCACATCCTTATGCAGGTCCCTGGTCGCAGGACTATCGAGACAGGGCATCGATACTCCGGAGTAGACCAGCGCATGCGCTTCTCATCCCAGTGTGGGAGACGGTCTGTCCCACAGCCGTCAGTACGTCGTACTTGAGATAGTATGCGGGTGCTCGTTAGGTTACGGGTACACTGGACAGGACTCGTCGGGAACTGACTAGTTGGTATTATACCTATCGTCAGTTATCAGTTCCTAGGTGACATGAGTACAGCTTAGTCCGCTGACTTGACACTGTCACTTCGCCTCGGGTGTGTTCCCACTGTACTTTGATCACTACCCTACCATGGCTCAAAGGAGTCGTGCAAACAGGTGGTGGTTGGGTGCAGTCCCGAAGCACTTGGAGGCAGTGACGGTTAGACAGGATTCGTCTCTCCCGGTATTGGGGGTTGACATCGCGCTGTGTCTAGGAGAGCCATTACACGAGTAGTCCCTGGCCAGGGCAAACGAGATATACTGGTAGGTTTCCAGTGTTATCTCAGTGTGTTTTGGGCTTCGCTCCGGCACGACTTGTACCGCTATTGGGGGACTGACGTTTACCGCCCCCTAGGCCCGCCATGCGATGTATCAGACGAACAGACCGGACTGTACGGAGAATGTCACACTCAGGCTCAGTAGGAGTTCAGATGGGTTTCGCCTCGTCGGTCTTCTTGTCGGCATTACCTGGGGACCGTTACGCATAGCTAGTGCCGCTTGCGGTCTGTGGTTAAACCCACTGCCAGCGTAGTGTCGAGTCTTTAGAGTCCCACACAGAAAGCTTTTCTCCTTTAGGCAAAAGAGTAGAGGTCGCATGGTATTGCGACAGGTCGCATGGTTTTGCGACAGGGTTCGGTCACATCCGTGCACTTGTGCACGTACAGTGTCCGGACAGTTTACACTAGCGGGCTTTGGTTTAAGCCAGATCCTAGTGTACCTTATGGGATTGGATTTATCCAGTTTGCATTCGTGTTCCTCGGAACGCGGATGCGGGTGTGTATGCACAGTTGACAGGGAGGCAGAGGCAGCGGATTCTCATTAGGGTTGTTGACAGTTGACCGTTGACTTTTTGACTTTTTGCTCAACCCTAATGAGAATATGATATGCGATTAACTATTATATTAATTAAGTATTATGGTGACTTGGTTGTTGACTTTTGTTGACCTTGTTGACTTGTTGACTTTTGTTGACTTGTTGACTTTGTTGACCGGTTGACTAGGCTTGACTAGTTGACCATCATGATAACCATGGTTATCATTTCATGCCAAAGACTTTTACTTGCTTGTTCATTTGAGTAAAATGAGTGCATGACATGATAAGGTTATGGTTGCTTCAACCATCACATAAGACTTTTGTTAATATGATGAGTTATCATTGCTTTGGATTATGAGAGGGTGAGAGACAAAATACTTGCTCATTCTTTCTTGCTCATTCTCTCTCTTGTTCTTGAGCTCTCCTCTTGCTCTCACCCTCAACCTCTTGCTCCCTCTGTTGATCTATGGTTCTCTTGTCTCATGAGTTGAGAATCAAGAACCATAGATAAAATCCCATTCTATTTCCTCTCTACTCATTCTAGTTCACTAGGTTTAGCAAACCAAGTGAACTAGTTTCTTCAAAGAACGAAGAAGGAGCTAAAGGTTGGAGCTTTCAAGTGGATCTATCTTCGGCGTACGGAGACAACGAGAAGGAGCCATCGAACCACCATCGGAGCTTGAAGACGAAGGAGTTCAAGTTTAGGTATAACCATCTCCATCCGAGTAGCTAACTCTCTTTAGCTAAGTTTGCTAGTTTTAGTTTAGTCAAAGATCCCGACTTTGCTTAGTCCATGTTGCCCCTTGCGCTTAAAATTTGATTTTTATACCGTTTCCGCCTCCCCGTAAGAACCGGGGGTCGCAACGTGGACTTACAGTGGTATCAAAGCCTAACTAAACTTAAACTAGCTTAGTAGTAAAGTGTAACGAAGTTCGGAACCGGAAAAAAATCCAAAAACCTAACTTTTACAAAACCTGAGTTTTTGTTGAAATTTTTTCTGGTCAAAATGAAAAACTTTATACTCCTAAATTCGGCTCAGGGTTTTGTGTGAACACCCATGAAAAACGGTCCACTGTTTCGTTCAAACCGCCGCGTTTCCGCCGCACGAGGTAGGCATGTGCCGCGGAAGCGCCGCGGTTTGTCGTCTTCTCTGCATCGTTTTTCGTGCAGTGTGTGTCTGTGTTGGTTTTGGGATTTTTGGAATATATTATATGTGCCCAGATTTTCTAGAAAAGAAATTTCCTTTTGGGGTCCTATAATTCCGTATTTTTTCCGAACTTCACTGCACTTTGACTATGATGGTTATATCTGTGATGTTTGCATGTATTGAACGTCGGCTAATCGCTATAAGTCGATTGGTCGGGGTTATACATGATCTGTAATGTGCTGAAATGTGTATATAAATATGTTGGATTGTCGCGGGTGAATAGCCGGGGGTTGTGAGACGAGAGTTTTCTTTTCTTGCAATTCATGTAAATTTGTAAATTGATGTAATAATTATTTGTATGGCCGCACAACCGGGTCGGGGTTGTAGCCGTCATTGTATAATTTCTTTTTACTGTTTTTGCTCCTAGGATAGACCCATGGAGGGGGTGCACAAACTACCGGGTATGCCGAAGTGTCGAGTGGCCTACTCATGGAGATGAGGGAGGTTGCTACGCTTCGGGTACTTGGCGGGTAGTTTGCCGCACCCGTAGGGGTCTTGGGTGGGGTATTGGCTATTCACCGCGACCGTGTTATCTTTTTTTGTTACAGGCTCGTACAAATTACAGATTGCTAGTATATCCAATGTATTTATCTGTGATCTGAAATGTTTATCATTGCAGTATATCTATATATGATATTAT
Source organism: Agapanthus africanus (assembly GCA_030015575.1). NCBI lineage: Eukaryota > Viridiplantae > Streptophyta > Magnoliopsida > Asparagales > Amaryllidaceae > Agapanthus > Agapanthus africanus. The sequence continues at coordinate 240,118,097 of CM057343.1, read as the reverse complement.
TTAGGCGTTGGTTATGTTTTACAGACGCGCTAGCCCAGCCCCCGCTCTGTCGTTAGTTAAGTAACCTAACGGGTAATGACGGGGCCCCGTGGCGAATGCGAATGGCATAAGCGTACGTCATATTTTGGTTGTTTTCTGCAATGGTAGGATTAAATGATGGGACGCATTAAAAGAACTAATGCAAGAATATCACGCATTAAAATAACTAATGCAAGATAATAAACCAAGTTAAAGTCGTTGGAACACTTTCGAAAAACCACTCGGTTCTTTTCAAAAACAAACTTTTAAAATACGGAGTTTGAGCCGCTCCATTTAAAAGCTATCTCGTTCCATCGACTAAATCAAGTTCACTACGTTCACGGTTTTGCCAAAACCATCCGTAGCCCTCCATCATTTCAGTTAAATATTCGGTAGTATTCAAGCTATGTATTTTGACCTCACGCCAAGGCATAGTGATTGGTAGCTGCCGGATATTTATCTGTTGCATAGATAGAATGCGTTGGTTTGAGACAGTCGTACTGCCATTTTGGCCTACGTCAAGGGTATGTACGGGTGGGTTCAAATTAACCTGGATAATGATGGGACGAACTTGACATGTGACTTATGACATTTTGACCTCACGCCAAGGTCATAAGAGCATGGGGCAAAAATCCACATCGGGAGTTTCATAAGTACTGAAACTTGCTAGATTTGCATACCATTTGGAGTGTGATGATTCTGGTAGGATTCCTTCAGTTTCGTCACGCAATGATATTTGGATCCCGATCCTACTGTGAGTATATGCTACTCCTCGGGAAATTTCTCACTTAACGATCAATGCTATAAACCTAGTAGGTGCCTAGAAAGGTGTTAGCGGGGCTACGCCCCCAGGGAAAAGAGGTTCTTTAATTAAGGAACTTCGCGAAAGCGTTGGAAAACCTCCCTCGAAGTACCGACACCGGCCTGGCTGAACGGTTAAGCAAGTATTGTACGGTGGGATTGATCCCGGCTAATTCTTCCTTTATGGTTTGAGGAGGGATTCGAGAAACAGTGGGAGCCATCCTGTTTAGACAAACTAAAAACCACTCTAAACTTGCAAGAGCATCATGCTGAGTGTTTCTTCTTCTCTCTCCTAATTGCAGCGACCAATCAACATGACTGGACTTAAGTTACTCCTAGATAAAAACAAACTGACAGGGCCAAACTACAAAGATTGGCTCAGGAATGTCAAGATAGCAATCACTTATGACAAGCTGGGGTATCTTCTTACCACCAAAGCTCCCCCTGTCCCTGGTCCAACTTCCAGTGTCGCGGATAAGGAAATCCGCAAGACTTGGGAGATTGATAGCGCGAAGGCCAAGTGCCTCCTGCTTGCCTCGATGGACAACGAACATCAGAGGAGGCATGAGAATATGGACATGGAGTCCATATTGCTCCATACAAAAGAACTATATGGAGAGCAATCACGTATCGCAAGATACGAAGCGTCGAAAAAGTTGTTTTCGACAAGAATGGCCGTCGGATCATCAGTTGCCGAGCACGTGCTAAAGATGATCGGCTACATTGAGGAGCTCGCTGACCTAGGGATCACATTGGAGAGTGAGCTATATACGGATATAGTTCTCCAGTCCCTTCCTTCCACTTACGCCCAGTTTACACTGAACTTCAACCTACAAGAAAAAGAGGTTGAACTTTCAGAACTCCTCAACATGCTGAGGAGCGCAGAGGGCACCCTACAGAAAGGTAGGGATACATCCACTTTGTTTGTAGGAGGATCATCTTCTTCTAGGTCCAAGGCGAAAGCCAAGGGAAAGAAGAAGAAGGCCCCCGCCAAACCAAGGGGCGGTGTTAGTAAAGTGGATACGAAGGGAAAAGCAAAAGCAACAAAGATAGCGGGGAAGCTTGTGGATAAGGAAGAATGCTTCTATTGTCATAAGAAAGGACACTGGAAGATTGATTGCAGGGCTTGGAAGGCCAGAACACAGGAATTGAAGCAGGTTGCAGCTTCAGCTTCAGGTGTGTATGTTATTGAAAACTGCCTTTCAATAAACTCTACTTCCTGGGTATTGGATACCGGATCAGGATCTCATATCTGTAATTCTTTGCAGGCGTTGAGAAACCGTAGGGTTTTGAAGGCAGGTGACATGACCCTCAGAGTTGCGAACGGAGCTAGCATGGATGCTAAAGCCGTGGGGGACTATCACCTGGGAATGTCAGATGGACATGTTTTGGTTTTGCGTAATTGCTTTTTTGTACCCAACGCAACTTGTAATATCATTTCTGTATCTTTAGTTTCTAAAGAAGGTTATGAATTTGCGTTTGTAAGTAATGTTGTAAACATTCACCTTAATCAAGTTTTGATTGGGTCAGGTACATTGAGTAATGGTATATACGTGTTAAACCAACCACAGATTTTTAATGTCCAGAATACACACAAAAGAAAGTCTCCAGAAATAAATCAGACTTTCTTATGGCATTGTAGATTGGGTCACATCAATGAGAGAAGGTTGACTAAGTTACATACAGAAGGATATTTGAATGCGTTCGAATATCAATCATATGCCACTTGTCAATCTTGTCTCAAAGGAAAGATGACAAAGACTCCGTTTACTGGACATGGAGTAAGAGCGAGCGAGCTCTTGGGACTCGTACACAGTGACGTGTACGGTCCAATGTCTACACATGCCCGAAGCGGACATTCTTACTTCATTACTTTTACGGATGACTTCTCAAGGTACGGTTATGTCTTCTTACTGAAACATAAGTCCGAGGCCTTTGGAAAATTCCAGGAGTATAAGAATGAAGTGGAGAAACAGACCGGCAAAAGTATTAAGATTCTAAGATCAGATCGAGGTGGAGAATACTTAAGTGCCGAGTTCCTGGGCTATTTAAAAGAGAATGGAATTCTCTCTCAGCTTACTCCTCCATACACCCCGCAACATAACGGTGTATCGGAGAGACGGAACCGCACCCTATTGGATATGGTGCGGTCCATGATGAGTAACGCTGAGTTGCCGCGATCATTCTGGGGGTATGCGCTAGAATCAGCCGCATACCTTTTGAACCGAGTTCCTACTAAGACCGTGCCTACTACACCATATGAAATGTGGAGTGGGAAGAAACCCTATCTTCAATATCTGAAGATCTGGGGATGTCCAGCTTTTGTCAAAAAGCAGCATGCGGACAAACTCGAGGCACGCTCAGTACTGTGCAAGTTTGTGGGATACCCAAAGAACACCAGGGGGTATCTTTTCTACTACGCAGAGGAACAAAAAGTCCTTGTTTCTCGTAATGCCCACTTCCTAGAACACCAGTTCTTGGAAAAGGAAAATAGTGGGAGCGCAGTGGAACTGGAAGAAATTCCAGAACCACAAACTATTACTGAAAGGTTAGTGGAACCAGAGGGTTCAACAGAACAGGACATTCCTACGCCGCTCCGCAGGAGTAGTAGGCAGTCTCATCCGCCCGAGAGATACTGCGGTTTTCTCATAGACGGGGATAGAGAGGATTGCATCATAGATTATGATGAGCCTACTAGCTTCCAGCAAGCCGTTCAGAGCGTTGACTCAGTGAAATGGCTGGATGCAATGCGGACCGAAATGGAGTCCATGTACACCAACAAGGTATGGACATTGGACATTGCTCCAGACGGGGTAAAACCCGTAGGATGCAAGTGGATCTTCAAAAGGAAGATTGGTGTAGTTGGACAGGTTGAGACCTATAAAGCTAGGCTGGTAGCAAAGGGTTTCCGTCAAAGACCTGGCTTGGACTATGACGAAACTTTTTCTCCAGTAGCCATGCTGAAATCCATTCGGATCCTTCTTGCCATTGCTGCCTTCCACGATTATGAGATCTGGCAAATGGACGTAAAGACCGCTTTTCTAAATGGAAATTTAGAGGAGTGTGTCTATATGGACCAACCAGAGGGTTTCATTCAGAGTGGGAGCAGCGGAAAGGTGTGCAAGTTGCTTAAGTCCATCTATGGACTAAAGCAGGCGTCGCGGAGTTGGAACATCTGCTTTGATGAGACGGTCAAACAATTTGGCTTTATCAAAAATCCAGATGAACCATGCATCTATAGTAGATTTGTAGCGAGAACTGTAGTATTCCTCGTTTTGTACGTGGATGACCTTCTCTTAATAGGAAATGACATTCCTATGCTACAATCTGTCAAGGGGTTTCTTGTCACACAGGTTCTCCATGAAAGACCTGGGTGATGCCTCATACATTCTGGGTATCCGGATCTACCGTGACAGATCCAAGAGGATATTAGGACTTTCACAGTCCAGGTACATCGACACCATACTGAAGAGGTTCAGTATGGAAGATTCCAAGCGCGGTAACCTACCGGCTTGTCACGGGATCACCCTCTCTAAAGAGATGTCTCCCAAGACTGATTTGGAGAGGGATCGCATGTCTATTATACCCTACGCTTCTGCGGTAGGCTCTATAATGTATGCGATGTTGTGTACCAGACCGGATGTAGCTTATGCACTGAGTGTGGTAAGCCGGTATCAGTCTAACCCTGGGGAGAAACACTGGATAGCGGTAAAGAACATTCTCAAGTATCTGAGAAGGACTAAGGAGATGTTCTTGGTGTATGGCGGAAAAGACCTCCAGATCGAGGCCTTTGCTGACTCCAGCTTCCAGAGTGACAAGGATGATTCCAAGTCCATGTCGGGTTTTGTCTTTACCCTCAATGGAGGGGCGGTGTGTTGGAAGAGTTCCAAACAGGAAACCGTTGCAGACTCGACGATGGAAGCGGAATACATCGCTGCATCTGATGCCGCAAAAGAAGCTGTCTGGATGAGGAAGTTCTTGAAAGAACTTCAGGTGGTTCCGTCCATTGTTGATCCAATACCTCTGTATTGCGACAACAACGGGGATATAGCTTTAGCGAAGGAACCCAGGTCCCATCAGAGATCCAGGCACATCTTGAGGCGGTATCACCTGATCAGGGAGATCGTAGATCGCCAGGAGATCGAGGTTCGGAGAGTCGCTTCAGAAGATAACACTGCAGATCCATTCACCAAGGCCCTGCCCCAGACTCAGTTCGAGCGGCTGATCGAGATGATAGGTCTTCGATACGCCAGTACATGGCCTTAGTGCAAGTGGGAGATTGTTAGTGTATATACCCTAGAGGCCATTACTGTATCATACTGGTTTGTATACTACTTAATGGATGCTTGGGATATTCACCTTGTATATACAATCTTGCTCAAAATAGTAGTATGCTACTTGGTTTGTTTCTACTTCAATGTGTACATGTGTTTATTTTTGTATATCGCCTATACACATTAGTAGAGCCCTTAGGATCTTTGCTTGATTACCAGCGATGTGATGGCCGTCACACTAGTGGGGCTGGGTAATCTATAAGCACATCCTTATGCAGGTCCCTGGTCGCAGGACTATCGAGACAGGGCATCGATACTCCGGAGTAGACCAGCGCATGCGCTTCTCATCCCAGTGTGGGAGACGGTCTGTCCCACAGCCGTCAGTACGTCGTACTTGAGATAGTATGCGGGTGCTCGTTAGGTTACGGGTACACTGGACAGGACTCGTCGGGAACTGACTAGTTGGTATTATACCTATCGTCAGTTATCAGTTCCCAGGTGACATGAGTACAGCTTAGTCCGCTGACTTGACACTGTCACTTCGCCTCGGGTGTATTCCCACTGTACTTTGATCACTACCCTACCATGGCTCAAAGGAGTCGTGCAAACAGGTGGTGGTTGGGTGCAGTCCCGAAGCACTTGGAGGCAGTGACGGTTAGACAGGATTCGTCTCTCCCGGTATTGGGGGTTGACATCGCGCTGTGTCTAGGAGAGCCATTACACGAGTAGTCCCTGGCCAGGGCAAACGAGATATACTGGTAGGTTTCCAGTGTTATCTCAGTGTGTTTTGGGCTTCGCTCCGGCACGACTTGTACCGCTATTGGGGGACTGACGTTTACCGCCCCTTAGGCCCGCCATGCGATGTATCAGACGAACAGACCGGACTGTACGGAGAATGTCACACTCAGGCTCAGTAGGAGTTCAGATGGGTTTCGCCTCGTCGGTCTTCTTGTCGGCATTACCTGGGGACCGTTACGCACAGCTAGTGCCGCTTGCGGTCTGTGGTTAAACCCACTGCCAGCGTAGTGTCGAGTCTTTAGAGTCCCACACAGAAAGCTTTTCGCCTTTAGGCAAAAGAGTAGAGGTCGCATGGTATTGCGACAGGTCGCATGGTTTTGCGACAGGGTTCGGTCACATCCGTGCACTTGTGCACGTACAGTGTCCGGACAGTTTACACTAGCGGGCTTTGGTTTAAGCCAGATCCTAGTGTACCTTATGGGATTGGATTTATCCAGTTTGCATTCGTGTTCCTCGGAACGCGGATGCGGGTGTGTATGCACAGTTGACAGGGAGGCAGAGGCAGCGGATTCTCATTAGGGTTGTTGACAGTTGAACGTTGACTTTTTGACTTTTTGCTCAACCCTAATGAGAATATGATATGCGATTAACTATTATATTAATTAAGTATTATGGTGACTTGGTTGTTGACTTTTGTTGACCTTGTTGACTTGTTGACTTTTGTTGACTTGTTGACTTTGTTGACCGGTTGACTAGGCTTGACTAGTTGACCATCATGATAACCATGGTTATCATTTCATGCCAAAGACTTTTACTTGCTTGTTCATTTGAGTAAAATGAGTGCATGACATGATAAGGTTATGGTTGCTTCAACCATCACATAAGACTTTTGTTAATATGATGAGTTATCATTGCTTTGGATTATGAGAGGGTGAGAGACAAAATACTTGCTCATTCTTTCTTGCTCATTCTCTCTCTTGTTCTTGAGCTCTCTACTTGCTCTCACCCTCAACCTCTTGCTCCCTCTCTTGATCTATGGTTCTCTTGTCTCATGAGTTGAGAATCAAGAACCATAGATAAAATCCCATTCTATTTCCTCTCTACTCATTCTAGTTCACTAGGTTTAGCAAACCAAGTGAACTAGTTTCTTCAAAGAACGAAGAAGGAGCTAAAGGTTGGAGCTTTCAAGTGGATCTATCTTCGGCGTACGGAGACAACGAGAAGGAGCCATCGAACCACCATCGGAGCTTGAAGACGAAGGAGTTCAAGTTTAGGTATAACCATCTCCATCCGAGTAGCTAACTCTCTTTAGCTAAGTTTGCTAGTTTTAGTTTAGTCAAAGATCCCGACTTTGCTTAGTCCATGTTGCCCCTTGCGCTTAAAATTTGATTTTTATACCGTTTCCGCCTCCCCGTAAGAACCGGGGGTCGCAACGTGGACTTACAAGGTGGTCCAAGGCAATACTGAGGGTGGCATGGCGCAGGATACTGATTAAGTTCAGTTGACGATACAGTCTAAGAAGTTTGGATTTAGAGTTCATTTATGAGCTATGTCCCATCAGACATCCAGACACATTCTAAGACAGGTATTACTCTTTTCGGGAGATGGCTTTCTCCGCGAACTTGAGATATAGAGAGACATAGAAAGATACAACAAAGCGGATCCACTCACTAAGGCTATTCCTCGAACGCAATAGTTTCGCAAACGAGCTTTGTGAGACTGACTAGTACAGGAGTTGGGTGTTCGGTATCACACGGGCTGTGAGTATGCGACATCGCAATAATTAGCCTTGAGTGCAAGTGGGAGATTGTTGGAGATAGTGCCCTCAGAGTCAATTATTAGGTCACAGGTACGTGATTGCAATGATTGATGGAGGACCTATCCCGGTAGGACAGTCTTACTCGAGATGATAGTATGCTATCTGGTTTACCTTTATCATCGTGTACTGCTTTAAGTGACCTGACAGGTCGCTATTACATGTTGGTAGAGCCCCTAGGATTCTTGCTTGACCACCAGCAGTATGAGGGCGATCATATACGTGGGAGCTGGTAGTCTATAAGCATATCCTTAAATGGTCCCTAGTCGTGCGAGTTTCGAGACAGGGCATCGATACTCCAGAGTAGACTAGTGTATACAGTCGAGACCCCGACGAGGGGCGGTGGCCGGTCTCACAAGCCACTGGTGTCAGTTGGATCACCTAAGATGTATACAGGTGCCCATTGGGTTATGAGTACACCGGACAGGACTCGCCGGGAACATGCTAGTTGGTCATATACCAGACGTCAGATGGCAGTTCCCTGGTGACATGTGTGCAGGTTAGTTCATCGACCTGGGGATCGTCATTTGTCTCGTGTGAGTTCCCACTGTACTTTGATTACTACCCTACCACGGCTCAAAGGAGTCGTGCAAACAGGTTTTAGTTGGGTACAGTCCCGAGCCACATGGAGGCAGTGAGCGTATCTTCAGGGGTTCGTCTCTCCCGGTATTGGGGGTGAGGTCGTGCTGTGTCTAGGAGAGCCATTACACGAAGCCCTCGGCCGAGGCAAGGAGATTTACTGGTAGGTATTCCAGTAGTATCTCAGGGTGTTCTGGGCTACACTCCGACACGACTTGTACCGCTTTTGGGGGTCTGACTTTTACCAACCCCCTAGGCCCGCCATGCGATACTCATAGACGAATGGACCGGACTGTACGGATATTGTCACTGACAGGCTCAGTAGGGTTGTCAGGCTGAGTTCGCTCACAGACGCCCCTTTTAGTCAATACCTGGTAGCCCGTTACGTATTGGCTTATACCTCTAACGTGCTAGTGGTTAAATCCACAACCAAGGTGTCGACGAGTCTTTAGAGTCCCCCACGTTCAGTTACTCAGCTTTCGGGCGAAAAGTTGTAGAGGCCGTATGGAGATATGGCAAGGTCCGATCAGATACGTGCGGTATTACACGGATCAGGATCGGACAGTTTGTACTATAGGCCGTATGGATATATGGCAGGGTTCGATCAGATACGTGCGGTATTGCATGGATCAGGATCGGACGGATATTGCTAGCCGGCTTTGGTTTAAGCCGGATCCTAGTATAGTACAGTGTAGATTTTGTCTCATTGCATTTGTATTTCGGTCGAAATACAGATGCGGGTGTGTATGCACAGTATCGGGGTTTTCCTGTAATTTATTACGGGACCAGTTTTCTGGAGTTGCCAGTTTGCTTTCCGTTTCGGCCGATTTCCTTTGTATCGTTCATTGGCCGAAGATTGGTGGAGGAGGGCTTATTTGCATTGTTGCAAATAGGCATTTGTGGAGGGTGTTCTTTGCATATATTTGTATCATGATGGTTTCATGATGAATCCCATCCCTTGACCTTCCTTGCTTGACTTCTATCTTCATGATGGCATGACTTTTTGAGTCATCATGGTTGTTGTTGATGTGAGATGGTTGTTAGTTGAGTGTTGGTTTTGCCTTGTTATCATTGGTTTATATGATAACCTTTCCTCTCTCTCTTTTTTGGGAACATATGAGTATGGCTCTCATTTTTGAGACACTTGCTCTCTTTCATTTTTCCCTCCTCACCACTTGTAGTGGCCGGCCTTGCTCCTAGAGGGGCTGTCCCATTTTTTCCATGAGGGAATTGCACTCATTTGGCTTTGGAAAAATCCTACAACTCCATCTCCAAAAACTTGTATCATTCCTCCACCAAAAATGGCAATCTCCACAACCCCAAATGAGACTTGTACACTACATTCTACAGCAAACCTTGGGCACGTCGACTAGCCAGCTTCGTGCCCGAGTTGCCTCGGCATTGAGGTGGGAGCCCGTAAAAGAAGTAGGCGATGTGGTGCACTTCCGGCGACGAGGAGGAGACGGCACATTCCGCAGGAGATCGGGACGACGACGAGAAGACCGGAGGACTCGGATCTGTCGGTATATCTCTCTTCCCTTTCTTGTAGATAGTTAGGACTAATTAATGGTTCGATCCGGGTATTAGTGCGCGGCGGTTTCCCAGTTCATGAAAAATTAAAGTTTATCACCGCTTCCGAATTTGGCCGTCGGATTGACGGCCGGGGCGCCGCCATGCACTTACAGTATCGACACGTGGAATATGGGGTGAACATCTGGGATGTCGTGTGGAAGAGCCAAACGATATGCTACTGTGCCCACACGCTCGAGGATCTCGAAAGGACCTATGAATCTGGTGTAAGTCTACGATAGCGCCCCGGCCGTCATTAAGACGCCAAACACGGAACAAAAACTTTTATAATTGGCGCTATCGCATACTATAACCCGGATCTTGCCATTAACGCTAAACTAACAAACTGTAAAGAGATAGAAAGGCTATACCAATCGATCCGAGTCCTTCGGGTTTTAGCCATCATCCTACGCTCTTCGCGGCAACTCCGATCTCTTGTCTCCTCATCGAGGTGGCACCACATCAACAGATCTTTAAACGGGCTCCCGCCTCTATACCGAGGCAACTCGGACATCAAGTCTGCTAAAAGAGATGTCCACGATGAAGTAGAGAATGAGTAGAATAATTTGTCTCAAACACCCTAGGGTTCTCATCACATGAGAGGGTTAGGGTGGAGGTTGAAGAAGATGCTAAGGATTTGAAATTGTGCACTCAAGAATCTATCTCAAGAGAACAAAAACCAAGCATACAAAAATTAACCCTTGGCTGCCCTCTTCTCTTGTGTATGATGTATATAAGGTTTAGTGTTAGAGAAATAAAGAAAATATCTTATAAAAATATCTCTAACTCAACCCTAAAATATCTCACCCAAAACAAAACTCATCAATACTTTAATGACTCAATAGATGACTCATTACATGAGTCATTAGTGAACATTCTAGAATTAATGAGTCATGACAATGAGTCACCCTTTCCAAAACCAATAATCATTTAAACCAAAATGATTAATCAAAAAAGAAATGCATCTTCCAAAATATTCTCGTAACGATTACGAGAATACCCATCATCTGTATATACATACCTGTATCCGTATTCCGACCGAATACGAATACTAGAGACTAAAATATTCCGACTCAATATAATACTTGGATCCGGCTTAAACCAAAGCCCACCAGTATTATCTGTCCGAAATATGACACGTGCACAAGTGCCTGTGCATTTTCGAACCCTGCCATAAAACCATACGGCCTCTACAAAGTTTCGCCCGAACTTGGGAAACTGTCTGTGGGGGACTCTAAAGACTCATCAGTACCCTGGCAGTGGGTTTAACCACAAGCACGTCAGTGGCACTAGCTGTGCGTGACGGCTGCCCATGTACTGACCGAAAGGGAAGCTGATGAGCGAACTCATACTGGAACCCTACTGAGCCTATCAGTGACAATATACATACAGTCCGGTCCGTTCGTCTATGAGTATCGCATATCGGGCCTAGGGGGCTGGTAACGTCAGACCCCCAATAGCGGTATAAGTCGTGTCGGAGAGTAGCCCTGAACACCCTGAGAAACTACTGCAATACTTACCTGTAATTCTCACCTGCCTTGGCCAAGGACTTGGTGTAATGGCTCTTCTAGACATAGCGCGTCTCACCCCTAATACCGGGAGAGACGAATCCCCAGCCGATCCGCTCACTTGCCTCCATATGGCTCGGGACTGTACCCAACTAAAACCTGTTTGCATGACTCCTTTGAGCCGTGGTAGGGTAGTAATCAAAGCACGTGGGAACTCACACGAGACAAATGACGACCTCAGGTCGATGAACTAACCTTTACACATGTCACCAGGGAACTGCTGCCTGACGCTTGGTCTAATACCAACTAGCAGATTCCCGACAAGTCCCGTCTGGTGCACTCATAACCCAATGAGCAGCTGTATACATCTTAGGTGATCCAACTGACACCAGTGGCTTGTGAGACCGGCCACTGCCCCTCATCGGGGTCTCGACTATATACACTAGTCTACTCTGGAGTATCGATGCCCTGTCTCGAAACTCCTACGACTAGGGACTACTTTTAAGGATGCGCTTATGGACTACCCAACTCTCACGTATATGATCGCCATCATACTGTTGGTAGTCAAGCAAGATCATAAAGGCTCTATCAACGTGTAATAGTGAACAGTAATGTCACCTAAAGCTACACACGATGATAAAGGCAAACCAGATAGTATACTATCATCTCGAGTAAGACTGTCCTATCGGTATAGGTCATCCCTCAATCATTGCAATCACGTACCTGTGATCTAATAATTGACTTTGAGGGCACTATAACCAACAAACTCCCACTTGCACTTAAGGCTAATTATTGCGATGTCACATACTCACACCCCGTGTAATACCGAACACCCAACTCCTCTACTAAACAGTTTTACAAAGCATGTTTGTAAAACACTTGTGTTTGGGAAATAACCTCAGTGAGTGGATCTGCCCTGATGTATCTTTCTATGTCTCTCTTAATCTCAAGTTCGCGGAGAAAGCCATCTCCCGAATTGAGTAATACCTGTCTTAGAATATGTCTGGATATCTGATGGGACCTAGTTCATAAATGAACTCCAAATCCAAACTTCTTAGACTGTATCGACAACTAAACCTAATCAGTATCCCGCACCATGCCTCCCACAGTATCCTGTTGGACCACCTGTCCAAACTACTGCCCCTCGTCAGAGGGAAAACTATAACTCTGATAATCACTCTGTCATCCATGTCACCTTGGAAGCCTGGAATGATAACCGTCTCCAAAGGAGGCTGCCGTCATCAAATCCGTAGAACATCCTCTTATGTTCTAAAACTTCTTCCGTATGTTTCTCCAGGATTGGATTAATATAAACTTATTGCATCTAGTGCAAAAACATCTGGTGATCAACTCAATTGCCTAAGAAAGTAATATGTTAATCATGCACATCCCTCTCCCCTTTAGTCTGTAAGACACCTTTAGAGAGGGTGACTCCATCACCTACAGGTACACCACCATGCCAGGAGTCATCTATTCCAAATACTTTCAGAATACTGTCTAAGTACCCAAATTGGGAAACTACCCAAATCTAGATCTAAAACCATAGATCTAGTAACCAGTATGTCTTATATTATATCCATATCCTGTATGGAGAAACAACTGTGTGACAACCACAGTATAACCGATCGTAGTATAGGAATTTTACTTCCTGCTCTGTGTATGTTATCCAAATACCAGGACATCACACCCTACTACCTTCTTAACAGATCCATCCCTTATTCTGATGAAGTCATACCCATAACTGTCACATCAAAACTAGATGATCTATCTCCGCTATATCTGCTCAAGTCTATAAATAGACATAAGCTACTTGCCCACTATGCTTCCGCTGCTCCCACTGACCACAACAACCCTCTGGCAAAATAATATATACGTGCACTTCTAAAGCTAGTTTAGAACGACGCTATACTTAACCTCCTGCCGGGTCTCATAGCCTGGAACAAGAATAGTGTCAAGTTTGGGTAAACAAGAACCTCCTTGTCACCGTCCTTGAGTCTACCGGAGTACCTCTCGGGTGTTTGAGGTTGCCCACCATATCTGCGGAGTCGCTAATGGAATGACAAATCTGATCGAATATTTAGGTCTTATTAAATTTTCAGTAATCGTTTGCGGTTCTGGAATCACTTCCAGTTCTACCATACTCCCACTACTGTTTTCTGAAAAAATCCATTTTACTAAAACTGTGGCGAGTCAAGAACAATATCACCATTAATCTTCCAGATGGTACAAAGTCAATCCTCGTCATAGCCTGGGTCAACCCACAAACTGCCATTACAGAAACGTGCCTTGAGTTATCCAGAGTCTTGTTTTAAGCATAAGCCGGACAACTCCACATACCTTAACATCGTTAAGATATGAACCATTCTATATCCAATAAAGAAACTTTGGCACTTATTTAATTGGATCCAGATTCAAACCATGCACATGTCTCCAGTGCATATCAACTTAATGGAAAGAGGTCAATCAGCATTTACTCAACTTAGGAATCCATCCAATTATGAGTAACCTGAAAGAGAAACAAGTTTCTTAAAACTATTACTATCAACTGAATACCAATCACAAGTATCTACATCTTCGATCACCTTGATGAATCCCGATACTTGCGACACCTGGTTCTCTACTTTATTCTTATACCTATAACTTCTCAAAATTTAGACATTGTATTTCTACAAAACACTTTTCTAAAAACTAGAGAAGTCACAAGTAAAGAGAACATAGTATGAGGACCAACCCCTTTGTCCTAATGGACACTGTACAACATACAATACTCTGTATAAGTCCACTGAGTTGAATAACTCAAAACCTGTGCATCGTAGGTTGAAAACTGTACTTATGGTTAAGAACTACTCCGCTGTTCAATGCTCCTTACCCAATCATCAACTGATATAGGTAAGTGTCACGGACATAATTTCAAAAAGTTATATCTCACATTATAAAAATAAACGTACAGATATATCAGTTTGAAATTGGTGCACAACAACGGATACTCAAAATCAAATACTTGCCGTCCAGCAAAAATGGTTAGGTCTTCCCCGGTACTTACGGGGTTGCGGAAGTGATAAAGAACGATTTTCAAGAGGGTAGTAACATGGACTCAAAATACAGATCTTTGTTAAACAACTAACTAACAACCTAACTAGAGTTTTACCTACTCGGTTAGGGGGCTATACCTTTCTTGAACTCCTTCGTCTTCCACTCTTTCCGGTGTACGGATCGGCCTCACCTCGTCTTCTCCTTGCGCCGAAGATGGATCCACCTGAAAGCTTCTACCTTTGGCTTCTTCTACGAACTTTGAAGAAACTAGAACACTTGGCTTGCTAGGCCTTGTGAACTAGAATGAGTAGAGGATTATTTTGGTGTCTTTTTATCTCTAAGGCAACGAGTCTCAACACATGAGAATGGTTTGCCTTGAGCTAGAGAGAGCAAGAGGAAGAGGGAGAGCTTGAGAATGAGAGAGCTCAAGAGAGAGAAAGCAAATGAAAATAATGAGCCTCTCTTTTCTCATCCACCCTCTCATAATCCAAAAGCCATCATAACAAAAATAGTAATCAAGTATTGTGTGATGGTTTAAGTCAAAATGGCTATATCATTTCATGCACTCATTTTGCATAAATAAACAAGCTAGCAAAAGTCTTTGCCATGGAATGATAGCCATTGTCATGATGATGGTCAACTAGTCCAACCTAGTCAACCGGTCAACAAAGTCAACCCCTCAACAACCATGTCACTATAACACTTAATTAATATTATTGTTAATCATATATCTTATTCTCATTAGGGTTTAGTCAAAAGTCAATAGTCAACAGTCAACAAACCCAACGAGAATCCTCTGCCTCTGTCTCTCTGTCAACTGTGCATACACACCCGCATCCGCGTTCCGAGGAACACGAATACAAATGAGATAAAACCAATCCCAAAACGTACACTAGGAACTGGCTTAAACCAAAGCCCGCTAGTGTTAACTATCCGGACACCAAACGTGCACAAGTGCACAGATGTGATCGAACCCTGTCGCAAAACCATGCGACCTGTCGCAAAAGCATGCGACCTCTACCCTTTTGCCTAAAGGAGAATAGCTTTCTGTGTGGGACTCTAAAGACTCGACACTACGCTGGCAGTGGCTTTAACCACAGACCGCAAGCGGCACTAGCTGTGCGTAACGGTCCCCAGGTAGATGCCGACAAGAAGACTGACGAGGTGAAATCCATCTGAACTCCTACTGAGCTTGAATGTGACAATCTCCGTACAGTCCGGTCTGTTCGTCTGATACATCGCATGGCGGGCCTAGAGGGCGGTAAACGTCAGTCCCCTAATAGCGGTACAAGTCGTGTCGGAGTGAAGCCCAGAACACCCTGAGATAACATTGGAAACCTACCAGTATATCTCGTTTGCCCTGGCCAGGGACTACTCGTGTAATGGCTCTCCTAGACACAACGCGATATCAACCCCCAATACCGGGAGAGACGTATCCTGTCTAACCGTCACTGCCTCCAAGTGCTTCGGGACTGCACCCAAAAACTACCTGTTTGCACGACTCCTTTGAGCCGTGGTAGGGTAGTAATCAAAGTACAGTGGGAACACACTCGAGGCGATGTGACAGTGTCAAGTCAGCGGACTAAGCTGTACTCATGTCACCTGGGAACTGATAACTGACGATAGGTATAGTACCAACCAACAGTTCCCGACGAGTCCTGTCCAGTGTACTCGTAACCTAATGAGCACCCGCATACTATCTCAAGTACGACGTACTGACGGCTGTGGGACAGACCGTCTCCCACACTGGGATGAGAAGCGCATACGCTAGTCTACTCCGGAGTATCGATGCCCTGTCTCGATAGTCCTGCGAC
This sequence comes from Agapanthus africanus, assembly GCA_030015575.1. Classification (NCBI taxonomy): domain Eukaryota; kingdom Viridiplantae; phylum Streptophyta; class Magnoliopsida; order Asparagales; family Amaryllidaceae; genus Agapanthus; species Agapanthus africanus. The sequence continues at coordinate 240,101,947 of CM057343.1, read as the reverse complement.
TAGGGACCTGCATAAGGATGTGCTTATAGATTACCCAGCCCCCACGAGTGTGACTGCCATCACAACTCCGGTAATAAAGCAAAGATCCTAAGGGCTCCACTAATGTGAATAGGTGATATGCTAAAATAAACACATTTACACATTAAAGCAGAAACAAACCAAGTAGCATACTACTATATTGAGCAAGATTGTCAATACAAGGTGAATATCCCAAGCTTCAATTAAGTAATATACATACCAGTATGATACAGTAATGGCCTCTAGGGCATATACACTAACAATCTCCCACTTGCACTAAGGCCATGTACTGGCGTATCGAAGACCTATCATCTCGATCAGCCGCTCGAACTGAGTCTGGGGTAAGGCCTTTGTGAGTGGATCAGCAGTGTTATCTTCCGTAGAAACTCTCCGAACCTTGATCTCCTGGCGACCCACGATCTCCCTGATCAGGTGATACCGCCTCAACATGTGTCTGGACCTCTGATGGGACCTGGGCTCCTTCGCTAAAGCTATAGCCCCGTTGTTGTCGCAATACAGAGGTATTGGATCAACAATGGACGGAACCACCTGAAGTTCAGTTAAGAACTTCCTTATCCAGACGGCTTCTTTTGCGGCATCTGCAGCAACGATATATTCCGCTTCCATCGTCGAGTCAGCAACGGTTTCCTGTTTGGAACTCTTCCAACACACCGCCCCTCCATTGAGGGTAAAGACATAACCTGACATGGACTTGGAATCATCCTTGTCACTCTGGAAGCTGGAGTCAGCAAAGGCCTCGATCTGGAGGTCTTTTCCGCCATACACCAAGAACATCTCCTAAGTCCTTCTCAGATATTTGAGAATGTTCTTTATCACTATCCAGTGTTTCTCCCCAGGGTTTGACTGATACCGGGTTACCACACTCAGTGAATAAGCTACATCTGGTTTGGTACACAACATCGCATACATTATAGAGCCTACCGCAGAAGCGTAGGGTATAATAGACATGCGATCCCTTTCCAAATCAGTCTTGGGAGACATCTCTTTGGAAAGGATGATCCCGTTACAAGCCGGTAGATTACCGCGCTTAGAATCTTCCATAGTGAATCTTTTCAGTATGGTGTCGATGTACCTCGACTGTGAGAGTCCTAGTATCCTCTTGGATATGTCACGATAGATCCGGATCCCCAGAATGTATGAGGCATCACCCAGGTCTTTCATGGAGAACCTGTGTGACAAGAACCCTTTGACAGATTGTAGCATAGGAATGTCATTTCCTATTAAGAGAATGTCTTCCACGTATAAAACGAGGAATACTACAGTTCTCGCTACAAATCTACTATAGATGCATGGTTCATCTGGATTTTTGATAAAGCCAAATTCTTTGACCGTCTCATCAAAACAGATGTTCCAACTCCGCGATGCCTGCTTTAGTCCGTATATGGACTTAAGAAACTTGCACACCTTTCCGCTGCTCCCACTCTGAATGAAACCCTCTGGCTGGTCCATATAAACACACTCCTCTAAATTTCCATTTAGAAAAGCGGTATTTACGTCCATCTGCCAAATCTCATAATCGTGGAAGGCAGCAATGGCAAGAAGGATCCGAATGGATTTCAGTATAGCTACTGGAGAAAAGGTCTCGTCATAGTCCAAACTAGGTCTTTGATGAAAACCCTTTGCAACCAGTCTAGCTTTATAGGTCTCAACCTGTCCATCTACACCAATCTTCCTTTTGAAGATCCACTTGCATCCTACGGGTTTTACCCCATCTGGAGCAACGTCCAACGTCCATACTTTGTTGGTGTAGATAGACTCCATTTCGGTCCGCATTGCATCCAGCCATTTTACCGAGTCAACGCTCTGAATGGCCTGCTGGAAGCTAGTCGGCTCATCATAATCAATGATGCAATCCACTCTATCCCCGTCTATGAGAAAACCGTAGTATCTCTCGGGCGGATGTGACTGCCTACTACTCCTGCAGAGCGGCGCAGGAATGTCATGATCTTTTGAACCCTCTGGTTCTACTAAGCTTTCAGTAATAGCTCATGGTTCTGGAATTTCTTCCAGTTCTATTGCGCTCCCACTTATCTGATTCTCTAAAAACTGAGTTTCCAAGAAGTGGGCATGCCGAGAAACAAAAACCTTTTGCTCCTCTTCGCAATAGAAGAAATATCCCTTGGAGTTCTTTGGATATCCCACAAACTTGCACTGTACTGAGCGTGCCTCGAGCTTGTCCGCTTGCTGCTTTTTGACAAAAGCTGGACTTCCCCATGTCTTAATGTGATTAAGATAGGGTCTCTTCCCACACCACATCTGATATGGTGTGGTAGGCACAGTCTTAGTTGGAACTCGGTTCAAAAGGTATGCAGCTGATTCTAGTGCATATCCCCAGAATGATCGCGGTAACTCAGCGTTACTCATCATGGACCGTACCATATCCAATAGGGTTCGGTTCCGTCTCTCCGATACACCGTTATGTTGTGGAGTGTATGGAGGAGTAAGCTGAGAGAGAATTCCATTCTCTTTTTGTAAGTCCACGTTGCGACCCCCGGTTCTTACGGGGAGGCGGAAACGATATAAAATCAAAATTTTAACGCAAGAGGCAACATGGACTAAGCTAGGTCGGGATCTTTACCTAAACTAAAACTAGCATACTAAGCTAAAGATATTTAGCTACTCGGATGAAGATGGTTATACCTAAACTTGAACTCCTTCTCTTCAAGCTCCGATGGTGGTTCGATGGCTCCTTCTCGTTGTCTCCGTACGCCGAAGATAGATCCACTTGAAAGCTCCAACCTTTAGCTCCTTTTTCGTTCTTTGAAGAAACTAGTTCACTTGGTTTGCTAAACCTAGTGAACTAGAATGAGTAGAGATGATTTAGAATGGGATTTTATCTATGGTTCTTGATTCTCAACTCATGAGACAAGAGAACCATAGATCAAGAGAGGGAGCAAGAGGTTGAGGGTGAGAGCAAGAGGAGAGCTCAAGAACAAGAGAGAGAATGAGCAAGAAAGAATGAGCAACTCTTTTGTCTTTCACCCTCTCATAATCCAAAGTGATCATAACTCATCATATCAAAAAAGTCTTATGTGATGGTTAGAAGCAACCATAACCTTATCATGTCATGCACTCATTTTTTACTCAAATGAGCAAGCAAGAAAAAGTCTTTGGCATGAAATGATAACCATGGTTATCATGATGGTCAACTAGTCAAGCCTAGTCAACCGGTCAACAAGTCAACAAAAGTCAACAAGTCACCAAAGTCAACAAGTCAACAAAAGTCAACAAGTCAACAACCATATCACCATAATACTTAATTAATATAATAGTTAATCACATATCATATTCTCATTAGGGTTGAGCAAAAAGTCAAAAAGTCAACGGTCAACTGTCAACAACCCTAATGAGAATCCGCTGTCTGTGCCTCCCTGTCAACTGTGCATACACACCCGCATCCGCGTTCCGAGGAACACGAATGCAAACTGGATAAATCCAATCCCATAAGGTACACTAGGATCTGGCTTAAACCAAAGCCCGCTAGTGTAAACTGTCCGGACACTGTACGTGCACAAGTGCACGGATGTGACCGAACCGTGTCGCAAAACCATGCGACCTGTCGCAATACCATGCGACCTCTACTCTTTTGCCTAAAGGCGAAAAGCTTTCTGTGTGGGACTCTAAAGACTCGACACTACGCTGGCAGTGGGTTTAACCACAGACCACAAGCGGCACTAGCTGTGCGTAACGGTCCCCAGGTAATGCCGATAAGAAGACCGACGAGGCGAAACCCATCTGAACCCCTACTGAGCCTGAGTGTGACATTCTCCGTACAGTCCGGTCTGTTCGTCTGATACATCGCATGGCGGGCCTAGGGGGCGGTAAACGTCAGTCCCCCAATAGCGGTACAAGTCGTGCCGGAGTGAAGCCCAATACACCCTGAGATAACACTGGAAACCTACCAGTATATCTCGTTTGCCCTGGCCAGGGACTACTCGTGTAATGGCTCTCCTAGACACAGCGCGATGTCAACCCCCAATACCGGGAGAGACGAATCCTGTCTAACCGTCACTGCCTCCAAGTGCTTCGGGACTGCACCCAACCACCACCTGTTTGCACGACTCCTTTGAGCCGTGGTAGGGTAGTGATCAAAGTACAGTGGGAACACACTCGAGGCGAAGTGACAGTGTCAAGTCAGCGGACTAAGCTGTACTCATGTCACCTGGGAACTGATAACTGACGATAGGTAAAATACCAACTAGTCAGTTCCCGACGAGTCCTGTCCAGTGTACCCGTAACCTAACGAGCACCCGCATACTATCTCAAGTACGACGTACTGACGGCTGTGGGACAGACCGTCTCCCACACTGGGATGAGAAGCGCATGCGCTGGTCTACTCCGGAGTATCGATGCCCTGTCTCGATAGTCCTACGACCAGGGACCTGCATAAGGATGTGCTTATAGATTACCCAGCCCCACTAGTGTGACGGCCATCACATCGCTGGTAATCAAGCAAAGATCCTAAGGGCTCTACTAATGTGTATAGGCGATATACAAAATAAACACATGTACACATTGAAGTAGAAACAAACCAAGTAGCATACTACTATTTTGAGCAAGATTGTATATACAAGGTGAATATCCCAAGCATCCATTAAGTAATATACAAACTAGTATGATACAGTAATGGCCTCTAGGGCATATACACTAACAATCTCCCACTTGCACTAAGGCCATGTACTGGCGTATCGAAGACCTATCATCTCGATCAGCCGCTCGAACTGAGTCTGGGGCAAGGCCTTGGTGAATGGATCTGCAGTGTTGTCTTCTGAAGCGACTCTCCGAACCTCGATCTCCTGGCGATCCACGATCTCCCTGATCAGGTGATACCGCCTCAAGATGTGCCTGGATCTCTGATGGGACCTGGGTTCCTTCGCTAAAGCTATAGCCCCGTTGTTGTCGCAATACAGAGGTATTGGATCAACAATGGACGGAACCACCTGAAGTTCTTTCAAGAACTTCCTCATCCAGACAGCTTCTTTTGCGGCATCAGATGCAGCGATGTATTCCGCTTCCATCGTCGAGTCTGCAACGGTTTCCTGTTTGGAACTCTTCCAACACACCGCCCCTCCATTGAGGGTAAAGACAAAACCCGACATGGACTTGGAATCATCCTTGTCACTCTGGAAGCTGGAGTCAGCAAAGGCCTCGATCTGGAGGTCTTTTCCGCCATACACCAAGAACATCTCCTTAGTCCTTCTCAGGTACTTGAGAATGTTCTTTACCGCTATCCAGTGTTTCTCCTCAGGGTTAGACTGATACCGGCTTACCACACTCAGTGCATAAGCTACATCCGGTCTGGTACACAACATCGCATACATTATAGAGCCTACCGCAGAAGCGTAGGGTATAATAGACATGCGATCCCTCTCTAAATCAGTCTTGGGAGACATCTCTTTAGAGAGGGTGATCCCGTGACAAGCCGGTAGGTTACCGCGCTTGGAATCTTCCATACTGAATCTCTTCAGTATGGTGTCGATGTACCTGGACTGTGAAAGTCCTAATATCCTCTTGGATCTGTCACGGTAGATCCGGATACCCAGAATGTATGAGGCATCACCCAGATCTTTCATGGAGAACCTGTGTGACAAGAACCCCTTGACAGATTGTAGCATAGGAATGTCATTTCCTATTAAGAGAATGTCATCCACGTATAAAACGAGGAATACTACAGTTCTCGCTACAAATCTATTATAGATGCATGGTTCATCTGGATTTTTGATAAAGCCAAATTCTTTGACCGTCTCATCAAAACAGATGTTCCAACTCCGCGATGCCTGCTTTAGTCCATAGATGGACTTAAGCAACTTGCACACCTTTCCGCTGCTCCCACTCTGAATGAAACCCTCTGGCTGGTCCATATAGACACACTCCTCTAAATTTCCATTTAGAAAAGCTGTCTTTACGTCCATTTGCCAGATCTCATAATCGTGGAAGGCAGCAATGGCAAGAAGGATCCGAATGGATTTCAGCATGGCTACTGGAGAAAAGGTTTCGTTGTAGTCCAAGCCAGGTCTTTGACGAAAACCCTTTGCTACCAGCCTAGCTTTATAGGTCTCAACCTGTCCATCTACACCAATCTTCCTTTTGAAGATCCACTTGCATCCTATGGGTTTTACCCCGTCTGGAGCAATGTCCAACGTCCATACCTTGTTGGTGTACATGGACTCCATTTCGGTCCGCATTGCATCCAGCCATTTCACTGAGTCAACGCTCTGAACGGCCTGCTGGAAGCTAGTAGGCTCATCATAATCTATGATGCAATCCTCTCTATCCCCGTCTATGAGAAAACCGTAGTATCTCTCGGGCGGATGAGACTGCCTACTACTCCTGCGGAGCGGCGTAGGAATGTCCTGTTCTGTTGAACCCTCTGGTTCCACTAACCTTTCAGTAATAGTCTGTGGTTCTGGAATTTCTTCCAGTTCTACTGCGCTCCCACTAATTTCCTTTTCCAAGAACTGGTGTTCTAGAAAGTGGGCATTACGAGAAACAAGGACTTTTTGTTCCTCTGCGTAGTAGAAAAGATACCCCCTGGTGTTCTTTGGGTATCCCACAAACTTGCACAGTACTGAGCGTGCCTCGAGTTTGTCCGCATGCTGCTTTTTGACAAAAGCTGGACATCCCCAGATCTTCAGATATTGAAGATAGGGTTTCTTCCCACTCCACATTTCATATGGGGTGGTAGGCACAGTCTTAGTCGGAACTCGGTTCAAAAGGTATGCAGCTGATTCTAGCGCATACCCCCAGAACGATCGCGGTAACTCAGCGTTACTCATCATGGACCGCACCATATCCAATAGGGTGCGGTTCCGTCTCTCCGATACACCATTATGTTGCGGGGTGTATGGAGGAGTAAGCTGAGAGAGAATTCCGTTCTCTTTTAAATAGTCCAGGAACTCGGCACTTAAGTATTCTCCACCTCGATCCGATCTTAGAATCTTAATACTTTTGCCGGTCTGTTTCTCTACTTCATTCTTATACTCCTGGAATTTTCCAAAGGCCTCGGACTTATGTTTCATTAAGAAGAAATAACCGTACCTTGAGAAGTCATGCGTAAAAGTAATGAAGTAAGAATGTCCGCTTCGGGCATGTGTAGACATTGGACCGCACACGTCACTGTGTACGAGTCCCAAGAGCTCGCTCGCTCTTACTCCTTGTCAAGTAAATGGAGTCTTTGTCATCTTTCCTTTGAGACAAGATTGACAAGCGGCATACGATTGATATTCGAACGCATTCAAATATCCTTCTGCATGCAACTTAGTCAACCTTCTCTCATTGATCTGACCCAATCTACAATGCCATAAGAAAGTCTGATTTATTTCTGGAGACTTTCTTTTGTGTGTATTCTGGACATTAAAAATCTGTGGTTGGTTTAACACGTATATACCATTACTCAATGTACCTGACCCAATCAGAACTTGATTAAGGTGAATGTTTACAACATTACTTACAAACGCAAATTCATAACCTTCTTTAGAAACTAAAGATACAGAAATGATATTACAAGTTGCGTTGGGTACAAAAAAGCAATTACGCAAAACCAAAACATGTCCATCTGACATTCCCAGGTGATAGTCCCCCACGGCTTTAGCATCCATGCTAGCTCCGTTTGCAACTCTGAGGGTCATGTCACCTGCCTTCAAAACCCTACGGTTTCTCAACGCCTGCAAAGAATTACAGATATGAGATCCTGATCCGGTATCCAATACCCAGGAAGTAGAGTTTATTGAAAGACAGTTTTCAATAACATACACACCTGAAGCTGAAGCTGCAACCTGCTTCAATTCCTGTGTTCTGGCCTTCCAGGCCCTGCAATCATTCTTCCAGTGTCCTTTCTTATGACAATAGAAGCATTCTTCCTTATCCACAAGCTTCCCCGCTATCTTTGTTGCTTTTCCTTTTCCCTTCGTATCCACTTTACTAACACCGCCCCTTGGTTTGGCGGGGGCCTTCTTCTTCTTTCCCTTGGCTTTCGCCTTGGACCTAGAAGAAGATGATCCTCCTACAAACAAAGTGGATGTATCCCTACTTTTCTGTAGGGTGCCCTCTGCGCTCCTCAGCATGTTGAGGAGCTCTGAAAGTTCAACCTCCTTTTCTTGTAAGTTGAAGTTCAGTATAAACTGGGCGTAAGTGGAAGGAAGGGACTGGAGAACTATATCCGTATATAGCTCACTCTCCAATGTGATCCCTAGGTCAGCGAGCTCCTCAATGAAGCCGATCATCTTTAGCACGTGCTCGGCTACTGATGATCCGACGGCCATTCTTGTCGAAAATAACTTTTTCGACGCTTCGTATCTTGCGATACGTGATTGCTCTCCATACAGTTCTTTTGTATGGAGCAATATGGACTCCATGTCCATATTCTCATGCCTCCTCTGATGTTCGTTGTCCATCGAGGCAAGCAGGAGGCACTTGGCCTTCACGCTATCAATCTCCCAAGTCTTGCGGATTTCCTTATCCGCGACACTGGAAGTTGGACCAGGGACAGGGGGAGCTTTGGTGGTAAGAAGATACCCCAGCTTGTCATAAGTGATTGCTATCTTGACATTCCTGAGCCAATCTTTATAGTTTGGCCCTGTCAGTTTGTTTTTATCTAGGAGTAACTTAAGTCCAGTCATGTTGATTGGTCGCTGCAATTAGGAGAGAGAAGAAGAAACACTCAGCATGATGCTCTTGCAAGTTTAGAGTGGTTTTTAGTTTGTCTAAACAGGATGGCTCCCACTGTTTCTCGAATCCCTCCTCAAACCATAAAGGAAGAATTAGTCAGGATTAATCCCACCGTACAATACTTGCTTAACCGTTCAGCCAGGCCGGTGTCGGTACTTCGAGGGAGGTTTTCCAACGCTTTCGCGAAGTTCCTTAATTAAAGAACCTCTTTTCCCTGGGGGCGTAGCCCCGCTAACACCTTTCTAGGCACCTACTAGGTTTATAGCATTGATCGTTAAGTGAGAAATTTCCCGAGGAGTAGCATATACTCACAGTAGGATCGGGATCCAAATATCATCGCGTGACGAAACTGAAGGAATCCTACCAGAATCATCACACTCCAAATGGTATGCAAATCTAGCAAGTTTCAGTACTTATGAAACTCCCGATGTGGATTTTTGCCCCATGCTCTTATGACCTTGGCGTGAGGTCAAAATGTCATAAGTCACATGTCAAGTTCGTCCCATCATTATCCAGGTTAATTTGAATCCACCCGTACATACCCTTGACGTAGGCCAAAATGGCAGTACGACTGTCTCAAACCAACGCATTCTATCTATGCAACAGATAAATATCCGGCAGCTACCAATCACTATGCCTTGGCGTGAGGTCAAAATACATAGCTTGAATACTACCGAATATTTAACTGAAATGATGGAGGGCTACGGATGGTTTTGGCAAAACCGTGAACGTAGTGAACTTGATTTGGTCGATGGAACGAGATAGCTTTTAAATGGAGTGGCTCAAACTCCGTATTTTAAAAGTTTGTTTTGAAAAGAACCGAGTGGTTTTTCGAAAGTGTTCCAACGACTTTAACTTGGTTTATTATTTTGCATTAGTTCTTTTAATGCGTGATATTCTTGCATTAGTTCTTTTAATGCGTCCCATCATTTAATCCTACCATTGCAGAAAACAACCAAAATATGACGTACGCTTATGCCATTCGCATTCGCCACGGGGCCCCGTCATTACCCGTTAGGTTACTTAACTAACGACAGAGCGGGGGCTGGGCTAGCGCGTCTGTAAAACATAAGCAACGCCTAAATAATATCATATATAGATATACTGCAATGATAAACATTTCAGATCACAGATAAATACATTGGATATACTAGCAATCTGTAATTTGTACGAGCCTGTAACAAAAACAGATAACACGGTCGCGGTGAATAGCGAAAACCCCACCCAAGACCCCTACGGGTGCGGCAAACTACCCGCCAAGTACCCGAAGCGTAGCAACCTCCCTCATCTCCATGAGTAGGCCACTCGACACTTCGGCATACCCGGTAGTTTGTGCACCCCCTCCATGGGTCTATCCTAGGAGCAAAAACAGTAAAAAGAAATTATACAATGACGGCTACAACCCCTTCCCGGTTGTGCGGCCATACAAATAATTATTACATCAATTTACAGATTTACATGAATTGCAAGAAAAGAAAACTCTCGTCTCACAACCCCCGGCTATTCACCCGCGACAATCCAACATATTTATATACACATTCCAGCACATTACAGATCATGTATAACCCCGACTAATCGACTTATAGCGATTAGCCGACGTTCAATACATGCAAACATCACAGATATAACCATCATAGTCAAAGTGCAGTGAAGTTCGGAAAAATACGGAATTATAGGACCCCAAAAGGAAATTTCTTTTCTGGAAAATCTGGGCACATATAATATATTTCAAAAATCCCAAAACCAACACAGACACACACTGCACGAAAAACGATGCACAGAAGACGACAAAGCGCGGCGGTTCCGCGGCGGATGCCTAGCTCGCGCGGCGGAAGGGCGGCGGTTTGGACGAATTACTGTATCGTTTTTCTTGGGTGTTCACACAAAACCCTGAGCCGAATTTACAAGTGTAAAGTTTTTCATTTTGAGCCAAAACAATTTCAACAGAAACTCAGTTTTTGTAAAAGTTTGGTTTTTGGATTTTTCCGGTTCCGAACTTCGTTACACTTCACTACCAAGCTAGTTTAAGTTTAGTTAGTCTCTGATACCACTGTAAGTCCACGTTGCGACCCCCGGTTCTTACGGGGAGGCGGAAACGATATAAAATCAAAATTTTAACGCAAGAGGCAACATGGACTAAGCTAGGTCGGGATCTTTACCTAAACTAAAACTAGCATACTAAGCTAAAGATATTTAGCTACTCGGATGAAGATGGTTATACCTAAACTTGAACTCCTTCTCTTCAAGCTCCGATGGTGGTTCGATGGCTCCTTCTCGTTGTCTCCGTACGCCGAAGATAGATCCACTTGAAAGCTCCAACCTTTAGCTCCTTCTTCGTTCTTTGAAGAAACTAGTTCACTTGGTTTGCTAAACCTAGTGAACTAGAATGAGTAGAGATGATTTAGAATGGGATTTTATCTATGGTTCTTGATTCTCAACTCATGAGACAAGAGAACCATAGATCAAGAGAGGGAGCAAGAGGTTGAGGGTGAGAGCAAGAGGAGAGCTCAAGAACAAGAGAGAGAATGAGCAAGAAAGAATGAGCAACTCTTTTGTCTTTCACCCTCTCATAATCCAAAGTGATTATAACTCATCATATCAAAAAAGTCTTATGTGATGGTTAGAAGCAACCATAACCTTATCATGTCATGCACTCATTTTTTACTCAAATGAGCAAGCAAGAAAAAGTCTTTGGCATGAAATGATAACCATGGTTATCATGATGGTCAACTAGTCAAGCCTAGTCAACCGGTCAACAAGTAAACAAAAGTCAACAAGTCACCAAAGTCAACAAGTCAACAAAAGTCAACAAGTCAACAACCATATCACCATAATACTTAATTAATATAATAGTTAATCACATATCATATTCTCATTAGGGTTGAGCAAAAAGTCAAAAAGTCAACGGTCAACTGTCAACAACCCTAATGAGAATCCGCTGTCTGTGCCTCCCTGTCAACTGTGCATACACACCCGCATCCGCGTTCCGAGGAACACGAATGCAAACTGGATAAATCCAATCCCATAAGGTACACTAGGATCTGGCTTAAACCAAAGCCCGCTAGTGTAAACTGTCCGGACACTGTACGTGCACAAGTGCACGGATGTGACCGAACCGTGTCGCAAAACCATGCGACCTGTCGCAATACCATGCGACCTCTACTCTTTTGCCTAAAGGCGAAAAGCTTTCTGTGTGGAACTCTAAAGACTCGACACTACGCTGGCAGTGGGTTTAACCACAGACCGCAAGCGGCACTAGCTGTGCGTAACGGTCCCCAGGTAATGCCGATAAGAAGACCGACGAGGCGAAACCCCTACTGAGCCTGAGTGTGACATTCTCCGTACAGTCCGGTCTGTTCGTCTGATACATCGCATGGCGGGCCTAGGGGGCGGTAAACGTCAGTCCCCCAATAGCGGTACAAGTCGTGCCGGAGTGAAGCCCAATACACCCTGAGATAACACTGGAAACCTACCAGTATATCTCGTTTGCCCTGGCCAGGGACTACTCGTGTAATGGCTCTCCTAGACATAGCGCGATGTCAACCCCCAATACCGGGAGAGACGAATCCTGTCTAACCGTCACTGCCTCCAAGTGCTTCGGGACTGCACCCAACCACCACCTGTTTGCACGACTCCTTTGAGCCGTGGTAGGGTAGTGATCAAAGTACAGTGGGAACACACTCGAGGCGAAGTGACAGTGTCAAGTCAGCGGACTAAGCTGTACTCATGTCACCTGGGAACTGATAACTGACGATAGGTAAAATACCAACTAGTCAGTTCCCGACGAGTCCTGTCCAGTGTACCCGTAACCTAACGAGCACCCGCATACTATCTCAAGTACGACGTACTGACGGCTGTGGGACAGACCGTCTCCCACACTGGGATGAGAAGCGCATGCGCTGGTCTACTCCGGAGTATCGATGCCCTGTCTCGATAGTCCTACGACCAGGGACCTGCATAAGGATGTGCTTATAGATTACCCAGCCCCACTAGTGTGACGGCCATCACATCGCTGGTAATCAAGCAAAGATCCTAAGGGCTCTACTAATGTGTATAGGCGATATACAAAATAAACACATGTACACATTGAAGTAGAAACAAACCAAGTAGCATACTACTATTTTGAGCAAGATTGTATATACAAGGTGAATATCCCAAGCATCCATTAATTAATATACAAACTAGTATGATACAGTAATGGCCTCTAGGGCATATACACTAACACTTTTAAGTAGTCCAGGAACTCGGCACTCAAGTATTCACCACCTCGATCAGATCTCAGTGTTTTGATACTTTTACCTGTTTGTTTTTCTACTTCATTCTTATATTCCTGGAATTTTCCAAAGGCTTCAGAATTATGTTTCATTAAGAAGACATAACCATACCTTGAAAAGTCATCCGTAAAGGTAATGAAGTAAGAATAACCGCTTCGCGCATGTGTAGACATTGGACCGCACACGTCGCTGTGTACGAGTCCCAAGAGCTCGCTCGCTCTTACTCCGTGTCCAGTGAACGGAGTCTTTGTCATCTTTCCATTGAGACAGGATTGACAAGTGGCATACGATTGATATTCGAACGGATCCAAATATCCTTCTGTATGTAACTTCGTCAACCTTCTCTCATTGATGTGACCCAGTCTACAATGCCATAAGAAAGTCTGATTTATTTCCGGAGACTTTCTTTTGTGTGTATTCTGGACATTGAAAATCAGTGGTTAGTTTAATACGTATATACCATTGCTTAATGTACCTGACCCAATCAGAACTTGATTAAGGTGAATGTTTACAACATTACTTACAAACGCAAATTCATAACCTTCTTTAGAAATCAAAGATACAGAAATGATATTACAAGTTGCGTTGGGTACAAAAAAGCAATTACGTAAAACCAAAACATGTCCATCTGACATTCGCAGGTGATAGTTCCCCACGGCCTTAGCATCCATGCTAGCTCCGTTTGCAAGTTTGAGGGTCATGTCACCTGCCTTTAAAAACCTACGGTTTCTCAACGCCTGCAAAGAATTACAGATATGAGATCCTGATCCGGTATCCAATACCCAGGAAGTAGAGTTTATTGATAGACAGTTTTCAATAACATACACACCTGAAGCTGAAGCCGCAACTTGCTTCAGATCCTGTGTTCTGGCTTTCCAAGCCCTGCAATCTATCTTCCAGTGCCCACTCTTATGACAGTAAAAGCACTCTTCCTTCCCCACAAGTTTCCCCGCTATCTTTGTTGCTTTTTTCTTTCCCATCGTATCCACTTTACTAACACCGCCCCTTGGTTTGGCGTGGGCTTTCTTCTTCTTTCCCTTGGCTTTCGCCTTGGACCTAGAAGAGAAAGATCCTCCTACAAACAAAGTGGATGTTTCCCTACCTTTCTGTAGGGTGACCTCTGCACTCCTCAGCATGTTGAGGAGTTCTGAAAGTTCAACTTCCTTTTCTTACAAGTTGAAGTTCAGGATAAACTGGGCGTAAGTGGAAAGAAGGGACTGGAGAATCAAGTCCGTATAGAGCTCGTTCTCTAACGTGGTCCCAAGGTCCGCGAGCTCCTTGATTTACACGAAAGAGTGTGTTTGTTTTGTAATTAACCGCAATCAATAACGATGTCGCGTGTAGCTAGACCGAGATGAGTACGGGTCGTCCTCTGGGAAACGTGGAACCTTTTACTTTTACTTTAGATGTGTTGAGAAAGAGATGAGGGATAAAGAATTTTTATAGAATGATTTCTAGATCTACGTTAAACATGAATGTAAAATATAGATCTAGATTATTTTAGAGATGTAGATAATATAATAAGAGGGCTTGTAGTGTTCGTTAGGATTTAGTAGTTATGGACGATTAATCAAAAGTTACCCTTTTTATCCATTAATAGATTTAAAACTAGAACGACGGTGATGCGTGCAGATTAGGGTTTCTGGAGGGAAAAGGAATCCCACTCTTAACCCTTATCTCGACACGGAACTCCGTTCATGTCTAGCCTTTACCAAAACAATCATTAACATCCTAATCGGGCGCGCTAGCAATTCTTTGCTAGTTCCGACCGTAATACCCCCAAACTTATCTTTGATCGTCCCGAGAAAACTAGTTTATTTAAGAGGAGATAAAGAAAGGAAAAAACTAAGCACACTTTCGTAGGCAACACGATTGCACTGAGCACGTGCAACAAGCCGTTAAACCTCTAGGTGTCCCTAGTAGGAGGAGTGTTGTCTCCTGAGGGTTTTCAGTGGATTACACCCACAAAATCCAATAACAAAAGAGAGATGGTGAAATTTACATATAAAGATAAGAACCATAAAAGGAAGACTTTGAAATTAAGAGTTTCCAACTACACTAGCTTTTCAGTTGTCATGAGCCCTATCTTAATAGTCATGAAAAAATGTTAGAAATCACATCATCCCTCAATAAAACATCATCTTTATTCTTCATTCCTACCTTTCATCCAAACATTGATCATATACCCCTACGTGTGTGTAAAGAACATCCCTACACTCGGAGAATTCAATTCAAGCTATCATACACTTGTCCATCTACCTTAGTACTTTTTAATTTGATGAATATTTAAGGTTGCTCACACACTTTCATGCGACCGTTAATACTTCTTGAGGTACTAACCGACCGATTACTCATGTGCTTGCAGATTCGGTGATAATATTTTTCTCGTCTTGCACCACCTAAGGCTTAGCAGTGACTCCCAGACCAGTTGGTCTAAGGGCACTAGGTGAAGAGGCACCCTCGCTATATTTTTTTATTGCTGCCTTGGCGATAACAAAACCAGTGTTCATTTTTTTCTTTTCACCATTTTTATATTTTCTTCATTTTTTTTGCATTTCCTTCATACTTTGGCTTTTAGACAAGAGCATTTCAAGGTATCCTCTACTATCCCGAGTTTCAAGACGAGTGTAAGTGCATATAGTAGGGTATCAACATTCAAATGTTTGGCTTCCAGAATAGAAACTATTTTTCAGACTTATTTTGATCCTCAGATTAGTAACTTCTTTCATCTTACTAACCCTTGGGACAACAGCTCATAACTACTTATTTCTAGTTCGTTTAAGAAAACTTTTAATTTTCTTAGTTTTCTTAAACTATTCCTATCTTTTGGATGTAATTTTTCACTTTCTACTCTTTTGTTATAAAAGATAATTTTTGAAATTTTTGAAAATGTTGTGCTTATGCAAAATATGATGCAAATTGATGTGTAAATAAGCACAAACCTCCCCCAAACCTGTTTACAGCAGTGTCCTCAATGATGTCATCCGTTAAGCTCAAAAACCTGTAGACTTAGGAGGAAATTATTAATGGGGCCAAGAATATATGAAAGTGAAAATCCTCCCCCAAACTTATTTTTGGCTCACAATTTTGTAAAAATCATTTTCTTTCAAGAGCCAAAATATACCACCCCCCAAACTTGAGTTAAACAATTTTAATATTTTAAAATCACACGAGGGGGTCAAGGTTATTGGTTAATGCCAAGCTTTGCAAAGACCGAAGGTCAACACCAACCATTCAAAAATTTTATCGATGAAGCACCAAGGTTGGTGGAAGAACATGTCACCTTTTGACGTGAAGAAGTGGGGAGGTGACAAGAGGTGTAATGGAAAAGGATTGCGTCTCAATTTGGAGAGACGACACAGTGATAGTAATGATGGATTACTCGCATAATCATGATTGTCCAAAAGAAGGGGTGGAGGTCCAATTTCTTCACCTTGGACTTGATTCATCTCAACACCCGTGTCTTGTAAAAATGCGAGTTCATCAGCGAAAATTTCCTCAAAGCTTTTATCGATACCCCGAAGAATAATGTCATCAGAAAAAATGGGGTGATCGTCAGACTCTATAAAAATTTCATCATCAGTGTTAGATGTTGACCCGGACAACTCGGTGGAAGAGTCCGTATCAAGCAACAACATATGAAAAGAGTCAGTATCATGAGGTTGATAAAATTTGCTGCTGTCGACATCCATTAATTCAACAGAACACACATGAGCAGAGGGTTCACTTCCAAACTTGTAAATGTTAAGCTCAATTGACTTCTTTCCAAAGGATAGGGTCATAGAGCCGTTTCTACAATTGATTACTGCGTTGGAAGTGGCCAAAAAGGGTCGACCGAGTATCACCGGGATTTGATTGCGTGGGTTTGCTACAGGTTGTGTATCTATAATGATAAAGTCCACAGGGAATATGAACTCCCCGACTTTGATTAACACATCCTCTAGCTCACCCCTAGGTTGGGTGATAGATCGATCGGCCATCTGAAGAGTGCAATGCGCAGGTTTTAACTCTCCGATCCCTAATTGCTCATAAACAGAATACGGAAGCAAGTTAACACTAGCACCTAGATCGAGTAGATCACGATTGATATTTTTACCCCCAATAGAAATAGAAATTGTAAGACATCCGGGGTCCTTTCGTTTCTTTGGTAGTTGTTGTGTAAAAGCAGTGCTCACATTACTCGCAAGGAAAACTTTTTTAGGTACTTGAACTTTTCTCTTCCTAGTGCACAAGTCCTTTAGGATTTTCGCATATGACGGAACTTGTTGAATAGCATCTAGGAGAGGAATGTTTATGTTAACTTGCTTAAAAATTTCCACAATCTTCTCCATTTGTGGACTTGGTCTGTTGCCCCTTAACCTGTTTGGATAAGGTGCTTTATCAATAAGGGTTTGGTCCAACATTGGAGAGGATTGTGGGGACGGATTCGATCCCAAAACTGGAGTGGGAATCGACTTAGATAGATTTGGCGAAATGGGCGAAGGGTTCGAGCCTTTGGGAAAACGGAGAATAGGCTCGGGTGAAGGTGGGAGACTAGACGAATTAGGAGAAGAAGAAGAAGCTGGGGTATCATTGGTGTCACTATCATCACACTGCTCACCCACTCCGTTATTCAGCACTTTTCCCGATCTCAATGTGGTAACAGCAATCACATTATAACTTTGTGAGTGGACAGGATTAGGTAGGGGTTGAGATGGGAGTTTCCCTTTCTCTCTCGCACTCATTGCGGCGTTTAACTGTGCGATTTGGTTTTCTAATGATTTAATACTCTCACCATGGGAGGCGGAATTTTTCGTTATGGTATCAATAGAAGACCTCATCTCAGCCGAAATTTGCATGGATTGTTTCATGAACATATCCAAAGTTTGTGCAAGTGAGTTGTCAGTACCGGCCACTTGTGGTGTAGAAATGTTGGCCGGATTTTGGAAATTCTGTGACTGAAAGGGGGCTGATTCTGTGGTTGTGGTTGCTGTAGAGGAGGTTTTTGATAATTACTTTGTTGGTTTTGATTCCAAGAGAAGTTAGGATGATTCCTCCATCCTTGATTATATGCGGAAGAATAAGGATCGTTTCTAGGTCGCTGCTGAAAAGCAGCATTAGCTTGAAGCGATGCATTCATAGGACATTCTTCCGTTAAGTGTGAAGGATCCGAACAGCAACCACAAACGGTCTTAGGAAGCGTGACCTGATTTAGGGAGAATGATGAAAATTTGTTCTCAATAGCATCGAGTTTCTTCTGTATCGTTTCGGCTTTTACTGCGATAGAAACATCGAGCTGGTGAATACCTCCCTTAGTTGCAGGTGGTCTTACGCTTTCCCACTGCAAAGTGTGTTCAGCAAGTTCATCCAGATATTTTCATGCTTCACCGTCATCTTTAGACATGAAATTGCATTGACACATTGTTTCAAGCATCTGCTTTGTCGCTGGATTAATGCCCTCATATATAATCCGACATAAATCCCATCTTTGTATTCCGTGATGGGGGCATTAGACAAGCAGATCTTTGAAACGTTCAAAGCACTTCCAAAATGGTTCATTAGGAAGCTGGGTGAACTGGTTGATCTCGCTCCTAATATGGGCACCCTTATGGTTTGGGTAAAACATCTTAAGAAATGCTATGACAAATTCATCCCAATTAGTGATAGAGTGTGCGGCAGTACTGTAAAGCCATTTTTCTGCCAAGTCGCACAGTGTGAATGGGTGTAGCGTTTTGAAAATCGTTTCGGTGAAATTTCGGAAAATCGGTAAAATAAGAGGGGTTTCTGTAAAAAGTCAAAATGCAAATATCTTATTATAAAAATTAAATATACATATTCTAGCTATGTAATTGCTAGTAATTGGTGTTTATTGAGCCACTGGTGAAATATAAAATTTTCTGAAAAAAATTTATTTTATTATTATTTTAAGCCGTCACTAATACATTTAATTAGGGAAAATTACAAATTGGAATGAGCTGAAACAAATTTTGTGCATCATAAAACTTTAAATAAAATTTTATCATATGGTTTTTGAAACGAAATCGTTTGCCAAAACGGTTTAGAAATTATCGAAGAAAAAGGCTTAAATAGTGAATTTAGTGTTAATGGATGTTTGGGGGTATAGTATTTATCATTTTCCATCACCCCACACCCATACCCATACTCACACACCCCTATTTTCCCTCCCCCTTGGCTGAATTCAGCAGCCCCCCTCTCTTGTCCCCACTTGTTTTGCAAAAGAAAAGAAAAGAAAAGAAAAAGGAAATGTAGAAATGAGAGTGGACTTTGACTAGGTTGACTAGATGTTATCTTTCCCCACCTCACTCTCTCTCATCTTCCCTCAATTTCAGCCGAGCCCTCCCATTTCCTGCACCACCAACAGCCCCTCTCTCTCCCTCTCTCATTTTGCATAAAAAATTCATCAAAATACCTCAAAAATCAAGCTAAAATCCAAATCCGACTCCTACCCATTTTCTCTCATCTCCTTTAGCATGGATCTTGGTGCAAGGATTTCAAATTGGAGGTCTAGATCTCAAGTTTCATCCATGGTTCATGAGGTATAAATCTTGGCCTTTTGTTTAAATTGTTGCTAAATACTTTAGTATAGCCTAATTATACGTTTAATTATGGGTTAATTTAAAGATGTGGGTTTTCAAGAGGAGGTTTAGATTAGGGTTTTGTTGTGAAATTGTATTGTGATATATTGTGCATGGTTTAGTGATGTTGATTAACATCTTAAGTTTAGTAGAAAGCTAATCTAGTTGTTAATTACAAACCATTACTTATAAAATACCCTAATTAAGTTATTTTGCTAACTAGGGTTTTCGAAAATTATTAAACGCTTTAGACTAAATTATAATTATGGTTTCATATCATTATAGATAATATATTGAGTGGTTTAATGCCTTTAGTTCATGAAAATCCTAGCTAAATTGTTGTTTGTGCATTTTTGCTATAAATTGTTAAAAATTGGGTATTTTGTAAACTAGAATTTTGGGGTTAATGGAATTTAATGAAATTAAATTGTGGAAATTATTTTTATGATTTATTTAAGATATTTAGTGAATATTGTGGCCGCTAGATTCGTTCATACATCGAGTTTTGTACTAAAGCGGTGATTTGTGCTTGCTAGATTTTCGGAAAAATGACTTTTTAAGTGAAATTGGGGTTCTTGTGAGTTTTAACCTATTTTATATTAAAATTAGTGTTCGTGAATGTGAAAATGAGTGTGTTTGGTGTTTTTCTTGATCAATCGACGTTTGTACGCCGATGTCGAGGGTTTTTTGGTCGATTTGTGAAAGCAACCATAGGTTTTGACCTATGTGGGATTCGTGAGTCGTTTTGGTCATGAGTCGGATTTTAATGTGATACGATGCGTTATGATATGTAGGTACCCATGTGGAATTCGAGACAACAAGCAAGCGTGTGGCGACATCGGCACCGGCGAGCGAGGACCAGGTGAGTAGATTTATATCTACGGGGAGAAGTCGGGTGGATGGCGTATAGCACCCCCGCAGTCCGTGGTGGTGTATACGGATGAGTATACACACCTGCAATTATTATTTGTTATTTTGGATTAATAACGATGTTTAGGATGGATATTGGTGTGTTGGATTATTTTAGTGCTGCGAACCCTAGGGTAGTGTTGCACTACACATACACGCATACATACTTGCATACATTCCTATTTATATGTGGTCATGGGATTCTTTATATTTATGTGATCACATGGGTATGGGACTATGTGTTCATATACGGATTTGAGGATGATACTTGGGATTGAGCTGAGTCGAGGAGATTTGTTTTGTGGTTGTGATAGCGGTGATATGGCAGGATTCGTACTTGAGGTACGTCCTGGTGTTATAGCGGATCTTGGGACGACGATACGGGTGAATAGTGTTATAAATAAATGGTCGTCATGTGATCGTGGTATGAGGCATGATATGCTAGGATATTGATATTAGGCCGTATAGGGTGATGTATACCCCCCTTGATGATGATATGTGCTGACGATATCGGTTTGTACGAGATTGTCGATCAGTAGTCAGATCATGAGTATATTGAGGATATTAGTATTGTACTAGACATAGGTCAGTACCCTAGACTATGATCTTGAATAAAGAGGATACCAGAGGAATTGTGTGAGGAATATGATATTGACTCGTACCCAGATTTGGGGATGTCGTACGACGGATTTACGTACGAGCTATATCTTGATGATTGATCCGCACTCTTGACTTAGGATGTCTGATTGTAGATATGGTATCAGATATGATATTATTGAGGCGGGATCACCGACTAATATATATACAGGTATGTATATGGATCGACTCAGATGTTAGGCGGTTTCCTTACCTGTAGTCAAGCTTGTTAGCTTAGCCCTTTAGTTTAGTTTAGTTGTTAGATTAGATTCGATTCTTACCTATTTTAAAAACTAATGAATCGTGGGTATTTTAAAATACAGCCCAAGGGATCCTACGGATATTTCAAAAGACGTATCTTTTCATAAAAACACCGTAGCCCCTATTTTCAAAACCCCATGATTCGTGTTATTTCAAAAGGCACCATTTGTGGGACTTATATTAGATTAATGCAGGTTAGTTACAGTTGCGTCTAGTATTCAGCTCCCGCGTATTATTGTGGTTCGCTTCGCATCGCATACTTATGTTATAATTTCTTATTGCAATGTTGATATCATATTGTTAGGACACCAGCACCATTACCGATGATGCGTATGTACTACGTACACTTACTTGCCGGCTCACACACATCTTCATCGGTAATTGCCATGTCACGTACACCTTAGAAAATATTATTGCTTGACATAGCGTACTTGCCTTATATGTTAGTTCAGACATTGTAGTTATTACCTGCTACTTCATGAATACTGTTATTCATTGTTATGCCGCATTCATGGATTCTCATGCATATATTCACTATTTTACGTGTTATTGAGGTTTTGGATTCGGATTTCCATGAGATTTTCTGGATTTGGAGGAAAACCGCAAAAAACATAAATAACCCTTTTCTCTCTTTTAAAATAAAAAGTGCGGTTTTTCCCATGATGTATGAGTCGTCCACCATGAGTTTGCTGATGGATTTCGAGACCCGATTCGAGGAGACGGATGAACCGTTTCGGGTACATGGTGGACCCGGTAAGGTATCCCGGGGCAAGAAGCACGTGATGATGACGATGTGAGCCGGGTAGGGGAGCACTACCTACCGGTGATTTTACCCAACGCGTCGGATATCCGGAGGATACCGTCGTGGTCTTGAGATGGATGGTAGGGGCCAGTCTGGACTGACGGCGTCCTAGATATTGTGATTGAGACATTGAGATTTCGAGATATTGAGGTACAGAGACTGTGATACAGAGATATCGAGATATTGAGATTACGTTTTGTGCCGATGCTAGGCACTGTTTTATGCTGATTTCATTATGATACCTCATTTTAAAAATACAAAGGAAATCTCACTAAATTATGAAAACAGTTCTTCATTTACATGTATTCTGTTTTCATGCATTCATACCTCATTCATATGATATATTGCTACCTGAGGCACTGACACGGGCATATGAGATTACACTCGGGTTAGATATTTACCCTAGCCTTGTTATAGGTTGCATGTTATATATATTGAGGATATATTATGATCATTGACCTAGGTTGCGTTATTTATGCGATTTCTATTCGTAGATGTTTTTTTCTATTCACGAGTTGGCAACTCACCCCCGTTGTGCCCCAGTTTCTTGCAGGTTTGCCGTACAGGTTTCATTACGGCTTGCGGGCATAGTTTCCTTCGGGTGATTTGCTAGTAGGTGGGTTTACTTGTATCGTACCCCCATTATATATCTTGTATATTATTATTCTGTTGTATCTAGAAGTTCCATCAACCAAACATGTATTTGTTTTGAGATAGAGACCAGTGATGTTATTCCTTCGACCTTAGAGTCGCGCGTTATATTTCTGCGGTTTTCTTGTGGTTTTGAGTTTCCTTTTGATTTTTGATCCTCACCGTTGGCGTTGTATATTATATTGCTCGTATGGTTGTGACCGTCGATTGACGAAGAGCTAGCTCCAGCTTGGGGATGCCTTTTTATTGATTTCGTATACTACTCATGTTGTATCCCGTTTGGGGGCCAGTATTTACAAAGGAGACTCTGCCGAAATTTTCAGTAAATTTTGATGTTCTTAAAAACCGCATAATTCGGCTTATGCTATTAAAACTACTTGTTTTAAATTGGTTTTCCTTCACTCTACTACTTTTCTTGGTTTGAATTTCTGGGTTTTCGGTTTACTTAGATTACGTACGCCTCGAGACGTTTCGTAGTTTAAGTGCCGGTCATGTTCCGTACTTTCGGGACGTGACAATGGGAGAAGACGTAAGCGCATAGCATCTAAAGTCAATTGTGAAGTACCCATCATTGCGCATACGTTTTCGAATTTGGTGATGAAAACGTACGCGTCTTCCGACTCAAGCCTGTGAAATTTGGGCAGCAGGTTGATGTAGTGGGGTTTAATTTCGAAATTATCCCCGTTAGGTGGTGGAAGAGATAGACAAGTAGGAAGGGGACCACAAATAGGATAGCATCTTTCTTGGAGAGAGTGTGCGGTGGATTCTGCTCACCTGCGGGCGGTGGCAGCGTGGTGTTATAATTAGATGGAGTGCCGTTCATCACGGTCGATGTGGTGTGTGGTGGGGGAAAAGAAGATGAAGAAGTACCGACTTCGGCATCGATAGCTGGTACGCGGACAAGACGGGCACTAGGATCCCGTGTCCAGCCGAGCATGCACTATACGGGTTTAGTGCAAGTGGCAGCGTGTGTGAGATTTTAAAATTGGCTTATTTTTGAAAAAGTAGGACTCAAGACAAATCACCCTAAGATGCACAAGCAACCCTAGAGCTAAGGTCACATAGGTCCAGTCTTTAGACCGCTCCTAGACTTCCAAAGGACAATCCGCAGGATCAATCCTCTACCGCCTCCGTACTACCCTTGTAGCCAGGTAAGTGGGAAGGAACCACGTCGTGGGCCTAATTAAAAACCACTAGCCTTTGTCACACTTGCCTAGGCACTACAAAAGTAATGCGGATAAACGATAGATTACCCACGACCTTCCTCTGTCCTTATTGAGCGCGACAGTCCTTAGAGTCTGGTCTAGATATTTTTTAAATTAATGAAGGGTTGATCTATATGCTCAGTTTGTGATTTGTGGGGCTTAGGAAGGGTGATGAAATCCCCACCTAATCTTGATTTGGTCTTTGCCCCTTAAAGTCCGTATTAAATATGCAAAACAAAACCAATCACAAAACTTTTGCAAAAAGATTTTTGAGCGGCGCAATTTTGCAAAGAATCCTGCAGAAAATAGATTTTATTGGATTTGAGGGGAGAGAGAAGGAGTTGAGAAAAATACCAAAGAAGATTGAAGCCCTAACTCCTCTATCCTGCCGCGATTCCGCCGCATAAAGGGTGCTTTTGTCGCGATTCCGCCGCGTGGCAGAGAGATCAGTTGATGAAATATTTTTGTATAGCCTTCTGTGCTCCTCTGGATCTCTAAAAATGTCTCTGTATCCTGTTCTCCTTAATTTTGTGTCTCCTGATCTCCTTGCAAAAATTCACGCACAAATCGTTAAATATGCAATTTGCAGTTTTGTGTTAATAATGATATGACTCGTCTAAGAATTCAACACAAATAGTAAAAATAAAAAATTACGCACGTATCCTCAGCAACGGCGCCATTTGATTTACACGAAAGAGTGTGTTTATTTTGTAGTTAACCGCAATCAATAACGGTGTCGCGTGTAGCTAGACCGAGATGAGTATGGGTCGTCCTCTGGGAAACGTGGAACCTTTTACTTTTACTTTAGATGTGTTGAGAAAGAGAGGAGGGATAAAGAATTTTTATAGAATGGTTTCTAGATCTACGTTAAACAAGAATGTAAAATATAGATCTAGATTAATTTAGAGATGTAGATAATATAATAAGAGGGCTTGTAGGGTTCGTTAGGATTTAGTAGTTATGGACGATTAATTAAAAGTTACCATTTTTATCCATTAATAGATTTAAAACTAGAACGACGGTGATGCGTGTAGATTAGGGTTTCTTAAGGGAAAAGGAATCCCACTCTTAACCCTTTTCTCGACACGGAACTCCGTTCATATCTAGCCTTTACCAAAACAATCATTAATCTAATCGCTAATCGCGGTCGGAACTAGCAAAGAATTGCTAGCGCGCCCGATTAGGATGTTAATGATTCTTTTGATAAAGTTCCTAAACTTTATAGGACTTAAAAAGGGTTTAGTTATTTTCATCATCCATTAGCCTACCCTAATCCTATGAACCCTAACAAGCGGAGAATTACTCGCGCATGTTGGGAGAAAAAGAGATGGAAATAAATTGCATAATTAAACTACGAAGAAATACAATAAGAAGAAGAAAGCTACCTTTATTAATCAATAATATCAAATACACTTTAATTCCTTAGAAAATGATTACAAAAACCTAGTTTGCTTCTCGATCTCTTCCAAGAAGGTAGATGAACCGTTGATGACCAGCCTGGATGCGTGAGCCGTCTTGGACTTCGTGATCTCGTCGGCGTGATGATTTTTCCAAGAGGCTCTCGGTGACCTTTTATAGTCCAAAGCCACAATCTTTTGCTTGAAAAGTTGGTAAAATATAGCAGAAATTTAAGCCACAAAATCTTAGCAAATGATCCCTCTAGATTGCCGCGGATCCACGGCCAAAAGGGGGGTATGGCCACGGATCCGCGGCAATTTGATCTCATCCCTCCATCATTTTTCTGGGGCATGGTCTTTGGGACATGTGGCAATCCTAGGCACCTTCAGAATTCAGAAATCTTTTCTCGGTTGCTTCCAGACTTTGTCTCCAAGTTTTAATTCTTAATTAGGCAAGTCTTCTTCAACAACTTGATTTGCTTGCTAAATTCTGCATAACAACTTGGAAAATTCTTCACAATAATCTCAAATAATATTTAGTAGACTTAGTTCTACTAGGATTTGGTCAATGAATTTATTAGCATACATTTTTCTAGCAAATACTAATTAAAATATATTAACACATGGAAAATGGTGTCTTTACACATAAACCCTCATATGTATAATATATCATAATAAAGTCCTTTTTAATATGAAAATGGTATGAAAAATGTAATACAAATGTGCAGTTTTATCAACTGAACAGTCCTCAATGAATCCAATCATCTTAAGCACGTGTTCCGCTACCGATGATTCGATTGTTAGTTATGTATATGCCCTAGAGGCCATTGTTGTACATATGATGTATATTATAATGGATGCTTGGTTATATATAGAGAAGACTTTCTTACTCGTCATGATAGTATGCTATTTGGTTTCACTTTATCTTAACATGTTGACTTGTATTGGTTTACTGTTTTACTCTCACATGTTGATAAAGCCCTTAGGATTTGTACTCGACTACTGGGACTATGATGAGATCATACTAGTGGGGCCACGGTAGTCGATGAGTACATCCTATAACTGTTCCTAGTCGAGGGTATATCGAGACAGGGCATCGATACACCAGAGTAGACTAGCGTATACGCATATTGACCCATATGATGGGCGATGGATGATCCCATATCCATCGGTGTTAGACATCAGAGATGGTGTACGGGTGCTCAGTGGAGACTGGGTACACTGAACGGACTCGCCGAGAACTCCCAGATGGTGATATACCACACGTCAGATGGCAGTTCTCCGGTGACACTGGTACAGGGTAGTCTGTAG
Source organism: Agapanthus africanus (assembly GCA_030015575.1). Lineage (NCBI taxonomy): Eukaryota > Viridiplantae > Streptophyta > Magnoliopsida > Asparagales > Amaryllidaceae > Agapanthus > Agapanthus africanus. The sequence continues at coordinate 240,075,220 of CM057343.1, read as the reverse complement.
ACCCGAGATCGTCATAGAGTCTTATGTGATTCCCACTGTGCTTTGATTTCCACCTTACCACGTCCAAGAGGGCGTGCAAAACGGTGGCTTTTGGGTACAGTCCCAAATCACATGGAGGCAATGAGCGATAGGAGGGGATTCGTCTCTCCCGGTATAGGGAGTTGATGTTGTACTGTGTTCGATTGGCTATAACTGGAAGTCCCTGGCCAGGGATGATATAGAGATTTACTGGTAAGTGTTACTAGTAGTTTCTCGACCCGTTATGAGCTACACATCGACACGACTTATCGGTTACTGGGGTCTGACGTATACCACCCCTAGACTTGATATGCGACATATCAGACGAACAGACCGAACTGTACGGGAGTGTTACTGGTTGGATTCACAGGAGAACGCACAGGCTAGCTTGTTGATCTTCTGATCGCTCAATACCTGGGTGGCTGTTACGTTTAGCTGACCGCTTGCAGCTTGTGGGTGTTTGATATGATCATCACCTGCTACCGGCGTATTAACGATTCTTTAGAGTCCTACACAGAGGTTTCTTGGCTCAGGCGAAACGGAGTAGAGGCACATATGTGATATGTGCAGGACCGAGAATAATGCGATATGGGATACCGTATTATATTCTCGCGATATTTAGTTATGAACCGGGTCATCGGATCAAGTGTTGATTCGATGAATCGGTACATGATATATTAGTCGGTAATATTCGATATAGCCGGATCGTCGGATCAAGTGTTGATTCGATGATTTAATGTATAATAATATATATGATATATTGTATTACATTATCTAATATTGGCTCGCTTTATTATTTCATTTTCTCAGTGGATGATACATTGATATATATGCGATATATGTTAATTGTATATTTTCCTTTGTTGCAAATATATAATATATATGTGATATATATTATTGTGACATGATATGATTAATTGTTAAACATGTTTAAGGATGATTAATTGAGGTTAGGGTTTGTTTTGGGTTAGATGTTTCTTGCATCTTCTAGAAGTTTTTGCTTTTGTCATTCTTAAGATATTTTGGATGACACATTCTTTAACTCAACCAAACCCTAACTCTAGTTTATTCTCTACTAAATCCTAGCCACTCATCCTTGACCATGGTTAACAAATCAATCATATAGTCTTCTTTCTATTCATCACAAAAGGTTTAATCTTATTATTGTTTTTCCATTATCATCTTCTTCTCTCTTGAAAAGCTTGCTAGAAAATCCTTAAGTGATGAATAAATATGAGAAAATGATATAAAAAGAAAGCAAAATTACTACTCTCTAATCCTCATCTCATCTAGCCCATGGGATTAGTGTGTTCATCTCTTTTGAGTGAGAAAGCTTGAGTCTTTGCAACTTCGAGGTAGATCATCGGAGATTTGGAATACTTCGAGCTAGCATGGATCGTTCGAGTCGTGGAGCCTCTCATGAGTCCGGGAGATCATGGATCGCGGCAAAGGGACTTCTACTCGGAGCTTGTGAAGTGACGGAGCGGACTACAAAGGTTGTAATCCCTCACACTTAGATAAAAGTTATCTTCTTGCATGTTAAACCCTAATAATCTAGCAAAGATCCCGGCTTTGGGTTGTTCGGCACGTCTAAATTTTTACCCGGGCATGTTTGATGCCTTTTGAACCTTCACAAGAGTGCCTAGGAACCCTACAGTGGTATCAGAGCCAAGCTAGAGCATTAGGCGATGTGTTTACAAAGTTAAAACTCCGATCGAACCCGTAACGACAAAATTAGACCCCTCTCTGGAAATTTTCTAAATTTTGGGATTTTTCTGAATTAAAAATATGTAAAAAAATCAGCAGGGAATTCTAAGAATTACCATAAAACCCGAGCCCCCAATTCGATCAAACGGCGGCGGAACCGCGGCGCAAGCATGGCTTGCGCGGCGGTTCCGCGGCGGATTGATAGGATTGTGACACGTGGCTTTTATGGTAATGTCCGTAGGTGCTTGTTGATGCTTCTGGGTATTTTTAATCTGTTTCAGGTGTTGAAAATTCTGTGGTTTGTTTTGTAATAGTAGACTCGATCGGAAATTTTAAATTCGTATTTCTTTCTGGATATTTAGAAACTGTTAAACTATTTGAACGGATATCATTAACTTACTGTTTCCCGGTACGGCAAATTTTTTCGGTTTTTAAATCTTTCCGGTTTTTAAATCTTTCGGACAAATTGTACAAGTTAAGCGGTGGACCCTCTAGAAGACAACAAACCTTAACTCGATTATGTGACCGTCTTGAACTGCCTTTTGAACCTTCGGGTTTGGGGCAGTACGGCGTGCCACATGTGAGGCGTTGGCTTGACCCTTCTACGGCTGGATCACCGGTACTGTGACATATTCTGGGATTATTTGAACTCCGCTCAAGAGTTGAGCACTTTGGGAAATTTTGGGTATTTGATTATCTGTTCGGAAAGTTTAATACTGTCTATTTATCTGGAATGTGATACAATATGTGGAATTCATAGAGTTAGGCATGAAATGCGAAGTATGTGATATTTCGGATTTACGATGTCTAAAGTGATTGTGGATTCCAAATGTTGTAGTTTTACACTTTCTTTTCTGTGACCGTAAGTGTAATATGTGATATCGCCAGTTTCGTTGCTATATGTCAACGACAATTGGGATGCGCATATTTACTTACGTTGATGATATGTGATATTATGTGTTGCTGTGATATGTTATATTGGATCGTCGCGTTCTGAATAGCCGGGGGTTTTATGTGAGATGAGGGTTTTTATTTTCATTCATGTAAAATTCATTTGTAATGTAATATTCTTTTATTTGGGGCACTTCCAGGTTGCGGTTGCTGTCACCAGTGTATATTATTTACTTTTCCGCATTAGGTAGACCCAAGGAGGGGAGCACAAGTAACCGGGTTCTAGGGTCCAGTGGGAGGCCATCTCTAGGAGTCGAGACCGGGTCTTCTAACCCTAGAATTGGCAGTGTTACTTGCCGCTCTCGTAGGGGTCTTGGGATGTGAGTTTAGCTATTCGTCGCGACCGTGGAATCCGTGTTTTATACATGCTCGTATTGAAAACATGGACGTCCTAGTATATCCAATATTTCATATATGTTCTTCTGCTGCAATGTTCTGTGATGAGATCATATTACTGCCTTAGACGAATGCTTATACTATATATATATGCTGATATATAAATATTACTGCTTTCGTTTCTTCTGTGATGCTTAGGAAGCATAAGCTGATGGGATTTTTATTAATGAGATTAATAAAAGAAAAGAAACCTAAAGATGTTGTAGAATCAAAAACTTTATAAAAAAGCGGTAGCTACAGTTTTGCTTTGCACAGTGATATATATGATATATCCTGCACCTTATTCGATGAGGAAAGGACCGAGATCCCTTCATCGGGAGTGACTCCTTTAGCGAAACTGGCAGATGCTACAAAACGCGGTTTGTCTTTTGATTGCTTTTAAAGTTTTACTTTGCACAGCGGTATATATGATATATCCTGCACCTTATTCGATGAGGAAAGGGCCGACGATCCCTTCACCGGGAGTGACCCCTTTAGCGAAACTAAGAAAAGCCTCAAAAACACTCCTTTTCAAAACTTCACTCGATTCTACGACGATATCAAGTTCATTACGCTCAGGGTTTTCTGAAAAACCTGTGTAGCCCTCCTTCATTTTAGGAAAATAGAGTACTTAGTATTCGTGCTGCGTTTGTTGACCATAGTTAAGGCGCAGTGTACGGTAGCTAAGTGATGTTTTCCTATAAAACATAAGATGTGATAAATTAGGACAATCATATGACTTTGTTGACCATAGTTAAGGGTCATGTGGGTGGGTCTAAATTAATCAAGAAATGACGGGTAGAACTTGACTAGTGCTTATGATTTGTTGACCATAGTTAAGGTCATAAGACACTAGGGGCAAAATATTATCGGGAATTTCAAGAGTTGAAATTTGCAATGAGATTTCATACCTCCTATAAGATAGTTGGATCCCGATACCCACTGCGAGTAAGAGTTACTCCTGGGAGAGTTTTACACAGGACAATTAGCCGATCAAGTAGGTGTCTAGAAAAGTGTTAACGGGGTTACGCCTCTAGGAAAACGGGGTTACGCCTCTAGGAAAACCTCCCTCAAAGTACGGGGTTACGCCTCTAGGTTTACATTAATTAGGTCCGTGCGAAAGCACGGGGAACCTCCCTCAAAGTACTGACACTGATCTGGCTGAAAGATTGACGAAATTGTAAGGTGTAATTAATCCCGGCTAATCTTACCTTTTAGGGTTTTAAGGTAGATTTGATAAAACCAGTGGGAGACATCCTGATTAGATAAGATAATAACCAATCTAATCTTGCAAGAGCATACGCTAAAGTGTTTTCTTCTCTCTCTCTCCAGGTAGCGACCATGTCATGCCATAATCAAGATAATAATATGGATGTATTGACTGAACCCAATTATTGTACTGAGCAAGGGAACGTTAGACTCGTTCTTTCTTATAAGAGTTATAAGACTGAACAGGAAACAGGAGAATATCTGGATTCTCACGCCGCCCAAAAGAACATACATGTTGATGCATCTTCTTCGGGTGTGTTAGTTATTGAGAACTGTTTCTCAGTTCACCCTACGTCCTGGGTATTAGATACCGGATCAGGATCCCACATATGTAAACAGTTACATGGGCTACGTAAAGGTAGAGAACTGGGAAAAGGTGATCATTCTATTCAAGTAGGGAACGGTGCGAGTATTGTAGCCAAAGCTGTTAGCGAATATCACCTTGTATTACCAAGTCATAATACACTGATTCTAAATGAGTGCTATTATATACCGAACATGATGTGCAACATTATATCAGTTTCTTTATTGAGTAAAGAGGGATATAATTTTGTAGTACAGGATAATGTTATGAACATATTCCTAGATCAAAAGTTGATTGCATCAGGCTCGTTACATAATGGCATATTCATTCTAAATCAGAATACAGTCCTGAATATACAAAACACACACAAGAAGAAAAGTTCAGATATGAACGAATCCTACTTGTGGCATTGTAGACTTGGTCATATCAATGCGACACGACTGGCTAAGTTGCATAAAGATGGTTATTTGAATCCGTTCGAATTGTCATCTTATGATACTTGTCATTCATGTCTCAAAGGAAAAATGACCAAAGCTCCATTTAGTGGACATGGAGAAAGAGTTACTGAACTCTTAGGACTAATACATAGTGATGTATGTGGTCCCATGTCTACGCATGCCTGGGACGGTTCTTCCTACTTCATTACATTCACTGACGATCTCTCCAGATACGGACATGTGTTCCTGTTGAAACACAAGTCTGAAGCTTTTGAGAAATTCAGAGAATATAAGCACGAAGTAGAGAACCAAACGGGCAAAAGTATTAAGATCCTTCGATCTGATCGAGGAGGAGAATACTTGAGCAATGAGTTTCGGGATTATCTAAAAGAGAATGGGATTCTCTCTCAGCTTACTCCTCCTTATACACCACAGCACAACGGTGTATCGGAGCGGAGGAATCGCACCCTATTAGATATGGTGCGCTCTATGATGAGCACTGCTGAGTTACCTATCTCCTTTTGGGGTTATGCGCTCGAAACAGCCACGTATCTATTGAATAGAGTTCCAACTAAATCGGTGCCTACCACTCCATATGAGATATGGAATGGGAAGAGACCATCTCTTAAACGAGTTAAGATATGGGGTTGTCCGGCCTATGTTAAAAAGCAAAATCCGGACAAACTCGAGGCAAGATCAGGTATATGTAAGTTTGTAGGATATCCAAAAGATTCTTATGGATATATATTCTATCACGCTGAGGAACAAAAAGTGTTTGTTTCTCAATATGCCACCTTTTTAGAAAAGGAATTTCTTGCAAAAGAAATTAGTAGCAAACAGGTAGAGCTGGAAGAGGTTCCATCACCACAGACAACAACTGATGATTTATTGGAACCAGAGGATTCAGTAGTACCCGACAAACCCCAGCCTCTCCACCGATCTACTAGGGTTTCTCGTCCACCTGAGAGATACTACGGTTTTCTCATTGATGGTGGAAGCGAAGATTGCATCATGGATGATGATGACCCCACTAGTTTCGAGCAGGCCATCACGAGTGGTGACTCTGTGAAATGGCTGGATGCAATGCGATCTGAGATGGAATCCATGTACACCAATAAAGTATGGATTTTGGAAAATGCTCCTGAAGGGGTAAAAGCCATTGGGAGCAGGTGGATTTTTAAAAAGAAATTTGGTGTAGATGGAAAAGTTGAGACTTTCAAAGCTAGACTTGTAGCAAAGGGTTTTCGTCAACGACCAGGTGTGGATTATGACGAAACCTTTTCTCCAGTGGCTATGCTTAAGTCCATCCGGATCTTACTTGCCATTGCTGCATACCATGACTACGAAATCTGGCAAATGGATGTTAAGACCGCCTTTCTAAACGGTGATTTAGAAGAGAGCGTGTACATGACTCAGCCAGAGGGCTTCGTAGATAGTGGGAGCAGCGGAAAGGTGTGCAAGCTGCTTAAATCCATTTATGGGTTAAAGCAAGCATCGCGGAGTTGGAACATCTGTTTTGATGTTGTAGTCAAAGAGTTTGACTTCATCAAAAACATAGATGAACCTTGTATCTATAAGAAGGTAGCAGAGGGTAAGGTTGTCTTCCTCGTATTGTACGTGGATGACATACTCTTGATAGGAAACGATATTCCTATGCTGCAATCAGTCAAGCTCTTCTTATCACAGAGATTCTCGATGAAAGATCTAGGTGATGCATCCTGCATATTGGGAATCATGATCTATAGAGATAGATCTAAACGGATACTGGGATTGTCCCAATCCAGGTACATTGAGACCATACTAAAGAGGTTTAGTATGGAAGAATCCAAGCGTGGGAACCAACCCACGATCTCTGGACTCACTCTCTCCAAAGAGATGTCTCCCAAGACTGATTTGGAGAGAGCTCGCATGCAAGGGATACCCTATGCTTCGGCGGTAGTATGGAAGAATCCAAGCGTGGGAACCAACCCACGATCTCTGGACTCACTCTCTCCAAAGAGATGTCTCCCAAGACTGATTTGGAGAGAGCTCGCATGCAAGGGATACCCTATGCTTCGGCGGTAGGCTCTATCATGTATGCGATGCTATGTACCAGACCTGATGTAGCATACTCACTAAGTGTAGTGAGTCGGTATCAAGCAGATCCTGGAGAGAGTCACTGGACAGCTGTGAAGAACATTCTCAAGTACTTACGAAGGACTAGGGAGATGTTCTTGGTGTATGGTAACGCAGAACTCCAGGTGGAGTCCTTTACCGTTTCCAGCTTCCAAAGTGATAAGGACGACTCTAAGTCGCATTCGGGTTTTGTCTTTACCCTCAATGGAGGGGCGGTATGTTGGAAGAGTTCCAAACAGGATACCGTTGCAGACTCAACGATGGAGGCTGAATACATCGCTGCCAACGATGCTGCCAAAGAGGCTGTCTGAATCAAGAAGTTCATTAGTGAACTTGGTGTGGTTCCATCCATTGAGCATCCAATACCTCTGTATTGCGATAACAATGGAGCTGTGGCATTGGCCAAGGAACCCAGGTCCCATCAAAAGTCCAGACATATTCTGAGGCGGTATCACCTGATCAGGGAGATAGTTGATCGCCGGGAGATCGAGGTCAGGAGAGTAGATATGAAGGACAACACTGCGGATCCATTCACGAAGGCTATTCCCCAGATACATTTTGAGAGATTATTCGGGATGCTAGGTATGAGATACTACAGCAGCTGGCCTTAGTGCAAGTGGGAGATTGTTAGTTATGTATATGCCCTAGAGGCCATTGTTGTACATATGATGTATATTATAATGGATGCTTGGTTATATATAGAGAAGACTTTCTTTCTCGTCATGATAGTATGCTATTTGGTTTCACTTTATCTTAACATGTTGACTTGTATTGGTTTACTGTTTTACTCTCACATGTTGATAAAGCCCTTAGGATTTGTACTCGACTACTGGGACTATGATGAGATCATACTAGTGGGGCCGCGGTAGTCGATGAGTACATCCTATAACTGTTCCTAGTCGAGGGTATATCGAGACAGGGCATCGATACACCAGAGTAGACTAGCTTATACGCATCTTGACCCATATGATGGGCGATGGATGATCCCATATCCATCGGTGTTAGACATCAGAGATGGTGTACGGGTGCTCAGTGGAGACTGGGTACACTGAACGGACTCGCCGAGAACTCCCAGATGGTGATATACCACACGTCAGATGGCAGTTCTCCGGTGACACTGGTACAGGGTAGTCTGTAGACCCGAGATCGTCATAGAGTCTTGTGTGATTCCCACTGTGCTTTGATTTCCACCTTACCACGTCCAAGAGGGCGTGCAAAACGGTGGCTTTTGGGTACAGTCCCGAATCACATGGAGGCAATGAGCGATAGGAGGGGATTCGTCTCTCCCGGTATAGGGAGTTGATGTTGTGCTGTGTTCGATTGGCTATAACTGGAAGTCCCTGGCCAGGGCTGATATAGAGATTTACTGGTAAGTGTTACTAGTAGTTTCTCGACCCGTTATGAGCCACACATCGACACGACTTATCGGTTACTGGGGTCTGACGTATACCACCCCTAGACTTGATATGCGACATATCAGACGAACAGACCGGACTGTACGGCAGTGTTACTGGTTGGATTCACAGGAGAACGCACAGGCTAGCTTGTTGATCTTCTGATCGCTCAATACCTGGGTGGCTGTTACGTTTAGCTGACCGCTTGCAGCTTGTGGGAGTTTGATATGATCATCACCTGCTACCGGCGTATTGACGATTCTTTAGAGTCCTACACAGAGGTTTCTTGGCTCAGGCGAAACGGAGTAGAGGCACATATGTGATATGTGCAGGACCGAGAATAATGCGATATGGGATACCGTATTATATTCTCGCGATATTTAGTTATGAACCGGGTCATCGGATCAAGTGTTGATTCGATGAATCGGTACATGATATATTAGTCGGTAATAATCGATATAGCCGGATCGTCGGATCAAGTGTTGATTCGATGATTTAATGTATAATAATATATATGATATATTGTATTACATTATCTAATATTGGCTCGCTTTATTATTTCATTTTCTCAGTGGATGATACATTGATATATATGCGATATATGTTAATTGTATTATTTTCCTTTGTTGCAAATATATAATATATATGTGATATATATTATTGTGACATGATATGATTAATTGTTAAACATGTTTAAGGATGATTAATTGAGGTTAGGGTTTGTTTTGGGTTAGATGTTTCATGCATCTTCTAGAAGTTTTTGCTTTTGTCATTCTTAAGATATTTTGGATGACACATTCTTTAACTCAACCAAACCCTAACTCTAGTTTATTCTCTACTAAATCCTAGCCACTCATCCTTGACCATGGTTAACAAATCAATCATATAGTCTTCTTTCTATTCATCACAAAAGGTTTAATCTTATTATTGTTTTTCGATTATCATCTTCTTCTCTCTTGAAAAGCTTGCTAGAAAATCCTTAAGTGATGAATAAATATGAGAAAATGATATAAAAAGATAGCAAAATTACTACTCTCTCATCCTCATCTCATCTAGCCCATGGGATTAGTGTGTTCATCTCTTTTGAGTGAGAAAGCTTGAGTCTTTGCAACTTCGAGGTAGATCATCGGAGATTTGGAATACTTCGAGCTAGCATGGATCGTTCGAGTCGTAGAGCCTCTCATGAGTCCGGGAGATCGTGGATCGCGGCAAAGGGACTTCTACTTGGAGCTTGTGAAGTGAAGTAGCGGACTACAAAGGTTGTAATCCCTCACACTTAGATAAAAGTTATCTTCTTGCATGTTAAACCCTAATAATCTAGCAAAGATCCCGGCTTTGGGTTGTTCGGCACGTCTAAATTTTTATCCGGGCATGTTTGATGCCTTTTGAACCTTCACAAGAGTGCCTAGGAACCCTACACCGATGGCCAACCTTGCCGAAAATAGCTTCTTCGACACTTCGTATCTTGCGATACGAGATTGCTCTCCATATAGTTCTTTTGTATGGAGAAATATGGATTCGAGGTCCATATTCTCGTGCCTCCTCTGATGTTCGTTGTCCATAGAGGCAAGCACGAGGCACTTGGCCTTCGCGCAATCGATTTCCCAGGTCTTACGGATTTCCCTATCCGCGACGCTGGTTTTGGGACCTGGGACAGGGGGAGCTTTGGTGGTAAGGAGATACCCCAATTTATCATAAGTGATTGCCATTTTGACATTCCTGAGCCAATTTTTGTAGTTTGGCCCTGTCGGTATATTTTTATCTAGTAGTAACTTATGTCCGGTCATGATGTTTGGTCGCTGCAATTAGGAGAGAGAGAAGAAACACTTAGTATGATGCTCTTGCAAGTTTAGAGTGGTTTTTAATTTGTCTAAACAGGATGGCCCCCACTGTCTCTCGAATCCCTCCTCAAACCAAAAAGGAAGAATTAGTCAGGATTAATCTCACCGTACAATACTTGCTTAACCGTTCGGCCAGGCTGGTGTCGGTACTTCGAGGGAGGTTTTCCAACGCTTTCGCGAAGTTCGTTAATTAAATAACCTCTTTTCCCTGGGGGCGTAGACCCGCTAACACCTTTCTAGACACCTACTTGGTTTATAGCATTGATCGTTAAGTGAGAAATTTCCCGAGGAGTAGCATATACTCATAGTAGGATCGGGATCCAAATATCATTGCGTGACAAAACTGAAGGAATCCTACCAGAATCATCACACTCCAAATGGTATGCAGCGCTAGCAAGTTTCAGTTCTTTTGAAACTCCCGATGTGGATTTTTGCCCCATGCTCTTATGACCTTGACTTTGGCCAAAATATCATAAGTCACATGTCAAGTTCTACCCGTCATTCTCCAGGTTAATTTGAGCCCACCCGCACATACCCTTGACTTTGGCCAAAATGGTACAACGACAGCCCCAAACCAACACATCTATCTATACTGCATATGAATACCCAATAGCTACCAATCACTATGCCTTGACTTTGGCCAACATACATAGCTTGAATACTATTGACTATTCATGTGAAACGACGGAGGGCTACGAATGGTTTTGGCGAAACCGTGAACGTAGTGAACTTGATATAATCGATGGAACGAGATAGCTTTTAAAAAGGAGTGGCTTAAGCTCCGCGTTTAAAAGTTATTTTTGAAAAGAAACCGAGTGGTTTTGAAAGTGTTCCAACGATTTTTACTTGCTTTATTTTTCTTGCATTAGTTCTTTTAACGCTTCCCATCATTTAATCCTACCATTGCAGAAAACAACCAAAATATGACGTACGCTTATACCATTCGCATTCGCCACGGGGCCCCGTCATTACCCGTTAGGTTACTTAACTAACGACAGAGCGGGGGCTGGGCTAGCGCGGCTGCAAAACATAAGCAACGCCTAAATAATATCATATATAGATATACTGCAATGATAGCCATTTCAGATCACAGATGAACACATTGGATATACTAGGAATCCGCAATTCGTACGAGCCTGTAACGAAAAGCGGATTACACGGTCGCGGTGAATAGCCAATACCCCACCCAAGAGCCCTACGGGCGCGACAAACTACCCGCCAAATATCCGAAGTGGAGCAACCTCCCTCAACGACGTGAGTAGGCCACTCGGCACTTTAAGATATCCGGTAGTTTGTGCACCCCACCATGGGTCTATCGTAGGAGCAAAAACAGTAAAAAGAAATTATACAATGACGGCTACAACCCCGACCCGGTTGTCCGGCCATATAAATAATATTACATCAATTTAAAATTTTACATGAATTGAAAGAAAAGAAAACTCTCATCTCACAGCCCCCGGCTATTCACCCGCGACAATCCAATGAATTCATATACACATACCATCAACATTACAGATCACAGATATGTATAACCCCCACTAATCGACGTATAGCGATTAGCGGACGTTCAATACATATAACACATCACAGATATATACCCGTCAGCTTAAGTCTTTAGAAGTTCGATCAAAATACGGATTTTCAAGCCCCAAAAACTAATTTTTCTTTCTGTAAAATCTGGGCAGAAAAGACATATTGTAAAAATCCCAAAATACCCCCAGAAACACACTGCAAGAAATTTGAGCCACGACCGACTCAACTCGGCCGCGGATCCGAGGCAGGAGCGTGCTCCCGCCGCGGCTCCGCGGCGCTTTGAACGGTTCTCTGGACCAAATTTCTTGAGTGTCTTATAAAAAGCCTGAGTCGATTTTTGGAGTATGATTTATCAATTTTTGAACAGAATACAGAATCGACAGAAACTTGATTTTCCGGGTGTTTTTCGGGACTTTTTCTCCGATTGAATTTCTAGTTACTTTGCTAACATGTTGGATAGTGTTTAACTAGGCTCTGATACCACTGTAAGTCCATGCTACCCTTCCCCGGTACTTACGGGGTTGCGGAAGTGATAAAAAACGATTTTCAAGAGGGTGGTAACATGGACTCAAAATACGGATCTTTGTTAAACAACTAACTAACAACCTAACTAGAATTTTACCTACTCGGTTAGGGGGCTATACCTTTCTTGAACTCCTTCGTCTTCCACTCTTTCCGGTGTACGGATCGGCCTCACCTCGTCGTCTCCTTGCGCCGAAGATGGATCCACCTGAATGTTTATACCTTTGGCTTCTTCTTTGAACTTTGAAGAAACTAGAACACTTGGCTTGCTAGGCCTTGTGAACTAGAATGAGTAGAGGATTATTTTGGAGTCTTTTTATCTCTAAGGCAACGAGTCTCAACACATAAGAATGGTTTGCCTTGAGCTAGAGAGAGCAAGAGGAAGAGGGAGAGCTTGAGAATGAGAGAGCTCAAGAGAGAGAAAGCAAATGAAAATAATGAGCCTCTCTTTTCTCATCCACCCTCTCATAATCCAAAAGCCATCATAACAAAAATAGTAATCAAGTATTGTGTGATGGTTTAAGTCAAAATGGCTATATCATTTCATGCACTCATTTTGCATAAATAAACAAGCAAGCAAAAGTCTTTGCCATGGAATGATAGCCATTGTCATGATGATGGTCAACTAGTCCAACCTAGTCAACCGGTCAACAAAGTCAACAAGTCAACAAAGTCAACCCCTCAACAACCATGTCTTTATAACACTTAATTAATATTATTGTCAATCATATATCTTATTCTCATTAGGGTTTAGTCAAAAGTCAATAATCAACAGTCAACAACCCCAATGAGAATCCTCTGCCTCTGTCTCTTTGTCAACTGTGCATACACACCCGCATCCGCGTTCCGAGGAACACGAATACAAACGAGATAAAACCAATCCCAAAACCTACATTAGGATCTGGCTTAAACCAAAGCCCGCTAGTGTTAACTGTGCGGACACCAAACGTGCACAAGTGCTCGGATGTGACCGAACCCTGTCGTAAAACCATGCGACCTGTCGCAAAACCATGCGACCTCTACTCTTTTGCCTAAAGGCGAATAGCTTTCTATGTGGGACTCTAAAGACTCGACACTACGCTGGCAGTGGATTTAACCACAGACCGCAAGCGGCACTAGCTGTGCGTAACGGTCCCCAGGTAGATGCCGACAAGAAGACTGACGAGGTGAAACCCATCTGAACTCGTACTGAGCCTGAATGTGAAAATCTCCGTACAGTCCGGTCGGTTCGTCTGATACAATGCATGGCGGGCCTTGAGGGCGGTAAACGTCAGTCCCCTAATAGCGGTACAAGTCGTGTCGGAGTGAAGCCCAGAACACCCTGAGATATCACTGGAAACCTACCAGTATATCTCGCTTGCCCTGGCTAGGGACTACTCGTGTAATGGCTCTCCTAGACACAGCGCGATGTCAACCCCCAATACCGGGAGAGACGAATCCAGTCTAACTGTCACTGCCTCCAAGTGCTTCGGGACTGCACCCAAAAACTACCTGTTTGCACGACTCCTTTGAGCCGTGGTAGGGTAGTAATCAAAGTACAGTCGAAACACACTCGAGGCGAAGTGACAGTGTCAAGTCAGCGGACTAAGCTGTACTCATGTCACCTGGGAACTGATAACTGATGATAGGTATAGTACCAACCAACAGTTCCCGATGAGTCCTGTCCAGTGTACACGTTACCTAACGAGCACCCGCATACTATCTCAAGTACGACGTACTGACGGCTGTAGGACAGACCGTCTCCCACACTGGGATGAGAAGCGCATACGCTAGTCTACTCTGGAGTATCGATGCCCTGTCTCGATAGTCCTGCAACTAGGGACCTGCATAAGGATGTGCTTATAGATTACCTATCCCCCACGAGTGTGACTGCCATCACAACACCGGTAATCAAGCAAAGATCCTAAGGGCTCCACTAATATGTATAGGTGATAGCTAAAATAAACACATGTACACATTAAAGCAGAAACAAACCAAGTAGCAAACTACTATATTGAGCAAGATTGTCAATACAAGGCGAATATCCCAAGCTTCCATTAAGTAATATACATACTAGTATGATACAGTAATAGCCTCTAGGGCATATACACTAACATCAATTTCTCCTGAACCTGGATCCATCCTCGAAGAAGTCCCTTCGAGTTCGTATATAACCATACGATGGATCTATCCAATGGAAGTGGATGTTCGTAGTGATACGAGGCGTTCTGAGAAATGCAAAGGGTAAAAGAATGAGCGGCAATGACTTATGCAACTCAGACAATCCAAAAGCCAGTATTATAAGAAGGTTCAGTCAACTTGGTCACTGAGTCATAGTCTAGGGTCGGTCAAAGGTCGCTGCCAAAGAGAGAGAGAAAAGAAACACTCTGCGTGCACTCAAACCTAGATCAGAATGGTTATCACTTTATCTAATCAGGAAACCTCCCACTGTACTGTAAAATTCTTCTCCAAACCTGAAAGAAGAATCAATCGGGATCACCCGAAGAGTAAACCAACTCATCAGTGAGAATCGGGATCCAACTCTCATCGCATGATAACGTGAAGGAATCCTCTCACGTTATCACACTCCAGAAGGTATGCGCAAGCCTGGCAAGTTTCAGTTTCTTTAGAAACTCCCGATGTGATTTTTGCCCCATGCTCTTATGACCTTGACTAAGGGCCAACAAATCATAAGTCACATGTTAAGTTCTGACCATCATTATCTTGTTAATTTGAACACACCCGTACATACCCCTGACGTTGGCCAAATGGAAGAACGACTGTCCCAAACCAACTCATCTATCTATGCAACATGTGAACATCCCAGCAGCTACCAATCACTATGTCTTAACTAAGGGCCAAACAAACATAGCTTGAATACTACCGACCATTCATATGAAATGACGGAGGGCTATGGCTGGTTTTTGGCGAAAAAACCTTTAACGTAATGAACTTGATCTCGCTGAAGACACCTGATAGCTTTTTATAAAAATATAGTGGCGAAAACCTTTGCTAAAAAGGTCAGTCCCGGTGAAGGGATCTCGGCTCTTTCCTCGTGGAATGAGGTGCAGGATATTCCAGCTGAATACCGTGATGCAAAGCAACAAGTAATCGACTATAGCGAAGTTATTACCCTAACGCAAACTTCTGCCTAAGGGGTCACTCCCGGTGAAGGGATCTCGGCCCTTGCCTCGTCGAATGAGGTGCAGGATATTCCAACTGAATACCACTGTGCAAAACAAAAGAAAACGTCCTTGTAATAACACCTTTTAAAACTGTTCCAACAACGTCAAACAGGTTTGTTTTTTACTTATTGATCAGAATCAACGCAGTCCCATCAATTAATCACACCAGAAAAGAACGAAAATAAAATGTACGTATATGCCATCCGCATTCGTCACTGGGTCCCATCATCACCCGTTAGGTTACATAACCAACAACAGAGCGGGGACTGGACTAGCGCGGGTGTAAAACATATACAACATCTACTAGTATATATACCAATATACAGTAATCGCTCCAGGCGTGATAATATGAAACATTACAGAAAAGAAATAAGCATCACAGAACAATAAAGATAATCTGGGATCCCCGGGTTTCACAGAGCCGCAACTGAAACCCGACGTTCCTCTGGTCGTGTGGACAGCCTGTGCAATGAAAACCTAGACCCCTATGAGTGCGGCAAGTTACTCGCCAAAACCTGAAGCGAGGTAGCCCCCTACAGCAAAGTTAATGGACCACCCAGCACTTCACGGAATCCGTTAACTTGGGCACTCCATCTTGGGTCAACCTGTACCCCCTACGAGTGCGGCGAATAGTCTGTCAATTCTAGAGTGAGGCCCCTTTGCCTCTCAAAGCCATGATATACGGACCCGTTGCCCTCCAGAACCCGGCTATCCGTGCACTTCGTAGCGGGGTAAACCTAGTACAGAAATGAAAATATGTACAACGGGTACATCGACCTCAGCCCGGTCGTGCCCCAAAAGAATAATATACAAACAGGCAGTGACGACAGTCCACATGTTAAACGCTCGCCCCATAATATCAAATGTACAAATAAATCCAAACTCCACTACCATTGCACATAGCTATCCACCATGACAAATCCGCAACATCACAGCACAACACAGAACATCAACACGAATATCACGTTCGCAAACCCGTCTAAAAGAGCTATAGCAATTAGATGCAATTTACCACTCGAATGACATTCACGGTCGGAGATATAATGTAAGTACTGTAAACTAACAAGTTTAAAATTCCGATCGACAAAACTTCCCGAAGTGGGCCCCACGTACAACTCCAGTACTCAAACAAAATCTGGGCCAAAACAAAACATTCCAGAAACCACAATTCCACATGAAAGACAATACTGGAGAAAAATGGTACACTGTTGCTCCAAAACGGCGGTGGAACCGCGACCAATATATGGCTTGTGCGGCGGTTCCGCGGCGTTCTGGAAGCTTCAGTGGACCAAATTTCTTTGAGAGTCTTAAAAAACCCTGCTCGATTTTCTGAGTTACTCAAAATGATTTTTAGACCAGTTTTAAAATTCGACAGAAACTTTAACATGAAAAGTGCGATTTTGGAAATTTCGTTCGATCGATGTTCTAATCATGTTAGAACAAGTTAGTAAAGATTAATGGCATGGATCTGATACTATGTAAGTCTACGGTAGCGCCCCGGACGTCATTCAGACGCCAAACGCGGAACAAAAACTTTTATAACTGGCGCTATCGCATACTATAACCCGGATCTTGCCATTAACGCTAAACTAACAAACTGTAAAGAGGTAGAAAGGATATACCGATCGATCCGAGTCCTTCGGTTTTAGCCATCATCCCAAGCTTCTCGCGGCAACTCCGATCTCTTGCCTCCTCATCGAGGTGGACCACGTCAACGGATCTTTAAACGGGCTCCAGCCTCTATACCGAGGCAACTCAGACATCAAGTCTACTAAAAGAGATGTCCAAGATGAAGTAGAGAATGAGTAGAATACTTTGTGGAAAAAACCCTAGGGTTCTCATCACATGAGACGGCTAGGGTGGAGGTTGAAGAAGATGCTAAGGATTGGAAATTGTGAACTCAAGAAACTATCTCAAGAGAGCAAAAACCAAGCATACAAAAATTAACCCTTGGCTGCCCTCTTCACTTGTGTGTGATATATATAAGGTTTAGTGTTAGAGAAATAAAGAAAATATCTTATCAAAATATCTCCAACTCAACCCTAAAATATCTCACCCAAAACAAATCTCATTAATACTTTAATCACTCACTAGATGACTCATTACATGAGTCATTAGTTAACATTCTAGAATTAATGAGTCATGACAATGAGTCACCCTTTCCAAAACCAATAATCATTTAAACCAAAATGATTAATCCAAAAACAAATGCATCTTCTAAAATATTCTCGTAAGGGATTACGAGAATACCGCTCACCTGTATAAACATACCTGTATCCGTAACCGAATACGAATACTAGAGACTAAAATATTCTGACTCAATATAATACTTGGATACGGCTTAAACCAAAGCCCAACAGTATTATTTGTCCGAAATATGACACGTGCATAAGTGCACATGCATTTTCGAACCCTGTCATAAAACAATACGGCCTCTACAACATTTCGCCCGAACTTGGGAAACAATCTGTAGGGGACTCTAAAGACTCATCAGTACCCTGGCAGTGGGTTTAACCACAAGCACGTCAGCGGCTCTAGCTGTGCATAACGGCTGCCCATGTACTGACCGAAAGGGTAGCTGATGAGCGAACTCATCCTGGAACCCTACTGAGCCTATCAGTGACAATATACATACAGTCCGGTCCATTCGTCTACGAGCGTCGCATATCAGGCCTAGGGGGCTGGTAACGTCAGACCTCCCACAGCGGTATAAGTCGTGTCAGAGAGTAGCCCTGAACACCCTGAGAAACTACTGGAATACTTACCAGTAATTCTCACCTTCCTTGGCCAAGGACTTGGTGTAATGGCTCTCCTAGACAGAGCGCGATCTCACCCCCAATACTGGGAGAGACGAATCCCCTGCCGATCCGCTCACTTGCCTCCATGTGGCTCGGTACTGTACCCAACTAAAACCTGTTTGCATGACTCCTTTGAGCCTTGGTAGGGTAGAAATCAAAGCACAGTGGGAACTCATACGAGACAAATGACGACCTCTGGTCGATGAACTAACCTGTACACATGTCACCAGGTAAATGCTACCTGACGCTAGGTATAATACCAACTAGCAGGTTCCCGGCGAGTCCTGTCCGGTGCATTCATAACCCAATGAGCATCTGTATACATCTTAGGTGATCCAACTGACACCAGTGGATTGTGAGAACGGCCACCGCCCCTCGTCTGTGTCTCGACTGTATATACTAGTCTACTCTGGAGTATTGATGCCCTGTTTCAAAACTCCTACGACTAGGGACCACTTTTAAGGATGTGCCTATGGACTACCCAAGTCTCACGTATATGATCGCCGTCATACTGTTGGTAGTCAAGGAGGATCCTAAGGGCTCTATCAATGTGTACTAGTGAACAGTAATGTCACCTAAAGCTGTACACAATGATAAAGGAAAACCAGATAGCATACTATCATCTCGAGTAAGACTGTCCTACCGGTATAGGTCCTCCCTCAATCATTGCAATCACGTACCTGCGATCCAATAATTGACTTTGAGGGCACTATAACCAACTTATGAGGCTAAGCTTCCCCTTCCGTCCAAACCTCATAACTCCCTTCATCGGAGAGACCCTCAAAAAAACGTGATCGCCAACTACGAACTCTAGTCTGCGGCGGCGTATGTCAGCAAACGATTTCTGCCTGCTCTGAGCTGTCCTTATCCTATCTCGATTTAGCTGTATCTTCTCGGTCGTCTCCTGTACGATCTGTGGCCCCATGATACCACTCTCACTGAGTTCTGTCCAACAGACGGGCGATCTACATATCCTACCCTACAAGGCCTCAAAAGGTGCCATCTGAATAGTAACCTGGAAACTATTGTTGTAGGAGAACTCCACCAAGGGTAAATGATGATCCCATCTACCACCAAAGTCTAAAACGCACGCTCGGAGCATATCCTCGAGAGTCTGAATAGCCCGCTCTGACTGGTCGTCGGTCTGCGGAAGAAATGCTGTGCTAAAACTCAAGCGGGTGCCCAAGGCTTCTTGAAGCCTCTGCCATAGTCGGCCGGTAAACTGGGTGCCTCGGTCGGACATGATATCCTTGTCGGGACTCCATGCAGTCGTACGATCTCGTCGATGTATATCTGGGCATACTGAGCAAATCCGAAAGTAGTCTTCACCGGTAGGAAGTGAGCCGCTTTCGTTAATCGATCCACGATCACCCAAATGGATTCATACCCCCGCCTAGTCCTGGGTAGACCCACAACGAAATTCATCGAAATCTGCTCCCATTTCCACTCCGGAATGGTTAACGGCTGTAGCTCTCCCGCTGGCCTCTGGTGCTCGGCCTAGACTTGCTGACAAGTCAGGCATCTCGACACGAAGTCTGTGATGTCCCTCTTCATTCTGTCCCACCAGTAAACATCTCTCAAATCACGGTACATCTTGGTGGAACCCGGATGAACACTATACACCGATTGATGTGCCTCCTCAAGAATCTCACGCCGCGGTCCCTCGGCATCTGGTACATACAGTCTAGTCCCAAATCGCAGTATCCCGTGATCATCAATCACGAACTCAGAAAATCTTCCCTGTCCAATCTGTGCCATGATCTCTGAACAACGGTCATCACTGTACTGTGCCTCATGTATACGGTCAACCAACTGTGGGCGTGCACGAACATGCACAAGCTGTCCCCCGATCGGCGTGAACTCGAACTACACTCGGCTGTCGCATAAAATCTGCCAATCTACCGACGACTGCCTCTGCACTGCGCTCAAACAAGATATACTATCCCCGTGCCTCCTGCTCAAAGCATTCGCTACTACATTCGCCTTGCCCGGGTGATACAAGATCTCGCAATCGTAATCCTTTACTAGTTCCATCCAACGGCGCTGTCTGAGATTCAGGTCTCGCTGCTGAAATATATACTTTAGATCTTGTGATCAGTGAATATCTGGCACGACTCACCGTATAGGTAATGTCGCCAGATCTTGAGTGCAAAGACCACTGCAGCCATCTCTAAATCGTCAGTGGGTTAGTTCTGTTCATGTTTTTTCAACTGCCGTGAAGCATACGTGATCACCCAGTCATGCTGCATCAATACGCACCCTAGCCCCACTCGAGAAGCGTCACAATAGACCACAAATCCGCCTGATCCTGAAGGCAATGATAACACCGGCGCCGTAGTCAAACAAGTCCTTAGCTGCTGAAAGCTATGTTCACACTTCTCCATCCAATCGAAAGGAACTCCCTTCCGGGTCAGCCCGGTCAAAGGTGCAGCAATACGGGAGAAATCCTATACAAATCCCCGGAAGTAGCCGGCCAATCCTAGAAAGCTGCGGATCTCAGTAACTGATGTCAGTCTGGGCCAACGCCGAACGGCCTCGATCTTCTTCGGGTCCACACATATACCATCTCGTGTAATCAGGTGACCCAAGAAGTCTACGCTGTCAAGCCAGAATGCGCACTTAGAGAATTTTGCGAATAACTGGTGCTCCCTCAAAGACTGCAGTATGATCCGCAGGTGCTGTTCGTGCTCCTCTCGGCTCAGGGAATACACCAAAATATCGTCAATGAATACGATGATAAACAAATCAAGATACGGCCTGAAAATACGGTTCATCAAGTCCATAAATGCTGCTGGGGCGTTGGTGAGTCCGAACGACATCACCAAAAACTCATAATGGCCGTAACGCGTGCGGAAAGCTGTCCTCGGAATATCCTCCTGTTGAACCCGCAACTGATGGTATCCTGATCGCAAGTCGATCCTCGAAAAGTACCTTGCACCTAAAAGCTGGTCGAACAAGTCGTCGATGCATGGCAAAGGATATCTGTTTCGCATGGTAACCCTGTTCAGCTGGCGGTAGTCGATACACAGACGTAAACTACCGTCCTTCTTCTTGACAAACAGGACCGGATCACCCCAAGGAGACACACTGGGTCGAATAAGTCCCTTATCCAGCAAATCTTGCAACTGACCTTTCAACTCTCTAAGCTCCGCCGGGGCCATCGGTTAAGGCGGTATAGAAATAGGCCTCGTGCCAGGAATCAAGTTAATGCAGAAAAAAATATCATGCTCAGGCGGTAGCCCAGGAAGCTCATCAGGGAAAACATCAGGGAACTCACGAACAATCGGAACCTGGTCCAATGGGACCTCTATAGCTTTAGTATCGCAAACATATGCTAGGAATCCCTGACATCCCTTCCTCAAAAGCTGTCCAGCGCGAAGAGATGAAATCAAACTGTGATGGGCGGCACCACGGTTCCTCTGCTCAACAAAAGCCGTCTCGCCGGGAAAACAAAATCAAACTGTCTTCTCGCGGTAGTCGACAGACGCATAGCACGTGGCTAACCAGTCCATGCCCAAAAGAACGTCAAAGTCCAACATCTCAAGAAGGATCAAGTCGATAGGCAACTCTTTCTCGCCAAAACGGACAACACAGGATCGGAACACGTGTCTAGCAACAAATGACTCGCCTACAGGAGTGATCACAACAAGTGGCTGATCAAGCAAACCGGACTCTCTACCCAAACTTGGCACAAAGTGTGTGGAAACGTACGAGTGCGTGGATCCAGGAGCAAACAACACGTGTGCGTCAACAAAACATACTGATAGGGTACCTGAGACCACCGCATTGGACGCCTGCATGTCCTGATGCGTCAAAGCGAAAACTCGTGCCTGTCCTCTACCTGCGACTGGCAGTCTCCTACTAGAAACTGGCTATACCCTACCGGCAGTTGATTGTCCTCTGCCTCGGCCACCTCGTCCTCTATGAGTAAACCCTCCGTGACCATGGCCCCTCTGTGCATGAGTCTGGCGCGAAGCAACAGGTACAATAGGTAAAACCCTCTGGGGTGGGGATGGTGGAAGTGTGACATGTGGTACTGCTGCCTCCCTCTGGCATATCTCGGTGTAATCTTTAACGTGGTGACGGGGACTACCACACCCAAAGCATCCATGCGACGACTGCTGACCCTCCTGGGGATAAGAGCTAAACATCTGTCCTCTCCCCGAGTCTCTGCCACCAGTACAACGTGTATCACGGCGTCCGAATGGAAGTCTCGGTGCTGCTGTATCAGTACGAACCTTCTTCGGCCCTGGAACTACCGAAGTCTCTTCAAAGCGCTCCTCGACTAATAGGGCTGCCTCTACAGCTACTGCATATGTCTCGCAATGATGTGCGTTGATCGCCAGGAATAGTGGGATAAGTAAGCCTCGAACAAATCTCTTGACTCGCATCTCCTCAGTAGCCACTAGGTATGGGGCATAAACAGATAGCTCGGTGAATAGTATATCGTACTCTACCACAATTGTTAGTGTATATGCCCTAGAGGCCATTACTGTATCATACTAGTTTGTATATTACTTGATGGAAGCTTGGGATATTCACAGTTGTATATACAATCTTGCTCGAAATGGTAGTATGCTACTTGGTTTGTCTCTGCTTTAATATGTGCATGTGTTTCCTTTAGCATATCACTGATATACATATTAGTAGAGCCCTTAGGATCTTTGCTTGATTACCAGCGTTGTGATGGCGCTCACACTCGTGGGGCTGGGTAATCCATAAGCACATCCTTATACAGGTCCCTAGTCGTTGGACTATCGAGACTGGGCATCGATACTCCGGAGTAGACTAGCGTATGCGCTTCTCATCCCAGCATGGGAGACGGCCTGTCCCACAGCCGTCAGTACGTCGTACTTGAGATAGTATGCGGGTGCTCGTTAGGTTACGAGTACACTGGACAGGACTCGTCGGGAACTGTTGGTTGGTATTATACCTATCGTCAGTTATCAGTTCCCAGGTGACATGAGTACAGCTTAGTCCGCTGACTTGACACTGTCACTTCGCCTCGAGTGTGTTCCCACTGCACTTTGATTACTACCCTACCACGGCTCAAAGGAGTCGTTCAAACAGCTAGTTTTTGGGTGCAGTCCCGAAGCACTTGGAGGCAGTGATGGTTAGACACGATTCGTCTCTCCCGGTATTGGGGGTTGACATCGCGCTGTGTCTAGGAGAGCCATTACACGAGTAGTCCCTGGCCAGGGCAAGCGAGATATACTGGTAGGTTTCCAGTGTTATCTCAGGGTGTTCTGGGCTACACTCTGACACGACTTGTACCGCTATTAGGGGACTGACGTTCACCGCCCCCTAGGCCCGCCATGCGATGTATCAGATGAACAGACCGGACTGTACGGAGACTGTCACATACAGGCTCAGTAGGAGTTCAGATGGGGTTCACCTCGTCAGTCTTCTTATCGGCATCTACCTGGGGACTGTTACGTACAGCTAGTGCCGCTTGCGGTCTGTGGTTAAACCCACTGCCAGCGTAGTGTCGAGTTTTTAGAGTCCCACACAGAGAGCTATTCGCCTTTAGGCAAAATGAGTAGAGGTCGCATGGTTTTGCGACAGGGTTCGTTCACATCCACGCACTTGTGCACGTTTGCTGTCCGGACAGCTTATACTAGCGGGGTTTGGTTTAAGCCGGATCCTAGTATATGATTTGGGATTGGTTTTATCTCTTTGTATTCGTGTTCCTCGGATTACGAATACGGGTGCGTATGCACAGTTGCTTGAGATAGAGGGAGAGGACTTTGATTAGGGTTAATGACCTTTGTCATTTTATTAACCCTAATGCTTATGTGTGTATTATGGTTAATTGATATTAGTTTAATATAATTGTGCATGGTTATGGTTGTTGACCATTTGACCTTCTTGACTTGTTGACCTAGGTTGACACTTTGACCATCATCATTTCATTTGGAAGATGCTCTTTGATCCTTGCAATTTGCATTAAAAATGAAATGATAATGGTCATGTCTTGATTAACCATGACAATTATCTAGCTAATTATCAATTTATAATAATTCACACATATATGTGAGAATGGTTGTTTTATTCTCTCATTGCTATCATTCACTTTCTCTCTCTTGTTCTTCCTCTCCCTCAAGCTCTCCCCTCTCATGTGTTGAGAAACACTTGAGCTTGAGAAAAACCTCTTCTTGATAATTTTTACTCTCATCTAGGGTTTTAGGACTAGCACTTCTAGCACCCTAGTTACTTCTAGCTTGAAGTTGAAGCCAAAGGTCGAGGCTTTTGGGTGGATCCTTCTTCGACTCAAGAAGACGACAAAGGTGATCCCTTTCTACTACTCCAAGGAGCAAGGAGAGAAGGACATAAAGCCCTAGGTATAGCCATTCTACCCTTAGCTAGTTTCTAGTTAGCTTTAGCTTGTTTTTGTTTAGCAAAGATCCTTCTTTGTCTAGTCCATCTTGCCTAAAGTGATAAAAATCCGATTTTTATTCCGTTTTCCGCCTCCCCGCAAGCACCGGGGTGGGCAACGTGGACTTACAACTATCATCTCTGGGTCTGGCGTAAAGACTCGAACCTTCACGCTCGGGCATCCCTGACACTCTGTGGAAGGAAACGGGCTAGAAATACCGTCACAAACTCGGTTCAGGTCATAGGAGGAAGACCTGCTGCTCTGCCCTTCTCGAACGATTCACACCATTTTTGCGCAAGACCTTCCAGGCGAAAGCTCACGAACTCTACCCATCTCGCATCTGAGCATCTGAGTGAACGACATATCCGGGCCATCCTATCAATAAAAGACTGTGGGTTCTCGGCTGCATCGGTGCCTGTGAAGACCGGAGGCTTCAGCCTCATAAACTCTGATAGCGATACTGTGATGACCTCTGTAGCTGCAGAGGCAACTTCCTGTATTGTAGGTACCATCGCGGTCCCCGTAATGGGTGGATCTATCTCTGGCCGCTGCGCTCGAAGTGTCTCAACTAGCTATCCTATCATCTGGCCCATCTCCTGCATACGGGCCCCTAGCATTGCGATCTGATCTGTCGTAGGAGGAATAGTCTGCTCAGGTACAACGGGTGTACTACCCGGGTAAGTCCTCGTCTCAGACGAGTCAACTCTAATCTCGGCTCTCGTGGCCGCTCTCTGCACCCTCGTAGTCTTTGGCGGCATAATGGCTGAAAAGAAAGTAGGATTCGATAAGGATACTGAAATCGAATCACAAGAATATAGGTAATCATGAAGGAATTTCAATCAATAATTCTTAAGGTCGCTTAGGCGGAGTACCGTATCGTTAGTATGCCGCGGAACATACGCATGCTACGCCACTCTGCTTCAGCTACCTACTCCATCATACCAGGGTCATCCTACACTCCGAAGGCAAAACCTATGCTCTAATACCAACTTTGTCACGACCAAAAGTTTGGCCCGTGACTGGCACTTAATTACGTAACGTCTACAGGCGTAACACGACTAAGTAAGCCGAAACCCAGAAATCAAAACCATTAAACGAAATGAGGGTTAAAACATTTGTTAAAACATTTAGAAAAGTTTAAGTAGTTTAGTAAATTTCTTTAAAGTTTTAGGTGTTATCTTACAAATTTTAGCAGCATTTCCTTTGTAAAAACAAGCCCTGAGATCGGGTACAAGACAAGATACGAGTAAAATGATATAAAATAAGAGTAAAGCATCCCAAACGGGAGCAATCACGCCCAACGGCGGAAATAATCACCACGATAAAAAATATACGACGCCGTAGCGAAGAATGAGCAAAAATAAGTGAAGACAACATGAAATATAAAACTGCATAAAATAAGTCGGCTCACAACGTGCTCGACACCAGAGTACAAAATAATATACATCGTCCTCACAACTGGTCTCTAAGTCAATACATGAATAGTAGATGGAGAGTACTAGATACAATAGTGTATACAACTGGAAAAATAAAAAGATATCGTACAAAACCCACCTATCAGCAAAAGGGCTCACGCGCCAACTGCAGTGGTATCTGTATCAAAAGATGCAAGAAAACAGCCTGCCGCGACTACTCTGAGGGGCATTCTGCAAACACTGTGGCACAACGAGGGTGAGTGGCCAACTCGTGAATAGTAAATAACATATAAAGGTAATCGTGAGTATGTACGTACTGCGATACTCTAACCTATGCCAACAGATAACATCTATATGATGAGCAGGGTATGCAATAATCATGCATAGCAAATGCAATCTAATAACATTTATATAGGATGAGCAGGGTATGCAATAATCGTGCATAGCAAGTGTACTCTAATAACATCTATATAGGATGAACAGGGTATGCAATAATCGTGCATAGCAAGTGTACTCTATCAGGTACTACAGATACAGGATGAGATGTATAACACTGAATGCTGGGCGTGGGAATAAATAACATCTACACGGAATGTCAACGTGGAAAATATCCGGTGTCCATCAATACACCCAAATCCTAGTAAAACTCAGGCGCCGTCACTCTGATCGGCCCTCAAATCCTGTAAACCTCATAGAATCGTGAGTGCCCAACACCGGCACTCGAAATATCATAAAATAATCGTGTCCAGCATCGAAACGCAAATCCTCAAGTATTGGGCTTCGTCAGTCCGGATCGGCCCACGGGCTCCGTCTGCGGAATCGGCCCATGGCCCCGGCAGTACGAGTCAGCCCATATCCATCTCTCAGCTCTGGTAAGTATCCTCCGGATGACCGCCAGGTCCAACCAATCACCGGTAGGTAGTAGTCCCTCCGCCGGGTTCACCATCTAACAATACGAGTCTTCTTGCCCCGGGGTACCGTACCGGGTCCACCATGTACCCGCAATCGGTGCCTACCACTCCTCGAATCGGGTATACTCACACAAGCTCTCTAGAACCGAGAAAACTCATGGTGGACGCACTGAAATATCATATCAAGAGAAACCGGGTTTTTAAAATAGTGCATATTTTCTTAAAATAATACCACGGTTCTCAAATCCAGAAATCCCAAAAATCCAAACTCAATGCGTAAATCCATGCAATATGTCGTATGACACTAAGAGTAAAAAGGGAAAAACCGCTTTTTTAAAAGGATCAAGTTTTGAAAATATCTCGTGCGGTCCCTATATTTTTAAAACAAGTCGATATCATCCACGTATATAACATTTGTATGGATATAGGTATGGATATGCAAATGGATATATGCGCGAATATGAGTGTGCCAATGTATATGTGCATAAGTATGAATATATAGTGTGCATGTGCGCAAGTATGAAGATATCAATATATGTGTGCGCTGGTGATTGATCTATGTTTATGTGTAGTAGTTAACCGCAATCAACAATGGTGTCACGTGTAGCTAGACCGAGATGAGTACGGGTCGTCCTCTGGGAAACGTTGAACCTTTTATTCTTACTTTAGGCGTGTTGAGAAAGAAATGAGGAAGAATAAAGAACGGTGAAGAATGGTTATAGGATCTTGATCTACGTTACACACGGATGCAAAATATAGATCTAGATTTGCTACGGATGTAGGTTTTATATTAAAAGGGGGCTTGTAGGGTTCATTAGGATTTAGTAGTTATGGATGATTAATGAAAGATTACTCTTTTTATCCTTTAATAGATTTAAAACTAGAACGACAATGATGCATGTAGATTAGGCTTTCTGGAGGGAAAAGGGTTCCAACTCTTAACCCCTATCTCGACATGAAACATCCGTTTATATCTTGCCTTTACCAAAACAATCATTAATCTAATCTCTAATCGCGGTCGAGACTAACAATAAATTGGTAGCGCCCCCGATTTGGATGTTAATGATTCTTTTGGTAAAATTTATAAACTTTATAGGACATCAAAAGAGTTTAAGGATCTTCATCATCCATTAATCTACTATAATCCTACGAACCCTATCAATCGGAGAATTGCTCGCGCATGATGGGAGAAGAAGAGATGGAGAGGAAAATCATAATGAAACTACAAGAAATAGAATACGAAAAAGAACTAGCTTTATTAATCAACAAAATTCATTTACACTTTATTCCCTTAGAAAATGCTTACAAATGCTAGTTTGCTTCTTGATCTCTTCTAAGGAGGTAGACGAGCAGTTGATGATCAGCCTAGATGCGTGAGCCTGTTTTGGACTTCGTGATCTCTTCAGCTTGATGATTTTTCCAAGAGGCTCTCGGTCCATATTTATAGTCCCAGAGCTAGAACCCTAGCATTCTAATTTGGAAGCGAGTAGTTATGATCCAAACAGAAAAATTCCATCTCCCAATTCATCTGGCACGCGGCAGATCCGCGGCCAATAGGTGGGTTTTGCCGCGGATCCGCGGCCTTATAGGAGGATCATTTGATTTGGTCTTCTGGGCTTTTATCTTCGTGACATGTGGCGATCTTTGGAATCTCTGGAAGCTGAAAATCTTTTCTTCATTACTGCCAGACTTGATTTCTTAGTTTGCTTTCTTAATTAGGCAGGTTTGCTCTAACAACTTTAATTCCCTTGATTTTAGCCCTGAAAATTCTGCACAACAACTCAACAAATAATATTAGTAAAGTTTGTTTTATTGAGATATTAATTTCACCATTAAGATTTGGTCAATGGTATTTATGCTTACATTTTCCTACCAAATGTTAATTATAATATATAAACACATGAAAATAGTATTTTTACAGATAAACCCTCTTATATATCATATATTATAATAAACACCTTTTCTAATATAGAAATAGTAGGAAAAATGTCATATTAAATGTGCAGTTTTATCAACTGAACAAATACCCCTAAACTTATCTTTGGTCGTCCTGAGCAAACTAGTTTATTCAAGAGAAGGGGAAAAAGAAAGGAGAAAACTAAGCACACTTTCGTAGGCAACACGATTGCATTGAGCACGTGCAACGAGCCGTTAAATCTCTAGGTGTCCCTAGTAGGAGGAGTGTTATCTCCTAAGGGTTTTCAGCGGATTACACCCGCAAAATCCTATAATAAAAGAGAGATGGTGAAATTTACATTTAAAGATAAGAACTATAAAAGAAATACTTTGAAAATTTAGAGTTTCCAACTACACTAACTTTTCAGTTGTCATGAGCCCTATCTTAATAGTCATGAAAAGATATTAGAAATCACATCATCCCTTAATAAAACATCGTCTTAATTCTTCATTCCTACCTTTCATCCAAACATCAATCATATACCCCCTACGTGTGTGTATAGAACATCCCTACACTCGGAGAATTCAATTCAAGCAATCATACTCTTATCCATCTACCTCAGTACTTTTTAATTTGATGAATATTTGGTTGGATTTGCTTGCACATTTTTCATGCGACCGTTAATACTTCTTGAGGTACTAACCAACCGATTACTCATGTGCTTGCTGATTAGGTTTATTAGTATCTTCCTCGTCTTTCACCACCTAAGGCTTAGCAGTGACTCCCAGACCAGTTGGTCTAAGGCACTAGGTGATGAAGCACCCTCGCTATATTTCTTTTATTGTTTCCTTGGTGATAACAAAACCAGTGTTCATTTTTCTCCACCATTTTATTTTTTATTCATTTTTTTACTTCCTTCATACTTTGGCTTTTAGACAAGAGCATTTCAAAGTATCCTCTACTATCCCGAGTTTCAAGATGTGTGTAAGTGCGTACAGTAGGGTATCAACATTCAAATGCTTAGCTTCCAGAATAGGAACTATTTTTCAGATTTATTTTTATCAACAGATTAGTGACTTCTTTCATCTTACTAACCCTCGGGACAACGGCTCATAACTAGTTATTACTAGTTCGTTTAAGAAAACTTCTAATTTTCTTGGTTTTCTTAAACTATTCCTATCTTTTAAATATAATTTTTCACGTTTTACTCTTTTGTTATAAAAAAAAAATTTGAATGCCCAGTATCAAAGATAATTCAGTGAATACAAACCTCCCCCCAAACCTGTTTTCAGCAGTGTCCTCACTGATGTTGTCTTTTGAGAGCATGGACCTATATACTTGGGGAGAGACAAAAGGGGTAAAATAATAGTTAAATGAAAACTACCCCCAAACTTGTTCTTTGGCACGCACAGATATTCAGTTAAGTCCATTTTCACTCACCACCATTCCTAAAATGAGAAAATGTTAACAAAACATGGAGGTGAGGCGGAGGAAATTCAGTTCAGATAAAGCGTCTCCTGTAAAAACAGGAGCTCCTCCGCAGGGTCAGCAAAAACATGCGGTTTTAATCTATGCCCATTTAATTTAAAAATTGAACCGTTTTTCAAATTTTCAACTTCTACTATCCCGTGCGGGTGTACATACCGCACCACAAAAAGTCCTTTCCAACGAGATTTAAGCTTACCCGGATGAAGATGGAGACGAGAATCGTAAAGAAGGACTTGTTGCCCCGATGTGAAAGTTTTTCTAAAAAGGTTTTTATCGTGGAACACTTTAGTCCGGTTCTTTACTATCACCGCATTATTGCAAGCTTCATCGCGGAGTTCGCTTTGCTCATTCAATTGCAGCTTCCGATAGCTACTCGCTTGATCAAAATCGAAGTTAAGCTCTTTAATAGCCCACAATGCTTTATGTTCGATATCGACAGGAATGTGGCATGTATTCCCAAACACAATGCGGTATGGTGACATACCAAGATCAGTCTTATAAGCGGTGCGAAATGCCCAAAGAGCATCCGTCAATTTGGTTGACCAATCTTTACGGTTTTTAGAAACCGTCTTCACCAAGATTTGTTTGATCTGCCTATTTGAGATCTCAGCCTGCCCGCTTGTTTGTGGATGATAGGGCATAGAATATTTGTGAGTTATTGAATATTTCCGTATCAATGCCTCAAAATACCGATTACAGAAATGTGTCCCGTTGTCGCTAATTATAGCGCGAGGGTGTCCGAATCGCGAAAAGATATTTTCTTTAAGGAACTTAATGAAAACTTTGTTGTTATTAGTGCGACACGGTATTGCTTCCACCCATTTCGAGACATAATCAACCGCTAACAAGATATATAAATTCCCAAAAGAATTTGAAAAAGGGCCCATAAAATCAATACCCCAAACATCGAATATTTCCACAACCAATATAGGTTGGAGCGGCATCTCGTTTCTTCGAAATCCGACCAAAGTGCTTACATCGCGGACAAGTTTTGTAATGTTCATATGCATCTTTAAATAATATTGGCCAATAAAATCCACATTGCAAAACTTTCTCCGCCATTTTTCGACGACCAAAATGACCGCCGCATGCCTGATCATGACAAAATAATAGCACACTCTTGAATTCATCGTTAGGGACACACCTGCGAATTATTTGATCGGAACAATACTTAAACAGATAAGGTTCATCCCAGTAAAAGTATTTTACTTGGGATAGAAATCGAAGTTTGTCTTGTTTTGACCAATCGCTAGGAATAAGTCCCGTCGCAAGATAGTTCACAATATCTACGAACCAAGGTTCGTAGGATACAGTCAAGAGCTGTTCGTCAGGAAATGAGTCATTTATCGGTACGGTCAAACTTGGTGAAGAAGTGATGCGTGAAAGATGGTCGGCTACAACGTTTTCACATCCACTCTTGTCTCGGATGACAAGATCAATTTCTTGTAACAATAGGATCCAACGTATTAGCCTGGCCTTAGCAACTTTCTTCGATAAAAGATGTCGTAGGGCGGAGTGATCAGTGTAAACCACTATTGGCGAGCCAATCAAGTAGGGCCTGAATTTTTCTAATGCAAATACAACTGCCAAGAGTTCTTTCTCGGTAGTTGTGTAATTTATTTGTTCATCATTCGAGGTCCTACTTGCATAGTAAATTACATGCGGCATCTTATCAATGTGTTGTCCTAAGACCGCACCAATAGCAAAATCTGATGCATCACACATAAGCTCGAACGGGTGGTTCCAATCCGGAGATGATAGAACGGGGGCTGTAGTGAGTGATCCTTTAAGCGATTCAAAAGCAGCCTCACAATCCGAATCGAAGTGAAATGTAGTATCCTTGGCCAATAGAAGAGTTAAGGGTCTAGCAATTTTGCTAAAGTCCTTAATGAATCTCCTATAAAATCCTGCATGACCAAGGAAGGATCGTATATCTTTGACGCATTGGGGACGAAGGAGGTTATGGATGACATCTATTTTATCTCTGTCAACCTCAATGCCTTTTCGTGAAATTATATGTCCAAGGACAATACCTTCTTGGACCATAAAATGGTATTTTTCCCAATTCAAAGTTAAATTCTTAACCTTACAGCGGGTAAGAACCGCGTCAAGATTACGAAGGCAGTCCTCAAAGGTGTCCCCAAAAATGGAGAAATCGTCCATAAAA
The DNA here is from genome assembly GCA_030015575.1 of Agapanthus africanus. Lineage (NCBI taxonomy): Eukaryota > Viridiplantae > Streptophyta > Magnoliopsida > Asparagales > Amaryllidaceae > Agapanthus > Agapanthus africanus. The sequence goes on along the minus strand of CM057343.1, from coordinate 240,042,538 downwards.
ATTTCCAGAAAATTCTCTACCATATCTGAGAATATCCCCATCATACATCGCTGAAATGTAGCGGGAGCGTTGCATAACCCAAAGGGCATGCGTCTATAAGAAAAAGTACCGAAAGGACAAGTAAATGTGGTTTTATCTTGATCCTTTTCGGCGATGGGGACCTGGTTATAGCCAGAGTATCCGTCCAAGAAACAATAGTATTCGTGTCCAGCTAATCGTTCTAATATCTGGTCAATGAAAGGTAGAGAGAAGTGATATTTTCTCGTTGCGGCATTGAGTTTTCTGTAATCAATACATACGCGCCACCCAGTTTGGCTGCGTGTTTGGATTAACTCATTAGCCTCATTAGTTATGACCGTGATGTCAGATTTTTTAGGGACTACATGAATTGGACTTACCCATTGGCTGTCAGATATAGGGTAAATTATACCACTATCAAGGCACTTGACGATTTCTTTCTTTACCGCCTCCTTCATAACGGGATTCAACCGTCTTTGTGGGTCTCGGGTTGGTTTGGCTTCATCCATCAGATGTATATAATGTTCAACAATTAAGGGACTAATCCTTTTGATGTCAGCCATTGTCCAACCAAATGCTTGCCGATTCGATCTCAACACTGCCAAAAGTGGTTATCTTGCTCTAAATCTAGAGAAGCGGATATAATCACTAGAAAAGTCTCATTCTCACCTAAATATACATATTTAATATGAGAAGGTAGCGGTTTGAGATCAAGTATTGGCGGAGAGACAATAGAAGGTGGGGTAAGGGAATGATATTCGGACTCCCTAAGAGGTTCAAAACTTGCATAGGATATTGACTCGAAAAGTGTTACTGACTTTTGCGATGAGTCAACTGATTCAAACTCAGGGATGGACTCATTGAACATATCCTCACTATGAAGTTGTGCATTATCAAACGATGTATCATTAGTGTTGTCGAGATCATCAAAGCAAAGTTCCTCATCCATGCAGCTTTCGGGAGCTATCTCGTGGATGGAACAAACATCAAGCAAATGAGCAGAAGGTTCCGATGGTTGACTTCCTAGCTTATAAATATTAAGCTCAATTGACATTTTCCCGAAGGATAAGTTCATAGAACCGTTACGACAATTAATTACAGCGTTAGAAGTTGCTAGGAAGGGTCGACCAGGTATCACTAGGATTTGATTGCATGGGTTTGCCACAGGCTGTGTGTCTAAACCAATAAAGTCCACAAGGAATATGAATTCCCCGACTTTAATTAACACATCCTCTAGTTCACCGCGCGGTTTGGTGATTGATCGGTCTGCCATCTGGAGAGTACAATGGACGGGTTTCAACTCTCCAATCCCTAACTGCTCGTATACTGAATAAGGAAGCAAGTTAACGCTAGCGCCAAGGTCGAGTAAAACACGATTAATATTTTTACCCCCAATAGAAATAGAGATGGTAGGACAGCCAGGGTCCTTACGTTTCTTTGGTATTTGCTGGGTTAAAGCTGTGCTAACATTACTCGTCATGAAAACCTTTTTAGGCACTTGAGTTTTTCTCTTCCTTGTGCACAAGTCTTTAAGGATTCTTGCATAAGATGGGACTTGTTGAATAGTATCTAGGAGAGGAATATTTAAGTTAACTTGCTTAAACATTTCCACAATCTTCTCCATTTGTAGGTTAGGTCTGTTGGCCCTTAATCTGTTTGGAAACAGAGCTTGATCAATAAGTTTTGGGTCCAACATTTGTGGAGAAGATTGTGGGGACGGATTCGATCCTAGAATTGGAGTGGGAATCGTCTTAGATAGATTGGGCGAAGTGTTCGAGCCTTGGGGAACACGGAGAATAGGCTCGGATGATGGTGGAAGACTAGACGAATTAGGGGCAGAAGTAAAAGCTGGGGTATCATTGGTATCACTAACATCATCAAATTGTTCACCCACTCGGTTATTCAGCACTTTTCCCGATCTCAACGTAGTAACAGTATTCACATTATGATTTTGTGAGTGGCCAGGATTCGGTAGGGGTTGAGATGGGAGGTTCCCTTTCTCTCTCGCACTCATTGCGGCGTTCAATTGTGCAATTTGGTTTTCTATTAATTTAATACTCTCACCGTGGGAGGCGGAGTCTTTCTTTATGGTATCAATAGAAAACATCATATCAGCCGACATTTGAATGGAATGTTTCATAAACAAATCCAAAATTTGTACGAGTGAAGAGTTATCAGTACCAGCCAGTTGTGGTGCGGAAGTGTTGGCCGGATTTTGAAAATTTTGTGACTGAAAGGGGTGCTGACTTTGTGGTTGTGGTTGCTATGGAGGTGGTCTTTGATAATTTCTTTGGAACTTGTTTTGATTTTGGGGTTGGTTTTGGTTCCAAGCAAAATTAGGATGATTCCTCCATCCTTGATTGTACGTGGAAGAATAAGGATCGTTTCTTGGTCGCTGCTGAAAAGCAGCATTAGTTTGCTCGTGACCTTGAAACAATGCATTCATAGGACATTCTTCCGTCATGTGTGAAGGATCTAAACAACAACTACACACGGTCTTGAGAAGCGTTACCTGATTTAGGGAGACTGATGAGAATTTTTTCTCAATAGCGTCGAGTTTCTTCTGTACCACTGCCATTTCGGATTTTACTTCGATGGAAACATCGAGCTGATGAATAGCTCCCCTAAATGAAGGTGGTCTTACGCTTTCCACTGCAAAGAGTTTTCAGCGAGGTCTTCCAGATATTTCCAAGCTTCACCGTCATCTTTAGACAAGAAATTGCATTGACACATTGTTTCAAGCATCTGCTTTGTTGCTGGATTAATGCCCTCATATATAATTCGGCACAAATCCCATCTTTGTATTCCATGATGAGGACATTGGACAAGCAGATCCTTGAAACATTCAAAGCACTTCCAAAACGGTTCATTTGGAAGCTGGGTGAACTGGTTGATCTCGCTCCTAATATGGGCGGTCTTATGGTTTGGGTAAAACTTCTTAAGAAATACAATTACGAATTCATCCCAGTTAGTGATAGAGTGTGCGGCAGTATTAAAAATCCATTTTTCTGCCAAGTCGCACAGAGTGAATAGGAGAAGACGCAAGCGCATACCATCCACTGTCAGTTGTGAAGTACCCATCATTGCGCATATGTTTTTGAATTTAGTGATGAAAACGTAGGCGTCTTCAGACTCAAGCCCATGAAATTTGGGCAACAGATTGATGTAGTTGTTAGTTATATGTATGCCCTAGAGGCCATTACTGTACATACGATGTATATTGTAATGGATGCTTGGACATATATAGGGAGGACTTTCTTGCTCAACATGATAGTATGCTATCTGGTTGTACTTTATCTTAACATGTACTCTGATTGTCTCTATATTACATGTTGATAAAGACCTTAGGATGTGTACTCGACTACTGGGACTATGATGAGATCATACTAGGGGGGCCACGGTAGTCGATGAGTACATCCTATAACTGTTCCTAGTCGAGGGTATATCGAGACAGGGCATCGATGCACCAGAGTAGACTAGCGTATACGCATCTTGACCCATATGATGGGCGATGGATGATCCCATATCCATCGGTGTTTGACATCAAAGATGGTGTACAGGTGCTCAGTGGAGACTGGGTACACTGGACGGACTCGCCGAGAACTCCCAGATGGTATTATACCTCACGTCAGATGGCAGTTCTCCGGTGACACTGGTACAGAGTAGTCTGTTGACCCGAGATCGTCATAGAGTCTTGTGTGATTCCCACTGTGCTTTGATTTCCATCATACCACGTCCAAGAAGGTGTGCAAAAAGGTGGCCTTTGGGTACAGTCCCGAATCACATGGAGGAAATGAGCGATGGGAGGGGATTCGTCTCTCCCGGTATAGGGAGTTGATGTTGCGCTGTGTTCAATTGGCTATAACCGGAAATCCCTGGCCAGGGTTGCTGAGATTTACTGGTAAGTGTTATCAGTAGTTTCTCGAACTGTTATAGACCTCATATCGACACGACTTATCAAGCTACTGGGGTCTGACGTATACTACCCCTAGGCGAGATATGCGACATATCAGACGACGAGACCGGACTGTACGGGAGTGTTACTGGTTGGATTCACAGGAGAAGTTACAGGCTTGCTTGTTGATCTTCTGAGCGCTCAATACCTGGGTAGCTGTTACGTTTAGCTGACCGCTTGCAGCTTGTGGGTGTTTGATATGATCATCACCTACTGCCGGCGTATTGACGATACTTTAGAGTCCTACATAGAGGTTTCTTGGCTCAGGCAAAACGGAGTAGGAGCACATATGTGATATGTGCGGGACCGAGGATAATGCGGTATGTGATATCGTATTGTATTCTCGCGATATTTGATATCAGCCAGGTCATCGGATCAAGTGTTGATTCGATGAATCGGTACGGATAAATATTAGTCGGTTATATGCGATATAGCCGGATTGTCGGATCAAGTGTTGATTCGATAATTTAATGTATAATAATATATATGATATATTAAATTACATTAACTAATATTTGCTCACTAAAAGATTCTTTTTCTCACTCGGGTAATACATTGATATATATGCGATATATGTTAAATGTATTATTTTATTTTGTTACGATAAATATTATATATGAGATATATAATATTGTAACATGATATGATTACTAATGCAACATGTTTAGTAGAGATTAAACATGGTTAGGGTTTGATTAGGGTTAAACCTTTCTAGATGTTTCTAGAAGGTTTTCTTTTTTGCTTTGGAAAAGATATTTTTGCATGATATTTCTTAACCCAACCACACCCCTTAACCCTAGTTCAATCTCTACAAAGGTTAGTTGACCATGGTTGCATTATTTCTCATATTAATTCTTTCTATTCATCACAAAAGAAATTCTATTATCATTGTTCATCTTCTTCCTTCTTCTTTCTTCCATGAAAAAGCTTGCTAGCTTTTTCCAAGTGATGAATAAATATGAGAAAAAGATAAATAAAGAGAGCAAAAATCCTACTTCATCATCCTCATCTTCCCTTGCCCTTTAGATGAGAGTGTTCACTCAATTTTAGTGAGTGTTAGCTTGTGTTAATGGAACTTCAAGGTAGATCATCTTTGTATCGAAGATCGGAAGCAAGACTGCACCTTTCTCTTCGTGGAGCCTCTCGAGAGTCGGGAACAAGATGTTCGCAGCGAAGGGACCTCAACACGGAGCTTATGAAGTGAAGGACCGGATCTACAATGGTTGTAATCGCTCTCACTTAGTGTTAAAGTGTTTAGCATGCTAGTTTTCGCCTAATCTCTAGTTTAAAGATCCGAATTCGGGTTGTTCGGCACGGCTAAATTTTTAATCGGGCATGGTTGATACCTCGTAGACCCTTGTGCGCATGCCTAGAAACCCTACAGTGGTATCGATGCCTAAGGAGGTTGCGGATTCCAACTGTTGTAGTTTTACACTTTCTTTTCTGTGACCGTAAGCGTAGTATGTGATGTATCGCCGGCTTCGTTGCTATACATCAACGACAATCGGGATACGAATACTTGCTTACGTTGATGATATGAGATATTATGTGTTGCTGTGATATGTTATATTGGATCGTCGCGTTTGAATAGCCGGGGGTTTTATGTGAGATGAGAGTTTTTTTTCTTTTTCATTCATGTAAAATTCATTTGTATGTAATATTCTTTTATTGGGGCACTTCCAGGTTGCGGATGATGTCACCGTTGTATATTATTTACTTTTCCGCATTAGGTAGACCCAAGGAGGGGAACACAAGTAACCGGGTTCTAGGGTCCAGTGGGAGACCATCTCGAGGAGTCGAGACCGGGTCTCATAACCCTAGAATTGGCAGTGTTGCTTGCCGCTCTCGTAGGGGTCTAGGGATGTGGGTTTGGCTATTCACCGCGACCGTGGAATCCGTGTTTTATACAGGCTCGTATTGAAAACACGGACGTCCTAGTATATCCAATATTTCATATATGTTCTTCTGCTGCAATGTTCTGTGATGAGATCATATTACTGCCTGTGACGAATGTTTATATTATATATATATGAGATATATGTTATATTGCAGATTTCATTTCAAATGAGATGCTTGTGAAGCATAATAAAATGGGACTTCATTAATAAGATTAATGAAACTAAAAGAAACCTAAGATGTTGTAGAAACTTGTTTAAAAAACTGGTAGCTCTAGTTCTTGCTTTGCATAGCGGTATTCCTTGTAGAACATCCAGCACCTTATTCGATAAGGAAAGAGCCGAGATCCCTTCACCGGGAGTGACCTCTTTAGTGAAACTAGCAGATACTACAAACTCGGTTTGTCTTTTGATTGCTTCTATAGTTCTTGCTTTGCATAGCGGCATATTTGATATACCCTGCACCTTATTCGATGAGGAAAGGGCCGACGATCCCTTCACCGGGAGTGACCCCTTTAGCACAACTAGAAAAGCCTCAAAAACACTCCATTTAAAATCACTCGATTCTACAACGATATCAAGTTCATTACGCAAAAGGTTTTCATAAAAACCTGTCATAGCCCTCCGTCTTTTTAGGAAGTAGAGTACTTAGTATTCGTGCTGTGTTTGTTGACCATAGTTAAGGCACAGTGTACGGTAGCTAAGTGATGTCTTCCTATATAGCATATGATGCGATTAGTTAGGACAGTCATATGACTTTGTTGACCTTAGTTAAGGGTCATGTGGGTGGGTCTGATTAATCAAGAAATGACGGGTAGAACTTGACTAGTGCTTATGATTTGTTGACCATAGTTAAGGTCATAAGTCACTAGGGGTAAAATATTATCGGGAATTTCAAGTGTTGAAATTTGCAATGAGATTGCATACCTTCTATGAGATAGTTGGATCCCGATACCCGCTGTGAGTAAGAGTTACTCCTGGGAGAGTTTTACACATTACAATTAGCCGATCAAGTAGGTGTCTAGAAAGGTGTTAACGGGGTTATGCCTCTGGGAAAATGAGGTTTACTTTAATTAGGTTCGTACGAAAGCACGGGGGACCTCCCTCAAAGTACCGACACTGGCCTGGCTGAAAGATTAGCGAACTTGTAGCGTGTAATTAATCCCGGCTAGTCTTTCTTTTTAGGGTTTGAAGGAAGATTTGATTAAAACAGTGGGAGACATTCTGATTAGATAAATTGATAACCAATCTAATCTTGTAAAAGCGCACGCTGAGTGTTTTCTTCTCTCTCTCTCCAGGTAGCGACCATATCACGCCTTAATCAAGATAATAAAACGGATGAATTGACCGAACCCGCTTGTTATACTGAGCTGGGGAACGTTGGTCCCGCTCCAACTTATAATTGTTATAAGACAGAGCAAGAAATTGGGGATTACCAGAATTCCCGTGCCGCCCAAACGAAGAGAGTGCATTTTGATGCATCATCTTCGGGTGTGTTCATTACACAGAACTGTTTCTCAGTATCCTTTACGTCCTGGGTATGTGATACTGGATCAGGATCCCGCATATGTAATTTGTTACATGGGCTACAGAAAGGTAGAGAACTGAGAACGGGTGATAAGTTTCATGAGACAGAAAATGGTGCAAGTGTTGCAGCCAAGTCTGTTGGTCACTATCACCCTGTATTACCAGAATACATTGATTTTGAACAAATGTTATTAGATACCGAACCTGATATACAACATCATATCAGTCTCTTTATTAGTAAAGAAAGGATATAATTTTGTATTGTTGGATAATGTTTTGAACATTTCCTATATCAAGAGTTGATCGGTTCAGGCACGTTATCTAAAAGCATTGACGTTCTAAATCAAATTACAGTTCTTAGTATATAGAACACACATAAGAGGAATAGTTCAGAAATGAACGAATCCTTCTTGAGGTATTGTAGACTAGGTCATATCAATGCGACCCGACTAGCCAAGTTACATTTAGATGCATATTTAAATTAGTTTAAATTTACATCTTATGAAACTTGCCGGTCATGTCACAAAGATAAGATGACCATAGCTCTGTTTATTGGAAACAGAGAAAGAGTTAGTGAACTCTTAGGATTGATACATGCTGATGTATGAAAGTCCCCTGTCTACATATGCCAAGACCGGCTCTTTGTACTTCATTACATTCTCTGATGATCTCTCAAGATTCAGACATATGTTCCTGTTGAAACACAAGTCCGAACCTTTTGAGATATTCACAGAATATAAGTTAGAAGTAGAGAACCAATAAGGGTATAATTATTATGTCCTTTGATGTGATCAAGGAGGAGAATACTTGAGCACGGAATTCTTGGACTATTCTAAAGGAGAATGAGATTCTCTCTCAGCATTACTCATCCGTATACACCACAGCACGTTGGTATATCGGGGCGGAGCAATAGCACCCTATTTGATATGGTGTGCTCTATGATGAGTACTACTGAGTTTCCTATTTCCTTTTGGGAGTTATGCACTTGAGAAGCTGCATACCTATTGAATAGGGTTCAAATCAAATCAGTTGCCTACCACTTCATATATGATATGGAAAGGGAAGAGCCCATATCTTAAGTTCGTTAAGATTTGGGGTTGTCCGGCCTATGTCTAAAAGCAAAATCCGGACAAGCTCGAGGCAAGGTCTGTTATGTAGAACTGGAAATGTTCCAGCTATACAAACTGCAGCTGATGATCTGGTAGAACCAAAGGATTCAATAGTTTCTAACGAACCTCAGCCTCTCCGCCGATCTAGTAGGGTTCCTCACCCACCTGAGAGATACTTTGGTTTCTCTATGACAGTGGGAGCGAGGATTGCATCATGAGATGATGACCCAACTAGTTTCGAGCTGGCCATCAGGAGTGGGACTCTGTAAGAATGGTTGGATGCTTATCGATCTGAGATGGAATCCTTATACACCAACAAAGTATGGACTTTGGTTGCTTTATTTGAAGGGTTAAATCCCCATAAGGAGCGAGTATATCTTGAGAAGATTACTTGGTGTACATGGAAAAGTTGAGACTTTCAAAGCTATGCTTAAGTCCATCCAGATCCTACTTGCCACGACTACATACCATGAATACGATATCTGGCGGTTGGGTGTCATGACTGCTTTTCTAAATGATGTTTTAGAAGATAGCGTCTATAAGTACACAGCCAGAGGGCTTCGTAGACAGTGGGAGCAGCGGAAACGTGTGCAAGATACTTTATAGGATAAAGCAGGCATCGCGGAGTTGGAACGTCTATTTTGATGTGGTAGTCAAAGAGTTTGACTTCATCAAAATGGTAGATGAACCTTGTATATACAAAAGGGTAGTAGAGAGTATGGTGGTGATCCTCGTAGAGTACGTGGATGACATACTCTTGATAGGGAAGGAGTTTCCTATGCTACACTCGGTCAATCTTCGCTTATCACAAGGATTCTCCATATAAGATCAAAATGATATCTCCTAAATCCTGGGTTTTGGATCTATGAGATAGATCTAATTGGATGTTAGGATACTCACTAGTTGTAGTGAGATGGTATCAATCGATCCTGGGGAGAATCACTGGAAAGGTTCCAAGGTGATAAGGACGACTGAATGTCAGTCGCAGGCATTGTCTTTACCCTCAGTGGAGGGACGGTTTGTTGGAAGAGTTCCAAGCTAGATACCGTGACATTCTAGACGATTAAAGGCAAGATACATCGTTACCAAAGATGCTACCAAAGAGGCAGTCTGGATATATAAAAGTTCATAAGATGAACTTCGTTCCTACCATTGTGTGACAATGGAGTTGTGGCTTTAGCCAAGGAACTACCGTCCCATCCGAAATCCAGATATAATTCTTAGGCAGTATCACCTGATCATGGAGATGGTTGATCTCCAGGGAGATCGAGGTTAGGAGAGTAGACACAGAGGACAACAGCGCGGATCCACTCACAAAGGCCTTTTTCCCAGCAGAGACTTTTATGGGATGGTTGAGTATGAGATACTTCAACCACAGCTAATTGTTGGGTATATGATACCACAACAGATGGCCCTAGTGCAAATGGGAGATTGTTAGTTATATGTATGCCCTAGAGGCCATTACTGTATATACGATGTATATTGTAATGGATGCTTGGACATATATAGGGAGGACTTTCTTGCTCAACATGATAGTATGCTATCTGGTTGTACTTTATCTTAACATGTACTCTGATTGTCTCTATATTACATGTTGATAAAGCCCTTAGGATGTGTACTCGACTACTGGGACTATGATGAGATCATACTAGTGGGGCCACGGTAGTCGATGAGTACATCCTATAACTGTTCCTAGTCGAGGGTATATCGAGACAGGGCATCGATGCACCAGAGTAGACTAGCGTATACGCATCTTGACCCATATGATGGGCGATGGATGATCCCATATCCATCGGTGTTTGACATCAAGGATGGTGTACGGGTGCTCAGTGGAGACTGGGTACACTGGACGGACTCGCCGAGAACTCCCAGATGGTATTATACCTCACGTCAGATGGCAGTTCTCCGGTGACACTGGTACAGAGTAGTCTGTTGACCCGAGATCGTCATAGAGTCTTGTGTGATTCCCACTGTGCTTTGATTTCCATCATACCACGTCCAAGAAGGCGTGCAAAAAGGTGACCTTTGGGTACAGTCCCGAATCACATGGAGGCAATGAGCGATGGGAGGGGATTCGTCTCTCCCGGTATAGGGAGTTGATGTTGCGCTGTGTTCGATTGGCTATAACCGGAAATCCCTGGCCAGGGTTGCTGAGATTTACTGGTAAGTGTTATCAGTAGTTTCTCGAACTGTTATAGACCTCATATCGACACGACTTATCAAGCTACTGGGGTCTGACGTATACCACCCCTAGGCGAGATATGCGACATATCAGACGACGAGACCGGACTGTACGGGAATGTTACTGGTTGGATTCACAGGAGAAGTTACAGGCTTGCTTGTTGATCTTCTGAGCGCTCAATACCTGGGTAGCTGTTACGTTTAGCTGACCGCTTGCAGCTTGTGGGTGTTTGATATGATCATCACCTACTGCCGGCGTATTGACGATTCTTTAGAGTCCTACATAGAGGTTTCTTGGCTCAGGCAAAACGGAGTAGGAGCACATATGTGATATGTGCGGGACCGAGGATAATGCGGTATGTGATATCGTATTGTATTCTCGCGATATTTGATATCAGCCAGGTCATCGGATCAAGTGTTGATTCGATGAATCGGTACGGATAAATATTAGTCGGTTATATGCGATATAGCCGGATTGTCGGATCAAGTGTTGATTCGATAATTTAATGTATAATAATATATATGATATATTAAATTACATTAACTAATATTTGCTCACTAAAAGATTCTTTTTCTCACTCGGGTAATACATTGATATATATGCGATATATGTTAAATGTATTATTTTATTTTGTTACGATAAATATTATATATGTGATATATAATATTGTAACATGATATGATTACTAATGCAACATGTTTAGTAGAGATTAAATATGGTTAGGGTTTGATTAGGGTTAAACCTTTCTAGATGTTTCTAGAAGGTTTTCTTTTTTGTTTTGGAAAAGATATTTTTGCATGATATTTCTTAACCCAACCACACCCCTTAACCCTAGTTCAATCTCTACAAAGGTTAGTTGACCATGGTTGCATTATTTATCATATTAATTCTTTCTATTCATCACAAAAGAAATTCTATTATCATTGTTCATCTTCTTCCTTCTTCTTTCTTCCATGAAAAAGCTTACTAGCTTTTTCCAAGTGATGAATAAATATGAGAAAAAGATAAATAAAGAGAGCAAAAATCCTACTTCATCATCCTCATCTTCCCTTGCCCTTTAGATGAGAGTGTTCACTCAATTTTAGTGAGTGTTAGCTTGTGTTAATGGAACATCAAGGTAGATCATCTTTGTATCGAAGATCGGAAGCAAGACTGCACCTTTCTCTTCGTGGAGCCTCTCGAGAGTCGGGAACAAGATGTTCGCAGCGAAGGGACCTCAACACGGAGCTTATGAAGTGAAGGACCGGATCTACAAAGGTTGTAATCGCTCTCACTTAGTGTTAAAGTGTTTAGCATGCTTGTTTTCGCCTAATCTCTAGTTTTAAGATCCGAATTCGGGTTGTTCGGCACGGCTAAATTTTTAATCGGGCATGGTTGATACCTCATAGACCCTTGTGCGCATGCATAGAAACCCTACAGTAGTGGGGTTTAATTTCAAAATTATCCCCGTTAGCTGGTGGGATAGATAGACAAGTAGGAATTGCACCACGGATAGGATAGCATCTCTCTTGGAGAGAGATGCGCGGTGGATTCTGCACACCTACGGGCTGTGGCAGCGTGGTGTTATAATCTGATGGAGTACCGTCCATCTCGGTTGATGTGGTGTGTGGTGGGGGAAAAGAAGATGAAGAATTACCGACTTCGGAGTCGATAGGAAGAACGCGGACAAGACGGGCACTAGAATCCCGTGTCCAACCAAGTATGCACTAAGCGGGTTTAGCGCAAGTAGCAGCGTGTGTTATTTAAAATTGGTCTGTTTTGAAAAAGTGGGACTTAAGACAAATCACAAAAAATGCACAAACAACCCTAGAACTAAGTTTACCTAGGTCAAGTCTCTAGACCGCTCCTAGACTTCCAAAGGACAAACCGCAGGATCAATCCTCTACCACCTCTTTACTACTCTTATGGCCAGGTAAGTGCCAGGTAAGTGGGAGATATCCACTACATAAGTAGTGGGCCTAATTAAGTAACTACTTGCCTTAGACACACTTGCCTAGACACCACAAAAGTAATGCGGATAAGCGCTAGATTACCCACGACCTTCCTCTGTCCTTATTGAGCGCGACTGTCCTTACAGTCTTGTCTAGATATTTTTTCAATTAATGTAGGGTTAATGTAGATACTCGGTTTATGATTTGTAGGGCTTAGAAAGGGTGATAAAATCCCCATCTAATCTGAATTTGGTCTTTGCCCCTTATAGTCCGTATTAAAATATGCAAAACAAACCAATCACAAAACTTTGCAAAATGATTTTTGACCGGCGATATTTTGCAAAGAATCCTGCATAAAAGATATTTTATTGTATTTCAGAGAAGAGAGAAGGAGTTGAGAATCTTACTAGAGAAGTTACGACCCCTAATCCCTCAAATCAGCCGCGCTTCCGCCGCCAATAAGCTCCTTCTGCCGCGGTTCCGCCGCAAGAAAGATGGATCAGGTGTAGAATTTTACTACGTGGTCTCCTGTACTCCTCTGGATCTCGATGAATATCTCTGTCTTTCTGTTTCCTCAAGTCTGTGACTCCAGATCTCCTTGCAAAAATTCACACACTTCGTTAAATATACGATATGTAGTTTTTTTAATTATGATATAGATCGAATAAGAATTCAACAAAAATAGTAAGAATAAAAAATTACGCACGTATCCCCGGCAACAGCGCCATTTGATTGATCTATGTTTATGTATAGTAGTCAACCGCAATCAATAACGGTGTCGCGTCTAGCTAGACCGAGATGAGTACGAGTCGTCCTCTAGGAAACGTTGAACCTTTTATTCTTACTTTAAGCGTGTTGAGAAAGAAAGGAGGAAGAATAAAGAACGGTGAAGAATGGTTGTAGGATCTAGATCTATGTTAAATACGGAAGCAAAATGTAGATCTATATTAGCTACAGATGCAGGTTTTAAATTAAAAAGGGGCTTGTAGGTTTCATTAGGATTTAGTAGTTATGGATGATTAATGAAAGATTACTCTTTTTATCCTTTAATAGATTTAAAACTAGAATGACAGTGATGCATGTAGATTAGGGTTTCTGGAGGGAAAAGGGTTCCCACTCTTAACCCCTATCTCGACATGGAACTTCCATTCATATCGAGCCTTTACCAAAACAATCATTAATCTAATCTATAATCGCGGTCGAGACTAACAATAAATTAGTAGCGCGCCCGATTAGGATGTTAATGATCCTTTTGGTAAAGTTTATAAACTTTATAGGACGTAAAAAGAGTTTAAGGATCTTCATCATCCATTAATCTACACTAATCCTACGAACCCTATCAAGCGGAGAATTACTCGCGCATGATGGGAGAAGAAGAGATGGAGAGGGAAATCATAATGAAACTATAAGAAATAGAATAAGAAAAAGAACTACCTTTATTAATCAACAAAATTCATTTACACTTTATTCCCTTAGAAAATGATTACAAATGCAAGTTTGCTTCTCGGTCTCTTCTAAGGAGGTAGAAGAACAGTTGATGATCAGCCTAGATGCGTGAGGCTATCTTGGACTTCGTGATCTCTTCAGCTTGATGATTTTTCCAAGAGGCTCTCGATCCTTATTTATAGTCCCAGAGCCAGAACCCTAGCTTCCTAATTTGGAAGCGAGTAGTTATGATCCAAACAGAAAAATTCCAGCTCCCAATTCATCTGGCACACGGTGGATCCGTGGCCAATAGGTGGGTTTGGCCGCGGATCCGACCTTATAGGAGGATCATTTGATTTGGTCTTTTGGGCTATTATCTTCATGACACTTGGCGATCTTTGGAATCTCTGGAAACTGAAAATCTTTTCTACGTTACTGCTAGAATTGATTTCTTAGTTTGCTTTCCTAATTAGGCAGGTTTGCTCTAGCAACTTTGATTCCCTTGATTTTAGCCCAGAAAATTTTGCACAACAACTCAACAAATAATATTAGTAGAGTTTGTTTTATTGAGATATTAATTTCACCATTATAATTCGGTCAATGATATTTATGCTTACATTTTCCTACCAAATGTTAATTATAATATATAAACACATGAAAATAGTATTTTTACAGATAAACCCTCATATGTATCATATGTTATAATAAACATCTTTTTTAATATAGAAATAGTAGGAAAAATGTCATATTAAATGTGCAGTTTTATCAACTAAACAACTGGTATGACTATACAGTGTGCATGCGCAAGTATGAAGATATCAATATATATGTGCACTGATATGAATATACAGTGTGCATGTGCGCAAGTATGAAGATATCAATATATGTGTGCACTGGTGTGAATATACAGTGTGCATGTGCACAAGTATGAAGATATAAATATATGTGTGCACTGGTATGAATATAAGTGTGCATATGCGTAAGTATGAAGATATCAACATATGTGTGCACTGGTATGAATATACAGTGTGCATGTGCGCAAGTATGAAAATATCAATATATGTGTGCACTGGTATGAATATACAGTGTGCATGTGCGCAAGTATGAAGATATCAATATATGTGTGCACTGGTATGAATATACAATGTAACCATATGCCAATATGCGACAAAGTCATGTCTAATCATCAATGTATGATTCGTAGCAATCCTATAGTGCAAGTGTCATGGCAATCACTAACGGTGCGAGTGTAACATACAATTAGTGCTCGTGCAGCCTGAACCGTTAGTGACAGTGCAGTGTTATATACTATCATTTCTATATGCAACAAAAGAAGGTATGCTACAATAGTACATATAATTATCTACGACTAAAATATACTATCACGCCCTGACGCTTAACGCCATACGGGCAATTTCCCCGTATATGTTAAATCTACTCACCTGGTCTCGTGCTAAGCATAGCCAACCACTTGCTTCCCTTTCTTTGCGGCGTTCGACGTACCCGCCTGCGAACCTAGAATTTACACAAATAATCTATATAAGCAAAATCCTGCAAAAACGCGATATCGACATCAAACGAGAAACTCGCGTCACGAGCTAAACGCACGTGTATACCTAACGTGTGTGCATACGCCAAAACCCAACGTGACACGCTGTGGCACACAGCGACACGCTGTGACACACAGCAAACCACTCAACATGCATCGCATGTGTCGCGCAAGTCCCGCTACGCTAAAAATAGGTAAAAGGTACCTGATTTAATCTGGAGCAAAAACAAACAAATCAAACAGGACCAAACCCTTCACAAAACCTTCAGACAGCTACCTGCAAAAATCCAACACATTCCCTCAAAATTGGGCCGACGGCTAAGGGTGAGATACCGTTCAAAAACCAGTGGAATGGGTCCTGGTTTCTACACAATGATCCTAACACAATTCATAGCCTAGTGTACATGTTTGCTTACCAAAATTACTGCCCTAGTAACAGCAGATTCCATGCACCCTAAGGTTTAGATTTAAACCGTTTCAAAACACTATGCTTGCAACAATAGGGTGCACAAGTAAAAATAGGTGAAATTACTAGAATTAAGTGATACCACCAGCACAAACTAGAGCTAATGTAACTATAGTCACCCTAAATCATCCTATTTAATAGTCAAACCATAAGCTTTAGCAATAAAACTCACTACAACACTTAAACATAGCTAAACAAACCCAGATTTCAACTTGCAGATAATTAGAGAAAATAAATAACACCAAACCCAGACAATTACCCACAGACCCCACTAGCCCAAGCACCAACACCTAACTCATTACGGGGGCCGGCGACGCCGGACTTTAGGGGTATGTCGTCGGGTCTTTGTTAAGGGAGTGGGCTTGAAAATCAACACAACACTCAGAAGGGCCTGCATACTAATCTGTATGTGTTTGCTAAGCTAAAAAATGACTATAGGTATAGCAGATCTAAATATCCTACATTTTGCATCAAAACCGTATTTTAAAGTTTCAAATTTGCGACTTTAAGGTGATTTAGCTAAATCTAGTGATACTACAAGGTTTAAAAAGCAATATTAACACTTAATTAGGTTCCCTATGTTATAATAACCGTAACTTAGCTTAAACCCCACTTAAATCACAAATCTAGCTCTAAAATCACACAAATCACTAACCGAAACTAAAACAACACATAAGCTTAGCAAAAAGGAGTTGGGTTTAAGAAATATACCCCACTAGATCCTAAGAAGCAGGAGAAGGAAGAGGAGGAGAAGAAGAAGAGCTGTTGCTGCTGCTGGGGTGCAGCTGCTGCTGCCTGCTACAGTTGCTGCTTCTTCTTCTTCTGCTGCTGCTGCTAGTTGTTGCTATTGTTGTTGCTTGCTGCTGTTGCTGCTTCTCCTGGTGCTGCTGTTGTTGTGTTTGTGTGTATGTGAGTGAGAGTGAGAGAAGTGAGAATGAGCAAGAGAAAAGAAATGAGAGCATAACTAGTCAACCCCCCATCTCTCTCCTCATTAAATATGAGCATGGCTCAAGCTATGATGCCCATCATGCACTTTCTCTCTCTCTCTCTCTCCAAGTCAACCACAAAACAATAATTCATTTTCAAAAAAAATACCCTTAATTAAAATCAATTTAGCTTAATGAAAATGGGTTAATCCACCATGGTTGCTAAACATGGTTTAACCCTAATTTAACCCTAGTTTACATGCACAAGTGTGTGCAAGCCTAAATAAATTCTTGTAAAATATTCATTAATTTTGATAAAATATTTGAAAATCGTTTTGGTAAACTTTTTATTAAAAACCATATATTAAAATATAATTAGCCACTAATCACATCCTAAGGTGTTACGCAACTACCCCTGATACCAAAGTAAGGCCACAGAACTGCCGCCAAGAGCCTGTTATGGCCGCGGTTCCGCGGCGACTTTAAGGAATTAGGGGTTCGTATTTCTCTGTTATCCATAGAATCACCTGCTAATTTTTTTGAGTATTTCTAATACGGAAAAAACCATCTTTTTAAAAAATTTCCTGAGAAGGGGTCAAATACGACATTTTGGGGTTTGATCGGACTTTTAATTTCGTCTACACGTCGCCTAATGCTCTAGCAAGGCTCTGATACCACTGTAATGTTACTAGTCACTATCACAAGGGTCTATCAGGCATCAACCATGTCGAATTTAAAAAATTACAAGTGCCGAACAACCTAAAGCGAGGATCTTTGCTAGATAATTAGGGTAAACAAAAAATGTAAACAACTTTATATCTAAAGGAAAGGGATTACAACCTTTGTAGTCCGCTCCTTCGCTTCATAAGCTTCGAGTAGTAGTTGCTTCGCCGCGATCCATGAACTTCCGGACTCTAGAGAGGCTCCACAAGCCGAATGATCCATGCTTGCTTGAAGTCTTCTTTTTCGAAGATGATCTACCTTGAAGAATCTTTAACTCAAGCTCTCACTTCTCTAATCAAGTATTAGTGAAGTGAACACCCTAACCTAAATGGCTAGAATAGATGAGGATGATGAAGTAGGAATTTAGCTCTCTTTTGTTTTCATTTTCTCACTTTAATTCATCACTTTTCAAAAAGCTAGCAAGCTTTTCAAAGAGGAAGAAGAAAAAGAAGTCTTTTATGGTGAATAATGAATTATTGTCTATGGTTACAAATCAACCCTTGAGTTAAGAATGATTGCTTAACCCTTGTAGATAAATAACTAGTGTAAAGGGTTTGGGTTGGTTTAAGAAATATCTACAAAATATCAATCCAAAATATCTAAGCATAAAACAAAAGTAAAGCTTCTAGAAGCTTCATGAAAATGCTTACCCAAATCAAACCCTAACTATGTTTAATCTCCACAAATCATGTTGCATTTATAATCATAACTTGTTACAATATTATATATCATATATATAATATATTTTTGTAACAAAAGAAAATAATACAATTAACATATATCGCATATATATCAATGTATTATCCGGTGAGAAAATGAATTAATAAAGCGAGCTTATATCAGTTAATGTAATGTAATATATCACATATATAATTATAGATTAAATTATCGAATCAACACTTGATCCGATAATCCGGCTATTTCTCAAATAACCGACTAATATAATCTGTATCAGTTCATCGAATCAACACTTGATCCGATGATCCGGCTATATCACATATACCCGGCCGATATCTAATATCGCGAGAATAGAATATGGTATCTCATATCGTAATATTCTTGATCCCGTACATATCACATAAGTGCTCCTACTCCGTTTTTCCTGAGTCAAGAAACCTCTGTGTAGGACTCTAAAGATTCGTCAATACGCCGGCAGTAGGTGATAATCATATCAAACACCCACAAGCTGCAAGCGGTCAGCTAAACATAACAGCCACCAAGGTATTGAGCGATCATAAGATCAACAAGTAAGCCTGTACATTCTCCTATGAATCCAATCAGTAACACTAACGTACAGTCCGGTCTCTTCGTCTGATATGTCGCATATCTAGTCTAAGGGTGGTAAACGTCAGACCCTAGTAACCGATAAATGGTGTCGATGTGAGGCTCATAATAGATCGAGAAACTATTTATAACACTTACCAGTAGCACTCTATATCAGCCCTGGCCAGGGACTTCCAGTTATAGCCAATTGAACACAGCACAACATCAACTCCCTATACCGGGAGAGACGAAACCCCTCCTATCGCTCATTGCCTCCATGTGATTTGGGACTGTACCCAAAAGCCACCGTTTTGCATGCCCTCTTAGATGTGGTATGGTGGAAATCAAAGGACAGTGGGAATCACACAAGACTCTATGACGATCTCGGGTCTACAGACTAACCTACACCAGTGTCACAGGAGAACTGCTATCTGACGATTGGTATAAACCCGTCTAGGAGTTCTCGGCGAGTCCGATCAGTGTACCCAGTCTCCACTGAGCACCAGTACACCATCTTTGATGTCAAACACCGATGGATATGGGATCATCCATCGCCCAACATATGGGTCAAGATGCGTATACGCTAGTCTACTCTGGTGTATCGATGCCCTGTCTCGATACACTCTCGACTAGGAACAATTATAGGATGTACTCATAGACTACCGTGGCCCCACTAGTATGTTCTCATCATAGTCCCAGTAGTCGAGTACATATCATAAAGGCTTTATCAACATGTGAGAGCAAGACAGTAAACTAATACAAGTCAACATGTTAAGACAAAGTGAAACCAAATAGCATACTATCATATCGAGTAAGAAAGTCCTCTCTCTATATATCCAAGCATCCACTATAATATACATCATATGTACAACAATGGCCTCTACGGCATATATATAACTAACACGTCCAGCAGTCCGTAAACAATGTTGTGGGCAAACCAGTTAATCGTGTGGGTACCGTGGCGGATTTCAGGAGACTTGGTCCGTCCGTCTTTACTGGTCTGGAGGAGCTGTTGCCAGCGGAGCAGTGGCTGGTTGATATGGAGAATTTGCTCGTTGCAGCACAGATTCCAGAGGACAAGAGAGTGGATGTGGTACGCATCCAGTTGGTGGACTATGCCCGTGAATGGTGGCTTGTGGAAGAGACCCGCTTTCCCAAGCCGATCATTTGGGCTGATTTTTCAATGAGTTTCTTGGAGAAGTTCTTCCCGTAGACTGCACGGGAGGAAATGGAAGAAAAGTTTATCAGTTTGAAATAGAACGGCGTACCCATGGATGTACATGCTGCTGCGTGGACACGGCTCAGTAGATTCGCTGGACCTTTGGTTGCCAACAATGCTGATAGGGTAAGGAGGTTCATGCGCAGTTTGGACGTGGAAATCCAGAGGCACATCATATCTCTGGGTTTCACCACTTTCTCGCAAGTGCTTACAGCAGCCCGAGAGCAGCAGAGCCTATCTATGAAGACTGGGGTACGCAGTAGCAAGCAGTGGCAGTGCGGAAGCCGGAGTTTGCACCGAACCGAGAGCATGTACGCAGAGGTATTCCGGTGAACCGACGCGGCGATGTACCGATGAAGAAGCCCATCGTTGCTAATCAGGGAAGGAGTGTGATTTGTGACTACTGCCATTTACATGGACACGTTCAAAGGGAGTGTCGAAGGATGCGGGGACTCTGTTTGGTTTATGGATCGGCGGATCATACTATCAATGGTTGTCCGTCAAAGCTTCGCACGAAAAATGATGTTCAGAGGCCACCGCAGAAGCAGTTTCAGGGACAAAAGCAGCTGACTCAGGGACCCAATCAAGCTCGAGCATTTACCCTGACGGCTGAAGATGCTAAGGATTCAGAAGAACCTGTTTCAGGTATCCTACTTATTCATGGTTTTCCCGCATTAGCGTTATTCGATTCTGGTGCACCACATTGTTTTATGTCGTCCAAGTTTATTGCTACACACTCGATTCCATGCACGACCTTATCTAGTTGTTGGGACATACACACTAGGAATGGGAAGATCATAGCTAGTAGAGAATGTAAAGATTGTTCAGTTGTTGTTTGCGGACGGGAGCTGTTTGCAGATTTCTTGGTGATTGATACCGGCAGTTATGAAGTTGTCTTAGGAATGGATTTTCTTGGCACATTCTACTCTCACATTGATTGTAGGGCAAAGAAAGTGATTTTCCTGATTCCCGGACATCCAGAGTTTGTCTTTACTGGAAGAAGCAGTTCTGTCGGGCCAGTCGAATTTAGGGCTAGGCCGACAAATAATGTTCTTTTGTCTATGGAAGTTGATAAGGAAGAAGCGCCAGCTGTAGTTCGAGAGTTCATGGACGTGTTCGAAGGCATCTCGGGTTTACCACCAAAATGAGATGTGGAGTTCGCAATCGATCTTATTCCTGGTGCAGCGCCAATCTCTAAGGCGTACTATCCAATGGCACCAGTGGAGTTGGAAGAAGTCAAGAAGCAGGTTACCGAATTACTTGAGAATGGTTGGATTCACAGCAGCAGTTCACCTTAGGGAGCTCCAGTTCTTCTAGTCAAGAAGAAAGATGGCACGAGGACGATGTGTATCGATTATCGAGAATTAAACCGGGTGTATTAAGAACAAGTACCCGATCCCCCGCATTGGCGAATTGTTCGAGCAGCTTAGTGGCGCAAGGGTATTCTCGATACTGGATTTGCGATCCGGATATCATCACGTCCGAGTCAAATCCGAAGATATTTGCAAGACGGCGTTCCGAACTCGGTATGGACATTATGAGTATTTAGTGATGCCCTTCGGAGTAATGAATGCACCAGCGATATTTATGGACTTGATGAACCAAATCTTTCCACCATTCTTGGAACAGTTTATTGTGGTGTTCATTGATGATATTCTGGTTTACTCGAGGAGCATAGAAGAGCATGCAGAACACTTGAAGATCGCACTGCAGACATTGAGGCAAGAAAGATTGTATGCAAAGATGAGCAAGTGCGAGTTTTGGCTTGAAGAAGTGACGTTTTTGGAGCATGTCGTGTCTGGAGATAGAATCACCGTTGACCCTGAGAAGATTGCAGCAGTTCGAGATTGGCCGATTCTAAAGAATGTAGCAGAGATCAAAAGATTTCTTGGACTTGTCGGGTACTACAGAAGGTTCATGGAGAATTTTGCTCGTTTGGCTGAGCCTCTGACCAAGCTTGCGCGTAAGGAAGTACCGTTCATATGGACGGATAAGTGTGCGTCAGCTTTTGAGGCATTGAAGCAGAGATTGATAACCGCTCCTATTTTGACCGTACCAGACAGTTCCGGAGGATTGGTGATTCACAGCGATGCATCTGGGAAAGGATTGGGATGTGTTTTGATGGAACATGGGAAGGTTATAGCTTACGCATCAAGACAGTTGAAGACCCATGAGAAGAATTATACAACTCATGATTTGGAGCTAGCAGCTGTGATTTTCGCTTTGAAGATTTGGAGACACTACTTATTGGGCGAAAGGGTCGAAATATTCACCGATCACAAAAGCCTGAAGTATGTGTTCACACAGAAGGAGCTTAATATGAGGCAGCGTAGATGGTTAGAGCTGATGGCTGACTACGATCTTGATCTTAAATACGATCCGGGGAAAATTAATGTAGTGCCGGATGCGCTTAGTCGGTTACCAGCAATTCGGATGTTGACTGCACAAAAGGAACTTATCGAATACTTTCGGAGATTCGAGTTGGAGATCGTGCTACCGCATTCTTCGGGACAGTTGATGTAGCTGCAAGTACAGTCGTTGATCAAGAATATTAAAGCAGCGCAGTTACAGGACCCTAGATTGCAAAAGTTTCGAGAACAGGTTGAAGCTGGACTTCGAACGGACTTGTTGATTCATGAAGATGGTTCATTGCGATATGGTAGCCATTTGTGTGTGCCAAAAGGAGATATTTGCGAAGAAGTTATGAAGGATGCACACAGTTCCGTGTATTCCGTACATCCAGGAGGCACGAAGATGTACCGTGATGTTCGACGGCATTTCTGGTGGGAAGGCATGAAATGAGAGATTGCCCACTTTGTAGCGAAGTGCTTGGTGTGTCAGCAAGTTAAGGCTGAACATCAAACGGTTGCTGGTTTATTGCAACCACTTCCGATTCCTCAATGGAAGTGGGAACATATAACCATAGATTTCGTGACGGCTTTACCACGGAGTCCAAAAGGCAACAATGCAGTTTGGGTGATTGTTCATCGATTGACCAAGGAAGCTCATTTCATACTAATTCGAGTTGGTCAATCAACGGAAGCGTTGGCAGAACGGTACATGCAGGAGATTGTAAGATTGCATGGAGTACCAGTGAGTATCATGTCCGACCGTGACATCCGTTTCTTATCACACTTCTGGAGGAGCTTACAGGAAAGTTTGGGGACTCGATTGATGTTTAGCACAGCATATCATATTCAGACAGATGGCCAGTCGGAGAGAACGATCCAAACTCTTGAAGACATATTGAGAGCTTGCATGTTAGGATTCAAGGGTTCATAAGAGGATCATCTACACTTGGTGGAGTTTTCTTACAATAACAGTTTTAAGGCGACTATTCAGATGGCTCCATACGAAGCATTATATGGTCGCAAGTGTCGTTCACCTGTTTGTTGGGACGATATTGGAGAACGAAGATTGTTGGGACCGGATTTGATCGAGCAAACAGTGGAGAAAGTTAATACTATCCGGAATCATATGAAGGCAGCACAAGAACGGCAGAAGAGTTGGGCCGATATATCGAGAAGACCTCTAGAGTTCACGGTTGGTGATCTTGTGTTCTTGAAGATATCACCGACTAGAGGAGTGATTCATTTTGGGAGTCAAGGCAAGCTTAATCCTCGATTCGTTAGGCCTTTCGAGATTTAGGAATGTATTGGAGAAGCGGCGTATCGATTGGTTTTACCGCAATCTTTGGAGAATGTTCATGACGTGTTTTATGTATCTCAATTTCGTAAATATGTTCGAGATGAAACACACGTGCTGGATCATTTGGAGCTGACTGTACGAGAAGATTTGACTTTTGAGGAGTGACCGATGTCGATTGTGGATCGAAGGGAAAAGGTTCTTAAGAACAAGGTTATCCCTCTCGTACTTGTTTCTTGGGGAAATCGCTTGCATGGAGAATCGAATTAGGAACGAGAAGACAAAATCCGACAGAACTTTCCACATCTATTCTTGTAGTTTCTTGATTGTTTATCCTTTCTTGTTCTTGGAATTTCGAGGACGAAATTCTTTTTGTAATTGGGTATAATGTAACCTAGTTCAATTATACCTATTCCAGTTCTCGTATTTCCTTATTTGTGATATTTTCTTGGTTTATCGTGTTTTGGGTACGAATAGTATTTTAAATTTTACATTGTATTCGACCCAACTCGCTTGCTCGAACTTGTTTGATTCTTATTTATGAATTATCTTGACTTGTTACATAGACACGTGTATTTTCTTGAATACTGCATACTGGCATTTTATCTGGCATTACATCTTTTACCATATAACATTTAAAGTCATATAAAATAATTTAAAATTTCACACATGGCCTGCATGATACCCCTAATCCCGTGGTAGCATCCGCGCATCTTGTTCTCGTCCCGTTCAGCGAAACGGACGTGTTTGGATGGCTACGCGCATGTACGTGCATCCGTTCTTAGGGGTATGCTTTTTCGTTACCCGAGCATTCATTTTGAAATTTGGACATCGCATATATTTTTCATATTTTAAATCTGAAATTTTAGACCCGACCCGGGCGTATTTTGGACTAAATTTGTATTTACCTGAAAATCTAATTTTATTTAATTTAATATCTTTAAAATTTAATCGGCTGTTTAAATTTAAATAACAAACTAAAATCTTTTCGATTAAAACTCAAAACAGCATAACAACCTCAGCAAACTCTCTCTCTCTCTCTCTCTCTCTTTATCTCTAACCCTGGCCCACTCCCGAACTCTCTCTCTGCCTCTCTCCTCTCTCTCCCCTCTCTTTCCCTCTCTCTCTCTCTCCTCGCGCTATCTCTTTCTCTCTCCCCTTGCAAAAAGCCAATTTCATCTCTCCTCTCGTGCTTCTCTCTCATCTCGCGGTCACTGTAGCTCCTCGATGCGGTCACCTCCCTTCACGCTTGCAGTCACCTCCCTTCTAACGAACCCCTTGATCCTCGTCGTCTTCATCTTTCCTATTTAACCCGAGCTCCTTCTTCCATCGACCCATCACCATTTTCAAACCCAAACCCTAAAGCTCACTACCTCAACCCCCTCAACGGAGCTTCACCTCCTCATCTCCTCCTCAACCATCTCCTTCAATCTTCCGAGCACCCTACACCGCCAGCCAACAAACAGCCGACCCTAACCCTAACCTAACCAACAGAACCCTCTTTGCCGGAGCTCCGTTCGCCGCCGTTGACACATTCCCGCCTTCCCTTTGCAACAACAGAACGCAACCATAGTAAACAATCCCTTTCTCCTCCTCTTCTTCTTCTTCTCTTTCTTTCTTTCTTTTCTTGTCTTTAGATTCTTGATTTCTGTATTTCTGTAGTTCGCCGGAGCCGGGATCGACGTCGAAGATCCAGACGACGTACCTTGACTGCGTGATCACCCTCATACATTATTTGGACCTGTTCCGTGTACCGTGCGCGCGTCGTGACATTTTGCCGACGTCGGACGTACCGTACACATCCGTTTCTTGATCCGTCTAGGCAAGTTTATCTTGCTACATGCTACATTACTTTTTATACATCTATTTTAATAATTATAGCACTGGAATTCTAAATCACGCATCCCAAGTTCTCGTTTTACAGTTTTTCGACATCCGTATGCATCCATACGTATTATTTTACATCTAGCGCATGCAAACCTATCTTGTTACATACTATATTACAATATACTACACCCAATGGAATATTTACATCACATATTGCTTAGTTGTACATCCCACATTACCATTTTACAGTTCTACTGATTTCGGATACTCGTTTGCATGCATCTCATTTAAAATATATATAACTGCATCCATAGATCACATTAATTCATAACACTGTGATATTAACACCCCATATTTAATAAAGTGCATCCCAAATAGTATTGGAACTATAAATGTAAACCTAATCGATAATTGTGCATCCATATCTTTGAATTTATATCTATTTTCATACCATATCACATTATTCCATTTTATTTATATTAGTACTCCATACTTGATTTTGTGTACCCATACTTATTACAGTTTGATTATGAGCACCCACTTGATACTTGTGCACTACCCGATATGACCTGATACACTACTACTTAACCGGACTTGATACATGTGCACTACTTGACATGATTTGATTCTATGTACACTACCTGACATGACCTGATGTATCACAGCCTGACTTGATACCGATCTTGTTACTGAAAGGTTCCTAGACACCACAAAGAGGTCTCATGAGGCATCGGACATGCCATTTCAAAATTTTTGGTGCCGAGAAACCCTAGACTACGGATCGTTGCTAGAATTTTAGGCGAAAAGAAAAGCTAGTTAACACTTAACTATAAGGATATGGAAATTACAACCTTTGTAGATCCGGATATCCACCTCCACGGCTCCGCAAGGGCGTCCTCTCGCTGTCCATCTTGAAGCTTGAACTCTCGTGACGGCTTCATCGGAGAAACGTGCGAAATAGGTCGTCGGCTTCGTGTCAAAGACGATCTACGTCGAGGTTGCACAAACTCAAGCTCCGACTTCACAAACTTGTGAAACTTGTGAAGTAAACACCCAAAACAACTTGGCAAGAGGTAGAGGGTGAAGAAATAGGAGGTGGGTTCACTTTAGAATTGGATTTATCTCACTTTAACTCAAGTTGCCATTGATGGACCTTGAGCTTGAAGAAGAAGAAGAAGATGAAGATCAAGAAAGAAAGATAAGTCTTCATATTTTAAAATAAAACTAATATGAATACTTATCATATCTTGACCATGGTCAAGTGTAGAGATTAAACCAAGGTTAGTAAGTGTGGTTAGGGTTAAGGATGAGATAAGGATGGTGGACTTTGTCAAAGCTTCATGAAGCTTCAACATAGCTCCAAAATAAGCCACCATTCTTAACTTAATCCTTTCAAATAAATAAACAAATAAATAAATGAAAAACCAAAACCCTAATCATCACTTAACCATGGTTTAACCCTTTACACTTAATCACATTATCAAGTATCATCAAACATGATACAAAGTAGTGCACTAAAGCATATCACATATACAATGTGCATCAAGTGAGAAAAATCCGTTTAAAGTGAACCAATACTAGTTAATGCAATGCAATATATCAAATATATAATTATGCATTAAATCATTAAATCAACATTTGATTCAATGATCCGGTCATGTCGCATATAACCGACTAGAATCTAATGTATCGATTTATCGAATCAATGATTCGATAACTAGGTCATATCGAATATAACCAATCGAAACATATATCGCGAGAATGAAATGCGGTATCACATACACGCATTATTCTCGGTCCTGCACATATCTCATATGCGCTCCTATTTCGTTTCGCTTGAGCCAGGAAACCTCTGTGTAGGACTCTAAAGACTCGTCAATACGCCGGTAGCAGATGATGATCATATCAAGCACCCACAAGCCGCAAGCGGTCTTCTAAACGTAACGGCCACCCGGGTATTGAGCGATCAGAAGATCGACGAGCTAGCCCGCTCACACTCCTGCGAATCCGACCAGTAACACTTACCATACAGTCCGGTCTCTTCGTCTGATATGTCGCATATCAAGTCTAGGGGTGGTATACGTCAGACCCCAATAACCCGATAAGTCGTGCTGATGTGAGGCTCGTAACGGGTCGAGAAACTACTGGTAACACTTACCAGCAAATCTCTGATCAGCCCTGGCCAGGGACTTCCCTGTTACGGCCAATCGAGCACTGCGCAACATCAACTCCCAATACCGGGAGAGACGAAACCCCTCCTATCGCTCATTGCCTCCATGTGATTCGGGACTGTACCCAAAGACCACCGTTTTGCACGCCCTCATGGACGTGGTAAGGTGGAGATCAAAGCACAGTGGGAATCACACAAGACTCTATGACGATCTCGGGTCTACAGACTAATCTGTACAAGTGTCACCTGAGAACTGCCATCTGACGTGAGATATAATACCATCTAGGAGTTCTCGGCGAGTCCGTCCAGTGTACCCAGTCTCCACTGAGCTCCCGTACACCATCTCTGATGTCAAACACCAATGGATATGGGATCATCCATCGCCCATCACATGGGTCGAGAAGCGTATACGCTAGTCTAATCTGGTATATCGATGCCCCGTCTCGATACACCTACGAATAGGGACCTTGAAGGATGTACTTATGGACTACCATGTCCCCACTAGTATGATCTACATCATAGTCTAGGTAGTCAAGTACAAATCCTAAGGGCTTTACCAACATGTTATTATAAGACAGTATAAAGAGACTAGTGTACATGTTAAGATAAATAGCAACCAGATAGCATACTATCATGTCGAGCAAGAAAGTCATCTCTATATATGTCCAAGCATCCAATATAATATACATAATCTGTTCAATACTGGCCTCTAGGGCATACATACAACTAACAATCTCCCACTTGCACTAGGGCCAGCTGCTGTAGTATCTCATACCGAGCATCCCGAAGAGTCTCTCAAACTGTATCTGGGGAATGGCCTTCGTGAGTGGATCCGCCGTGTTGTTCTTCGTGTCAACCCTCCTGACCTCGATCTCCCGGCGATCAACTATCTCCCGGATCAGGTGATACCGCCTCAGAATATGCCTGGATCGCTGATGGGACCTGGGTTCCTTGGCCAAAGCCACCGCTCCATTGTTATCGCAATACAAAGGTATTGGATGCTCAATGGATGGAACCACTCCAAGTTCAGTAATGAACTTCTTGACCCAGACAGCTTCTTTAGCAGCATCGTTGGCAGCGATGTATTCAGCCTCCATCGTCGAGTCTGCCACGGTTTCCTGCTTGGAACTCTTCCAGCTAACCGCCCCTCCGTAAAGGGTAAAGACAAAGCCCGACTGCGACTTAGAGTCGTCCTTATCACTCTGGAAGCTCGAATCGGTAAAGGACTCCACTTGGAGTTCTCCGTTACCATACACCAAGAACAAATCTCTAGTCCTTCGCAAGTAGTTGAGAATGCTCTTCACAGCTGTCCAGTGATTCTCTCCAGGATCAGCTTGATACCTGCTCACTACACTTAGTGAGTATGCTACATCGGGTCTGGTACATAGCATCGCATACATGATAGAGCCTACTCCCGAAGCATAGGGTATCCCTTGCATGCGAACTCTCTCCAAATCAGTCTTGGGAGACATCTCTTTGGAGAGAGTGACTCCAGAGATCGTGGGCATGTTCCCATGCTTGGACTCTTCCATACTAAACCTCTTTAGTATGGTGTCAATGTACCTGGATTGGGACAATCCCAAAATCCGTTTGGATCTATCTCTATAGATCCTGATTCCCAATATGCAGGAGGCATCACCAAGATCTTTCATTGAGAATCTTTGTGATAAGAAGAGCTTGACCGATTGCAGCATAGGAATATCATTTCCTATCAAGAGTATGTCGTCCACGTACAATACGAGGAAGACAACCTTACTCTCTGCCACCTTCTTGTAGATACAAGGTTCATCTGGATTTTTGACGAAATCAAACTCTTTGATAACGACGTCAAAGCAGATGTTCCAACTCCGCGATGCTTGCTTTAATCCATAAATGGATTTAAGCAGCTTGCACACCTTCCCGCTGCTCCCACTGTCTACGAAGCCCTCTGGCTGAGTCATGTACACGCACTCTTCTAAATCACCATTTAGAAAGGCGGTCTTAACATCCATTTGCCAGATTTCGTAGTCATGAAAGGCAGCAATGGCAAGCATGATTCGGATGGATCTAAGCATAGCCACTGGAGAAAAGGTCTCGTCATAGTCCACACCTGGTCTTTGACGAAAACCCTTTGCTACAAGTCTAGCTTTGAAAGTCTCCACTTTCCCATCTACACCAAGTTTCTTCTTGAAGATCCACTTGCTCCCAATGGGTTTTACCCCTTCAGGAGCAACTTCCAAAGTCCATACTTTGTTGGTGTACATGGATTCCATCTCGGACCGCATAGCATCCAGCCATTTCACTGAGTCCCTACTCGTGATGGCCTGCTCGAAGCTAGTTGGGTCATCATCCTCCATGATGCAATCCTCGCTTCCACCGTCAATGAGAAAACCGTAGTATCTCTCAGGTGGACGAGATACCCTACTAGATCGGCGGAGAGGCTGGGGTTCGTTGAGTTCTACTGAATCCTCTGGTTCCACCAAGTCTTCTGTTACAGTTTGTGTTGCTGGAACTTCTTCCAGTTCTACCTCAATGCCACTAATCTGTTTCATAAGAAAACCTTTTTCTAAGAAAGTGGAATGTCGAGAAACAAACACCTTTTGTTCCTCGGGGTGGTAGAAGATATACCCTTGTGAATTTTTGGGATATCCTACAAACTTACATAAGACAGATCTTGCCTCGAGTTTGTCCGGATTTTGTCTTCTGACATAGGCTGGACAACCCCATATCTTAACATACTTAAGAGATGGTCTCTTCCCTCTCCATATCTCATATGGAGTGGTAGGCACTGATTTGGTAGGAACCATATTCAATAGGTGTATGGCTGTCTCAAGCGCATACCCCCAGAAGGAAATAGGTAACTCAGCTGTGCTCATCATTGAACGCACCATATCTAATAGGGTGCGATTCCTTCGTTCCGATACACCGTTGTGCTGTGGTGTATAAGGTGGAGTAAGCTGAGAGAGAATCCCATTCTCTTTTAGATAATCTTGGAACTCATTGCTCAAGTATTCTCCTCCTCGATCAGATCGAAGGATCTTAATACTTTTGCCCGTTTGGTTCTCTACTTCGTGCTTATATTCTCTGAATTTCTCAAAAGCTTCAGACTTGTGTTTCAACAGGAACACATGCCCGTATCTAGAGAGATCGTCAGTGAATGTAATGAAGTAGGAAGAACCATCCCTAGCATGTGTAGACATAGGACCGCATACATCACTATGTATCAGTCCTAAGAGTTCAGTAAATCTTTCTCCGTGTCCACTAAACGGAGCTTTGGTCATTTTTCCTTTGAGACATGAATGGCAAGTATCATAAGATGATAATTCGAACGGATTCAAATAACCATCCTTATGTAACTTAGCCAGTCGTGTCGTATTGATATGACCAAGTCTACAATGCCACAAGAAGGATTCGTTCATTTCTGAATTTTTCCTCTTGTGTGTGTTTTGTATATTGAGGACTGTATTTTGATTTAGAATGAACATGCCATTATGTAGCGAGCCTGATGCAATCAACTTTTGATCTAGGAATATGTTCATAACATTATCCTTTACTACAAAATTATATCCATCTTTACTTAATAAAGAAACTGATATAATGTTGCACATCATGTTCGGTATATAATAGCACTCATTCAGAATTATTGTATCACCACTTGGTAATACTAGGTGATATTCGCCAACTGCTTTGGCTGCAACACTTGCACCGTTCCCTACTTGAACGGAATGATCACCTTTTCCCAGTTCTCTACCTTTTCGCAGCCCATGTAACATCTTACATATGTGGGATCCTGATCCGGTATCTAATACCCAGGACGTAGGGTGAACTGAGAAACAGTTCTCAATGACAAACACACCCGAAGATGATGCATCAACATGCATGTTCTCCGTTTTGGGCGGTGTGAGAATCCAGATATTCTCCAGTTTCCTGTTCATTCTTATAACACTTATAAGATAGAACGGGTTCAACGTTCCCCTGCACAGTATAACATGCGGGTTCGGTCAATACATCCATTTTATTATCTTTATTAAGGCATGAAATGGTCGCTACCTGGAGAGAGAGAGAAGAAAACACTTTAGCGTAAGCTCGTGCAAGATCAGATTGGTTATTATCTTATCTAATCAGGATGGCTCCCACTGCTTTTTATCAAATCTTCCTCCAAACCCTAAAAGGAAAGACTAGCCGGGATTAATTACACACTACAAGTTCGCCAATCTTTCAGCCAGGCCAGTGTCGGTACTTTGAGGGAGGTCCCCCGTGCTTTCGCACGAACCTAATTAATGTAAACCTCGTTTTCTCAGAGGCGTAACCCCGTTGACACCTTTCTAGACACCTACTTGATCGGCTAATTGCAATGTGTAAAACTCTCCCAGGAGTAACTCTTACTCGCAGCGGGTATCGGGATCCAACTATCTCATAGAAGGTATGCAATCTCATTGCAAATTTCAACACTTGAAATTCCCGATAATATTTTACCCCTAGTGTTCTATGACCTTGACGAATGCCAAACAACCCATAGTCCACTAGTCAAGTTCAACCCGTACATTTCTTGATTGAATTAAACCCACCCGCACGACCCTTGACGAATGCCAAACAACGCCGTACGAATACCCTAATCCAATCTGCATCATATGCATAAGCAGATAAATACTAGTTAGCTACCGTACACTACGCCTTGACGAATGCCAAACTACCGTAGCACGAATACTAATTAGTACTTATCTGAAATGACGGAGGGCTACGCAGGTTTTCATAAAACCATGAGCGTAATGAACTTGATATCGTTGTAGAATCAAATGAAGTTTTGAAATGGAGTGATTTTGAGGCTTTTCTAGTTTTGCTAAAGGAGTCACTCCCGGCGAAGGGATCTCGGTCCTTTCCTCGTCGAATGAGGTGCGGGATATATCATATATATCACTGTGCAAAGCAAAAACTTTTAAAAGCAATCAAAACCAAACCGAGTGTGTAGCATCTGCCAGTTATTGCTAAAGGAGTCACTCCCGGTGAAGGGATCTCGGTCCTTTCCTCATCGAATAAGGTGCGGGGTATATCATATATACCGCTGTGCAAAGCAAGAACTGTAGCTACCTGTTTTATTTTAAAATTCGATTCTACAACATCTTAGGTTTCTTTTCTTTCATTAATCACATTAATGAAGTCCCATCATTTAAATACCTAAACATCACAGATAGATATGACGTACACTTATGTCATCCGCATTCGCCTCGATGTCCCCTCGTGCACCGTTAGGTTAGGTAACTAACGACAGAGCAGGGCAGGGCTAGCGCGGGTGTAAAACATAAGTAACGTCTATATAATATATCATATATACTATATACTATATCCATCACAGGGTCACAACACAGATATCGCAGCAGAATAAACATATGAAATATTGGATATACTAGGACGTCCGTGTTTTCAATACGAGCCAGTATAAAACACGGATTCCACGGTCGTGATGAATAGCCAATCCCACACCCCTAGACCCCTATGAGAGCGGCAAGCAACCCTGCCAATTCTAGGGTTAGGAGACCCGGACTCGACTCCTCGAGTTGGTCTCCCACTGGACCCCAGAACCCGGTTACTTGTGCTCCCCTCCTTGGGTCTATCCTAATGCGGAAAAGTAAATAATATACAAAGGGTGACAGCTTCCGCTACCTGGAAGTGCCCCAAATAAAAGAATATTACATACAAGTTTTTACATGAATGAAAATGAAAAACACTCATCTCACATAAAAATCCCCGGCTATTCGAATACGACGATCCAATATAACATATCCAGCAACACATAACATCACATGTCATCAACGTAAGTAAGTATGCATACCCCAATTGTCGTTGACGTATAGCAACGAAACCGGCGATATGGACATACTACACTTACGGTCACAGAAAAGAAAGTGTAAAACTACAACAATTGGAATCCGCAACAACTTTAGACATCGCATGCCTAACAGATATAAATCCCGCATTTTAGTCTCATTATCGAAAACTCTTTTCAATATCGTATGGGACTAAACTGCTAGATTTATAACATTCATCCAGTTATCTCATAACTGTTTGTGAATTCCAATTATTGTATCCAATTCCGGATAAATAGAATATATCAAACTTTCCGATCGAACATTCGAACACCCAAGTTTTCCCAACACCGATCAACACATGAAATAGGTTCAAAGACATTCACTTCATACCTCAGTACCAACGGTCCAGCCGTAGAAGGGTCAAGCCAACGCCTCACATGTGGCACGCCGTACTCCCCTAAACCCGAAGGTTCAAAGGGCAGTTCAAGACGGTCACATAATCGAGTTAAGGTTTGTGTCTTCTAGAGGGACCATCGCGTTACTTGCACTACTTCGAACGTCTTTTAACCACAGAAAAATCCAACACTTGGAATTTTTCGGCAGGGGAAAAGTTGGGTATTTGTATCCGGTCAAACTTTTTAACATATTCTACAGTTATCTGGAAAAACACTTGGACAAAGTTTGATATTCCGATCGAATCGTCGATTCCCAATATAACCATAGAGCACTCAACCCTTAAATCATTTTAAAAATACCCAGAAAACTCACCAGAATTTATCAGGAATTACTGTGGAATTAAATAGGGCTGACGTCACCTTCTGAGCGTGGAACAGCCGCAGAAGCCATGCTTCTGCCGCGGTTCCGCGGCTAAAGGAACTGTTCATCTGAAAAATTTTATATCGTAATTCTTGTATTTCCTTGGTGAATTTTTTAGGCATTTTTAATATGAAAAAATCCCAGATTTATGAAAATGTCCAGAGAGCTCTAAAGTATTTGGGTTTCGGGTTCGTTCGGACTTCAAACTCCGTCTAGACTTCGCCTAAGGCTCTAGCTAGGCTCTGATACCAGTGAAAGGTTCCTAGACACCACAAAGAGGTCTCATGAGGCATCGGACATGCCATTTCAAAATTTTTGGTGCCGAGAAACCCTAGACTACGGATCGTTGCTAGAATTTTAGGCGAAAAGAAAAGCTAGTTAACACTTAACTATAAGGATATGGAAATTACAACCTTTGTAGATCCGGATATCCACCTCCACGGCTCCGCAAGGGCATCCTCTCGCTGTCCATCTTGAAGCTTGAACTCTCGTGACGGCTTCATCGGAGAAACGTGCGAAATAGGTCGTCGGCTTCGTGTCAAAGACGATCTACGTCGAGGTTGCACAAACTCAAGCTCCGACTTCACAAACTTGTGAAACTTGTGAAGTAAACACCCAAAATAACTTGGCAAGAGGTAGAGGGTGAAGAAATAGGAGGTGGGTTCACTTTAGAATTGGATTTATCTCACTTTAACTCAAGTTGCCATTGATGGACCTTGAGCTTGAAGAAGAAGAAGAAGATGAAGATCAAGAAAGAAAGATAAGTCTTCATATTTTCAAATAAAACTAATATGAATACTTATCATATCTTGACCATGGTCAAGTGTAGAGATTAAACCAAGGTTAGTAAGTGTGGTTAGGGTTAAGGATGAGATAAGGATGGTGGACTTTGTCAAAGCTTCATGAAGCTTCAACATAGCTCCAAAATAAGTCACCATTCTTAACTTAATCCTTTCAAATAAATAAACAAATAAATAAATGAAAAACCAAAACCCTAATCATCACTTAACCATGGTTTAACCCTTTACACTTAATCACATTATCAAGTATCATCAAACATGATACAAAGTAGTGCACTAAAGCATATCACATATACAATGTGCATCAAGTGAGAAAAATCCGTTTAAAGTGAACCAATACTAGTTAATGCAATGCAATATATCAAATATATAATTATGCATTAAATCATTAAATCAACATTTGATTCAATGATCCGGTCATGTCGCACATAACCGACTAGAATCTAATGTATCGATTTATCGAATCAATGATTCGATAACTAGGTCATATCGAATATAACCAATCGAAACATATATCGTGAGAATGAAATGCGGTATCACATACACGCATTATTCTCGGTCCTGCACATATCTCATATGCGCTCCTATTTCGTTTCGCTTGAGCCAGGAAACCTCTGTGTAGGACTCTAAAGACTCGTCAATACGCCGGTAGCAGATGATGATCATATCAAGCACCCACAAGCCGCAAGCGGTCTGCTAAACGTAACGGCCACCCGGGTATTGAGCGATCAGAAGATCGACGAGCTAGCCCGCTCACACTCCTGCGAATCCGACCAGTAACACTTACCATATAGTCCGGTCTCTTCGTCTGATATGTCGCATATCAAGTCTAGGGGTGGTATACGTCAGACCCCAATAACCCGATAAGTCGTGCTGATGTGAGGCTCGTAACGGGTCGAGAAACTACTGGTAACACTTACCAGCAAATCTCTGATCAGCCCTGGCCAGGGACTTCCCTGTTACGGCCAATCGAGCACTGCGCAACATCAACTCCCAATACCGGGAGAGACGAAACCCCTCCTATCGCTCATTGCCTCCATGTGATTCGGGACTGTACCCAAAGACCACCGTTTTGCACGCCCTCATGGACGTGGTAAGGTGGAGATCAAAGCACAGTGGGAATCACACAAGACTCTATGACGATCTCGGGTCTACAGACTAATCTGTACAAGTGTCACCTGAGAACTGCCATCTGACGTGAGGTATAATACCATCTGGGAGTTCTCGGCGAGTCCGTCCAGTGTACCCAGTCTCCACTGAGCACCCGTACACCATCTCTGATGTCAAACACCAATGGATATGGGATCATCCATCGCCCATCACATGGGTCGAGAAGCGTATACGCTAGTCTACTCTGGTATATCGATGCCCCGTCTCGATACACCTACGACTAGGGACCTTGAAGGATGTACTTATGGACTACCATGTCCCCACTAGTATGATCTACATCATAGTCTAGGTAGTCAAGTACAAATCCTAAGGGCTTTACCAACATGTAACTATAAGACAGTATAAAGAGACTAGTGTACATGTTAAGATAAATAGCAACCAGATAGCATACTATCATGTCGAGCAAGAAAGTCATCTCTATATATGTCCAAGCATCCAATATAATATACATAATCTGTACAATACTGGCCTCTAGGGCATACATACAACTAACAGTTACTAATGCCGACAACCTTGACCTGTTGTCCCTACGGACATTTCCTGTTGTCTATTCAGACAAACCTGTACCTGCTTGATCCTGTATTGGCATTAGCTCCAGATTTATCAATACCTGACTTGAACACATAACTTGGGGGCATGGGGAAATGAATGATGAAACCTGACTTGTAACTCGACAGTTTGATGCTTTTACTGATAAGTCTTGTAAGTGCACGGCGGCGCCCCGGCCGTCAATCCGACGCCGGAATGCGGAAGCGGTGATTTACTTTAATTTTCTGAACCGGCACCACCGCACACTATAAACCCGGATCGGGCCATTAATCTAGTCCTAGAAATCTAGAGAGCGGGTAGAGAAGCTATACCATGCGATCCGTGTCCTCCGGTCTTTTCGTCGTCGTCCCGATCTCCCATGGAGTGTCCGGTCTCCACCTCCTCGCCGGAATGGCACCACGTCGCCTGCTTCTTTTACGGGCTCCCTCCTCTGGTCCGAGGGAACTCGAGCACGAAGCTGGTGAGTCGACGTGCCCAAGATTTGCTGTAGAATAGTGTAGTGAGCTATTTGTGTCTCTAGGGGTTTAGGGAGTTGCCATTGGTGGAGGATATGAGATAAGCTTTTGGAGGAGGAGCTAAAAAGATTTTTGCCTAGCCAAATGAGCAAAAATTCCCCACTACCAAATTGGGACAGCCCACCATCTCTTTCGCCGGCCATGGCATAGAAAAAGAATGAGAGGAGAGTGTGTAGCCATGAGGTGAGTGAGTGAGCCAAATCAAAGAGAGAGAAAAGGGTAAGATGAAAAGAAAATGATCACCAATCAAAAACAACACTCCACCAACCTCATCATCATAACAAAGGTCAAGCCATCATGAAAGAAGAAGTCAAATGGTCAAGGGATGGTGCTCCATCATGAAACCATCATGATACAAAAGAATGCAAAGACAACCCTCCAAAATGCTTATTTGCATAAATCCAAATAAGCCATCCGCCACCAATCTTCGGCCATTGAAAGATACAAAGGAAAATGGCCGAAACCGAAAAGCAAACTGGCAACTCCAGAAAACTGATCCCGTAATGAATTATAGGAAAACCCCGCTACTGTATATGCATACCCGCATTTGTATTCCGACCGAAATACAAATGCAATGAGACAAAATCTACACTGTACTATACTAGGATCCGGCTTAAACCAAACCCGGCTAGTATTAACCATCCGATCCTGATCCGTGCAATACCGCACGTATCTGATCGAACCTTGCCATATCTCCATACGGGCTCTACAGCGTTTTGCCCGAAAACTTGAGCAACTGAATGTGGAGGACTCTAAAGACTCGTCAATACTATGGTTGTGGATTTAACCACTAGTACGTCAGAGGTATTAGCCATACGTGACGGGCTACCAGCTATTGACCAAAAGGGACATCGATGAGCGAACTCATCCTGACACCCTACTGAGCCTGTCAGTGACAATATCCGTACAGTCCGGTCCGTTCGTCTATGAGCATCGCATGGTGGGCTTAGGGGGTTGGTAAAAGTCAGACCCCCAAAAGCGGTACAAGTCTTGTCGGAGTGTAGCCCAGAACACCCTGAGATACTACTGGAATACCTACCAGTAAATCTCCTGCCTTGGCTAAGGACTTTCATGTACCGGCTGTCCTAGACACAGCGCGACCTCACCCCCAATACCGGGAGAGAAGAACCCCTGAAGATCCGCTCACTGCCTCCATGTGGCTCGAGACTGTACCCAACTAAAACCTGTTTGCACGTCTCCTTTGAGCGTGGTAGGGTAGTAATCAAAGTACAGTAGGAACTCACAAGAGACAAATGACGATCCCCACGTCGATGAACTAACCTGTACACATGTCACTAGGGAACTGCTATCTGACGTCAGGTATAAGACCAACTAGCATGTTTTCGGCGAGTCCTGTCCGGTGTACTCATAACCCAATGAGCACATGTATACATCTTAGGTGAACCAACTGACAACAGTGGCTTGTGAGACCGGCCACCGCCCCTCGTCGGGGTCTCGACTGTATACACTAGTCTACTCTGGAGTATCGATGCCCTGTCTCGAAACTCCCACGACTAGGGACCTTTTAAGGATGTGCTTATAGACTACCAGCTCTCACGTATATGATCGCTCTCATACTGCTGGCAGTCAAGCAAGAATCCTAGGGGCTCTATCAACGTGTAACAGCGACCTGTCAGGTCACCTAAAGCAGTACACGATGATAAAGGTAAACCAGATAGCATACTATCATCTTGAGTAAGACTGTCCTACCGGGATAAGTCCTCCCTCAATCATTACAATCACGTGCCTGTGATCCAATAATTGACTCTGAGGGCACTATCTCCAACAATCTCCCACTTGCACTCAAGGCTAATTATTGCGATGTCGCATACTCACAGCCCGTGTGATACCGAACACTCAACTCCTCTACTTGTCAGTCTCACAAAGCTCGTTTGCGAAACTATTGCGTTCGAGGAATAGCCTCAGTTGGTGGATCCGCTTTGATGTTTCTTTCTATGTCTCTCTATATCTCAAGTTCGCGGAGAAAGCCATCTCCCGAAATGAGCAATACCTGTCTTAGAATGTGTTTGGATGTCTGATGGGACCTAGCTCATAAATGAACTCCAAATCCAAACTTCTTAGACTGTATCGTCAACTGAACTTAATCAGTGTCCTGCGCCATGCCTCCCTCAGTATTGCCTTGGACCACCTGTCCAAAATACTGCCCCTCGTCAGAAGGAAAACTATAACTCTGACAACCTCCTCCTTGTCGTCCAGGTCACCTTGGAAGCCTGGAATGATAACTGTCTCCCGAATGAGGCTGTCGTTATCATATCCCTAGAACATCGACTTATGTTCTAAAGCTGCTTCCGATTGTTTCTCCAGGATTGGATCAATATCAACTTATTGCATCTACTGCAAGAACAACATCTGGTGTGGTACTTGACATCTCATGATTGACTCAATTGCCTAAGCAAGTGATCTGCCAATCATGCGCATCCCTCTCCACTTTAGTCTGTAAGACACCTTTAGAGAGGGTGACTCCATCACCTGCAGGTACACTACCGTGAATGGAGTCGTCCATTCTAAATACTCATAGAATGCTGTCAAGTACCCTGATTGGGAAACCACCCAAATCTAGATCTAGAAATATAGATCCAGTAACCAGAATGTCCGATATAATATCTATATCCTTATGTGGAGAAACGACTGTGTGACAACCAAAGTATAACCGATCGTAGTATAGGAATTTCACTTCCTACTCTGTGTATGTCATCCAAATACTAGGACATCACACCCTACTACCTTCTTAACAGATCCATCCCCTTTTCTGATGAAGTCAAACCTATGACTGTCACATCAGAAATAGATGATCTATCTCCGCTATATCTGCTTTAGTCTATAAATAGACATAAGCCACTTGTCCACCAATGCTTCCGCTGCTCCCACTGACTACGACAACCCTCTTGCAGAGTCAAATAGACGTACACTTCTAAAGCTAGTTTAGAACGACGCTATACTCATCCTCATGCCGGGTCTCACAGTCTGGAACAACAGCAATGGCAAGTCTGGGTAAACAAGAACCTCCCTGTCACCATCCTTGAGGCTACCGGAGTACCTCTCGGGTGCCTGAGGTTATCCACTGTATCTGTGGAGTGGCCAATGGAATGTCAAACCAGATTGAATCTTTAGGTTCCTATCAAATCATCAGTAATCGTTTGTGGTTCTGGAATCACTTCCAGTTCTACCATACTCCCACTACTATTTTCTGAAAAAAACCCATTTTTATTAAAACTGTGGCGAGTCTAGAACAATATCACTATTGATCTTCCAGATGGTAGAAAGTCAACCCTCGTCATAGCCTGGGTCAACCCACAAACAGCCATTACAGAAACATGCCTTGAGTTATCCAGAGTCTGGTTTTAAGCATAGGCCGGACAACTCCCCGTACCTTAACATCGTTAAGATATGAACTGTTCTATATCCAATATAGAAACAGAGGCACTGATTTAATTGAACCAGATTCAAATCATGCAGCTGTCTCCAGTGCATGTCAACTAAATGGAAGGAGGCCGATCAGCGTTACTCAACTTAGGAATACTTCCAATTATGAGTAACCTGAAAGAGAAGCAAGTTCTCTTAATCATTACTATCACCTGAATACTGTACACAAGTATCTACATCTTCGATCTCCTTGAAGAATCCCGATACTTGCAACACCTGGTTCTCTACTTTATTCAAATACCTATAACTTCTCAAAATTCGGACCTTGCGTTTCTACGAAACACCTGTCTAAAAACTAGAGAAGTCATAAGTAAACCGAATATAGTACGAGAACCAACACCTTTGTCCTCAATAGAAACTGGACAATATACAATACTCTGTACAAGTCCCTTGAGTCTAAAAACTCACTCCCTGTGTGTCGTAGGTTGAAAACTGTACTTATGGTTAAGCGGAATTACACCACGGTTTAATGCTCCTTACCTAACCATCAACTGATATAGGTAAATGTCATCGACATAATTTCAAAAATTTATATCTCACTCTATAAAAATAGACGTACAGATATATCAATTTGAAATTGGTGCATTAGAACGGATATTCAAAACCAAATATTTGCCGTCTGGCAAACAGCCCAGGCGATTTCCTCAAATATCACCAATTACAACGAATTCCGATATAATGAGGACGATCACCTAATTCCCAATAACTTACTCCCACTCATCATCTGTAAAACCATACAGATGTGAGAATCACACCTGGTAAATACATACCCTAGAGTAAGTATCTAATCGGGAAATCAGTTTTCCTTTAACAGTACACAGTGAAGCTGAAACATTGAAATGTTTCGTAGGGGTACCCTGGTATTCCTAGTAATGCATCTTCCATATTCACAACTATAACCGTATAAATCTCTGCCACCTCTCCAAATCCCTTCATATGTCTTTAGTCATTACCTTCTATACACCCCTTTAGGCCAAATGGTTTTCTTCCTTCCCTACCGTTCGGCACCAACCTATGGTTTGGAAGAAGACTATCCAATAAGCATAATGGGTGTACTGTCCCAATCCTAGGAACACTCGCAATGCGAGAGAAGGTGAAGATAAAAGACACCTGAATAATCCTTATTCCTATTTCTCCTGAACCAGAATCCATCCCCGAACTGGAACAAGTTCCTTTCGAGTTCGTATATAACCATACGATGGAATATCCAATAAACTGTTGATCTTCGTAGTGATACGAAGTGTCCTGGAGAAATGCAAAGTTGAAGTGGGAGTGGTAATGAAATACTTGGTTTGGTCGTGAATAGCAGTCGCAATTTACTTTGCCCTTTTACTAATCCCTTTCTTTGTCTTTACTTAATACCTTCTGCACACCATCGTTATGCTAATTGGTTTTCTTCATTCCCCACCGTTCGGCACCTGCCTATGGTTTGGAAGAAGACTATCCAATTTGCGTAATATGTGTACTATCTCCTAAACTAAGGAGTACTCGCAACTTAAGAGAAGGTAAAAAGGTAAAGACAACTGAATAGTCCTATTCGTTTTCTCCAGAACCGGAAACCATCCTCGAATAAATTCCTTCGAGTTCGTATATAACCATACGATGGTTTTGTCCAATAGAAGTGGACATTCGTAGTAATACGGGGTGTCCTGGAGAAAAGGGTAAAAGTAGGAGTGGCAATGAGGTGTGCAACTCTGACAATCCAAAAGCCAGTGTTAAAGAAGGTTCGGTGAACTTGGTCACTGAGTCATAGTCTTAGGGTCGGGTCAATGGTCACTGCCAAAGAGAGAGAGAAAAGAAACACTCAGCGTGCACTCTAACCTAGATCATAATGGTTACCAATTTATCTAATCTGGAAACCTCCCACTGTACCGTCAAATTCTCCTCCAAACCTGAAAGAAGAATTAGTCGGGATCACCTGAGGAGTAAACCAACTCATGAGTGGGAATCGGGATCCAACTATCATCGCATGATAATGTGACGGAATCCTCTCACGTTATCACACTCCAGAAGGTACGCGCATATCTGGCAAGTTTCAGTTTCTTTAGAAACTCCCGATGTGATTTTTGCCCCATGCTCTTATGACCTTGACGAAGGTCAACAAATCATAAGTCACATGTCAAGTTCCACCCGTCATTGTCCAGGTTAATTTGAACCCACTCGTACAAGCCATTGACGAAGGTCGACAAGGCTATACGACTGTCCCAAACCAACGCATCTATCTATACAACAGAAAGGAAACAAGCAGCTGCCATACACTATGCCTTGACGAAGGTCAACAAACATAGCATGAATACTACGTGCTACCCGTATGAAACGACGGAGGGCTACGAATGGATTCTGGCGAAAACCTTTAACGTAATGAACTTGATATCGTTGAAGGAACAGGA
This sequence comes from Agapanthus africanus, assembly GCA_030015575.1. Lineage (NCBI taxonomy): Eukaryota > Viridiplantae > Streptophyta > Magnoliopsida > Asparagales > Amaryllidaceae > Agapanthus > Agapanthus africanus. The sequence goes on along the minus strand of CM057343.1, from coordinate 239,999,238 downwards.
TAGCTTTATAAAAATATAGTGACGAAAACCTTTGCTAAAGAGGTCATTCCCGGTGAAGGGAACTCGGATCTTTCCCTATAGAATGAGGTGCAGGATATTCCAACTGAATACCACGATGCAAAGCAAAAGTAATCGGCTATAGTGAAGTTATTGCCCTGACGCAAACTTTTGTCCAAGGGGTCACTCCCGGTGAAGGGATCTCGGCCCTTGCCTCGTCGACTGAGAAGCAGGATATTCCAACTGAATACCACTGTGCAAAACAAAAGTGAACGTCCTTACAATAACAGCTTTTTGAAAAAGTGTTCCAACAACATCAGATTAGGTGTGTTTATCTTCCATTGATCCAAATCAATGCAGTCCCATCAATTGATCACACCAATAAAGAACGAAAATAATGACGTTCGTATATGCCATCTGAATTCGCCACTGGGTCCCGTCATTACCCGTTAGGTTAGCTAACTAACGACAGAGCGGGGACTGAACTAGCGCGGATGCAAAACATATACAACATCTACTAGTATATATATCAATATATAATATTTCGCTCAAGGCGTGATAAAATGCAACATCACATAAATGTACAGCATCACAGAACAATACAGATATCTGGGATCCCCGGGTTTCACAGAGCCGCTACTGAAATGCGACGTTCCCTGGTCGTGTGGATAGCTTGTGCAATGAAATCCTAGACCCCTACGGGCGCGGCAAGTTACCCGCCAAAACCTGAAGCGAGGCAGCCCCCTTCAGCACCGTGAATGGACCACCTAGCATTTTATGGAATCCGGTAACTTGGGCACCCCTCCTGGGTCAACCTGTACCCCCTACGAGTGCGGCGAATAGCCCGCCAATTCTAGAGTGAAGCCCCCTCCGTCTCAATGCCATGAGATGCGGGCTCGTTGCCCTCTAGAACCCGGCTATCCGTGCACCCCTCTGTGGGGCAATCCAAGTACAGAAAGTAAAATATACATACAACGGGTACATCGACCGCAACCAGGTCGTGCCCCAAAAGAATAATACAAACAGGCAGTGACGGCAGTCCACATGTCGGACGCTCGCCCTGCAATATCAAATGTACATAATACAACAAAAACTGTACTAGCATTGCATCCAGGCTATCCCCCACGGCCAATCCACAACATCACAGCACAATCACAGAACATCAACGTGAATGTCACGTTCGCAAATCCGTCTAACCGGGCTATAGCAGTTAGACAGGATTTACCGATCAAGTGACATTCACGGTCACAGATATAATGTAAATACTGTGAACCAATGTGTTTAATATTTTCGATCGATCAAATCTTACCAAGTGGGCCCCAAGCTTTACTGTAGGACTTAAAGAAATTCTGGGCCCAAAAATAATATTCCAAAAGCCCTATTTTCAAGTCAGAAGGCCTCTGTAAAAAATTGATGCACTGAACTTACAAGGTGGCGGCGGAATCGCGGCCCAAATGGGGTTTGGCCGCGGTTCCGCGGTGGTATGATGGGTTCATGCAACAAAATTTTACCAGAGTTCTCCTACTTCCCTGCACAGTATTCTGAGACAACCTGAAAAAATTTTGGAGACCAAAAAATTTCGACAGAAACTGATGCTATTCTAAACACAAATTTTGGAATTTTTTGTTCGATCGGAAATGTAAACACATTAGACAAAGCTAGACTAGGTTAATGGCGAGGCTTTGATACCACTGTAAGTGCACGGCAGCGCCTCGGCCGTCAATCCGACGCCGGAATGCGCAAGCGGTGTTTTACTTTATTTTTCTGAACCGGCACCACCGCGCACTATAAACCCGGATCGGGCCATTAATCTAGTCCTAGCAATCTAGAGAGTGGGTAGAGAAGCTATACCATGCGATCCGTGTCCTCCGGTCTTCTCGTCGTCATCCCGATCTCCCACGGAGTGTCCGGTCTCCACCTCCTCGGCGGAAGGGCACCACGTCCCCTGCTTCTTTTACGGGCTCCCGCCTCTGGTCCGAGGCAACTCGGGCACGAAGCTGGCGAGTCGACGTGCCTAAGATTTGCTGTAGAATAGTGTAGTGAGCTATTTGTGTCTGTAGGGGTTTAGGGAGTTGCCATTGGTGGAGGATATGAGATAAGCTTTTGGAGGAGGAGCTAAAAAGATTTTTACCTAGCCAAATGAGCAAAAATTCCCCACTACCAAATTGAGACAGCCCACCATCTCTTTGGCCGGCAATGGCATAGAAAAAGAATGAGAGGAGAGTGTGTAGCCATGAGGTGAGTGAGTGAGCCAAATCAAAGAGAGAGAAAAAGGTATGATGAAAAGAAAATGATCACCAATCAAAAACAACACTCCACTAACCTCATCATCATAACAAAAGGTCAAGCCATCATGAAAGAAGAAGTCAAATGGTCAAGGGATGGTGCTCCATCATGAAACCATCATGATACAAAAGAATGCAAAGACAACTCTCCAAAATGCTTATTTGCACAAATGCAAATAAGCTATCCTCCACCAATCTTCGGCCATTGAAAGATACAAACGAAAATGGCCGAAACCGAAAAGCAAACTGGCAACTCCAGAAAACAGATCCCGTAATAAATTACAGGAAAACCCCGCTACTGTATAAACATACCCGCATTTGTATTCCGACCGAAATACAAATGCAATGAGACAAAATCTACACTGTACTATACTAGGATCCGGCTTAAACCAAAGCCGGCTAGTATTAACCGTCCGATCCTGATCCGTGCAATACCGTACGTATCTGATCGAACCCTGCCATATCTCCATACGGCCTCAACGGCGTTTCGCCCGAAAACTTGAGCAACTGAATGTCGGGGACTCTAAAGACTTGTCAATACTATTGCTGTGGATTTAACCACTAGCACGTCAGAGGTATTAGCCATACGTGACGGGCTACCAGCTATTGACCAAAAGGGACGTCGATGAGCGAACTCATCCTGACAGCCTACTGAGCCTGTCAGTGACAATATCCGTACAGTACAGTCCGTTCGTCTATGAGCATCGCATGGCGGGCCTAGGGGGTTGGTAAAAGTCAGACCCCCAAAAGCGGTACAAGTCGTGTCGGAGTGTAGCCCAGAACACCCTGAGATACTACTGGAATACCTACTAGTAAATCTCCTGTCTTGGCCAAGGACTTTCATGTACTGGCACTCCTAGACACTGCGCGACCTTACCCCCAATACCGGGAGAGACGAACCCCTGAAGATCCGCACACTGCCTCCTTGTGGCTCGGGATTGTACCCAACTAAAACCTGTTTGCACGTCTCCTTTGAGCGTGGTAGGGTAGTAATCAAAGTACAGTGGGAACTCACACGAGACAAATGACGATCCCCAGGTTGATGAACTAACCTGTACACATGTCACCAGGGAACTGCTATCTGACGTCAGGTAAAAGACCAACTAGCATGTTTCCGGCGAGTCCTGTCCGGTGTACTCATAACCCAATGAGCACCTGTATACATCTTAGGTGAACCAACTGACACCAGTGGCTTGTGAGACCGGCCACCGCCCCTCGTCGGGGTCTCGACTGTATACGCTAGTCTAGTCTGGAGAATCGATGCGCTGTCTCGAAACTCCCACGACTAGGGACCTTTTAAGGATGTGCTTATAGACTACCAGCTCTCACGTATATGATCGCCCTCATACTGCTGGCAGTCAAGCAAGAATCATATGGGCTCTATGAACGTGTAATAGCTACCTGTCAGGTCACCTAAAGCAGTACACGATGATAGAGGTAAACCAGATAGCATACTATCATCTTAAGTAAGACTGTCCTACCGGGATAAGTCCTCCCTCAATCATTGCAATCACATGCCTGTGATCCAATAATTGACTCTGAAAGCACTATCTCCAACAAGTCTTACGGGCTAAGCCAGCCCTGGAATGATGCTGCTGACATCATTCGTCTTTACATACTACCTTTTACTGCCTAGCGGCACGTCTCGGATTCAGCCTGAGAGTCTTTGACCGTGCTCCCGGGCACGCACGGGATACTATTGAGTTACATCGACGATTCATTAAATTGATTTCAAAGACTTGAGAGTAGTTAACCCAGTAGACCAGTTTAGATTACTCACTGCACGTCACCTGTGCCTTTACCTTTCACTGTCCATATATATGTTACTGTTATACCAGTTTTACCATTCATACTCGTACCTGCATGTCTTGCTACTCCTTGATTTTTTTTATTGTTTGATATTATGACGCGCTGACGTCTAGCTTTTCTATGACCCAGATCCTTTACCTTTGCTGCAGGCCGAGCAATAGTATTTCAGTGAACCGGCCGAGCAGTGAGGACCTGTAATAGTCTAGTTCAGTTCCTTTCAGTATTTTATTCCTGATGTGAGCCCGTATTTTGGGACGTACATTCCAGATTATTATTGTATTGGATCTTTTGCTTCCGCATTATTTTATTTCATGACTCGTTTATTCTTGCTTATGGATATGTGTTAGATAGTTTATTACTGTTCTTGATATCTCTACAGCCGTAACGTGACTGTGGAGGGATTTTTCCTATCCACAGGTTGCATGGTTGGCTCTGTCACGTGCCTATCTTACCGCACTCTGGGATGCGGGGCGTGACAATTTGTGGGGTTTTTAAATTTAAATTCGGAGACCGAATTTATTTAAGGGGGGAAGATTGTAACATTTCAGAAAAATAAAATATTATTTATGGGAATTTTTAATTTTGCAATTTAATAATATTTTTTATGAATATTTTAATTTGGCGGTATAATTAAATACCGATAAATTGGGCAAAATTTGAAAAATTGTAGAAATTACTGAAATGAGAATGTTTTAAATTAATTAAGCAAATTATGAAATTTTATAATTAATTATACTCTATTTTAATGCTAATCGCGATTAAAAATCGCTAATCGCGCATTAAGCTGGATTTGTGCACATGACATGCACCAAGTCATTTTTCACACTTGTTACATTTTTCCTACATGGATTTTTTTCTCTTTTCTTTGCATGGTTGTTGATTATAAAAAGAGAATAAAAGAAAATAGAAAAGAAAGGGAAAAGAAAAATAAAATGATAAAGAAAGAGGGATGGGCATGATAGAGAGAGGTGAGGGCCCAACCTTGGACCATACCATATTGTTCCCTCCATCATCTTCATCATTCTTTCCTCTCTTCTTCAGCTCCATGGTAGCACACCTCATCCCCCTACTCTACCTCTTCATTACACCATAAAAAACACACCAAAAGTCCATCCCCACTTCTTTAAAAACATGCACAAGCTCACTAGATACAATAATTCTGAATGAGTGCTATTATATACCGAACATGATGTGCAACATTATATCAGTTTCTTTATTAAGTAAAGATGGATATAATTTTATAGTAAAGGATAATGTTATGAATATATTCCTAGATCAAAAGTTGATTGCATCAGGCTCGCTACATAATGGCATGTTCATTCTAAATCAAAATACAGTCCTTAATATACAAAACACACACAAGAGGAAAAATTCAGAAATGAACGAATCCTTCTTGTGGCATTGTAGACTTGGTCATATCAATACGACACGACTGGCTAAGTTACATAAGGATGGTTATTTGAATCCGTTCGAATTATCATCTTATGATACTTGCCATTCATGTCTCAAAGGAAAAATGACCAAAGCTCCGTTTAGTGGACACGGAGAAAGAGTTACTGAACTCTTAGGACTGATACATAGTGATGTATGCGGTCCTATGTCTACACATGCCAGGGATGGTTCTTCCTACTTCATTACATTCACTGATGATCTCTCTAGATACGGGCATGTGTTCCTGTTGAAACACAAGTCTGAAGCTTTTGAGAAATTCAGAGAATATAAGCACGAAGTAGAGAACCAAACGGGCAAAAGTATTAAGATCCTTCGATCTGATCGAGGAGGAGAATACTTGAGCAATGAGTTCCAAGATTATCTAAAAGAGAATGGGATTCTCTCTCAGCTTACTCCACCTTATACACCACAGCACAACGGTGTATCGGAACGAAGGAATCGCACCCTATTAGATATGGTGCGTTCAATGATGAGCACAGCTGAGTTACCTATTTCCTTCTGGGGGTATGCGCTTGAGACAGCCATACACCTATTGAATATGGTTCCTACCAAATCAGTGCCTACCACTCCATATGAGATATGGAGAGGGAAGAGACCATCTCTTAAGTATGTTAAGATATGGGGTTGTCCAGCCTATGTCAGAAGACAAAATCCGGACAAACTCGAGGCAAGATCTGTCTTATGTAAGTTTGTAGGATATCCCAAAAATTCACAAGGGTATATCTTCTACCACCCCGAGGAACAAAAGGTGTTTGTTTCTCGACATGCCACTTTCTTAGAAAAAGGTTTTCTTATGAAACAGATTAGTGGCATTGAGGTAGAACTGGAAGAAGTTCCAGCAACACAAACTGTAACAGAAGACTTGGTGGAACCAGAGGATTCAGTAGAACTCAACGAACCCCAGCCTCTCCGCCGATCTAGTAGGGTATCTCGTCCACCTGAGAGATACTACGGTTTTCTCATTAACGGTGGAAGCGAGGATTGCATCATGGAGGATGATGACCCAACTAGCTTCGAGCAGGCCATCACGAGTAGGGACTCAGTGAAATGGCTGGATGCTATGCGGTCCGAGATGGAATCCATGTACACCAACAAAGTATGGACTTTGGAAGTTGCTCCTGAAGGGGTAAAACCCATTGGGAGCAAGTGGATCTTCAAGAAGAAACTTGGTGTAGATGGGAAAGTGGAGACTTTCAAAGCTAGACTTGTAGCAAAGGGTTTTCGTCAAAGACCAGGTGTGGACTATGACGAGACCTTTTCTCCAGTGGCTATGCTTAAATCCATCCGAATCATGCTTGCCATTGCTGCCTTTCATGACTACGAAATCTGGCAAATGGATGTTAAGACCGCCTTTCTAAATGGTGATTTAGAAGAGTGCGTGTACATGACTCAGCCAGAGGGCTTCGTAGACAGTGGGAGCAGCGGGAAGGTGTGCAAGCTGCTTAAATCCATTTATGGATTAAAGCAAGCATCGCGGAGTTGGAACATCTGCTTTGACGTCGTTATCAAAGAGTTTGATTTCGTCAAAAATCCAGATGAACCTTGTATCTACAAGAAGGTGGCAGAGAGTAAGGTTGTCTTCCTCGTATTGTACGTAGACGACATACTCTTGATAGGAAATGATATTCCTATGCTGCAATCGGTCAAGCTCTTCTTATCACAAAGATTCTCAATGAAAGATCTTGGTGATGCCTCCTGCATATTGGGAATCAGGATCTATAGAGATAGATCCAAACGGATTTTGGGATTGTCCCAATCCAGGTACATTGACACCATACTAAAGAGGTTTAGTATGGAAGAGTCCAAGCGTGGGAACATGCCCACGATCTCTGGAGTCACTCTCTCCAAAGAGATGTCTCCCAAGACTGATTTGGAGAGAGTTCGCATGCAAGGGATACCCTATGCTTCGGGAGTAGGCTCTATCATGTATGCGATGCTATGTACCAGACCCGATATAGCATACTCACTAAGTGTAGTGAGCAGGTATCAAGCTGATCCTGGAGAGAATCACTGGACAGCTGTGAAGAGCATTCTCAAGTACTTGCGAAGGACTAGAGATATGTTCTTGGTGTATGGTAACGGAGAACTCCAAGTGGAGTCCTTTACCGATTCGAGCTTCCAGAGTGATAAGGACGACTCTAAGTCGCAGTCGGGCTTTGTCTTTACCCTTTACGGAGGGGCGGTTAGCTGGAAGAGTTCCAAGCAGGAAACCGTGGCAGACTCGACAATGGAGGCTGAATACATCGCTGCCAACGATGCTGCTAAAGAAGCTGTCTGGGTCAAGAAGTTCATTACTGAACTTGGAGTGGTTCCATCCATTGAGCATCCAATACCTTTGTATTGCGATAACAATGGAGCGGTGGCTTTGGCCAAGGAACCCAGGTCCCATCAGCGATCCAGGCATATTCTGAGGCGGTATCACCTGATTGGTATTTCTTTCACATTAAGTGTAGTATTTCAATTGCTTTAGCCTCTATTCAAGTTTAAAACCGATTTAGTAAAGTTTTGCGAACTTTGAAATTCCTAGATGAGGTTTGAGGGAATTTTGAGTTGTGGTTGTGTTATTGAACCGTATTGGTGACCTTAGAACCCCAAGGTGTTAGAAATCGAGACCATGCTTGAAGTAAAACATGAAACCCAAAAAAAGAAACTTTCATGTCAATTTCTGAGTTATTTGTGGGTGCAGGGAAATCTGGGATAACCTGGGACTTTTATTGGAAACCTAAACAACTTCAGAGACCTAGGAATGACACTACGAGGACACCCTACCAATACGAGACCAATCCAACCCTGTAAAACTGAGCTCGCCAGATCTAGGGGTTTAGTGGCCGGCCACTTTATAGAAATTTGTGCCCAAGTTGTTTCTATTGCTCATATACACCCTGTACATCACCCAGTACTGTTTGTGCACCTTGTTTACACCTTAAATAAAATCTGGGACAACTTTCTTGAGTTGCTATTTCGATTTGGGGTTATGTTTTATGTATTTTAAATTCTTGATTTTAGTATTTGGTATTGTATTCGGTCACTTGATGTTTGTACGTCGATATCGAGTGTTATTTGGTTGATTTGTGTCAGTAGACCATAGGTTTTGACCTATGTGAGATCTGTGTGTCGTTTCGATTTTGAATTGGATTGTAATGCGATACGATGTGTTATGATATGTAGGTAACCTCATAAAGACTTCGAGACGACAAGCGAGCGCGTGGCGACATTGGCATCGGCAAGCGAAGAACATATGAGTAGATCTATATCTACGGGGAAAGTCGGGTGGATGGCGTATAGCACCCCCGCAAACATGATGGAAACCGATTTATATATATAGAATATGGGTAAGGAAACTTAAATTAGGAAACTAGGGTTATGGTTAAAAGATAGTTAAAGATGAATGATTGAATATATATACATATGAAGATATGAGATGAAAACTATAAGGACATGAAAAATGAATGTGAATCACGACTTATAGAATTGTAGTTATACTAGAATAGTATGAGTTTTAGAGTAACATGATGATTGATGTGTAGGGTAGAATGTATATATAATATGGACTTAATGTGAGACATAATTGTGATGAAAAGAATATACGATGTGATATGATGACTTGATGGATATGTTGGTATACGGATGCGAGTCGATTGAAATGATTGATACCTTTGTCGGTCCCTCGATATGAGATTGCTATGGACGTGACTTGGGATGTAGGTATATAGAGATATATAAATGTTGTGAATCATGTGTGATATATCATACGAGACATTAGGTCCGTATCCCTCATTGTCATATAGGATGATTGGATCCCCGATGGTTTGGTGACGCCGTAAGATGATTTTCCGTACGTGATGACTTTTATAACGATTGATACATACCCTTGACTAGAGGATGCCATATGATGGATTATACCGTACGTGATGTTGTGAGGCTGGATGACGATTGATAGATTCACAGACTCGGCTATGTTAGTTACGTATAGCTTATAGCTTTTAGCTAATGATTTACCTTATGCTGCATTCATGTCATTCTCATCGCATTGCTTATACCTATGCAAGTACACCTGCACCATTATCGATGATATGTATGTTACACTCACACAGATTTGCCGGCTCACACACTTCATCATCGATAATTGCCATGTCACTGCACAGTAGAATTGATGCATCATGATATGACTCCTTGCATAGTTTACTTGCTATAGTTACATATGCACCTTATACGATGTTGCATTTGACTTGGGAGAAATTGGGAACCGCAAGATATATTTTAAAAACTGGATTCATTTAAAAAGGCGGTTTTCGCTCGACAAGTGCATATTACTGATTCCATGTTGCATGATATACTAATATGCTTACATTTCTTTTATATGTCGCATACATCATGCTTTACGACTATACGTATTGAGATATGATGTTTTCATGAGATTTCTGGATTTGAGAACCGCGGTTATTTCAAAAGAAAGTATGTATTGTTTTAAAACCCGGTTTCTGTTAATATGATATTTCAGTGCGTCCACCATGCGTTTTCTCGGTTCTGAGATGTGTGATATGTGAAACCCGATTCGAGAAGGCGGATGATCCATTTGCGGGTTCATGGTGGACCCGGTATGGTTCCCCGGGGCAAGAAATGTTTTTCGTTCAGTAGACGATGAGCCTGACAGGGTGGCTACTACCTACCGATGATTGGTTGGACCTGGCGGCTATCCGGAGGATACCGACCTGAGTCGAGAGATGATATGGGCCGATCCGGACTGACGGAGCACGAGACATATGAGGATTTACGTGCCGATGCTGAGCACGGTTTTCATGATGTTTCGAGTGTCGATGTTGGACACTCAGGTTCCATGATTTGTAGTGTCGCGAGGGACACACGTTGATTATATCCTTATATTTTCATGCATATGCTTTTATGATATTTACATGCATGATGTTACGTGGACGGGATCCACTTGCATACTTACATTGATCATATGGTTGGACGAGATCCACATGCATACATATATTGATTATATTGTTGGATGATATCTATATGCTCATAGGCTTTGATTACATGTTTGGTACATATGCAGACCCGGTCACCCAAGATATCATAGTATTACCTTTATGATATAGTTGACCTAGGAGTCGTTGTTTATTCGATTTCTATCTGTAGATATTTTTCTATTCACGAGTTAGCAACTCACCCCTGTTGTACCACAGTTCTTGCAGGTTGACCGCGTGGATCCGTAGCGGTATCGCTGGCACATAGCTTCATTTAGGTGTTTTGCTTGGTAGGGGGGACATTGTATCGTACTCACTCTTGTATTTAGTATTCATATTGTATCTAGTCAACTCCATCAATCAAAACTAGTATTTGTATGAATAATGAGACTTAGTGAGACTTGTAGTTCCGAGACATGAACGATGGGTTTTATGTTCGTCCCTTTTGGGTTGGTATCTCGCTTTATTCTTTATTTTTGGTGTTGATCTTCGCCGTTGGGCGTCGTATACTTTTATATACTGTCTTGCATGGTTGTGATCCGCCGTTTAGCGAAGAGCTAGCTCCCGCTTGAGTATGCCTTTATCATTATTATGTATTTTTGGTTTTGGATCAAAATATACAAAGGAGGTACTGCCCAAATTTTTAAAAGACGAAACATGTTTTCAAACTAGTAAATTTCACTTATATTTTCATGTTCCTTTTCTACGCATTAAGAAAACTTTGATTTCATCATACCTTATTTTCAAAACATCACCTCTTTTATTTTCTTAAAAAGGTTTAGATTTCTGGGTTCAGCTTACATGAATTACATTACGCCTTTAGACATGGCGTGATTTAAGTGCCGGTCACGAGCTAATATTTCGGGTCGTGACAATGATACTTGGATACACCCTTCTAACCCTTATCAACAGTACCAAAATTTCACACCCTCTCATATTGATACTTCTCTTATGGCTAATGTGGTAAGTCGTAAAACCATTTCTATTATGGAACACATTGAACTTGCCCGTGGCCAACAATTAAAAACTTTCCAACTATACTCAACTTTTGCACCTTATCTAGACAGTGCTTCTAAATATCAATTATGAAGTTCCATGGTTCAAAGAGAATTCTTCATTGAAACTTTTTCATAAACTATGTCTACTCTTGAAGTAGAGTTGGAATTGAGTAGTGAGAAGGAACCAAGGATCTATTCAAGTCAAACCAGAACCGATTCTTTGACCTTGAGACCTTCAATCCTGAACCCCAACTGAATGTATTTCATGATAAACCGCTTAATGATCTAATTGATTAGGTGCCCAAGAATAACATGTTTGACTTACCCAATCATGAGTGCGAAGGAGAGCCTTACACCATTTCAAATCAAACTGATCCTTATTTGACTACACTTGACATTTCAAAACTTCCAATTTCATCAAGTGAACCAAGTGATCTATCGATTGAGGATAATATCATTGATAATTTTTTAAAGAACTATTCGTTTGATTTGACTGAAAGTGATAGTGAAATCGGTGATGAGAATATCTTTGAAGATGAACTCGCTATGTTGGATGAATTGGATTCCCCGATCCATCATGTCCCTTTCATTGAATGTGAACATCTTCTTTTGCATTTAACCGATCCTATTCTTACTACCGACCTATCAGACATGCAAAACGATATTCAGCCTTCATTTCCCATATCTGGATCAACAATGCTCGACACCCAAGTTCGTTTACCCATTTCATTACACACTTCCTTTGGTTCTTCTTCTCATTTTCTTTCAATTCCATCGAGATTTGATGAACCACACTCCAATATTTCGAGTTCTACGATTCTTGATGAAATTCTACGGTAGTGCTCCGGCCATCTTTCCGATGCCAAAATGCGGAAACAAAACTTTTTCAAAACTAGAAACCAGCGCTATCGTATGCCTAAAACCAGGATCGAACCATTAACCTACAACTAGCAATCTAGAGAAGGGATAGAAAGGATATACCGATCGATCCGTATTCTTCGGTATTTGGCCAACATTCCAAGCTCCTCGCGGCAACTCCGGTCTCGATCTCCTCGTCGGAAAGGGCACCATATCTACGAATCTTTTTACGGGCTCCCGCTTCATCCAAAGAAACTCGGGCACGAAGTGTGCTATCCGATGTGTCCAAGGTGTTGTAGAGAATGTTTGTGATCACTTTGTCTCTTGCATCCATTGCTTGGATGGAGGTTGAAGGTGTTGCCATTATTGGAGGTTATGAGCTCAAGAGAAGAAAAGAGAGGAAGAAGAAAAGGAGCTATCTTTTTTCCTTATGTGTTTCTTATGATAAAAGAGAGAGTATCAGATATGAAACAGTACAAGACCAACCTTACCTCATGGCAGCCCCTCTCTCTCTCTCTCTTGTTATCATATCAACACAAATCAATCACAATATGTGACATTTGCACAAGAAATGATACCATGAGTCACCCATGAAGTAAATGTATCATTTAATGCACAAAATGATGGCTTAAGCTCACAATTTGCATTAACAAACATTTATCCAAATGTTTGCAACAATAAAAAGATACGGCAACATCTAAAGTAAACTCGTGACGGATCATAAGGATACCCCTCACCTGTATACACATAACTGTATCCGGATTCCGACCGAATGTGAATGCGATGAGACTAAAGTAATCCAACAGATCTAGTACTAGGATCCGGCTTAAACCAAAGCCCACTAGTATGATCCGTCCGATCATAATCCGTGCAATACCGCACGTATATGATCGAAACCTGCCATATATCATACGGCCTCTACAACGTTTCGCCCGAAACTTGAGAAACAGTTTGTGGGGGACTCTAAAGACTCGTCAATACATTGGCTGTGGATTTAACCGCTAGCACGTCAGAGGTACTAGCCGTACGTAACGGGCTACCAGTTATTGACCAAAAGGGAGGTCGATGAGCGAACTCATCCTGACACAATACTGAGCCTTTCGGTGACAATATCCGTACAGTCCGGTCCGTTCGTCTATGAGCATCGCATGGCAGGCCTAGGGGGTTGGTAAAAGTGAGACCCCCGAAAGCGGTACAAGTCCTGTCAAAGTGTAGCCCAAAACACCCTAATATACTACTGGAATACCTACCAGTAAATCTCCTGCCTCGGCCGAGGGCTTTGTGTAATGGCTCTCCTAGACACAGCGCGACCTTACCCCCAATACCGGGAGAGACGAATCCCCTGCCGATCCGCTCACTTGCCTCCATGTGGCTCGGGATTGTTCCCAACTAAAACCTGTTTGCATGACTCCTTTGAGCCGTGGTAGGGTAGTAATCAAAGCACAGTGGGAACTCACATGAGACAAATGACGATCTCAGGTCGATGAACTAACCTGTACACATGTCACCAGGGAACTGCTATCTGACGTCAGGTATAATACCAACTAGCATGTTCCCGGTGAGTCCTGTCCGGTGTACTCATAACCCAATGAGCAGCTGTATACATCTTAGGTGAACCAACTGACACCAATAGCTTGTGAGACCGGCCACCGCCCCTCGTCGGGGTCTCGACTGTATACACTAGTCTACAAATGGAGTATCGATGCCCAGTCTCAAAACTCCCATGACAAGGGACCACTTTAAGGATGTGCTTATGGACTACCCAGCTCTCACGTATATGATCGCCATCATACTGTTGTTAGTCAAGCAGGATCCTAAGGGCTCTATCAACGTTTAATAGTGAACATGTCACCTAAAGCTATACAGGACTGATAAAGACAAACCATGGTAGCATACTATTCTCCATCAACGTGTAATAGTGAACTACAATGTCACCTAAAGCATGTATATGATGATAAAGACAAACCAGATAGTATACAAACCTCTCGAGTAAGACTGTCCTACCGGTATAGATCCTCCCTTAATCATTGAAATCACGTGCCTGTGATCCAATAATTGACTCTGAGGGCACTATATCCAACAATCTCCCACTTGCACTCAAGGCTAATTATTGCGATGTAGCATATTCACAGCCCGTGTGATACCGAACACCCAACTCCTCTACTAATCAGTCTCACAAAGCTCGTTTGCGAAACTATTGCATTCGAGAAATAGCCTCAGCTAGTGGATCCACCCTGATGTTCATTTCTAAGTCTCTCTTTATCTCAAGTTTGCGGAGAAAGCCATCTCCCGAAATGAGCAATACCTGTCTTAGAATATGTCTGGATATCTGATGGGACCTAGTTCATAAATGAACTCCAAATCCAAACTTCTTAGACTGTATCGTCAACTGAACTTAATCAGTATCCTGCGCCACACCTCCCTCAGTATTTGCTTAGACCACCTGTCCATGATACTGCCCCTCGTCACAGGGAAAACTATAACTCTGACAGTCACTCTGTCATCCAGGTCACCTTGGAAGCCTGGAATGAGAACTGTCTCCTAAAAGAGGTGGTTGTTATCATTTCCCTAGAACAACCACTTATGTTCTAAAACTGCTTCCGAACGTTTTTCCAGGATAGGATTAATATCAAATTATTGCATCTAGTACAAAAACAACATCTGGTGTGGTACTTGACATCTCATGATCGACTCAATTGCCTAAGCAAGTGATCTGCCAATCATGCACAACCCTCTCCCCTTTAGTCTGTAAGACATGTTTAGAGAGGGTGACTCCATCACCTGCAGGTACACTACCATACCGGGAGTCGTCCATTCTAAAACACCTTTAGAATGCTGTCTAAGTACCCATATTGGGAAACTATCCAAATGTAGATCTAAAACTATAGATCTAGTAACCGGAATATCTGATATAATATCCATATCCTATGTGGAGAAACCACTGTGTGACAACCAAAATATAACCGATAGTAGCATAGGAATTCTACTTCCTATTCTGTGTATGTCATCCAAATACCAGGACATCACACCCTACTACCTTCTTAATAGATCCATCCCTATTCTGATGAAGTCAAATCTATGACTGTCACGTCAGAAATAGATGATCTATCTCCGCTATATCTGCTTTGGTTTATAAATAGACATAAGCTACTTGTCCATTATGCTTCTGCTGCTCCCACTGACTACGAAAACTCTCTGACAGAGTCATATACACGTGCACTTCTAAAGCCAGTTCAGAACGACGCTATACTCGTCCTCCTACCGGGTTTCACAGTGTGGAACAACAACAATGGCAAGTCTGGGTAAACAAGAACCTCCCTGTCACCGTCTTTGAGCATACTGAAGTACCTCTCGAGTGCCTGAGGTTACCCACCATATCTGCGGAGTGGCTAATGGAATGTCAAACTAGATTGAATCTTTAGGTCATTATCAAATTTTCAGTAATCGTTTGCTGTTCTGGAATCACTTCCAGTTCTACCATACTCCCATTACTGTTTTCTGCAAAAAAATCCATTTTGCTAAATCTGTGGTGAGTCAAGAACAATATCACTATTGATGTTCCAGATGGTAGAAAGTCAACCGTCATCATAGCCCGGGTCAACCCACAAACAGCCATTATAGAAACGTGCCTTAGGTTATCCAGAGTCTGGTTTTAAGCATAAGCCGGACAACTCCCCGTACCTTAACATTGTTAAGATATGAACTATTCTATATCCAATATAGGAACATAGGCACTGATTTAATTGGAACCAGATTCAAATCATGCAGCTGTCTCCAGTGCATGTCAACTAAATGGAAAGAGGCCGATCAGCATTACTCAACTTAGGAGTGCTTCCAATTATGAGTAATCTGAAAGAGAAGCAAGTTCTCATAATCATTACTATCAACTGAATACCATACACAAGTATCTTCATCTTCGATCACCTTGAAGAATCCTGATACTTGCAACACCTGGTTCTCTACTTCATTCTTATACCTATAACTTCTCAAAACTTAGACCTTGCATTTGTACGAAACACATGTCTAAGAACTAGAGAAGTCACAAGTAAACAGAATATAGTACGAGTACCAACCCCTCTGTCCTCATGGACACTGGACAACATAGAATACTCTGTTTAAGTCCCCTGAGTCTAATAACTCATTCCTTGTGTGTCGTAGGTTGAAAACTGTACTTATGGTTAAGAAGAATTACACCACTGTTTAATACTCCTTACCTAACCATCCACTGATATAGGTAAATGTCATGGACATAATTTCAAAAGGTTATATCTCACTTTATAAAAATTAACGTACAGATATATCAATTAAAAATTGGTGCATTATAACGGATATTCAAAACCAAATATTTACCGTCCGGCAAGCAACCCAGGCGATTTCCTCAAATATCACCAATTACAACAAATTCCGATATAATAAGGATGATCACCCAAAATCCTAATAACTTACTCCCACTCATCATCTGTAAAACCATACTGATGTGAGAATCAAACCTGGTAAATACATACCCTGGAGTAAGGACAAATTGGGAAATCGGTTTTCTTTTAACAATACACAGTGAAACTGAAACATGTAAATGTTTCGAAGGGGTATCCGGGTATTCCTAGTAATGCCTCTTCCATTATCAGATTCACAACTGTAACCGTATATTTCTATGCCATCTCTCCAAATCCCTTTATATGTCTTTAGTCATTACCTTCTGTACACCTTCGTTAGGCAAAATGGTTTTCTTCCTTCCCTACCGTTCGGCACCAGTCTATGGTTTAGAAGAAGACTATCCAATAAGCGTAATAGGTGTACTGTCCTAATCCTAGGAGCACTCGCAACCCGATAGAAGGTAAAGATAAAAGACACCTGAATAAACCTTATTCCTATTTCTCCTGAACCAAAATCCATCCTCGAACTGGAACAAGTTCCTTCGAGTTCATATATAACCATACGATGGAGTATCCAGATAACTGTGGATCTTCGTAGTGATACAGAGTGTTCTAGAGAAATACAAAGGTGAAGTAGGAGTGGTGAAGAAATACTTGATTTGGTCATGAATAGCAGTCGCAATTTACTTTGCCCTCTTTATAATCCCTTTACTTGTCTTTACTTATTACCTTCTGTACACCTTTTAGGCTAAATGGTTTTCTTCATTCCCTACCGCTCGGCGCCTGCCTATGGTTTGGAAAAATACTATCCAATAAGCGTAATAGGTGTACTTTCCTAATCCAAGGCGCACTCGCAACCTGAGAGAAGGTAAAAGGAAAAGACAACTGAATAGTCATATTCATTTTCTCCAGAACCGGAAACCATCCTCGAATCTGGAACAAGTTCCTTCGAGTTCGTATATAACCATACGATGGTTTGATCCAATGGAAGTGGATGTTCGTAGTAATGCGGGGCGTTCTGGAGAATAGGGTAAAAGTGGGAGTGGCAATGAGGTATGCAACTCTGACAATCCAAAAGCCAGTGTTTAAGAAGGTTCGGTTAACTTGGTCACTTAGTCATAGTCAAAGGTCGGGCCATGGTCGCTGCCAAAGAGAGAGAGAAAAGAAATACTCTGCGTGCACTCTAACCTAGATCAGATTGGTTATCAATTTATCCAATCAGGAAACCTCCCACTGTAACTTCAAATTCTCCTCCAAATCTGAAAGAAGAATTAGTCGGGATCACCCGAGGAGTAAACCAACTCATCAGTGGGAATCAGGATCCAACTATCATTGCATGATAATGTGATGGAATCCACTCACATTATCACACTCCGGAAGATATGCGCATGCCTGGCAAATTTCAGTTTCTTTAGAAACTCCCGATGTGATTTTTACCCCTAGGACCCAAGTGACCTTGACGGAGTCAACAAATCAAAGAGTCCTAATCAAGTTCAACCCGTCATTATCTTGATTGCATTAAGCCCACCCGTACGTGCCTTTGATGGAGTCAACAAGGCCGCACGACTGTCCTAACCAATCGCATATCCATGCTACAAACAAGCACCACTTAGCTACCGTATACTACGCCTTGACGGTGTCAACAAACGCAGCACGAATACTAAGTAATACCCGTAAGAAATGACTGAGGTCTACGGATGGTTTTTGGCGAAAAACCTTTTAACGTAATGAACTTGATATCGTTGAAGGAACCGGATAACTTTTTTAAATATAGTGGAGAAAACCTTTTCTAAAGAGGTCACTCCCGGTGAAGGGATCTCGGCTCTTTCCCCGTAGAATGAGGTGCAGAATATTCCAACTGAATACTACGATGCAAAGTAAAAGGTAATCGGCTATAGTGAAGTTATTACCCTGACGCAAACTTCTATCCAAGGGGTCATTCCTGTTCATCACAAAATACTGCATTTTATACCGCCCATTCTTACACTCGGTTGTTTATAGGTAGGTGCTTTTAATCCGTGTTGGTTACATAATTACAGAATACAGGTTTCCGGTACAAATATTGCAAATCAAGATAAAATCTCCACAGTTACGCCAAATACAGAACATCTGTCACAGCAGATAAAAGCCGGGTTCCGGTCATCTATATCCGTCCAGTGCCGAGTACCGGTTCCCGATACAAGACATGTGACAGTGGTCATTCGTGTCTGGGACAAGCACAGAGCACGAGGGGGGCTGCACAAGAATCAATGGGTGCGCGGAGCTCGAGAGAGATAAAGTCAAAAGTGAAAAAGATAATGCAATCTTGGACTTGGAAATCTGCAGTTATTCTGGAAGACTTTGTACATTATAGAGTTGACAAACACAAGGAAACATCCAACCAGGGACCCAGACCAAAACCCATGACCCAACTCACCAAGGGAGCCGCGTTTCCGCGGCCAATAGGGGGTATTGGCCGCGGAAACGCGACCGTACTGTGGCCTCATTTTGTCGTCTTTTGGGGGTATTTTTGGTACTTTATTTATGGGCTGATGGTTGCCCTAGATCTTCAACTCCCTGCCTATAAATACAGCAGAACTGAGCTCAACCAAGGGTCATTCTTTGTTCTCCATTCTTTTGTAGTTTTAGTTCTTTTTCTTCTTCTTCTTCATTCTTTTTCCATGAAAATTGTAGTGAGAGCTTTTTGAGTGGGAGATTAATGAAGATGAGGTTTTTGTATCATTCTCTTGTGTTTCTTCTTCCCCTTGAGATTCTTGCTTTCTCTTGATCATTCAACCTCTTCATTGAGCTTGAATGGTTAAGGGTTAGTTATTAATCTCAAGGGTCGTATTTTCTCACGGGACTAGTTCTTCATTTCACATGCGTTCTCTACCCTTCACTTGATCTTGCAACCTCTTGATTGAGCTTGCAAGTTTAAGGGTTGGCTATTGATCACATGCTTGTCTTGAGTTCTATTTCTTGTTCTTTTTATTGTTAATTTATTACTTGCATTTTTCATTCTTGCTTTACTTACTTGCAATTTAATTCCATGCACTTTAATTACTTGTAATCTTTTCTTTTCTTTGTTCTTTTCTTTTGCTCTCTTTTGTTCTTTTTGTGAATGAATGTAATTATTATTGTTAAGAAGAAATACGATATTATAAGTTAAAGATTTCTTTTCTCTTTTCCTTTTCCCGTTATTTTCCATTGAACTCCGCCCAAACCATACGCAAGCGCTCCGTTAGGCACCCTACCCTAACAAGGTAACGGTGATTCCTAACCGCGACCGGTTGCGTTCGGTTTGGCCGGAGGCGAAAGCAAGAGACAAGAACGGAAGGACAAGGGTAAATAAGCCGGATTCCACGAATACCGCTCTTAAATCCCCTAATCCACGTTGTTGCCAATTGCTCTAGCTTCAATTGGTCAAGACTCGGCTCAAAGGTTTCGAGTACGGATTTCTTTAGCTTATAATCTCGTATCTTTTCTTAACAACTTTATACTTGCAAATAAACACATAAGTTAGAATCAAACACATACAGATTCTTTATTGACTCGTCTAAGACAAGAAAGGACATACAACCATCTCCCTGTGGATCGACCCGTGCTCAACCGGCTAGCTGCAAAGCGACACCGTCTTGATTGTGGTTAACTTTAATTCTTTCAATCAAATGGCGCCGTTGCCGGGGAGACGGTAGCGTATTTTCTTTCCTGTTATTCGGGTTAATATTCTTTTTGTATATAAAAAAAAATAATATAAAATAAAATCTTTTTGTTATTTTTGATCATTTTTGTGGGCAAGAGTGCAGATTTTTGCAGATTTGCAAACTGCGATTGTGGGGAGCAAAGTGTACGTTCAAAGTTAAGGTGATTACGAAGTACAGTGCCAAAGATCCCGGTAGTTTGACCCGCGCAAGCGAACTTTTCAAGCTTACCGGATTTGATTCAACGGGGGTTTCCTAACCCAAAACTTAACTGTACGTACTTTACTAACACCTTCTTCTCAAATCCGACGCATCCAATATACTATTCTTTGCAGGATTCTTTGCAAGTTCGCTAGCAAACGCTAAAAATTGACTAACCCGTATTTGTTGCAGCGCCGCGCTTAAACTAAAAAATGATTGTTTGATTCTTTATAGAATTTTTTGAATTGCGCATTGCATACATTAATACGGACTTAAGGGCAAGCGAACCCCACAAGATACGGTAAAGGATTTCATCACCTTTTCCGTGGCCCACAAATCACGAACTTGCGCATAACGATTACCCGCACAAATTTTAAAAGAAATTAGACTTTAAGCCTTAAGGACTTCGCGCTTACTAGGAGAAGTTAATTGTGTTTAGAACCTCGCTTAACGGTATAATGTTTACGGGGTGTCTAGGAAAGTGTTAACGGCGCAACCGCCAAAAGAGAAAGGGTTATTTAATTAAGGAACTTCGTGAAAGCGTTGGACAACCTCCCCTTATCTCTGCAATTACCTGGCCTCGTGATCAGTGTATCTTGAGCCTGTTTCTCGACACGGTTTTACTTCGATAATTAAGTTCTGGAGCAGGTCTAGTTGACCTAGGTGAACCCTAGAACGATTAGGTGTGTGGTATTTTTGTGTCGTGATTGTTTTTTTTGTCCATATTCTTTTTTGTGTATACTTCATTCTTTTGTTAATATATAACTAAAAAAAAAAAATTATCACATTCTTTTTCCCCTCCTTTTCTCTGCCTTTCTCTCTTTCTCTCTTCATATCATGGGTACTCCACCTCGCAAAACTCTTGCCGAACTTTGGTACCCACAACCAGACATTACTTCATACGGTTCTTGTTTTGGTCGAACTTCAAACGACCCCTCCATGCCCAAAATTTCATTGAGAGATCGGATAGACGCGTCTAGGACAAACAATTTGACTCCGTAATCCACTTCGTACCAACCGTTTCAAACATTCACCCCTTCTTGCGTTGATACCCCTTTTGAAAGTCCAGTTGTAGCCACAAGACCTATGTCTCTAGCTGAACATATTGAACAATCCTGTAGCCGATCTTTCACTCCTGTCACCACTTCAAATTCTTGGGATCAACAATTCCATTCACCTTCTTATCCCAATGTTGATCCCACTCCTGTCCAGCCATTCAATTCCTACCAATCCTACCCTACTTTTGCACCTTCCCTAGACATTGCTTCAGAACCGCCATTTGGGAGTTTTCAGTATCCAAACAACTTTGAATCTTTTACTGAAACCCCTTCACAACCTATATCTAGTCTAGAACAATCGTTGGAAGATTTTAGGGTAGCGTCAAGCCAACAGATGATGGATTTGATTGCGTCCATGGCCGCCCTCATACAACCTAGTGACCCGGTAGCTAGTTTTCAACTAGCTCCAACTTTTTCAATGTATGATGAGGCGGCAGGACAGGCTGTGAATTTGAGTGGAGAGAGTGAGATGTACCCCCTTCCAAATCAAACCTACCCGTCCCAAATTGAATCCCACAACTCCTATTTTGAAAGTCTATCGAGTATCCCACATGATTTATCAATTGAAGATAGAATGATGAATGAGTTGTGCGACTTCGTAGTGTTTGATTTGCCCGATTGTGAAGGGTCCCTTCCAAGTGAAACCATACCTAATCCTTTTGACCTCTACACTTATATCTTAGAACCAGAATCGATTAATATCCATGCTTTTGATGAGGTGTCAGAGAATTTTGATTTTCACTTGATTGAGGATATTGACGCTGGGGATATTTTGGATGACGAACCCGTAGATTTGGCTGAGTTTGTCTCTTCAAATCATCATCCCGAGTCATTAGATGTTTTTCCCGAACCCCATATGCGTCTGGACTTTGAAGAGAAGAGCATGGATGTGCTAAATTTTGAGGAGAATATTGAGGATAGTTTTGAGGATGAACCAGTTTTGCTTGATGAGTCGGATTTTCCAATTCATCCTATTCCTTCCACTGACTGTGTACACCCTCCTGAACCCTTAACCGATACCCTTCCTCCACCACTTCCCTCCATCCTTTCCATCGTTCCGACCTTGCAAGAACCCGTACCATTTTCACTCCCTGTGTCTGGTTTACCAAGTTCGGCGTACCCATGGCTTCTTACGAATCTTGAGGGATTTGATCCAATTTCTCTCCATATTAATAGATTAGTACAATCCATCTTTTCACATCGATCATTACAGGTTGTACTAATTTATTCAATCCATTTCCACCCTCAAGTTCGTATTCCATTTCTTTCTCCCTTCCACCATTCTTCTTCCGATAGACCGAGACCGTATTCCTTACGGTCTCGCGTAGTCTCCATTTCTTACCTCTCCGCCTTCTTTCACCAGCCACTGCTTTAACATGATAAAATCTTTGAATGGTTGGTGCTCACTTTTGGCCTGTGTAAGGCCTTGTATAGCTTTATACTGTTCTCCTTCCCCCCTAATCCTGAATTTCAACGCTTAACAGTGGAAACACTGTTTTACTTAAGTTTGGGGGGACACCTTTTTTGTATATATTTTTTGTTTTCTTTGTTGTATATAATTTGTTTCTAGGAAGCACCGGCAATTTTAACCCTCTTGGTATAGCCTGACAGTGAGGGCACTGTCAAGTTTAAGTTTGGGGGTGTGCTCGGTAAGCTTTCTTCCTTCGCATTCATATGTATATTTTGCATCTGCATATTAAATCCATAAAATCCATAAAAATCTGAAAATTTTCTAAAAATATAAAAACTTTTTGTCAAGTTAGCTTGTGGAAGAACTCTGATTCAACATTCGACGGTTTTTGTTTGAAAAAATAGGAATAACTAAATCTTATGTTTAGATTTTGAAAACCTGAAAGATAACTCTCCTTTGAAGTTAACTATAGCTGATATACGTCTTTACATCACACTACACGTGTCATGAATTTTGGGAATTAGATGACAAGTCTTTCATGTTTAAACTTTTAAACAGATAAATGATTTTCTGAGGATCAAATAGGTTTGTTCTGAAATAAGTAATGTCAAGAATAGTTTATGAAGTAAAGCGAATATGAAGGAATGTTATTGATGCCGTAATTGGAGCTAAGTCTGAAAAATAACCCATCTGAAACTTGATTGGAATGATTACACACCAAACCCACTAAACACGTCTTTTATCCAAAAAAAAATAATTGAACTGCCGGTTATATCTCCGTTCGTATTAAATCATCTGATTTTCACGCCAAACTGTCTTTTGTTTTTGGACCTAGGTAACTTGAGTAATTAAGTCCGCTGGGGTGTTTCTACACTTAATGCCCTGAAACCAACTGGTTTGGGTGCATTGGCCCAAAGCTCGCTAAGAAGCCTAGAAAGTCCAGTTTAAAACAAAGTCAAGCAAGTGTTCTCTCCGAGTTAAAATTCCTAACGGTTCTTTGTGTGAGAATAATCTTGATAAAAGACAGGCTTTTATAAAAATGTTTAACGGAGATATGAAGGTTTTATTCTATGATAAAGACTATTGCACGTTCACAGAGGTGTGTATGAAATGAAAACAAGAAAAAGGTGGAGTGAAAAATACGACTTAGTTTCCTGTTATGGAAGATAGAAATTCTGAAATTGAAACCTTACTGGAAAACGAAACTTGAAAAATGCTTAACTCTTTATAAAACTTATGTGATCCTTTTAAAATTGTTATCTGGGCTTTATTGTGCGACATGATGACTTTATTCGACCTTTCGGGAACTTAACGACACTATTGGCACTGCACGTAAAGACATATAAAATCTGTAGTTAAATAAGAAGCGAGGTGTGAAAAATAAAGGTTCGATGGTCTAGACATAGGATTATAGAATTGTTATTTTCTAAAAACAAAACTTTAGGGTTTGAATCTTAGTTATTTTACGAAACCAACTTGACCGGATTTTATGGGTAGTATCCGCTGAAAACCCTCAGGAGACAACACTCCTCCTACTAGGGACACCTAGAGGTTTAACGACTTGTTGCACGCGCTCAGTGCAATCGCGTTCCCTGCGAAAGTGCGGTTATCATTTTATTTTTTGTGAATAATTGGTTTTGCTCGGGACGAGCAAAAGTTAAGTTTGGGGGTATTTGTTCATCACAAAATACTGCATTTTATACCGCCCATTCTTACGCTCGGTTGTTTATAGGTAGGTGCTTTTAATCCGTGTTTGTTACATATTTACAGAATACAGGTTTCCGGTACAAATATTGCAAATCAAGATAAAATCTCCACAGTTACGCCAAATACAGAACATCTGTCACAGCAGATAAAAGCCGGGTTCCGGTCATCCATATCCGTCCAGTGCCGAGTACCGGTTCCCGATACAAGACATGTGACAGTGGTCATTCGTGTCTGGGACAAGCACAGAGCACGAGCGGGGCTGCACAAGAATCAATGGGTGCGCGGAGCTCGAGAGAGATAAAGTCAAAAGTGAAAAAGATAATGCAATCTTGGACTTGGAAATCTGCAGTTATTCTGGAAGACTTTGTACATTATAGAGTTGACAAACACAAGGAAACATCCAAACAGGGACCCAGACCAAAACCCACGACCCAACTCACCAAGGGAGCCGTGTTTCCGCGGCCAATAGGGGGTATTGGCCGCGGAAACGCGGCCGTACTGTGGCCTCATTTTGTCGTCTTTTGGGGGTATTTTTGGTACTTTATTTATGGGCTGATGGTTGCCCTAGATCTTCAACTCCCTGCCTATAAATACAGCAGAACTGAGCTCAACCAAGGGTCATTCTTTGTTCTCCATTCTTTTGTAGTTTTAGTTCTTTTTCTTCTTCTTCTTCATTCTTTTTCTATGAAAATTGTAGTGAGAGCTTTTTGAGTAGGAGATTAATGAAGATGAGGTTTTTGTATCATTCTCTTGTGTTTCTTCTTCCCCTTGAGATTCTTGCTTTCTCTTGATCATTCAACCTCTTCATTGAGCTTGAATGGTTAAGGGTTAGTTATTAATCTCAAGGGTCGTATTTTCTCACGGGACTAGTTCTTCATTTCACATGCGTTCTTTACCCTTCACTTGATCTTGCAACCTCTTGATTGAGCTTGCAAGTTTAAGGGTTGGCTATTGATCACATGCTTGTCTTGAGTTCTATTTCTTGTTCTTTTTATTGTTTATTTATTACTTGCATTTTTCATTCTTGCTTTACTTACTTGCAATTTAATTCCATGCACTTTAATTACTTGTAATCTTTTCTTTTCTTTGTTCTTTTCTTTTGCTCTCTTTTGTTCTTTTTGTGAATGATTGTAATTATTATTGTTAAGAAGAAATACGATATTATAAGTTAAAGATTTTCTTTTCTCTTTTCCTTTTCCCGTTATTTTCCATTGAACTCCGCCAAAACCATACGCAAGCGCTCCGTTAGGCACCCTACCCTAACAAGGTAACGGTGATTCCTAACCGCGACCGGTTGCGTTCGGTTTGGCCGGAGGCGAAAGCAAGAGACAAGAACGGAAGGACAAGGGTAAATAAGCCGGATTCCACGAATACCGCGCTTAAATCCCCTAATCCACGTTGTTGCCAATTGCTCTAGCTTCAATTGGTCAAGACTCGGCTCAAAGGTTTCGAGTACGGATTTCTTTAGCTTATAATCTCGTATCTTTTCTTAACAACTTTATACTTGCAAATAAACACATAAGTTAGAATCAAACACATACAGATTCTTTATTGACTCGTCTAAGACAAGAAAGGACATACAACCATCTCCCTGTGGATCGACCCGTGCTCAACCGGCTAGCTGCAAAGCGACACCGTCTTGATTGCGGTTAACTTTAATTCTTTCAATCAATTCCCGGTGAAGGGATCTCGGCCCTTGCCTCGTCGACTGAGGTGCTGGATATTCACAACCGAATACCACTGTGCAAAACAAAAGAGAACGTCCTTGCAATAATAGCTTTTTGAAAATTATTCCAACAACATCAGAATAGGTTTGTTTAGCTTGCATTGATCCGAATCAATGCAGTCCCATCAATTAAACACACCACAAAAAATGAAAATACGATGTACGTATATGCCATCCGCATTAGCCACTGGGTCCCATCATCACCAGTTAGGTTACTTAACTAACGACAGAGCGGGGACAGGACTAGCGCGGGTATAAAACATATACAACATCTACTAGTATATATATCAATATATAATATTCGCTCAAGACGTGATAAAATGCAACATCACAGAGAGTAATAAGCATCACAAAACAATACAGATAATCTGGGATCCCCGGGTTTCATAGAGCCGCTACTGAAACCCGACATTTTCCTGGTCGTGTGGATAGCCTGTGCAATGAAATCCTAGACCCCTACGAGCGCGGCAAGTTACCCGCCAAAACCTGAAGCGAGGCAGCCCCCTTCAACAAAGTGAATGGACCATCCAGCACTTCACGGAATCCGGTAACTTGGGCACCCCTCCTTGGGTCAACCTATACCCCTACGAATGCGGCGAATATGCCGCTAATTCTAGAGTAAAGCCCCCTCCGTCTCAAAGCTAAGACATACGGGCCCGTTGCCCTCTAGAATCCGGCTATCCGTGCACCCCACCGCGGGGTAATCCTAGTACAGAAAGTAAAATATATACAAAGGGTACATCGACCTCAGCTCGGTAGTGCCCCAAAAGAAAAATATACAAACAGGCAGTGATGGCAGTCGACATGTCGGACACCCGCTCCGCAATATCAAATGTACATATACAACCAAACTGTACTACCATTGCATCCAGGATATACACCACGACTAATCCGCAACAACACAGCACAACACAGAACATCAACATGAATGTCACGTTCGCAAATCCGTCTAAAAGGGCTATAGCAATTAGACAAGATTTACCTATCAAATGACATTCACGGTCGCAGATATAATGTAAATACTGTGAACTAACATATTTAAATTTTCGATCGTCAAAATTCCCCGAAGTGGGCCCCAAGCACAATACCCAGTACTCAAACAAATCTGGGCCCAAAGTAAAAATACCAGAAACCACAATTCCAACTCAGAGACTACTATAGAAAATTTGGTACAGTGATGATATAGAATGGCGGCGGAACCGCGGCCAAAGCATAGGTAAGGCCACGGTTCCGCGGCGCAACAGTAGCAACAGGCTACCAAATTTTCACAGAACTCTTAGAAAACCCTGCACATATTTCTGCAACACACCAAATAATTTTTTGACAACAAAAAATTTCGAAAGAAACTACACTTTTTGAAATCGCGATTTCGGAATTTTGTTTCGATCAAAGTTCTAAATACATTAGGGCAAGCTAGTAAAGGTTAATGGCGTGGCTCTGATACCTTGTAAGTCTACGGTAGCGCTCCGGCCGTCTTTCCGAGGCCAAAATACGGAAACAAAACTTTTTCAAAATTAGAAACCGGCGCTATCGTATGCTTAAAACCCGGATCGAACCATTAACCTACAACTAGCTATATAGAGAAGGGATAGAAAGGCTATACCGATCGATCCGTGTCCTTCGGTGTTTGGCCACCATCCCAAGCTCCTCGCGGCAACTCCGGTCTCGATCTCCTCGTCGGAAAGGGCACCACATCTACGAGTCTTTTCACGGGCTCCCGCTTCATCCGAAGCAACTCGAGCACGAAGTGTGCTAGCCGACGTGTCCAAGGTGTTGTAGAGAATGTTTGTGATCACTTTGTCTCTTGCATCCATTGCTTGGATGGAGGTTGAAGGTGTTGCCATTAATGGAGGTTATGAGCTCAAGAGAAGAAAAGAGAGGAAAAAGAAGAAGAGCTATCTTTTTTCCTTATGTGTTTCTTATGATAAAAGAGAGAGTATCAGATATGAAACAATACAAGACCAACCTTACCTCATTGCAGCCCCTCTCTCACTCTCTCTCTTCTTATCATATCAACACAAATCGATCACAATATGTGACATTTGCACAAGAAATGATACCATGAGTCACCCATGAAGTACATGTATCATTTAATGCACAAAATGATGGCTTAAGCTCACAATTTCCATTAACAAACATTAATCCAAATGTTTGCAACAATAAAAAGATACGGCAATATCTAAAGTAAACTCGTGACGGATCACGAGGATACCCCTCACCTGTATATACATACCTGCATCCGCATTCCGACCGAATGCGAATGCGATAAGACTAAAGTAATCCAACAAATCTAATACTAGGATCTAGCTTAAACCAAAGCCCACTAGTATGATCCGTCCGATCATGATCCATGCAATATCGTACGTATATGATCGAAACCTGCCATATATCATACGGCCTCTACAACGTTTCACCCGAAACTTGAGAAACAGTCTGTGGGGGACTCTAAAGACTCGTCAATACATTGGCTGTGGATTTAACCACTAGCACGTCAGAGGTACTAGCCGTATGTAACGGGCTACCAGGTATTGACTAAAAGGGAGGTCGATGAGCGAACTCATCCTGACACTCTACTGAGCCTGTCAGTGACAATATCCGTACAGTTCGGTCCGTTCGTCTATGAGCATCGCATGGCGGGCCTAGGGTGTTGGTAAAAGTCAGACCCCTAAAAGCGGTACAAGTCGTGTCTGAGTGTAGCCCAGAATACCCTGAGATACTAATGGTTACCAGTAAATCTCCTACCTCGGTCGAGGGCTTTGTGTAATGGCTCTCCTAGACACAGCATGACCTCACCCCCAATACCAGGAAAGACGAATCCCCTGCCGATCCGCTCACTTGCCTCCATATGGCTCGGGACTGTACCCAACTAAAACCTATTTGCACGACTCCTTTGAGCTGTGGTAGGGTAGTAATCAAAGCACAGTAGGAAGTCACACGAGACAAATGATGATCTCAGGTCGATGAACTAACCTGTACACATGTCACCAGAGAACTGCTATCTGACATCAGGTATAATAACAACTAGCATGTTCCCGGCGAGTCCTGTCCGGTGTACTCATAACCCAATGAGCACCTGTATACATCTTAAGTGAACCAACTGACACCAATGGCTTGTGAGACCGGCCACCGCCCCTCGTCGGGGTCTCGACTGTATACACTAGTCTACTAATGGAGTATCGATGCCCAGTCTCGAAACTCCTACGACTAGGGACCACTTTAAGGATGTGCTTTTGGACTACCCAACTCTCACGTATATGATCGCCATCATACTGTTGGTAGTCAAGTAGGATCCTAAGGGCTCTATCAACGTGTAATAGTGAACATGTCACCTAAACCTATACACGACTGATAAAGACAAACCATGGTAACATACTATTCTCTATCAACGTGTAGTAGTGAACTACAATGTCACCTAAAGCATGTACACGATGATAAAGACAAACCAGATAGTATACAAACATCTCGAGTAAGACTGTCCTACCGGTATAGGTCCTCCCTCAATCATTGCAATCACGTGCCTGCGATCCAATAATTGACTCTGAGGGCACTATATCCAACACTTGAAAGACCACTCGATTTAGACTCCTTTGAGAATGAGGGAGACGAGCTTTTTGAGTCTCCTACCTCTATAATTTCTAACGAATCGAGTGTTTTGAATCCCGGTGCGCAACACATTGACATTGAAACTTTCAATCTTTCTAATGAATCTGCCAATTCCACTGCTTCCTTTCTTTCCGATGAGATTATCAGTCGGACCATCGATGAAAGTTTCAAAAATATTTTCTCCTAATAACTTGCATTCCTTGATGACCTAGATGTTGTGATGAATCAACCTCCACCAGAAATTTGTGCGTCTCCCTTTGAAGCCAAAGACGTTGAACCACCACCCCTTCATCTTATCCCATACGAGAATGCGACTATTCCACCCATTCCTTATCTTTGAAATTCTCGTTTTCATTCACCATCACTTTTTCGTCTCCACCAAGCGAGACGTAAATCCTTTCGATTATACCTCTTATCTTACCCCCACATCATTTCTTATCGTTACTCTCATTTCTATTTCTTATACTCGAGATATGATACAACCTCCATTCTTATACACTCTCGAGTCTTCTACACGTCCATCCGTTACACGATCTTCTACCAACTATGGGCTTATTATGATAAAATATTTGAATGATTGGTTTTAACTTTTTGGTTTTGTAAAGCCTTGTATATACTAACGCGATATACCCTCCCTCTTATGTTGAATTTCAATGCTTAGCACCGAAAACACTGTTTTACTCAAGTTTAAGGGGAAGGGGAAGAAGATTTTTTTTCTTCAAAATGGCTCTTGAAAGAAAAGAAATTTTTTCATGATTGTAAGCCAAGAACAAGTTTAGGAGAAAAAATTCACGGTTATTCACTCTTGACCCCTTCTTTATACCATCTTATTGAACTATTCCTCCTAATCTTCAGGTTTTGAGCTTACAGGACAGTATCAGTGAGGACACTACTGCAAATAAGTTTGGGAGGATGGTTTGTATTGATGGTTTGTATATATCTATGCATCATATGTAAATTTTGCATTATCATATGTAAATACTACATTGCATAAATTTTGATAATAAAAGTTAGATAGAGAAAAATACATATGAAAGAAAGGAAAAGATTTAAGAAATACAAGAAAATTAGATGTTTTAAAACGAAGCTAGTAATACGTAGTCATGAGCTGTTGTCCCAAGGGTTAGTAAGTTAAAAGAATTACTAATCTGCGGATAAAAACAAGTCTGAAAAATTGTCTCTATTCTTGAGCCAAACTTTTGAATATTGATACCTTACTATACGCACTTGTACACATGTTGAAACTTGGGATAGTAGAGAATACCTTGAAATACTTTTTCCTACAAGCCTTAGTATGAAGGAGAAACAAAATATAAATGGTGCACAAAAATGAACACTGGTTTTGTAATTATTTAAGGCAGCATAAAAAATATAGTGAGGGTGGCTTATCACCTAGTGCCATAGACCAACTGGTTTTGGAGTCAATGTTAAGCCTTAGGTGTTGCAAGACTAGGATATTACTATTTACGCCTTAATAAGTGAGTACATTTGGTAATCGGTTTGTTAGTACCTTAAGAAGTATTAACGGTCGCATGAAGAATGTGTTAGAAAATCCATCTAAAACACCACCGACTAAAAAGTACTAAGGAAGATGGACAAAGGATATGATACCTTGAATTGAATTCTCCAAGTGTAGGGATGAGTTTTCCACACATGTAGGGTTGTATGATCGATATTTGGAGGAAAGGTTAGGAGGAAGACTAAAGATGATGTTTTATTGGGGGATGATGTGTTTTCTGACATCTTTTCAAAACCATTAAGATAGGGCTCATGACAACTAAAAAGCTAGTGTAGTTTGAAACACTTACTTTCAAAGTTTTTTCTTCTACATGTTCCTTTTCTTTGCATGTAATTTTCATCTTCTTTCTTTTATTTTAGAATTTTGTGGGTGTTATCCGCTGAAAAACCTCAGGAGACAACACTTCTCCTACTGGGGACACCTAGAGGTTTAAAGGCTTGTTGCACGAGCTAAGTGCAACCGTGTTTCCTGTGAAAGTGTGCTAGGTTTTTCTTTTTCTTTTAATAATAAATAGTTTGCTCTGGAGGATCAAAGATAAGTTTGGGGGTATTTGGTCAGTCAAATTTATTCCAAATTTGTATGGACATTTTCCCTACTATTATTAATAAATAAAAGGTGTTAATTGTAAATAAAGATCATATGTGGGTTTATTTGTAAAAACATTATTATCATATGTTTCTTCATTCAGAATTAATATGGTTAGGCAAAATATATGCATATAATATTTAAATAAAATATTATTAATTAATATATGCATATTATGGCAAATATTCCTAATCAATATTTTTAAGATATCATATCATATAAATGGTTGGAATAATATCTCAAAAATAACAAATGCTACTGACAATTTGATTTGAGATATTATATAGGTATTATAATAAGATCAGCTCTGGTCTTAAATATAAGTAGGAGATCCACATCAAATCGAAGTACCAAACTAAATCTGCCAAT
Source organism: Agapanthus africanus (assembly GCA_030015575.1). Lineage (NCBI taxonomy): Eukaryota > Viridiplantae > Streptophyta > Magnoliopsida > Asparagales > Amaryllidaceae > Agapanthus > Agapanthus africanus. The sequence goes on along the minus strand of CM057343.1, from coordinate 239,966,634 downwards.
ATTAGAACCAAATCAAGTAATCTAGCAACGGTAAAGAATAAGAGTAATATTTTCAGAATCTTTATATCAAGAGGATCTCCAAATTCAAGAGAAAAAGGAAGAAAAAATCCCAATTTCAAAACTCACCAGAGGGCAGTGGATCATGTAACATTTCGTAAAAAATAAATATTATTTTTGGTGACTTTTATAATTTAATAATATTATATTGAATATTTTAATAAGGCGGTATAATTAAATACCGATAAATTGGGATAAATTTGGAAAATTATGGAAATTACTGAAATGAGGGCGCTTTATGTGATTTATGCAAATTATAAGTTTTTTTTAATTATACACTATTTAGTGCTAATCCCGATTAAATATCGTTAATCGCGCATTAAGCTTGTTTTGTGCAAAACATTCACCGTGTTGTATTTTACCCTTGTGTTACATTTTATAACCATGGTTTCATTTGGGATTTATGTGTTTGGTTTTAAAATGAAGTGTGAAGATAAGATAAATAAAACAAAACAAAACAAAAGAATAGAATATAGAAGCATAGACAAGAGAGAGAGGGGGGAGGGTCAACCTTGGTCATAACACTTTGTTCCCTCATCATCATCTTCATCTTTTTCTTCTCCCTCTTCAGCTCATGGTAGCACCCCTACTCCACCTCCACTACACACCTCAAAACATCATCAAAATCAACTCAAAAGTCGACCCCCACTTCATTAAAAACTTGCTCAAGCTCACAAGCAACACTTTGGACCAAGAAAGTTTGCATTTTGGACACATGGGGCAACTCAAGAATTTTCTTGAGTTGCCAAAGGAGGTAATTTCTGCACCATTAGATTAGTATTCCAATTCCTTAAGTATCCATACAAGTTTAGAATCGATATCGTGTTGTATAGTGAACTTTAAAATTCCAAGTTAGGGATTAAGGTTTGAATTGATTCCAAAGGTGCAATTGAGGTGTAATTAGGGACAACAACCCCTGTAGTGATGGTAATTTGAACTAAAACAGAGAATAAAACCCCAAACCCAATTTTAGAAAACCCGACATCGGTAGATTTTACGGAATTTGTGATGTGTTTTGGTACCTGCTACAACCCGGGTGACCTGAAAAATATTTAGTGAAGACTGAAAGATGTTCAGGCAACCTAGAACCTATACCGAAAACCCAGTACCCCAATTCCCTACCTTGGCCGCAGATTTAGTCATTCTCTCCGCAAATTGCGGCCAGAGCAGGGACTTAGGGCTTCGTGTTTGGTCCAGGGCTTTATCTCCTGTAAAATAGACCCCTCCCATATGCAACTTTGGCAAATTTCATCTAGAGTAAAATCTGGAACCATTTTCTTGAGTTGCTTGTAACGATTTGATTATCGTTTAGGTAATTTTTCGATAATCTGTAAAATAATCAGTATTTTCCGTAAAATGTGAAAATAATTATTTTTCAATATAGGCCTAATTATGTAGGGTTCCTAGGCACTCTAGTGAGGTCTCATAAGGCATCGAACATGCCAATTTCAAAAAATCTAGGTGCCGAGAGACCCGACTACGGATCGTTTGCTAGAAAACTAGGCGAAAAAGCGAACTAGTTAACACTTAACTAAGAGATACGGAAATACAACCTTTGTAGATCCGGTGCTCCACCTCCATAGCTCCGCAACGAAGTCCTTTCCGCTGTCCATATCAAATCCGGGCTCTAGCGTCGGCTTCGTCGGAGAATGGGCAAGCTAGGTCGTCGATGTCCATGCCGAAGATGATCTACGTCGAGGCATCGCTAAATCAAGCTCCGACTTCACCAAGTCAAGAAACTTGTGAAGAAAACACACTCTACTACTTGGCAAGAGGTAGAGGATGAATAAATAGGAAGTGGGTTAACTTTAGAATTGGATTTCTCACTCAAAAACATCAATCACCATTGATGAAGAGAGCTTTCTTCACTTGAAGCAAGGAAGAAGAAGAAGAAGAATATGATAAGATTAATTGGAAAAGAAAAGAAAAACCAATCCTTATCATATAATGAACCATGGTTAGATGTAGAGAGTTAACTAAGGTTTAAGTGAGTGGTTAGGGTTAAGCATGAGACAAAATGGTCATTTGGTCAAAGTCTTCATGAAGGTTCATGAATGAACAAAAGAAAGCAACCATTTTCCTCATTTTGCCTTTTCTTTTTCCAAAAAGATAAATGAATAAAATGAAATCAAAAACCCTAATCACCCACTTAACTATAGTTTAATTCTTAACACTTAACCATAATGCATGTATCATCAAACATGATACAAGCAAGTGCACAAAACTATATCGAATATACAATGTGCACACCCGAGTGAGAAAATCCATTTTAAAGTGAACCGATACTAGTTAATGCAAAGTAATATATCAAATATATTATTATGCATTAAATCATTAAATCAACACTTGATTTAACGATCCGGTCATATCGCATATAACCGACTAATATCAACAGTAACAACTTATCGAATCAACACTTGATCCGATAACCCGGCTATATCGCATATAACCGATCAATGTCACAAATCGCGAGAATCGAATATAGTATCACATACTGGTATCATTCTCGGTCCCGCACATATCTCATATGCGCTCCTATTTCGTTTCGCTTGAGCCAGGAAACCTCTGTGTAGGACTCTAAAGACTCGTCAATACGCCGGCAGCGGATGATGATCATATCAAACATCCACAAGCCGCAAGCGGTCTGCTAAACGTAACGGCCACCCGGGTATTGAGCGATCTGAAGATCGACGAGCAAGCCCGCTCACACTCCAGTAAATCCGACCAGTAACACTACCGTACAGTCCGGTCTGATCGTCTGATATGTCGCATATCTCGCCTAGGGGTGGTAAAACGTCAGACCCCAATAGCTTGATAAGTCGTGTCGATATGAGGTCTATAACTGTTCGAGAAACTACTGGTAACACTTACCAGTAAATCTCAGCAACCCTGGCCAGGGATTTCCTGTTATAGCCAATCGAACACAGCGCAACATCAACCCCCTATACCGGGAGAGACGAATCCCCTCCTATCGCTCATTGCCTCCATGTGACTCGGGACTGTACCCAAAAACCACCGTTTTGCACGCCCTCTTGGACGTGGTAAGATGGAAATCAAAGCACAGTGGGAACCACACAAGACTCTATGACGATCTCGGGTCAACAGACTACTCTGTACCAGTGTCACCAGAGAACTACCATCTGACGTGAGGTATAATACCATCTGGGAGTTCTCGGCGAGTCCGTCCAGTGTACCCAGTCTCTACTGAGCACCCGTATATCATCTCTGATGTCAAACACCAATGGATATGGGATCATCCATCGCCCATCTGTATGGGTCGAGAAGGTATACACTAGTCTACTCTGGTATATCGATGCCCCGTCTCGATACACCCACGACTAGGGACTTTGAAGGATGTACTTATGGACTACCATGTCCCCACTAGTATGATCCGCATCATAGTCCAGGTAGTCAAGTACACATCCTAAGGGCTTTACCAACATGTAACAGAGAGACAAATAGTGTACACGTTAAGGTAAAGATCAACCAGATAGCATACTATCATGTCGAGCAAGAAAGTCCTCCCTATATATGTCCCAGCATCCACTACAATATACATCCAATGTACAGTAATGGCCTCTAGGGCATACATATAACTAACAATCTCCCACTTGCACTAGGGCCATCTGTAGCAGTGGTTGTAGTATCTCATACTCAACCATCCCATAAAAGTCTCTCTCTGGGAACAGGCCTTTGTGAGTGGATCCGCTGTGTTGTCCTCTTAGTCTACTCTCCAAACCTCGATCACCGTGGAGATCAACTATCTCCATGATCAGGCGACACTGCCTTAGAATATGTCTGGATCACTGATGGGACATGCGTTCCTTGGCATAAGCCACAACTCCATTGTCACACAATGGGAGGAACATAGTTCATCTCATGAACCAATATACACCCAAACAGCCTCTTTGGTAGCATCTTTAGTAGCGATGTATCCTGCCTTTATCGTCTAGAATGCCACGGTATCTAGCTTGGAACTCTTCCAACATACCGTCCCTTTTACTGAGGGTAAATACAATGCCTGCGACTGACATTCAGTCGTCTTTATCACCCTGGAACCCTTCCAGTGATTCTCCCCAGGATCAATTGATACCATCTTACTACATCTAGTGAGTTTCCTAACATCCATTTAGATCTATCTCATAGATCCAAAATCCAGGATTTAGTAGGTATCACTTTAATCCTATATGGAGAATCTTTGTGATAAGCGGAGATTGATCGAGCGTAGCATAAGAAACTCCTTTCTTATCAAGAGTATGTCATCCACGTATTCTACGAGGATCGTCACCATACTCCCTACTACCTTTTTGTATGTACAAGGTTCATCTACCATTTTGATGATGTCAAACTCTTTGACCGCTTCATCGAAACAGATGTTCCAACTCCACGATGCCTGCTTTATCCTATAAAGCATCTTGCACACGTTTCCGCTGCTCCCACTGTCTACGAAGCCCTCTGGCTGTGTACTTATAGACGCTCTCTTCTAAATCATCATTTAGAAAAGCAGTCAAGACACCCAACCACCAGATATCGCAGTCATGGTATGTAGCCGTGGCAAGTAGGATCTGGATGGACTTAAGCATAGCTACTTGAAAAAGGTTTCATCATTATCCACACCTGGTCAATGATGCACACTTTTATCAAGTCTAGCTTTGAAAGTCTCAACTTTTCGATGTACACCAAGTAATCTTCTCAAGATATACTTGCTCCTGATGGGGATTTAACCCTTCAGATATAGCAACCAATGTCCATACTTTGTTGGTGCATAAGGATTCCATCTCAGATCGCTAAGCATCCAGCCATTCTTACAGAGTCTCACTCCTGATGGCCAGCTCGAAACTAGTTGGGTCATCATCTCATGATGCAATCCTCGCTCCCACTGTCATCGAGAAACCGAAGTATCTCTCAGGTGGGTGAGGAACCCTACTAGATCGGCGGAGAGGCTGAGGTTCGTTGGTAACTATCGAATCCTTTGGTTCTTTCAAATTATCAGCTGCAGTTTGTATAGCTGGAACATTTCCAGTTCTACATTACAGACCTTGCCTCGAGCTTGTCCGGATTATACTTTTCAGACATAGGCTGGACAACCCCAAATCTTAACCAACTTAAGAGATGGGCTCTTCCCATACCATATCTCATATGGAGTGGTAGGCAACTGATTTGATTCGAACCATATTCAATAGGTATGCATCTTCTCAAGCGCATAACTCCCAAAAAGGAAATAGGTAACTCAGTAGTACTCATCATAGAGCACACCGTATCACATAGGGTGCTATTGCTCCTCCCCGATATACCATCGTGCTATGGTGTATACAGAGGAGTAATGCTGAGAGAGAATCTCATTCTCCTTTAGAATAATCCAGGATTTCCGTGCTCAAGTATTCTCCTCCTCGATCTCATCAAAGGACATAATACTTATACCCGTATTTTGGTTCTCTACTTCTAACTTATATTCTATGAATATCTCAAAAGGTTCGGACTTGTGTTTCAACAGGAACATAGGTCTGAATCTCGAAAGATCATCAGAGAATGTAATGAAGTACAAAGAACCGGTCTTGGCATGTGTAGACAGGGGACCTTACATACATCAACATGTATTATCCCAAGAGTTCACTAACTCTTTCTCTGTTTCCAGTAAACGGAGCTATGGTCATCTTATCTCTGTGACATGACTGGCAAGTTTCATAAGATGTAAATTCAAACTGATTTAAATATGCATCTAATATGTAACTTCAGCCAGTCGGATCGCATTGATATGACCTAGTCTACAATGCCTGAAGAAGGATCCGTTCATTTCTGAACTCTTCCACTTTTGTGTGTTCCGTATACAAAGAACTGTAGTTTGATTTAGAACATTAATGCTTTTAGATAACGTGCCTGAACCGATCAACTTTTGATATAGGAAATGTTCAAAAACATTATCCAACAATACAAAATTTTACCGTTTCTTTACTAATAAAGAGAGAGATATGATTTTGTATATCAGGTTCGGTATCTAATAACATTCGTTCAGAATCAATGTATTGGTAATACAGGGTGACAGTGACCGACAGACTTGGCTGCAACTCTTGCCCCGTTTTCTGCCTCATGAAACTTATCACCCGTTCTCAGTTCTCTACCTTTCTGCAGCCCTATGTAACAGATTACATATCTGGGATCCTGATCTGGTATCACATACCCAGGACGTAAAGGATACTGAGAAACAGTTCTGTATAATGAACACACCCGAAGATGATGCATCAGCATGCACTCTCTTCGTTTGGGCGGCACGGGAATTCTGGTATTCCCCAATTTCCTGCTCTGTCCTATAACATTTATAAGTTGGAGCGGGACCAACGTTCCCCAGCTCAGTATAACAAGCGGGTTCGGTCAAATATCCGTATTATTATCTTGATTAAGGCGTGATATGGTCGCTACCAGGAGAGAGAGAGAAGAAAACACTCAGCGTGCGCTCTGTCAAGAATAGATTGGTTATTATTTTATCTAATCAGGATGGCTCCCACTGCTTTTTATCAAATCTTCCTTCAAACCCTAAAAGGAAAGACTAGCCGGGATTAATTACACACTACAAGTTCGCCAATCTTTCAGCCAGGCCAGTGTCGGTACTTTGAGGGAGGTCCCCGTGCTTTCGCACGAACCTAATTAATGTAAACCTCGTTTTCCCAGAGGCATAACCCCGTTGACACTTTTCTAGACACCTACTTGATCGGCTAATTGTAATGTATAAAACTCTCCCAGGAGTAACACTTACTCGCAGCGGGTATCGGGATCCAACTATCTCATAGAAGGTATGCAATCTCATTGCAAATTTCAACACTTGAAATTCCCGATAATATTTTGCCCCTAACGTGCTATGACCTTGACAAAAGCCAACAAACCATAGCCCGCTAGTCAAGTTCAACCCGTACATTTCTTGATCGAGCATTGCGGGCTCAGCTTTAAAGACATACTCGTCGGGAGGCAGCAGCTCTTCATAAAGCGTCCCCCTGATCGGCAGCCCCGAGATCTCGCAGAATTCTTCCAAGGAAATCGAAACTTCATGGTCCCCTAGGAGGAAAGTGTTGGTAAGGAGATTCCACTGGTTTAGGAAGTCCTTAACCCACCTGACGTGAGGAGACGGGTAATGGAAGAGGGACGCACAGATCGCCTGATAAAGCCCAACCTTCTGCAGTCGCGTGCGGTGGGCGGATAGGATGTAACGAGCCCAAAGAAGGTAGCCCATGGGGTGTCGAGGGGTGAGTCCTATATTGTAGACCTGCCCCCATGGTTGGGCCTCGTCCTGGAAAATACGGCATCCCAGAATATCTACGGCTGGGATAGGATGATTCGGTATGCCCGTCATCGAAGGATCAAGTCGTCCCATCGGAGTCCAATTAGGCATCTCCACAGCGAAGACAGTCCCTGGAGGATCCATCGGCAGAGCCTGTCTACCAAGAATGTCGTCCTCCATAAGCGTCCAAGTTTGATCAAGACCCTGGCATTTTTGACAAACTGTTTACTGAGTCAGAGGAGCAGGGCGTCACTTTCAAGAGCTTCATCGCTTGTTTCCTTCGCGAGGATGTCCTGTCGAAGACGGCTCCAAAGTTTGCAAACATTAATGATCCCTTTGGTTATGGTTTGAACAGGCGACCGACTAAGGAATCGGATTTACCGCAGTATTATATTCCTATTATGTCGCCAGCATCTTTCAAATCGATTGCAGCTCCCGGCATGGACGAGGAGACATTCTTTGTTGGTTTTATCAGTGTCTGGCTTAGCCGGATCGTCATCCCCATGCATCGCCGCTTCATAAGAGTTTCGGTTATCTATCTGGCTCATTGTATCGTTGAGGGGACACGGTCGGCCGTAGGCATCCCGGCGCTAGCGCATCTCTATCATGGATTAGGCGCCGCGGCCAATACCTCAACTCCCGGTGTGGATGTAGTAAACTTCTCCCTTCATGACTTCACATCTTGGATTGAGATGCACGTGTTGGGGGCTTTTGTTGCGCATCAGAGACCCACATTTTATGACGCCTACACTTTTCCGCGACTCATGTGGCTGGTGGACGCTTCTGCTCCCGACCCGACTCAGTTCGGGGCTATTCACGTGTTGATTGCTCCCTATGCTAGTGCGGACGGACTGGTATTTGTTGATCGGGTTCTATCTGCTCCTTCAGGTCCGATTCAACAACTTCACGACCAGTCGAAAGGTGAGGTGCCTTCTCTGAACCCCCGGGAGGCCACGCACTTATACACGATCAGACCAGGTTATCTGGTATTCCATCAAAACAGTGCGGCTCTCTTTATGCGGTACAATCAACATCGCTTCGCCCGGCAGCTTGGATATGATCAGGGCGTTCCCTTCGAAGCTTTTATAGTTGCGCCGGTCCCTTCACCCAAAGCTGTTCGTGATGCCGCTCATCACTTCGTGAGGCTGAACATTGGTTCTTACTTCATGATCCATTAAGCCGATCATATTCCCCGATGCGTGGGGTCTTTTACGGGCTGGTATCTTCATCGGGTTAGCCCAATTATTGCTGAGGAGAAGAGATTGCTTCTTGGCTATGGTGCCCTTGCTCCGGTTTAGGCCATGGGAGTTCCGCCGCGGCCACATGCACCGGTCCGCTTACCCTTAAGGGACACCAGTGTTGCGCTCATTCCGGGGGAATCAGAGGTGGACCTTACTCCCACAGTTGGTATGCCATTAGATACTCGGGATCAGTCAAGGAGTAAAAGGGCGCCAGTAGAAGTACCACCGCCGGCGGCGTCGACAATGGCCGTGTCGTCCTCGGCAGCACCGCCAAGCGAGGGTGCCGGTAATGAGGGTGTTGAGGGTGAGGTCGGTTGGCGTCGTGCCAAGGCTCCACGGGGGAGGAAGCAGTCATCCTTGTTGGTCAGTTCTGGATCCAAACGGCGGAGGAAGGTGGCTACCAATCTGCTCAACTCTTTAGTAGAGTCTGAGCCCATTCTTCAGGATGAACCATTGGGCATGCAAGTGTCGGACGCTGGCTTGCTTTTTCCGAGTTCAACGGCCAAGGAAGCCGTACAATTGGCTGAGGCTATAAGATGTTCTAAAGACGAGTATCAGAACGTGAGGGTTCCGAAGAAGCCCTATCTCGCCGTAATCTTTTATGAAGACCCTTCGTGGATCTGGCGGTGCTTCATCGGCCCTTTGGAGGAATGGGGCTAAAGAGCCCTTAAACAGGCTACTTCGGAGGACGCTGTGGATGCACTTTCATTGTGGACTGGCGGCCACGAGTCCACCTTTTAACCTCGGCGAGCACACCTCCTCGAGAAGGAGCATCGGCTTGAACAAGCCATATTGAAAGCTTCCTTACGCATCGGTATGTTCCTGTGTTTCTTTGTATTATTTCATATTTTTTGCACTTGTATATATGTATTCTTATTCTTGTGTGAACTGTGTAGAGACCTCGGCGATGGGGGAGGTTCCCACGGGTTTGCTGACTGTAGAGCCTGCTGATACCCCTAATGAAACACTACTCAGTGTGGAGGGGGTTGATGAAACTGCCCCTCTCGCGATAGAGCCTTCAGCGGTGGTTCTTAATCATGAAGCACTTGCTCCCTTAGGAGAGGCACCCTTAGTGGTCTCCGTCCCAACGGATCTCACTAGGAGTGGCCCAGAGGCTAGGATGGAGGTAGTCGAAGGTACCCCTCTTTTGTTGGAGCCCGAGGTCACGGCGGAGGCCGTTGAAGCTGTTATCCCTCCTATCCAGATTGGGAGGAGCATTGAAGGTATCCTTTTACATTTTGAATTAGTATCCTTTCCATTATCTGAACTCTTCTGTCTTTTCAGAGTTGCGCGGCTTTGTGGCTTCGATTGCCGACTTGTCTCCCAGGCAGTCTTTTCAGCGCCTGTTGGAGATGGCTGCTCCACAAGCGATATCTCCTCAATGCATCGTCCTCTCGTCTGGTCAAGGTTAGTGTTGTTCATTGTTTTTTCATAGCATTGTTGTTATTTCGCAAAATGACATTGATTTCCTTTACAGTTCTGGAGGCCGACGACGAGGTTGAGGTTCTCGAAGGGCCAGGGGAGCCTTCAGTTCCTTCTTGCATGACTGTGGGCAAGTGAAGTCTCAATATCATCCCACTTGTTCTCTTCCTTAGAAGTTTCACTGACCGTTTATAAATCTGAATAGCCCTGCCAGTTCTCACAGCGCTGGAGTCGCGCATCGCCATGCCGCCCGGCCCTTATGCTTTGCGAGCCTCAGAACGGATGGCTAAGCTAAGCATCGCTTCTCTGTCATCTTTGATCGAGGAACTTCGTGCCAACAGCGTGATTATGGCCGAAGCGTTTGCTGCCGAAGCTAACGGCTCTCTCCCTTTTCTTTCCACCTATCATAGTGAAGCAGTGGTGCAAGTCTGGGTTGAGTTTTGCCGGCAGGTGGAGTCCTGCTTGCACGTGCTCGAATGTACCCACCTTTCTTCGGAGGCTGTGGCTGCGAAGGCGGGCTTGCGGTGTTTGGTTGAGCGGTGCGCGGTGAACATGGTGTCGTGCGAGAAGAGGCTCGGCCGCAAATTTTCGGAGAGGGAGTTGGCCTCGAAAGCACTGAACGAGCTCCAAGCCAACCTTACAGCCAAGGCCAACAAAGCGTATGAACTCTGGCGAGTGCTTCAAGAGGCCATCAAGGAAGTGGTGGCCATCGACAAACCTGCCGTGTTCACTCGCGAAAGGGTTGAAGCTCACAAGGCTACTGAGAAGAAGCTCGAATGCCGGCTTGCCTCATATCAGACCCAGCAGGCTCAGGCAGAGGCCCGTCTTCTGGCGATACTGAATCACGAAGGCGAGGCCCACCGAAAGAGGGATAAGCTGACCAATCTGCTGAATCTCCCGCCGACCTGAAGACTTGTATATGTTTTTTTTATTTTCCCTTTGTACATACTCCTGAATGAGAGTATATTTTTTGTTCTTTCACGAATTGTACTTTATATCCATTTTGGTTCATAAATAAAATACATATTTTCCTTCTCAATGGTGTGTCCCTTTTTAGTAAGTGTATTCTGCAGATAGTCTATCTTGATCTCTTTGCAGGACAACGATGGCTTAGGATTCAAGGTTAAGATCTTCCTCCTAAGACTTTTCAACTTTATGAGCCGTGAGGGTCTCATAAAGAGTTTTTCTCTCTACAGGTCGAGAGGATCCCGTAGGTGTAATTTCTCCTTAAGAATCGCAGTGATTCATAAGTGTGTTTTCTCTTGAAAGTCGTAAGGATATCATAAGAGAATTTACTCCCTTATGAGTCGTGAGGACCCGCAAGTGATGGGTGAAGTTGCCCTTATCCGCATTTCACGGGGTCAGGGGTTGCTTTGGATGCTTCCCACGGGTTCACTGCCGTGTTCTGCGAGGACCAGACTCCGCTCTGGACGTTTTCCAGGATACCGTATTTTAAAGACCTCGCGGTCGAGGTTAAGGACATCATAGTCTGTGGATTTAAGGACTCCACGGTCCGTCGTTTAGTTTTAAGACATCACGGTCGAGGTTAAGGACATCATAGTCCATGAGTTTTAAGGACCTCACAGTCCAATGTTAGTTTTAAGACATCATGGTCGAGGTTAAGGACATCATAGTCCATGAGTTTAAGGATCTCACAGTCTAATGTTAGTTTCAAGACATTGCGGTCGAGGTTAAGGACATCATAGTCCATGAGTTTAAGGACTTCACAGTCCAATGTTAGTTTAAGACATCACGCTCGAGGTTAAGGACATCATAGTCCATGAGTTTATGGACCTCACAGTCCAATGTTAGTTTTAAGACATCACGGTCAAGGTTAAGGACATCATAGTCCATGAGTTTAAGGACCTCACGGTCCAATGTTAGTTTTAAGACATCACGATCGAGATTAAGGACATCATAGTCCGTAGATTTAAGGACTCCACATTCCGTTGTTAGTTTTAAGACATCACGGTAGAGGTTAAGGACATCATAGTCCGTGGATTTATGGACACCACGGTCCGTTGTTAGTTTTAAGACATCACGGTCGAGATTAAGGACATCATAGTCCGTGAGTTTAAGGACCTCACAGTCCGTTGTTAGTTTTAAGACATCACGGTCGAGATTAAGGACATCATAGTCCGTGAGTTTAGGGACCTCAAAGTCCAATTTTGCTCTGGATGCTTCCCACGGATTCACTGCCGTGTTCGGCGAGGACCAGGCTCCGCTCTGGATGCTTCACACGGGTTCATTGCTGTGCTCTGCGAGGACCAGGATCCGCTCTGGACGTTTCATACGGGGTCACTGCCGCGTTCCACGTAGCCTGGAATTTTGCTCTGGATGCTTCCCACGAGTTCACTGCCGTGTTCGGCGGGGACCAGGCACCGCTCTGGATGCTTCACACGGGGTCATTGCCGCGCTCTGCGAGGACCTGGATCCGCTCTGGACGTTTCCCACGGGGTCAGGAGTGACATAATCCGCATTCCATGTAACCAGGAATTTTGCTCTGGATGCTTCCCATGGGTTCACTGCCGTGTTCGGTGAGGACCAGGCCCCGCTCTGGATGCTTCACACGGGGTCACTGTCGTGATCTGCGAGGACTAGGATCCGCTCTGGACGTTTCCCACAGGGTCAGGAGTGACATAATCCGCGTTCCACATAGCCAGGAATTTTTCTCTGGATGCTTCCCACGGGTTCACTGCCATGTTCGGCGAGGACCTGGCTCAGCTCTGGATACTTCACACGGGGTCATTGTCGTGCTCTGCGAGGACCAGGATCCGCTCTGGACATTTCCCATGGGGTCAGGAGTGACATAATCCGCGTTCCACGTAGCCAGGAATTTTGCTATGCATGCTTCCAACGGGTTCACTGTCGTGTTCGGCGAGGACCAGGCTCCGCTCTGGATGTTTCACACGGGGTCACTGCCGTGCTCTGCGAGGACCAAGATCCGTTCTGGATGCTTCACACGAAGTCATTGCCGTGCTCTGCGAGGACCAGGATCCGCTCTGGACGTTTCCCACGGGGTCAGGAGTGACATAATCCATGTTCCACGTGACCAGGAAGGGTTGACTTTATCCTCATTTCACGGAGTCGGAGTTTGACTCTCGGTCATCTGTACACCGCCGAGTCATGGAACTACGAATTGCTACTGTTCTGCATTACTTTATGTTTGGTATGTTGTGATGAGACGAATGTCGAGCTCATATTCAGGCTATCTGTGTACCGTTGAGGTTTGGCTTCTTCTTCTGATGAAACCGGGGGAGGAAGGGTGTGATTCCCTCTTTGTTTGCGCCCCTGGATTGTATACAGGGATAGATGTGATATCACCTGTAGGGAAAAAAATTTCATTTATATATTTTGTTATTTCTTTCCGCGATGCTCTATCATTTCAGCTTTTATAACTCGAAGGTCGCAATTGCCCAATCATTTCGGCTATTTTTCGTGGTGCCCAATCATTTCGGCTATTTGCTTTATTTTTACTCGCTGCTTTTTATTGCGTGTTGCCCAATCATTTCGGCTATTTCGCATGCATATATTTTTACTTGCTGATTTTGTCTGCAAGTTGCCCCATCATTTCAGCTATTTCATATGCATGTGTGGCATGCCGGCTTTTCGCTGCAAGCTCGGAATTAGACATCGATTTCGGCATCAGCACCGCTATCACTGGGATATTTCCAGGAGCGAATCATCATTTGCCTCTGTCGATGACGAACAAAGGTGGCTTAGTAAACAGGGTTAAGATCCTGTTGACTAAGGCTTTTGACTTCATGAGCCGTAAGGGTCTCATAAAGGTATTTCTCCCTGCGAGTCATGAGGATCTCGTAGGTGTGTTTTCTCCTTAGGAGTCGTGAGGATTCCTAAGTGTATGATCTCTTATAAGTCGTAAGGTTCTTACAAGAGTGCTTTCTCCTTATAAGTCGAGAGGACTCATAAGGGCTGTTCACCGTGCAGACATATCCCTAGTCACGGATGAGACTTTGTTAGGGAAATGTTTATTCGCGCCCGTGGATTGTATACAAGGGTCAGCATTGAGCTTCTTATAGGGCAGTATTGGAAGTTGTGGGGGCTGCTTAAGAACAGGTTCAGATCCCTATAGCTTAAGACTTTTGAATCTTATGAGTCGTGAGGGTCGTATAAGAGGGTTCTCCTTACAAGTCGTGGGGATCTCGCAAGTGTAGTTTCTCCCTAGGGATCGTGGGGATCCCTAAGTGTGTTGCTCCCTTGCGAGTCGTAAGGATCTCACGTTGGTGGTTTCTCCATACAAAGTCGAGAGGACCTTGTAAGTGTCTTTAACGAGATTGCGCCCTTTTGGGTTTTCACAAAACTCGCCGGCAGCCCTGCTGTTTTTACTCACGGAGCCCTTTCGGGTTTTCATCCTTGCCCTTTTTGCTTATGGACATACCATTTTCTTTTTCTTTTCTCTTTTCTTTTTATTCTAACGAGGTTGCGCCCTTTCGGGTTTTTCACAAATCTCGCCGGTAGCTCTGTTGTTTTTACTCACGGAGCCCTTCCGGGTTTTCATCCGTGCCTATTTTGCTTATGGACCTACCGTTTTCTTTTTTTTTCCCTTTTTTTTTATTCTCTTTTTAATGTATCAGCTTTGGGATGCTGCAGTCCACCGTAGTTTATCGATATCTCGGTCAACGGCTAGTTTTAGGATATAATGGCCCGTTGTTAGTTTAAGGACGTTTTGGTCCGTCATTAGTTTAAGGACGTTTCGGTCCGCTGTTAGTTTAAGGACGTTTCGGTCCGCTGTTAGTTTAAGGACATTTCGGTCCGTCGTTAGTTTAAAGAAGTTTCGGTCCGCTGTTAGTTTAAGGACATTTCGGTCCGCTGTTAAGGAAGCCGGTTACTACTTACAGAGTTTAGGCTTAGGAAGATAGCGAGCGGACATAGTCGTCGTCATTTATCATTGACCTAGGCCGTGACTCGTTAGGTGCAGTATTTTTTCAGGAAGCGACCATTTATTGGCCTGAAACGCCTTTCGCCATGCATGTCCATGAGTAGATAGGCTCCACCCTAGTAGACTTTGTCTATGATGTACGGGCCTTCATAATTTGGCTCGAATTTTCCCCATTTGGCGCGATTAGGGATCATAGGTCTTTTGACCACTAGCATGAGTTCGCCTTGGCGGAATGTCCTCGGCCTAGTCAACATTTCATATGAGCGCGTCATCTTTGCTTTATAAGCCTCTAAATTTTGTTGCGCTGTGAGCCGGGTTTCATCAAGGGCATCGAGCTCCTCAAGCCGAAGGTGAGTATTCTCTTCGTCCGTTAGCTCGTAATGAACTGCCACTCGTAGAGAGTGTAACTCTATCTCGAGGGGGAGTACCGCTTCTGTACTGAATACCAATGCGTATGGAGTTGTGTTCGTGGCCATTTTGAACGTAGTCCGGTATGCCCAGAGAGCTTCATGCAGTCTCTCGTGCCAGTCCTTCTTATTTCGGGACACCGTCTTTTTCACGATCTTTGTCAAGGTCTGGTTGAAAGCCTCAGCTAGACCGTTAGCTCGGGGATTATAGACTGATGAGTATCTGCAGTTTATGTTGTGTTGTTGTGCGAAGCGGCTGATCTTGTGGCTTCTGTAGGCTAGTCCGTTATCGGAGATAATCCGTCACGGAGTGCCAAATCGATAAATGACATGTGTCTTGAAGAAGTGGAGGATATTCTTCGTCTTCACTTCCCTTAGCGGTACTGCTACTACCTACTTGGAGAAGTAATCAGTTGTCGCCAAAATGAACCGATGTCCTCTGGACGATGCTGGTTCGATGGGGCCGATTTTGTCAGTTCTCCACATCTCGAACGGCCAGCTTGCCATCGTTGGATGTAGTGGATTTGGATGCTGCTGGATAAAGTCCCCATGGATCTGGCATGAGTGGCATTGCTTCGCATACTCAAGGTAGTCCTGGATAATCGTGGGCAATAGTAGCCCATCCTTTTGATTTTCAGCTTCATCTTCGGCCCGGCTTGGTGAGAACCATATAGTCTGTCGTGAGTTTCTTGGACGACTCACTTTGCTTCTTTGGGTCCTAGGCATTTTAACCACAAAGAATCAAACGACCACTTGTGCAGGGTATCATTGACGAAAGCGAAAGACAGAGCTCGTTTCATAAGCTGATGCCTTGAGGACGCATCTTCAGGTGTTCGACAGGATTTGAATTAGTCTATGAAGACTTCTCTCCAATCCTCAACCTTTTCCTGGTCTTTTACTTGCAGAGCCATTTGCTCAGTCGCTCCATTTTCCTTAGACGACTCCAATCCTCAACCTTTTCCTGGTCTTCTACTTGCAGAGCCATTTGCTCGGTCGCTCCCTTTTCTTTAGACGACTCTGGAGATATTTCCGCCGGTGCAAGAACCCGACGGCTTTGCACCACGATTCTTACGTCATCGAGGTTCTCATCAGCCAATTCTTTAGCAAGCTTGGCTAATGCATCCGCTTTGCTATTTTCCGCATGCGGTATGCTTTGCAAGGTGTAGGAAGGGATTTCAGTCAGTAGTTGCTGTACTCTCTCGCCGTACTTCACCAATTCTGGTTTGCACGTCTGGTAGTCGCCATTTACTTGACTCACGACCAGCAGGGAGTCTCCGCATATGAGGATGTTCTCAATCCCCATGTCGATGGCGATCTCGAGACCTGCTATCAAAGCTTCATACTCGGCTTCATTGTTTGTCCTCGGCTCTGTTAAAGAGAAGGCAAAGCGCATTATCCCTCCTTGCGGACTTACGAAGATGAGGCCTACCCCTGATTTGATTATGGGGGTGTTTTGTTTGCACATCTTCATGGAAGACACTCCATCAAAATAAAGTTCTCACCGGGTATCACATCCGTCGATCGTGTCAAACGCATGTTCGTCTGGTAATTCACAATTCAGAGGGGAATTAGCAGGTATCGGATGATCAGCGAGGAAGTCGGCGATGGCCTGGCCTTTCACTGCCTTAAGAGGCTGATAAGTTATTGAGAACTCCATCAAGAGCAAGGCCCATTTAGCGAGCCGTCCCATCAATATGGTTTTTGAGACCAAATATTTGAAAGGGTCCACCTTCGATATGAGACGGACTTCATGCGCCAACGCATAGTGCCTGAGTTTCGTTACCGCGAAGATCAACACCAGGCAGTGTTTTTCAATAGGAGTGTAATTGCTTTCTGCCCCCAGTAGAACTCGACTCAAATAGTAGAGCGCTCTCTCCTTCCCTTGGTCGTTCTCTTATGCCCATAATGCGCCTAAGGAACCATCAAGGCCGGTTGTATATAGAATGAGGGGTTTTCCCTTGACCCGAGCAGCTAGCACTGGCGGATTCTGCAGGTATTGCTTGATTTCGTCCAGTGCGTTTTGGCATTTATGATCCTAGACGAACGGGGTTCCCTTGTTCATCAGGTGACCGTAAAGACGGCACTTGCCTGAGAGATTGGCTATAAATCACCGGATGTACGCGAGCTTTCCTTGGAGACACCGCAATTGCTTGAGAGTCCTTGGCGGAGGCATCTCCATAATTGCCTTGATTTTTTACGGATCTATCTCGATGCCTCGGTGTCGGACAATGAATCCTAGGAACTTGCCTGAGGAAACTCCGAACGCGCATTTGTGAGGGTTCATCTTCAAGTTGTATTGCCGAAGGCGTTGAAATATGATCTTCAGATGCTCTAAATGCTCCTCGTATGATTTGCTCTTAACCACAAGGTCGTCGATATAGCATTCAACGACTTCATGTATGAGGTCATCAAAGATCTTCGTCATGGCACTCTGATAGGTGGCACCAGCATTCTTTAAACCGAAAGGCATCACCTTGTAGCAGAATATACCCAAAGGGGTCCAGAAAGCGGTATGCTTCTGGTCTTCGGGATGTATCTTTATCTGATTATATCCTGATGAGCCATCCATGAAGGAGAAAAGTTCGTGAGTGGACGTGTTATCTATCATCGGCTCAGTGACTGATACTGGGAAGTCGTCTTTCGGGCAGGCTTTATTGAGATCCCAAAAGTCCACACATATGCGCACTGTCTTGTTTTTCTTCATCACCGGGACGATGTTGGCGATCCAATCAGGATACTGAACTTCTTAGATGAAGCCAGAGTCGATTAACTTCTTGACCTCGGCGTTGATACTCATCTCAAGCTCAAGCCGCATTCTCCTTGGTGCTTGTTTGACTGGCTTGACGTCCGGAGATATTGCCAGTTTGTGGACATCAATTTATGGATCTAGTCCTGGCATCTCGGAATAGTTCCATGCAAAGCAATCCCTATGCTGTATAAGCACGTCTTTTAGTGTAGCCATCCTTTCTTCAGACAACAGCTCACTGACGAATGTCGGTCACGGGTCACTTGCCGTCCCCAAATCAATTTTCATGAGGTTATCTACAGTAGTATGTATTCTATCTTCCAGCTCTTTTGGCGCCGGTGGAAACTCTGAGATCACCTCGTCATCACTGTTTTCGAAGCACCAGGGGAGGTCATCCATATTCTCGGGCTCTTCTTTTGATAGTGTTATCATATGACAGGTACGGGCTCTCTTCTATGACCGATGTCGATCTGGTTCTACTTTCGTTGTATGCGCGGCTTTTGGTTCGTGCCTCTGCGGCGGAGTTATCCTCCAACTGCTGGATAGAGCGAACTTCCCGAGCTGATATTGGTCTTCAACCCAGTTCTTGAAGGTGAAGCTGTCTTCGAGAGGATGTCCTATCACTTGGTGAAAAGAACAATAGCCTGGGTGAGAGACCTCATTGGCTTGCTCGGGGTGTTTAGACTTTGGATGTGTAATCATCTGATGTTTTATGGCGAGATCAAGTATCTTCCGTGTTTTGTTCTGAGGAAAAGAGTACTCTCGATTCATCTTCTTTATAAGGGACAAATCCGGATTGCTCGATTCCCCATCACGTGGCTTCTTAGTCCCGCTTTGTCGCTCTCGAATGCTTTTCCTGTTCTTTAATTTATTTTTGCCTCTGCGTCGGGCCTGTTGTATGATGGGTTGATAAGGAAGAGCATTGCTGTTCTCTGCAGTTTGTTTGAGGAGGTGCTGTGTTCTGGCTTTTTCGTAAATGGCCATCTCGCGGTTATGGTCATCCCGGATCTTTTGACCCGCTTCCCTTACTAGCCTGTCCATTCATTCTTCAAATGACGGACTCGGCGCTTTGATGACCGGACCTTGTTTTGGTTCTGGATCAGCATCTTTTAACAGGACGTCCTCTTCTTCGTCGAAGTCAAATATGACGTAGCTACCATGGACTCGTTCCCGTTTCCTAGATTGAACATATCCAATCCCGATCGTTTCCATTCTTCCGTTGGGCAACTTGCGCTGAGTTCCAGGGATGTCACGACCCGAAAGTACGGAACATGACCGGCACTTAAACTACGAACGTCTCGAGGCGTACGTAATCTAAGTAAACCGAAAACCCAGAAATCCAAACCAAGAAAATAGTAGAGTGCAGGAAAAACAACTTAAAGCAAGTAATTTCAATAGCATAAGCCGAATTATGCGGTTTTTAAAACATCAAAAATTTACTGAAAATTTCGGCAGAGTCTCCTTTGTAAATACTGGCCCCCAAACGGGATACAACATGAATAGTATACGAAATCAAGAAAAGGGCATCCCCAAGCGGGAGCTAGCTCTTCGTCAATCGACGGTCACAACCACACAAACAATATAATATACAACGCCAACGGCGAGGATCAAAACTCAAAAGGAAACTCAAAACCACCAGAAAAATAACGAGCGACTCTAAGATCGAAAGAATAACCAATACTGGTCTCTATCTCAATAAATACATGTTTGGTTGATGGAATTCTAGATACAACAGAATAATGATATACAAGATAAATAATGGGGGTATGATACAAGTAAACCCACCTACTAGCAAATCATCCGAATGAAACTATGCCCGCAAAGCCGTAATGAACCTGTACGGCAACCTGCAAGAAACTGGGGCACAACGGGGGTGAGTTGCCAACTCGTGAATAGAAAAACATCTACGCACAGAAATTGCATAAATAACGCAATCCTAGGTCAATGATCATAATATATCCTCAAATATATATAACATGCAGCCTATAACAATGGCTAGGGTAAATATCTAACCCGAGTGTAAACTCATGTGCCCGTGTCAGTGCCTCAGGTAGCAATATATCATATGAATGAGGTATGAATGCATGAAAACAGAATACATGTAAATGAAGAAACTGTTTTCATAAATTAGTGAGATTTCCTTCATATTTTAAACTGAGGTATCATAATTAAAATCAGTATCAACAGTGTCTAGCATCGACACAAAACATAAATCTCACTGTCTCGAAATATCAATGTCTCAATCTCAATATCTAGGGCGCCGTCAGTCCAGACCGGCCCCTACCATCCATCTCAAGACCACGACGGTATCCTCCGGATATCCGACGCGTCGGGTAATATCACCGGTAGGTAGTGCTCCCCAGCCAGGCTCAACGTCAACACCACATTTCTCTTGCCCCGGGGTACCATGCCGAGCCCACCATGTACCCGTGACGGTTCCTCCACTCCTCGACACGGATCTCCAAAACCACAGCAAACTCATGGTGGACGACACTTTACATCACTAGAAAACCGCAACATTTTATATTTTAAAAGATCATAAGTTGTAAATTTTGCGGCTTTCCCCGAAATCCAGAAATATCATAAATCTCAAGAAATCATCACAAGTGCATATGTCAATGATAATGAACTAGGCATGAACAACTGAATAACAGTATGCATGAAGTGATAGGTAATAACTACAATGTCTAATATGGCATATAAGGGAAGTACACTAATATCATGTCAACACTACTAGCTAACAATCTAAGTCAAGCAATTATATTCTCTAAAGTGTACGTGACATGGCAATTACCGATGAAGATGTGTGTGAGCCGGCAAGTAGGTGTACGTGGTACATACGCATCATCGGTAATGGTGCTGGTGTCCTAACAGCATGATATCAATAATGGAATATGCAGCAAAATAAATATGCGAGGCAGAGCGAACAGCAATAATGTGCGGGAGCTGAATACTAGACACAACGATAACTAATCTGCAATAATCTAATATAAGTCCTACAAATGGTGCCTTTTGAAATAACACGAATCATGGGGTTTTGAAAATAGGGGCTACGGTGTTTTTTATGAAAAGATACGTCGTTTTTGAAATATCCGTAGATTCCCTTGAGCTGTCTTTAAAAAAATGCCAACGATTCGTTAGTTTTTGAAATAGGTAAGAAGTCTAATCTAATCTAACAACTACACTAAACTATACGGCTAAACTACAAGCTGAACTACAGGTAAGGAAACCGCCTATCATCTGAGTCGATACATATACATACCTGTATATGTATAGTCGGTGATCTCGCCTCAATAATATCATATCCGATACCATATCTATAATCAGGCATCCCAAGTCAAGAGTGCGGATCAATCATCAATATAGCTCGTACGTTAATCCATCGTATGGCATCCCAATCTGGGTACGGGTCAATATCACATTCATCATACTATTCACCTGGTATCCTCTTTATCAAATATCATGATCGGGGTACTGATCTACGTCTAGTACCATACTGATACCGCCTACGTATGCATGCACGTTTGTAAAAACTACGTCAAGGACCCGCTACAACGTCATGTCGTATCTCAAATATGAACCCCGCTATATCACCGATCTCACGGCCTCAAATCAAATCTGATCGACTCATCATAAATCCCAAGTACTATCCTCAAATCCGTATGTAAACACACAGTCCCATACCTATGTGAACACATAGCTATATATTCCCGAATAAGCACAAAAGAAAGAAGAAAGTATGCAAGTATGGGTGGGTCTGTGCAAGTGTGGTGCGACCGCTACTCTAGGGCTTCGCGACACTCAATCATCCAAGAACACCAAATATCCATATTTATCATCAATAACTCAAACAATATATAACCAATATATATATATGTGTATACGTGTCCGTATACATCACCATGAACTGCGGGGGTGCTATACGCCATCCACCCGACTTCTCCCCGTAGATATAAATCTACTCACCTGATCCTCGCTCGCCGGTGCCGACGTCGCCACGCGATTGCTGGTCGTCTCGAAGTCCACATGGAGTACCTACATATCATAACGCACCGTATCGCATTAAAACTAAATTCGAAATCGAAACGGCATACGAAAATCAAATCGGCACGCGTATCACGCATAGGTCCAAACCTATCGCCTACGCATGCAAGAATAGTCAAACCAACCCTCGATGTCGATGTACAAACGTCAAACCATCGAGAAAAATCCAATCACACTCATTTGCACAATTACAAGCACTAATTATAATATAAAATAGCTTGAAATTCCCAAAAACCCCAATTTCACTTAAAAAGTCGTTTTTCCGAAAATCTAGCAAGCACAATTCGCCGTTTGTACAAAACATCATGTTTAAATGAATGTAGCGGCCAATATACTTATTAAATATCTTAAATAAGTCATAAAAACAATTTCCGGAATTTAATCTCATTAAATTCCAAAAACCCTAATATTCTAGTTTACAAAATACCCTTTTTACAATTTCATAGCAAAAATGCACAAATTACAATTTAGGTTGGATTTCTATGAACTAAAGTGTTAAACTACACTTAATAAAGTTAATAATATGATAAAAACCCTAACCATATTTTAATTCTCAATTTAACACAATATTTACAAAAACTAGTTTGCAATTTTAACCAATTTCGACCATTTTATAGCAAAATGCACATACAACAATCTAGTTTGGATTTGCATGATCTAAAGCATTAAACTACATTTTATAATGTTAATAAAGTCATAAAATTCTTAGTTAGATTTTAAATCACCCATTTGCAACTAAAAACTAAAACCTAGTTTGCTTAAATAACTAAATTTGGACTTTTAGATGCAACAATTTACAATTTATCTTCTAGATTATGTTTAACATGTCTTAACATGCTAACTACACCATGCAACCTTAAACAAGTGACAACAACCCTATTGAATTTAAAACCCTCACTTTTCAATTCAAACTCCTTCTCTTTAGATTTCCAAACTTGCAATTAATCCATATTTAAGCACCTAATAAGATACATTAAGGAATTTAACCCAACAATTGAACAATAGGTTAGGATTTATACCTTAAAATCATCTTGAGATCAACATGAAACTAGACCTCCAAATTGAAATCTTTGCACCAAGATCCATTCTTAAAGAGATAAGAGAAAATGGGTAGGGCTTTGATTTGCATTTTAGCTTTGATTTTTGATGGAAATGGGTGAATTTTTTTGATGGAAAATGAGAGGAGAAGAGGGAGGGAGGGGCTGCTGTTGGGGGCTGAGAATTTCGGCCAGAAATTGAGGGAATGAGGAGAGAGAGGGAGGGGTTGAAAGTGGGGAGAAAAGACAAAGTCCACATTGACTTTCTTTCATTTTCTTTTCTTTTCATTGTTTTCTTCTCTTTTCTTTTTGAAGTGGGGAAAAGAGTGGGAGTGGGGCAGCAAGAGTTCAGCCATCATGATGAGGAAATGGGGGTTTGGGAGTGTGTACGGGTGTGGGGTGATGAAAAATGATAAATACAATACCCCAAACATCCATTTACGCTAAAAAAAGCTTTTTTTTTCTTCTATAATTTCTAAACCGTTTTGGCAAATAATTTCGTTCCAAAAACCACATGATAAAATTTTATTTAATGTTTTATGTTGCACAAAATTTGTTTCAACTCATTCCAATTTGTAATTTTTCCTAATTAAATGTATTAGTGACGGCTTAAATAATAATAAAATAATTTTTTTTTCAGAAAATTTGAAATTTCACCAGCGGCTCAATAAACACCAAATAATAGCAATTACATAGCTAGAATATGTATATTTAATTTTTATAATAAGATATTTGTATTTTGACTTTTTATAGAAAATCCTCTTATTTTACCGATTTTTCGAAATTTCACCGAAACGATTTTCAAAACGTTACAATCTTCCCCCCTTAAAGAAATTCGGTCCCCGAATTTAAATTCAAACTCCCCCCAAATACAAAAACATCTAAGCAAAACCATCAAGTCGTCGGGGCTCCGAAATCCTAAGTATATAAAACGCATCATAGCGCAATACATGCGCATGAGTAATGAGCAGATAACTCAAAATCAAAACTCCGTCAAGCATCCCGCAATCATCGGAGTCACGGTAAAGACACAAATGTCAAATCCAATATAAAACCAATATGATATAACTCGAAACTATATATGTAAATATCAAATCTATATATGTAAATATCTGAAGGAAATGAATGCCAAATATATTCAGGTACTGTCCTCTGACTAGTCCTGCTCAGTACGAAAACACATAGCAATATCATAAAAACGTACTGCTCTATACGAAATCAATCCCCAAAATATGCACATGAATGCTACGTGCGTCTGGTGCGCACGGAAATCAAAATCCATGAATGTTCCATACATGCGCACAGAAACAACATCTAAGTGCATCGGGTGTGCACGAAACATCTGTCGTAGGCAACATGTGTGCCTGACAGCAAAATCAGGTGCATCTGACATGCACGAAAAATCTCGATTTAGTGCATCTGGTGTGCACCAAAATCGCATCTCAAGACATGCGCGAAAACCCAAAACCAGGGGCATCCATCATGCACGAAATCATGAAATCCAATATCAGGCGCCGAACATGCGCAAAATCAAATCAGGTGCACGAGGTGCACAAAACAAATATCGAACATCGCCATCGAAATCAAAGTCCAATGCATCTATGTGCACAAAAGGCGTATCACTGCACTGCAAGCATATATAAACTATACAGAGTGCAGGAACCAAATCGTGTGCATGCATACGCACAAAATCAACTCAAGTGTCTAAAACCGTAAAATCACAAACATGTGAAACCAAAGCACGAAAACGATATCAAGTGTAACACTGTGCAAGGATCGTAAATCCACAATCATCAAAATCAAATCATGCGAATAAATCACCCAAAACATCGAAATCAATAATGGCGGAATAGTACCGCTCAAGTGCATCCTCTAAGAATCTTGGGCCAACTGTCGCGGTCACTAGTGGGACGTCTCGTCGATGATCATGAATTCTGGCCTGCTGGTGTGCGTAACAATGACCACTCCTGGGTCAAGGTCTTCACTGTGAATTACCAATCTTTCGGTCCATCGGCTCATCGGCCTGTCAGGTGTGCTAACGGGGACGATTCCGTTCTGGCACTTCTCTGGTCATCTCTTGGTCAATCATCGCGACCACTCGTAAGACAGCATATCACTGGAGTCGGCCTCTGGCTCTCTGAATGTACGTGACACATCTGATCCTGGGTGCAAGTATCATTGCAGCAGTGTCCTGGAAGGAATCCTGCTCACGGTCTCTTCCATGTCTCGTCTCTGCCAACTGTCCGGAAGTCGTTGTCCTCTCCTATATCTGCATCTTGCTCTGGAACGACTGCATACTCATCGCGACTCCTTCTGGAAGGTAAGTCCAAGTACCATGCCTCGGCATGCGCATCGCCTCTCTGATGTCGGCGGAGTGGAACATCATCTCATCTAGATCTGGTGCGAACCTCTTACTCCACTTTTCTCTAATGTCGTCTTCTTTGGACTCGTCTCGTCTCGTCGCGGCTGCATGGACTGAGCTCCAACGGCTATCCTCGTATCGGGAGTCTCCCAAGAAATGCATCTCACCACCTAGCATCCGAATTAAGTCGAGCCATCCGACCGAGTCGTCAAACCTCATAATCCCCCAAGAGCTCAACCTCTTGGGCACAGTTTAATAGTATCGAGTACATACCACAGTATCGGTGGTACAGCCATAGAAGGGCAAACCCAAGCCTCACTAATGGCGCCGTAGAACTGCCGCAAACCCGAAGGTTCAAAGGCTTTCACACGGTCATTAAGTCAAGTTAGGGTTTCATTCTTCTAGAGGGACCATAGAATTGCCTGCATGTCCTTCCGACTACTTTAAACTTGGAATAATAGGTTTCTGACATTCGATCGTCTCTGTCGACTCTCAACGTCTCCGCGTGAAGTCGTCTCCAGCTGGAATCAATCTATCTGATGACCTCGCATCGGGATAGGCGAACGATCTACATGTCCTAGTCATTCTTCCTCGATGACTAGCGACCTTCTAGCATCTATTAGTACAACTCGTCCCGCAATAGCTCCAACATATTGGGCGATATCTCGTCACTCGCAGCAACAACTAGCTCACTCGTCTGCACGCTGAACAGTGCCTCAATCATCATGAGTAAGCAACACACCAACGGTCATCAAGATCTGGCTGGCCTTTATCATTGTCTCAATCCTCTAGTGTCGATCAGCACATCCGAGTAACCTCATAAAGGCGATCCGCCAAATGCTCGTGGCGCGGAAACACAGTAAAAAGACACATCTCTGCAATCGTGTGTCGCCGGAATTTCGCCCTGGTCAGTCCTCGTTCGTGACGAGCTTGTGCTGACCGCAACTCTAGCCGTAGCTCTCCCTGCCCGTAACCGTAGCAGCAAAGCCAAACTGGTACCGATGAGGCTAGATCAGGAAGGAATATAATACTGAGCAAGGAAATGTACATCCTAAGGCTACATAAGTGGAGTGGCGTGTCGTAAATATGCCGCGGAACATACCAACGGTACGTCACTCTACTTTAGTCACCTATTCCATCAACCAAGGGTCATCCTACGCTCCGAAGGTTAAAACCTAACGCTCTGATACCAACTTTGTCACGACCCGAAAGTACGGAACATGACCGGCACTTAAACTACGAACGTCTCTTGGCGTACGTAATCTAAGTTAACCGAAAACCCAGAAATCCAAACCAAGAAAATAGTAGAGTGCAGG
Source organism: Agapanthus africanus (assembly GCA_030015575.1). Taxonomy (NCBI): domain Eukaryota; kingdom Viridiplantae; phylum Streptophyta; class Magnoliopsida; order Asparagales; family Amaryllidaceae; genus Agapanthus; species Agapanthus africanus. The sequence goes on along the minus strand of CM057343.1, from coordinate 239,939,832 downwards.
AAAAACAACTTAAAGCAAGTAATTTCAATAGCATAAGCCGAATTATGCGGTTTTTAAAATATCAAAAATTTACTGAAAATTTCGGCAGAGTCTCCTTTGTAAATACTGGCCCCCAAACGGGATACAACATGAATAGTATACGAAATCAAGAAAAGGGCATCCCCAAGCGGGAGCTAGCTCTTCGTCAATCAACGGTCACAACCACACAAACAATATAATATACAACGCCAACGACGAGGATCAAAACTCAAAAGGAAACTCAAAATCACCAGAAAAATAACAAGCGACTCTAAGGTCGAAAGAATAACCAACACTGGTCTCTATCTCAATAAATACATGTTTGGTTGATGGAATTCTAGATACAACAGAATAATGATATACAAGATAAATAATGGGGGTATGATACAAGTAAACCCACCTACTAGCAAATCATCCGAATGAAACTATGCCCGCAAAGCCGTAATGAACCTGTACGACAACCTGCAAGAAACTGGGGCACAACGGGGGTGAGTTGCCAACTCGTGAATAGAAAAACATCTACGCACAGAAATCGCATAAATAACGCAATCCTAGGTCAATGATCATAATATATCCTCAAATATATATAACATGCAGCCTATAACAATGGCTAGGGTAAATATCTAACCCGAGTGTAAACTCATGTGCCCGTGTCAGTGCCTCAGGTAGCAATATATCATATGAATGAGGTATGAATGCATGAAAACAGAATACATGTAAATGAAGAAACTGTTTTCATAAATTAGTGAGATTTCCTTCATATTTTAAACTGAGGTATCATAATTAAAATCAGTATCAACAGTGTCTAGCATCGACACAAAACATAAATCTCACTGTCTCGAAATATCAATGTCTCAATCTCAATATCTAGGGCGCCGTCAGTCCAGACCGGCCCCTACCATCCATCTCAAGACCACGACGGTATCCTCCGGATATCCGACGCGTCGGGTAATATCACCGGTAGGTAGTGCACCCCAGCCAGGCTCAACGTCAACACCACATTCCTCTTGCCCCGGGGTACCATACCGGGCCCACCATGTACCCGTGACGGTTCCTCCACTCCTCGACACGGATCTCCAAAACCACAGCAAACTCATGGTGGACGACACTTTACATCACTAGAAAACCGCAACATTTTATATTTTAAAAGATCATAAGTTGTAAATTTTGCGGCTTTCCCCGAAATCCAGAAATATCATAAATCTCAAGAAATCATCACAAGTGCATATGTCAATGATAATGAACTAGGCATGAACAACTGAATAACAGTATGCATGAAGTGGTAGGTAATAACTACAATGTCTAATATGGCATATAAGGGAAGTACACTAATATCATGTCAACACTACTAGCTAACAATCTAAGTCAAGTAATTATATTCTCTAAAGTGTACGTGACATGGCAATTACCGATGAAGATGTGTGTGAGCCGGCAAGTAGGTGTACGTGGTACATACGCATCATCGGTAATGGTGCTGGTGTCCTAACAGCATGATATCAATAATGGAATATGCAGCAAAATAAATATGCGAGGCAGAGCGAACAGCAATAATGTGCGGGAGCTGAATACTAGACACAACGATAACTAATCTGCAATAATCTAATATAAGTCCTACAAATGGTGCCTTTTGAAATAACACGAATCATGGGGTTTTGAAAATAGGGGCTACGTTGTTTTTTATGAAAAGATACGTCGTTTTTGAAATATCCGTAGATTCCCTTGAGCTGTCTTTAAAAAAATGCCCACGATTCGTTAGTTTTTGAAATAGGTAAGAAGTCTAATCTAATCTAACAACTACACTAAACTATACGGCTGAACTACAAGCTGAACTACAGGTAAGGAAACCGCCTATCATCTGAGTCGATACATATACATACCTGTATATGTATAGTCGGTGATCTCGCCTCAATAATATCATATCCGATACCATATCTATAATCAGGCATCCCAAGTCAAGAGTGCGGATCAATCATCAATATAGCTCGTACGTAAATCCGTCGTACGGCATCCCAATCTGGGTACGGGTCAATATCACATTCATCATACTATTCACCTGGTATCCTCTTTATCAAATATCATGATCGGGGTACTGATCTACGTCTAGTACCATACTGATATCGCCTATGTATGCATGCACGTGTGTAAAAACTACGTCAAGGACCCGCTACAACGTCATGTCGTATCTCAAATACGAAACCCGCTATATCACCGATCTCACGGCCTCAAATCAAATCTCATCGACTCATCATAAATCCCAAGTACTATCCTCAAATCCGTATGTGAACACACAGTCCCATACCTATGTGAACACATAGCTATATATTCCCGAATAAGCACAAAAGAAAGAAGAAAGTATGCAAGTATGGGTGGGTCTGTGCAAGTGTGGTGCGACCGCTACTCTAGGGCTTCGCGACACTCAATCATCCAAGAACACCAAATATCCATATTTATCATCAATAACTCAAACAATATATAACCAATATATATATATGTGTATACATGTCCGTATACATCACCATGAACTGCGGGGGTGCTATACGCCATCCACCCGACTTCTCCCCGTAGATATAAATCTACTCACCTGATCCTCTCTCGCCGGTGCCGACGTCGCCACGCGATTGCTGGTCGTCTCGAAGTCCACATAGGGTACCTACATATCATAACGCACCGTATCGCATTAAAACTAAATTCGAAATCGAAATGGCATACGAAAATCAAATCGGCACGCGTATCACGCATAGGTCCAAACCTATCGCCTACGCATGCAAGAATAGTCAAACCAACCCTCGATGTCGATGTACAAACGTCAAACCATCGAGAAAAATCCAATCACACTCATTTGGACAATTACAAGCAATAATTATAATATAAAATAGCTTGAAATTCCCAAAAACCCCAATTTCACTTAAAAAGTCGTTTTTCCGAAAATCTAGCAAGCACAATTCGCCGTTTGTACAAAACATCATGTTTAAATGAATGTAGCGGCCAATATACTTATTAAATATCTTAAATAAGTCATAGAAACAATTTTCGGAATTTAATCTCATTAAATTCCAAAAACCCTAATATTCTAGTTTACAAAATACTCTTTTTACAATTTCATAGCAAAAATGCACAAATTACAATTTAGGTTGGATTTCTATGAACTAAAGTGTTAAACTACACTTAATAAAGTTAATAATATGATAAAAACCCTAACCATATTTTAATTCTCAATTTAACACAATATTTACAAAAACTAGTTTGCAATTTTAACCAATTTCGACCATTTTATAGCAAAATGCACATACAACAATCTAGTTTGGATTTGCATGATCTAAAGCATTAAAGTACATTTTATAATGTTAATAAAGTCATAAAATTCTTAGTTAGATTTTAAATCACCCATTTGCAACTAAAAACTAAAACCTAGTTTGCTTAAATAACTAAATTTGGACTTTTAGATGCAACAATTTACAATTTATCTTCTAGATTAGGTTTAACATGTCTTAACATGCTAACTACACCATGCAACCTTAAATAAGTGACAACAACCCTATTGAATTTAAAACCCTCACTTTTCAATTCAAACTCCTTCTCTTTAGATTTCCAAACTTGCAATTAATCCATATTTAAGCACCTAATAAGATACATTAAGGAATTTAACCCAACAATTGAACAATAGGTTAGGATTTATACCTTAAAACCATCTTGAGATCAACATGAAACTAGACCTCCAAATTGAAATCTTTGCACCAAGATCCATGCTTAAAGAGATAAGAGAAAATGGGTAGGGCTTTGATTTGCATTTTAGCTTTGATTTTTGATGGAAATGGGTGAATTTTTTTGATGGAAAATGAGAGGAGAAGAGGGAGGGAGGGGCTGCTGTTGGGGGCTGAGAATTTCGGCCAGAAATTGAGGGAATGAGGAGAGAGAGGGAGGGGTTGAAAGTGGGGAGAAAAGACAAAGTCCACATTGACTTTCTTTCATTTTCTTTTCTTTTCATTGTTTTCTTCTCTTTTCTTTTTGAAGTGGGGAAAAGAGTTGGAGTGGGGCAGCAAGAGTTCAGCCATCATGATGGGGAAATGAGGGTTTGGGAGTGTGTACGGGTGTGGGGTGATGAAAAATGATAAATACAATACCCCAAACATCCATTTACGCTAAAAAAAGCCTTTTTTTTCTTCAATAATTTCTAAACCGTTTTGGCAAATAATTTCGTTCCAAAAACCACATGATAAAATTTTATTTAATGTTTTATGATGCACAAAATTTGTTTCAACTCATTCCAATTTGTAATTTTCCCTAATTAAATGTATTAGTGACGGCTTAAATAATAATAAAATAATATTTTTTTTCAGAAAATTTGAAATTTCACCAGCGGCTCAATAAACACCAAATAATAGCAATTACATAGCTAGAATATGTATATTTAATTTTTATAATAAGATATTTGTATTTTGACTTTTTACAGAAAATCCCCTTATTTTACCGATTTTTCGAAATTTCACCGAAACGATTTTCAAAACGTTACAATACATCCCAAAATCCTGTTGTAGAATCGAGCTTGTCGAGTGGCCTGTCTAAAGGATACCCCTTGACGCTTTAATAGCCTTTTCAAACTTTTCGTGTAATATCTCGGCAGACGAATGGGCTGAAGCTTGTCAAGTGTAGAATCCGCGCCCTGCCAAATTTCTTTTTCCACTCTGGTTTCCCCGTATCGGTAGAATAGGATCGCCTTTTCATCTTTTCGCCTGAGAGGAACGTAGAATGTCTGTAGTTGTTGCACACTATAAGTTTCAAGCGTATCGAGCTCTTTATAATGTTTGGGCGGAACCATGGCAACTTGCAAACTTAGCTCTTCATCAGCGAATGTTTGTATTGAAGGCCGAGAAGAGAATATAGCATGGACTTCGTCTTCAGAGTCGCTGCCGAAGATCAACATGGGGGCGGACGGTCTCGGGTTGTGGCGTTGAGGCTGCCCCGAATAAACTATCTCTTCTTCCTCCTCGGTATCACTCCCGAAGACTGGAATAGTGGTGATAGCTTTGTCCCTCGGCTTGTGACATCTCTCCATGTCCTCAAAATCTGGTAAGAAGTATTTCGCATCTTCGTATTTTCGGACTTCGTTTACGGAGAATGGATTCAACTCCCCTGTTACAGTATATTAGAGACCATCCTTGAAGTATTTCATGCACTGATGTTGTGTAGAAGGGATGATGTTATTCTCGTGTAACCAGGGCCGGCCGAGCAAAGCATTGTAGCAAGTCTTAGCGTCAATGACGTGAAATTTAATATCCGTGATGAGTAGCTCGAAGCGCAGCGTCAGTATCACAGACCCGAGAGTCCGTGATGACTGGGAGTCGAAACCGGAGATGGTAATTTTATCGCGAGCGAGGTACTGAACGCTCATGCAGATTTCCTTCAACACTCACACGTTGAGGAGATTGACGGAAGACCCATTGTCGACCAGGATTTTGCCTATCTTTATATCGTGGCAGTATCCTGAGACATATAGGGGACGGTTGTGCTCGCACGTCCCAAGGAGGAGATCTTCGTCGCCGAAGGTGATATCGGCTGTGTGCACTTCTTCCAGCTCGTCCTTCATCTTTTCTTCGGCGAGGAAAGTTTGGAATTGTCCTGGTTCTTGTAGCACCTTGATCAATGAATCTCTCGCCTCTTTGGATAACAGAAGGACATCGAGAATGCTGAGCTGCAAGGGTAGCTTCCTCAAGTGTGCCAGAACATTGTAGTCTACCTTGTTCTTCTTTGGCGAGTCCTTAGCAGTCAGTTCTTTCGTGACTTAGTCATCTAAGGCGATATCTTCAGAGACCTTCTCTTTTCCCTTATCTTTTCTGTTTGCGAGTCTGAGATTCTTTTTGGGCAGCGTACGACTGCACAGCTGGATATTTTCGTAGGTCTTTGGTTCTTCCTCTTTCCCCGAGGTAGATTCTTTGAAAAGAGGGCAAAGATTCATCACTTCGTCGGAGTCACTTCCGAAGGTGAGGACTTGCGATCCCCCAGCGTTGACCATGCGACAGTTGCCGGCGGTCCCTCTAAGCTCCTCGGTCGTGCTCCTTCGCTCCCGACGAGTTTTGCGTTTCATCCGCTTAAAATGTTGCCGGTGAGCAACATATCCTTGCCGCGATCTTTTAAAAGCGTTGCACTCTTCGGTGGGGTGCGTAATCTTCCAGTGATATAAGCAGTAGCTAGGATGTATTTCCGCTTCATTAGTAGCGTTTCCTTCGGAGGGTGGCAGCTTCATTCCCATTGATATGGTCTTGGCAAACCTTTTCCTCGTCTTGAGCTTGTTTTTATCTGTGACAGATGTCCTCTTATTCGGCGGGAATGTCTCGACTCTTTCGTCCAGTCGCCGGCGTTTGGCCTTTTCAAGTATAGCCATTTCACGTTCCCGATTAGCTTTACTTTTCAGAAGAGCTTCGTTCAGGAACGCGTCAATCATTTCGTCTGACGGCTCTGGAAGTTCCGGTTCAGGCCCTGCCCCTAGTCTCTTGGTGCAAAGGGCTTCTTCATCGTTTATTGACGAGTGAGAGATCACATGGACACTTGCTACGTAATCTTCAGATTCATCCGACAAGTCTTCTCCATCATCTCCATCTTCAAGGACGTGGCCGAGGAATTCTTGGAGCGTGATTGGAGTCCGCGCCTTCTGGTTGTACTCTTCCAGCGCGTCGATCTGTTTTTGCAGGTCTGTGTGCTTATCGCCAGGCTTCATAGGCTTTCTGGAATTCTTCTTCTTTTCAAAGAGTTCAATGGCTGGGTCTGTGTGCTTTGGCTATCACCACCAATCCTTGGATTCGGGCGCGGTTTTAGCATTCATTCGATGATCTGGGGTTCCAGCGGATTCTTCCACCTGATCGCCGGGCATGTCTGGAGATCATTCAGCATCCTTTTGGTTTTAGCCGAAAGAGCCACCTCCCATGGAGCTTCTTCAACAAAAGAGCATGTTGCCCTCGATGTGTCCGTCTTCTTAGGAGTGTGCGGTTGTGGTGGGCTTACTTTCCACTTCTCAGACAGCGCAAACTTGCCTTGTTTGGTACTGATCCTCGATCCATCCCTTAAAGACGAAGTAATCTTCGATTGGATGGCTCACCGTTTGGTGGTAAGGGCAATAATTGGGATTATTCACTTAGCCGGATTGCAATGGTTGCCTTAGATTCGACAAACTTATAAGCATGTTGTGCATCGCTAGTTCGAACAGCCTCTTCGTTTTATCCCGCGGGAATGAGTAAGGGCGCTTCATTTTCTCATTATAATAGCGTCGTCTCTCCTCCAATTGATCCGTTAGTCTTGGAGCACTGGGCTGCTGTTTGGTGTTCGCAACGAAGGTTGCCTTCCCTTTACCCTTTTCGTTTCGCGGTTCCGGCTTCGGAAGGGACGGCCTATGGCCCATCTGGTCCATCTAGGCTAGCTTGTCGATTAAAGCCTGGAATGTGGTCGGTTTGAAGAACATCATGAACTGTGAAATAGTTGCATGAGGGTCTAGGGTGCCCACGAACATGCCCACTGCTGGTGCTTCCTCAATGCTGTCACGACCCAAAGTACGGCCCGTGACCAGCACTTAACCACGTAGCGTCTACAGGCGTAACGCGACTAAGTAAGCCGAAACCCAGAAATCAAAACCATTTAAAATATAGAGTGTTAAAATATTTTAGTAGAAGCATTTGTAAAATGATTAGAAAACCTTAAGTAATTTAGCAGAAATCCTTTTTAGTTCAAGAGTTATATTTTAATAATTTTGGCAACATTTACTTTATAAAAATTTGTCCCGGAAATCGGGTAAAAGGCAAGGTGTGGTAGAAGTAACATGTGAAATGAATAGAGCATCACAATGGGAGAATCGCGCCCAACGGCGGAACAATCACCACAATATGATATACGACGCCGTAGCGAAGAATGAGCAGTAAAGCAAAGACAAATATCATAAAAGATAAGACTGCATAAATAAAGTCGGCTCACAGCGAGCTCGACACCAGAGTACAAAATAACATACATGGCCCTCACAACTATCTCTAAGTCAATATATGAAGGTAGATGGAGAATACTAGATACATCAATGTACAACTGAAAAGTAAACAGATACCGCACAAAACCCACCTAATAGCAAAAGGGCTAGCACGCCTCCGCAGTGGTATCTGTGTCAAAAGATGCGATGAACAGCCAGCCGCGACTACTCTAAAGGGCAACCTGCAAGCACTGTGGCACAACGGGGGTGAGTTGCCAACTCGTGAATAGTAGATAACATATAAAGGTAATCGCGAGTATGCACGTGCTGCGATACTCTAACCTATGCCAACAGATAACATCTATATGATGAACTGGATGCTCAATATCATGCAATAAGTGCAATCTAATGACATCTCCATGTGAGGAGCAAGATATGGGATAATCAGGTATGGCAATGCAATCTAACAACCCTATATAGAATAAGCAGGGTATGCAATGAGCGTACAAGCATGTGTACTATATCAGTATAATAGATACAGGATGAGATATCATATACTAATGCTGAGCATGGGAAAATATAACATCTACACGGAATTTCATCGTGGAAAATATAATCGGTGCCCATCAATGCACCCAATCCCAATACAACTCAGGCGCCGTCATCCTCCGGCCCTCAAATCCTGTAAATCCCATGAAATCATGAGTGGCCAACATCGGCACTCAAAATATCAAGAAATACTTGTGTCCAGCATCTGTTAGTGTATATGCCCTAGAGGCCATTACTGTATCATACTAGTTTGTATATTACTTAATGGAAGCTTGGGATATTCACCTTGTATAGACAATCTTGCTCAAAATAGTAGTATGCTACTTGGTTTGTTTCTACTTTAATGTTTACATGTGTTTATTTTAGTATATCACCTATACACAATAGTGGAGCCCTTAGGATCTTTGCTTGATTACCAGCGTTGTGATGGCAGTCACACTCGTGGGGGCTGGGTAATCCACAAGCACATCCTTATGCAGGTCCCTAGTTGTAGGACTATCGAGATAGGGCATCGATACTCCAGAGTAGACTAGCGTATGCGCTTCTCATCCCAGCAGGGGAGACGGTCTGTCCCACAGCTGTCAGTACATCGTACTTGAGATAGTATGCGGGTGCTCGTTAGGTTACGAGTACACTGGACAGGACTTGTCGGGAACTGTTGGTTGGTACTATACCTATCGTCAGTTATCAGTTCCCAGGTGACATGAGTACAGCTTAGTCCGCTGACTTGACACTGTCACTTCGCCTCGAGTGTGTTCCCACTGTACTTAGAATACTACCCTACCACGGCTCAAAGGAGTCGTGCAAATAGGTAGTAGTTGGGTGCAGTCCCGAAGCACTTGGAGGCAGTGACGGTTAGACAGGTTCGTCTCTCCTGGTATTGGGGGTTGATATCGCGCTGTGTCTAGGAGAGATCGGCACTTACACTACGAAATGTCTCGAGGCGTATGTAATCTAAGTAAGCCGAAAACCCAGAAATCCAAACAAAGAAAAGTAGTAGAGTGAAGGAAAACCAATTTAAAATAAAGTAGTTTTAATAGCATCAGCCGAATTATACGTTTTAAAAACATCAAGTATTTTCTGAAAATTTCGGCAGAGTCTCCTTTGTAAATACTGGCCCCCAAACGGGATACAACATGAATAGTATACGAAATCAATATCACGTCCTGAAAGGATGAAACATGACTGGAACTTAAACTACGAAACGTCTCGAGGCGTACGTTATCTAAGTAAGCCGAAAACCCAGAGATCCAAACCAAGAAAAGTAGTAGAGTGAAGGAAAACCAATTTAAATCAAGTAGTTTTAATAGCATAAGCCGAATTATACATTTTTTTTTAAAACATTAAATATTTCTTGAAAATTTCGGTAGAGTCTCCTTTGTAAATACTGGCTCCCAAACGGGATACAACATGACTAGTATACGAAATCAATAAAAGGCATCCCCAAGCGGGAGCTAGATCTTCGTCAATCGACGGTCACAACCACGCAAGCAATATAATATACAACGCCAAGGGCGAGAATCAAAACTCAAAAGGAAACTCAAAACAGCAAGAAATCCATAGGAATACAACGCGCGACTCTAATGTCGAAAGAATAAACATCACCGGTCTCTATCTCAAAAATAAATACATGTTTGGTTGATGGAATTTACTAGATACAACTGAATAATATTATACAAGGTAATATGATTGTTACGATACCAAAAAAAAACCCACCTACTAGCAAGTTACCCAAACGAAACTGTGCCCGCAAAGCCGTAATGAAACATGTACGGAAATCCTGCAAGAAACTGGGGCACAACGGGGGTGAGTTGCCAACTCGTGAATAGAATACATCTACGAATAGGAATCGCATGTATGACGCAATCCTAAGTCATACGATCAGAATATATAATCCTCAAATATAACCAGCAGTCTATAACAATGACTAGGGTAAATATCTAACCCGAGTGTAATCACATGTGCTCGTGTCAGTGCCTCAGGTAGCAATATATCATATGGATGATGTATGAATGCATGAAACAGAATGCATGTACTGACGAAAACTGCTTTCATAAATTAGTGAGATTTCTGTATTTTTAAAATGAGGTATCATAATGAAATCAGCATAAAACAGTGCCTAGCATCGGCACAAAACGTAGTCCCAATATCTCGATATCTCTATATCACAGTCTCTGTACCTCAATATCTCGAAATCTCAATGTCTCAATCACAATGACTAGGGCGCCGTCAGTCCAGGCCGGCCCCTACCATCCATCTCATGACCACGACAGTATCCTCCGGATATCCGACGCGTCGGGTAATATCACCGGTCGCTCATGCTCCCCTGCACAGGCTCAACGTCAACAACACGATCTTCTTGCCCCGGGGTACCGCACCGGGCCCACCATGTACCCGAAACGGTTCATCCATCTCCTCGAATCGGGTCTCGAAATCCATCAGCAAACTCATGGTGGACGACTCATACATCATGGGAAAACCGCACTTTTTATTTAAAAGAGAGGAAAGAAGCTTATACAAGTTTTGCGGTTTTCCCCCAAATCCAGAAAATCTCATGGAAATCCGAATCCAAAACCTCAATAGCACGTAAAATAGTGAATATATGCCTTTGAATCCATGAATGCGGCATAACAATGAATAATAGTATGCATGAAGTAGCAGGTAATAACTACAATCTAAACTAGCATATAAGGCAAGTACACTAATATCATGTCTAAACTCTTAGCTAACAGGCTATGTCAATGTAATAGTATTTTCTAAGTGTACGTGACATGGCAATTACCGATGAAGATGTGTGTGAGCCGGCAAGTAAGTGTACGTGGTACATACGCATCATCGGGAATGGTAATGGTGTCCTAACAGCATGATATGAATAATGAAATATGAATTACAATAAGTATGCGATGCGGAGCAACAACAATAATATGCGGGATCTGAATACTAGATACAACGATAACTAAACTGCATTACCCTAATATAAGTCCTACAATAGGGCCTTTTGAAATAACACGAATCGCGGTGTTTTGAAAATAAGGGCTACGGTGTTTTTAAGAAAAGATACGCCTATTGAAATATCCGTAGAATCCCTTGACCTATCTTTTAAAATACCCATGATTCGTTAGTTTTTGAAATAGGTAGGAGTCTAATCTAATCTAACAACTACACTAAACTATACGGCTGAACTAACAAGATGAACTACAGGTAAGGAAACCGCCTAATATCTGAGTCGATACGTATACATACCTGTATATATATTAGTCGGTGATCCCGCCTCAATAATATCATATCTGATACCATATCTATAATCAGACATCCCAAGTCAAGAGTGCAGATCAATCATCAATATATAGCTCGTACGTAAATCCGTCGTACGACATCCCCAAATCTGGGTACGGGTCAATATCATACTCATCACACTGTTCATCTGGTATCCTCTTTATCAAGATCATCATCTAGGGTACTGACCTAGGTCTAGTACACTACTAATATTACTATTCACATGGCATCGTCATCTAAAGAACCGCTATAACATCAGGACGTATCTCAAGTACGAATCCTGCCATATCACCGATCTCACGGCCTCAACTCAAATCTCATCGACACATCTCAATCCCAAGTATCATCCGCAAATCCAGTATGTGAACACCTAGTACCGTACCCAGGTGAACACATAAACACATATCCCCATATACGCACAGGTAATAACATAGATGTATGCAAGTGTGTGCGTGCGTGTATGGGTGTAACAACTACTCTAGGGTTTCGCAACTAACACTAAACTAATCCATGCACACCAAGAATCTACCCTTATCATCAAGTCTCATATCAACATAATATATATAATCAAAATATGTGTGTGTATACGTATCCGTATACATCACCACGAACTGCGGGGGTGCTATACGCTATCCACCCGACTTCTCCCCGTAGATATATATCTACTCACCTGGTCCTTGCTCGCCGGTGCCGATGTCGCCACGCGCTTGCTTGTCGTCTCGAAATCCACATGGGGTACCTACATATCATAACGCACCGTATCGCATTACAACCAAATTAGAAATCGAAATGGCATACGAAAATCAAATCGGCACGCGTATCACGCATAGGTCAAAACCTATCGCCTACGCATGCAAGAATAGCCAAACCAACCCTCGATGTCGATGTACAAATCTCAAACCATCGAGAAAACCCAAACACTCTCATTTGCGCATTCACGAACACTAATTATAATATAAAATAGGTTAAAATTCACAAAAACCCCAAATTCACCTTAAAAGCCATTTTTCCGAAAATCTAGCAAGCAAAATTTACCCCTTTTAGTACAAAACTCGACGTTTAAACAAATCTAGTGGCCATAATACTTATTAAATATCTTAAATAGGTCATAAAAACAATTCCCATAATTTAATTCCAATAAATTTCATTAACCCCAAAATTCTAGTTTACAATATACCCAAATTTTAACAATTTCAACTAAAAATGCACAAAGCAACCACTACGCTTGGTTTTGCATGAAACAAAGGCATTAAACCACTCAATATAATATTTATAATGACATGAAACCTTAATTTGAATTTTATCTCACAAGAATATAATTATTTTAAAAACCTAGTTTACAATTTATATAAATATCACAATTTAAATCAACAAAAAGCAAATTAGCACCTTAATTTGATTTAGCAAAACACTAATATGTCAAATACATCACACAAACATAATCTCACAACACAAAACCCCAATTTGAATTCAAACCCCTCTCTTGAATTTCAAATCATGCACTTAGAACTAATTAAAAACCTATTTAAACATATAATTAAGCTAACCTAAAGCAATTAGCAACAATTAAGCAAAGGGTTAGAATTTATACCTAATCAATTTGAAGATCCCACAAGCACACATAGCCTCCCAAATTGTAATCTTGATCCCTAGATCCATGCTAGCATGGGCAAGAAATAATGGGTAAGAGTTGGATTTGGATTTTGGGATTTTTTTTGATGGATTTGAGGCAATTTTGATGAATTTTTTTCAAGTGGAATGAATGTGAAATGGGGAGGGGCTGCTGCTGGATTGGGGAAGGAGGCTCGGCCACTAAGAGGTGAGGGTAGTGAGTAATGAAGTGTTATGTTGAATCCCCCCCAAAGTCAACAAAACCACACCTTAATTCTTAATGTTTTTCTTTTTCCATTATTCTCTTTTCCTTTACACTTTCATTGACTTTTTCTTAAGTGGGAAATGGTGAGGGCAGCATGGATTCGGCCAGCAAGATTATGGTGTGTGTGTGTGTGTGTGTTTGTGAAGAAATTTTCTATGGCAAATTAACCCCCTGAAGCCACATTAAAACACCTCACTTCTATTTCTATTTTTATTTTCGCAAAATAAGCCTTTTTCTTCGATATATTCTAAACCGTTTTGGCAAACCATTTCATTTCAAAAATCACATGATAAAATTTTGTTTAATGTGTTATGATGCACAAAATTTGTTTCAACTCATTCCAATTTGTATTCCCTAATTAAATGTATTAGGGACGGCTTAAAATAATATTAAAATAATTAATTTCGGAAAAAAATTCAGAAAATTTGAAATTTCACCAGTGGCTCTATAAACACCAAATACTAGCAATTTCATGGCTAGAATATGTATATTTAATTTTATAATAAAAATATTTGTATTTTGACTTTTAACGGGAAACCCCCCTTATTTTACCGATTTTACGAAATTTCACCGAAACGATTTTCAAACCGTTACAATCTTCCCTCCTTAAAGAAATTCGGTCTCCGAATTTAAATTAAAACTCCACCCCAAATACTAAAACATCTAAGCAAAACCATCAAGTCGTCGGGGCTCCAAAATCATAAATACATAAAACAAATCGTAGCGCAGCGCATGCGCATGAAAAATGAGCATATAACTCAAAATCAAAACTCCGTCAAGCATCCCGCAATCATCGGAGTCATGGTAAAGACACAAATGTCAAATCCAATACAAAACCAATATGATATAACTCGAAAATATACATGTAAATATCAACTTTATATATGTAAATACCTGAAGGAAATGCATGCCAAAATACATTCAGGTACTGTCCTCTGACTAGTCCTGCTCGGTACGAAAACACAAGAAAATATTATAAAAATGTACTTCTCTATAAGAAATCAATCCCAAAATATGCATATGAATGCCATGTGCGTCTGGTGCGCACGGAAATCGAAATCCATGAATGTGCCATACATATGCACAGAAACAACATCTAGGTGCATCGGGTGTGCACGAAACATCTGTCAAGGGCAACAGGTGTGCGTGACAGCAAAACTGTAAGTCGATGTACAACACCCCACGACTTGCGGGGAGGCGGAAATATGAAAAACGATCTTGTTCTTATACTAAACATCGACTAACCGCATGAATCGAAGTTAAACGATAACTAACAACAAGCATAGAAGTTAACAACTACTATGTAAAGGGATTATACCTAAAGAACCGTGTCCTTCGTCTTTACGAACTCCACCACCTCCTCGGCCTTTTCGAAGTAGTAGAAAATCCACCCGAGAGCTTTACTCCAAGCTTAGCCTCTAAACTTGAGGCAACTAACTTTCTTTAAGTGCTAATCAAAGATGCTAGGTGATATAGAGTGAGGGTTATGGTTTAATTAGTCTAACTAATCCTTGTACTCAACACATGAGAGGGGTGGATTAGGGTTTGAAGAGGGAGAGCTTGAGGGGAGAGAAGGTGAAGATAATAATGAAGTAAGAATAATGAGTTATCATAATATATATCAAGCATTTTGTTATATCAAGAAAAGAAAAGAAAATGATTTACAACCATGCTTGATAAATATCTTGTGGTGATTCATCTCCATGAGTCATTAAGCAATTATGAAGCATTAATGACATGGATGAATCATCCATATGACTCACTAATCACATTCATTGTATATGCCACCTAAACCTCCTTAGTCACCACCTTCTAGAAGCTTCTCGCGCAATTACGAGAACGCCCCTCCTTTCCGCAAAAATACGGAAAAACTTTAGACTGTATAAATCCAATAACCGGGTACCAGTAACTGGCTTAAACCAAAGCCGACTGGTAAAAACTTTCCGAAAGTCGTACGTGCGTAAACACACGTATGCGTCCGAACCCTTGTCGTAAAACCATACGACCTCTATATCGTTTCGCCTGGAGTAGGGAAACTCTCTGTGTGGGACTCTAGAGACTCGACTACTACGCTGGCAGTGGGTTTAACCACAGACCGCAAGCGGCACTAGCTGTACGTAACTGTCCCCAGGTAGATGTCGATAAGAAGGTCGATGAGGAAACCCATCCGAACTCCTACTGATTCTGATGTGACAATCTCCGTACAGTCCGGTCCGTTCGTCTAAGACTATCGCATATCGGGCCAAGGGGGGCGGCAAGCGTCAGTCCCCTAATAGTGGTATAAGTCGTGTCGGAGGGAAGCCCATTACACCTTGAGAAACTACTGGAACCTACCAGCAAATCTCGCTTGCCCAGGCCAGGGACTTTGCGTAATGGCTCTCCGACACAGTGCGATATCAACCCCCAATACCGGGAGAGACGAATCCTGTCTAACCGCCACTGCCTCCAAGTGCTCGGAACTGCACCCAACTGCTACCTGTTTGCACGACTCCTTTGAGCCGTGGTAGGGTAGTAATCTAAGAACAGTGGGACACACTCGAGGCGAAGTAGCAGTGTCAAGTCTGCGGACTATGCTGTACTCATGTCACCTGGGAACTTTTCACTGACGACTGGTATAAAACCAACCAACAGTTCCCTGTGAGTCCTGTCCGGTGTACCCGTAACCCAACGAGCACCTGCATACTATCTCCAGTACGACGTACTGACGGCTGTGGGACAGACCATCTCCCCAACTGGGATGAGAAGCGTACACACTAGTCTACTCCGGAGTATCGATGCCCTGTCTCGATAATCCAACGACTAGGGACCTGAATAAGGATGTGCTTGTAGACTACCCAGCCCCCACTAGTGTGACTGCCATCACAACGCTGGTAGTCAAGCAAGATCCTAAGAGCTCTATCAATACGTTTACTCACATATTAAGATAGAAAAAACCAAGTAGCATACTACCATGTTTAGCAAGACTGTTATATACATGTGAATATCCCAAGCTTCCATTAAGTAATATACAAACTAGTATGATACAATAATGGCCCCTAGGGCATATACACTAATAATCTCCCACTTGCACTAGGGCCATGTACTGGAATATCGAAGACCGATGATCTCGAGTAGCCTCTCGAACTGAATCTGAGGTAGGGCCTTTGTGAATGGATCAGCAATGTTCTCTTCAGAAGCAACTCTCCGAACCTCGATCTCATGACGATCAATGATCTCCCTGATCAGGTGATACCGCCTTAAGATGTGTCTGGACTTCTGATGGGACCTTGGTTCCTTTGCTAAAGCTATAGCTACGTTGTTGTCGCAATATAGAGGTATTGGATCAACTATGGTAGGAACCACCTGAAGTTCTGTTAGGAACTTCTTCATCCAGACTGCTTTTTTTGCGGCATCGCAAGCAGCTATATACTCCGCTTCCATCGTCGAGTCAGCAACGGTGTCCTGCTTGGAGCTCTTCCAGCACACCGCCCCTCCATTGAGGGTAAAGACATAACCCAACATGGACTTGGAATCGTCCTTATCACTCTGGAACCCGGAATCAGCAAAGGCCTCCAACCTGAGGTCTTTTTCGCCGTAAACTAAGAACATCTCCTTGGTCCTTCTCAGGTACTTGAGAATGTTCTTTACTGCTATCCAGTGCTTCTCCCCTGGGTCTAACTGATACCGGCTTACCGCGCTCAGTGCGTAAGCTACATCTGGTCTGGTGCACAACATCGCATACATTATAGAGCCTACCGCAGAAGCGTAGGGTATAATAGACATGCGTTCCCTTTCCAAATCAGTCTTGGGAGACATCTCTTTGGAGAGGGTGATTCCGTGACAAGCCGGTAGATTACCGCGCTTAGAATCTTCCATACTGAATCTTTTCAGTACAGTGTCGATATACCTGGACTGCGAAAGTCCCAACATCCTCTTGGATCTATCACGATAGATCCGGATCCTCATAATGTAAGAGGCATCACCCAGGTCTTTCATGGAGAACCTGTGTGACAAGAATCCTTTGACAGATTGTAGCACAGGAATGTCATTTCCTATTAATAGAATGTCATCCACGTACAAGACGAGGAATACGACACTTCTGGCTACAACTTTACTATATATGCACGGTTCATCTGGATTTTTGATAAAGTCATATTCTTTGACTGTTTCATCAAAACAGATGTTCCAACTCCGCGATGCCTGCTTTAGTCCATAAATGGACTTAAGCAGCTTGCATACTTTCCCGCTGCTCCCACTCTGATTGAAACCCTCTGGCTGATCTATATAGACGCACTCTTCTAAATTTCCATTCAGAAAAGCCGTCTTTACGTCCATCTGCCAGATTTCATAATCATGGAAGGCAGCAATAGCAAGAAGGACCCGAATGGATTTGAGCATAGCCACTGGAGAAAAAGTTTCGTCATAGTCCAAACCAGGTCTTTGACGAAAACCCTTTGCAACAAGTCTAGCCTTATAGGTTTCCACCTGTCCATCTACACCAATCTTTTTCTTGAAGATCCATTTGCATCCTATGGGTTTTACCCCATCTGGAGCAAAGTCCAAAGTCCATACTTTGTTGGTGTACATGGACTCCATTTCGGTCCGCATTGCATCTTGCCATCGTACCGAGTCGCCGCTCTGGATGGCCTGCTGGAAGTCAGTAGGTTCATCATCACCTATGATGCAATCCTCTCTATCCCCATCTATGAGAAAACCGTAGTATCTCTCAGGCGGATGAGACGGCCTACTACTCCTGCGGAGGGGTGCGGGAATGTCCTGTTTTCCTTGAACTTCCGGTTCTACCAAACTTTCAGTAGCAGCTTGTGGTTCTGGAATATCTTCCAGTTCTATTTCGCTCCCACTTATTTCCTTTTCTAAAAACTGATGTTCTAGAAAATGGGCATTACGAGAAACAAAAACCTTTTGTTCCTCTGCGTAATAGAAATAATATCCCTTGGAGTTCTTTGGATATCCCACAAACATACATTTTACTGATCGTGCCTCGAGCTTGTCTACATGCTGCTTTTTAACAAAATCTGGACATCCCCAAATCTTCATATGCTGAAGATGGGGTTTCTTCCCAGTCCACATCTGATATGGAGTGGTGGGTACAGTCTTGGTAGGAGCCCTGTTCAGAAGATATGCTGCTGATTCAAGCGCATAACCCCAAAAAGATCGCGGTAACTCAGCATTACTCATCATGGATCGTACCATATCCAATAGGGTTCGATTCCGTCTCTCCGATACACCGTTATGCTATGGAGTGTATGGAGGAGTAAGCTGAGAGAGAATCCCTTTCTCTTTTACGTAACCTAGGAACTCGGCACTCAAGTATTCACCACCTCGATCAGATCTAAGTGTCTTAATACTTTTGCCGGTTTGGTTTTCTACTTCATTCTTATACTCTCGGAATTTCTCAAAAGCCTCGGATTTAAGTTTCATCAGATAAATGAATCCGTATCTGGAGTAATCATCCGTGAAAGTAATGAAATAGGAAAAACCACCTCTTGCATCTGTAGACAATGGACCACATACATCGCTGTGTATGAGTCCTAAGAGCTCGCTCGCTCTTATTCCATGTCCAGTAAATGGAGTCTTTGTCATCTTTCCTTTGAGACAAGATTGACAAGTGTCATAAGTTTGATATTCGAACGAGTCCAAATATCCTTCTCTATGCAACTTAGTCAACCTTCTCTCATTGATGTGACCCAGTCTATAATGCCATAAGAAAGCTTTATTTAAATCTGGAGACTTTCTTTTAAGTGTGTTCTGGACATTGAAAATTTGGAGTTGGTTTAAAACATATATACCGTTATTTAGTGTACCGGACCCAATCAAACCATGATTAAGCTGGATGTTAACAACATCTCTTACAAACGTGAAATCATAACCTTTATTTGATAACAAGGAAACTGATATGATATTACACGTTAAGCTTGGTACAAAAAAACAGTTATGTAAAACCAAAATGTGTCCACTCGTCAATCCTAGGTGATAATCCCCGACGGACGCAGCTCCCACGCTAGCTCCGTTAGCAACCTTTAGGGTCATATCACCTTCCTTCAGCACTCTACGGTTTCTCAGTGCCTGCAATGAATTGCAAATATGAGATCCTGATCCGGTATCCAATACCCAGGAAGTAGAGTTGATCGACAGACAATTCTCAATTACAAACACACCTGAAGTCGAAGCCACAGCTTGCTTCGGTTCCTGGTTCTTGGCGTTCCACGCCTTGCAATCCTTTTTCCAGTGCCCTTTCCTGTGACAATGGAAGCACTCATCCTGGCAAACTACCGGTACCGCAAACTTTTTCTTTCCCTTCCCTCCCACCTTACTAACACCTCCTCTAGGTTTGGTGGCGGCCTTCTTCTTCCTTCCTTTGGCCCTTGACTTGGACCCGGAAGAAGATGTACCGCTAACAAACATAGCGGGTGTTTCCCTTGTCTTTTGCAAGGTGCCCTCTGCACTCCTTAACATGTTCAGGAGTTCCGGAAGTTCAACTTCTTTTCTTTGAATGTTGAAGTTCAGGATAAACTAGGCGTAGGTGTGAGGAAGGGACTGGAGAATAAGGTCTGTATAGAGCTCATTATCCAAAGTCGTCCCAAGGTCTGCGAGCTCTTCAATATAGCCGATCATCTTTAGGACATGTTCTCCTACCGATGACCCGACAGCCAACCTCGCTCGAAACAAGTTCTTAGAGGTCTCGTATCTTGCTATACGAGATTGCTCTCCATAAAGTTCCTTTGTATGGAGAAATATGCCATCAAGGTCCATATCCTCGTGCCTCCTCTGATGTTCATTGTTCATCGAGGCAAGCACGATGCACTTGGCTTTCGCGCAATCTAAATCCCAGGTTTTGCGGATTTCCTTATCCGCATTGCTGGATTTGGGACCAGGGACAGCAGGTGCCGTAGCGGTGAGGACGTACCCCAATTTGTCATTGGTCAAAGCCATTTTGACATTCCGCAGCCAATCTTTATAGTTTGGCCCTGTCAGTATATTTTTCTCTAAAAGTAACTTAAGTCCAGTCATTTTCAGGGTCGCTGCAATTAGGAGAGAGAGAAGAAAACTCTTTAGCATGATGCTCTCGCAAGTTTAGAGTGGTTTTTAATTTATCTAAACTGGATGGCTCCCACTGTTTCTCGAATCCTTCCTCAAACCATAAAAGAAGAATTAGCCAGGACTATTCTCACTGTACAATTCTTGCTTAACCGTTCAGCCAGGCTAGTGTCGATACTTCGAGGGAGGTTTTCCAACGCTTTCGCGAAGTTCCTTAATTAAATAACCTCTTTTCTCTGGGGGCGTAACCCCGCTGACACCTTTCTGGACACCTACTTGGTTTATAGCATTGATCGTTAAGTGACGAATCTCCTGATAAGTAGCATATACTCACAGTAGGATCGGGATCCAAATATCATCGTATGATAATGTTGAAGGAATGCTACCAACATTCATCAAACTCCAAACGGTATGCATCACTTTGCAAATTTCAGTTTCTTTAGAAATTCCCGATATAAGTTTTTGCCCCATGCTCTTATGACCTTGGCTTTGGTCAAAATGTCATAAGTCACATGTCAAGTTCTACCCGTCATTATCTTGTCAATTTGAACCCATCCGTATATACCCCTGACTTTGGTCAAATGATAATACGTCTGTCCCAAACTAACTCATCTATCTTATGCAACAAATGAAAACCCAGCAGCTACCAAACACTATGCCTTGACTTTGGCCAAAATGCATAGTTTGAATACTACTGAATACCCAAATGAAATGACGGAGGGCTACGAATGGTTTTGGCGAAACCGTGAACGTAGTGAACTTGATATAACCGAAGGAACCTGATAGCTTTTAAAAGGAGTAGTTAAAGCTCCGCATTTAAAAATATATGTTTTTAAAATTAACCGAGTGGTTTCTTTTAAATTGTTCAAACGATTAAACTTTTTGGTTTATTTTCTTTGCATTATAAATAATGCGTCCCATCATTAACCTATCATTGCAGAAAACAACGAAAATACAACGTCCTCTTATGCCATCCGCATTTGCCACGGGGTCCCGTCATCACCCGTTAGGTTACTTAACTAACGACAGAGCAGGGGCTGGGCTAGCGTGGGTGTAAAACATAAGTGACGTCTAAATAGCTATCATATATAGATATTGTACATTCGTCAGACGCAATAATAGGCATTGCAGATCACAGATGAACTTTATTGGATTTGCAAGTAATCCGTGTTTGTTTTGAGCCTGCAACAAAAGACGGATTTACACAGTTGTAATGAATAGCCATTACCCCACCCAAGACCCCAACGGGTACGGCAAACTACCTGCCCGGCAGTTTGTGCACCCCACCTTGGGTCTGTCCTAGGAGCAAAAACAGTAAAATGAAATAATACAACGGTGGCTACAACCGCAACCTGGATGTGCCCTGCAAAATAATATTACAACAAATTACATTTACATCAAATGAATTAAATAATAACCCATCACAAAACCTCGGCTATACATCACAACAGTCCAACACAGTTCATATCCACAAACAGTAAAAACCATTACAGAAATGTGCAACCCCCTGCCAACCGACATACTAGCAGTTAGGGGAGGTTTACGAACACATTACACAAACACAGATATAATCCAACAAGCAAATACTGTATAATTTCGATCGATTAAACACTTTTAATTTTGCTCCAATACTTCTCTGTAAATCTGAAACCTGAGCAAAAATAAAAACTTTCAGAAAATACCAAATATCACAGAGAAGCAACACAGGAAAATTGGGTTCCCGAATCGCCAACTCGGCGGCGGAATCGCGGCGGATCGGTGGGATCCGCCGCGGTTCCGCGGCGCTTTAGGCGATTCAGGGGCCTAATTTTCTTGGGTGTTCTTCTACTGTCTTTTCAAGCTTTCTGAACATCCCTGAAAAATTTTTGGACTTCATTTAAAAATCGACAGAAACTTGTGATTTCGGGTTTCTCCGGTTTCGTTTTTTCCGTTCGAAATTCATACAAATTTGCAAGTAAGTTATTTATTATTTAGCGAGGCTCTGATACCACTGCAAGTCGATATACAACACCCCACGACTTGCGGGGAGGCGGAAATATGAAAAACGATCTTGTTCTTATGCTAAACATCGACTAACCGCATGAATCGAAGCTAAACGATAACTAACAACAAACATAGAAGTTAACAACTACTATGTAAAGGGATTATACCTAAAGAACCGTGTCCTTCGTCTTTACGAACTCCACCTCCTCCTCGGGCTTCTCGAAGTAGTAGACGATCCACCCGAGAGCTTTACTCCAAGCTTAGCCTCTAAACTTGAGGCAACTAACTTTCTTTAAGTGCTAATCAAAGAAGCTAGGTGATATAGAGTGAGGGTTATGGTTTAATTAGTCTAACTAATCCTTGTACTCAACACATGAGAGGGGTGGATTAGGGTTTGAAGAGGGAGAGCTTGAGGGGAGAGAAGGTGAAGATAATAATGAAGTGAGAATAATGAGTTATCATAATATATATCAAGCATTTTATTATATCAACAAAAGAAAAGAAAATGATTTACAACCATGCTTGATAAATATCTTGTGGTGATTCATCTCCATGAGTCATTAAGCAATTATGAAGCATTAATGATATGGATGAATCATCCATATGACTCACTAATCACATTTATTGTATATGCCACCTAAACCTCCTTAGTCACCACCTTCTAGAAGCTTCTCGCGCAATTACGAGAACGCCCCTCCTTTCCGCAAAAATACGGAAAAACTTTAGACTGTATAAATCCAATAACCGGATACCAGTAACTGGCTTAAACCAAAGCCGACTGGTAAAAACTGTCCGAAAGTCGTACGTGCGTAAACACACGTATGCGTCCGAACCCTTGTCGTAAAACCATACGACCTCTATATCATTTCGCCTGGAGTAGGGAAACTCTTTGTGTGGGACTCTAGAGACTCGACTACTACGCTGGCAGTGGGTTTAACCACAGACCGCAAGCGGCACTAGCTGTACATAACGGTCCCCAGGTAGATGTCGATAAGAAGGCCGATGAGGAAACCCATCCGAACTCCTACTGAGTCTGATGTGACAATCTCCGTACAGTCCGGTCCGTTCGTCTAAGACTATCGCATATCGGGCCTAGGGGGGCGGCAAGTGTCAGTCCCCTAATAGCGTTATAAGTCGTGTCGGAGGGAAGCCCATTACACCCTGAGAAACTACTGGAACCTACCAGCAAATCTCGCTTGCCCTGGCCAGGGACTTTGCGTAATGGCTCTCTGACACAGCGCGATATCAACCCCCAATACCGGGAGAGACGAATCCTGTCTAACCGCCACTGCCTCCAAGTGCTCGGGACTGCACCCAACTGCTACCTGTTTGCACGACTCCTTTGAGACGTGGTAGGGTAGTAATCTAAGAACAGTGGGACACACTCGAGGCGAAGTAGCAGTGTCAAGTCTGCGGACTATGCTGTACTCATGTCACCTGGGAACTGTTCACTGACGACTGGTATAAAACCAACCAACAGTTCCCTGTGAGTCCTATCCGGTGTACCCGTAACCCAACGGGCACCTGCATACTATCTCCAGTACGACGTACTGACGGCTGTGGGACAGACCATCTCCCCAACTGGGATGAGAAGCGTACACACTAGTCTACTCCGGAGTATCGATGCCCTGTCTCGATAATCCAATGACTAGGGACCTGAATAAGGATGTGCTTGCAAACTACCCAGCCCCCACTAGTGTGACTGCCATCACAACGCTGGTAGTCAAGCAAGATCCTAAGAGCTCTATCAATACGTATACTCACATATTAAGATAGAAAAAACCAAGTAGCATACTACCATGTTTAGCAAGACTGTTATATACATGTGAATATCCCAAGCTTCCATTAAGTAATATACAAACTAGTATGATACAATAATGGCCCCTAGGGCATATACACTAACAAAAACAGGTGCATCTGACATGCACGAAGAATCTCGATTTAGTGCATCTGGTGTGCACCAAAATCATATCTCAAAACATGCGCTCAACATGCGTGAAAATCCAATTCAGGTGCATCCATCGTGCACGAAATCATGAAATCCAATCAAGCGCCGAACATGTGCAAAATCCAATCAGGTGCACAAAACAAATATCGAGTATCACAATCGAAATCAAAGTCCAGTGCATCTAAGTGCACAAAATGCGTATCACTGCACTGCAAGCATATGCGAACTATACCGATTGCAAAAACCAAATCGTATGCGTATATACGCACAAATCAACTCAACTGTATGAAATCTATATAATCACAAATATAAGAAACCAAGGCACGAAAACGATATTAAGTGCAACAACTGTGCAAAAATCGTAAATACTCGGCAGGTGCAACCATGGTCCATGAAGACAAATATCATGAAACTCAATCATCAAAATCAATCATGCGAATAGATCGCCCAAAATACGCAAAATCAAGTATGGCGGAATAGTCCCGCTCAAGCACATCCTCCAAGAATCTCTGGCCAACTGCCATGATCACTCATAGCATGTCTCGTCGACGATCCTAAACTCTGGCCTGCCGGTGTGCGTAACATGACCACTCCTGGGTCCAAGTCTTCTTGTAATTCATTCCAGAATGGTCCTGTCGAGGTCTCTCCCAAATCTCGTCTCTGCCGAACTGTCCGGAAGTCATCGTCCTTTACAATATCTTTTTCTCATTCCGGAACGGTTGCGTACGCATCGCGACTGCTTTTGAAAGGTATATCCAAGTACGATGCCTCGGCATGCGTATCGCATCTCTAATGTCGGCGGAGTGGAACGTCGTCTCATCAAGATCTCGTACGAACCTCTTACTCCACTTTCTCTAATGTCGACTGCTTCGGACTCGTCTCGTCGTGGCTGCATGGACTGAGCTCCTACGGCTATCCTCGTATTTGGAGTCTCCCAAGAATGCATCTTACCACCTGGCATCCGAATGAAGTCGAACCATACAATCGTTTTGTCAAAACCTCATAATCCCCCAAGAGCTCAACATCTAGGGTACAGTTTAACAGTATCGAGTACGTACCACAGCATCGATGGTCCAGCCGTAGAAGGGCAAACCCAACCCTCACTAATGGCGCCGCAGAACTGCCGCAAACCTGAAGGTTCAAAGGCTTTCACACGGTCATTAAGTCGAGTTAGGGTTTCATTCTTCTAGAGGATCCATAGAATTTCCTGCATGTCTATCCGAATACTTTAAACTTAGAATAATAGGTTTCTGACATTCGATCGTCTCTGTCGACTCTCAACGTCTCCGCGTGAAGTCGTCTCTAGCAGGAATCAATCCATCTGATGACCTCGCATCGGGGTAGCGAACGAATCACATGTCCTAGTCATTCATCCTCGGGGACTAGCGACCTCTGTCATCTCTTCGTACAACTCGTACAGCAATAGCTCCAACATCTAGGGCGATATCTCGTCGTTCGCAGCAATAACGGGCTCACTCGTCTGCACGCTGAACCGTGCCTCAATCATCATGAATAGACAATATATCAACGGTCATCAAAATCTGGCTGGGCTCTATCAGTAGCTCAATCCTCTAGTGCAAATCGGCACGTCCAAGTAATCTCATAAAGGCGATCCGCCAAACGCTCGTGGCGCGAAAACACAGTAAAAAGACACATCTCCGTAATTGTTTGTCGCCGGAATTACGCCCTGGTCAGTCCTCGCTCGTGACGAGCTCGTGCTGACCGCAACTCTAGCCGTAGCTCTCCCTGCCCGTACTCGTGGCAGAAAACCGTAACTGGTACCGATGAGGCCAGATCATAGGAAGGAATACAATACTGTGCAAGGAAATGTACATCCTAAGGCTTCTTAAGCGGAGTAGCGTATCGTAAGTATGCCGCGGAACATACCCACGGTACGTCACTCTACTTTAGTCACCAATTCCATCAACCAAGGGTCATCCTACGCTCCGAAGGTAAAACCTAACGCTCTGATACCAACTTTGTCACGTCCCGAAAGGATGGAACATGACTGGCACTTAAACTACGAAACGTCTCGAGGCGTACGTAATTTAAGTAAGCCGAAAACCCAGAAATCCAAACCAAGAAAAGTAGTAGAGTGAAGGAAAACCAATTTAAATCAATTAGTTTTAATAGCATAAGCCGAATTATGCGTTTTTTTTGAAACATCAAATATTTCTTAAAAATTTCTGCAGAGACTCCTTTGTAAATACTGGCTCCCAAACGGGATACAACATGAATAGTATACGAAATCAATAAAAGGCATCCCCAAGCTGGAGCTAGCTCTTCGTCAATCGACGGTCACAACCACGCAAGCAATATAATATACAACGCTAAGGGCAAGGATCAAAACTCAAAAGGAAACACAAAACAGCAAGAAATCCATAGGAATACAACGCGTGACTCTAAGGTCGAAAGAATAAACATCACCGATCTCTATCTCAAAATTAAATACATGTTTGGTTGATGGAATTTACTAGATACAACTGAATAATATTATACAAGGTAATACGATGGTTATGATACCAAAAAAAAACCCACCTACTAGCTAGTTACCAGAACGAAACAGTGCCCGCAAAGCCGTAATGAAACCTGTACGGAAAACCTGCAAGAAACTGGGGCACAACGGGGGTGAGTTGCCAACTCGTGAATAGAATACATCTACGAACAGGAATCACATGTATGACGCAATCCTAAGTCATACGATCAGAATATATAATCCTCAAATATAACCAGCAGTCTATAACAATGACTAGGGTAAATATCTAACCCAAGTGTAATCATATGTGCTCGTGTCAGTGCCTCAGGTAGCAATATATCATATGGATGATGTATGAATGCATGAAACAGAATGCATGTACTGACGAAAACTGCTTTCATAAATTAGTGAGATTTCTGTATTTTTAAAATGAGGTATCATAATGAAATCAGCATAAAACAGTGCCTAGCATCGGCACAAAACGTAGTCCCAATATCTCGATATCTCTATATCACAGTCTCTGTACCTCAATATCTCGAAATCTCAATGTCTTAATCACAATGACTAGGGCGCCGTCAGTCCAGGCCAGCCCCTACCATCCATCTCATGACCACGACGGTATCCTCCGGATATCCGACGCGTCGGATAATATCACTGGTCGGTCGTGCTCCCCTGCACAGGCTCAACGTCAACAACACGATCTTCTTGCCCCGGGGTACCGCACCGGGACCACCATGTACCCGAAACAGTTCATCCATCTCCTCGAATCGGGTCTCGAAATCCATCAGCAAACTCATGGTGGATGACTCATACATCATGGGAAAACCGCACTTTTTATTTAAAAGAGAGGAAATAAGCTTATACAAGTTTTGAGGTTTTCCCCCAAATCCAGAAAATCTCATGGAAATCCGAATCCAAAACCTCAATAGCACGCAAAATAGTGAATATATGCCTTTGAATCCATGAATGCGGCATAACAATGAATAATAGTATGCATGAAGTAGCAGGTAATAACTACAATCTAAACTAGCATATAAGGCAAGTACACTAATATCATGTCTAAACTATTAGCTAACAGGCTATGTTAATGTAATAGTATTTTCTAGGTGTACGTGACATGGCAATTACCGATGAAGATGTGTGTGAGCCGGCAAGTAAGTGTACGTGGTACATACGCATCATCGGGAATGGTAATGGTGTCCTAACAGCATGATATCAATAATGAAATATGAATTACAATAAGTTTGCGATGCGGAGCAACAACAATAATATGCGGGAGCTGAATACTAGATACAACGATAACTAAACTGCATTACCCTAATATAAGTCCTACAATAGGGCCTTTTGAAATAACACGAATCGCGGTGTTTTGAAAATAAGGGCTACGGTGTTTTTAAGAAAAGATACGCCTTTTGAAATATCCGTAGAATCCCTTGACCTATCTTTTAAAATACCCATGATTCGTTAGTTTTTGAAATAGGTAGGAGTCTAATCTAATCTAACAACTACACTAAATTATACGGCTGAACTAACAAGCTGAACTACTGGTAAGGAAACCGCCTAACATCTTAGTCGATACGTATACATACCTGTATATATATTAGTCGGTGATCCCGCCTCAATAATATCATATCCGATTCCATATCTATAATCAGACATCCCAAGTCAAGAGTGCGGATCAATCATCAATATATAGCTCGTACGTAAATCCGTCGTACGACATCCCCAAATCTGGGTACGGGTCAATATCATACTCATCACATTGTTCATCTGGTATCCTCTTTATCAAGATCATCATCTGGGGTACTGACCTACGTCTAGTACACTACTAATATTACTATTCACATGGCATCGTCATCCAAAGAACCGCTATAACATCAGGACGTATCTCAAGTACGAATCCTGCCATATCACCGATCTCACGACCTCAACTCAAATCTCATCGACACATCTCAATCCCAAGTATCATCCGCTAATCCAAAATGTGAACACCTAGTCCCGTACCGAGGTGAACACATAAACACATATCCCTATATACGCACAGGTAATAACCTAGATGTATGCAAGTGTGTACGTGCGTGTATGGGTGTAACAACTACTCTAGGGTTTCGACACTAACACTAAACTAATCCATGTACACCTAGAATCTACCATTATCATCAAGTCTCATATCAACATAATATATATAATCAAAATATGTGTGTGTATACGTATCCGTATACATCACCACGAACTGCGGGGGTGCTGTACGCTATCCACCCGACTTCTCACCGTAGATATAAATCTACTCACCTGGTCCTTGCTCGCCGGTGCCGATGTCGCCACGCGGTTTCTTGTCGTCTCGAAATCCACATGGGGTACCTACATATCATAACGCACCGTATCGCATTACAACCAAATTCGAAATCGAAATGGCATACGAAAATCAAATCGGCACGCGTATCACGCATAGGTCAAAACCTATCGCCTACGCATGCAAGAATAGCCAAACCAACCCTCGATGTCGATGTACAAACGTCAAACCATCGAGAAAACCCAAACACTCTCATTTGCGCATTCACGAACACTAATTATAATATAAAATAGGTTAAAATTCACAAAAACCCCAAATTCACCTTAAAAGCCATTTTTCCGAAAATTTAGCAAGCAAAATTTACCCGTTTTAGTACAAAACTCGACTTTTAAACAAATCTAGTGGCCATAATACTTATTAAATATCTTAAATAGGTCATAAAAACAATTCCCATAATTTAATCCCAATAAATTTCATTAACCCCAAAATTCTAGTTTACAATATACCCAAATTTTAACAATTTCAACTAAAAATGCACAAAACAACCACTACGCTTGGTTTTGCATGAACCAAAGGAATTAAACCACTCAATATAATATTTATAATGACATGAAACCATAATTTGAATTTTATCTCACAAGAATATAATTATTTTAAAAACCTAGTTTACAATTTATATAAATATCACAATTTAAATCAACAAAAGGCAAATTAGCAACTTAATTTGATTTAGCAAAACACTAATATGTCAAATACATCACACAACCATAATCTCACAACACAAAACCCCAATTTGAATTCAAACCCCTCTCTTGAATTTCAAATCATGCACTTAGAACTAATTAAAAACCTATTTAAACATATAATTAAGCTAACCTAAAGCAATTAGCAACAATTAAGCAAAGGGTTAGAATTTATACCTAATCAATTTGAAGATCCCACAAGCACACATAGCCTCCCAAATTGTAATCTTGATCCCTAGATCCATGCTAGCTTGGGCAAGAAATAATGGGTAAGAGTTGGATTTGGATTTTGGGATTTTTTTGATGGATTTGAGGCAATTTTGATGAATTTTTTTCAAGTGGAATGAGGGTGAAATGGGGAGGGGTTGCTGCTGGATTGGGGAAGGGGGCTCGGCCACTAAGAGGTGAGGGTAGTGAGTGATGAAGTGTTATGTTGAATCTCCCCCAAAGTCAACAAAACCACACCTTAATTCTTAATGTTTTTCTTTTTCCATTATTCTCTTTTCCTTTACACTTTTATTGACTTTTTCTTAAGTGGGAAATGGTGAGGGCAGCATGGATTCGGCCAGAAAGATTATGGTGTGTGTGTGTGTGTGTGTGTTTGTGAAGAAATTTTCCATGGAAAATTAACCCCCTTAAGCCACATTAAAACACCTCACTTCTATTTCTATTTTTATTTTTCCCAAAATAAGCCTTTTTCTTCGATATATTCTAAACCGTTTTGGCAAACCATTTCATTTCGAAAACCACATGATAAAATTTTGTTTAATGTGTTATGATGCACAAAATTTGTTTCAACTCATTCCAATTTGTATTCCCTAATTAAATGTATTAGGGACGGCTTAAAATAATATTAAAATAATTAATTTCGGAAAAAATTTCAGAAAATTTAAAATTTCACCAGTGGCTCAATAAACACCAAATACTAGCAATTTCATAGCTAGAATATGTATATTTAATTTTATAATAAAAATATTTGTATTTTGACTTTTTACGGGAAACCCCCCTTATTTTACCGATTTTATGAAATTTCACCGAAACGATTTTCAAAACGTTACAATCTTCCCCCCTTAAAGAAATTCGGTCCCCGAATTTAAATTAAAACTCCACCCCAAATACTAAAACATCTAAGCAAAACCATCAAGTCGTCGGGGCTCCGAAATCATAAATACATAAAACAAATCGTAGCGCAGCGCATGCGCATGAAAAATGAGCATATAACTCAAAATCAAAACTCCGTCAAGCATCCCGCAATCATTGGAGTCATGGTAAAGACACAAATGTCAAATCCAATACAAAACCAATATGATATAACTCGAAAATATACATGTAAATATCAACTTTATATATGTAAATACCTGAAGGAAATGCATGCCAAAATACATTCAGGTACTGTCCTCTGACTAGTCCTGCTCGGTACGAAAACACAAGAAAATATTATAAAAATGTATTTCTTTATAAGCAATCAATCCCAAAATATGCATATGAATGCCATGTGCGTATGGTGCGCACGGAAATCGAAATCCATGAATGTGCCATGCATATGCACAGAAACAACATCTAGGTGCATCGGGTGTGCACGAAACATCTGTCAAGGGCAACATGTGTGCGTGACAGCAAAACAGGTGCATCTGACATGCACGAAGAATCTCGATTTAGTGCATCTGGTGTGCACCAAAATCGTATCTCAAAACATGCACTCAACATGTGCGGAAATCCAATTCAGGTGCATCCATCGTGCACGAAATCATGAAATCCAATCAAGCGCCGAACATGTGCAAAATCCAATCAGGTGCACAAGGTGCACAAAACAAATATCGAGTATCACAATCAAAATCAAAGTCCAGTGCATCTAGGTGCACAAAATGCGTATCACTGCACCGCAAGCATATGCGAACTATACCGAGTGCGAAAACCAAATCGTATGTGTATATACGCACAAAAAACTCAACTGTATGAAATCCATATAATCACAATTATGAGAAACCAAGGCACGAAAACGATTTTAAGTGCAACAACCGTGCAAAAATCGTAAATATTCAGCAGGTGCAACCATGGTCCATGAAGACAAATATCATGAAACTCAATCATCAAAATCAATCATGCGAATAGATCGCCCAAAATATGCAAAATCAAGTATGGCGGAATAGTCCCGCTCAAGCACATCCTCCATGAATCTCTGGCCAACTGCCATGATCACTCATAGCATGTCTCGTCGACGATCCTGAACTCTGGCCTTCCGGTGTGCGTAACATGACCACTCCTGGGTCCAAGTCTTCTCGTAATTCATTCCAGAAAGGTCCTGTCGAGGTCTCTCCCAAATCTCGTCTCTGCCGAACTGTCCGGAAGTCATCGTCCTTTACTATATCTGTTTCTCATTCCGGAACGGCTGCATACGCATCGCGACTGCTTCTGGAAGGTATATCCAAGTACGATGCCTCGGCATGCGTTTCGCATCTCTGATGTCGGCGGAGTGGAACGTCGTCTCATCAAGATCTCGTACGAACCTCTTACTCCACTTTCTCTAATGTCGACTGCTTCGGACTCGTCTCGTCGTGGCTGCATGGACTAAGCTCCTACGGCTATCCTCGTATTTGGAGTCTCCCAAGAATGCATCTTACCACCTGGCATCCGAATGAAGTCGAACCATACGATCGATTTGTCAAAACCACTTAATGCCCCAAGAGCTCAACATCTTGGGTACAGTTTAACAGTATCGAGTACGTACCACAGCATCGATAGTCCAGCCGTAGAAGGGCAAACCCAACCCTCACTAATGGCGCCGCAGAACTGCCGCAAACCTGAAGGTTCAAAGGCTTTCACACGGTCATTAAGTCGAGTTAGGGTTTCATTCTTCTAGAGGGTCCATAGAATTGCCTGCATGTCTTTTCGAATACTTTAAACTTAGAATAATACGTTTCTGACATTCGATTGTCTCTGTCGACTCTCAACGTCTCCGCGTGAAGCCGTCTCTAGCTAGAATCAATCCATCTGATGACCTCGCATCGGGGTAGCGAACGAATCACATGTCCTAGTCATTCATCCTCGGGGACTAGCGACCTCTGTCATCTCTTCGTACAACTCGTACAGCAATAGCTCCAACATTTAGGGCGATATCTCGTCGTTCGCAGCAATAACGGGCTCACTCGTCTGCACGCTGAACCGTGCCTCAATCATCATGAATAGGCAATATATCAACGGTCATCAAAATCTGGATGGGCTCTATCAGTAGCTCAATCCTCTAGTGCAAATCGGCACGTCCAAGTAATCTCATAAAGGCGATCCGCCAAACGCTCGTGGCGCGAAAACACAGTAAAAAGACACATCTCCGCAATCGTTTGTCGCCGGAATTACGCCCTGGTCAGTCCTCGCTCGTGACGAGCTCGTGCTGACCGCAACTCTAGCCGTAGCTCTCCCTGCCCGTACTCGTGGCAGAAAACCGTAACTGGTACCGATGAGGCCAGATCATAGGAAGGAATACAATACTGTGCAAGGAAATGTACATCATAAGGCTTCTTAAGCGGAGTAGCGTATCGTAAGTATGCCGCGGAACATACCCACGGTACGTCACTCTACTTTAGTCACCTATTCCATCAACCAAGGGTCATCCTACGCTCCGAAGGTAAAACCTATCGCTCTGATACCAACTTTGTCACGTCCCAAAAGGATGGAACATGACTGGCACTTAAACTACGAAACATCTCGAGGCGTACGTAATCTAAGTAAGCCGAAAACCCAGAAATCCAAACCAAGAAAAGTAGTAGAGTGAAGGAAAACCAATTTAAATCACGTAGTTTTAATAGCATAAGCCGAATTATGCGTTTTTTTAAAACATCAAATATTTCTTGAAAATTTCGGCAGAGTCTCCTTTGTAAATACTGGCTCCCAAACGGGATATAACATGAATAGTATACGAAATCAATAAAAGGCATCCCCAAGCGGGAGCTAGCTCTTCGTCAATCGACGGTCACAACCACGCAAGCAATATAATATACAACGCCAAGGGCAAAGATCAAAACTCAAAAGGAAACACAAAACAGCAAGAAATCCATAGGAATACAACGCGTGACTCTAAGGTCGAAAGAATAAACATCACCGGTCTCTATCTCAAAAATAAATACATGTTTGGTTGATGGAATTTACTAGATACAACTAAATAATATTATACAAGGTAATATGATGGTTACGATACCAAAAAAAACCCCACCTACTAGCAAGTTACCCGAACGAAACTGTGCCCGCAAAGCCGTAATGAAACCTGTACGGAAAACCTGCAAGAAACTGAGGCACAACGGGGGTGAGTTGCCAACTCGTGAATATAATACATCTACGAACAGGAATCGCATGTATGACGCAATCCTAAGTCATACGATCATAATATATAATCCTCAAATATAACCAGCAGTCTATAACAATGACTAGGGTAAATATCTAACCCAAATGTAATCACATGTGCTCGTGTCAGTGCCCCAGGTAGCAATATATCATATGGATGATGTATGAATGCATGAAACAGAATGCATGTACTGACGAAAACTGCTTTCATAAATTAGTGAGATTTCTGTATTTTTAAAATGAGGTATCATAATGAAATCAGCATAAAACAGTGCCTAGCATCGGCACAAAACATAGTCCCAATATCTCGATATCTCAGTATCACAGTCTCTGTACCTCAATATATCGAAATCTCAATGTCTCAATCACAATGACTAGGGCACCGTCAGTCCAGGACGGCCCCTACCATCCATCTCATGACCACGGCGGTATCCTCCGGATATCCGACGCGTCGGGTAATATCACCGGTCGGTCGTGCTCCCCTGCACAGGCTCAACGTCAACAACACCATATTCTTGCCCCGGGGTAACGTACCGGGCCCACCATGTACCCGAAACGGTTCATCCATCTCCTTGAATCGGGTCTCGAAATCCATCAGCAAACTCATGGTGTACGATTCATACATCATGGGAAAACCGTACTTTTATATAAAAGAGAGCAAAGAAGCTTATACAAGTTTTGCGGTTTTCCCCCAAATCTAGAAAATCTCATGGAAATCCAAATCCAAAACCTCAATAGCACGTAAAATAGTGAATATATGCTTGAGAATCCATGAATGCTGCATAACAATGAATAATAGTATGCATGAAGTAGCAGGTAATAACTACAATCTAAACTAGCATATAAGGCAAGTACACTAATATCATGTCTAAACTATTAGCTAACAGGCTATGTCAATGTAATAGTATTTTCTAAGTGTACGTGACATGGCAATTACCGATGAAGATGTGTGTGAGCCGGCAAGTAAGTGTACGTGGTACATACGCATCATCGGTAATGGTGATGGTATCCTAACAGCATGATATCAATAATGAAATATGAATTACAATAAGTATGCGATGCGGAGCAACAACATTAATATGCGGGAGCTGAATACTAGATACAACGATAACTAAACTGCATTACCCTAATATAAGTCCTACAATAGGGCCTTTTGAAATAACACGAATCGCGGTGTTTTGAAAATAAGGGCTACGGTGTTTTTAAGAAAAGATACGCCTTTTGAAATATCCGTAGAATCCCTTGACCTGTCTTTTAAAATACCCACGATTCGTTAGTCTTTGAAATTGGTAGGAGTCTAATCTAATCTAACAACTACACTAAATTATACGGCTGAACTAACAAGCTGAACTACAGGTAAGGAAACTGCCTAAGATCTGAGTCGATATATATACATACCTGTATATATATATTAGTCGGTGATCCCGCCTCAATAATATCATATCCGATACCATATCTATAATCAGATATCCCAAGCCAAGAGTGCGGATCAATTATCAATATATATCTCGTACGTAAATCCGTCGTACGACATCCCCAAATCTGGGTACGGGTCAATATCATACTCATCACACTGTCCATCTGGTATCCTCTTTATCAAGATCATCATCTGGGGTACTGACCCACGTCTAGTACTCTACTAATATTACTATTCACAAGGCATCGTCATCCAAAGATCCGCTATAACATCAGGACGTATCTTAAGTACGAATCCTGCCATATCACCGATCTCACGGCCTCAACTCAAATCTCATCGACTCATCTCAATCCTATGTATCATCCGCAAATCCAGTATGTGAACACCTAGTCCCGTACCCAGGTGAACACATAAACACATATCCCCATATACGCACAGGTAATAACATAGATGTATGCAAGTGTGTGCGTGCGTGTATGGGTGTAACAAGTACTCTAGGGTTTCGCAACTAACACTAAACTAATCTATGCACACCTAGAATCTACCCTTATCATCAAGTCTCATATCAACATAATATATATAATCAAAATATGTGTGTGTATACGTATCCGTATACATCACCACGAACTGCGGGGGTCCTATACGCTATCCACCCGACTTCTCCCCGTAGATATAAATCTACTCACCTGGTCCGTGCTCGCCGGTGCCGATGTCGCCACGCGCTTGCTTGTCGTCTCGAAGTCTACATGGGGTACCTACATATCATAACGCACCGTATCGCATTATAACAAAATTCGAAATCGAAACGGCATACGAATATCAAATCGGCACACGTATCACGCATAGGTCAAAACCTATCGCCTACGCATGCAAGAATAGCCAAACCAACCCTCGATGTCGATGTACAAACGTCAACCATCGAGAAAACCCAAACACTCTCATTTGCGCATTCACGAACACTAATTATAATATAAAATAGGTTAAAATTCACAAAAACCCCAAATTCACCTTAAAAGCCATTTTTCCGAAAATCTAGCAAGCAAAATTTACCCGTTTTAGTACAAAACTCGACGTTTAAACAAATCTAGTGGCCATAATACTTATTAAATATCTTAAATAGGTCATAAAAACAATTCCCATAATTTAATCCCAATAAATTTCATTAACCCCAAAATTCTAGTTTACAATATACCCAAATTTTAACAATTTCAACTAGAAATGCACAAAACAACCACTACGCTTGGTTTTGCATGAACCAAAACCATTAAACCACTCAATATAATATTTATAATGACATGAAACCTTAATTTGAATTTTATCTCACAAGAATATAATTATTTTAAAAACCTAGTTTACAATTTATATAAATATCACAATTTAAATCAACAAAAAGCAAATTAGCAACTTAATTTGATTTAGCAAAATACTAATATGTCAAATACATCACACAACCATAATCTCACAACACAAAACCCCAATTTGAATTCAAACCCCTCTCTTGAATTTCAAATCATGCACTTAGAACTAATTAAAAACCTATTTAAACATATAATTAAGCTAACCTAAAGCAATTAGCAACAATTAAGCAAAGGGTTAGAATTTATACCCAATCAATTTGAAGATCCCACAAGCACACATAGCCTCCCAAATTGTAATCTTGATCCCTAGATCCATGCTAGCCTGGGAAAGAAATAATGGCTAAGAGTTGGATTTGGATTTGGGGATTTTTTTTTTATGGATTTGAGGCAATTTTGATGAATTTTTTTTAAAGTGGAATGAGGGTGAAATGGGGAGGGGCTGCTGCTGGATTGGGGAAGGGGGCTCGGCTACTAAGAGGTGAGGGTAGTGAGTGATGAAGTGTTATGTTGAATCCCCCCCAAAGTCAACAAAACCACACCTTAATTCTTAATGTTTTTCTTTTTCCATTATTCTCTTTTCCTTTACACTTTCATTGACTTTTTCTTAAGTGGGAAATGGTGGGGGCAGCATGGATTCGGCCAGCAAGATTATGGTGTGTGTGTGTGTTTGTGAAGAAATTTTCCATGGAAAATTAACCCCCTTAAGCCTCATTAAAACACCTCACTTCTATTTCTATTTTTATTTTCGCAAAATAAGCCTTTTTCTTCGATATATTCTAAAACGTTTTGGCAAACTATTTCATTTCAAAAACAACATGATAAAATTTTGTTTAATGTGTTATGATGCACAAAATTTGTTTCAACTCATTCCAATTTGTAATTTTCCCTAATTAAATGTATTAGGGACGGCTTAAAATAATATTAAAATAAATAATTTCGGAAAAATTTTCCGAAAATTTGAAATTTCACCAGTTGCTCAATAAACACCAAATACTAGCAATTTCATAGCTAGAATATGTATATTTAATTTTATAATAAAAATATTTGTATTTTGACTTTTTACGGAAAACCCCCCTTATTTTACCGATTTTATGAAATTTCACCGAAACGATTTTCAAAACGTTACAGGGCAAGCGAGATATGCTGGTAGGTTTCCAGTGTTATCTCAGGGTGTTCTGGGCTGCACTCCGACATGACTTGTACCGCTATTAGGGGACTGACGTTTACCGCCCCTCTAGGCCCGCCATGCGATATTCTCAGACGAACAGACCGGACTGTACGCAGATTGTCACATTCAGGCTCAGTAGGAGTTCTGATGGGTTTCACCTCTTCCGTCTTCTTTTCGGCATCTACCTGAGGGCCGTTATGCACAGCTAGTGCCGCTTGCGGTCTGTGGTTAAACCGACTGCCAGCGTAGTGTCGAGTCTTTAGAGTCCCACACAGAAAGCTATTCGCCTTTAGGCAAAAGAGTAGAGGTCGCATGGTTTTGCAACAGGGTTCGGTCACATCCGTGCACTTGTGCACGTTTAGTGTCCGGGAAGTTATCACTAGCGGGCTTTGGTTTAAGCCAGATCCTAGTGTACATTTTGGGATTGGTTTTATCTCGTTTGTATTCGTCTTCCTCGGAACGCGGATACTGGTGTGTATGCACAGTTGACAGAGAGACGGAGGCAGAGGATTCTCATTATGGTTGTTGACTGTTGACTTTTGCTAAACACTAATGAGTATAAGAAATATGATTAATGATAATATTAATTTAGTAGTATTGTGCCATGGTTGCGTTGAAGGGTTGACTTTGTTGACTTGTTGACTTTGTTGACCGGTTGACTAGGTTGGACTAGTTGACCATCATCATGACAATGGCTATCATTTCTTGGCATTGACCATGGCTTGCTTGTTGGTTCACAAATAGCATTCAATACAAGAAATGATATTTCCATTTGATATGTTAACAACCATCACATAATACACAATTATTATTACTTGTTATCATGATTTTGGATTATGAGAGCTTGGATGGCAAAAGGCTTGCTCATTTTCTTTCATTTCCTTTCTCTCTCATGCTTGAGCTATCCCTCTTCCTCTTGCTCTCTCTAGTTCATGGTTCACTTGTCACATGTGTTGAGAAGCAAGAACCATAGAGATAAAACCCAACACACTCCTCTACTCATCCTAGTTCACAAGGTCTAGCAAGCCAAGTGTTCTAGTTTCGTCTAGTTTGAAGTGAAGCCAAAGGTAGAAGCTTTCGGGTGGATTCATCTTCAGCGCGAGGAGACGACGAGGTGAGGCCGATCCGACCACCGCATGGAGTTGAAGACGAAGGAGTTCAAGTTAAGGTATAACCCCCTAACCGAGTAGGTAAAACTCTTGTTAGGATTGTTAGATAGTTGTTTAACAAAGATCCGCATTTTGAGTCCATGTTACCACCAAAAGAAAAAAATTGTTTTACATCATTTCCGCAAGCCCGTAAGTACCGGGAGAGGTAACGTGAACATAAAGTGGTATCAGAGCCTAGTTAAACCCTATCTAACGTGTTAGCAAAGTAACTAGAAGTTCGATCGGAGAAAAAGTCACGAAACACGCCCGGAAAATCAAGTTTCTGCCGATTCTGTTTTCTGTTCAAAAATTAATAAATCTTACACTAAAAATCGGCTCAGGCTTTTTATAAGACAGCAAAGAAAATTGGTCCACCGACTCGGTCAAAACGCCGCGGAAACGCGGCAGGAGCATGCTCCCGCCGCGGATCCGCGGCCGAGTTGACTCGGCCGTGGCACAATTTTCATGCAGTGTGTTTCTGGGCTTGTTTTGGGATTTTTACAATATGTTTTTTCTGCTCAGATTTTCCATAAAGAAAAATTTGTTTTTGGGGCTTAAAAATCCGTATTTTGATCGAACTTCTAAAGACTTAAGCTAACGGGTAAATTTCTGTGATGTGATATATGTATTGAACGTCTGCTAATCGCTATACGTCGATTAGTGGGGGTTATACATATCTGTGATCTGTAATGTTGATGGTATGTGTATATGAATTCATTGGATTGTCGCGGATGAATAGCCGGGGGGTTGTGAGATGAGAGTTTTCTTTTTCTCTCAATTCAAGTAATTTGTAATTGATGTAATATTATTTATATGGCCGCACAACCGGGATGGGGTTGTACCCGTCATTATATAATTTCTTTTACTGTTTTTTCTCCTAGGATAGACCCAAGGTGGGCTGCATAAACTACCGGGTATCTCGAAGTGCCGAGTGGCCTACTCACGGTGTTGAGGGAGGTTGCTTCGCTTCGGGTACTTGGCGGGTAGTTTGCCGCACCCGTAGGGGTCTAGGGTGGGGTATTGGTTATCCACCGCGACCATGTAATCCGCTTTCCGTTACAGGCTCGTACGGAATGCGGATTCCAAGTATATCCAATGTGTTCATCTGTGATCTGGAATGGCTATCATTGCTATATATCTATTTATGATATCTATTTAGGCATTGCTTATGTTTTGCATCCGCGCTAGCCCAGCCCCCGCTCTGTCGTTAGTTAAGTAACCTAACGAGTAATGACGGGGCCCCGTGGCGAATGCGGATGGCATAAGCGTACGTCATATTTTGGTTGTTTTCTGCAATGGTAGGATTAAATTATGGGAAGCATTAAATTAATGCAAGAAAATAAACCAAAGTTGAGTCGTTGGAACACTTTCAAAACCACTCGGTTTCTTTTCGAAAACAACTTTTAGAACGCGGAGCTTAAGCCACTCCTTTTAAAAGCTATCTCGTTCCATCGATTATATCAAGTTCACTACGTTCACGGTTTCGCCAAAACCATCCATAGCCCTCCATCATTTCAGTTAAATATTCGGTAGTATTCAAGCTATGTTTTTTGACTTCACGCCAAGGCATAGTGATTGGTAGCTGACGGATATTCATCTGTTGCATAGATAGAATGCGTTGGTTTGAGACAGTCGTATTGCCATTTTGGCCTACGTCAAGGGTAGGTACGGGTGGGTTCAAATTAACCTGGATAATGATGGGAAGAACTTGGCATGTGACTTATGACATTTTGACCTTACGCCAAGGTCATAAGAGCATGGGGCAAAAATCCACATCGGGAGTTTCGAAAGAAACAGAAACTTGCTAGCGCTGCATACCATTTGGAGTGTGATGATTCTGGTAGGATTCCTTCAGTTTTGTCACGCGATGATATTTGGATCCCGATCCTACTGTGAGTATATGCTACTCCTCGGGAAATTTCTCACTTAACGATCAATGCTATAAACCAAGTAGGTGTCTAGAAAGGTGTTAGCGGGGCTACGCCCCCAGGGAAAAGAGGTTA
Organism: Agapanthus africanus; assembly: GCA_030015575.1. Lineage (NCBI taxonomy): Eukaryota > Viridiplantae > Streptophyta > Magnoliopsida > Asparagales > Amaryllidaceae > Agapanthus > Agapanthus africanus. Next base: position 239,898,261 of record CM057343.1, on the reverse strand, counting down.
TTTAATTAAGGAACTTCGCGAAAGCGTTGGAAAACATCCTTCGATGTACTGACACTAGCCTGGCTGAACGGTTAAGCAAGTATTGTACGGTGAGATTGATCCTGGCTAATTCTTCCTTTTTTGTTTGAGGAGGGATTCGAGAGACAGTGGGAGCCATCCTGTTTAGACAAATTAAAAACCACTCTAAACTTGCAACAGCATCATGCTGAGTGTTTCTTCTCTCTCTCCTAATTGCAGCGACCAATCGTCATGACCGGACTTAAGTTACTTCTAGATAAAAACATACTGACAGGGCCAAGCTACAAAAATTGGCTCAGGAATGTCAAAATGGCAATCACTTATGACAAGTTGGGGTATCTCCTTACCACCAAAGCTCCCCTTGTCCCAGGTCCCAAAACCAGCGTCGTAGATAGGGAAATCCGTAAGACCTGGGAAATCGATTGCGCGAAGGCCAAGTGCCTCGTGCTTGCCTCTATGGAAAATGAATATCAGAGGAAGCACGAGAATATGGACCTTGAATCTATATTTCTCCATACAAAAGAACTGTATGGAGAGCAATCACGTATCGCCAGATACGAAGTCTCGAAAAAGCTGTTTTCAGCAAGATTGGCCGTCGGATCATCGGTAGTGGAACACGTGCTTAAGATGATTGGCTTCATTGAGGAGCTCGCGAACCTAGGGACCAAGTTAGAGAACGAGCTCTACACGGACTTGATTCTCCAGTCCCTTCCTTCCACTTACGCCCAGTTTATCCTGAACTTCAACTTGCAAGAAAAAGAAGTTGAACTTTCAGAACTCCTCAACATGCTGTGGAGTGCAGAGGGCACCCTACAGAAAGGGAGGGAAACATCTACTTTGTTTGTAGGAGGATTTTCCTCTTCTAGGTCCAAGGCGAAAGCCAAGGGAAAGAAGAAGAAAACCCCCGCCAAACCAAGGGGCGGTGTTAGTAAAGTGGATACGAAGGGAAAGACAAAAGCAACAAAGGTAGCGGGAAAGCTTGTGGGAAAGGAAGAATGCTTTTACTGTCACAAGAGTGGACACTGGAAAAAGGATTGCAGGGCTTGGAAGGCCAGAACCCAGGATCTGAAGCAAGTTACGGCTTCAGCTTCAGATGTGTATGTTATTAAAAACTGTCTATCAATAAACTTTACATACTGGATATTGGATACCGGATCAGGATCTCATATCTGTAATTCTTTACAGGCACTGAGAAGGCGTAGGGTTTTGAATGCATGTGACATGACCCTCAGAGTTGCAAATGGAGCTTTCATGGACACTGAGTTCGTGGGGGACTATCACCTGGGGTTGTCAGATGGAAACGTTTTGGTTTTGCGTAATTGTTATTCTGTACCCAATGCAACCTGTAATATCATATCTGTATCTTTATTACCTAAAGAAGGTTATGAATTTGCATTTGTAAGTAATGTTGCGAACATTCACCTTAATCAAGTTTTGATTGGGCCAGGTACATTAAGCAATGGTATATACGTATTAAACCAACCACAGATTTTCAATGTCCAGAATACACACAAAAGAAAGTCTCCGGAAACAAATCAGGCTTTCTTATAGTATTGTAGACTGGGTCACATTAATGAGAGAAGGTTGACGAAGTTACATACAGAAGGATATTTGGATCCGTTCGAATATCAATCATATGCAACTTGTCAATCCTGTCTCAAAGGAAAGATGATAAAGACTCCGTTCACTGGACACAGAGTAAGAGCGAGCGAGCTCTTGGGACTCGTACACAGCGACGTGTGCGGTCCAATGTCTACACATGCGCGAAGCGGTTATTCTTATTTCATTACTTTTACGGATGACTTTTCAAGGTACGGATATGTCTTCTTAATGAAACATAAATCCGAAGCCTTGGGGAAATTCCAGGAATATAAGAATGAAGTAGAAAAACAAACAGGCAAAAGTATCAAGACAATGAGATCTGATCGAGGTGGTGAATACTTAAGTGCCGAGTTCCTGGATTACTTAAAAGAGAATGGAATTCTCTCTCAGCTTACTCCTCCATACACTCCGCAACATAACGGTGTATCGGAGAGACGGAACCGAACCCTATTGGATATGGTACGGTCCATGATGAGTAACGCTGAGTTACCGCTATCATTCTAGGGATATACGCTAGAATCAGCTGCATACCTTTTGAACCGAGTTCCAACTAAGACTGTGCCTACCACACCATATGAGATATGGAGTGGGAAGAAACCCTATCTTCAATATCTGAAGATCTGGGGATGTCCAGCTTTTGTCAAAAAGCAGCATGCGGACAAACTCGAGGCACGCTCAGTACTGTGCAAGTTTGTGGGATACCCAAAGAACTCCAGGGGGTATCTCTTCTATTACGCAGAGGAACAAAAGATCATTGTTTCTCGTAATGCCCATTTTCTGGAACACCAGTTCTTAGAAAAGGAAATTAGTGGGAGCGAAATAGAACTGGAAGAAAATCCAGAACCACTGACTATTACTGAAAGCTTAGCAGAACCAGAGGGTTCAAAACAACAGGACATTCCTACGCCGCTCCGCAGGAGTAGTAGGCGGTCTCATCCGCCCGAGAGATACTACGGTTTTCTCATAGACGGGGATAGAGAAGATTGCATCATTGATTATGATGAGCCGACTAGCTTCCAGCAGGCCATTCAGAGCGTTGACTCGGTAAAATCGCTGGATGCAATGCGGACCAAAATAGAGTCCATGTACACCAACAAAGTATGGACGTTGGACGTTGCTCCAGATGGGGTAAAACCCGTAGGATGCAAGTGGATCTTCAAAAGGAAGATTGGTGTAGATGGACAGGTTGAGACCTATAAGGCTAGACTTGTTACAAAGGGTTTTCGTCAAAGACCTGGTTTGTACTATGACGAAACCTTTTCTCCAGTGGCTATGCAGAAATCCATTCGGATCCTTCTTGCCATTGCTGCCTTCCACGATTATGAGATTTGGAAGATGGACGTAAAGACCACTTTTCTAAATGGAAATTTAGAAGTGTGTGTTTATATGGACCAACCAGAGGGTTTCATTCAGTGTGGGAGCAGCGGAAAGGTGTGCAAATTGCTTAAGTCCATCTATGGACTAAAGCAGGCATCGCGGAGTTGGAACATCTGTTTTGATGAGACGGTCAAAGAATTTGGCTTTATCAAAAATCTAGATGAACTATGCATCTATAGTAGATTTGTAGCAAGAACTGTCGTATTCCTCGTATTGTACGTGGATGGCATTCTTTTGATAGGAAATAACATTCCTATGCTGCAATCTGTCAAAGGGTTCTTGTCACACAGGTTCTCCATGAAAGACCTGGGTGATGCCTCGTACATTCTGGGGATCCGGATCTTTCGTGACAGATCCAAGAGGATATTAGGACTTTCATAGTCCAGGTACATCGACACCATACTGAAAAGATTCAGTATAGAAGATTCCAAGCGCGGTAATCTACCGGCTTGTCACGGGATCACCCTCTCCAAAGAGATGTCTCCCAAGACAGATTTGGAAAGGGATCGCATGTCTATTATGCCCTACGCTTTTGCGGTAGGCTCTATAATGTATGCGATGTTTTGTACCAGACCAGATGTAGCTTATGCACTGAGTGTGGTAAGCCGGTATCAGTCAAACCTTAGGGAGAAGCACTAGATAGCGGTAAAGAACATTCTCAAGTACCTGAGAAGGATTAAGGAGATGTTCTTAGTGTATGGCGGAAAAGACCTCCAGATCGAGGCCTTTGCTGACTCCAGCTTCCAGAGTGACAAGGATGATTCCAAGTCCATGTCGGGTTATGTCATTACCCTCAATGGAGGGGCGGTGTGTTGGAAGAGTTCCAAACAGGAAACCGTTGCTGACTCGACGATGGAAGCGGAATATATCGCTGCTGCAGATGCCGCAAAAGAAGCCGTCTGGATAAGGAAGTTCTTAACAGAACTTCAGGTGGTTCCATCTATTGTTGATCCAATACCTCAGAATTGCGACAACAACGGGGCTATAGCTTTAGCGAAGGAACCCAGGTCCCTTCAGAGATCCAAACACATCTTGAGGCGGTATCACCTGATCAGGGAGATCGAGGTTTGGAGAGTTGCTACGGAAGACAACACTGCTGATCCATTCACAAAGGACTTACCCCAGACTCAGTTCGAGCGTCTGATCGAGATGATAGGTCTTCGATACGCCAGTACATGGCCTCAGTGCAAGTGGGAGATTGTTAGTGTATATGCCCTAGAGGCCATTACTGTATCATACTAGTTTGTATATTACTTAATGGAAGCTTGGGATATTCACCTTGTATAGACAATCTTGCTCAAAATATTAGTATGCTACTTGGTTTGTTTCTACTTTAATGTGTACATGTGTTTATTTTAGTATATCACCTATACACATTAGTGGAGCCCTTAGGATCTTTGCTTGATTACCAGCGTTGTGATGGCAGTCACACTCGTGGAGGCTGGGTAATCCACAAGCACATCCTTATGCAGGTCCCTAGTCGTAGGACTATCGAGACAGGGCATCGATACTCCAGAGTAGACTAGCGTATGCGCTTCTCATCCCAGCAAGGGAGACGGTCTGTTCCACAGCCGTCAGTACGTCGTACTTGAGATAGTATGCGGGTGCTCGTTAGGTTACGAGTACACTGGACATGACTCGTCGGGAACTGTTGGTTGGTACTATACCTATCGTCAGTTATCAGTTCCCAGGTGACATGAGTACAGCTTAGTTCGCTGACTTGACACTGTCACTTCGCCTCGAGTGTGTTCCCACTGTACTTAGATTACTACCCTACCACGGCTCAAAGGAGTCCTGCAAACAGGTAGTAGTTGGGTGCAGTCCCGAAGCACTTGGAGGCAGTGACGGTTAGACAGGATTCGTCTCTCTCGGTATTTGGGGTTGATATCGCGCTGTGTCTAGGAGAGCCATTACACAAAGTCCCTGGCCAGGGCAAGCGAGATATGCTGGGAGGTTTCCAGTGTTATCTCAGGGTGTTCTGGGCTACACTCCGACACGACTTGTACCGCTATTAGGGGACTGACGTTTACCGCCCCCTAGGCCCGCCATGCGATATTCTCAGACGAACTGACCCGACTGTACGCAGATTGTCACATTCAGGCTCAGTAGGAGTTCAGATGGGTTTCACCTCGTCCGTCTTCTTATCGGCATCTACCTGGGGGCCGTTACGCACAGCTAGTGCCTCTTGCGGTCTGTGGTTAAACCCACTGCCAGCGTAGTGTCGAGTCTTTAGAGTCCCACACAGAAAGCTATTCGCCTTTAGGCAAAAGAGTAGAGGTCGCATGGTTTTGCGACAGGGTTCGGTCACATCCGTGTCCTTGTGCACGTTTAGTGTCCGGGCAGTTATCACTAGCGGGCTTTGGTTTAAGCCAGATCCTAGTGTACGTTTTGGGATTGGTTTTATCTCGTTTGTATTCGTGTTCCTCGGAACGCGGATGCGGGTGTGTACGCACAGTTGACAGAGAGACGGAGGCAGAGGATTCTCATTAGGGTTGTTGACTGTTGACTTTTGCTAAACCCTAATGAGAATAAGAAATATGATTAATGATAATATTAATTTAGTATTATTGTCCAATGGTTGGGTTGAAGGGTTGACTTTGTTGACTTGTTGACTTTGTTGACCGGTTGACTAGGTTGGACTAGTTGACCATCATCATGACAATGGCCATCATTTCTTGGCATTGACCTTGGCTTGCTTGTTGGTTCACAAATAGCATTCAATGCAAGAAATGATATTTCCATTTGATATGATAACAACCATCACATAATACTCAATTATTATTACTTGTTATCATGATTTTGGATTATGAGAGCTTGGATGGCAAAAGGCTTGCTCATTTTCTTTCATTTCCTTTCTCTCTCATGCTTGAGCTCTCCCTCTTCCTCTTGCTCTCTCTCTAGTTCATGGTTCACTTGTCTCATGTGTTGAGAAGCAAGAACCATAGAGATAAAACCCAACACACTCCTCTACTCATCCTAGTTCACAAGGTCTAGCAAGCCAAATGTTCTAGTTTCTTCTAGTTTGAAGTGAAGCCAAAGGTAGAAGCTTTCGGGTGGATCTATCTTCGGCGTGAGGAGACGACGAGGTAAGGCCGATCCGACCACCGCAAGGAGTTGAAGGCGAAGGAGTTCAAGTTAAGGTATAACCCCCTAACCGAGTAGGTAAAACTCTTGTTAGGATTGTTAGATAGTTGTTTAACAAAGATCCGTATTTTGAGTCCATGTTACCACCAAAAGAAAAAATCGTTTTACATCATTTCTGCAAACCCGTAAGTACCGGGAGAGGCAACATGGACTTACAGCATCGACACGCAAATCCTCATATATCGGGCATTCGTCAGTCCTGGTCAGCCCACGGGCTCCGTCTGCGGTATCGGCCCTCGGCCCCGGCAGTACGAGTCGTCCCATATTCATCAATCGACTCTGGTCAGTATCCTCCGGATAACCGCCAGGTCCAACCAATCATCGGTAGGTAGTGGTCCCACTGCCAGGCTCACCGTCTAGCTACAAAGCAGATCCGTTCTCACCCCGGGGTACCATACCAGGTCCACCATGTACCAGCAATCGGCCTCGTCCGCTCCTCGAATCGGGTTACATACATCACTCTAGCACCGAGAAAACACATGGTGGACGCACTGAAATATCATGTCAAGGGAAAACAGGTTTTTAAACAGTGCGTATTTTCTTAAAATAGTACTCCGGTTCCCAAATCCAGAAATCACATAAATCAAATCTAATGCGTAAATACATGCAATGCGTCGTATGACACTAAGAGTAAAACAAAGGGAAAACCGCTCTTTTAAAAGATCCAGTTTTGAAAATATAACATTGCGGTCCCTTAGTTTTTAAATCAAATCAATATCATCCATGCATGTATCATATGAATATGTGTACAGGTATGGATATGCGAAAGGATAAGTACGCAAAGTGAATGTGGCAATGTACATGTGTACTGTGGACATACGATGTATATGTGCCCAAATAAGGATATATGATGTATATGGCACAAGTATGGATATGTGATGTATAGGTTCCCAAGTATGAATATATGATGTATATAAAGGGTACATGTGCACAGGTAGTGATATATCAATGAAGGTATGTATACAATGTGCATGGTACGAATATAACATGTGCTAATATGCGGCAAATCCTGACAAACATCAATAGAACGGAATCAATATGATATATGATTTATAGCAATCCTATACTGTGAGTGCCATGGCAATCACTAACGGTGTGAGTGTAGCATATATGTCGTGCTCGTACAACTGGAACCGTTAGTGACAGTGCAGTGTTCTATCCTACCAGTTCTATATATATCAAGAGATTATGCTACAAGTATATCTATGTGACCACACATGACTAAATATCCTATTACGCCCTGACGCTTAACGTCATACGGACGATTTCCCCGTAGATATTAAATCTACTCATCTGGTCCGTGCTAAGTATAGCCGACCACCTGCTTCCCTTTCCTGGCGGCGTCTGACGTACCCGCCTGCGAACCTGGGTTTTGCACAAGAAACCAAATATAATCAAAATCTCGCAAAACGCGATATCGAATCAAAATGGGAACTCGCGTCGCGGATTAACGAACTTGTTCGCGATACGCTGAAACCTGTGTGTACGCGTCTATGACTTATCCCGACACGCCGTGATACGCTGAATCACAGAACCCACTCGCGTATCGCGCGTATCGCGCAAACTAAAAACACCAGAAAATGACATACTGCCCCAGATTTTACCCAGGTTAAAATATTACAAATTTATATATACCATGAACCTACAAAATGTAGCAGACACCTACCCTAAAAACCCTAGCTACTATCTCTCAAGTCTGGCCGCAAATTGCGGCCAGAACGATTTTTCCGGCGGCCTGGGATTGGGGTGGTGGGGTCGGGCTCCTGTGGCGTGGTCAGGCCATCTCCATTAGTCTACAGTCCACTCAATTTCATTCTGCACTTACTGGGGTAACAGCAGATTTCAAAAAGCTAAGTTTTGCTTAAAAACGTCAACTTTTGCACAATTTTGAAAATTCAGGGTATTTTTTTGTAATCTGGGTTTACCTAGGTTTATTTTGCCTGAACAATACCTAACTAACTTCGTCCAACCAAAACTAACCTTACCTAGACAAAGTTTACACTAAACACCACATAAATCACTAAAACACATCATTATTGCTAACCGAAGCTAAACTACACAACTAAGCAAAAGAAAGAATAAATTTAGAGATTATACCCTCTAGGGATCTCCCAAATGAAGAGAAGGAGAAAAAGAAGAGGGGATGGAGCTGCTGGTGTGTTGCTGTTGCTGCTGCTGCCTGTAGCTGCTGCTGCAGATGCTGTGCTTGCTGCTGTTGCTGAAGCTGTGGCTGCTGATGTTGGTGCTGGAGCTTGAGTTGGAGCTGCTACTGTTGTGGAGGGTGCTGGTGGTGTGTGTATGTATGAGAGAGTGAATGAGTGAGAAATGAGAGGGTGTGATGCAAGAAAGAAATGATAATACAAAAAGTCAAGCCCCCACTTCTCTCTCTCTTGCCACATTAAATGCAAGCATGGGCTTGCCATGATGCACTCCCTCTCTCCCTCATTTAATGCAAGCATGGCTTAGCCATGATGCACTCTCTCAAGTCAACCAAATAAATTTTAAATCCCTTTTCATTTTCAAAAAAAAAATATATACCCTTAATTAAAATCATTTAACTTAATAATAGTGGGGTTAATCTACCATGGTTGTTAAACATGGTTTAACCCAAATTTTAACCCTAGTTTACATGCACAAGTTTGTGCAAGCTAGGAAAATTCTAGAAAAATATTTAAAATTCTTGATAAAATATTTGAAAACTAATTTGGTAAACTTTTTATTAAAAATCATTTATTAATATATAATTAGCCACTAAACACATCCTAAGGTGTTACAATCTTTCCCCCTTACAGAAATTCGTCGCCGAATTTAAAAATATAACGCTACGCATACCTTTAAAGAGATGAGGGAAGTTCTTCCGCATCTCGCCCTCGGCCTCCCAAGTGACCACATCACCATTGAGGCTGCGCCAAAGCACCTTCACTGATGGCAAGACCCTCGATCTAGGTTTCTTCACCTGCCGGTCCACTATCACGACTGGCTGCTCGGTGAAAGTAAGATCGCGCTCGAGCTGAACGGTCTGATGCTGAATCATGTGCGAAGGGTCATGTAGGTATCTGCGAAGCATCGACACGTGGAATACGGGGTGAACGTCTGGGAAGTCGGGTGGAAGAGCCAAACGATATGTTACTGCGCCCACACGCTCGAGGATCTCGAAAGGACCTATGAATCTGGGGCTAAGGTTCCCCTTCCGTCCAAACCTCATCACTCCCTTCATCGGAGAAACCCTCAGAAAAACGTGATCGCCAACTGCGAACTCTAATCTGCGGCGGCGACTGTCAGCATACGATCTCTGCCTGCTCTGAGCTGTCCTCATCAGGTCTCGAATCAGCTGTATCTTCTCGGTCGTCTCCTGTACGATCTGTGGGCCCAAAATACTGCTCTCGCTGAGCTCTGTCCAACAGACGGGCGATCTACATTTCCTCCCATACAAAGCCTCAAAAGGTGCCATTTGAATAGTATCCTGAAAACTATTGTTGTAGAAGAAATCTATCAAGGGTAAATGATGATCCCAGCTACCACCAAAGTCTAAAACGCAAGCTCGGAGCATGTCCTCGAGAGTTTGAATAGTCCGCTCTGACTGGCCGTCGGTCTGCGGATGAAATGCTGTGGTGAAACTCAAGCGGGTGCCCAAAGCCTCCTGAAGCCTCTGCCATAGTCGGCTGGTAAACTGGGTGCCTCTGTCGGACACAATACATGTCGGGACTCCATGCAGTCGTACTATCTCGTCGATGTAAATCTGGGCATACTGAGCAAATCCGAAAGTCTTCTTCAGTGGCAGGAAGTGAGCCGCTTTTGTCAAACGATCCACGATCACCCAAATGGAGTCATACCCTCGCCTAGTCCTGGGTAGGCCCACAACGAAATCCATCGAAATCTGCTCCCATTTCCACTCCGGAATGTGTAACGGCTGTAGCTCTCCCGCCGGCCTCTGGTGCTCGGCCTTGACTTGCTGAAAAGTAAGGCATCTAGATACGAAATCTGCAATGTCCCACTTCATTCCGTCCCACCAGTAAACATCTCTCATATCATGGTACATCTTGGTGGAACCGCGATGGACGCTGTACACCGATCGATGTGCCTCCTCAAGAATCTCACGCCGCAGTCCCTCAGCATCTGGTACGCACAGTCTAGTCCCAAATCGCAGTATCCCCTGATCATCGATCACGAACTCGGAAAATCTGCCCTCTCCAATCTGTGTCATGATCTCTGAACATCGGTCATCACTGTGCTATGCCTCATATATACGGTCAAGCAACTGTGGGCGTGCACGAACATGCGCAAGCTTTCCCCCGATCGGCGTGAACTCGAACTGCACTCGGCTGTCGCATAATATCTTCCAATCTGCCGACGACTGCCTCTGCACTGCGCTCAAACAAGATAGACTACCCCCGGGCCTCCTGCTCAAACCATCTGCCACTACATTAGCCTTGCCAGGGTGATACAAGATCTCGCAATCGTAGTCCTTCACTAACTCCATCCATTGGTGCTGTCGGAGATTCAGGTCCCGCTGCTGATATATATACTTTAAGCTCTTGTGATCAGTGAATATCTGGCATGACTCGCCATAGAGGTAATGTCGCCAGATCTTAAGTACAAAGACCACTGCGGCCATCTCCAAATCGTGAGTAGGGTAGTTCTGTTCATGTCTCTTCAACTGCCGCGAAGCATACGCGATCACCCTGTCATGCTGCATCAATACGCACCCTAGCCCCACTCGTGAAGCGTCACAATAGACTGCAAATCCACCTGATCCTGAAGGCAACGATAGCACTGGCGCTGTAGTCAAACAAGTCCGTAGCTGCTGGAAACTATGCTCGCACTCCTCCGTCCAATCGAAAGGAACTTCCTTCCGGGTCAATCCGGTCAAGGGTGCAGCAATGCGGGAGAAATCCTGTACAAATCTCCTGTAGTAGCCGGCCAATCCTAAAAAATTGCGTACCGCAGTAACGGATGTAGGCCTGGGCCAACTCTGAATGGCCTCGATCTTCCTCGGGTCTACACATATACCATCCCGTGTAATCACGTGACCCAAGAAGTCTACACTGTCCAGCCAGAACGTGCACTTGGAGAATTTTGCACAAAGCTAGTGCTCCCTCAAAATATGCAGTGTGATCCGCATGTGCTGCTCGTGCTCCTCTCTGCTCCGGGAATACACCAATATATTGTCAATGAATACAATGATGAAAAAGTCAAGGTACGGCCTAAATATACAGTTCATCAAGTCCATGAATGCTGCTGGGGCGTTGGTGAGTCCGAACGACATCACCAAAAACTCATAATGGCCGTAGCGCGTGCGGAAAGCTGTCCTCGGTACATCCTCCTATCGAACCCGCAGCTGATGGTATCCTAATCGCAAATCGATCCTCGAAAAATATCGTACCCCCTGAAGCCGGTCGAACAAGTCATCGATGCGTGGCAACGGATATCTGTTCCGCACGGTCACCCTGTTCAGCTGCCGGTAATCGATACACAAACGTAAGCTTCCGTCCTTCTTCTTAACAAACATGACTGGAGAATCCCAAGGAGAAACACTGGGTCGTATAAGTCCCTTGTCCAGCAAATCTTGCAACTGACTCTTCAACTCACTAAGCTTCGCCGGGGCCATCCGATATGGTGGTATAGAAATAGGCCCCGTGCCGGGAATCAAATCAATACAAAAAGCAATATCGCGCTCAGGCGGTAGCCCAGGAAGCTCGTCAGGGAACTCACATACAATCGGAACATGGTCCAATGGAACATCTGTAGCTCTAGTATCACAAACATAGGCTAGAAATCCCTGACATCCCTTCCTTAATAGCTGTCCAGCGCGAAGAGAAGAATTCAAGATGTGAGGGGTGGCACCACGGTCCCCCTGCACAACAAAAGAAGACTCGCCGGTAGCTGACTGTCCTCTGCCTCGACCACCTCTCCCTCTAGGAACAAACCCTCCACGACCACGGCCTCTCTGTGCATGGGTCTGACGCGGAGCAACTGTGGGTACAATAGGCAACGCCCTCTGGGGTGGTGAAGGCGGTAGTGTGACATGCGGTACGGCTGCCTCCCTCCGGGGTATCTCAGGACAATCTCTAACAAGATGATAAGAACTCCCACAGCGGAAACATCCCGATGATGACCGCTGACCCTCTTGGGGATAGGAGCTGAACAACCGGCCTCGCCCTGAATCTCTGCCACCTGCAAGACGTCTGTCACGGCGCCGGAAAGGCTGTATCTGTGCTGATGCATCCGCACGAACTCTCTTCGGCTCTGGAACTACCGAAGTCTCAGCAAGGCGCTCCTCAACTAATAAGGCTGCATCTACAGCTGCGGCATAGGTCTCGTAATGCTGTGTGCTGATCGCAAGAAATAACGGGGCGAGCAAGCCTCGAACGAACCTCTTGACTCGCATCTCCTCAATAGCCACTAAATATGGGGCATAGATAGATAGCTCTATGAACAACACGTCATACTCTGCCACTGTCATCTCCGGAGTATGACATAAGGACTCGAACCCGCGTGCTTTAGCATCTCTGACACTCAGTGGGGGGAAGCGGGCAAGGAATATCGTCACAAACTCTGTCCAGGTCATGCAGGGTTCCTAGGCACCCAAGTGAGGTCTTCCAAGCCATCAACCATGGCAATTTCAAAAATTATGGTGCCTACAAACCCTAAAGTACGGATCGATAACTAGATGTCTAGGCGAACAAGAACTAGTTAACAATTAACTACTGAGAATACGGAAATACAACCTTTGTAGATCCGGTCCTCCACCTCCACGGCTCCGCAACGGGGTCGTCTCCGCTGTCCAAATCAAATCTGGGCTCTAAGATCGGCTTCGTCGGAGAATGGGCAAGCTAGGTCGTCGATGTCCATGCCGAAGATGATCTACGTCGAGGCATCGATGAATCAAGCTCCACCTTCACCAAACCCTAAAATCTTGTGAAGGAAACACACTCTACTACTAGGCAAGAGGTAGAGGATGAAGAAATAGGAAGTGGGTTAACTTTAGAATTGGATTTCTCACTCATATCCAACAATCACCATTGATGGACTTTGCTTTTCTTCACTTGAAGAATGAAGAAGAAGAAGAAAAAAGATATGATAAGTTAAAAGAAAATGAAAAGAAAATGAATTCTTATCATAATTCTAACCATGGTCAAGTGTAGAGAATGAATCATGGTTAGTGAGAATGGTTAGGGTTAAGGATGAGATAAGTATGGTTGACTTTATCAAAGCTTCATGAAGTTTCAACTAAACTCCAAATCTAGCAACCATTCTTTTCTCTTTTCTTTTATTCATTTATCAAAAATAAAAAGATAATTAAATAAGATAAATGAATAATGAATAATAAACCCTAACCATTTCATTAACCAAGGTTTAATCTTTACACTTGAACCCTAGCTTGACTTGCATCATCAAACATGATACAATCAAGTGCACAAAAACATATCGCATATGCAATGCGCACGAACCAAGTGAGAAAATCCGTCTAAAGTGAACCGATACTAGTTAATGTAAAGTAATACATCAAATATATAATTATACATTAAATCATTAAATCAACACTTGATTCAATGATCCGGTCATGCGCACATAACCGACTGGTATCTAATATATCGGCTTATCGAATCAACGCTTGAATCGATAACTAGGTTATATCGCATACAACCATTCGATATATATATCGCGAGAATAGAATACCGTATCACATACACGCATTATTCTCGGTCCCGCACATATCTCATATGCGCTCCTATTTCGTTTTGCTTGAGCCAGGAAACCTCTGTGTAAGACTCTAAAGACTCGTCAATACGCCGGCAGCAGATGATGATCATATCAAGCATCCACAAGCCGCAAGCGGTCTGCTAAACGTAACGGCCACCCGGGTATTGAGCGATCTGAAGATCGACGAGCAAGCCCGCTCACACTCCAGTGAATCCGACCAGTAACACTACCGTACAGTCCGGTCTGATCGTCTGATCTGTCGTATATCTCGCCTAGGGGTGGTAAACGTCAGACCCCAATAGCTCAATAAGTTGTGTCGATATGAGGTCTATAACTGTTCGAGAAACTACTGGTAACACTTACCAGTAAATCTCAGCAACCCTGGCCAGGGATTTCCTGTTATAGCCAATCGAACACAGCGCAACATCAACTCCCATATACCGGGAGAGACGAATCCCCTCCTATCGCTCATTGCCTCCATGTGACTCGGGACTGTACCCAAAAACCACCGTTTTGCACGCCCTCTTGGACGTGGTAAGATGGAAATCAAAGCACAGTGGGAACCACACAAGACTCTATGACGATCTCGGGTCAACAGACTACTCTGTACCAGTGTCACCAGAGAACTGCCATCTGACGTGAGGTATAATACCATCTGGGAGTTCTCGGCGAGTCCGTCCAGTGTACCCAGTCTCTACTGAGCACCCGTATATCATCTCTGATGTCAAACACCGATGGATATGGGATCATCCATCGCCCATCTGTATGGGTCGAGAAGGTACACGCTAGTCTACTCTGGTATATCGATGCCCCGTCTCGATACACCCACGACTAGGGACTTTGAAGGATGTACTTATAGACTACCATGTCCCCACTAGTATGATCCGCATCATAGTCCAGGTAGTCAAGTACAGATCCTAAGGGCTTTACCAACATGTAACAGAGAGACAATCAGCATACACGTTACGGTAAAGGGTAACCAGATAGCATACTATCATGTCGAGCAAGAAAGTCCTCCCTATATATGTCCCAGCATCCACTACAATATACATCCTATGTACAGTAATGGCCTCTAGGGCATACATATAACTAACAATCTCCCACTTGCACTAGGGCCATCTGTAGCAGTGGTTGCAGTATCTCATACTCAACCATCCCATAAAAGTCTCTCTCTGGGAACAGGCCTTTGTGAGTGGATCCGCTGTGTTGTCCTCTGAATCTACTTTCCTAACCTTGATCACCCTGGAGATCAACTATCTCCATGATCAGGCGATGCTGCCTTAGAATATGTCTGGATCACTGATGGGACCGACGTTCCTTGGCATAAGCCACAACTCCATTGTCTCACAATGGTAGGAACATAGTTCATCTCATGAACCAATATACACCCAAACAGCTTCTAGGGTAGCATCTTAAGTAGCGATGTATCCAGCCTTTATCGTCTAGTATGTCACGGTATCTAGCTTGGAACTCTTCCAACATACCGTCCCTTTACTGAGGGTAAAGACAATGCCTGTGACTGACACTCAGTCGTCTTTATCACCCTGGAACCATTCCAGTGATTCTCCTCAGGATCGGTTGATACCGTCTCACTACAATTAGTGAGTATCCTAACATCCATTTAGACCTATCTCATAGATCCAAAATCCAGGATTTAGTAGGTATCACTTTAATCCTATGTGGAGAATCATAGTGATAAGCGGAGATTGATCGAGCGTAGCATAGGAAACTCCTTCCCTATCAAAAGTATGTCATCCACGTACTCTACGAGGATCACCACCATACTCTCTACTACCTTTTTGTTTATACAAGGTTCATCTACCATTTTGATGATGTCAAACTCTTTGACTACTGCATCAAAACAGATGTTCCAACTCCGCGATGCCTGCTTTATCCTATAAAGCATCTTGCACACGTTTCCACTGCTCCCACTTTCTACGAGGCCCTCTGGCTGTGTACTTATAGACGCTCTCTTCCAAATCATCATTTAGAAAAGCAGTCATGACACCCAACCACCAGATATCGTAGTCAGGGTATGCAGCCGTGGCAAGTAGGATCTGGATGGACTTAAGCATAGTCACTTGAAAAGGTATCATCATGATCCACGCCTGGTCAATGATGCAAACCTTTAACAAGTCTAGCTTTGAAAGTCTCAACTCTTCCATGTACACCAAGTAATCTTCTCAAGATATACTTGCTCCTGATGGGGATTTAACCCTTCAGATCTTGCAGCTAAAGTCCATACTTTGCTGGTGTATAAGGATTCCATCTCAGATCACTAAGCATCCAGCCATTCTTACAGAGTCTTACTCCTGATGGCCAGCTCGAAACTAGTTGGGTCATCATCTCATGATGTAATCCTCGCTCCCACTGTCATAGAGAAACCGAAGTATCTCTCAGGTGGGTGAGGAACCCTACTAGATCGGTGGAGAGGCTGAGGTTCGTTGGTATCTACTGAATCCCTTGGTTCTATCAAATCATCTGCTGTAGTTCGTATAGCTGGAACACTTCCAGTTCTACATAACAGACCTTGCCTCGAGCTTGTCTGGATTTTGCTTTTAGACATAGGCCGGACAACCCTAAATCTTAACTAACTTAAGATATAGGCTCTTCCCTTTCCACATCACATATGAAATGGTAGGCAACTGATTTGATTCGAACCCTATTCAATAGGTATGCAACTTCATAAGTGCATAACTCCCAAAAGGAAATAGGTAACTCAATAGTACTCATCATAGAGCACACCTTATCATATAGGGTGTGATTGCTCCGCCCCGATATACCATCGTGCTATGGTGTATACGGAGGAGTAATGCCGAGAGAGAATCTCATTCTCCTTTAGAATAATCCAGGATTTTCGTGCTCAAGTATTCTCCTCCTTGATCACATCAAAGGACATAATACTTATACCCGTATGTTAGTTCTCTACTTCTAACTTATATTCTTTGAATATCTCAAAAGGTTCGGACTTGTGTTTCAACAGGAACATATGTCTGAATCTTGAGAGATTATCAGAGAATGTAATGAAGTACAAAGAACCAGTCCTGGCATGTGTAGACAGGGGACCTCACATACATCAACATGTATCATCCCAAGAGTTTACTAACTCTTTCTCTGTTTCCAGTAAACGGAGCTATGGTCATCTTATCTTTGTGACATGACTGGCGAGTTTCACAAGATGTAAATTCAAACTGATTTAAATATGCATCTTTATGTAACTCTAGCTAGTCGGGTCACATTGATCTGACCTAGTCTACAATGCCTCAAGAAGAATTCGTTCATTTCTGAACTCTTCCTCTTGTGTGTGTTCCGTATACTAAGAACTGTAATTTGATTTAGAACATTAATGCTTTTAGATAACGTGCCTGAACCGATCAACTTTTGATTTAGGAAATGTTCAAAACATTATCCAACAATACAAAATTATATCCTTTCTTTTCTAACAAAGAGAGTGATATGATTTGGTATATCAGGTTCGGTATCTAATAACATTCGTTCAGAATCAATGTATCGTAATACAGGGTGACAGTGACCAACAGACTTGGATGCAACTCTTGCCCCGTTTTCTGCCTCATGAAACTTATCACCCGTTCTCAGTTCTCTACCTATCTGTAGCCCTATGTAACAGATTACATATCTGGGATCCTGATCTGGTATCACATACCCAGGACGTAAAGGATACTGAGAAACAGTTCTGTATAATGAACACACCCGAAGATGATGCATCATCATGCACTCTCCTCGTTTGGGCGGCACGGGAATTCTGGTATTCCCCAATTTCCTGCTCTGTCTTATAACAATTATAAGTTGGAGCGGGACCAACGTTCCCCAGCTCAGTATAACAAGCGGGTTCGGTCAATAATCCGTTTTATTATCTTGATTAAGGCGTGATATGGTCGCTACCTGGAGAGAGAGAGAAGAAAACACTCAGCGTGCGCTCTTGCAAGAATAGATTGGTTATTATTTTATCTAATCAGGATGGCTCCCACTGCTTTTTATCAAATCTTCCTTCAAACCCTAAAAGGAAAGACTAGCCGGGATTAATTACACACTACAAGTTCGCCAATCTTTCAGCCAGGCCAGTGTCGGTACTTTGAGGGAGGTCCCCCGTGCTTTCGCACGAACCTAATTAATGTAAACCTCGTTTTCCCAGAGGCGTAACCTCGTTAACACCTTTCTAGACACCTACTTGATCGGCTAATTGCAATGTATAAAACTCTCCCAGGAGTAACACTTACTCGCAGCGGGTATCGGGATCCAACTATCTCATAGAAGGTATGCAATCTCATTGCAAATTTCAACACTTGAAATTCCCGATAATTGTTTTGCCCCTAGCGTCCTATGACCTTGACAGAGGTCAACAAACCATAGGCTGCTAGTCAAGTTCAACCCGTCATTTCCTGATTGAAGTAAACCCACCCGCACGACCCTTGACAGAGGTCAACAAGGTCGCACGACTACCCTAAATCAATCACATCATATGCTTATGCAGATAAGCACTAATCAGCTACCGCACACTACGCCTTGACAGAGGTCAACAAACGTAGCACGAATACTAACTAGTACTTATCTGAAATGACGGAGGGCTACGTCAGGTTTTTCTGAAAACCTATTGCGTAATGAACTTGATATCGTTGTAGGATCGAATGAATTTTGAAATGGAGTGCTTTTGAGGCTTTTCTAGTTTTGCTAAAGGAGTCACTCCCGGTGAAGGGATCGTCGGTCCTTTCCTCGTCGAATGAGGTGCGGGATATATCATATATATCACTGTGCAAAGCAAAAACTCTTAAAAGCAATCAAAAGACAAACCGAGGGTGTAGCATCTGCCAGTTATTGCTAAAGGAGTCACTCCCGGTGAAAGGATCTCGGTCCTTTCCTCGTCGGATGAGGTGCAGGATATATCACATATACCTCTGTGCAAAGCAAGAACTGTAGCTACCTGTTTTATTTTGAAATTCGATTCTACAACATCTTAGGTTTCTTTTAATTTCATTAATCACATTAATGAAGTCCCATCATTTAAGTACCTAAACATCACAGATAGATATGACGTACACTTATGCCATCCGCATTCGCCTCGATGTCCCCTCGTGCACCGTTAGGTTAGGTAACTAACGGCAGAGCAGAGCAGGGCTAGCGCGGGTGTAAAACATAAGTAACGTCTATATAATATATCATATATACTATATACTATATGCATCACAGAAACATCACATGATCTCATCACAGATATCGCAGCAGAAGAATCATATGAAATATTGGATATACTAGGACGTCCGTGTTTTCAATACGAGCCAGTATAAAACACGGATTCCATGGTCGTTATGAATAGCCAAACCCACACCCCTAGACCCCTACGAGAGCGGCAAGCAACCCTACCAATTCTGGAGTTAGGAGACCCGAACTCGACTCCTCGAGTTGGTCTCCCACTGGACTCCAGAACCCGGTTACTTGTGCCCTCCTCCTTGGGTCTATCCTAGTGCGGAAAAGTAAATAATATACAAACGGTGACAACTCCCGCAACCTGGAAGCGCCCCAATAAAAGAATATTACATACAAGTTTTTACATGAATGAAAATGAAAAACACTCATCTCACATAAAAACCCCCGGCTATTCAAACACGACGATCCAATATAACATATCCAGCAACACATAACATCTCATGTCATCAACGTAAGTAAATATGTCCATCCCAATTGTCGTTGACATATAGCAACGAAACCGGTGATATCACATATTACACTTACGGTCACAGAAAAGAAAGTGTAAAACTACAACAGTTGGAATCCGCAACCACCTCAGACATCGCATGCCTGACCAAATGAATTACTTAGACATCGCATGCCTAACAATTATAAACCCCGCATTTTAGTCTCAAAATCGAAAACTCTTTTCAATATCAAGTCGGGCAATTCAACAAGATTCCCGACATTCTGATCGAATGCTCGTCGCAAACTTCAGTAGGCGGCCGCACCCCTAATACCGTCGACGAAGTGCACCAAGGCGGAACACCGCTACCGCGAGCACCCGAACGGATGCTTTCGGCGACGGGGTTCTCCTACAGTCACTTGGTCGGGGCTATGGAGTGAGGCTGTCTATTAAGTTTATCCGGCGAGTATCCGCGTACGCTACGTGATTGCAACGGACTTTTGATCACATCAAAATTCCGTGGCAACCGATCAAGTGAGACTAAACTGCTATGTTTATAACATTCATTTAGTTATCATATAACTCATTGTGAATTCCAATTATTGTATCCCATTCCAGATAAACAGAAAATGTTAAACTTTCCGATCGAACAATCGAACACCCAAGTTTTCCCGATACAGATCAACACATGAAACAAGTCTAACAACATTCCGTTCGTGCCTCAGTACCAACGATCCAGCCGTAGAAGGGTCAAGCCAACGCCTCACATGTGGCACGCCGTACTGCCCCAAACCCGAAGGTTCAAAGGGCAGTTCAAGACGGTCACATAATCGAGTTAAGGTTTGTGTCTTCTAGAGGGACCATCGCGTTACTTGCACTACTTAGAACGTCGTCAAACTGTGGAAAAATCCAACACTTGGAAATTTCCCGACAGGGGAAAATTTGGGTATTTATATCCGGTCGAACTTTTTAACATATTCTAAGATTTATCCGGAAAGCCACACAGACAAAATTTGATATCCCGATCGAAACACCGAATCCCCAAATCAACTCAGAAAAATTCAACTCTGGAATAAATATTAAAAATACCCAGGAAAACCAGCACAGAATATTGTGAATTACTGTACCAATTAGGATGCCTAATACGACAAAATGGCCGCGCTTACGCCGCACGAGCCAAGCTCGTGCCGCGGAAGCGCGGCTCACTGTAGGAATTAGGAAGCCGAATTTTACAGAATTTCTTATAATTTCCTGCTGATATTTCTGAACATTTTTAATGTGGAAAAATCCCTGTTTTTAAAAATTGTACAGAGAGCAATTTCCCGGGTGAGGTTTCGGTTCGATCGGACTTCAATTTCCGTCTGGACTTCGCCTAAGGCTCTAGCTAAGCTCTGATACCACTGCAGGGTTCCTAGGTACCCAAGTGAGGTCTCCCAAGCCATCAACCATGGCAATTTCAAAAATTATGGTGCCTACAAACCCTAAAGTACGGATCGATAACTAGATGTCTAGGCGAACAAGAACTAGTTAACAATTAACTACTGAGAATACGGAAATACAACCTTTGTAGATCCGGTCCTCCACCTCCACGGCTCCGCAACGGGGTCGTCTCCGCTGTCCAAATCAAATCTGGGCTCTAAGATCGGCTTCGTCGGAGAATGGGCAAGCTAGGTCGTCGATGTCCATGCCGAAGATGATCTACGTCGAGGCATCGATGAATCAAGCTCCACCTTCACCAAACCCTAAAATCTTGTGAAGGAAACACACTCTACTACTAGGCAAGAGGTAGAGGATGAAGAAATAGGAAGTGGGTTAACTTTAGAATTGGATTTCTCACTCATATCCAACAATCACCATTGATGGACTTTGCTTTTCTTCACTTGAAGAATGAAGAAGAAGAAGAAAAAAGATATGATAAGTTAAAAGAAAATGAAAAGAAAATGAATTCTTATCATAATTCTAACCATGGTCAAGTGTAGAGAATGAATCATGGTTAGTGAGAATGGTTAGGGTTAAGGATGAGATAAGTATGGTTGACTTTATCAAAGCTTCATGAAGTTTCAACTAAACTCCAAATCTAGCAACCATTCTTTTCTCTTTTCTTTTATTCATTTATCAAAAATAAAAAGATAATTAAATAAGATAAATGAATAATGAATAATAAACCCTAACCATTTCATTAACCAAGGTTTAATCTTTACACTTAAACCCTAGCTTGACTTGCATCATCAAACATGATACAATCAAGTGCACAAAAACATATCGCATATGCAATGCGCACGAACCAAGTGAGAAAATCCGTCTAAAGTGAACCGATACTAGTTAATGTAAAGTAATATATCAAATATATAATTATACATTAAATCATTAAATCAACACTTGATTCAATGATCCGGTCATGCGCACATAACCGACTGGTATCTAATATATCGGCTTATCGAATCAACGCTTGAATCGATAACTAGGTTATATCGCATACAACCATTCGATATATATATCGCGAGAATAGAATACCGTATCACATACACGCATTATTCTCGGTCCCGCACATATCTCATATGCGCTCCTATTTCGTTTTGCTTGAGCCAGGAAACCTCTGTGTAGGACTCTAAAGACTCGTCAATACGCCGGCAGCAGATGATGATCATATCAAGCATCCACAAGCCGCAAGCGGTCTGCTAAACGTAACGGCCACCCGGGTATTGAGCGATCTGAAGATCGACGAGCAAGCCCGCTCACACTCCAGTGAATCCGACCAGTAACACTACCGTACAGTCCGGTCTGATCGTCTGATCTGTCGCATATCTCGCCTAGGGGTGATAAACGTCAGACCCCAATAGCTCAATAAGTCGTGTCGATATGAGGTCTATAACTGTTCGAGAAACTACTGGTAACACTTACCAGTAAATCTCAGCAACCCTGGCCAGGGATTTCCTGTTATAGCCAATCGAACACAGCGCAACATCAACTCCCATATACCGGGAGAGACGAATCCCCTCCTATCGCTCATTGCCTCCATGTGACTCGGGACTGTACCCAAAAACCACCGTTTTGCACGCCCTCTTGGACGTGGTAAGATGGAAATCAAAGCACAGTGGGAACCACACAAGACTCTATGACGATCTCGGGTCAACAGACTACTCTGTACCAGTGTCACCAGAGAACTGCCATCTGACGTGAGGTATAATACCATCTGGGAGTTCTCGGCGAGTCCGTCCAGTGTACCCAGTCTCTACTGAGCACCCGTATATCATCTCTGATGTCAAACACCGATGGATATGGGATCATCCATCGCCCATCTGTATGGGTCGAGAAGGTACACGCTAGTCTACTCTGGTATATCGATGCCCCGTCTCGATACACCCACGACTAGGGACTTTGAAGGATGTACTTATAGACTACCATGTCCCCACTAGTATGATCCGCATCATAGTCCAGGTAGTCAAGTACAGATCCTAAGGGCTTTACCAACATGTAACAGAGAGACAATCAGCATACACGTTAAGGTAAAGGGTAACCAGATAGCATACTATCATGTCGAGCAAGAAAGTCCTCCCTATATATGTCCCAGCATCCACTACAATATACATCCTATGTACAGTAATGGCCTCTAGGGCATACATATAACTAACAGGTCATAGGAGGAAGACCTACTGCTCTACCCTTCTTGACTGATTCGCACCATTTCTGCGCAAGACCTTCCAGGCGAAAGCTCGCGAACTCTACCCATCTCGCATCTGCGCATCTGAGGGAACGGCATATCCGGGCCATCCTATCAATGAAAGACTGTGGGTCCTCGGCTGCTTTGGTGCCTGTGAAGACCGGAGGCTTCAGCCTCATGAATTCTGCCAACGACACAGTAATCACCTCCATGGCTGCAGGGGTAGCGGGCTGTACGGTAGGTACCATCGCGGTCCCTGTGACTGGTGGAGCTACCTCTGGTCGCTGCGCTCGAAGCGTCTCAACTAGCGATCCTATCATCTGACGCATCTCCTGCATGCTGGATCCCACCGTCTGGCGCATCTCCTGCATACCAGCCCCTAGCGTGGTGATCTGATCTGTCATAGGAGGAACAGTCTGCTCGGGTACAACGGGTACACTGCCCGGATCAGTCGTCGTCTCGGACGAGTCAACACGAATCTCGGCCCTCGCAGCCGCTCTCTGCGCCTTCGAAGTCTTTGGCGGCATAGTGGCTGAAACGGAAAATAGGATTCGATAAGGATACGGAAATCGAATCGCAAGAAAGTATACAATCATGAAGGAATTTCAATCAATAAGTCCTAAGGTCGCTTAGGCGGAGTACCGTGTCGTGAGTATGCCGCGGAACATACACACGCCATGCTACCCTGCTGCAGCTACCTACTCCATCATACCATGGTCATCCTACACTCCGAAGGTAAAACCTACGCTCTTATACCAACTTTGTCACGACCCAAAGTTCGGCCTGTGACCGGCACTTAACCACGTAGTGTCTACAGGCGTAACGCGACTAAGTAAGCCGAAACCCAGAAATCAAAACCATTTAAAATATAGAGTGTTAAAACATTTTAGTAGAAGCATTTGTAAAATGTTTAGAAAACCTTAAGTAATTTAGTAGAAATCCGTTTTAGTTCAAGAGTTATATTTTAATAATTTTGGGAACATTTACTTTATAAAAATTTGTCCCGGAAATCGGGTAAAAGGCAAGGTGTAGTAGAAGTAACATATGGAATGAATAGAGCATCACAATGGGAGAATCGCGCCCAACGGCGGAACAATCACCACAATATGATATACGACGCCGTAGCGAAGAATGAGCAGTAAAGAAAAGACAAATATCATAAAAGATAAGACTGCATAAATAAAGTCGGCTCACAGCGAGCTCGACACCAGAGTACAAAATAACATACATCGCCCTCACAACTGTCTCTAAGTCAATACATGAAGGTAGATTGAGAATACTAGATACATCAATGTACAACTAAAAAGTGAACAGATACCGCACAAAACCCACCTAATAGCCAAAGTGCTAGCACGCCTCCGCAGTGGTATCTGTGTCAAAAGATGCGATGAGCGGCCAGCCGCGACTACTCCAAAGGGCAACCTGCAAGCACTGTGGCACAACGGGGGTGAGTTGCCAACTCGTGAATAGTAGATAACATATAAAGGTAATCGCGAGTATGCACGTGCTGCGATACTCTAACCTATGACAACAGATAACATCTATATGATGAACTGGATGCTCAATATCATGCAACAAGTGCGATCTAATGACATCTCCATGTGAGGAGCAAGATATGTGATAATCAGGTATGGCAATGCAATCTAATAACCCTATATAGAATAAGCAGGGTATACAATGAGCGTACAAGCATGTGTACTATATAAGTATAATAGATATAGGATGAGATATCATATACTAATGCTGAGCATGGGAAAATATAACATCTACACGGAATGTCATCGTGGAAAATATAATCGGTGCCCATCAATGCACCCAATCCCAATACAACTCAGGCACCGTCATCCTCCGGCCGTCAAATCCTGTAAATCCCATGAAATCGTGATTGCCCAACATCGTCACTCAAAATATCAAGAAATACTCGTGTCCAGTATCGACACGCAAATCCTCATATATCCGGCATCCGTCAGTCCGGGTCATCCCACAGGCTCCGTCTGCGGTATCGGCCCTCGGCCACGGCAGTACGAGTCGTCCCATATTCATCAATCGACTCTGGTCAGTATCCTCCGGATAACCGTCAGGTCCAACCAATCACCGGTAGGTAGTGGTCCCACTGCCACGCTCACCGTCTATCTACACAGCTGATCCGTTCTCGCCCCGGGGTACCATACCGGGTCCAACATATACCCGCAATCAGCCTCGTCCGCTCCTCGAATCGGGTTACATACATCACTCTAGCACCGAGAAAACACATGGTGGATGCACTGAAATATCATGTCAAGGGAAACTGGGTTTTTAAACAGTGCGTATGTTCTTAAAATAGTACTCCGGTTCCAAAATCCAGAAATCACATAAATCAAATCTAATGCGTAAATCCATACAATGCGTCGTATGACACTAAGAGTAAAAGAAAGGGAAACCGCTCTTTTAAAAGATCCAGTTTTGAAAATATCACATTGCGGTCCCTTAGTTTTTAAATCAAATCAATATCATCCATGCAGGTATTATATGAATATGTGTACAGATATGGATACGCGAAAGGATAAGTACGCAAAGTGAATGTGGCAATGTACATGTGTACTAATGTGGACATACGATGTATATGTGCCCAAATAAGGATATATGATGTATACGGCACAAGTATGGATATGTGATGTATAGGTGCCCAAGTATGAATATATGATGTATATAAAGGGTACATGTGCACAGGTAGTGATATATCAATGAAGGTATGTACAAAAGTAAGTATACAATGTGCATGGTATGAATATAACATGTGCTAATATGCGGCAAATCCTGAAAAACATCAATAGAACGGAATCAATATGATATATGATTTATAGCAATCCTATACTGTGAGTGTCATGGCAATCACTAACTGTGTGAGTGTAGCATATAGGTCGTGCTTGTGCAACTGGAACCGTTAGTGACAGTGCAGTGTTCTATCCTACCAGTTCTATATATATCAAGAGATTATGCTATAAGTATATCTATGTGACCACACATGACTAAATATCCTATTACGCCCTGACACTTAACGTCATACGGGTGATTTCCCCGTAGATGTTAAATCTACTCACCTGGTCACGTGCTAAGTATAGCCGACCACCTGCTTCCCTATCCTGGCAGCGTCTGACGTACCCTCCTGCGAACCTGGGATTTGCACAAGAAACCAAATATAATCAAAATCTCGCAAAACGCGATATCGAATCAAAACGGGAACTCGCGTCGCGGATTAACGCGCGTGTATGCGATACGCTGAAACGTGTGTGTACGCGTCTACGACTCATCCCGACACGCCGCGATACGCTGAATCACAGAACCCACCCGTGTATCGCGCGTATCGCGCAAACTAAAAACACCAGAAAACGACATACGGCCTAAAATTTTACCCAGGTTAAAATATTACAAATTTATATATACCATGGACCTACAAAATGTAGCAGACACCTACCCTAAAAACCCTAGCTCCTATCTCTCAAGTCTGGCCGCAAATTGCGGCCAGAACGACTTTTCCGGCGGCCTGGGATTGGGGTGGTAGGGTCGGGCTCCTATGTTGTGGTCAGGGCATCTCCAGTAGGCTACAGTCCTCTCAATTTCAATCTGCACTTACTGGGGTAACAGCAGATTTCAAAAAGCTATGTTTTGCTTAAAAACGTCAAGTTTTGCACAATTTTGAAAACTCAGGGTATTTTTGTGTAATCTGGGGTTTACCTAAGTTTATTTGGCCTGAACAACACCTAACTAACTTAGTCCAACAAAAACTAACCTTACCTAAGCAAAGCTTACACTAAACACCACATAAAGCACTAAAACACATCATTATTGCTAACCGAAGCTAAACTACACAACTAAGAAAAAGCAAGAATAAATTTAGAGATTATACCCTCTATTGATCTCCCAAATAAAGAGAAGGAGAAAAAGAAGAGAGGATGGAGCTGCTGGTGTGTTGCTGTTGCTGCTGCCTGAAGCTGCGGCCACTGCTGCCTGGAGCTGCTGCTGCTGATGCTGTGCTTGCTGCTGTTGCTGAAGCTGTGGCTGCTGATGTTGGTGCTGGAGCTGGAGCTGCTACTGCTGTGGAGGGTGCTGGTGGGGTGTGTGTGTATGAGAGAGTGAATGAGTGAGAAATGAGAGGGTGTGATGCAATAAAGAAATGATAATACAAAAAGTCAAGCCCCCATTTCTCTCTCTCTCTTGCCACATTAATTGCAAGCATGGGCTTACCATGATGCACTCCCTCTCTCCCTCATTTAATGCAAGCATGGCTTAGCCATAATGCACTCTCTCAAGTCAACCAAATAAATTTTAAATCCCTTTTCATTTTCAAAAAAAAAATACCCTTAATTAAAATCATTTAACTTAATAATAGTTGTGTTAATCTACCATGGTTGTTAAATATGGTTTAACCCAAATTTTAACCCTAGTTTACATGCACAAGTTTGTGCAAGCTTAGGAAAATTCTAGAAAAATATTTATAATTCTTGATTAAATATTTGAAAACTAATTTGGTAAATTTTTTATTAAAAATCATTTATTAACATATAATTAGCCACTAAACACATCCTAAGGTGTTACAAATGCGCTGTTCGCACTTCGACCACAGATTCCGCCATCGGATTGCGTACTGAACTCACGTCTCGCCCGGCTTCACCTTGGCATTGATCAACGTCGTTATCGGGGTGCGTTCACTAGCACTTGCGAATCGTTGGGTGAACAGCAACTCCATTTCTGCGAAAGTTTTGACGGAGTCGTTTGGAAGTTCGTAGTACCACTCGAATGCCGTCTCCGATAAGCTGACGAATTGGCAGAGCAAGAGCTTATCATCGCCACCAGTATTGCCGCAGAGGGCCCTGAACTGAGCGACATGTTGCTGGGGATTGCCTGTCCCCTTGTACACATGGAATTTCGGGATCGTGTAGCCCGGCAGGTACTTTATCTGATCATACCAGCCTGGATACGGTCGCCCAATTCTAACGATTTGCCCAGCTGCTTCATTCGCCTGGTGAACTCTTATCTGCTGAGCGATATAGTCATCCAGGACAGCTTTAGAGATTGTTTCCTCCTTAGCTGTTGACAGAGCCGACAGAGGATTCGATGTTTCTCCTCTGTCATCTTCAATTATTACTGGAGGATCTTCCGCTGGGGGATCCGGCTGGATCATCATGCCCACCATATCCTGGAATAGAAGGGCCATTTGCTTTATATTGGCCGCTTGATCCGCAGCTTCCTTGTCCTTCTTTTCGAGCATTCTCCGAAGGAATTCAGCATCAGTCTCGTGTTTGTGACGTTGTTCCGATGACGCCTCCGGGCTTTCTTTTGGCCCGGTGAGTGCGGCCATCGCAGTCAGCATCTCCTGAAGTTTCTGCTACTGTTGTTCCTGAGCTCTTGTGATGGATCAGGTGAGTGGTCGGTGACCCGTAGAAGCACGGCTATCCTCTTTCCCGGATGCCATGTCGACGGTATGCACCACCATTCCCCCAGACTTGTTTGGGCTTAGTGCCTTTGACATTTGTCGCAGGCATGGGGATTTTCTCCAGCCTTCTCCTTTTCTTTTGAGTAGTCGACGTTGAGGGGCCGTTACAGTGGGCACCCAGGTGATTGTCGTCTTTTGCGGCTTACTGGGACGGCTCCCTTCCGGCTGAACCTTCAGCTTCTTCTGTCGGTAGAGGTAGTCTTGATCGATCACTGACTCTTGGACACGTCGCCAGACTTTGTAAACTTTGGAGGACAGTTGCTGAGGGGGCTGTTCCGGTTTTGCTTCTGCGACAGTCTCTACCGGTGGAGGAGATCTTTTTAATACGACGGTAGGCTAATTCCTGTGCACCTTGTTCAGCAGCTCAAAGCTGTTCTTGGTTGGAACAGCAGCATTAATTTCCACCGTTGGAGCTGGTGGAGTTACCCCAGAGGGGGAGTTTCCCCCGGCCTTCCTTACTCGGCGCCAGTGGCGATGTCGAGCGTGTCGTGCCGTTGGTGTTGGTTCAGCAATGGCTTTGTCTTGCCCCCCGTTTAGGTGAGGGGTTGTTGCTGGCGTCAGCCTCTTGAAGACTGATGTCCGTTGAGAAGCCATGTCCAACCGGTCAAAAACAGACTTTTGATTGGGAGCAGTCAGTCTTGTAAAGACCGACCCTTTGGATGGAGAAGCCGCCTTAACGACTTCAGGAGCAAGGATGGCTATCTTCTTTGGGATGGCCACTTCGGGTATCATGGGCTTCTTGGCGGGCCCATCGGAGTTCAAGCTCAGCCTGGTGAAGACCGAAGAGTTGGAGTTGGACGACCCGTTGAAAGGGGTCGTGGTAGTAGCAAGCTGATCGAAGACCGACTTCTTGGGAGCTTCCGGTGCGGGCATAGGAACGGTGAAGCTCGCTGGCTGGAGCATGGTCCCGAAAAACAATCCTATGATGGCTTGGGTGACCTGTTCCGCTGGCATCGTGAATAAGGAAGCCGCTTGGAGCCCGTAAGCTACACCTCCAGGTGAGGCGGAGCGTAAGTTGCAGTTGCATGTGGAACACTTCGAGCAGGTGAACGCCATTGATCCTTTGCTTTCTGCACCAAGCAAAACGCCAAATCTTAGTACCTCAAAACCCAAGGGCAACCATTGGAAAACCGCGATTGGTTCGCGAACACGACACACGAAGTGGGGAGTGGAAAGAGGAAAAGGTCCCACCGGGCGTGCCAGAATCTGTTCCCCTCCGAAACACGGAGACGCGATAAACGTCTAGCCCGAATTTTGGGGTAGATGCTAATTGGTGCTATCCGTCCACCTCTCCGAAGATGCCAAGTTGATTTATTGCACCACGTATCGAAAGTTTAAACGGATGCGGCCGATGTAGCAGATTTCGTCAGATTCCACCTCGTTTGAGGGGTTTTGATTGTGGGGACGCTCTTCCCTGCAGGCGCAATCCCCTACAGTTAATTACGCTATCGTGCCGCGGTAACAATTTTCTCCTTCTCCAGATGGTTACTTCGTGTCGTGTATATTTGTTATGTTTTTGGTTGCCCGTGGATTGTATACGGAGACTAAGTTATGCTGTCGCCCATAGGGCGTGGACTAGTCCAAATCCGTATCTTTCTTAGATTTGGGTTTGGGGGTTTAGGTTTAAGGATATATTAGCCTCATTTGAGACTAAGATCAACTTAAACATTCGTTAAGGATACGTTAGTCTCATTTTAGACTACGATCAACTTTACGGGATCGTTTAGATCCAACAAAAGAGCAATTGGACTCTATTGTTTAGTTTAGGGACATTGTGGTCAGTTTGTTTAAGGACTTTACGGTCCATCGTTAGTTTAAGGACATTCGGAGTTGAACAAGTGAGTGATTGCCCAGTTAGTTTAAAGACATTCACGGTCAAGGTTAAGGACATCATAGTTCGTGGGTTTAAGGACTCCACAGTCCGTTGTTAGTTTTAAGACATCACAGTCGAGGTTAAGGACACCATAGTCCGTGAGTTTAGGGAGTCCACAGTCCATTGTTAGTTTTAAGACATCACGGTCGAGATTAAGGGCATCATAGTCTGTGAGTTTTGGGACTCCACAGTCCGTTGCTAGTTTTAGGACATCACGGTCGAGGTTAAGAACATCATAGTCCGTGGATTTTAGGACCCCACAGTCCGTGAAATGTATGGTTGTCGGGACCCGTCACCTCTTTGAAAACGTTGAGGAATTACAACGACAAATATCAAAGAAGTGAAAAGATGTACCCTTGAACCAAGGTGGATTAAATGATCTGTAGCGCAGTTTGGAACTAAGACCAATTAATTATATTATGAGTACATTGGCTCAATTAAGTCTGAATTGAGGACTTATGGCCAGCTTGGGCTAAGTCCAATTAAGTTTGAAATATTGGCCCTTTGTTGGACCATTAGACATTTGTCTGGGTTCAATCCCACATTATTTAGCAATGCTAAACAAGAGTTTGAGGGCCTTGATAACATTTTTATTTTTGACTGAGCATTGAACATGATAGCTCTGAATTTTACTCAATTTTGAGATTCAGTTGAAGGGGAGTCTTTTGCCTCTGGAAAATTAGCCAATTTGGCTAAAAATAGTGTTAAACAATAAAGAACAGCAGTGTTAAACAATGAAAATAAAACTCTCAAATTAGTATTCAAACACTAGAAAACAACAATGTTAAACACTGGAAATACAATTCTCAATTTAGTGTTTAAACACTAGAAAATGACAGTGTTAAATACTGGGGATGAAGTTGTCAAATTAATGTTAAACAATATAGAGGAACGGGTCACGTGGGAACACGTGAGGGTACCCAAAGGTGGGACCAGATCACCTCTACTTTATTCTGCAGATAAGTGCTTAACATTTTTAGTTATCATAGCCATCACGTGTGGGCACGTGATGGGTATTCATGCCCTGATTTATTAGAACATTCATTAGGGGTCACGTGGGAACACGTGAGAGTGGCCAAGTTATATTTTGTCTTTGCTTTTGTTCTAGTATAATGTGGGTCACGTGGGAGCACATGAGGCATTGCCTCAGGGCTAATTCCTTCTCATTTTTGAGGGATCTTTTCAGGGGTCACGTGGGGACACGTAACCTTAGTCCTTTGTATGCATGGAGATCTTTCGCGTCCCTTTATTTCTTTAAAAATTAAATTCTTTATAGGGTTAAACCCTAATTATGATTTTGAAGGAATTAAATTCCTATTGTTAAAGAATTAAATTCATATATAGGGTTATACCCTAATTTTTTTAGAGGAATTAAATTCCCATATATGTAAAAGAATTAAATTCTTGTATAGGGTGAAACCCTAATTTTATTTTAAGAGGAATTAAATTTCTGTGAATTTGAGATAATTAAATTCTCTATTAGGGTTAAACCATAGTTCTATCCATCTTGAAGGAATTAAATTCCTGTAATTTTAAGAGAATTGAATTCTCATATATGGTTAAACCCTAGTTTCATCTTGGAGGAATTAAATTCCTATAAATTTGGGAGAATTAAATTCTCTAAACTCAATTCTCCCGCTAAGTTTTGGGATCTGTATGGCGGATCTCAACCCGATGAGAATTAAATTCTCAACTTATGGGGAGATGTGCTCTTGCAGATCTTCAACCAGAGAAAGAACTAAGTTCTTTTTTTCAGAAGAGTTAAACTCTTAGATTTGAGAATTAAATTCTCTGTTTGAAGTTTTGATCCCCTTTCTTTTCTCACCTAAGGTTTTCTTTGTTGAGAATTAAATTCTCCTTTCCTTTCTCTCTGAAATTTCAAGATTCCAAAACTCTATCTCCAAAAATTCTTTTTTGTTTCTTCTCCTCTTGGCTCCTATTTATGGGAGAAGGAAAAGAATCAATTTTTTTAGTAAATCTTTTAATGAAAGATTTTGTTTGTTTTCATAATAAATATAATCCTTTAGATCACACAGTGAATTTTATTCACCGTTGGATTGTAAATCCAAATATATTCTGTTTGTTATTTTCTGGTGAGATTTTAGGGGAAATCTTTCCTTGTCTAAGATTTTTCCATAAATTGGTGATATTTAATCACCCCTGGATTTTTAATCCAACGGTTCTCCCTAATCCTTTCCCATTTGGAAAGATTTTAGAGAAATTTAGAATTTTAATTATATTAATTTATAAATCTTTCAAAGCCTATCACGTGTTGGCATGTGACCGCACCCCCTTCAGAGTTTTAATTCTGTACATTAATTCGGCTGAAGGGTCACCACGTGTCAACACGTGGCCTCTGGTCACGTGAGAGCACGTGGCCTCTGGTCACGTGTGAGCACGTGACCCCTCTTTGGGGTCTTTCTTCAGCCACTTGTTTTACTTCCGATTGCTTAGGATTTTTAACTCTGTAAATAGATCACGTGTCAACACGTGACCCTTGGTCATGTGTGTACACGTGATGCCCTATTGAGGCCCTTATAACTTGATAGAATTAAACTCTGTATTTCTGCTGGGATAAAGACCATCACGTGTCGGCACGTGACCTTTGGTCACGTGTGATCACGTGACCCCCGGTCACGTGTGAGCACGTGACCCCCATTGGGGTCTTTCTTCAGCCACCTGTTTTACTAGCTTAAAACTTTAACTCTGTAAATAGATCACATGTCAACACGTGACCCTTTGTCACATGTGAACACGTGATGTCTCGTTGAAGAAATTCCTGATTTTTAATCAGGGAACATACCTTCGTAGCATGTGTTTATGATTTCGTGGATTTCATAGGGATGATGTGATTTTTGCACTCGGTATAGCTCATATGTGCTTGTAGTGCATTGATACGGATTTGTGCACATAGTTGCACACATTTTTTATTTATACACCTTGGTACACTCGGTGTCGTTTTTATACGTGTTTGAGTTATTAATGTGATTTTCGTGCCTTGGTTGCACCGTACTTGTGTTTCGTGCATTTGATGCACCAGATTTGACATTTTCGTGCACAATAGATGCACCAGATATTGTTGTCGTGCACACACGTTGCACTGGACAGATATTTTCGTTCACACCTGTTGCACTTACTTTTTCTTTTATGCATATTGTGGCACCTATATTCGTATTTGATTCCGTGCGCACCAAACACACGAAATTGTTGGATACGCCTTTTGAGGCTGATTTTGCTTTTGAGCACACTGTTTTCCTTTTGGACACCATATTATATAATGGCCAAACGGGATTGATCTATGGACAGTACCTGAGTACTTTGCATGCATTAAAAATTTACCAAGAGGTTTTTGAAAAAGAGCTATAGTCTCGTGATTTCCTACGTGTTCGTGAGCGACACAAACGTTTTTAATGGAAAAACCTTTTGGGATATTTTGAAACGATGGGACGTATATTTAGCAAAACATATATAGACATGTATTATTATTTTACAAATGAGCGTCCGTCACTTATGCCGTGAGATACGCATTCAGGCGGTGATTTAGAAAAGATTTCTGCATGAGTTTTATTCAGTTCTTGAAAGTTTTCCAAAAATGCGTACTATACACATATTATAGTAATTAACTAGTGTATATTGGATTTCAGTATTGGATTCCAAGATCGGTATGTCCATTATAACTCCGAGGATATGCGTGCAAATCCGATATTTTGCATGACTCTTGACGGAGTTCGATTTTGAGTTTTGTACTCGTTTACATGCGCACTTGACGCGCTGTGTTGTTTTCATATCTTCTGTGATTTCGGAGCCCCGTTGATTAGAGTTGATTATTGAAATGTTTTGGAATTTGGGGATTTAAATTTAAATTCGGGGACCGAATTTCTTTAAGGGGGGAAGATTGTAACACCTTAGATTTTCAATTGGTATTAATTAAGCGACAATACGGATTTGTTGTCCTTTTTAATAAAAGTTTACCAAAATAGTATTCAAATATTTTATAAAAATTAATGAATATTTTATTAATATTTATTTTGGTCTTGCACACACATGTGCATGTTAACCTAGGAATAATTTGGGTTAAAACATGCTTAAGTAGCCATAGTATATTAACCCATTCCATTAGGCAAAATATGTAGTTAATTAAGGGAATTAGTTTGAAAATTTAAAAATAAATGATTTTTCATTTGAATTTAGAGAGGGAGAGAGAGGATTGACTTTGGACTCATCATGAGGCATGGGGGCAAGCATGCCATGCAATTAATGAAGAGAGAGGGAGGCATGGCTATGTTAAACTCACCCCCTTTTGTATTTCCCTCACTCACACACTCATACCCTCATTCCCTCTCATTCTCATTATTTGTTCATCTCACTTCGTCTCCCTCACCCCTCAGCTGAAGCCCTCCTTTCTTCATCACAAAACTCAACCCAAACCCCCATAAACCCTCACAAATCTTCACTAAACTCACTAGACCCTTCATTAAACTTGAGCTAAAGCTCATGGAGATCACTTAGAGCATGGAAAGCTAGGTATTTGAGCAAGTGTGGATAGGTAAGACCTCTAACCTGTTATTTAGGTAGTTAATTTGTTGTGAGTCTGGTTAGTTTCCGTTTAGAACACTAGAAGTTTAGTTTTTGTGCTCGATATCGTGTTTTAGTGCCTTTTTGTTATATCGATGACCTGCTGTGACCCCGAGTGTTCACTGTGAAAACAAATAGTGTGGTAGTGTTGTACTCGAGACCCTGAGTGTTCAACTAAAACCCTAACCCTTTCCCACCGGTTGTGGCCGAAGACTTGGGGGCCAAATCCGGCGACCTCGGCACTGTAGGGGAATTGGGGGTTGAATTTTCTAGGGCAGCTGTTTGAAGTGGTTTTGTGATGTTTGGTACTACTAAATTTTTATGTAATGACTATAGGTGAAATCTGGGAATATTAGCAAGTGTTTACATGACCATGGTGACACGTTCCCTGACCTGAGACATAGATTTGAACCCGATGCACGAACTTAGGATTTGTTCCGTATCGATTTTGTGACTTTTAGTGTGCCTACAGTGAATCTGGGATGACCTAGGGAATTTCTGAGTTTAATAAACAAGTCCAGAGGCCTAATTGAACCATTCGGAACCCACTGTATGAAAACGAACCCATTCTGATCCTTGGGGGCCGAGCTCCCTGGAAATAGAGGGAATGTGGCCGGCCCCATGTAGGTGTTTGGTGTCTAACTTGGTCCAGTAGCTTTTTAACTCGATGTACTACACCCAGTACCTGTTTGTTTAACTCCTATTAGCTTGAGTCAAGATCTGGGAGCACCTTGGTGTGATTTTTGGGCATGTTTTCCGTATTTGAAATGATGAGTTTTGATATTTGGTTTTGTTTTTGGTTGTTGGATGTTCGTACATCAACGACAAGGGATAATTGGTTAATTTTGCATGCGTGGCCTATAAGTTCTAACCTATAGGAGATCCGTGTGCCGTTTTGGTTTCCGGATTCGATTTTAATAGTGTTACGATATGTGTTGTTATTGTAGGTACCTTCGCGTGGATTCCGAATCGACGGAGCGTGGCGTCATCGACTTCGGCAAGCGAAGTCCAAGGTGAGTAGATCTGTATCTACAGGAAAAGTCGGGTGGATGGCGTATAGCACCCCCGCAAAGTTTTGTTGGAAACCGATTTGTAGAATATGGTTAAGAAAACCTAGATTAGGAAACTAGGGTTAGAGTTAAAAGATTGTTAGTGAAACCATATTATAAACTAAAGGATAGTTAGAACTGTTTTGGTTCGAGTAGTATGTGGGGACGGAAATTGAGGATGACGTTTGACGATATAGCCATTTAAGGTACTATAGGACTAGACAGCCGACGTAGATGGGTCATCCGAACCATACCTATTTCCAAACCGAAGAATCGTATGCATCTTTTAAACAGATATCTTGAGGGACGTTACGGATTTTCAAATGCTATCTTTTCCTTAAAAACACCGTAACCCTTACTTTCAAAATTACGATTCGCATCTTTTAAAAACCGTTTGTATGGTTCGGGTGTGTATGTTAGATTAGATACTTATGCTTATAGTAAAGGTAGAATGTTTTTGTTAAATTGACTTGATGAGGGATATAAATGTGATGAAAAGAATATATGACATGATATGATGATTTAGTGATATGTTGGTATACGGATGCGAGTCGATTAAGATGATCGATACCCTGCCGGTCCGCTGATATGAGATTGTTGCGGATGTGACCTGGAACATAGGTATATAAATATATATATATATATATAGAATATCGTGAATCATATGGGATATGTCGTACGAGACGTTAGATCCGTACCCCTCATTGTCGTAAAGGTTGATAGGATCCTTAATGTTTTAGTGCCGCCGTACGATGATTTTCCGTGCGAGATGAGTTTGACTTGACGATTGATCCATACCCTTAACTAGAGGATGCCGTACGATGGATTGTACCATACGCGATGTGGTGTGGCTAGATGCTGATTGTTAGATTCACCGACTCGGTCATGTTAGATACGTATACCCGTCAGCAATTGCATATGATTTACCTTATGCTGCCTTCATGTTATTCGCATTGCATTACTTATACATGTGATGGTACACCTACACCATTATCGATGATGCGTATGTTACACGTACACAGATTGTAGGCTCACACACTTCATCATCGATAATTTCCATGTCACTACACAGTAGGATTGCTGCATCATGATATGACTCTTCGCATAACATGCTTGTGTATATACATATTGTATATCCATATTGCTGCACACATACATTGGAACCTCTATACTTGCGCATTCATATTGTTCCTACATAGATAACTGGTTTTATTAGGAAATTGGGAACCTCATATTATATTTTAAAGACTGCAATCTTTTAAAAGAGCGGTTTTCCTTTAATATGTCATATCACTGTTCCATGTTGCATGATATACGGATATGCTTACATTTCTATTATATGTCGCATACAACATGCTCTATGATTTACGCATTGAGATATGCTGTTTTCATGAGATTTCTGATTTGAGAACCGTGGACATTTTAAAAGAGATTATGCGTTGTTTTAAAAAGCCGGTTTCTCTTGATATGATATTTCATTGCGTCCACCATGTCTTTTCTCGGTTCTGAGAGTGACATGTGAAACCCAATTCGAGGAGGAGGAGGATTCCGTTTGCGGGTACATGGTGGATCCAGTATGGTACCCCGAGGCGAGACAGAGATTTCATGTGGATGACGATAAGCCTGGCAGAGGGATTACTACCTACCGGTGATAGTATTTGGGCTCGGCGGATATCAGGAGGATACCGACCGGAGTCGAGAGATGAGATGGGCCGATCTAGACTGACAGAGCCCGAGGGCCGATCCGGACTGATGGAGCCCGAGATATGAGGATTTACATGTCGATGCTGGACATGGGTTTCATGATGTTTTCGAGTGTCGATGCTGGACACTCAAGTTCCATGATTTTGTTGTGTCGCGAGGGACACCGTTGATTTATATCCTCATACTTACATGCATACATACATTGATTATATGGTTGGACGAGATCCACATGCATATAGACATTGGTTATACTGTTGGATTTTGTCCGCATACATATAGGTATTGATTACATTGTTGGCACATATGCAGACCCGGTCACCCTAGATATCATAGTATTACCTTTATGATATAGTTGACCAAGGAGTCGTTGTTTATTCGATTTCTTCTTGTAGATGTTTTTCTACTCACGTGTTGGCAACTCACCCCCGT
This sequence comes from Agapanthus africanus, assembly GCA_030015575.1. Taxonomy (NCBI): domain Eukaryota; kingdom Viridiplantae; phylum Streptophyta; class Magnoliopsida; order Asparagales; family Amaryllidaceae; genus Agapanthus; species Agapanthus africanus. Next base: position 239,860,002 of record CM057343.1, on the reverse strand, counting down.
TGTTCCACAGTTCTTGCAGGTTGACCGCTTGGATCAGTTGCGGCATCGCTGGCGCACAGTTGTTTTCAGGTGATTGCTTTGGTAAGTGGGGCATTTGTATCGTACCCACTCTTGTATTTATATTTCATATTGTATCTAGTCAACTCCATCAATCAAAATTAGTAATTGTATTAGTAATGAGACTTAGTGAGATTGTGGTTGCAAGACTTAGAGCGAGGGGTTTTCCGCTACTTGTGGTTTTGATGACTTGCTTATTTCTTTATCTTTTGTGGTGAACTTCGACGTTGGGCGTCATATACATACTTATACTGACTTGCGTGGTTGTGATCTGCTGTTTGGCGAAGAGCTAGCTCCCGCTTGGGGATGCCTTTATCCTTATTATACATTTATGGTTTTGGATCAAAAAAATCCAAAGGAGGTGCTGCCCAAATTTTTTTGAAAAGAGGAAAAACGTTTTGAAACTAGCAAATTTCACTTGCATTTTCATGTTCCTTTTCTATGCATTAAGAAAACTTTATTTCATTATACCTTTATTTCAAAACATCACCTCCTTTATTTTCTTAAAAATGTTTAGATTTCTGGGTTCCAGCTTACTTGAATTATGTTACGCCTTTAGACGTTGCGTGATTTAAGTGCTGGTCACGAACTAATATTTCGGGTCATGACAAAGTTGGTATCGGAGTGCTAGGTTTAACCTTTGTTCGAGTCTATGTTTGACTATGCAGAATCTAGGGCTGGTACGTATTTCGGGACCTAGGCTTGACCTTACGGAACTTAGACTTGAACGGGGGGAGGGTATTAGACCCGAACTTTCGTTTCATAGGCTGACCCTGATAGATGGAGTAGGTAGCTTGAGTAGAGTGACGTACCGTACGTATGTTCTGCGGCATATTTACGACACGATACTCAACTTAAGAAACCTTAGGCTGTACATATTTTGAGACTTATAATTCTCTTCGTACCCATGATTATACATCCATTTGAGATCCTGGATTCTATTGTTTCCATGATCATACTCTCATTGATGCCGTTCCATCTTATAATCATGTATCCATTCTGGATCAGTCGTTTCCTCTCATGCCGTTGATCTGCTTTCTTCGATACTCGATTGAGTTTTCTGTCACCATGATTTTAGCAAAGATTGAGCTGCTGCTAGTGTTACGGTCAGGGCGATATCATCTGGTATGAGGGCTGACCATTGTGTTTTCTTGTGACATGGGAACGTCTCGATGTAGTGTTTGAGTTGTGACCTCTTGTGGAAGCAAGTGTTTGGTTTTACACCGGATGATCGGGCCATTGTTAGAGCTACCAGCTGTGAGAGAACTGTTGATGTACAGCTAACCTCAGAGATTATGATGTCGTCTACCATGCAGACAGACGACCCAGCTGTTGCTGAGATTGATGGGATGTCGCTTCCAGGGCTTACGAGCTGAGATCGCTGGAGCTTTCATGCAGAAATACGGCAGGTGATAGCTAGTCTACCCCGAATTGAGAGACGAAGGTGATTCGTCAGGTTGATGCACCGACGCATGCCCAGTTGTCTTGAAGATTTTCAGTGTGGAGAGTCTTACTCAGATATAGAACAGACCGATCCAGAAATAACCGTTGATGTATTGTCATTCCGGGAGGATTGATGCATTGTTTAGCGTGCGGATGAAGGGTATTCGCATGTCGCCTAGGCGAAGCTAAAAAGTTCGAGCGAGTGTCAGAAACCCATTTTTCCCAAGTTTAAAGTGTTCGGAGCAACATGCAAGTGATTCTGTGGACCCTATAGAAGAATGAAACCCTAACTCGACATGATGACCATGGAACCGCTTTTGAACCTTAGGGTTTGCAGCAGTTTAGCGGTGCCATCAGTGAGGCTTGGATTTGCCCTTCTACGGCTGGTCCAGAGGTACTGTGGTATGTACCAGATATTTTAGATTGTGCTCAGGTGTCGAGCTTTCGGGAAATTTTGGGACCTTGATGACTCGATCGAAAAGTTTGACGTCGTCCGGATATCATGTGATAGGAGACCAGTAAGCTGACCAGCTTCGGATAGAGGGCCTCACCCAGATGCGTTGGGAGTTGATCGAGGACGTGTGAGTATTGAGTATTTCTCCGATGGTTGGGACGGGTTCGGCTAGAGATCTTCTACAGATTGATGAAGGTACCGACTTCGTGATTTCGAGTCTATGTGAGAGACTTCGGATTGACCGTGGCCGAGAACATTTGCAGTACGCAGATGGCATGACGTGACGTCGAAGCGCATGATAATACAGACGAGTGGAACCAAAGGTTCATGCGAGATGCTGACGAGTTGTTGCTACTCCCCGTCGAGATTAGAGATCTGATATTCATACAGAGGCGTTGAGATACGGCCAATTCCCGAGGAAGTGTGGTGCTGAGAACGCAGATGTCTAGGAAACGAAAAAAGATTATGCAAGAGTACCAGCCTCCGTATAGTTCGGCATAGGCGAGATCGGAAAGAGACCTTGAGCAGGATTCCTTCCAGGACACTGCTGCAATGAGCTTTGCACCCAGGATTAGATGTGTAACGTGTATTCAGAGGACCAGAGGCCAACGCCAGTAACATGCTGCTTTATGAGTGGTCATGATGATTGACCGAGAGATGACCAGAGAAGTGCTAGGACGGAACAGTTCCCGTTACCACACCTGACCGGGCCGATGAGCTGATCGATTGCGAGATTGGTGAATCTGCAGAGAAGATAAGGACCCAGAGACTAAGGACGCCAGACCGTGAGCAGGAAGCAAGCGGATGTTCTTGTTCTGCCGGTTTTAGGCGCAACGATTTATTTTTCGGTATTGTAGGAGGTGTACCTCAATGTCATTTATTGTGATTTGCGTTTGTGATCCGAGTATCACGCTTCTATCACTTGGATTTGAGTTTTTATGATTGGGTTTCATGATATTGGTTTTCGTGCACCATGGCTGCACCTACTGGGTATTTATATTTTTGTGCATAGTTATCGCACCTGATATATATTTTATACACCGTTGTGTTGATTTGCGATTTGTGCATATCCATTGCATTTGTTGTCGATTTTGTACCTTCGTAGCATGTGTTTATGATTTCGTGGATTTCATACGGATGATGTAATTTTTGCACTCGGTGTAGCTCACATGTGCTTGTAGTGCATTGATATGGATTTGTGCACATAGTTGCACACGTTTTTTTATTTATACACCTTGGTGCACCCGGTGTCATTTTTATATGCGTTTGACTTATTAATGTGATTTTCATGCCCTTGTTTCACCGTACTTGTGTTTCGTGCATTTGATGCACCAGATTTGACATTTTCATGCACAATAGATGCACCAGATATTGTTGTCGTGCACACCCGATGCACTGGACAGATGTTTTCATGCACACCTGTTGCACTTACTTTTGCTTTTGTGCCTATTGTGGCACCTGTATTCGGATTTGATTCCGTGCGCACCAAACGCACGAAATTGTTGGATACACCTTTTGAGGCTGATTTTGTTTTTAAGCACATTGTTTTCGTTTTGGACACCATATTATATAATGGCCAAACGGGACTGATCTGAGGACAGTACCTGAGTACTTTGCATGCATTAACAGTTTACCAAGAGGTTTTTGAAAAAGAGCTATACTCTCGCGATTTCCTACATGTCCGTAAGCGACACGAACATTTTTAAAGGAAAAACCTTTTGGGATATTTTGAAATGACGGGACGCATATTTAGCAAAACAAATGGACATGTATTATTATTTTACAAATGAGAGTCCGTCACTTGTGCCGTAAGTTACGCATTCATGCGTAGATTTAGAAAAGATTTTTGCATGAGTTCAATTCATGTAACGTTTTGAAAATCGTTTCGGTGAAATTTCAAAAAAAAAAAAGGTAAAATAAGGGGGTTTTCTGTAAAAAGTCAAAATACAAATATCTTATTATAAAAATTAAATTTACATATTCTAGCTATGTAATTGCTAGTATTTGGTGTTTATTGAGCCACTGGTGAAATTTCAAATTTTGTGAAAAAAATATTATTTTAATATTATTTTAAGCCGTCACTAATACATTTAATTAGGGAAAATTACAAATTGGAATGAGTTGAAACAAATTTTGTGCATCATGACACATTAAATAAAATTTTATCATGTGGTTTTTGAAACGAAATCGTTTGTCAAAACGGTTTAGAAATTATTGAGAAAAAAGGATTTTTTTTGTGTAAATGAATGTTTGGGGTATATTATTTATCATTTTTCATCACCCCACACCCATACCCACACTCATAAACCCCCATTTTCCCTCCCCCTTGGCTGAATTCAGCAGCCCCCCTCTCTTGTCCTCACTTGTTTTGCAAAAGAAAATAAAACAAAAGAATGAAAGAATAAAGATATGTAAGTATGGGCTTTGTTGACTTTGGTCAATTCTTGACTTCCTAACATCACCCCACTCTCTCTACCCTCACCCCCCTCATCAGGCCGAGCCCCCCTTCTCCCAACAGCAGTAGCCCCCCCAAATCCCACTCAATTTTGCATCAAAAGAATCCACAAAACCACTTCAAAATCCATACAAATTCAATTCTAAATCCAAATCTAACTCCTACCCATTATTCTTTATCTCATCAAGCATGGATCTAGGAGCTTGGAGGCCATTTTGGGAGGCTAGATTTCAAGCGTGGTCTCTTGTTTTTGTGAGGTATAAATCCCAAGCCAAATTTAAATTGTTGGATAGTTTCTTTGATCAAAGTCAATTAAGTTTAAATGTGATTCTAATTGGGATTTAGTTTTGTAATGGAAAGAGTTTGAGATCAAGTTAGGTTGTGATCATGTGTTCATGGTTGTGTGGTGTTTTTTTTAGCATCTTAAGCTATGCAACTTAAATTTGTTACTTATTGCCAATTGTAACTTGTAATTGTCCAAATGAAAATATTTTGGAAACTAGGTTTTAGGATAGATGTAATTAGATGAAATAAAAATCTACTTAATATTTTTGTAGCCTAATTAAGCTAATTAGTGAACATTGTGGCCGCTAGAATTGTTTAAATAGCAAGTTTTGTACTAAAACGGTTAAATTTTGCTTGCTAGTTTTTCGGAAAAACGGCTTTTAAAGTGAACTTGGGGTTTTTGTAAGTTTTAACCTATTTTATATATAAATTAGTGTTCGTGAATGTGCAAATGAGTGTATTTGGGTTTTTCTCGATGGTCTGGCGTTTGTACGCCGATGTTGAGGGTTTTTGGGTTGATTTGTGGAAGCAACCATAGGTTTTCACCTATGTGGGATTCGTGTGTCGTTTTGGTCATGAGTCGGATTTTAATGCGATACGGTGCGTTATGATATGTATGTACCCCATGTGGACTTCGAGACGACAAGAAAGCGCATGGCGACGTCGGCACCGGCGAGCGAGGACCAGGTGAGTAGATTTATATCTACGGGGAGAAGTCGGGTGGATGGCGTATAGCACCCCCGCAGTCCGTGGTGGTGTATACGGATGCGTATACACACCAACAATTATTATATGTTATTTGGGATTAATAACGATGTTTAGGATGGATATTGATGTGTTGCATTATTTTAGTGTTGCGAACCCTAGGGTAGTGTTGCACTACACATGCACACATACATACTTGCATACATTCCTATTTATATGTGCTCATGTGATTCTTTATAGTTATGTGTTCACATGGGTATGGGACTATATGTTCACATACGGATTTGAGGATGATACTTGGGATTGAGCTGAGTCGATGAGAATTGTTTTGTGGTTGTAATATCGGTGATATGGCAGGATTCGTACTTGAGGTACGTCCTGGTGTTATAGCGGATCTTGGGGCGGCGATACGGGTGAATAGTGTTATAAATAAAATGGTCGTCATGTGATCGTGATATGAGGCATGATATGCTAGGATATTGATATTAGGCCGTATAGGGCGATGTATACCCCTTGATGATGATATGTGCTGACGATATCGGTTTGTACGAGATTGTCGATCAGTAGTCAGATCATGAGTATATTGAGGATATTAGTATTGTATTAGACATAGGTCAGTACCTTAGACCATGATCTTTGATAAAGAGGATACCGGATGAATAGTGTGATGAATATGATTTTGACCCATACCCAGATTTGGGATGCCGTACGACGGTTTTACGTATGAGCTATATATTGATGATTGATCCGCACTCTCGACTTGGGATGTCTGGTTATAGATATGATATTATTGAGGCGGGATCACCGACTATACAAATACAGGTATGTATATATATCGACTCCGAAGTTAGGCGGTTTCCTTACCTGTAGTCCAGCTGGTTAGCTTAGCCCTTTAGTTTAGTTTAGTTGTTAGATTAGATTCGACTCCTACCTATTTCAAAAGCTTACGAATCATGGGTATTTCAAAAGACAGGTCAAGGGATTCTACGGATATTTTAAAAGAAGTATCTTTTCCTAAAAGCACCGTAACCCTTATTTTCAAAACACCGCGATTCGTGTTATTTCAAAAGGCACTATTGTAGGACTTATATTAGGATAATGCAGATTAGTTATAGTTGCGTCTAGTATTCAGCTCCCGCTCATTATTGTGGTTCGCTTCGCATCGCATGCTTATATTTTGTTTCATACTCCATTATTGATATCATGCTGTTAGGACACCAGCACCATTACCGATGATGCGTATGTACCACGTACACTTACTTGCCGGCTCACACACATCTTCATCGGTAATTGCCATGTCACGTACACCTTAGAAAATATTATTGATTGATATAGCCTGTTAGCTAATAGTTTAGACATGATATTAGCGTACTTGCTTTATATGTTAGTTTAGACATTGTAGTTATTACCTGCTACTTCATGCATACTGTTATTCATTGTTATGCCGCATTCATGGATTCTCATGCATATATTCACTATTTTACGTGTTATTGAGGTTTTGGATTCGGATTTCTATGAGATTTTCTGGATTTGGAGGAAAACCGCGAAAGCATGAATAAACCTTTTCTCTCTTTTAAAATAAAAAGTGCGGTTTTCCCATGATTTATGAGTCGTCCACCATGAGTTTGCTGATGGATTTCGAGACCTGATTCGAGGAGTGGAGAAACCGTTTCGGGTACATGGTGGGCCTGGTGCGGTACCTCGGGGCAAGAGGAATGTGTTGTTGACGTTGAGCCCGGCAGGGGAGCACTACCGACCGGTGATATTACCCGACGCGTCGGATATCCGGAGGATACCGTCGTGGTCTTGAGATGGATGGTAGGGGCCGGTCTGGATTGACGGCGTCCTAGATATTGTGATTTGAGATATTGAGATACAACGATTGTGATACAGAGATATCGAGATATTTGGACACTTGTTTTGTGTCAATGCTGGGCACTGTTTTATGCTGATTTCATTTATGGTACCTCACTTTTAAATTACAGAAATCTCACTGATTTATGAAAGCAGTTTTCGTCAGTACATGCATTCTGTTCCATGCATTCATACCTCATTCATATGATATATTGCTACCTGAGGCACTGACACGGGCACATGAGATCACACTCGGGTTAGATATTACCCTAGCCATTGTTATAGGCTGCATGTCATATATATATAATTGAGGATATATTATGATCATTGACTTAGGTTGCGTTATTTATGCGATTTCTGTGCGTAGATGTTTTTCTACTCACGAGTTGGCAACTCACCCCCGTTGTGCCACAGTTCTTGCAGGTTTCGCCGTACAGGTTTCATTACGGCTTGCTGGCACTCTTTCCATTTCCGGGTGACTTGCTAGTAGGTGGGTTTATTGTATCGCACCCATCATTATATCTTGTATATCATTATTCTGTTGTATCTAGATGTTCCATCAACCAAACATGTATTTATTCTGAGATAGAGACCAGTGATGTTATTCCTTCGAACTTAGAGTCGCGCGTTATATTTCTGTGGTTTTCTTGTGGATTTGAGTTTCCTTTTGAATTTTGATCCTCGCCGTTGGCGTTGTATATTATATTGCTTGTGTGGCTGTGACCGTCGGTTGACGAAGAGCTAGCTCCCGCTTGGGGATGCCTTTTTATTGATTTCGTATACTATTCATGTTGTATCCCGTTTGGGAGCCAGTATTTACAAAAGAGACTCTGCCGAAATTTTCAGTAAATTTTGATGTTCTTAAAAACCGCATAATTCGGCTTATGCTATTAAAATTACTTGTTTTAAATTGGTTTTCCTTCACTCTACTTCTTTTCTTGGTTTGGATTTCTGGGTTTTCGGTTTACTTAGATTACGTACGCCTCGAGACATTTCGTAGTTTAAGTGCCGGTCATGTTCCGTACTTTCGGGACGTGACAAAGTTGGTATCAAAGCGTTAGGTTTTACCTTCGGAGCGTAGGATGACCCTTGGTTGATGGAATAGGTGACTAAAGTAGAGTGACGTACCGTAGGTATGTTCCGCGGCATATTTACGATACGCTACTCCACTTAAGAAGCCTTAGGATGTACATTTCTTTGCTCAGTATTATATTCATTCCGATCTAGCCTCATCAGTACCAGTTATGGTTTGCTGCCACGATTACGGGCAGGGAGAGCTACAGCTAGAGTTGCGGTCAGCACGAGCTCGTCACGAACGAGGACTGACGAGGGTGAAATTCCGGCAACACACGATTGCAGAGATATGTCTTTTTACTGTGTTTCCGCGCCACGAGCGTTTGGCGGATCGCCTTTATGAGGTTACTCGGATGTGCTGATCGACACTAGAGGATTGAGCCAATGATAGAGGCCAGCCAGATTTTGATGACCGTTGGTGTGTTGCTTACTCCTGATGATTGAGGCACCGTTCAGCGTGCCGACGAGCGAGCCAGTTATTGCTGCGAACGACGAGATATTGCCCCAGATGCTGGAGTTAGTGCAGAATGAGTTGTACTAACAGATGATTGAAGGTCGCTAGTCATCGAGGATGAATGACTAGGACATGTGGATCGTTCGCCTACCCCGATGCGAGGTCATCAGATAGATTGATTCCAGCTAGAGACGACTTCACGCGGAGACGTTGGGAGTCGACAGAGACGATCGAATGTCAGAAACCTATTATTCCAAGTTTAAGGTAGTCGGAAAGACATGCAGGCAATTCCATGGTCCCTCTAGAAGAATGAAACCCTAACTCGACTTAATGACCGTGTGAAAGCCTTTGAACCTTCGGGTTTGCGGCAGTTCTACGGCGCCATTAGTGAGGCATGGGTTTGCCCTTCTACGGCTGGACCACCGATGCTGTGGTATGTACTCGATACTATTAAACTGTGCCCAAGATGTTGAGCTCTTGGGGGATTATGAAGTTTTGACTACTCGATCAGATGGCTCGACTTAATTCGGATGCTAGGTGGTGAGATGCATTTCTTAGGAGACTCCAGGTACGAGGATAGCCGTTGGTGCTCAGTCCATGCAGCCGCGATGAGACGAGTCCAAAGCAGACGACATTAGAGAAAAGTGAAGTATGAGGTTCGTACAAGATCTGGATATGATGACGTTCCCCTCCGCCGACATCAGGGATGCGATACGTATGCCGAGGCATTGTACTTGGATATACCTTCCAGAAGGAGTCGCGATGAGTATGCAGCCCTTCCGGAACGAGAACAGATCTAGTAAGGGACGATGACTTCCAGACAGTTGGCAGAGACGAGACGTGGAAGAGACCGTGAGCAGGATTCCTTCCGGGACACTGCTGCAATGATACTTGCACCCAGGATCAGATGTGTCACGTTCATTCAGAGAGCCAGAGGCCGACGCCAGTGGTATGCTGTCTTACGAGTGGTCGCGATGATTGACCGAGAGATGACCAGAGAAGTGCCAGAACGGAATCATCCCCGTTAGCACACCTGACAGGGCCGATGAGCCGATGGACCGAGAGATTGGTAATTCACAGTGAAGACCTTGACCCAGGAGCGGTCATTGTTACGCACACCAACAGGCCAGAGTTCATGATCATCGACGAGACGTCCCACTAGTGACCGCGACAGTTGGCCCGAGATTCTTAGAGGATGCGCTTGAGCGGTACTATTCCGCCATTATTGATTTCGATGTTTTGGGTGATTTATTCGCATGATTTGATTTTGATGATTGAGAATTTACGATCTTTGCACAGTGTTGCACTTGATATCGTTTTCGTGCTTGGTTTCACACGTTTGTGATTTTACGGTTTTAGACATTTGAGTTGATTTTGTGCGTGTATACGCACACGAATTGGTTTTTGCACGCGGTATAGTTCATATATGCTTGCATTGCAGTGTTACGTATGTTGTGCATTTAGATGTCCTGGACTTTGATTTCGATGTGATGTTCGATAATTGTTTTGTTCCCCTTGTGCACCTGATTTGATTTTGCGCATGTCGGCACTTGATATTGGATTTCATGATATCGTGCACGATGGATGCACCTGATTTGGATTTTCGCGCATGTTGGGCGCATGTTTTGAAGTGTGATTTTGGTGCACACCAGATGCACTAAATCGAGATTTTTCATGCATGTCAGATGCGCCTGATTTTGCTGTCAGGCACACTTGTTGCCTACGACAGATGTTTCGTGCACACCCGATGCACTTAGATGTTGTTTCTGTGCATATGTATGGAACATATTTAGATTTTGATTTCCGTGCGCACAAGACGCATGTAGTATTCATAGGCGTATTTGGGATTGATTTTTCTTATAGAGCAGTACGTTTTTATGATATCGCTATGTGTTTTCGTACTGAGCAGGACTAGTCAGAGGACAGTACCTGAATATGTTTTGCATGCATTGATAGTTATTGAAGGGATTTCCAAAAAGCGAGCTATAGCCTCAGTATTTACCTACGTGTCAGATATGACACGAAATGTTTAAAACAAAAAGCCCCTTCTAAATTGTTTCCAAAACGGCGGAACGTACATTTCAAACAAAGGTATATATGTATATAGTTATTTTCTAATGATAGACGTCCGCCACGGTGCAGTGTTATACGCGTGCACAGCGACTTAAAGAGATTTGGCATGCATTTCCTTCAGATACTTACATATATAGATTCGATATTTACATATATAGTTTCGAGTTATAACATATTGGTTTTGCCTTGGATTTGGCATTGATGTCTTTCCCATGACTCCGATGATTGCGGGATGCTTGACGGAGTTGTGATTTGAGTTATATGCTCATTTTTTTTATGCGCATGCGCTGCGCTACGATTTGTTTTATGTATTTACAATTTAGGAACCCCGACGACATGATGGTTTTGGTTTAGATGTTTTAGTATTTGGGGAGAGTTTTAATTTAAATTTGGGGACCGAATTTCTTTAAGGGGGGAACATTGTAACGTTTTGAAAATCGTTTCGGTGAAATTTCAAAAAAAAACGGTAAAATAAGGGTTTTCTGTAAAAAGTCAAAATACAAATATCTTATTATAAAAATTAAATTTACATATTCTAGATATGTAATTGCTAGTATTTAGTGTTTATTGAGCCACTGGTGAAATTTCAAATTTTGTGAAAAAAATATTATTTCAATATTATTTTAAGCCGTCACTAATACATTTAATTAGGGAAAATTACAAATTGGAATGAGTTGAAACAAATTTTGTGCATCATGACACATTAAATAAAATTTTATCATGTGGTTTTTGAAACGAAATCGTTTGTCAAAACGGTTTAGAAATTATTGAGAAAAAAGGCTTTTTTTTGTGTAAATGGATGTTTGGGGTATAGTATTTATCATTTTTCATCACCCCACACCCATACCCACACTCACAAACCCCCATTTTCCCTCCCCCTTGGCTGAATTCAGCAGCCCCCCCTCTCTTGTCCCCACTTGTTTTGCAAAAGAAAATAAAACAAAAGAATGAAAGAATAAAGATATGTAAGTATGGGCTTTGTTGACTTTGGTCAATTCTTGACTTCCTAACATCACCCGACTCTCTCTACCCTCACCCCCCTCATCAGGCCGAGCCCTCCTTCTCCCAACAGCAGCAGCCCCCCCAAATCCCACTCAATTTTGCATCAAAAGAATCCACAAAACCACTTCAAAATCCATACAAATTCAATTCTAAATCCAAATCTAACTCCTACCCATTATTCTTTATCTCATCAAGCATGGATCTAGGAGCTTGGAGGCCATTTTGGGAGGCTAGATTTCAAGCTTGGTCTCTTGTTTTTGTGAGATATAAATCCCAGGCCAAATTTAAATTGTTGGATAGTTTCTTTGATCAAAGTCAATTAAGTTTAAATGTGATTCTAATTGGGATTTAGTTTGTAATGGAAAGAGTTTGAGATCAAGTTAGGTTGTGATCATGTGTTCATGGTTGTGTGGTGTTTTTTTTAGCATCTTAAGCTATGCAACTTAAATTTGTTACTTATTGCCAATTGTAACTTGTAATTGTCCAAATGAAAATATTTTAGAAACTAGGTTTTAGGATGGATGTAATTAGATGAAATAAAAATCTACTTAATATTTTTGTAGCCTAATTAAGCTAATTAGTGAACATTGCGGCCGCTAGAATTGTTTAAATAGCAAGTTTTGTACTAAAACGGTTAAATTTTGCTTGCTAGTTTTTCGGAAAAACGGCTTTTAAAGTGAACTTGAGGTTTTTGTAAGTTTTAACCTATTTTATATATAAATTAGTGTTCGTGAATGTGAAAATGAGTGTATTTGGGTTTTTCTCGATGGTCTGGCGTTTGTATGCCGATGTCAAGGGTTTTTGGGTTGATTAGTGGAAGCAACCATAGGTTTCACCTATGTGGGATTCGTGTGTCGTTTTGGTCATGATTCGGATTTTAATGCGATACGGTGCGTTATGATATGTAGGTACCCCATGTGGACTTCGAGACGACAAGCAAGCGCATGGCGACGTCGGCACCGGCGAGCGAGGACCAGGTGAGTAGATTTATATCTACGGGGAGAAGTCGGGTGGATGGCGTATAGCACCCCCGCAGTCCGTGGTGGTGTATACGGATGCGTATACACACCAACAATTATTATATGTTATTTGGGATTAATAACGATGTTTAGGATGGATATTGATGTGTTGCATTATTTTAGTGTTGCGAACCCTAGTGTAGTGTTGCACTACACATGCACACATACATACTTGCATACATTCCTATTTATATGTTCTCATGTGATTCTTTATAGTTATGTGTTCACATGGGTATGGGACTATATGTTCACATACGGATTTGAGGATGATACTTGTGATTGAGCTGAGTCGATAAGAATTGTTTTGTGGTTGTAATATCGATGATATGGCAGGATTCGTACTTGAGGTACGTCCTGGTGTTATAGCGGATCTTGGGGCGGCGATACGGGTGAATAGTGTTATAAATAAAATGGTCGTCATGTGATCGTGATATGAGGCATGATATGCTAGGATATTGATATTAGGCCGTATAGGGCGATGTATACCCCTTGATGATGATATGTGCTGACGATATCGGTTTGTACGAGATTGTCGATCAGTAGTCAGATCATGAGTATATTGAGGATATTAGTATTGTATTAGACATAGGTCAGTACCTTAGACCATGATCTTTGATAAAGACGATACCGGATGAATAGTGTGATGAATATGATTTTGACCCGTACCCAGATTTGGGATGCCGTACGACGGTTTTACGTACGAGCTATATCTTGATGATTGATCCGCACTCTCGACTTGGGATGTCTGGTTATAGATATGATATTATTGAGGCGGGATCACCGACTATACATATACAGGTATGTATATATATCGACTTAGATGTAAGGCGGTTTCCTTACCTGTAGTCCAGCTTGTTAGCTTAGCCCTTTAGTTTAGTTTAGTTGTTAGATTAGATTCGACTCCTACCTATTTCAAAAGCTTACGAATCGTGGGTATTTCAAAAGACAGGTCAAGGGATTCTACGGATATTTTAAAAGAAGTATCTTTTCCTAAAAGCACCGTAACCCTTATTTTCAAAACACCGCGATTCGTGTTATTTCAAAAGGCACTATTGTAGGACTTATATTAGGATAATGCAGATTAGTTATAGTTGCGTCTAGTATTCAGCTCCCGCTCATTATTGTGGTTCGCTTCGCATCGCATGCTTATATTATGTTTCATACTCCATTATTGATATCATGCTGTTAGGACACCAGCACCATTACCGATGATGCGTATGTACCACGTACACTTACTTGCCGGCTCCCACACATCTTCATCGGTAATTGCCATGTCACGTACACCTTAGAAAATATTATTGCTTGATATAGCCTGTTAGCTAATAGTTTAGACATGATATTAGCGTACTTGCCTTATATGTTAGTTTAGACATTGTAGTTATTACCTGCTACTTCATGCATACTGTTATTCATTGTTATGCCGCATTCATGGATTCTCATGCATATATTCACTATTTTATGTGTTATTGAGGTTTTGGATTCGGATTTCCATGAGAATTTCTGGATTTGGAGGAAAACCGAAAAAACATAAATAAACCTTTTCTCTCTTTTAAAATAAAAAGTGCGGTTTTCCCATGATGTATGAGTCGTCCACCATGAGTTTGCTGATGGATTTCGAGACCCGATTCGAGGAGTGGAGGAACCGTTTCGGGTACATGGTAGTCCCGGTGCGGTACCCCGGGGCAAGAGGAATGCGTTGTTGACGTTGAGCCCGGCAGGAGAGCACTACCGACCGGTGATATTACCCGACGCGTCGGATATCCGGAGGATACCGTCGTGGTCTTGAGATGGATGGTAGGGACCGGTCTGGATGGACGGCGCCCTAGACATTGTGATTTGAGATCTTGAGATACAACGATTGTGATACAGAGATATCGAGATATTTGGACACTTGTTTTGTGTCGATGCTGGGCACTGTTTTATGCTGATTTCATTTATGGCACCTCACTTTTAAAATACAGAAATCTCACTGATTTATGAAAGCAGTTTTCGTCAGTAAATGCATTCCGTTCCATGCATTCATACCTCATTCATATGATATATTGCTACTTGAGGCACTGACACGGGCCCATGAGATCACACTCGGGTTAGATATTACCATAGCCATTGTTATAGGCTGCATGTCATATATATATAATTGAGGATATATTATGATCATTGACCTAGGTTTCGTTATTTATGCGATTTCTGTGCGTAGATGTTTTTCTACTCACGAGTTGGCAACTCACCCCCGTTGTGCCACAGTTCTTGCAGGTTTCGCCGTACAGATTTCATTACGGCTTGCTGGCACTCTTTCCATTTCCGGGTGACTTGCTAGTAGGTGGGTTTATTTGTATCGCACCCATCATTATATCTTGTATATCATTATTCTGTTGTATCTAGATGTTCCATCAACCAAACATGTATTTATTTTGAGATAGAGACCAGTGATGTTATTCCTTCGACCTTAGAGTCGCGCGTTATATTTCTGTGGTTTTCTTGTGGATTTGAGTTTCCTTTTGAATTTTGATCCTCGCCATTGGCGTTGTATATTATATTGCTTGTGTGGCTGTGACCGTCGGTTGACGAAGAGCTAGCTCCCGTTTGGGGATGCCTTTTTATTGATTTCGTATACTATTCATGTTGTATCCCGTTTGGGAGCCAGTATTTACAAAGGAGACTCTGCCGAAATTTTCAGTAAATTTTGATGTTCTTAAATACCGCATAATTCGGCTTATGCTATTAAAAGTACTTGTTTTAAATTGGTTTTCCTTCACTCTACTTCTTTTCTTGGTTTGGATTTCTGGGTTTTCGGTTTACTTAGATTACGTACGCCTCGAGACGTTTCGTAGTTTAAGTGCCGGTCATGTTCCGTACTTTCGTGACGTGACAATTCAGTTCTTGAAAGTTTTCCAAAAATGCGTACTATACACGAATTATAGTAATTGACAAGTGTATATTGGATTTCAGTATTGGATTTCGAGATCTGTATCACCATTGTAACTCCGAGGATATGCGTGCAAATCCGATGATTTGCGTGACGCTTGACGGAGTTCGATTTTGATTTCTGTACTTATTTTTATACGCACTTGACGCGCTGTGTTGTTTTCATATCTTCTGTGATTTCGGTGCCCCATTGATTTGGGTTGATTATTCAAACGTTTTGGAATTTGGGGGTTTAAATTTAAATTCGGGGACCGAATTTCATTAAGGGGGAAGATTGTAACACCTTAGATTTTCAATTGGTATTAATTAAGCGACAATACGGATTTGTTGTCTTTTTTAATAAAAGTTTACCAAAATAGTTTTCAATTATTTTATAAAAATTAATGAATATTTTATTAATATTTATTTTGGTCTTGCACACACATGTGCATGTTAACCTAGGACTAATTTGGGTTAAACCATGCTTAAGTAGTCATGGTATATTAACCCATTCCATTAAGCATAATATGTAGTTAATTAAGGGTATTAGTTTCAAAATTTAAAAATAAATTGTTTTTCATTTGAATTTGGAGAGAGAGAGAGAGGGTTGACTTTGGACTCAGCATGAGGCATGAGGGCAAGCATGCCATGCAATTAATGAAGAGAGAGGGAGGCATGGCTATGTTAAGCTTACCCCCTTTTGTATTTCACTCACTCACACACTCATACCCTCATTCCCTCTCATTCTCTTTATTTGTTCATCTCACTTCATCTCCCTCACCCCTCAGCTGAAGCCCTCCTTTCTTCATCACAAAACTCAACCCAAACCCCCATAAACCCTCACAAATCTTCACTAAACTCACTAGACCCTTCATTAAACTTGATCTAAAGCTCATGGAGATCATTTGGAGCATGGAAAGCTAGGATTTTGAGCAAGTGTGGATATGTATGACCTCTAACCTGTTATTTATGTAGTTAATTTGTTGTGAGTCTGGTTTGTTTCCGTTTAGAACATTAGAAGTTTAGTTTTTGTGCTCGATATCGTGTTTTAGTGTCTTTTTGGTATATCGATGACCTGCTGTGACCCCGAGTGTTCACTATGAAAACAAATAGTGTGGTAGTGTTGTACTCGAGACCCTGAGTGTTCCCCAAAAACCATAACCCTTTCCCACCGATTTTGGCCGGCGACTTGGGGGCTAAATCCGGCGACCTCGGCCCTGCAAGTGACTGGGGGGTTGTATTTTCTTGGGTAGCTATTTGAAGTGGTTTTGTGATGTTTAGTACTATTGGATTTTTTTGTAATGACTAGAGGTGAACTCTGGGAACATTGGTAAGTGTTTACATGACCATGGTGACACGTTTCCTGACCTGAGCCATAGATTTGAACCCTATGCACGAACTTAGGATTTATTCCGTATCGATTTTGTGACTTTTAGTGTGCCTACAATGAATCTGGGATGACCCGGGCAATTTCTGTGTTTAGAAAACAAGTCCAGAGGCCTAATTGAACCACTAGGAACCCATTGTACGAAGACGAACCCATTCTGAGCCTTGGGGGCCGAGCTCGCCGGAAATTGAGGGAATGTGGCCGGCCTCATATAGGTGTTTGGTGTCTAAGTTGGTCCAGTAGTCTTTAACTCCATGTACTACACCTTGTACCTGTTTGTTTAACTCTTATTGGCCTGAGTCAAAATTTGGGAGAACCTTGGTGTGATTTTTGGGCATGTTTTCCGTATTTGAAATGATGAGTTTTGCTATTTGGTTTCGTTTTTGGTTGTTGGATGTTCGTATATCAACGACAAGGGATGATTGGTTAGTTTTGCATGCTTAGCCTATAGGTTCTAACCTATAGGCGATCCATGTGCCGTTTTGGTTTCCGGATTCGATTTTAATAGTGTTGCGATATATGTTGTTATTGTAGGTACCTTTGCGTGGATTCCGAGTCGACAGAGCTCGGCATCATCGACTTCGGCAAGCGAAGACCAAGGTGAGTAGATCTATATCTATGGGGAATGTCGGGTGGATGGCGTATACCAACCCCGCAAAGTTTTGTTGGAAACCAATTTGTAGAATATGGTTAAGAAAACCTATATTAGGAAACTAGGGTTAAAGTTAAAAGATTGTTAGTGAAACCATATTATAAACTAAAGGATAGTTAGAAGTGTTTTGGTATGACTAGTATGCGGTGACGGGAATTGAGGATGACGTTTGACGATATTGCCATTTTGGGTACTATAGGACCAGACAGCCAGCGTTGATGGGTCATCCGAATCATACCTATTTCCAAACCGAAGAATCGTATGCATCTTTTAAACCGATATCTTGAGGGACCTTACGGATTTTCAAAAGATATCTTTTCCTTAAAAACACCATAACCCATACTTTCAGAACTACGATTCGCATCTTTCAAAAACCGTTTGTATGGTTCGGGTGTGTATGTTAGATTAGATACTTATGCTTATAGTAAAGGTAGAATGTTTTTGTAATATTGACTTGATGAGGGATACAAATGCGATGAAAAGAATATATGACGTGATATGATGAGTTGGTGATATGTTGGTATACGGATGCAAGTCGATTGAGATGATTGATACCTTGCCGGTCCGCTGATATGAGATTGTTGCGGATGTGACCTGGGACATAGGTATATAAATATATATATACAATATCGTGAATCATGTGGGATATGTCGTACGAGACGTTAGGTCCATACCCCACATTGTCGTAATGGTTGATAGGATCCCTAATGTTTTAGTGCCACTGTACGATGATTTTCCGTGCGAGATGAGTTTGACTTGATGATTGATCCATACCCTTGACTAGAGGATGCCGTACGATGGATTGCACCATACGCGATGTGGTGTGGCTAGATGCTGATTGTTAGATTTACCGACTCGGTCATGTTAGATACGTATACCCGTCAGCATTTGCATATGATTTACCTTATGCTGCCTTCATGTTATTCGCATTGCATTACTTATACCTGTGATAGTACACCTGCACCATTATCGATGATGCGTATGTTACACGTACACAGATTGTAGGCTCATACACTTCATCATCGATAATTGCCATGTCACTACACAGTAGGATTGCTGCATCATGATATGACTCTTCGCATAACATGCTTACGTATATACACATTGTATATCCATATTGCTGCACACATACATTGGTACCTCTATACTTGCGCATATTCATATTGTACCTACATAGATAACTGGTTTTATTAGGAAATTGGGAACCACATATTATATTTTAAAAACTGGAATCATTTAAAAAAGCAGTTTTCCCTTAATATGTCATATCACTGTTCCATGTTGCATGATATACGGATATGCTTACATTTCTATTATATGTCGCATACATCATGATCTATGATTTTACGCATTCAGATATGCTGTTTTCCTGAGATTTCTGGATTTGAGAACCGTGGACATTTTAAAAGAGATTATTTGTTGTTTTAAAAATCCGGTTTCTCTTGGTATGATATTTCAGTGCGTGCACCATGTGTTTTCTCAGTTCTGAGTGTGACATGTGAAACCCGATTCGAGGAGGAGGAAGATCCCGTTTGCAGGTACATGGTGGACCCGGTATGGTAACCCGGGGTGAGAGAAAGAGATTTCGTGTGGATGATGATGAGCCTGGCAGAGGGACTACTACCTACCATCGATAGTATTTGGGCTCGGCGGATATCCTTAGGATACCGACCGGAGTCGAGAGATGAGATGGGGCGATCCGGACTGACGGAGCCCAATGGCCGATTCGGACTGACGGTGTCTGAGATATGAGGATTTACGTGTCGATGCTGTACACGGGTTTCATGATGTTTTCGAGTGTCGATGTTGGACACTCAGGTTCCATGATTTTGATGTGTCGCGAGGGATACCGTTGATTTATATCCTCATAGATCCACATGCATACATATATTGATTATATGGTTGGACGAGATCCACATGCATACATACATTGATTATATGGTTGGACGAGATCCACATGCATACATACATTGATTATATAGTTGGACGAGATCCACTTGCATACAGACATTGGTTATATTGTTGGATTATGTTTGCATATACATAGGTATTGATTACATTGTTGGCATATATGCAGACCCGGTCACCCTAGATATCATAGTATTACTTTTATGATTTAGTTGACTTAGGAGCCGTTGTTTATTCGATTTCTGCTTGTAGCTGTTTTTCTACTCATGAGTTGGCAACTTACCCTCGTTGTGCCTCAGTTCTTGCAAGTTGACCGCTTGGATCAGTAGCGGCATCGCTGACACATAGTTGTTTTCGGGTGATTGCTTTGGTAGGTGGGGCATTTGTATCGTACCCACTCTTGTATTTATATTTCACATTGTATCTAGTCAACTCCATCAATCAAAATTAGTAATTGTATAAGTAATGAGACTTAGTGAGATTGTGGTTTCGAGACTTAGAGCGAGGGGTTTTCCGCTACTTGTGGTTTTGATGTCTTGCTTATTTCTTTATCTTTTGTGGTGAAATTCGCCGTTGGGCGTCGTATACATACTTATACTGTCTTGCGTGGTTGTGATCCGCCGTTTGGTGAAGGGCTAGCTCCCGCTTGGGGATGCCTTTATCCTTATTATGCATTTGTGGTTTTAGATCAAAAAATACACGGGAGGTGCTGGTAAATTTTTTTTAAAAAGACGAAAAACGTTTTCAAACTAGTAAATTTAACTTGCACTTTCATGTTCCTTTTCTATGCATTAAGAAAACTTGATTTCATTATACTTTTATTTCAAAACTTCACCTCCTTTATTTTTTTAAAAAGGTTTAGATTTCTGGGTTTTAGCTTACTTGAATTACGTTATGCCTTTAGACGTTGCGTGATTTAAGTGCTGGTCACGAGCTAATATTTCGGGTCGTGACAAAGATCAAGACAGTAAACCAATACAAGTCAACATGTTAAGACAAAGTGAAACCAGATAGCATACTATCATATCGAGCAAGAAAGTCCTCTCTCTATATATCTAAGCATTCACTATAATTTACATCATATGTACAACAATGGCCTCCGGGGCATATATATAACTAACAATCTCCCACTTGCACTAAGGCCAGCTGTTGTAGTATCTCATACCCAACATCCCGAAGAGTCTCTCAAATTGTATCTAGGGAATTACCTTCGTGAGTGGATCCGCAGTGTTGTACTTCATGTCAACTCTCCTGACCTCAATCTCGCGGCGCTCAGCTATCTCCCGGATCAAGTGATACCGCCTCAAAATATGTCTGGACTTCTGATGGGACCTGGGTTCCTTAGCCAAAGCCCCAGCACTATTGTTATCATAATACAAAGGTATTGGATGCTCATTAGATGGAACCACACCAAGTTCAGTGATGAACTTCTTCATCTAGACAGTCTCTTTGGCAGCATCGTTGGCAGCGATGTATTCAGCCTCCATCGTCGAGTTTGCCACGGCTTCCTGTTTGGATCTCTTCCAACACACCGCCACTCCATTGAAGGTAAAGACAAATCCTGAGTGCGACTTAGAGTCGTACTTATCACTTTAGAAGCTCGAATTAGTAAAGGACTCCACTTGGAGTTCTCTATTACCATACACCAAGAACATCTCCTTAGTCCTTCTCAAGTACTTGAGAATGTTCTTCACAGCTGTCCAGTGACTCTCTCCTGGATTTGCTTGATACCTACTCACTACACTTAGTGAGTATGCTACATCGGGTCTGGTATATAGCATTGCATACATGATAGAGCCTACTGCCGAAGCATAGGGTATCCCTTGCATGCGAGCTCTCTCCAAATCAGTCTGAGGAGACATCTCTTTAGAGAGAGTGAGTACAGAGATCGTGGGTAGGTTCCCACGCTTGGATTCTTCCATACTAAACCTCTTTAGTAGGGTGTCAATGTACCTGGATTGGGACAATCTCAGTATCTGTTTAGATCTATCTCTATAGATCTTAATTCCCAAAATGCAGGAGGCATCACCTAGATCTTTTGTCATGCCCCGCTTCCCAAAATACAGAATACAAAGGGTTGACAAGGCCAGCCATGTTCCAACGGTCGAGGAAATATCCTGCCGTAGTCACACTTCGGCTTCTAGCTTTGCGCAGTAATCAATAATCAATGCACTAGTAATGAGAAATGCAGTCACTAAATCAGAGCAAATACAATATTCTAACCAGATAGAGATCAAGGGAAGATAGCGCTGAGTTACTGATCCAGATATCCGCAATGTTCTCGAGGTACGTCATGTCCTGGTCCAACCTAAATCCACTTCTCCCTCTGAGCATGCATACTCAGGTCGTCAGAGCGACACAATAGCAATATATATAAATACAAATGTGAACACGTGCAATAATGATGAATATGAAACAGTAAGCATGGAATAATGACGTGTGCATGAAGCAGCCAATACTGGTAGATAATAGAGCAAGTAAACAGTATGGCAGATATATTGACTTAGTAAGCACTGCATGTCATTGTCACTAACCCTATCGGTCTCTAAGTCTCACTGTCCAGGTTGCTAAACCTATCGTCAGTTCAAGTGTGAGAGTCAACCACTCGTGAGTATCCCCCACCCAAGGGTAGGACCCAAGGGCAAGGGAACACGGGCCCGAGTCGCTCGCTAATAATCAGTAATATCACCCATATATCTCCAGAATCGCTGTATGTGCTGGCAATGGGACTCCAGAGATTCTATTGAACTCACACTCAAACTACCCCAAATCCCGTGGTCTACATCAAACGCCAACCATAAACTCAAATAC
Organism: Agapanthus africanus; assembly: GCA_030015575.1. Classification (NCBI taxonomy): domain Eukaryota; kingdom Viridiplantae; phylum Streptophyta; class Magnoliopsida; order Asparagales; family Amaryllidaceae; genus Agapanthus; species Agapanthus africanus. The sequence continues at coordinate 239,837,465 of CM057343.1, read as the reverse complement.
TAGTCGGTTCATGACAAGTCTACGCGAGAACTGGAGACATGATCTCCATCAAGCATGTCTCGACTGATACCCAAGATAAATGGATAGTGTTTGATGCCTTACCAATGACACCCATATAAGTGCTTCCATAATCGTCCCATACCAATTATAGTTACACTTATATATGTCCCATAGACGTCGACAATGCAATAAATCAATAGGGTCCGTTTATTGTGTACAAGTACGTGTCACTTCGCTTATCCATTCACGCTTTAACACTAATGTACTTGCCACAATCAAACACTAATGCCTAACACTGGGTAATGCACATGATCACTAGGTTACCAATGCAATGACATCTATATGATATGATGAGAATACAATAATTGTGATATGAACAAAATATCATCAGTCAGTGTTCTACCACTTGTATAATTTACTATAAATCATACATGCATAATTAAGCAAAACAATGTAAAGGGGGTAAGCAGTATGTTTAATTATATATCCATTGAAATTGGTTTCGCATCAATCGGGTTTCAGGTTCGCTAGATATGGCCATTTCAAAATAAGTTTTCACTGCTGGATATCCAGTTTCAGAACTGGAAGTCCGTTTCGTAACACATTTTAATCCCAGTTGGGATCATAATTAGGCGATACTATAGTTGAACAATAGTTAGGTTTTACAGTTAGGTTTCCACCGCAATTAGCGTATCAATTATATCCTATATCAACAGGGAGTTATGGACAGGTTATGTTCGATGTGTAAAATCTGTCACTGCAGAATTCAGCAGAACATATCGACATTATAAAATGTGTTAAAAATTTCATACAGCTGAGGAATCCAGTGTGACCGGTGGGATAAGGAAGCTATCTCAATTCCTTTCGTAACGCTATAGGGTTCCTCACATTTTCGCATTTGAGAAAGGAAAATACAGTGAGTTAAAAACAGGGATTATCTGGAATTATTGCTCCGGACTGCAGTCCAGAATTGAAATTCTCTGCAGTTTTCTCTATCGTAACTAGTTCAATTTTTAATATCAACTATAGGGTTATGTATCTAATTCTGTTGGCTTAGATACAAGCCAGGAAACGCCAAAAACCGATTCGTAAAAGATTTAATGTGAATTTAACAGTCTAGCATGTTCAGGAAATTCAGGTTTCATAATGATTATCGGGATTAACATTTCATAGGTGAAGCGACCAGGGTTTCCAATGAAATTTCTACAGCACATCGGGAAATAGTAGACGGGTCTAATGATCAAAAGTTCCGAAATTTAAAGTTTGGTTTTCACTTAAAGTTATGCATCGAAATCTAGATTTAAGCATTCGATTCGTAGTCGAAACGCCCGTTTCTTTTAACTAAACCAGCCTTATTGGGTTCTACAATTTCCATACGATATTATCACTAGATTTTAGACTAGATCGTGACCCAAATCAATATTACTAAAATTAATACGGTTTACTATTTAAAACGCTGCGGTAAATTTTGGTGTAAACATAAACGTATATATTAATCTATTCATTACTGTAGCATGTAAGCAAGTGGCGAGCACTTGCCTCGATCGACATGGAAAGATGGAGACGACTCCGGCACAGTGATGGACAGTAGAAGCAATGATACAACAACGTCCTTGGTTCTTCGATGATCGGGTTTGGCTTGAACAGTGATCGGCTGCGGCTAAGGCTCGAGTACAGCGGAGAGGGGCTTAAGCTTGACGTCTTGACTGCGGTGGTCCACACGGCGGCGGCTTGGAGCTCCAGCGGAAAGCAGGCGGTGGAGTTGCGGTGCTGGCGTGGCAGGGTGCACGTCTGCAGAGAGGTGGTGCCGTCATGGGTTCTCGTTGGGTGGCGGTGAGGTGAGGAAGTCAGCGAAATGGGCTCGGAGCTGGGTTGGCCGCTCGGTCGTTGCTCAGGTGAAGTTCGCATGTGGTAGCAGCACGGAGGTTGCTGGCCATAGTAGGGGCCTCGTCGACGGTGGGTCCAAGGTGGAGGTCGAGGCGGAAAGAGGGGCTGTAGTCATCGGCGTTGGGGTGAGGAGTTCCGGCGAGGTGAGCTATGCAGGCGAGGGTTCTTGGGGAAAGTCGAGGTCGCCGGAGATGGGTGTATAGGACGAAGTGAGGCTGTTGGGTTCGTCGCGGGCGCGGTTGCGGCGCTCGGGGTGATGGTGGGTTGTCGGTTGATGAGATTGAGGAAAGTGGTTGCAGAAGGGGTCGACTTGGCAAGCTCGGTGGTCGGTGCACACTCAACGGTGGTGGTGCGCCGGTGGTGAAGGGAGGAGCTCGTGGTGGAAGGAGGCTGCTAGGCTTGGTGTGCAGTTAGGCGGTGGCGGTGGACATGGTGTCGCCGTTGAGGGAAGCTCAGTGTGGAGGAGGGGTGAGGAAGAAGGAGGTGGCGACGGGGATGCGGTGAGGTCGAGGGTGGAGGTGCGCTCGGGGATCGACGACGAGGTAATGAATTGGCGTTCGTTTGGGTTCTTGGGTCGTCGGGGTTTGCAGCGAGGTGAGTTGGAGGAGACCGGAGTGATGCCGGCAGTGGTAGCGGGGCAAGCGCGGTCATGGGAGTGGGCGTGGGTTCGAGAGGGGAGCGGGAAAAAGAGAGAGAGGGAGAAGAGAAAGAGAGGGGATCGAGAGGAGAGGGAGAACGTGAGGGAGAGAGAAAGAAAACGTGGGAGAGAGAGAGTTACGTGAAGAGAGAGAGGGAGAACGTGTGTGAGATGAGAGAGAGAGAGAAAGAGAGAAAGAGAATGGGGGGATTCATTTAAAAATATTAATTGAAATTGAATAGAAAGTTTTAATAGAATGAATAAGACTTTAGCAGTGATTAATAGGATTTTAAAAAGGTATTAATGAGGGAAAATTAATTGGGATTCAAGAGGCATTAATTTGGTTGTTTAATAGGAAATTATGGGGGGAGATTTGGGTTTGGATTTTTGGGAAATTTAAAAGAAATGAGAAGGGATAATTTTTTGGGCTTGGGAAAAGGTGTGGGTCGGGCCTTGGACTTGGGAAAAATATAGAGGGGAGGGAAAATGAGTTGGCATGGACTCAAGAAAATTTAGAAAGAAAAGAGTGGGATTAAAGCTAGACTTGGGCTTTGGGTTAGGTTTGTTTAGTGAAAACCATTTGGGTAAAAGTATAGGTTAAGGTTTTTAAACAGAATAAATATTAATATAATTAAACAAATTTTGTAAACAACTCTTTATATAAATACAGCTACTGGCGTAAAAAAGGAACTGGGTATTACATCATACCACCTTTACAAAAATTTCTTTCTCGAAATTAAAATAAACCATAAGCTACAAAATAATATGCGAAAACCCACAGAATCAAATACTTCTATATAGCGATTTACGTAAAAGCAGCTAGATAGAATTTTTTATATGTATATATACGTATATATAAGAAATAGCGCAGCTAAAATAGTTAAAATAAGTAAGCATGGGGCATAGCCATTAATAATGATAAACCACATATATACAACACACGGAAAAACAATAATAAACATTAGTGAGGGATCGGCTGATAGGACTTAAGAATCAAAACCACTTTGGTGAGATTACAATTTAAACACGTACAAAATAACTTCAGAATACGTATAAGGTAAAAGTGTCGGAAATAAAATGAAGAATAAGTGAGATAGCAACGGAAAAAAATAAAAGCATTAGTATGGAAATTTTAGTTGACAATAAAATATATAATGTAAACCAAAACGATTCAAACACTTAGAAATAGTTAAGAAATTCGGGAAAGTAACTAAAAATACTTATTAACACATAATGGAAATCTATCTTATCATAAGTAGGCAAAACTCTAAAATTTCAAAATAGTGAACGTACTGATTATAATTATCTCAACGGAAAAATAACACTGGTTAGGTGCAATAAGCTAGTCGGAGAATGGTTTGCGGTATATATATATTGAAGATCGACTCCAGGGGCAGCCCAATGGGAGGAAAGTGAGGAGGAATTGGGTTGCCAAGGATTTACACAAGGATAGAAGGATGAATTCGGATTCAAAAATAAGGGAGAGGCATAAGTTAACAAGAAGTATAGGATTGACAATTTCAGACAGAGGTATGCGGCGAGATACATGCCAATTGAAAAGAGAGTCCGGGGTGCGGTGATGAACCATAATGTCGACTAAGATTAAGGTCTAGATATAGTGAGTCAACAAAAGTATGCAGTCACAATCCACAATTTTATTGCGTTCAAACTAAGAACTTCAACAGATACAAGATTTAAAGGATAGGAAATAACTACTAATATGGAGTGACAATGTCTTTATTGAAAGCGGGAAAAGTGATAACTTTGTGTTGACATCAAAATCTCTGCAATCTCGTAGGGTAGGTCTGAATCTTATGCTGGGTCCATGCCGTCTTCGAAATTTAAATACGACAAACAGCTAAGTCGCTCAAGCAGACTCGGGGGCGTTGACAAATCTCTACCTTGCAGCTCATTCTTTCTAGGGCAACCATTGACAAGATGTTCGTCGGATCCACAAATCAAGCACCGCCCTTTGGCGCTGCGACGGTCTCTTTAAAGGTGTCCTGGTCTCTTGCAATATCCACAACGTTGAGTTCTCCGCTGCTTCCATTGCTGAGGAATAAATGGGTGCTTTATCTTCACATCTCTTCTTTATGTAACATAGATTCCCTTACGATTTGGGGATTGAGCCATTCGCCTTCTTAGTCCTTCAGCTATGAGATCATTTGTTCGCTCCTGGGCTTCCATTAATCCTTGCAATACATCCAAAATCTCGGCGGCCTAACTCTAGAGAGTGGAGGCGGAAGAAGAGTCGTTGGGAGCCCAGCTTTAGCTTCCACTGTACGACGCTGATAGGAACTTAAGGGTATGCAACGCGATATGATAACTTTGAAGAAACGAAGACACGAGAATGCAACGAGTCCAATAAGAAACGTAAGCAGGTGTAGGATCAATAGGGAAAGTACAAGGATGAAAATGTGAAATAGATTTGAAAACTCGGAGACGATATAAGATATAAACAGAGATAGAGAGTTGACGACCAAAACAAGATTGTGCGGTAAAGTAATATCCAACCGATGAAGGAATCAAAGGTAGAACCCCAAGTCACTCAAATAGAGTACAATATCGTAACTATACTGCAGTTCATAATTACAATCACATAACTCTATTAAGTCACCCAAAACTCTAGCCGATGGATCAAGATAAGTAGCAGGACACGCTATGTGGATCATGATCAAAGAATAACAAGTTTACAATCTTGACTGAAGGATGTCTTAGATTGTCAAGCCCTACACAGAAACAGTAATCCTATTCTAAACCTGGCTCTGATACCAACAAAACCATTTCACGCCCTGCTTCCCAAAATACGGAATACGAGGGGTTGGCAAAGCCAACCATGCTCCTACGGTCGAGGAAATATCCTGCCGTAGTCACACTTCGGCTTCTAGCTTTGCGCAGTAATCAGTAATCAATACACAGGTAATGAGAAATGCAGTCACTAAATCAGAGCAAATACAATATACTAACCAGATAGAGATCAAGGGAAGATAGCGCTGAGTCACTGATCTAGATATCCGCAATGTCCTCGAGATACGTCAGGTCCTGGTCCAAGCTAAATCAACTTTTCACTCTGAGCATGCATACTCAGGTCGTAAGAGCGACACAGTAGCAATATATATAAATACAAATGTGAACACGTTCAATAATGATGAATATGAAACAGTAAGCATGGAATAATGACGTAAGCATGAAGTAGCCAATACAGGTAGATAATAGAGCAAGTAAACAGTAAAGCAGTAAACAGTATGGCAGATATATTGACTCAGTAAGCAATGCATGTCAATGTCACTAATCCTATCGGTCTCTAAGTCTCACTGTCCAGGTCGCTAAACCTATCCTCAGTTCAAGTGTGAGAGTCAACCACTCGTGAGTATCTCCCACCCAAGGGTAGGACCCAAAGGCAAGAGAACACGGGCCCGAGTCGCTCGCTAATAATCAGTAATATCACCCATATATCTCCAGAATCGCTGTATGTGCTGGCAATGGGACACCCGAGATTCTATTGAACTCACACTCAAACTACCCCACACCCCGTGGTCTACATCAAACGCCAACCATAAACTCAAATACTAGTCTGTCCATGACAAGTCTACGTGAGAACTGGAGACAGGATCTCCATCAATCATGTCTCGACTGATACCCAAGATTAATGGACAGTGTTTGGGGCCTTACCTATGACACCCATATAAGTGCTTTCATATCATCCCATACCAATTATAGTTACACTTATACATGTCACATAGACGTCGACAATGCAATAAATCAATAGGGTCCGCTGATTGTGTACAATTACGCGTCACTTCGCTTATCCATTCATGCTTTAACACTAATGTACTTGCCACAATCAAACACTAATGGCTAACACTGGCTAATGCACACGATCACTAGGTTACCAATGCAATAACATCTATATGATATGATGAGAATACAATAATTGTGATATGAACAAAATATCATTAGTCATTGTCCTACCACTTACATAATTTACTATAAATCATACATACAGAATTAAGCAAAACAATGTAAAGGAGGTAAGTGTTATGTTTAATTATCTATCCATTAAAATTGGTTTTGCGTCAATCGGGTTTCAGGTTCCCTAGATATGGCCATTTCAATTTAAGTGTTCACTGCTGGAAATCCAGTTTCAGAACTGGAAGTCCGTTTCGTAACACATTTTAATCCCAGTTGGGATCATAACTAGGCGATCCTATAGTGAACAATATTTAATTTTACAGTTAGGTTTCCACCACAATTGGCGTATCAGTGATATCCCATATCAACTGGGAGTTATGGACAGGTTATGTTCGATGTGTAAAATCTGACACTGCAGAATTCAGCAGAACATATCGACATTATAAAATGTGTTAAAAATAACATACAGTTGAGGAATCCAGTGTGACCGGTGGGATAAGGAAGATATCTCAATTCTCTTCATAACGATACAGGGTTACGCACATTTTCGCGTTGGAGAAAGGAAAATACAGTGAGTTAAAAACAGGGGTTATCTGGAATTACTGCTCTGGACAGCAGTCCAGAATCATAATTCTCCGCAGTTTTCTCTATCGTAACTAGTTCAATTTTTAATATCAACTATAGGGTTATATAGCTTATTCTGTTGGCTTCGATACAAGCCAGGGAACGCCAAAAACCGATTCGTAAAAGATTTAATGTGAATTTAAAAGTCTGGCATGTTCAGGAAATTCAGGTTTCATAATGATTATCGAGATTAACATTTCATAGGTGAAGCGACCGTGATTTCCAACGAAATTTCTACAGAATATTGGTAAATAGTAGAAGGGTCTAATGATCATATGTTCCGCCATTTAAAGACAGGTTTTCACTTAAAGTTATGCATCGAAATCTAGATTTATGCATTCGATTCGCAGTCGAAACGCCCGTTTCTTTTAACTAAACCAGCCTTATTGGGTTCTACGATTTCCATACGATATTATCACTAGATTTTAGATTAGATCGTGACCCAAATCAATATTACTAAAATTAATACGGTTTACTATTTAAAACGCCGCGGTAAATTTTGGTGTAAACATAAACGTATATATTAATCTATTCATTACTGTAGCATGTAAGCAATGTAAGTCTATGTTACCCACCCCGGGTCTTACGGGGAGGCAGAAAGAGTAAAAATCAGATTTTTATCACAAGGAAACATAACTAACTATGAAGGATCTTTGCTAAACAAAAACTAACAAATTAACTACAAGTTCTAGCTACTAGGTTAGATGGTTATACCTAGTTCTTGAACTCCATCTCTTTTTGTTGTGGTCCTCCATGTTGCTTGCTCCTTGGAGTGGTGTAGACGGATCCTCCTCTTCGTCTTCTCTTTGTCGAAGAAAAATCTACCCGAAAGCCTCTACCTTGAGCTCCTACCTCAACCAAGAAATAACTAGAGTGCTTGGCTTGCTAGACTAAGAACCCTAGAATGAGTAGAGAGGTGTTTTGATGGTTTTATCTCACAAAGCTCATGTTTTTCAACTCATGAAACAAAAGAGCTTTGAGAGAGGGAGAGGAGAGATCTTTGCAAGAGAGAGAAAGAGCAAAAGAGAATGAGAATAATGTAAACCACTCTCTCATATAAGCAAAAAGAATAATGATAATTTTAATTAGGATAAATTGTCATAGTTGATGTTGATTTGACCCTTATCATATTATAATAAATGCTAAGCATGCTCACAAAAATATCCAAGTCAACATGGGTCAACTTGGTCAAAGGGTCAAACTAATTAACCATGATACAATTATCACTAATTAAAACTCATTAATCAATTTCCTCAATCTCATTTTGGTTTTAATCAAGTCAATGGTTAAAACCCTAATGAGGTTCCTCCGCCTTTGTCAACTGTGTATACACACCCGCATCCGTGTTCCGAGGAACATGAATACAATGAGACAAAACCAATCCCAAAACAAATACTAGGATCTGGCTTAAACCAAAGCCCGCTAGTAATAACTGCCCGGACACCAAATGTGCACAACTGCGCGTATGTGAACGAACCCCGTCGTAAAACCATACGATCTCTACTCTGTTTTGCCCAAAGGTGAACAACTCTCTGTGTAGGACTCTAAAGACTCGACACTACGCTGGCAGTGGGTTTAACCACAGGCCGCAAGCGGTACTAACTGTACATAATGGTCCCCAGGTAGATGCCGATAAGAAGACCGATGAGGCGAACCCATCCAAACTCCTACTAAGCCTGAATGTGACAATCTCCGTTCAGTCCGGTCTGTTCGTCTGAGAGTATCGCATGTCGGGCCTAGGGGGAGGTGAACGTCAGTCCCCTAATAGCGGTACAAGTCATGTCGGAGTGTATCCCAGAACACCCTGAGAAAATGCTGGAAACACTACCAGTAAATCTCGCTTGCCCTGGACAGGGACATTGTGTAATGGCTTTCATAGACACTGTGCGATATCAACTCCCAATACCCGGAGAGACGAATCCTGTCTAACTGTCACGACCCGAAAGTACGGAACATAACCGGCACTTAGACTATGAAACGTCTCGAGGCGTACGTAATCTAAATAAGCCGAAAAACCAGAAATCCAAACCAAGAAAAGTAGTAGAGTGAAGTAAAAACCAACTTAAAACAACTAGTTTTAATAGCATAAGCCGAATTATGCGTTTTAAAAACATCAAGTATTTTCTGAAAATTTCGGCAGAGTCTCCTTTGTAAATACTGGCACCCAAACGAGATACAACAGGAATAGTATACGAAATCAATAAAAAGGCATCCCCAAGCGAGAGCTAGCACTTCGTCAAACGACGGTCACAACCACACAAGCAATATAATATACAACGCCAAGGGCGAGGTTCAAAACTCAAAAGGAAACTCAAAACAGCAAGAAATCCATAGAAATACAACACGCGACTCTAAGGTCGAAAGAATAAACATCACTGGTCTCTATCTCTGAAATAAATACATGTTTGGTTGATGGAACTTCTAAATACAACAGAATAATAATATACAATGTATAATGATGGGTACGATACAATAAACCCACCTACTAGCAAGTCACCCGAAAAGAAGCAATGCCAGCAAAGCCGTAATAAAACCTGTACGGCAAAACCTGCAAGAAACTGTGGCACAACGGGGGTGAGTTGCCAACTCGTGAGCAGAAAAACATCTACGAACAGAAATCGCATGAACAACGCAATCCTAGGTCATACGATCATAATATATCGTCAAATATGTAATCTGCAGCCTATAACAATGGCTAGGGTAAATATCTAACCCAAGTACAATCCTATGTGCCCGTGTCAGTGCCTTAGGTAGCAATATAACATATGGATGATGTATGAATACATGAAACAGAGTACATGTGCTGAAGAAAACCGCTCTCATAAATTAGTGAGATTTTTGTATTTTCAAAAGAGGTATCATAAATGAAATCAGCATAAATAGTATCTAGCATCGACACAAAACATGAATCCCAATGTCTCAATATCTCAGGCTCCGGCTATCCAGACTGACTTGTATCATCAAATCTCTGTACCTCAATATCTCAGAATCTCTGTATTAATCTCACTATCTAGGGTGCCGTCAGTCCAGACCGGCCCCTACCATCAATCTCAAGACTACGACGGTATCCTCCGGATATCTGACGCGTCGGGTAAAATCACTGGTCGGTAGTGCTCCCCTGCCAGGCTCAACGCCATCATCTGCGATCTTCTTGCCCCGGGGTACCGCACCGGGTCCACCATGTACCCGAAACGGTTCCTCCATCTCCTCGAACTCGGGTCTCAAAATCCATCAGCAAAACTCATGGTGGACGACTCATACATCATGGAAAAACCGCACTTTTTATTTAAAAAGAGAGAAAAAAAAGGTTTATTTATGTTTTTGCGGTTTTCCTCCAAATCCAAGAAATCACATGAAATCCGAATCCAAGTCATCAATAGCATGTAAACAGTGAATATAGGCATGAAAATCCATGAATGAGGCACAACAGTGAATAATAACATGCATGAAGGAGCAGGCAATAACTATAATGTCTAAACTAGCATATAAGGCAAGTACACTAATATCATGTCTAAACTATTAGCTAACAACCTATGTCAATGAAATAGTATTTTCTAAAGTGTTCGTGATATGGCAATTACCGATGAAGATGTGTGTGAGTCAGCAAGTAAGTGTATGTGCTACATACGCTTCATCGGTAATGGTGCTGGTGTCCTAACAGCATGATATCAACAATCAAATATGAATCATAATATATGCATGCGATGCGGAGCGTACAGAAATAATGAGCGGGAGCTAACTACTAGACATAATGATAACAAATCTGCATTTAATGTAATATAAGTCGTACAGCTACACTAAACTATAGGGCTGAGCTAACAGATTAACTGAAGGTAAGGCAACCGCCTAACATCTGAGTCGATACATATGTGTGTGTGTGTGTGTGTGTGTGTGTGTGTATATATTAGTCGGTGATCCCGCCTCGATAATATCACATTCGATAGCATATCTATAGTCAGTTATTCCCAAGTCAAGAGTGCGGATCAAACATCAATATAAAGCTCGTACGTAAATCCGTCGTACAGCATCCCCAAATCTGGGTACAGGTCAGTATCACATTCATCAAATTAATCATTGGTATCCTCTTTATCAAAGATCATAATCCGGGGTACTGATCTGCATCTAGTACAATACTAATATCATCAATCTAATCATGATCTGACTGCTGATCTACAGCCTCATACATACCGATATCATCATCATATATCGTCATAACGAGATATACATCGCCTAATGCGACATATTATGAATATCTTAACATATCTTATCTCATATCACGATCACATGTCAACCATTCAATGTATAACACTATTCACATGTATCGCCGTCCCAAGATCCGCTATAACATCAGGACGTATCTCAAGTACGAATCCTGCCATATCACCGTTCTCGCGGTCTCAATCAAATCTTATCGACTTATCTCAATTCCCAAATAATATCCTCAAATCCAGTATGTGAACACATAGTCCCATAACCATGTGAACACATAACAATATAACCCCATATAAACATATATGAAAGAAGAATGTATGCAAGTATGGGTGTGTGTGTAAATGTGGTGCAAGCTCTACTCTAGGGTCTCGCAACACTAAACCTATCCAATCACACCTAAAATCCATCTTTATCATCAATAAACTCAACAATATATAATCAATATATATATGTGTGTATACGTAATCGTATACATCACCACGAACTGTGGGGGTGCTATACGCCATCCACCCGACTTCTCCCCGTAGATATAAATCTACTCAGCTGGTCCTCGCTTGCCGGTGCCGACGTCGCCACGCGCTTGCTTGTCGTCTCGAAGTCCACATGGGGTACCTACATGTCATAACGCACCGTATCGCATTAAAATCAAATTCGAAATCAAAACGGCATACGAAAATTAAATCGGCACGCGTATCACGCATAGGTCATAACCTATCACCTACGCATGCAAGAATAGCCAAACCAACCCTCGATATCGATGTACAAACGTCAAACCATCGAGAAAAACCCAAACAAACTCAGTTGCGCATTCACGAACACTAATTATAATATAAAATAGGTTAAAATTCACAAAACCTCAAACTCACTTTATAAGCTATTTTTTCCGAACATCTAGCAAGCAAAATTACCCGTTTTAGTACAAAACTCAACGTTTAAACAAATCTAGCGGTCCCAATATCCACTCAATATCATAACCAAGTCATATAAACCATTCCAACAATTTATTCTCCTCAAAATATATATATTTAAAAAACTTAGTTAACAAATTTAGCACAATTTTCCATTTTAGCTCAAAACTTAGTGTTTTAATCAACTTTAAATATTTTAACAATTCTAGTGGCCATAATTCTCATTAAAACATATTAACTAAGCCACGCAACCATTAACTAGATTTTAATCTCCCATTTTTAACAATTCCCCAAAAACCTAGTTTGCTAGAAAACCAATTTTAACAATTCACAAGCAACAAATAGTAAACTAGCAACTAGATTAGGTTTATCATTTCATAAGATGATAAATTACACTTGCAACCATAATTACATAATAAAAAACCCTAACTTTAATTCACAACTCTTTCCTAAATTTTCAATCTTGCAATTGGAATCAATTAATTAGCTAATTGAGTTTGATTTAAGCGTTTTAACAACAAATTAAATATAGTTTTAGGATTTATACCTCCTAGATTGAAAATCAAACATGAAGCTTAGCCTACCAAACTTGCTTCTTCCACCAAGATCCAAGCTAGATAAGAGCAAGCAAAATGGGTAAGGGTTTAATAGGGAAATTGCTTTGAATTTGGAGTTTTTCTTTGGATTTTTTTTTATGGATTTTGTGATGAATTTGGAGTGAAAAAGAGATGAAAAATTGGGGAAAATAAGAGGGGCAGCAGCAGCAGCAGGTGGAGCTCGAAAATTTATAGGGAAAACAAGTGTGTGGGTTGGTATAGGTGTGTGTGTGGAAGTTTCCCAAGTCAATATAACCCCCCTTTTAAGTCAACAATGCCCATGCTTCCTTTTTCTTTTTAATTTTCTTTTCTTTTGTTGTGAGGAATGAGTGGGGACTTGGGGGCTGCTGTGGGGGAGGCTTGGACAGTGAGGGAGTGGGTGAGTGGTGGGTTTGGGTGAGTGAGTGAGTGAACACATAAAAGATAAACGCCACACACCAACATCTATTTACACTAATTACACTATTTAAGCTTTTTTCTTCAATATTTTCTAAAACCGTTTGGCAACTTCATTTCATTTCAAAAACAACATGTTAAAATTTTTTTTAATTTGTTATGATGCACAAAATTTGTTTCAACCCATTCCAATTTATAATTTTCCCTAATTAAATGTATTAGTGACGGCTTAAAATAGTATTAAAATAATTAATTTCGGAAAAATTTTCAGAAAATTTGAAATTTCACCAGTGGCTCAATAAACACCAAATACTAGTAATTTCATAGCTAGAATATGTATATTTAAATTTATAATAAAGATATTTCTACTTTGACTTTTTACTGAAAACCCCTTTATTTTACCGATTTTTCCGAAATTTCACCGAAACGATTTTCAAAACATTACAATCTTCCCCCCTTAAAGAAATTCGGTCCCCGAATTTAAATTAAAACTCCCCCCAAATACTAAAATATCAAAGAAAAACCATCAAGTCGTCGGGGCTCCGAAATCATAAATACATAAAATAAATCGTAGCGCAGTGCATGCGCATGAAAAATGAGCATATAACTCAAAATCAAAACCCCGTCAAGCATCCCGTAATCATCAGAGTCATGGGGAAGACATCAATGTCAAGCTCCAATATGAAAACCAACATGATATATACATCATTAAAGCATCTAGAAGCAATGCATGACAAACCTTTTTCAAATCGTCGTGCGATGTTCGCAACACTGCACAGTGGCGGACGTCTATTGTAAGAAAATAACTACATATATATATATATATATATATATATCATTTGTTTACTATGCACGTCCCACCGTTTTGAAAGCAATTTAGAAGGGTTCCTTGTTTTAAACGTTTCGTGTCCTGTCAGACACGTAGGTAAATACTGAGACTATAGCTCTTCTTTGGAAATCCCTTCGTTAACTATCAATGCATGCAAAAATATACTCAGGTACTGTCCTGTGACTAGTCCTGCTCAGTACTAAACCAAATAGCAAACATCATAAATTTATTGCTCTAACATAAATCAGTCCCAAATATATGTGAATGCCATGTGAGTCTGGTGTGCACGGAAATGGAAATCCATGAATGTGCCATACATATGCACAGAAACAATATCTAAGTGCATCGGGTGTGCACAAAACATCTGTCAAGGGCAACAGGTGTGCCTGACAGCAAAACATGTGCATCTGACATGCACGAAGAATCTCGATTTAGTGCATCTGGTGTGCACCAAAATCGTATCTCATAACATCGCCCAGCATGCGCGAAAACCCAAATCAGGAGCATCCATCATGCACGAAATCATGAAATCCAATATCAAGCGCCGAACATGCGCATAATCAATATCAAGCGCCGAACATGCGCGAAATCGAAGTCCAGTGCAACTGTAGTGCACAAAATGCGTATCACTGCACTGCAAGCATATGTGAACTATACCGAGTGCAAAAACCAAATCGTATGCGTACATATGCACAAAATCATCTCACTGTATGAAACCCATAAAATCATAAACATGTGAAACGAAGGCACGAAAACGATATCAGGTGCAACAACTGTGCAAAAATCTTAAATACTCAGTAGATGCAACCATAGTGCATGAAAACAAATATCATGAAACTCCATCATCAAAATCAATCATGCAAATAGACCGCCCAAAATACCGAAATCAAATATGACGGAATAGTCCCACTCAAGCACATCCTCCAAGAATCTCTGGCCAACTGTCATGGTCACTCATAGCATGTCTCATCGATGATCCTGAACTCTGGCCTACCGGTGTGCGTAACATGACCACTCCTGGGTCCAAGTCTTCTCGTAATTCATTCCAGAAAGGTCCTGTCGAGATCTTTCCCAAATCTCGTCTCTGCTAAACTGTCCGGAAGTCATCGTCCCTTACTAGATCTGTTCTCATTCCGGAACGGCTGCATACTCATCGCGATTCTTTCTGAAAGGTATATCCAAGTACGATGCCTCGGCATGCGTATCGCATCTTTGATGTCGGCGGAGTGGAACGTCATCTTATCCAGATCTTGTACGAACCTCTTACTCCACTTTTCTCTAATGTCGACTACTTCGGACTCATCTCGTCGTGGCTGCATGGACAGAGCTCCAACAGCTATCCTCGTATCTGGAGTCTCCCAAGGAGTGCATCTCACCACCTAGCATCCGAATGAAATCGAACCATCCGATCGATTTGTCAAAACCTCATAATCCCCCAATAGCTCAACATCTTGGGTACAGTTTAATAGTATTGAGTACGTACCACAGCATCGATGGTCAAGCCGTAGAAGGGCAAACCCAAGCCTCACTAATGGTGCCGCAGAACCGCCGCAAACCCTAAGGTTCAAAGGCTTTCACACGGTCATTAAGTCGAGTTAGGGTTTTATTCTTCTAGAGGGTCCATAGAATTGCCTTCATGTCTTTCTGAATACTTTAAACTTGGAATAATAGGTTTCTGACATTCGATCGTCTCTGTCGACTCTCAACGTCTCCGCGTGAAGTCGTCTCTAGCTGGAATCAATCTATCTGATGTCCTCGCATCGGGGTAGGTGAACGAATCACATGTCCTAGTCATTCATCCTCGGTGACTAGCGACCTTCTCTCATCTCTTAGTATAACTCGTACTGCAATAGCTCCAACCTCTGGGGCGATATCTCGTCGTTCGCAGCAACACCTGGCTCAGTCGTATGTACGCTGAACAGTGCCTCAATCATCGTGAATAAGCAATACATCAACGGTCATCATAATCTGGCTGGGCTCAATCCTCTAGTACTGATCAACTCATCCGAGTAATCACATACAGTGATCCATCAAACGCTCGTGGCGCGAAAACACCATAAAAGACACATCTCTGCAATCGTGTGTCGCCGGAATCACGCCCTGGTCAGTCCTCGTTCATGACGAGCTCGTGCTGACCGCAACTTTAGCCGTAGCTCTCCCTGCCCGTAATCGTGGCAGCAAAACCATAACTGGTACCGATGAGGCTAGATCAGGAATGAATATAACACTGAACAAGGAAATGTACATCCTAAGGCTTCTTAAGTGGAGTAGCGTATCGTAAATATGCCGCGGAACATACCCACGGTACGTCACTCTACTTTAGTCACCTATTTCATCAACCATGGGCCATCCTACGCTCCGAAGGTAAAACCTAACTCTTTAATACCAACTTTGTCATGACCCGAAAGTACGGAACATGACCGGCACTTAGACTACGAAACGTCTCGAGGCGTACGTAATCTAAGTAAGCTGAAAACCCAGAAATCCAAACAAAGAAAAGTAGTAGAGTGAAGGAAAAAACCAACTTAAAACAAGTAGTTTTAATAGCATAAACCGAATTATGCGTTTTAAAATCATCAAGTATTTTCTGAAAATTTCGGCAGAGTCTCCTTTGTAAATACTGGCCCCCAAACGGGATACAACATGAATAGTATATGAAATCAATAAAAAGGCATCCCCAAGCGGGAGCTAGCTCTTCGTCAATCGACGATCACAACCACACAAGCAATATAATATACAACGCCAAGGGCGAGGATCAAAACTCAAAAGGAAACTCAAAACAACAAGAAATCCATAGAAATACAACGCGCGACTCTAAGGTCGAAAAAATAAACATCACTGGTCTCTATCTCTGAAATAAATACATGTTTGGTTGATGGAACTTCTAAATACAACAGAATAATAATATACAAGGTATAATGATGGGTACGATACAATAAACCCACCTACTAGCAAGTCACCCTAAAAGATGCAGTGCTAGCAAAGCCGTAATGAAACCTGTACGGCAAAACCTGCAAGAAACTGTGGCACAACGGGGTTGAGTTGCCAACTCGTGAGTACAAAAACATCTACGAATAGAAATCGCATGAACAACGCAATCCTAGGTCATACAATCATAATATATCCTCAAATATGTAATCTGCAGCCTATAACTATGGCTAGGGTAAATATCTAACCCAAGTACAATCCCATGTGCCCGTGTCAGTGCCTTAGGTAGCAATATAACATATGGATGATGTATGAATGCATGAAACAGAATACATGTGCTGAAGAAAACTGCTCTCATAAATTAGTGAGATTTCTGTATTTTCAAAAGAGGTATCATAAATGAAATCAGCATAAACAGTATCTAGCATCGACACAAAACATGAATCCTAATGTCTCAATATCTCAGGCTCCGGCTATCCGGACTGACCTGTATCAACAAATCTCTGTACCTCAATATCTCAGAATCTCTGTATCAATCTCACTATCTAGGGCGCCGTCAGTCCAGACCGGCCCTTACCATCAATCTCAAGACCACGACGGTATCCTCCGGATATCCGACGCGTCGGGTAAAATCACCGGTCGGTAGTGCTCCCCTGCCAGACTCAACACCATCATCTGCGATCTTCTTGCCCTGGGGTACCGCACCGGGTCCACCATGTACCCAAAACGGTTCCTCCAACTCCTCGAACTCGGGTCTCGAAATCCATCAGCAAAACTCATGGTGGACGACTCATACATCATGGGAAAACCGCACTTTTTATTTAAAAAGAGAGAGAAAAGGTATATTTATATTTTTGCGGTTTTCCTCCAAATCCATGAAATCTCATGAAATCTGAATCCAAGTCATCAATAGCATGTAAACAGTGAATATAGGCATGAAAATCCATGAATGCGGGACATCAGTGAATAATAACATGCATGAAGTAGCAGGCAATAACTACAATGTCTAAACTAGCATATAAGGCAAGTACACTAATATCATGTCTAAACTATTAGCTAACAACCTATGTCAATGAAATAGTATTTTCTAAAGTGTTCGTGACATTGCAATTACCGATGAAGATGTGTGTGAGCCGGCAAGTAAGTGTATGTGGTACATACGCATCATCGGTAATGGTGCTGGTGTCCTTACAGCATGATATCAACAATCGAATATGAATCATAATATAAGCATGCGATGCGGAGCGAACAACAATTATGAGCGGGAACTAACTACTAGACACAATGATAACAAATCTGCATTTAATGTAATATAAGTCATACAGCTACACTAAACTATAGGGCTGAGCTAACAGGTTAACTGATGGTAAGGCAACCGCCTAACATCTGAGTCGATACATATGTGTGTGTGTGTCTATATATCGATATATATATATATATATATATATATATATATATATATATATATTAGTCGGTGATCCCGCCTCGATAATATCACATCCGATACCATATCTATAGTCAGTTATTCCCAAGTCAAGAGTGCGGATCAAACATCAATATAAAGTGTAAGTCCATGCTACCTCTCCCGGTACTTTCGGGAATGCGGAATTTGGTAAAAAACGATTTTCTTAAAGATGGTAACATGGACCTAAAACCCGGATCTTGGTTAAACTTCTATCTAACATCCTAACTAAGAGTTTCTAGCTACTCGGTTAGGGGGTTATACCTAGCTTGTCTTGAACTCCTTCGTCTTCAAGCTCCGGTGGTGGTCCGATGGCTCCTTCTCGTCGTCTCCGTACGCCGAAGATAGATCCACTTGAAAGCTCCAACCTTTAGCTCCTTCTTCGTTCTTTGAAGAAACTAGTTCACTTGGTTTGCTAAACCTAGTGAACTAGAATGAGTAGAGAAGAAATAGAATGGGATTTTATCTATGGTTCTTGATTCTCAACTCATGAGACAAGAGAACCATAGATCAAGAGAGGGAGGAAGAGGTTGAGGGTGAGAGCAAGAACAAGAGAGCTCAAGAACAAGAGAGAGAATGAGAAAGAAAGAATGAGCAACTCTTTTGTCTTTCACCCTCTTATAATCCAAAGTGATCATCACTCATCATATCAAAAAAAGTCTTATGTGATGGTTTGAAGCAACCATAACCTTATCATGTCATGCACTCATTTTACTCAAATGAGCAAGCAAGTAAAAGTCTTTGGCATGAAATGATAACCATGGTTATCATGATGGTCAACTAGTCAAGCCTAGTCAACCGGTCAACAAGTCAACAAAAGTCAACAAGTCAACAAGTCAACAAAAGTCAACAAGTCAACAACCATATCACCATAATACTTAATTAATATAGTAGTTAATCACATATCATATTCTCATTAGGGTTGAGCATAAAGTCAAATAGTCAACGGTCAACAGTCAACAACCCTAATGAGAATCCGACGCCTCTGCCTCCCTGTCAACTGTGCATACACACCCGCATCCGCGTTCCGAGGAACACGAATGCAAACTGGATAAATCCAATCCCATAGGGTACACTAGGATCTGGCTTAAACCAAAGCCCGCTAGTGTAAACTGTCCGGACACTGTACGTGCACAAGTGCACGGATGTGACCGAACCCTGTCGCAAAACCATGCGACCTGTCGCAATACCATGCGACCTCTACTCTTTTGCCTAAAGGCGAAAAGCTTTCTGTGTGGGACTCTAAAGACTCGACACTACGCTGGCAGTGGGTTTAACCACAGACCGCAAGCGGCACTAGCTGTGCGTAACGGTCCCCAGGTAATGCCGACAAGAAGACGGACGAGGCGAAACCCATCTGAACTCCTACTGAGCCTGAGTGTGACATTCTCCGTACAGTCTGGTCTGTTCGTCTGATACATCGCATGGCGGGCCTAGGGGGCGGTAAACGTCAGTCCCCCAATAGCGGTACAAGTCGTGCCGGAGCGAAGCCCAAAACACCCTGAGATAACACTGGAAACCTACCAGTATATCTCGTTTGCCCTGGCCAGGGACTACTCGTGTAATGGCTCTCCTAGACACAGCGCGATGTCAACCCCCAATACCGGGAGAGACGAATCCTGTCTAACCGTCACTGCCTCCAAGTGCTTCGGGACTGCACCCAACCACTACCTGTTTGCACGACTCCTTTGAGCCGTGGTAGGGTAGTGATCAAAGTACAGTGGGAACACACTCGAGGCGGAGTGACAGTGTCAAGTCAGCGGACTAAGCTGTACTCATGTCACCTGGGAACTGATAACTGACGATAGGTATAATACCAACTAGTCAGTTCCCGACGAGTCCTGTCCAGTGTACCCGTAACTTAACGAGCACCCGCATACTATCCCAAGTACGACGTACTGACGGCTGTGGGACAGACCGTCTCCCACACTGGGATGAGAAGCGCATGCGCTGGTCTACTCCGGAGTATCGATGCCCTGTCTCGATAGTCCTGCGACCAGGGACCTGCATAAGGATGTGCTTATAGATTACCCAGCCCCACTAGTATGACGGCCATCACATCGCTGGTAATCAAGCAAAGATCCTAAGGGCTCTACTAATGTGTATAGGCGATATACAAAAAATAAACACATGTACACATTGAAGTAGAAACAAACCAAGTAGCATACTACTATTTTGAGCAAGATTGTATATACAAGGTGAATATCCAAAGCATCCATTAAGTAATATACAAACTAGTATGATACAGTAATGGCCTCTAGGGCATATACACTAACAATCTCCCACTTGCACTAAGGCCATGTACTGGCGTATCGAAGACCTATCATCTCGATCAGCCGCTCGAACTGAGTCTGGGGCAAGGCCTTGGTGAATGGATCTGCAGTGTTGTCTTCTGAAGCGACTATCCGAACCTCGATCTCCTGGCGATCCACGATCTCCCTGATCAGGTGATACCGCCTCAAGATGTGCCTGGATTTCTGATAGGACCTGGGTTCCTTCGCTAAAGCTATAGCCCCGTTGTTGTCACAATACAGAGGTATTGGATCAACAATGGACGGAACCACCTGAAGTTCTTTCAAGAACTTCCTCATCCAGACAGCTTCTTTTGCGGCATCAGATGCAGCGATGTATTCCGCTTCCATCGTCGAGTCTGCAACGGTTTCCTGTTTGGAACTCTTCCAACACACCGCCCCTCCATTGAGGGTAAAGACAAAACCCGACATGGACTTGGAATCATCCTTGTCACTCTGGAAGCTGGAGTCAGCAAAGGCCTCGATCTGGAGGTCTTTTCCGCCATACACCAAGAACATCTCCTTAGTCCTTCTCAGGTACTTGAGAATGTTCTTTACCGCTATCCAGTGTTTCTCCCCAGGGTTTGACTGATACCGGCTTACCACACTCAGTGCATAAGCTACATCCGGTCTGGTACACAACATCGCATACATTATAGAGCCTACCGCAGAAGCGTAGGGTATAATAGACATGCGATCCCTCTCCAAATCAGTCTTGGGAGACATCTCTTTAGAGAGGGTGATCCCGTGACAAGCCGGTAGGTTACCGCGCTTGGAATCTTCCATACTGAATCTCTTTAGTATGGTGTCGATGTACCTGGACTGTGAAAGTCCTAATATCCTCTTGGATCTGTCACGGTAGATCCGGATACCCAGAATGTACGAGGCATCACCCAGGTCTTTCATGGAGAACCTGTGTGACAAGAACCCCTTGACAGATTGTAGCATAGGAATGTCATTTCCTATTAAGAGAATGTCATCCACGTATAAAACGAGGAATACTACAGTTCTCGCTACAAATCTACTATAGATGCATGGTTCATCTGGATTTTTGATAAAGCCAAATTCTTTGACCGTCTCATCAAAGCAGATGTTCCAACTCCGCGATGCCTGCTTTAGTCCATAGATGGACTTAAGCAACTTGCACACCTTTCCGCTGCTCCCACTCTGAATGAAACCCTCTGGCTGGTCCATATAGACACACTCCTCTAAATTTCCATTTAGAAAAGCTGTCTTTACGTCCATTTGCCAGATCTCATAATCGTGGAAGGCAGCAATGGCAAGAAGGATCCGAATGGATTTCAGCATGGCTACTGGAGAAAAGGTTTCGTCGTAGTCCAAGCCAGGTCTTTGACGAAAACCCTTTGCTACCAGCCTAGCTTTATAGGTCTCAACCTGTCCATCTACACCAATCTTCCTTTTGAAGATCCACTTGCATCCTACGGGTTTTACCCCGTCTGGAGCAATGTCCAACGTCCATACCTTGTTGGTGTACATGGACTCCATTTCGGTCCGCATTGCATCCAGCCATTTCACTGAGTCAATGCTCTGAACGGCCTGCTGGAAGCTAGTAGGCTCATCATAATCTATGATGCAATCCTCTCTATCCCCGTCTATGAGAAAACCGTAGTATCTCTCGGGCGGATGAGACTGCCTACTACTCCTGCGGAGTGGCGCAGGAATGTCCTGTTCTGTTGAACCCTCTGGTTCCACTAAGCTTTCAGTAACAGTCTGTGGTTCTGGAACTTCTTCCAGTTCTATTGTGTTCCCACTTATCTGGGTTTCTAAAAACTCAGTTTCCAAGAAGCGGGCATGCTGAGAAACAAAGACCTTTTGCTCCTCAGCGGAATAGAAAAGATACCCCCTGGAATTCCTTGGGTATCCCATAAACTTACACTGTACTGAACGTGCCTCAAGCTTGTCCGCATGCTGCTTCTTTACAAAAGCTGGACATCCCCATACCTTAAGATACTTAAGACAGGGTTTCTTCCCAGTCCACATCTCATATGGGGTGGTAGGCACAGTCTTGGTGGGAGCCTTGTTCAAGAGATACGCAGCTGCTTCTAGTGCATATCCCCAGAATGATCGCGGTAACTCAGCGTTACTCATCATGGACCGAACCATATCCAATAGGGTTCGGTTCCGTCTCTCCGATACACCATTATATTGCGGAGTGTATGGAGGAGTAAACTGAGAGAGAATACCATTCTCTTTTAAGTAATTCAGGAATTCGGCACTTAAGTATTCTCCACCTCGATCCGATCTTAGAATCTTAATACTTTTGCCGGTCTGTTTCTCTACTTCATTCTTATACTCCTGGAATTTTCCAAAGGCCTCGGATTTATGTTTCATCAAGAAGACATAACCGTACCTTGAGAAGTCATCCGTAAAAGTAATGAAGTAAGAATGTCCGCTTCGGGCATGTGTAGACATTGGACCGCACACGTCACTGTGTACGAGTCCTAAGAGCTCTCTCGCTCTTACTCCTTGTCCAGTAAACGGAGTCTTTGTCATCTTTCCTTTGAGACAAGATTGACAAGTGGCATACGATTGATATTCGAACGCATTCAAATATCCTTCTGTATGTAACTTAGTCAACCTTCTCTCATTGATGTGACCCAATCTACAATGCCACAAGAAAGTCTGATTCATTTCCGGAGACTTTCTTTTGTGTGTATTCTGGATGTTGAAAATCTGTGGTTGGTTTAACACGTATATACCATCACTCAATGTACCTGACCCAATCAAAACTTGATTAAGGTGAATGTTTACAACATTACTTACAAACGCAAATTCATAACCTTCTTTAGAAACTAAAGATACAGAAATGATATTACAAGTTGCGTTGGGTACAAAAAAGCAATTACGCAAAACCAAAACATGTCCATCTGACATTCCCAGGTGATAGTCCCCCACGGCTTTAGCATCCATGCTAGCTCCATTCGCAACTCTGAGGGTCATGTCACCTGCCTTCAAAACCCTACGGTTTCTCAACGCCTGCAAAGAATTACAGATATGAGATCCTGATCCGGTATCCAATACCCAGGAAATAGAGTTTATTGAAAGACAGTTTTCAATAACATACACACCTGAAGCTGAAGCTGCAACCTGCTTCAATTCCTGTGTTCTGGCCTTCCAGGCCCTGCAATCATTCTTCCAGTGTCCTTTCTTATGACAATAGAAGAATTCTTCCTTATCCACAAGCTTCCCCGCTATCTTTGTTGCTTTTGCTTTTCCCTTCGTATCCACTTTACTAACACCGCCCCTTGGTTTGGCGGGGGCCTTCTTCTTCTTTCCCTTGGCTTTCGCCTTGGACCTAGAAGAAGATGATCCTCCTACAAACAAAGTGGATGTATCCCTACCTTTCTGTAGGGTGCCCTCTGCGCTCCTCAGCATGTTGAGGAGCTCTGAAAGTTCAACCTCTTTTTCTTGTAAGTTGAAGTTCAGTATAAACTGGGCGTAAGTGGAAGGAAGGGACTGGAGAACTATATCCGTATATAGCTCACTCTCCAATGTGATCCCTAGGTCAGCAAGCTCCTCAATGAAGCCGATCATCTTTAGCACGTGCTCGGCTACTGATGATCCGACGGCCATTCTTGTCGAAAATAACTTTTTCGACGCTTCGTATCTTGCGATACGTGATTGCTCTCCATACAGTTCTTTTGTATGGAGCAATATGGACTCCATGTCCATATTCTCATGCCTCCTCTGATGTTCGTTGTCCATCGAGGCAAGCAGGAGGCACTTGGCCTTCGCGCTATCAATCTCCCAAGTCTTGCGGATTTCCTTATCCGCGACACTGGAAGTTGGACCAGGGACAGGGGGAGCTTTGGTGGTAAGAAGATACCCCAGCTTGTCATAAGTGATTGCTATCTTGACATTCCTG
Organism: Agapanthus africanus; assembly: GCA_030015575.1. Classification (NCBI taxonomy): domain Eukaryota; kingdom Viridiplantae; phylum Streptophyta; class Magnoliopsida; order Asparagales; family Amaryllidaceae; genus Agapanthus; species Agapanthus africanus. The sequence continues at coordinate 239,812,897 of CM057343.1, read as the reverse complement.
AGCCAATCTTTGTAGTTTGGCCCTGTCAGTTTGTTTTTATCTAGGAGTAACTTAAGTCCAGTCATGTTGATTGGTCGCTGCAATTAGGAGAGAGAAGAAGAAACACTCAGCATGATGCTCTTGCAAGTTTAGAGTGGTTTTTAATTTGTCTAAACAGGATGGCTCCCACTGTTTCTCGAATCCCTCCTCAAACCATAAAGGAAGAATTAGTCAGGATCAATCCCACCGTACAATACTTGCTTAACCGTTCAGCCAGGCCGGTGTCGGTACTTCGAGGGAGGTTTTCCAACGCTTTCGCGAAGTTCCTTAATTAAAGAACCTCTTTTCCCTGGGGGCGTAGCCCCGCTAACACCTTTCTAGGCACCTACTAGGTTTATAGCATTGATCGTTAAGTGAGAAATTTCCCGAGGAGTAGCATATACTCACAGTAGGATCGGGATCCAAATATCATCGCGTGACGAAACTGAAGGAATCCTACCAGAATCATCACACTCCAAATGGTATGCAAATCTAGCAAGTTTCAGTACTTATGAAACTCCCGATGTGGATTTTTGCCCCATGCTCTTATGACCTTGACGAAGGTCAACAAATCATAAGTCACATGTCAAGTTCTGCCCGTCATTATCCAAGTTAATTTGAATCCACCCGTATATACCCTTGACGAAGGTCAACAAGGTAATGCGAATGTCCCAAACCAACGCATCTATCTATGCTACATATGAATACCCAATAGCTACCAATCACTATGCCTTGACGAAGGTCAACAAACACAGCTTGAATACTGTTGAATATTCATACGAAACGACGGAGGGCTACGAATGGTTTTGGCAAAACCGTGAACGTAGTGAACTTGATTTGGTCGATGGAACGAGATAGCTTTTAAAAGGAGTGGCTCAAGCTCCGCATTTAAAAGTTGGTTTTGAAAAGAACCGAGTGGTTTTTCGAAAGTGTTCCAACGACTATAACTTGGTTTATTATCTTGCATTAGTTCTTTTAATGCGTGATATTCTTGCATTAGTTCTTTTAATGCGTCCCATCAATTAATCCTACCATTGCAGAAAACAACCAAAATATGACGTACGCTTATGCCATTCGCATTCGCCACGGGGCCCCGTCATTACCCGTTAGGTTACTTAACTAACGACAGAGCGGGGGCTGGGCTAGCGCGTCTGTAAAACATAAGCAACGCCTAAATAATATCATATATAGATATACTGCAATGATAAACATTTCAGATCACAGATAAATACATTGGATATACTAGGAATCTGTAATTTGTACGAGCCTGTAACAAAAACAGATTACACGGTCGCGGTGAATAGCCAAAACCCCACCCAAGACCCCTACGGGTGCGGCAAACTACCCGCCAAGTACCCGAAGCGTAGCAACCTCCCTCATCTCCATGAGTAGGCCACTCGACACTTCGGCATACCCGGTAGTTTGTGCACCCCTCCATGGGTCTATCCTAGGAGCAAAAACAGTAAAAAGAAATTATACAATGACGGCTACAACCCCGACCCGGTTGTGCGGCCATACAAATAATTATTACATCAATTTACAAATTTACATGAATTGCAAGAAAAGAAAACTCTCGTCTCACAACCCCCGGCTATTCACCCGCGACAATCCAACATATTTATATACACATTCCAGCACATTACAGATCATGTATAACCCCGACCAATCGACTTATAGCGATTAGCCGACGTTCAATACATGCATCACATTACAGAAAACCCGTTAGCTCAAGTCTTATAGAAGTTCGATCAAAAATACGGATTTTCGGGACCCCAAAAAAGAAATTTTCGTTCTGGAAAATCTGGGTTGAAAATATATATGCTAAAAATCCCAAAATACCCCCAAGAAAACACTGCACCAAAACGTTTCCTCTGCCGAGTCGACTCGGCCGCGGTTGCGCGGCGGGAGCGTGCTCCCGCCGCGGAACCGCGGCCATTTGACTCGAACGTTGGAAAATTTTTGGTGGGTGCCTACAGAAAAGCCTGAGCCAATTTTAGGTGTCAAAATAATCAACTTTTGAACAGTAAAAAATTCGACAGAAACTGCAAATTTTCGGGGTTCGTTTTCGGGACTTTTTCGTTGATCGATCTTCTAGTTACTTGCTAACATGTTAGATAGAGTTTAACTAGGCTCTGATACCACTGTAAGTCCATGCTACCTCTCCCGGTACTTTCGGGAATGCGGAATTTGGTAAAAAAAGATTTTCTTAAAGATGGTAACATGGACCTAAAACCCGGATCTTGGTTAAACTTCTATCTAACATCCTAACTAAGAGTTTCTAGCTACTCGGTTAGGGGGTTATACCTAGCTTGTCTTGAACTCCTTCGTCTTCAAGCTCCGGTGGTGGTCCGATGGCTCCTTCTCGTCGTCTCCGTACGCCGAAGATAGATCCACTTGAAAGCTCCAACCTTTAGCTCCTTCTTCGTTCTTTGAAGAAACTAGTTCACTTGGTTTGCTAAACCTAGTGAACTAGAATGAGTAGAGAAGAAATAGAATGGGATTTTATCTATGGTTCTTGATTCTCAACTCATGAGACAAGAGAACCATAGATCAAGAGAGGGAGGAAGAGGTTGAGGGTGAGAGCAAGAACAAGAGAGCTCAAGAACAAGAGAGAGAATGAGAAAGAAAGAATGAGCAACTCTTTTGTCTTTCACCCTCTTATAATCCAAAGTGATCATCACTCATCATATCAAAAAAAGTCTTATGTGATGGTTTGAAGCAACCATAACCTTATCATGTCATGCACTCATTTTACTCAAATGAGCAAGCAAGTAAAAGTCTTTGGCATGAAATGATAACCATGGTTATCATGATGGTCAACTAGTCAAGCCTAGTCAACCGGTCAACAAGTCAACAAAAGTCAACAAGTCAACAAGTCAACAAAAGTCAACAAGTCAACAACCATATCACCATAATACTTAATTAATATAGTAGTTAATCACATATCATATTCTCATTAGGGTTGAGCATAAAGTCAAATAGTCAACGGTCAACAGTCAACAACCCTAATGAGAATCCGACGCCTCTGCCTCCCTGTCAACTGTGCATACACACCCGCATCCGCGTTCCGAGGAACACGAATGCAAACTGGATAAATCCAATCCCATAGGGTACACTAGGATCTGGCTTAAACCAAAGCCCGCTAGTGTAAACTGTCCGGACACTGTACGTGCACAAGTGCACGGATGTGACCGAACCCTGTCGCAAAACCATGCGACCTGTCGCAATACCATGCGACCTCTACTCTTTTGCCTAAAGGCGAAAAGCTTTCTGTGTGGGACTCTAAAGACTCCACACTACGCTGGCAGTGGGTTTAACCACAGACCGCAAGCGGCACTAGCTGTGCGTAACGGTCCCCAGGTAATGCCGACAAGAAGACGGACGAGGCGAAACCCATCTGAACTCCTACTGAGCCTGAGTGTGACATTCTCCGTACAGTCTGGTCTGTTCGTCTGATACATCGCATGGCGGGCCTAGGGGGCGGTAAACGTCAGTCCCCCAATAGCGGTACAAGTCGTGCCGGAGCGAAGCCCAAAACACCCTGAGATAACACTGGAAACCTACCAGTATATCTCGTTTGCCCTGGCCAGGGACTACTCGTGTAATGGCTCTCCTAGACACAGCGCGATGTCAACCCCCAATACCGGGAGAGACGAATCCTGTCTAACCGTCACTGCCTCCAAGTGCTTCGGGACTGCACCCAACCACTACCTGTTTGCACGACTCCTTTGAGCCGTGGTAGGGTAGTGATCAAAGTACAGTGGGAACACACTCGAGGCGGAGTGACAGTGTCAAGTCAGCGGACTAAGCTGTACTCATGTCACCTGGGAACTGATAACTGACGATAGGTATAATACCAACTAGTCAGTTCCCGACGAGTCCTGTCCAGTATACCCGTAACTTAACGAGCACCCGCATACTATCCCAAGTATGACGTACTGACGGCTGTGGGACAGACCGTCTCCCACACTGGGATGAGAAGCGCATGCGCTGGTCTACTTCGGAGTATCGATGCCCTGTCTCGATAGTCCTGCGACCAGGGACCTGCATAAGGATGTGCTTATAGATTACCCAGCCCCACTAGTGTGACGGCCATCACATCGCTGGTAATCAAGCAAAGATCTTAAGGGCTCTACTATTGTGTATAGGCGATATACAAAAAGTAAACACATGTACACATTGAAGTAGAAACAAACCAAGTAGCATACTACTATTTTGAGCAAGATTGTATATACAAGGTGAATATCCCAAGCATCCATTAAGTAATATACAAACTAGTATGATACAGTAATGGCCTCTAGGGCATATACACTAACATAAAGCTCGTACGTAATTCCGTCGTACGACAACCCCAAATTAGGGTACAGGTCAGTATCACATTCATCAAATTAATCATTGGTATCCTCTTTATCAAAGATCATAATCCGGGGTACTGATCTACGTCTAGTACAATACTAATATCATCAATCTAATCATGATCTGACTGCTGATCTACAGCCTCATACAAACCGATATCATCATCATATATCGTCATAACGAGGTATACATCGCCTAATGCGACATATTATGAATATCTTAACATATCTTATCTCATATCACGATCACATATCAACCATTCAATGTATAACACTATTCACATGTATCGTCGTCCCAAGATCCGCTGTAACATTAGGACGTATCTCAAGTACGAATCCTGCCATATCACCGTTCTCGCAGTCTCAATCAAATCTTATCGACTCATCTCAATTCCCAAATACTATCCTCATATCCAGTATGTGAACACATAGTCCCATACCCATGTAAATACATAACAATGTAACCCCATATAAACACATATGAAAGAAGAATGTATGCAAGCATGGGTGTGTGTGTAAATGTGGTGCAACCTCTACTTTAGGGTCTCGCAACACTAAACCTATCCAATCACACCTAAAATCCATCTTTATCATCAGTAAATTCAACAATATATAATCAATATATATATGTGTGTATACATATTTGTATACATCACCACGAACTGCGGGGGTGCTATATGCCATCCACCCGACTTCTCCCCGTAGATATAAATCTACTCACCTGGTCCTCGCTCGCCGGTGCTGACGTCGCCACGCGCTTGCTTGTCGTCTCGAAGTCCACATGGGGTACCTATATGTCATAACGCACCGTATCGCATTAAAATCAAATTCGAAATCAAAACGGCATACGAAAATCAAATCGGCACGTGTATCACGCATAGGTCAAAACCTATTGCCTACACATGCAAGAATAGCCAAACCAACTCTCGATGTCGATGTACAAACGTCAAACCATCGAGAGAAACCCAAACACACTCAGTTGTGCATTCACGAACACTAATTATAATATAAAATATGTTAAAATTCACAAAAACCTCAAACTCACATCAAAAGCTATTTTTTCCGAATATCTAGCAAGCAAAATTACCCGTTTTAGTACAAAACTCAACGTTTAAACATATCTAGCGGCCGCAATATCCACTCAATATCATAACCAAGTCATATAAACTAATCCAACAATTTATTCTCTTCAAAATATATATATATATTTAAAAAACTTAGTTAACAAAATTAGCACAATTTTCTATTTTAGCTCAAAACTTGGTGTTTGAATCAACATTAAATATTTTAACAATTCTAGTGGCCATAATTCTCATGAAAACATATTAACTAAGCCACACAACCATTAACTAGATTTTAATCTCCCATTTTTAACAATTCCCCAAAAACCTAGTTTGCTAGAAAACCAATTTTAACAATTCACAAGCAACAAATAGTAAAATAGCAACTAGATTAGGTTTATCATTTCATAAGATGATAAATTACACTTGCAACCATAATTACATAATAAAAAACACTAACTTTAATTCACAACTCTTTCCTAAATTTTCAATCTTGCAATTGGAATCAATTAATTAGCTAATTGAGTTTGATTTAAGCGTTTTAACAACAAATTAAATATAGTTTTAGGATTTATACCTCCTAGATTGAAAATCAAACATGAAGCTTAGCCTCCCAAACTTGCTTCTTCCACCAAGATCCATCCTAGATAAGAGCAAGCAAAATGGGTAAGGGTTTAATAGGGAAATTGCTTTGAATTTGGAGTTTTTCTTTGGATTTTTAATGGATTTTGTGATGAATTTGGAGTGAAAAGGAGATGATAAATTGGGGAAAAAAAGAGGGGAAGCAGCAACAGCAGGTGGAGGTCGAAAATTTACAGGGAAAACAAGTGTGTTGGTTGGTATAGGTGTGTGTGGAAGTTTCCCAAGTCAATATAACCCCCTTTTAAGTCAACAATGCCCATGCTTCCTTTTTCTTTTTAATTTCCTTTTCTTTTGTTGTGAGGAAAGAGTGGGGACTTGGGGGCTGCTGTGGAGGAGGCTTGGCCAGTAAGGGAGTGGGTGAGTGATGGGTTTGGGTGAGTGAGTGAGTTAACACATAAAAGATAAACGCCACACACCAACATCTATTTACACTAATTACACTATTTAAGCCTTTTTCTTCAATATTTTCTAAAACCGTTTGGTAACTTCATTTCATTTCAAAAACAACATGTTAAAATTTTGTTTAATTTGTTATGATGCACAAAATTTGTTTCAACCAATTCCAATTTATAATTTTCCCTAATTAAATGTATTAGTGACGGCTTAAAATAATACTAAAATAATTAATTTCGGAAAAAATTTCAGAAAATTTGAAATTTCACCAGTGGCTCAATAAAAACCAAATACTAGTAATTTCATAGCTAGAATATGTATATTTAATTTTATAATAAAGATATTTGTAGTTTGACTTTTTACAGAAAACCCCTTTATTTTACCGATTTTTTTCGAAATTTCACCGAAACGATTTTCAAAACATTACACTAACCGTCACTGCCTCCAAGTGCTTCGGGACTGCACCCAACTACTACCTGTTTGCATGACTCATTTGAGCCATGGTAGGGTAGTAATCTAAGAACAGTGGGAACACACTCGAGGCGAAGTGACAGTGTCAAGTCAACGGACTAAGCTTTACTCATGTCACCTGAGAACTGATAACTGACGATAGGTATAATACCAACAAACAGTTTCCAGCGAGTCCTGTCCAATGTACTTGTAACCTAACGAGCACCCGCATACTATCTCCAGTACGACGTACTAATGGCTGTGGGACAGACCATCTCCCCTGCTGGGATGAGAAACGCATACGCTAGTCTACTCCGGAGTATCGATGCCCCGTCTCAATAATCCTACGACTAGGAACCTGTATAAGGACGAGCTTGTAGATTACCCAACCCCCACTAGTGTGACTGCCATCACAACGCTGGTAATCAAGCAAAGATCCTAAGGGCTCCACTAATATGTATAAGCGATATGCTAAAAGAAACACATGCACATATTAAAGTAGAAACAAACCAAGTAGCATACTACCATTTTGAGCAAGATTGTCCATACAACTATGAATATCCCAAGCTTCCATTAAGTAATATACAAACTAGTATGATACAGTAATGGCCTCTAGGGCGTATACACTAACAAGAAAGTGGCGAGCACTTGCCTCGATCGACATGGAAAGATGGCGACGACTCTGGCACAGTGATGGACAGTAGAAGCAATGATACGACAATGTCCTTGGTTCTTCGATGATCGGGTTTGGCTTGAACAGTGATCGGCTGCGGCTAAAGCTCGAGTACAGTGAAGAGGGGCTTAAGCTTGACGTCTTGACTGCGGTGGTCCACACGGCGGCGTCTTCGAGCTCCAGCGGCAAGAAGGCGGTGGAGTTGCGGTGCTGGTGTGGCAGGGTGCACGTCGAAAGAGAGGTGGTGCCGTCGTGGGTTCTCGCTGGGTGGCGGTGAGGTGAGGAAGTCGGCGAGATGGGCTCGGGGCTGGGTTGGCCGCTCGGTCGTGGCTCAGGTGAAGTTCGCGGGTGGTAGCAGCGCGGAGGTTGCTGGCCATAGTAGTAGCCTCATCGACGGTGGGTCCAAGGAGGAGGTCGAGGCGGAAAGAGGGGCTGCAGCCGTCGGCGTTGGAGTGAGGAGTTCCAGTGAGGTGAGCTATGCAGGCGAGGGTGCTTGGGGAAAGTTGAGGTCGCCGGAGATGGGTGTGCAAGACGAGGCGAGGCTATTGGGTTCGTCGCGGGCGTGGTTGCGGCGCTCGGGGTGATGGTGGGTTGTCGGTTGACGAAATAGAGGAAAGAGGTTGCAGAAGGGGTCGGCTTGGCAAGCTCGGTGGTCGTGGACACTCAACGGTGGTGGTTCGCCGGTGGTGAATGGAGGAGCTCGTGATGGAAGGAGGCGGCTAGGCTTGGTGTGCAGTGAGGGGGTGGCGGTGGACACGGTGTCGCCGTTGAGGGGAGCTCAGTGTGGAGGAGGGGTGAGGAAGAAGGAGGTGGCGACGGCGATGCGGTGAGGTTGAGGTAGAGGTGCGCTCAGGGATCGACGACGAGGTAATGGATTGGCGTTGGTTTGGGCTCTTGGGTCATCGGGGTTTGCAGCAAGGTGAGTTGGAAGAGGCCGGAATGATGCCGGTAGTGGTGGAGGGGCGAGCGCGGCCGTGGGCGTGGGCGTAGGTTCGAGAGGGGAGTGGGAAAAAGAGAGAGAGATGGAGAAGAGAAAGTGAGGGGATCGAGAGGAGATGGAGAACGTGAGGGAGAGAGAAAGAAAACGTAGGGGAGAGAGAGTTATGTGAGGAAAGAGAGGGAGAACGCGTGTGAGATGAGAGAGTGAGAGAAAGAGAGAAAGAGAATGGGTGGGATTTATTTAAAAATATTAATTGAAATTGAATAGAGAGTTTTAATAGAATGAATAAGACTTTAGCAGTGATTAATAGGATTTTAAAAATGGATTAATGAGGGAAAATTAATTGGGATTCAAGAGGCATTAATTTGGTTGTTTAATAGGAAATTATGGGGGGAGATTTGGGTTTGGATTTGTGGTAAATTTAAAAGAAATGAGAAGGGATAATTGTTTGGGCTTGGGAAAAGGTGTCGGTCGGGCCTTGGACTTGGGAAAAATATAGAAAGGAGGGAAAATGAGTTGGCATGGGCTCAAGAAAATTTAAAAAGAAAAGAGTGGGATTAAAAATAGAATTGGACTTTGGGTTAGGTTTGTTTAGTGAAAACCATTTGGGTAAAAGTATAGGTTAGTGTTTTTAAATAGAATAAATATAAATATAATTAAACAAATTTCGTAAACAACTCTTTATATAATTACAGCTACGGGCATAAAAAAATAACTGGGTATTACATCTTTCATTGAGAATCTATGTGATAAGAAGAGCTTGACTGAGTGCAGTATAGGAACATCATTTCCTATCAAGAGTATGTCATCCACGTACAATATGAGAAAGACAACCTTACTCTCTGCAACCTTCTTGTATATACAAAGTTCATCTATGTTCTTGATGAAGTCAAACTCTTTGACTACAACATCAAAACTGATGTTCCAACTCCGCGATGCCTGCTTTAATCCATAGATAGATTTAAGCAGCTTGCACACCTTTCTGCTGCTCCCACTATCTACGAAGCCCTCTGGTTGAGTCATGTACACACACTCCTCTAAATTATCATTTAGAAAGGCGGTCTTAACATTCAACTGCCAGATTTCGTAGTCATGGTATGCAGCAATGGCAAGTAGGATCCGGATGGTCTTTAGCATAACCACTGGAGAAAAGGTTTCGTCATAATCCACACCTGGTCATTGATGAAAACCCTTTGCAACAAGTCTAGCTTTGAATGTCTCAACTTTTCCATCTACACCAAGTTTTTCTTAAAGATCCATTTGCTCCTAATGGGTTTTACCCCTTCAGGAGCAACTTCCAAAGTCCATACTTTGTTGGTGTACATGGATTCCATCTCAGATTGCATTGCATCCAGCCATTTCACCGAGTCACCACTCGTGATGGCCTGCTCGAAGCTAGTCGGGTCATCATCTTCCATGATGCAATCCTCGCTCCCACCATCGATGAGAAAACCATAGTATCTCTCAGGTGGATGAGAAACTCTACTAGATCGGCGGAGAGGCTAGGGTTCGTTGGGAACTATCGAATCCTCCGGTTCCACCAAATGTTCTGTTGCAGTTTGTGTAGCTGGAACTTCTTCCAGTTCTACCTCATTGCCACTAATTTCTTTCATGAGAAAACCCTTTTCTAAAAAGGTGGCATGTCGAGAAACAAACACCTTTTGTTCCTCGGAGTGGTAGAAGATATACCCTCGCGAATGTTTAGGATATCCAATAAACTTGCACAGAACAGACCTTGCCTCGAGCTTGTTCGTATTTTGTGTTTTCACATAGGCCGGACAACCCCATATCTGAATAAAATTAAGATATGGCCTCTTCCCTTTCCATATCTCATATGGAGTGGTAGGCACTGATTTGGTAGGAACTCTATTCAATAGATATGCTGTTGTCTCCAGTGTATATCCCCAAAAGGAAATAGGAAACTCAGCAGTGCTCATCATAGAGCGCACCATATCTAATAAGGTGTGATTCCTCCGCTCCGATACACCGTTGTGCAGTGGTATATACGGAGGAGTAAGCTGAGAGAGAATCCCATTCTCTTTTAGATAGTCCAGGAACTCATTGCTCAAGTATTCTCCTCCTCGGTCAGATCGAAGGATCTTAATACTTTTATCCGTTTGGTTCTCTACTTCGTTCTTATATTCTCTGAATTTCTCAAAAGCTTCAGACTTGTGTTTCATAAGGAACACATGTCCGTACCTTGAGAGATCATCATTGAATGTAATGAAGAACGATGAACCATTCCTGGCATGTGTAGACATGGGACCACATACATCACTATGTATCAGTCCCAAGAGTTCCGTAACTCTTTCTCCGTGTCCACTAAACGGAGTTTTGGTCATCTTGCCTTCGAGACATGACTGGCAAGTGTCATAAGATGAAATTCGAACGGATTCAAATATCCATCCTTATGTAACTTAGCTAGTCGTGTCGTATTGATATGACCTAGTCTACAATGCCACAAGAAGGATTCGTTCATTTCTGAACTCATCCTCTTGTGTGTGTTCTGTACATTAAGAACTATAGTTTGATTTAGAACGTATATGCCATTATTTAACGAGCCTGATCCAATTAACTTTTGATCTTGGAAGATGTTCATAACATAATCCTGTACTACAAAACTATATCCCTCTTTACTTAATAAAGAAACTGATATAAGATTGCATATCATGGTCGGAACGTAATAGCATTCGTTCAGAATCAATGTATTACCATTTGATAATACAAGGTAATATTCGCCAACAGCTTTGGCTGCAACAGCTGCACCATTCCATACTCTTACGGAATGATCACCCTCTCCCAGTTCCCTACCCTTCCTTAGCCCCTGTAACATATTACATATGTGGGATCCTAATCCGGTATCTAATACCCAGGACGTTGAGTGAACTGAGAAACAGTTCTCGATAATAAACACACCCGAAGAAGATGCATCAGCATGCTTATTCTTCGTTTGGGCGGCGTGAGAATCCAGATATTCTTCTATTCCTTGGTCGTATATATAACAATTATAAGTTGGAGCGGGGCCAACGTTCCGTGCTTAGTATAATAAGCGGGTTCATTCAATACATCCATATTATTATCTTGATTAAGGCTTGACAGGGTCGCTACCTGGAGAGAGAGAGAGAAGAAAACACTTTAGCGTATGCTCTTGCAGGATTAGATTGGTTATTATCTTATCTAATCAGGATGGCTCCCACTATTTTTATCAAATCTTCTTTCAAACCCTAAAAGGTAAGACTAGCCGGGATTAATTACACATTACAAGTTCGCCAATATTTCAGCCAGGTCAGTGTTGGTACTTTGAGGGAGGTTCCTCGTGCTTTCGCATGGACCTAATTAAAATAATCCTCGTTTTCCCAGAGGTATAACCCCGTTAACACTTTTCTAGACACCTACTTGATCGGCTAATTGTCATGTGTAAAACTCTTCCAGGAGTAACACTTATTCGCAGTGGGTATCAGGATCTAACTATCTCATAGACGCTATGCAATCTCATTGCAAATTTCAACACTTGAAATTCCTAATAATGATTTTACCCCTAGCATCCTATGACCTTGACGGAGGTCAAACTACCCATAGGGCGCTAGTCAAATTCAACCCGTTCATTTCTTGATTGAATTAGACCCACCCGCACGACCCTTGACGGAGGCCAAACTACGCCGTACGAATACCCTAATCCAATCGCATCTCATGCTGTAGATAAGTACTAATCAGCTACCATACACTATGCCTTGACGGAGGCCAAACTACAGTAGCACGAATACTAAATAATACTTATCTGAAATAATGGAGGGCTACGCAGGTTTTACAAAAAATCATGAGCGTAATGAACTTGATATCATTGTAGAAACAAGTGATTTTGAAAAAGGAGTGTTTTTTAGGCTTTTACTAGTTCTGCTATAGAGGTCACTCCCGATGAAGGGATCTCGGCTCTTTCCTTATCGAATAAGGTGCAGGATATTTCACAAATATCGGTATACAAAGCAAGAACTATAGAAGCAATCAAAAGCGAAACCGAGTGAGTTTGTAGCATCTGCTAGTTTCACTAAAGAGGTCACTTCCGGTGAAGGGATCTCGGCTCTTTCCTTATCGAATAAGATGCTGGATATTCTATAAGGAATACCGCTATGCAAAGCAAGAACTATAGCTACCCTTTTTTGAAAATTTGATTCTACAACATATTTTAGGTTTCTTTTCTTTCATTAATCTCATTAATGAATCCCATCAATTATGCTTCGTAAGCATCACAGAAGAAACTAAAATACAACGTATGCTTATGCCATCCGCATTTGCCACAATGTTCCGTTATGCACCGTTAGGTTACTTAACTAAAGGCATACCGGGACGGGACTAGTGCAGGTGAAAAACATAAGCAACGTCTATTATATCTCTCATATATAATATATATCCATTATGTTAGTTGTATGTATGCCCTAGAGGCCAGTATTGTACAGATGATGTATATTATATTGGATGCTTGGTCATATATAGAGATGACTTTCTAGCTCGAAATGATAGTATGCCATCTGGTTGCTCTTTATCTTAACATGTATACTTGTCTCTTTATATTGTCTTATAGTTACATGTTGGTAAAGCCCTTAGGATGTGTACTTGACTACCTGGACTATGATGCGGATCATACTAGTCGGGTCATGGTAGTCCATAAGTACATCCTTCAAGATCCCTAGACATGGGTGTATCGAGACGGGGCATCGATATACCAGTGTAGACTAGCGTATACGCTTCTCGACCCATGAGATGGGCGATCGATGATCCCATATCCATTAGTGTTTGACATCAGAGATGGTATACGGGTGCTCAGTGGAGACTGGGTACACTGGACGGACTCGCCGAGAACTCCCAGATGGTATTATACCTCACGTTAGATGGCAGTTCTCTGGTGACACTTGTGCAGGTTAGTCAGTAGACCCGAGATCGTCATAGAGTCTTGTGTGATTCCCACTGTGCTTTGATTTCCACCTTACCACATCCATGAGGGCGTGCAAAACGGTGGTTTTTGGGTACAGTCCCGAGTCACATGGAGGCAATGAGCGATAGGAGGGGTTTCGTCTCTCTCGGTATTGGGGGTGGATGTTGCGCTGTGCTCGATTGGCCAGGGAAGTCCCGGGCCAGGGCTGATTTAGAGATTTACTGGTAAGTGTTACCAGTAGTTTCTCGACCTGTTATGAGCCTCTCATCGGCACGACTTATCGGTTATTGGGGTCTGACGTTTACCACCCCTAGACTTGATATGCGACATATCTGACGAAGAGACCGGATCGTACGGTAGTGTTGCCGGTTGGGTCGACGGGAGTTGTAGCAGATTCGCTTGTTTTCTTCTGATCGCTCAATACCCGGGTGGCCGGTACGTTTAGCTGACCGCTTGCGGCTTGGGGGTGCTTGATATGATCATCACCCACCGCCGGCGTATTGACGAGTCTTAGAGTCCCACAAAGGAGTTACCTAGTCCAGGCGAAACGTTGTGGTGCGCGTATGCGATATGCGCATGGACCCGGTTAAAATGCGCGTATGAGATACCGTATATTAATCGGACGGCTTGCTTTTGGTTGGGTCGTATGTGATATGGCCGGATTGATAAATCAAGTGTTGATTCATCATTTAACCATTAGATTCTCACTAGAAATCCATTCTTGTATTTTTGGATGTATGCATTCCTTCTTGATTCATGCCCATATGGATGTGCATGCACACATACATACATACATCATCCTTCATGATTGTATATACATAGAAGATGGTGGCAATATAAGACTCACACCTTGGTTAAATAATATGGATTATTATTTCTATTTGTGTTAAAACAAAAATGAAAAAGGAAAATGGTAATTCATGGATTAGTTTCTACACTCTTCTTTGACCTAACCATGCTCACCCACCTTTTAACCATGGATTAACATTCCTTTTGTGTTTTGACTCAAATTCAATAATATCTTTATTATTTAACCATGGTTTGAGATGAGAAGTGGAAAATATATATACATATAGTTTCTATTTTTCAATTAGAGATGATCATTTCTCTTGTTCTAAAAAGGCCAACATCTTCTTCCTCCTTCTTTTTTTTGGTCTCTAGATTTCTCTAGTGAGTAAATTACTCACCAAGTTAGGATTTTGAAGTGAGAAAAGCCACCACAACATCATTCTACACAAGTCTTGCCCACTTGTTTAGAGTGTTAGCATCATTTCTTTCTCTTGATCAAGAAGCTTGGACAATGGAGCTTCGGGTGGATCGTCGTGGACATTAAAAGACCTCAAGCGAACCCTTTTCCAACCCTCAAGTGGCCAAGGAGTCTAGCGTAGGGAGCGACAAAGGTTGTACTCTCAAAACCCTAGCCTTTGTTACTTGTAATGATGTGTTGTTTTTGAAACCCTAATTTTTCTAGGAATGATTCTTTATATGCTTACTTAGCACCCTAAAAATTTAATCTTTGGTACATGTGATGCTTCCAAACCCTTCATGAGGTGCTAGGTAAACCTAACATTGGTATCAGAGCCGACCTAGAACATTAGGCGACACTTTAACGAAGTTGAAACACCGATCGAACCGAAAAATACGGTTTTTTAGCACTATCTGGACATTTTTTAAAATCTGTCATTTTTCAGAATTAAAAATCCTTAAAAAATTCAGCAGGTAAATATAAGCACAACTGTAAAAAACGAGCCCATGAACAGTTACTTCCACCGCGGAACCGCGGCCAAAGCTTGCTTGGGCTACGACTCCGCGGCCGTACAGAGGCTATATTTTGTTATTTTTATACAGTAATGCTTATAACTGCTTGAATATATTTTTGGGTATTTTTAATCTGAATCTAGTATTGTATGTTCTGGAGATTGTTTTGGATTCTACGATTCGATCGGAATTTTAATTTCGTGCTTTTTTTCCGGGTAATTTAGAAAGTATTGAATTGTTCGAACGGGTATCATTTGCTCACTTTTCACGAGGTTTAAATCTTTCGGAAATACGTGCAAGTTTTGTGGTGGACCCTCTAGAAGATAACAAACCTTAACTCGATTATGTGACCGTCTTGAACTCCTTTTGAACCTTTGGGTTTGGGGCAGTACGGCGTGCCACATGTGAGGCGTTGGCTTGACCCTTCTACGGCTGGACCGCTACTACTGTGTCACACTCCGGGTTTTTGAACTCCGCTCAAGTGTTGAGCTTTACGGAATTTTGGGTATTTGATCATTCGTTAGAAAACTTTAATACTGTCTATTTATCTGGAATGTGATGCAATGTGTGGAATTCATATAGCTAGACATGAAATACGAAGTATGTGATATTTCGCATTTACGATGTTTAAAGAGAATGTGGATTCAGATATTGAAGTTTTACACTTTCTTTTCTGTGACCGTAAGTGTAGTATGTAGTGCTATTGCCGATTGTTGTTGCTGTACATCGACGACGATCGGTGTATGCATACTTACCTACGTTGATAATATGAAATATTATGTGTTGCTGAGATATGATGTGCATGATTGTCGCAATTGAATAGCCGGGGGGTTTTATGTGAGATGAGAGTTTTATATTTTCATTCATGTATATTCAAATGTAATGTAATATTCTTTTATTTGGGGCACTTCCGGGTTGAGGTTGCTGCCACCAGTGTTATATATTATTTACTTTTCCGCATTAGGATGGACCCAAGGAGGGGAGCACAGGTGACCGGGTTATGGGGTTCAGTGGGAGGCCATCTCGAGGTGTCGAGACCGGGTCTCCTAAACTCCAGAATTGGTAGGGTCGCTTGCCGCTCTCGTAGGGGTCCAGGGTGTGGGCTTGGGTATTCATCGCGACTGTGGAATCCGTATTTTCTATTTTTGGCTAAATACTAAATACGGACGTCCTAGTGTATCGCACATTATATCTATGTTTCTGCTGCGATATCTGTGATGTGATCATTTGATATGTTGTGATGGATACAGTATATAGTATATATGATATATTATATAGACGTTACTTATGTTTTACCCCAGCACTAGCCCTGCCCTGCTCTGTCGTTAGTTACCTAACCTAACGGTGCACGAGGGGACATCGAAGCGAATGCGGATGGCATAAGTGTACGTCGTATTTATCTGTGATATTTAGGTGACTTAAATGATGGGACTTCATTAATGTGATTAATGAAAGAAAAGAAACCAAAAAGATGTTGTAGAATCAAATTTTTATAATAAAAGGGTAGCTACAGTTTTGCTTTGCATAGCGGTATATATGATATATCATGCACCTTATTCGATGGGGAAAGAGCCGAGATCCCTTCACCGGGAGTGACCTCTTTAGCGAAACTGGCAGATGCTACAATACTCGGTTTGATTTTTGATTGCTTTTGGAGTTTTGCTTTGCATAGCGGTATATATGATATACCCTGCACCTTATTCGATGAGGAAAGAGCCGAGATCCCCTCACCGGGAGTGACCTCTTCAGCAAAACTAATAAAAGCCTCAAAATCACTCCATTTCAAAATTCACTAGATTCTACAACGATATCAAGTTTATTACGCAATAGGTTTTCAGAAGAACCTGTCGTAGCCCTACGTCATTTCAGATAAGAACTGTTTAGTATTCGTGCTACGTTTGTTGGCCTTTGTCAAGGCGTAGTGTGCGGTAGCTAAATAGTGCTTATCTGCTTATGCATATGATGCAGATTGTTTTAGGGTAGTCGTACGACCTTGCTGGCCTTTGTCAAGGATCGTGCGGCTGGGTTTGATTCAATCAAGAAATGACGGGATGAACTTGACTAGCATCCTATGATTTGTTGGCCTTTGTCAAGGTCATAGGGGTTAGGGGAAAAATATTATCAGGAATTTCAAGTGTTGAAATTTGCAATGAGATTGCATACCTTCTATGAGATAGTTGGATCCCGATAACCACTGCGAGTAACTGTTACTCGTGGGACAGTTTTACACAGGACAATTAGCCGATCAAGTAGGTGTCTAGAAAGGTGTCAACGGGGTTACGCCTATGGGAAAACGAGGTTTACTTTAATTAGGTCCGTGCGAAAGCACGGGGAACCTCCCTCAAAGTACTGACACTGGCCTGGCAGAAAGATTGGCGAAATTGTAAGGTGTAATTAGTCTCGGCTAGTCTTTCCTTTTAGGGTTTGAAGGAAGATTTGATAAAAAACAGTGGGAGCCATCCTGATTAGATAAAATAATAACCAATCTGATCTTGCAAGAACATACGCTAAAGTGTTTTCTTCTCTCTCTCTCCAGGTAGCGACCATGTCATGCCTTAATCAAGATAATAATATGGATGTATTGACCGAACCCGCATGTTATACTGTGCAGGGGAACGTTGGTTCCGTTCTTTCTTATAAGAGTTATAGGACTGAACAGGACATAGGGGAATACCAGGATTCCCATGCCACCCGAATGAAGAAATTACATGATGATGCATTTTCTTCGGGTGTGTTCGTTACAGAGAACTGTTTCTCCATTTCCTCTACGTCCTGGGTATTGGATACCGGGTCAGGATCCCATATATGTAATCAGTTACATGGGCATAAGAAAGGTAAAGAACTTGGAGAAGGTGATAAAGACATAAGAGTTGGAAATGGTGCAATTGTTGCAGCTAAGACCGTCGGCGAATATCACCTTGTATTACCAACTGGTAATACATTGATTCTGAACGAATGCTATTACATGCCGAACCTGATATGCAACATTATATAGGTTTCTTTATTAAGTAAAGAAGGATATAATTTTGTATTACAGGATGATGTTATGAACATTTTCCGTAACCAAAAGTTGGTTGGATCAGGCATGTTGTGCAATGGCATTTATGTTCTAAATCAATCAGCAGTTCTGAGCATAACAAACACACATAAGAGGAAGAGTTCAGAACTGAACGAATCCTTCTTGTGGCATTGTAGACTAGGTCACATCAATGCGACACGACTAGCTAAGTTGCATAAGGATGGATATTCGAATTCGTTTGAATTTTCATCTTATGACACTTGCCAGTCATGTCTCAAAGGCAAGATGACCAAAACTCCGTTTACGGGACACGGAGAAAGAGTTACCGAACTCTTAGGACTGATACATAATGATGTATGCGGTCCCATGTCTACACATGCCAGGGATGGTTCTTCGTACTTCATTACATTCACTGACGATCTCTCTAGATTCAGATATGTGTTCCTGATGAAACACAAATCAGAAGCTTTTGAGAAATTTAGAGAACATAAACAAGAAGTTGAAAACTAAACCGGAAAAAGTATTAAAATCCTACGATCTGATCGAGGAAGTGAATACTTGAGCATTGAATTCCTTGACTTCCTAAAAGAGAATGGGATTCTCTCTCAGCTGACTCCTCCATATACACCACAGCACAACGGTGTATCAGAACGGAGGAACCGCACCCTATTAGATATGGTGCGCTCTATGATGAGCATAGCTGAGTTACCTATTTCCTTCTGGGGATATGCACTGGAAACAGCTGCATACCTATTGAATCAAGTTCCATCTAAATCTGTACCTATCACACCATATGAGATATGGAGTGGGAAGAGACCATGTCTTAAACGAGTTAAGATATGGGGTTGTCCGGCCTATGTCAAGAGGCAAAATCCGGACAAACTCGAGGCACAGTCAGTTTTATGCAAGTTTGTGGGATATCCCAAACATTCACATGGATATCTTTTCTACCATACTGAGGAACAAAAATTGTTTGTTTCTCGACATGCCACCTTTTTAGAAAAGGAATTTCTTACAAAAGAAATTAGTGGCAACGAGGTAGAACTGGAAGAAATTCCGGTTACACAAACTCAAACTGAAGATTTAGTGGAACCCGAGGATTCGGTAATTCCCAATGAACCCCAGCCACTCCGCCGATCTAGTAGGGTTCCTCGCCCACGTGAGAGATACTACGGTTTTCTCATGGATGGTGGGAGCGAGGATTGCATCATGGAGGATGATGACCCAACTAGCTTCGAGCAGGCCATCACGAGTGGGGACTCAGTGAAATGGCTCGATGCAATGCGGTCCGAGATGGAATCCATGTACACGAACAAAGTATGGACTTTGGAAGATGCTCCTGAAAGGGTAAAAACCCATTGGGAGCAAGTGGATCTTCAAGAAAAAACTTGTTGTAGATGGGAAAGTGGAGACTTTCAAAGCTAGACTTGTTGCAAAGGGTTTTCGTCAAAGACCAGGTGTGGACTATGGTGAGACCTTTTCTCCAGTGGCTATGCTTAAATCCATCTAGATCATTCTTGCCATCGCTGCATATCATGACTACGAAATCTGGCAAATGGATGTTAAGACCGCCTTTCTAAATGGTGATTTAGAAGAGTGCGTGTACATGACTCAGCCAGAGGGCTTCGTAGATAGTGGGAGCAGCAGGAAGGTGTGCAAGCTGCTTAAATCCATTTATGGATTAAAGCAAGCATCGCGGAGCTGGAACATCTGCTTTGACGTTGTTATCAAAGAGTTTGATTTCGTCAAACACGTAGATGAACTTTGTATCTACAAGAAGGTGGCAGAGAGTAAGGTTGTCTTCCTCGTATTGTACGTGGACGACATACTCTTGATAGGAAATGACATTCCTATGCTGCAATCGGTCAAGCTCTTCTTATCACAAAGATTTCTCAATGAAAGATCTAGGTGATGCCTCCTGCATATTGGGAATCAGGATCTATAGAGATAGATCTCAAAGGATATTGGGATTGTCCCAGTCCAGGTATATTGACACCGTACTAAAGTGGTTTAGTATAGAAGAATCCAAGCGTGGGAACTTACCGACGATCTCTGGAGTCACTCTCTCCAAAGAGATGTCTCCCAAGACTGATTTGTAGAGAGCTCGCATGCAAGGGATACCCTTTTCTTCGGCAGTAGGCTCTATCATGTACACGATGCTATGTACCAGACCCGATGTAGCATACTCAATAAGTGTAGTGAGTAGGTATGAAGCTGATCCTGGAGAGAGTCACTGGACAGCTGTGAAGAGCATTCTCAAGTACTTACGAAGGACTAAGGAGATGCTCTTGGTGTATGGTAACGGAGAACTCCAAGTGGAGTCCTTTACCGATTCAAGCTTCCAGAGTGATAAGGATGACTCTAAGTCGCAGTCGGGATTTGTCTTTACCCTTTACGGAGGGGCGGTTAGCTGGAAGAGTTCCAAGCAGGAAACCGTGGCGGACTCGACGATGGAGGCTGAATACATCGCTGCCAACGATGCTGCCAAAGAGGCTGTCTGGATCAAGAAGTTTATTACTGAACTTGGAGTGGTTCCATCCATTGAGCATCCAATACCTTTGTATTGCGATAACAATGGAGCGGTGGCTTTGGCCAAGGAACCCAGGTCCCATCAGCGATCCAGGCATATTCTGAGGCGGTATCACTTGATCCGGGAGATAGTTGATCGCTGGGAGATCGAGGTCAGGAGGGTTGACACGAAGAATAACACAGTGGATCCTCTCACGAAGGCCATTCCCCAGATACAGTTTGAGAGACTCTTCGGGATGCTCGGTATGCGATACTACAGCAGCTGGCCCTAGTGCAAGTGGGAGATTGTTAGTTGTATGTATGGCCTAGAGGCCAGTATTGTACAGATGATGTATATTATATTGGATGCTTGGTCATATATAGAGATGTCTTTCTTGCTCGATATGATAGTATGCTATCTGGTTTCTCTTTATCTTAAAATGTGTACTTGTCTCTTTATACTGTCTTATAGTTACATGTTGGTAAAGCCCTTAGGATGTGTACTTGACTACCTGGACTATGATGCGGATCATACTAGTGGGGACATTGTAGTCCATAAGTACATCCTTCAAGGTCCCTAGTCGTGGGTGTATCGAGACGGGGCATCGATATACCAGTGTAGACTAGCGTATACGCTTCTCGACCCATGGGATGGGCGATGGATGATCCCATATCCATTGGTGTTTGACATCAGAGATGGTATACTGGTGCTTAGTGGAGACTGGGTACACTGGACGGACTCGCCGAGAACTCCCAGATGGTATTATACCTCACGTCTGATGGCAGTTCTCTGGTGACACTTGTGCAGGTTAGTCTGTAGACCCGAGATCGTCATATAGTCTTTTGTGATTCCCACTGTGCTTTGATTTCCACCTTACCATGTCCATGAGGGCGTGAAAAACGGTGGTTTTTGGGTACAGTCCCGAGTCACATGGCGGCAATGAGCGATAGGAGGGGTTTCGTTTCTCTCGGTATTGGGGGTTGATGTTGCGCTGTGCTCGATTGGCCGTAACAGGGAAGTCCCTAGCCAGGGCTGATTTAGAGATTTACTGGTAAGTGTTACCAGTAGTTTCTCGACCCGTTATGAGCCTCACATCGGCACGACTTATCGGTTATTGGGATCTGACGTTCACCATCCTTAGACATGATTTGCGACATATCTGACGAAGAGACCGGACTGTACTGTAGTGTTGCCGGTTGGCTCGACGGGAGTTGTAGTAGGTCGCTTGTTTTCTTCTAATCGCTCAATACCAGTGTGGCCGTTACGTTTAGCTGACCGCTTGCGGCTTGGGGTGCTTGATATGATCATCACCCACTGCCGGCGTATTGACGAGTCTTAGAGTCCCACAATGGAGTTACCTAGTCCAGGCAAAACGTTGTAGTGCGCGTATGCGATATGCGCATGGACCCGGTTAAAATGCGCGTATGAGATACCGTATATTAATCGGGCAGCTTGCTTTTGGTTGGGTCGTATGTGATATGGCCGGATTGATAAATCAAGTGTTGATTTATCATTTAACCATTAGATTCTCACTAGAAATCCTTTCTTTTATTTTTGGATGTATGCATGCATGTATGCATTCCTTCTTGATTCATGCACATATGGATGTGCATGCACACATACATACATACATCATCCTTCATGGTTGTATATACATAGAAGATGGTGGCAATATAAGACTCATACCTTGGTTAAATAATATGGATTATTATTTCTATTTGTGTTAAAACAAAAAAGAAAAAGTAAAATGGTAATTCATGAATTAGTTTCTACACTCTTCTTTGACCTAACCATGCTCACCCACCTTTTAACCATGGATTAACATTCCTTTTGTGTTTTAACTCAAATTCAATAATATCTTTATTATTTAACCATGGTTTGAGATGAGAAGTGGAAAATATATATACATATATTTTCTATTTTTCAATTAGAGATTATCTTTTCTCTTGTTCTAAAAAGGCCATCATCTTCTTCCTCCTTCTTTTTTTTTTTGCTCTCTAGATTTCTCTAGTGAGCAAATTACTCACCAAGTTAGGATATTGAAGTGAGAAAAGCCACCACAACATCATTCTACACAAGTCTTGTCCACTTGTTTAAAGTGTTAGCTTCATTTCTTTCTCTTGATCAAGTGAAGTTGCAATCTTGGACAAACGAGCTTCGGGTGGATCGTCGTAGACATTAGAAGACCTCAAGCGAACCCTTTTCCAACCCTCAAGTGGCCAAGGAGTCTAGCGTAGGGAGCTACAAAGGTTGTACTCTCAAAACCCTAGCCTTTGTTACTTGTAATGATGTGTTGTTTTTGAAACCCTAATTTTTCTAGGAAAGATTCTTTGTATGTTTACTTAGCACCCTAAAAATTTAATCTTTGGTACATGTGATGCTTCCAAACCCTTCATGAGGTGCTAGGTAAACCTAACACATTTGTCTCAGAATCCACAGTGATCACATCACAGATCAGTAGAAGATAACATATGAAATATTGGATATACTAGGATTTCCGTGTTTTATTTTGAGCTTGTATAAAACACGGATTCTACGGTTATGATGAATAGCCAAACACACATCCCTAGATCCCTACGAGAGCGGTAAACAACCCTACCAATTCTAGGGTTAGGAGACCCGGTCTCGACTCTTCGAGATGGCCTCCCACTGGACCCTACAACCCGGTTACTTATGCTCCCCTCCTTGGGTCTATCCTAATGCGGAAAAGTAAATAATATACAATGGTGACAACATCCTTTCGACCTTGCATGATTTTTGAATGTTCTTTTACTAAGGAAAAATCCAACACTTGGAAATTTTTCGGCAGGCGAAAAAGTGAGTTATTGATATCCATTCGAACTTTTTAACACTGTCTAAACAATCCGAAAACAAAGCTAGAATTGCGAATACGAAACACTCCGAATTACCTTTTTAGTATATAAACATCTCAAGCAAATTTAGCAAAAATAAACAACACCAAAAGTACCAAACCCCAGAGACTTGAACACCACCCAAAAACCGAACCCTAGCTCCCTCAGAAATCCGAGCAGGCCGGATTTTCTGGCCTTCTGGCCGGCCAAAATCCGAGCGGGGGTTTGGGTTTTGGTGTGTGTTCATATTGTATCTCATACAACATTCTGTAGGGTTCCTAGGCACGCTAATGAGGTCTCACGAGGTATCAACCATGCCAAATTATAATTTTTTCATGTGCCTACAAACCCTAATACGGATCGTTAACTAGAGTTGAGGCGAAACGAAATGCTACTAAACTACTTTAGTGCTAACTGAACGGAAATACAACCTTTGTAGATCCGGTTCTCCACCTCCATAGCTCCACGTTGACGTCCCTCCGCTGCGATCATCGGATCCCGGACTCTAGTAATGGTTTCGTCGAAGAAATGATCGGGCTAGGTCGTCGACTTTGATGCCGAAGATGATCTACGTCAAGGCAACACAAGATCAAGCTCCAACTTCACCAAGCCATGAAACTTGTGAAGAAAACACCATATACTACTTGGCAAGTGGTAGAGGATGAAAAAATAGGAAGTGGGTTCACTTTAGAATTGGATTTCTCACTCTTTTTCTCAAGTTGCCATTAATGGTAGCAAGCTTTCTTCTTGTTGAAGAAGAAGAAGAAGAAGAAAAAGAATATGATAAGAATAATGAATAAATGGAAAAAAATGTGATTCTTATCATAATGCAACCTTGGGTTAGTTTAACAAGTGTAGAGAATATACTAGGGTTAGGTGAATGGTTAAGTTTAGGAAAGAAACAAAGTGGTCAAAGCTTCATGAAGCTTCAAGGTCAAAACAAAAGATGCCACCATTTTGTTTCTTGCCCAAAATAAACAAATAAACAAATAAAATGAATAAGTGAATAATTCAAAACCCTAACCATTCACTTAACCATGGTTTAAAGTAAACATACACCCGAGCTTGCATGTATCATCAAACATGATACAATCAAGTGTTAAAAATATATCACATATATTACTTGTGCACAACAAGTGAGAAAATCCAGCTTAAGTGAAAAAATACTAGTTAATGTAAAGTAATATATCAAATATATAATTATACATTAAATCATTAAATCAACACTTGATTCAATGATCCGGTCATGTAGCATATAACCGACTAGTATCCAATGTATCGACTTATCGAATCAATCTTTGATTCGATAACCAGGTTATATCGCATACAACCAATCGATATATTCATCACGAGAATAGAATACAGTATCACATACACGCATTATTCTCGGTCCCGTACATATCTCATATGCGCTCCTATTTCGTTTCGCTTGAGCCAGGAAACCTCTGTGTAGGACTCTAAAGACTCGTCAATACGCCGGCAGCAGGAGATGATCATATCAAACACCCACAAGCCGCAAGCGGTCTACTAAAAGTAACGGCCACCCGGGTATTGAGCGATCAGAAGATTGACGAGCAAGCCCGCTCATACTCCTGTGAATCCAACCAGTAACACTTACCGTACAGTCCGGTCTGTTCGCCAG
The DNA here is from genome assembly GCA_030015575.1 of Agapanthus africanus. Lineage (NCBI taxonomy): Eukaryota > Viridiplantae > Streptophyta > Magnoliopsida > Asparagales > Amaryllidaceae > Agapanthus > Agapanthus africanus. Next base: position 239,787,655 of record CM057343.1, on the reverse strand, counting down.
ATATGTCGCATATCTCGCCTAGGGCTGGTAAACGTCAGACCCCAATAGCTCGATAAGTCGTGTCGATTTGAGGTCTATAACAGTTCGAGAAACTACAGGTAACACTTACCAGTAAATCTCAGCAACCCTGGCCAGGGATTTTCGGTTATAGCCAATCGAACACAGTGCAACATCAACTCCCTATACCGGGAGAGACAAATCCCCTCCTATCGCTCATTGCCTCCATGTGATTCGGGACTGTACCCAAAAACCACCGTTTTGCACGCCCTATTGGACGTGGTAAGGTGGAAATCAAAGCACAGTGGGAATCACACATGACTTTATGACGATCTCGGGTCTACAGACTAACCTGTATCAGTGTCACCAGAGAACTGCCATCTGACGTAAGGTATAATACAATCTGGGAGTTCTCGGCGAGTCCGTCCAGTGTACCCAGTCACCACTGAGCACACGTATATGATCTCTGATGTCAAACACCAATGGATATGGGATCATCCATCGCCCATCTGTATGGGTCGAGAAGGTATACGCTAGTCTACTCTGGTATATCGATACCCTGTCTCGATACACCCACGACTAGGGACCTTGAAGGATGTACTTATGGACTACCATGTCCCCACTAGTATGATCTGCATCATAGTCCAGGTAGTCAAGTACACATCCTAAGGGCTTTACCAACATGTAACAGAGAGACAATCAGTGTACACGTTAAGGTAAAGAGCAACCAGATAGCATACTATCATGTCGAGCAAGAAAGTCCTCCCTGTATATGTCCAAGCATCCACTACAATATACATCCTATGTATTGTAATGGCCTCTAGTGTTTCATAGTTGTTTCGGTTTCGTAATCCTCCACTTATCCGTCTAATTCTCTAGCTAGGCTCTGATACCACTGATGGGATACCTACAACGGCAGTAAGGTTACGGGAGGCATCACACATGCCAAGTTTAAATTTTTGCCACTCTAGATAACCCAAACACAAGATCTTTAACTAGAGAATCAAATAAAACATCAAAGTAAACATCTTTACTTCTAAGAGATAGGGATTACAACCTTTGTAGTCCGTTCCTTCACTTCATTAGCTCCGAGTTGACGTCCCTTCGCTGCGATCATCAAGTACCCGGACTCTATAGAGGCTCTATGAGGTGAATGAGGCATCTTGCTTGAAGTCTTCATTTTCTAAGATGATCTATCTTGAAGAAACACTAACCCAGGCTTATACTTCCCTAATGAGGTATTAGTGAACTCAACACCCTAACCTATGTGGCTAGAATAGATGAGGATGATGAAGTAGGAATTTTGCTCTCTTTTGTTTTTTTTTTCTCACTTAAAATCATCACAAATCAAAAAGCTAGTGAAGCTTTTCCAAGAGAGGAAGAGGAAGAAGAAAGCTTTTGTGATGAATAATGAATTGTTATGTGAGGTTAGAAATGCGACCAAGGTTAAGAATGAGAAACTTAACCCATGTAGAGAATAAACCATAGGCTAGGGTTCAATGGTTAGGTTAACAAATATCTAGATATTATCTAAAGGGTGGACTAAGTCAACACTTCCAAAATATCTCATTTTAAATCCACCATTTAGAATTAACCTAAAATGAATGTTAACCCTAATTGAAACACTAGCATGGTTTAATCTCAAAACCCTAATTGCATTTGTAACTCTAATCTGTTACAATATTATATATCACATATATAATATATAATGTAACAAAAGAAAATAATACAATTAACATATATCGCATATAAATCAATGTATTATCCAAGTGAGAAAAAGAATCAATAAAGCGAGCTTATATTAGTTAATGTATCTTAATATATCACATATATAATTATACATTAAATTATCGAATCAACACTTGATCCGATAACCCGGCTATATTAACATACAACCGACTAATATAATAAGTACCATTTTATCGAATCAACACTTGATCCGATAACCCGGCTATATCACATATACCCGGCCGATATCATATATCACGAGAATAGAATACCGTATCTCATATCGTATTAGTCTCGGTCCTGCACATATCACATATGTGCTCCTACTCCGTTTTGCCTGAGCCAGGAAACCTCTGTGTAAGACTCTAAAGAATCGTTAATATGCCGGCAGTAGGTGATGATCATATCAAACACCCACAACCTGCAAGCGGTCAGCTAAACGTAACAGCCACCAAGGTATTGAGCGATCAGAATATCAACAAGCAAGCCTATACATTCTCCTGTGAATCCAATCAGTAACACTCCCGTACAATCCGATCTCTTCGTCTGATATGTCGCATATCTAGTCTAGGGATGGTAAAAGTCAGACCCCAGTAACCGATAAGTCATGTCGATGTAAGGCTCATAACAGATCGAGAAGCTACTGATAACAGTTACTAGTAGCACTCCATATCAGCCCTGGCCAGGGACTTCGAGTTATAGCCAATCGAACACAGCACAACATCAACTCCTTATATTGGGAGAGACGAAACGCCTCCTATCGCTCATTGCCTCCATGTGATTCAGGACTGTACCCAAAAGTCACCATTTTGCACGCCCTCTTGGACGTGGTAAGGTGGAAATCAAAGCACAGTGGGAATCACACAAGACAATATGACGATCTCGGGTCTACAGACTAACCTGTACCAGTGTCACCAGAGAACTGCTATCTGACGATAGGTATAATACCATCTAGGAGTTCTCGGCGAGTCCGTTCAGTGTATCCAGTCTCCAATGGGCCTCCGTACACCATCTTTGATATCAAACACCAATGGATATGGGATCATCCATCGCCTATCATATAGGTCAAGATGCGTATACGCTAGTCTACTCAGGTGTATCGATGCCCTGTCTCGATACACCCTCGACTAGGAACAGTTATAGGATGTACTCGTTGACTACCCAGGCCCCACTAGTATGATCTTATCATAGTCCTTGTAGTCAAGTACTTATTCCAAGGGCTTTATCAACATGTGAGAGCAAGACAGTAAACCAATACAAGTCAACATGTTAAGACAAAGTGAAACCAGATAGCATACTATCATATCGAGCAAGAAAGTCCTCTCTCTCTATATCCAAGCATCCAATATAATATACTTCATATGTATAACAATGGCCTCTAGGGTATATATATAACTAACACATCGTGGCCGAGAGCACCCGAGTGGATGCTCTTGGCCATGGGGTTCTTCTATAGTCACTTGGTCGGGGAATTGGGGTATGGCTTGTTAGTAATATATGCCCTAGAGGCCATTATTGTATCATACTAGTTTGTATATTACTTAATAGAAGATTGGGATATTCACAGTTGTATTGACAGTCTTGCTCAAAATGGTAGTATGCTACTTCGTTTGTTTCTACCTTAAAATGTTCATGTGTTTCTTTTAGCATATCGCTTATACATACTGGTAGTGCCCTTAGGATCTTTGCTTGATTACCAGCATTATGATGGCAGTCACACTAGTGGGGGCTGAGTAGTCTATAAGCACATTCTTATACAGGTCCCAGGTCATAGGATTATCGAGACGGGGCATCGATACTCCGGAGTAGACTAGGGTATACGCTTCTCATCCTAGCAGAGGAGATGGTCTCTCCCACAGCAATTAGTACGTCGTACTAGAGATATTATGCAGGTGCTCATTAGGTTATGAGTACACTAGACAGAACTCGTCGGGGACTACTGGTAGGTATTATACCTATCGTCGGGTAGCAGTTACTAGGTGACATGAGTATAACTTAGTCTGTCGACTTAACACTGCTTCTTCGCCTCGAGTGTGTTCCCACTGTACTTTGATTGCTACCCAACCTTGGCTCAAAGGAGTAGTGCAAACAAGTAGTAGTTGGGTGCAGTCCCGAAGCACTTGGAGGCATTGGCGGTTAGATAGGATTCGTCTCTCCCGGTGTTGGGGGTTGGTATCGTGCTGTGTTTGGAGAGCCATTACACAAAGTCCCTAGCAAGGGCAAGCGAGATTTACTGGTAGGTATTCCAGTAGTTTCTCAGGGTGTTTTGGGCTACACTCGGACACGACTTATTGCGCTATTAGGAGTCTGACGATTACCGCCCCCTAGGCTCGATATGTGATACTCTTAGACAAACAGACCGGACTGTACGGAGATGCACATACAGGCTAAGTAGGAGTTCGGATGAGTTTGCTCATCGGCCTTCTCATCTACAGGTACCTGGGTAGCCGTTACGTGCAGCTAGTACTGCTTGCGGCTTGTGGTTAAACCCAATGCCAGTGTACTGTGGAGTATTTAGAGTCCCACACAGAGGGTTTCCCTGCATCGGGCAAAAGATGTAGAGGCTGTATGGTTTTACGGCAGGACTTCGATCACTTACGTGTACTTGTGAACGTATGATGATCGGGCGGATAATACTAGTGGGATTTGGTTTAAGCAGGATCCTAGTATCATATTGATGGATTATTTTCATCTTATTGTATTCGTATTCTTCGGAATACGGATGTGGGTATGTATATACGGATGAGGGGAATTCTTGTAATTTTATTAGGAAAGCTTCTAAAAGAGGACACCAAATTAGGGTTTGATTTTCTTTTTGGATTAAATATAAATTGGATGGAGGAAATGAGGTGGAGGTATTTTGGCAAATGTATGGTGACTCATTCTCTTGAAAAAAAGAGATATTTTCAAGAATGCTAGATTTTTTGTGAGATATTTATCTCTCAATTATTTGTATGCTTGATTATTCTCACTTGAGCCATACTTCATTATTCCATGCTCATTCTTCCCTAGCTTTTCCTCAAGTGATCTTCTTCTTCCTCCAAACCCTAAAAGTCTAATGAGTTGAGAAACCTAGGGTTCCAAGACACAAACTAACCTATCTTCTTTCCGAGTAGTTAACCTCTTTACAAGCTTAGCTAGTTAGGGACTAGCTAAGATCCTGGTGTTCAAGTCGATGTTGCGAGCTTTGAAAATCGTTTTTTAAATAATCCGCCTCCCTGCGAACCCGTGTTGTGCGCGACATTAACTTACAGTAGTATCAGAACTAACTAAACCTTTACTAGCTAGTTAGCAAGTTATTAGAACTTCGATCGTCGGAAAACTCGAAATCGATACACCCGATCCCTATACGTTTTGTCGATTTTAAAACTGCAAGAAAATATTATTTCAGAAGCATGAAAAATATAAGCAGAGAATTATAAGAACACATCAGAGAAACGATACCCTAACTTGTCACAACCACCGCGGAACTGCGGCGAATTGATCGATTTTCCACCGAGTCGCGGCCGAGTCGCGGCCGAGTTGGCTCATATTTCCTCTGTGTGTCTTATTTTGGGTGTATGGCTCTCTGGGATATTTTGTTTCTACCCATGATATTTTCTGTGCCGGTTTACACTTGGGGTAGATACGGAAAAATTTTTTCGATCGAAATTCTAAGTTATTTGCTAATCGTGTTTTATCCATGTTGTGATATATGTACTGAACGTCTGCTAATCGCTATACGTCGATTAGTGGGGGTTGTGTATATCTGTGATCTGTGATATTGGATTGTGTATATGAACTTATTGGATCGTCGTGGATGAATAGCCGGGGATGTGAGATGAGGGTTTTCATTCTTTCATTCCATGTAAATTGTGAAGTGATGTAATATTCTTTTGCGGGGCACATCCGGGTTGAGGTTGTAGCCACCGTTTTATTATTTCTTTTACTGTTTTCTGCTCCTAGGATAGACCAAAGGTGGGGTGCACAAACTACCGGGTACTTTGAAGTGCCGAGTGTCCTACTCATTTTACCGAGGGAGGTTGCTTCACTTCGGGTATTTGACGGCTAGTTTGCCGCACCCGTAGGGGTCTCGGGTAGGGTTTGGCTATTCATCACGACCGCGGAATCCGTCTTTCGTTACAGGCTTAAACGAAATATAGAATTCCTTGTATATCTAATATGTTCATCTGTGATCTGGGATGCCTATTATTGCATCAGACGAATGTTTATTATATATATATTATCTAATAGATGTTACTTATGTTTTGCACCCGCGCTAGTCCAGTCCCCGCTCTGGCGTTAGTTAAGTAACCTAACGGTGTTAGACGGGGCCCGGTGGCTAATGCGGATGGCATAAGTGGATGTGGTATTTTTGTCTTTTTCTGTGATGATAGGTGTAAATGATGGGACTGCATTACATTAATGCAAAGAAAACAAACCATAGCTGAATCGTTGGAACAAATTTTAAAACCACTCAGTTTTTTCAAAACAACAGACATTTAAATGCGGAGCTTAAACCACTCCTTTTAAAAGCTATCAGGTTCCTTCGATTATATCAAGTTCACTATGTTCACGATTTCGCCAAAACCATTCGTAGCCCTCTGTCATTTCATATGAATGTTCAGTAGTATTCAAGCTATGTTTGTTAATATTCGCCAAGGTATAGTTATTTGTAGCTGCTGAATATTCATAGGTAGCATAGATAAATGTGTTGGTTTGGGACAGTCGTATTACTTTTTTAGCCTCCGTCAAGGGTATTTACGGGTGGGTTCAAATTAACCTGGATAATGATGGGTAGAACTTGGCATGTGACTTATGATTTGTTGGCCTTCATCAAGGCCATTAGAGCATGGGGGCAAAAATCCACATCGGGAGTTTCTAAGGTACTGAAACTTGCTAGTGTTGCATACCATTTGGAGTGTGATAATCATGGTAGGCTTCCTTCTTGGTTATCACATAATGATATTTGGATCCCGATCCTACTGTGAGTATGCGCTACTCTGCGGGAGATTTTTTCACTAAACGATCAATGCTATAAACCAAGTAGGTGTCTAGAACAGTGTTAGCGGGGCTATGCCTCCAGGGAAAAGAGGTTATTTAATTAAGAAACTTCGCGAAAGGGTCGTAAAACCTCCCTCGATGTACCGACACTAGACTGGCTGAATGGTTAAGCAAGTATTGTACGGTGAGATCAATCCTGACTAATTCTTCTTTTATGGTTTGAGGATGGATTCAAGAAATAGTAGGAGCCATCATGTTTAGATAAATTAAAAACCAATCTAAACTTGCAAGGGCATCATGCTAAAATGTTTCTTCTTTTTCTCCTAATTGCAGCGACCAGTTGACCGAGCCTAGGTTACATTTAGCTAATAAATTGTCTGGGCCAGACTATATTGACTAGCAAGGGTTTGTCCAGATGTCCATTGCCTGTGACTAGCTGGACCACCTCATTACTACTCAAGACCCTACCGTCCCAGATCCAGTTTCCACCGTCACAGATAAAGATATCTGTAAGACAAGGGAAAAGGACAGTGCGAATGCCAAGTGCCTCGTGTTGGCCTCAGTAGATGGTGAAAACCAGAGATAGCACGAGAAGATGGACTTAGCTTCCATCTTCATGCATAACAAAGATTTATATGGAGAGCAATCTCGTATCATAAGATATGAGACCTTAAAGGAATTGCTTCAAGTGAGATTGGTTATCGAGTCAACTGTAGGGGACAACGTCCTTACAATGACTAGCTATTTTGATGAGCTCACGGACCTAGAGAACACGTTGGAGATCCAGTCATATGCTGACTTGATTGTACAATCTCTACCTTCTACTTACCCTCTGAAAGAAACCAGGGAGACACCCGCTATACTTATTGTGGAATCTTCCTCTTCTACATCCAAGGCGAAAGCAAAGGGTGAAAAGAAGAAGACCTCCACAAAGCCGATATGCGGTGTCGGTAAGGTAGAGGTGCAGGGAATGGCAAAAGTTTTGGGGCTGACAGTAGGTAAGGAGGGATGTTCCTATTGTCACGGGAAATGGCATTGGCAGAAGGATTGCAGGGCTTAGAAAGCCAGTAGCCAGGATTCGAAGCACGTTGTGGCTTCGGCTTCGGGTGTGTTTGTAACTGAAAACCGTATGTCAATTAACACCACTTCCTGGGTACTAGATACCGGATCAGGATCTCATATCTGTAATTCATTATAGGCTTTGAGAAACCGTAGAGTTATCCAGGTAGGTGATATGACTCTCAAAGTTGCTAACAGAATGAGTGTGGACGTTGAATCCGTAGGGGAATATCACCTACGATTGACAAGTGGGCAGATATTGATTCTACGTAACTGTTTGTATGTACCTAGTCTACCTTGTAATATCATATCTGTACTCTTACTATCTAAGGAAGGATATGATTTTACATTTGTAAGCGATGTGGACACATCCACCTAAATCATGCTTTGATTGGGTCAGGTACATTAGATAACGGTATATACGTATTAAATCAAGCTCAGGTTTTCAGTGTCCAGAACACACTTAAAAGAATGTCTCCAGAATTAAATCAGGCTTTTTTATTGCATTGCAGACCGGGTCACATCAATGAAACACGGTTGACGAAGTTATATAGAGAGGGATATTTGGATCCTTTCAAATATCAGTCTTATGCAACTTGTCAATTTTGCCTCATGGGAAAGATGACAAAGACTCCGTTCACTGGACATGGAGTAAGGGTGAGCGAGCTTTTGGGACTCATACACAGCGATGTGTGTAGCCCAATGTCTACTCATGCACGAAGTGGTTATTCCTATTTCATTACTTTTACGGGTGATTTCTCTAGGTATGGACATGTCTTCTTGATGAAGCATAAATCCGAGGCCTTTGAAAAATTCTGGGAATATAAGAATAAAGTAGAAAAACAAACAGGAAAAAGTATCAACACACTGAGATCTGATCGAGGTGGTTTATTGGTCGTATTTTGACATGTTGAAAAGTGTTATCATGATCAAAGAATTTATACCCGCAATCAATAACGGTGTCGATGTAGTTCGTTAATGAGTACGGGTCGTCTACTGAGATTCGTGTATTTATTCGTTCTAGTTTTAGTTGAGTCGAAAGAAAATAGTAAGAAAATTCAAGAAAATGAATAAAGATTTATTATATGAAATATTTTCAAGAAAGATCATGAAAGAATTTAAGATTTAGTAATCAAAAAAGTGTCCGATTTCAATTTTAGTTATCAAGAAAATGCAGAATAGCTTGTAGGATTCGATAGGAATTTGTAGCAATGATGAATACTAATAATTACTCATCTTATCTATTGATGAATTATAGCTAGAACGATGGCGATGAATGAAGATTAAGGATCTTTTGTAGAAATTAGGGTTTCTCCTTCACTATCCCTTGTCTTTTCATTGATTATTATTCAAATCTAGTCTTTAGCAAAGAAAATCATCAATCATTTAATCCCAAATTGCAACAAAATTATCAAGAACAGTGATCTCGTTCCAAATTTGGTCATTGACGTATCTTTTTCCTAAAGTTCATAATTCTCATAAGACTTAAAATGAGTTTAGGATTTCATCACCATTTGATCTACCGAATTCCTTTGAATCCTTTACAAGCGGAGATTTCACTCACGCATCATGAAAACAAAAGAATCAAGAATTAGAAATTTCATAATGCAAAAGTTAAAAGAAAATGAGAATCAACTTCTAATTACACTTCCTTCAATTCGAGCTTACAAGAATTGCTCTCGATCGCTCCCTTGAAGAGGTAATTATTCCGTCGAATTTCGCTTCGCTCAATCTCCGTGAGACTTGGACCTGTCGAGGATCTCGCGCTCTTGATGACGATCGGCTTCGCGTAAAGGATCTTGAATGTCGTCGCTTGATATTGTTCTCAACAATTCTTGATTTGGATCTTGATTAGGAATTGGAGTTCCAAGTTGTATCACTCAACTTGTGTAATGAATTGTTCAACAAAAAAAATGTGTAACTCGCAAAATGAGGGCTTAGGTCCTTTATATAGCCCTTCACCAATCTTCCACTAGAAGCTAGGTCAATCTTACCCATGAAGCTTGATAGTTGTAGGGAAACTTCTAGAATAAGATAGTTATCAAGCTTCCTTAAGAAGCTAGGCTGTTGTAGGGAAGTTTCCAGAACAAGTTTGTTACACTGGAGCGTCTTCAACAAGCTAGAACATTACAATGAAGCTTTCTGGAAAATTGTCGTCATCGGAGCCCCTAACTCGGCCGCGGATCCACGGCGGATCGGCCTGACTCGGCCGCGGTTCTGCGGCCGTTTGGTGTGCTTGTGGCTTCAATTTTCTTGTGTAGTTTGGCGTTGGTCTATTGGTATTCGGGTGATATCTGGAACCTTTTTATCTCTTCTGAATCTCAGCAAGATTTTAACTCTTTAACTTCCTGCATTTTTTCGGCAAATTTGCGATTTCGATATCTGTCCTGAAATAATTTTCTGCACAAAATCTCACTGAAGATTGTTCAGATATACAATATCATGCGTGAAATAATAAACACACAATTTCCTTCCAAAATGTTGATTATATTGTATAACACATGGTAATTGATATTTTCCAGACAAACTTGTAATACGTGTTATATTTAGAACAAACACCATTAGATGATTAGCAAATTGAGGAAGTTGTTATGTTAAAGATTGCAATGTTTTCGACTGAACAAATTCCCCCAAACGTGATTTTGATCGTCTAGAGAAAACTTCTTTTATTCAAGAGAAGGAGAAAATAGAAAGAAAAAGAAAAACTAACTAGCACACTTTCGTAGGCAACACGATTGCACTGAGCACGTGAAATAAGCCTTTAAACCTCTAGGTGCCCCTAGTTGGAGGAGTGTTGTCTCCTAAGGGTTTTTAGCGGATTGCACCCACAAAATCTTATAATAAAAGGAAGACTGTGAAAGTTACATATAAAGATAAGAATAAAAAAAGAAAGACTTTGAAAATTAGAGTTTTCAACTACACTAGCTTTTCGGTTGTCATGAGCCCTATCTTAATAGTCATGAAAAGATGTTAGAAATCACATTATCCCTCAATAAAACATCGCCTTTATTCTTCATCCTTACCTTTCTTCCAAACACTGATCATATACCCCTACATGTGTGTAAAAGACATCCCTACACTCACAGAATTCAATTCAAACTATCATACTCTTGTCCATCTACCTCAGTAATTTTTAGTCGGTGAATATTTTAGACGGAATTGCTCAGACATTTTTCATGCGACCGTTAATACTTCTTGAGGTACTAACCGACCGATTACTAAATGTGCTCATATATTAAGCGTAATTAGCAATTTCCTCGTCTTGTAACACCTAAAGCTTAGCAGTGACTCCCAAAACAGTCGGTCTAAGGCACTAGGTGATGTAGCACCCTCGCTATATTTTTTTATGCTGCCTTGGTGATTACAAAACCATTGTTCATTTTTCTTCACCGTTTTATACTTTTATGCTTCATTTATATTTATTCGTACTTTGGTTTTTAGACAAGAGCATTTCAAGTTATACTCTACTATCCCGAGTTTCAAGACGTGTGTAAGTGCGCATAGTAGGGTATCAATGTTCAGATGTTTAGCTTCCAGAATAGGAACTATTTTTCAGACATATTTTTATCCTCAGATTAGTTACTTCCTTCATCTTACTAACCCTTGGGACAACGGCTCATAACTACTTCTTACTAGCTTCGTCTAAGAAAACATCTAACTTTCTTGGTTTTCTTAAATTCTTCCAATCTTTTAAATGTAATTTTCACTTTCTAATCTTTCATTATAAAAGATTTTTTTTTCAAAATTTTGTGCTTATGCAAAATGTAATGCAAAGTGATGCGTAAATAAGCACAAACCTCCCCCAAACCTGTTTACAGCAGTGTCCACACTGTTGTCTCTTTTAAATCTCAAAAACCTGTAGGCTTGGGAGGAAAAGTTATTAACGGGGTACAAGAATAAATGGACGTGAAAATCTTCCCCCAAACTTAATTTTGGCCCAAAATTTTTGTGGACAACTTTTATTTTCAAGAGCCCAAATTATACCTCACCCCAAACTTGAGTTAAACAATGTTAAGATTTTAAAATCATATGAGGGGGGGATAAAGTTATTGGTCAATGAAAAGCCTTACAAAGACCGAAAGTCAACACCAACCATTCGAAGATTTTATCAATGTAACGAACCGGTTGGTGGAAGAACATGTTGTCTACAGCCTAGAAGAAGTGGAGAAGAGATAAGTGGTGTAATAGAAAAGCTTTGCGTCTCGATTTGGAGAGATAACACAATGATTGTGATGATGGATTACTCGCATTCTCGTGATTGTCAAGAAGAAGGGGTGGTGGTTCAACTTCTTTAGGCGGAGGTTGATTAATCGTAAAATCCGTGTCAGCTAAGAATACGAGTTCATCAGTGAAGCTTTCAATGATATCCCGAAGAATAATGTCATCGAAAAGAACGGGATGATACTCAGACTCCATGAAAGGTTCAGAATAAGCGTTAGATGTTTGCCCGGACAAATCGATAGAAGGGTACGTATGTGTATAAGTCATAGTAGGGTCAAGCAACAATATGCAAAAGAAGTCTATATCAGTATCGTGAAGCTATTCAGATTCGCTGCTGTCATCATCCATCATGTTGATAGAATATACATGAGTATAGGGTTCGGAGGCTTCACTTCCCAACTTGTAAATGTTAAGTTCAATTGACCTATTCTTGAAGGATAGGGTCAAAGAACCGTTTCGACAATTGATTACAGCGTTTGAAGTCGCAAGGAAAGGTCGACCTAGAATCACTGGAATTTGGTTCCGTGGGTTTGTTACAGGTTGTGTATCTAGAAAAATAAAGTCCGCAGGGAAGTTAAACTCCTCGACTTTTATCAACACATCCTTTAACATACCCCTTGGTTTGGTGATAGATCGATCTGCCATCTGTAAAGTGCATTACGATGGTTTTAATTCTCCGATACCCAATTGCTCATACATAGAATATGGAAGCAGGTTAACACTAGCACCTAAATCGAGTAGAGCACGATTGATATTTTTACCCCAATAGAAATGGATATTGTAGGACACCCTGGGTCCTTACATTTCAAGGGTACTTGCTGGGTAAATGCTGTGCTTACATTACTCATCATGAACTCCTTTTTCGGTACTTGAGTTTTTCACTTCATAGTGCACAAGTTCTTAAGTATTTTAGCTTATGCCGAAACTTGTTGAATCGCATCTAGGAAAGGGATGTTTACGTTAACCTGCTTAAATATATCCACAATCTTCTCCATTTGTGCGTTAGGTTTGTTGGCCCTCAATCTGTTTGGAAATGGACCTTTAACAATAAGGGTAGGGCCCAACATATGTGGAGAAGTTTGTGGCGATGGAAAGGATGAAATGGGTGGAGGGTTCGAGCCTAGGGAAAAATGGAGAATAGGCTCTGAAGAAGAAGGTAGATTAGACGGAATAGGATAAGAAGAAGAAGAAGCCGGGGTATCATTTATTGATTCCTCAATATCAGTATCAGTATCAACCTATTCACCGACTTGGTTATTCAGCACTTTCCAGATCTCAAGGTGGTAAGTGTAAGTCCATGCTGCCTCTCCCGGTACTTTCGGGCATGCGGAATTTGGTGAAAAACAATTTTCTAGAGGCGGTAACATGGACTCAAAACCGGATCTTTGTTAAACATCTAACTAACAACATAACTAGGAGTTGTTAACTACTCGGTTAGGGGGTTATACCTTTCTTTCTTGAACTCCTTCGTCTTTAAGCCTCGATGGTTGTCCGGATCGGCTTCACCCCGTCGTCTCCTTGCGCCGAAGATCGATCCACCTGAAAGCTTCTACCTTTGGCTTCTTCTTGGAACTTTGAAGAAACTAGTTCACTCGGTTTGCTAAACCTTGTGAACTAGAGTGAGTAGAGGAATGTTTTGGTGTCTTTTATCTCTAAGGCAATAAGTCTCAACACATGAGAATGGTTTGCCTTGTGGTAGAGAGAGCAAGAGCAAGAGGGAGAGCTTGAGAATGAGAGAGCTCAAGAGAGAGAAAGCAAAATGATAGAATGAACCATACTCATCTCATTCTCACCTCTCATAAACCAAAAGCCATCATCACAAAAATAGTAATCAAGTATTGTGTAAATGGTTTAAGTCAAAATGGCTATATCATTTCATGCACTCATTTTGCATAAATAAACAAGCAACCAAAAGTCTTTGCCATGGAATGATAGCCATTGTCATGATGATGGTCAACTAGTCCAACCTAGTCAACCGGTCAACAAAGTCAACAAGTCATCAAAGTCAACCCCTCAACAACCATGTCACTACAATACTTAATTAATATTAATGTTAATCATATATCTTATTCTCATTAGGGTTAAGCAAAAGTCAATGGTCAACAGTCAACTGCCCCAATGAGAATACTCTGCCTCTGTCTCTCTGTCAACTGTGCATACACACATGCATCCGCGTTCCGAGGAACACGAACATAAACGAGATAAAATCAATCCCAAAACGTACACTAGGATCCGGCTTAAACCAAAGCCCACTAGTGTTAACTGTCCGGACACTGTACGTGCACAAGTGCACGGATGTGACCGGACCCTGTCGCAAAACCATGTGACCTGTCGCAAAACCATGAGACCTCTACTCTTTTGCCTAAAGGCGAATAGCTTTCTGTGTGGGACTCTAAAGACTCGACACTACGCTGGCAGTGGGTTTAACCACAGACCGCAAGCGGCACTAGCTGTGCGTAATGGTCCCCGAGTAGATGCCGACAAGAAGACTGACGAGGTGAAACCCATCTGAACTCCTACTGAGCCTGAATGTGACAATCTCCGTACAGTCCGGTCTATTCGTCTGATACATCGCATGGCGGGCCTAGGGGGGCGGTAAACGTCAGTCCCCTAATAGCGGTACAAGTCGTGTCGGAGTGAAGCACAATACACCCTGAGATAACACTGGAAGCCTACCAGTATATCCCGCTTGCCCTGGCCAGGGACTACTCGTGTAATGGCTCTCCTAGACACAGCGCGATGTCAACCCCCAATACTGGGAGAGACGAATCCTGTCTAACCGTCACTGCCTCCAAGTGCTTCGGGACTGCACCCAACTACTACCTGTTTGCACGACTCCTTTGAGCCGTGGTAGGGTAGTAATCAAAGTACAGTGGGAACACACTCGAGGCGAAGTGACAGTGTCAAGTCAGCGGACTAAGCTGTACTCATGTCACCTAGGAACTGATAACTGACGATAGGTATAATACCAACCGGTCAGTTCCCGACGAGTCCTGTCCAGTATACTCATAACCCAACGAGCACCCGCATACTATCTCCAGTACGACGTACTGACGGCTGTGTGACAGACCGTCTCGCACACTGGGATGAGAAGCGCATGCGCCAGTCTACTCCGGAGTATCGATGCCCTGTCTCGATAGTCCTGCGACTAGGGACCTGCATAAAGATGTGGTTATAGATTACCCAGCCCCACTAGTGTGACTGCCATCACAACGCTGGTAATAAAGCAAAGATCCTAAGGGCTCCACTAATGCGTATAGGTGATATAATAAACACATGTACACATTGAAGTAGAAACAAACCAAGTAGCATACTACTATTTTGAGCAAGATTGTATATACAAGGTGAATATCCCAAGCTTCCATTAAGTAATATACTAACTAGTATGATACAGTAATGGCCTCTAGGGCATATACACTAACAATCTCCCACTTGCACTAAGGCCATGTACTGGCGTATCGAAGACCTATCATCTCGATCAGCCGCTCGAACTGAGTCTGGGGCAAGGCCTTGGTGAATGGATCTGCAGTGTTATCTTCTGAAGCAACCCTCCGAACCTCGATCTCCTGGCGATCCACGATCTCCCTGATCAGGTGATACCGCCTCAAGATGTGTCTGGATCTCTGATGGGACCTGGGTTCCTTCGCTAAAGCTATAGCCCCGTTGTTGTCGCAATACAGAGGTATTGGATCAACAATGGACGGAACCACCTGAAGTTCTTTCAAGAACTTCCTCATCCAGACAGCTTCTTTTGCGGCATCAGATGCAGCGATGTATTCCGCTTCCATCGTCGAGTCTGCAACGGTTTCCTGTTTGGAACTCTTCCAACACACTGCCCCTCCATTGAGGGTAAAGACAAAACCCGACATGGACTTGGAATCATCCTTGTCACTCTGGAAGCTGGAGTCAGCAAAGGCCTCGAGCTGGAGGTCTTTTCCGCCGTACACCAAGAACATCTCCTTAGTCCTTCTCAGGTACTTGAGAATGTTCTTTACCGCTATCCAGTGTTTCTCCCCAGGGTTTGACTGATACTAGCTTACCACACTCAGTGCATAAGCTACATCCGGTCTGGTACACAACATCGTATACATTATAGAGCCTACCGCAGAAGCGTAGGGTATAACAGACATGCGATCCCTTTCCAAATCAGTCTTGGGAGACATCTCTTTAGAGAGGGTGATCCCGTAACAAGCCGGTAGGTTACCGCGCTTGGAATCTTCCATACTGAATCTCTTCAGTATGGTGTCGATGTACCTGGACTGTGAAAGTCCTAATATCCTCTTGGATCTATCACGATGGATCCGGATCCCCAGGATGTATGAGGCATCACCCAGGTCTTTCATGGAGAACCTGTGTGACAAGAACCCCTTGACAGATTGTAGCATAGGAATGTCATTTTCTATTAAGAGAATGTCATCCAAGTATAAAACGAGGAATACTACAGTTCTCGCTACAAATCTACTATAGATGCATGGTTCATCTGGATTTTTGATAAAGCCAAATTCCTTGACCGTCTCATCAAAACAGATGTTCCAACTCCGCGATGCCTGCTTTAGTCCATAGATGGACTTAAGCAACTTGCACACCTTTCCGCTGCTCCCACTCTGAATGAAACCTTCTGGTTGGTCCATATAGACACACTCCTCTAAATTTCCATTTAGAAAAGCGGTCTTTACGTCCATCTGCCAGATCTCATAATCGTGGAAGGCAGCAATGGCAAGAAGGATCCGAATGGATTTCAGCATAGCCACTGGAGAAAAGGTTTCGTCATAGTCCAAACCAGGTCTTTGACGAAAACCCTTTGCAACAAGTCTAGCTTTATAGGTCTCAACCTGTCCATCTACACCAATCTTCCTTTTGAAGATCCACTAGCATCCTACGGGTTTACCCCGTCTGGAGCAATGTCCAACGTCCATACCTTGTTGGTGTACATGGACTCCATTTCGGTCCGCATTGCATCTAGCCATTTTACCGAGTCAACGCTCTGAACGGCCTGCTGGAAGCTAGTAGGCTCATCATAATCCATGATGCAATCCTCTCTATCCCCGTCTATGAGAAAACCGTAGTATCTCTCGGGCGGATGAGACTGCCTACTACTCCTGTGGAGCGGCGTAGGAATGTCTTGTTCTTTTGAACCCTCTTGTTCCACTAAGCTTTCAGTAATAGTCTGTGGTTCTGGAATATCTTCCAGTTCTACTGCGCTCCCACTAATTTCCTTTTCTAAGAACTGGTGTTCTAAAAAGTGGGCATGACGAGAAACAAAAACCTTTTATTCCTCTTCGCAGTAGAAGAAATATCCCTTGGAGTTCTTTGGATATCCCACAAACTTGCACTGTACTGAGCGTGCCTCGAGCTTGTCCGCATGCTGCTTTTTGACAAAAGCTGGACTTCCCCATGTCTTAACGTGATTAAGATAGGGCCTCTTCCCACACCACATTTCATATGGTGTGGTAGGCACAGTCTTAGTGGGAAATCGGTTCAAAAGGTATGCAGCTGATTCTAGCGCATACCCCCAGAATGATCGCGGTAACTCAGCGTTACTCATCATGGACCGTACCATATCCAATAGGGTTCGGTTCCGTCTCTCCGATACACCGTTATGTTGCGGAGTGTATGGAGGAGTAAGCTGAGAGAGAATTCCGTTCTCTTTTAAATAGTCCAGGAACTCGGCACTCAAGTATTCACCACCTCGATCCGATCTTAGAATCTTGATACTTTTGCCGGTTTGTTTTTCTATTTCATTCTTATATTCCTGGAATTTTCCAAAGGCTTCGGACTTATGTTTCATTAAGAAGACATAACCGTACCTTGAAAAGTCATCCGTAAAAGTAATGAAGTAAGAATAACCGCTTCGCGCATGTGTAGACATTTGACCGCACACGTCGCTGTGTACGAGTCCCAAGAACTCGCTCGCTCTTACTCCGTGTCCAGTGAACGGAGTCTTTGTCATCTTTCCTTTAAGACAGGATTGACAAGTGGCATACGATTGATATTCGAACGCATTCAAATACCCTTCTGTATGTAACTTGGTCAACCTTCTCTCATTGATGTGACCTAGTCTACAATGCCACAAGAAAGTCTGATTTTTTTCCGGAGAGTTTCTTTTGTGTGTATTCTGGACATTGAAAATCTGTGGTTGGTTTAATACGTATATACCATTGCTTAATGTACCCGACCCAATCAGAACTTGATTAAGGTGAATGTTTACAACATTGCTTACAAACGCAAATTCATAACCTTCTTTAGAAACCAAAGATACAGAAATGATATTACAAGTTGCGTTGGGTACAAAAAAGCAATTACGCAAAACCAAAACATGTCCATCTGACATTCCCAGGTGATAGTCCCCCACGGCCTTAGCATCCATGCTAGCTCCGTTTGCAACTTTGAGGGTCATGTCACCTGCCTTCAAAACCCTACGGTTTCTCAACGCCTGCAAAGAGTTACAGATATGAGATCCTGATCCGGTATCCAATACCCAGGAAGTAGAGTTTATTGAAATACAGTTTTCAATAACATACACACCTGAAGCTGAAGTCGCAACCTGCTTCAGATCCTGTGTTTTGGCTTTCCAAGCCCTGCAATCATTCTTCCAGTGTCCCTTCTTATGACAATAGAAGCATTCTTCCTTATCCACAAGCTTTCCCACTTTCTTTGTTGCTTTTGCCTTTCCCTTCGTATCCACTTTACTAACACCGCCTCTTGGTTTGGCGGGGGCTTTCTTCTTCTTTCCCTTGGCTTTCTCCTTGGACCTAGAAGAGGAAGATCCTCCAACAAACAAAGTGGATGTTTCCCTACCTTTCTGTAGGGTGCCCTCTGCGCTCCTCAGCATGTTGAGGAGTTCTGAAAGTTCAACTTCCTTTTCTTGTAAGTTGAAGTTCAGGATTAACTGGGCGTAAGTGGAAGGAAGGGACTGGAGAATCAAGTCCGTATAGAGCTCATTCTCCAACGTGGTCCCAAGGTCCGCGAGCTCTTCTATGTAGCCAATCATCTTAAGCACGTGTTCCGCTACCGATGATCCGACGGCCAACCTTGCCGAAAATAACTTCTTCGACACTTTGTATCTTGCGATACGAGACTGCTCTCCATACAGTTCTTTTGTATGGAGAAATATGGATTCGAGGTCCATATTCTCGTGCCTCCTCTGATGTTCGTTGTCCATAGAGGCAAGCACGAGGCACTTGGCCTTCGCGCAATCTAGTTCCCAGGTCTTACGGATTTCCTTATCCGCGACGCTGGTTTTGGGACCTGGGACAGGGGAAGCTTTGGTGGTAAGAAGATACCCCAGCTTGTCGTAAGTGATGGCCATCTTGACATTCCTGAGCCAATCTTTGTAGTTTGGCCCTGTCAGTTTGTCTTTATCTAGGAGTAACTTAAGTCCAGTCATGTCAATTGGTCGCTGCAATTAGGAGAGAGAAGAAACACTCAGCATGATGCTCTTGCAAGTTTAGAATGGTTTTTAGTTTGTCTAAACAGGATGGCTCCCACTGTTTCTCGAATCCCTCCTCAAACCAAAAAGGAAGAATTAGTCAGGATCAATCTCACCGTACAATACTTGCTTAACAGTTCAGCCAGGCCAGTGTCGGTACTTCGAGGGAGGTTTTCCAACGCTTTCACGAAGTTCCTTAATTAAATAACCTCTTTTCCCTGGGGATGTAGCCCCGCTAACACCTTTCTAGACACCTACTTTGTTTATAGCATTGATCGTTAAGTGAGAAATTTCCCGAGGAGTAGCATATACTCACAGTAGGATCGGGATCCAAATATCATCGCGTGACGAAACTGAAGGAATCCTACCAGAATCATCACACTCCAAATGGTATGCAACACTAGCAAGTTTCAGTTCTTTTGAAACTCCCGATGTGGATTTTTGCCCCATGCTCTTATGACCTTGACTTTGGCCAAAATATCATAAGTCACATGTCAAGTTCTACCCGTCATTCTCCAGGTTAATTTGGATCCATCCGTACCTACCCTTGACTTTGGCCAAAATGGCAGTACGACTGTCCCAAACCAACGCATCTATCTATGCTACACATGAATACCCAATAGCTACCAATCACTATGCCTTGACTTTGGCCAACATACACAGCTTGAATACTATTGACTATTCATGTGAAACGACGGAGGGCTACGAATGGTTTTGGCAAAACCGTGAACGTAGTGAACTTGATATAATCGATGGAACGAGATAGCTTTTAAAAGGAGTGGCTCAAACTCCGCATTTAAAAGTTAGTTTTGAAAAGAACCGAGTGGTTTTCCGAAAGTGTTCTAACGACTTTAACTTGGTTTATTTTCTTGCATTAGTTCTTTTAATGCGCGATATTCATGCATTAGTTCTTTTAATGCGTCCCATCATTTAATCCTACCATTGCAGAAAACAACCAAAATATGACGTACGCTTATGCCATTCGCATTCGCCACGGGGCCCCGTCATTACCCGTTAGGTTACTTAACTAACGACAGAGCGGGGGCTGGGCTAGCGCAGCTGTAAAACATAAGCAACGCCTAAATAATATCATATATAGATATATTGCAATGATAGCCATTTCAGATCACAGATGAACATATTGGATATACTAGGAATCCGCAATTCGTACGAGCCTGTAACGTAAAGCAGATAACACGGTCGCGGTGAATAGCCAAAACCCCACCCAAGACCCCTACGGGTGCGGCAAACTACCCTCCAAGTACCCGAAGCGAAGCAACCTCCCTCAACTCCGTGAGTTGGCCACTCGGCACTTCGGGATACCCAGTAGTTTGTGCACCCCCTCCATGGGTCTATCCTAGGAGTAAAAACAGTAAAAAGAAATTATACAATGACGGCTACAACCCCGACCCGGTTGTGCGGCCATACAAATAATTATTACATCAATTTACAAATTTTACATGAATTGAAAGAAAAGAAAACTCTCGTCTCACAACCCCCGGCTATTCACCCGCGACAATCCAATGAATTCATATACACATTCCAGCAACATTACAGATCACAGATTTGTATAACCCCCACTAATCGACATATAGCGATTAGCAGACGTTCAATACAAATATCACATCACAGATAAAAAAAACCGTCAGCTTAAGTCTTTAGAAGTTCGATCAAAAATATGGATTTTTAGGCCCCAAACACAAAATTTTCGTTCTGGAAAATCTGGGCTGAAAAGACATATTCCAAAATTCCCAAAATACCCCACTGAACAAACTGCAACCAAAATTTCCCACTGCCGAGTAAACTCGGCCGCGGAACCGCGGCGGGAGCACGCTCCCGCCGCGTTTCCGCTGCGCTTTGATCGGTTCAGTGGATGAAATTTTTGCAGTTTGCTATAAAAACCCTGAGTCGATTTTTGAAGTATGATTTATTACTTTTACAGCACTTTAAAAATCGACTGCAAGTTTGAAATCCGGGTTCATTTCGGGACTTTTTCTTTGATCGATCTTCTAGTTACTTTGCTAACAGGTTAGATAGAGTTTAACTAGGCTCTGATACCACTGTCAGTCCATGCTACTTCTCCCGGTACTTTCGGGCATGCGGAATTTGGTGAAAAACAATTTTCTAGAGGCGGTAACATGGACTCAAAACCGGATCTTTGTTAAACATCTAACTAACAACCTAACTAGGAGTTGTTAACTACTAGGTTAGGGGGTTTTACCTTTCTTTCTTGAACTCCTTCGTCTTTAAGCCTCGATGGTTGTCCGGATCGGCTTCACCCCGTCGTCTCCTTGCGCCGAAGATCGATCCACCTGAAAGCTTCTACCTTTGGCTTCTTCTTCGAACTTTGAAGAAACTAGTTCACTCGGTTTGCTAAACCTTATGAACTAGAGTGAGTAGAGGAATGTCTTGGTGTCTTTTATCTCTAAGGCAATGAGTCTCAACACATGAGAATGGTTTGCCTTGAGGTAGAGAGAGCAAGAGCAAGAGGGAGAGCTTGAGAATGAGAGAGCTCAAGAGAGAGAAAGCAAAATGATAGAATGAACCATACTCATCTCATTCTCACCTCTCATAAACCAAAAGCCATCATCACAAAAATAGTAATCAAGTATTGTATAAATGGTTTAAGTCAAAATGGCTATATCATTTCATGCACTCATTTTGCATAAATAAACAAGCAAGCAAAAGTCTTTGCCATGGAATGATAGCCATTGTCATGATGATGGTCAACTAGTCCAACCTAGTCAACCGGTCAACAAAGTCAACAAGTCAACAAAGTCAACCCCTCAACAAGCATGTCACTACAATACTTAATTAATATTAATGTTAATCAAATATCTTATTCTCATTAGGGTTAAGCAAAAGTCAATGGTCAACAATCAACTGGCCCAATGAGAATACTCTGCCTCTGTCTCTCTGTCAACTGTACATACACACCCGCATCCGCGTTCCGAGGAACACGAACACAAACGAGATAAAATCAATCCCAAAACGTACACTAGGATCCGGCTTAAACCAAATCCCGCTAGTGTTAACTGTCCGGACACTGTACGTGCACAAGTGCACGGATATGACCGGACCCTGTCGCAAAACCATGCGACCTGTCGCAAAACCATGCGACCTCTACTCTTTTGCCTAAAGGCGAATAGCTTTCTGTGTGGGACTCTAAAGACTCGACACTGCGCTGGCAGTGGGTTTAACCACAGACCGCAAGCGGCACTAGCTGTGCGTAACGGTCCCCAGGTAGATGCCGACAAGAAGACTGACGAGGTGAAACCCATCTGAACTCCTACTGAGCCTGAATGTGACAATCTCCGTACAGTCCGGTCTGTTCGTCTGATACATCGCATGGCGGGCCTAGGGGGGCGGTAAACGTCAGTCCCCTAATAGCATTACAAATCATGTCGGAGTGAAGCCCAATACACCCTGAGATAACACTGGAAGCCTACCAATATATCCCGCTTGCCCTGGCCAGGGACTACTCGTGTAATGGCTTTTCTAGACACAGCACGATGTCAACCCCCAATACCGGGAGAGACGAATCCTGTCTAACCGTCACTGCCTCCAAGTTCTTTGGGACTGCACCCAACTACTACCTGTTTGCACGACTCCTTTGAGCCGTGGTTGGGTAGTAATCAAAGTACAGTAGGAACACACTCGAGACGAAGTGACATTGTCAAGTCAGCGGACTAAGCTGTACTCATGTCACCTGGGAACTGATAACTGACGATAGGTATAATACCAACCGGTCAGCTCCCGACGAGTCCTATCCAGTGTACTCGTAACCCAACGAGCACCAGCATACTATCTCCAGTACGACGTACTGATGGCTGTGGGACAGACCGTCTCCCACACTGGGATGAGAAGCGCATGCGCCAGTCTACTCCGGAGTATCGATGCCCTGTCTCGATAGTCCTGCGACTAGGGACCTGCATAAGGATGTGCTTATAGATTACCCAGCCCCATTAGTGTGACTGCCATCACAACGCTGGTAATCAAGCAAAGATCCTAAGGGCTCCACTAATGCGTATAGGTGATATAATAAACACTTGTACACATTGAAATAGAAACAAACCACGTAGCATACTACTATTTTGAGCAAGATTGTATATACAAGATGAATATCCCAAGCTTCCATTAAGTAATATACAAACTAGTATGATACAGTAATGGCCTCTAAGGCATATACACTAACAGTAAGTGCATTCACATTATACTGTAAGTACCCTGGATTAGGTAAGGGTTGAGATGGAAGTTTCCCTTTCTCTCTAGCACTCATCGCGGCATTCAACTATGCAATTTGTGCTTCTATCGATTTAATACTCTCACCATGGGAGACAGTGTTTTGATGAAATGTTTGGAGAGAAGACGTTAAAATATCATTCGTTTGCATGGAATGTTTAATGAACATGTCGAGTGCAGAGGGTTTATCGGCACCGGCAGAAGAATGATCAAAATTGTTGGCCGGGTTTTGTAAAGGTTGAGGTTGAAAAGGGTGCCGACTCAGTTGTGGTGGTTGCTGTTGTTGTGGAGAAAGTCTTTTATAATTGCTTTGGAACTGGTTTTGATTTTGGTGTTGGTTCCATGAAAAATTAGGGTGATTCCTCCAATCTTGATTATAAGTGGACGAATAAGGATCGTTTCTAGGTCGCTGTTGAAAAGTAGCATTAGTGTGTTCTTGACCTTGAAACAAAGAATTCAAAGGACATTCTTCTGTCAAATGTGAAGGATCGGAACAGCAACCATACACGGTTTTAGGGAACGTGAATTGGTTTAGGAAGGCTGAAGAGAATTTGTTTTTTATAGCATCGAGTTTCTTTGTATCGCAGCCATTTCGGCACTCAATGTGATGGAAATATCTAGCTGATGGATACCTTCCCAAGACGATGGTGGACTAACGCTTTCCCATTGCATATGTTTTCAGCAAAATCTTCCAAGAATTTCCAAGTTTCACCATCGTCTTTAGTCATGAACTTGCCTTGACACATGATTTCAAGCGTCTGCTTTGTCAAAGGAGTAATGCCCTCATATATAATGCGACAAAGATCCCATCTATTGATTCTGTGATGAGGACATTGGATAAGAAGTTCCTTAAATCGTTCAAAGCATTTCCTAAATGGTTCATTAGAAGTTGGGTAAATTGGAAGATCTTGCTTCGAACGCGGGCGGTCTTATGATTGGGATAAAATTACTTAAGGAATGATACAACGAATACATCCCATTTTGAAATAGAATGTGCGGTTGTGTTATAAATCCACTTCTCGGCTAAATCGCAAAAAGTAAAAGGGAGAAGACGTAAACCCATAGCATCCACAGAAAGTTGTGAAGTCCCCATCATAGCACATACATTTTCAAATTTGTTTATAAAAACGTATGCGTCTTCGGATTCAAGTCCGTGAAATTTTGGCAAAAGTTTGATGAATTGAGCTTTGATTTCGAAATTATCCCTATTGGCTGGTGGAAAAAATAGACAAGTGGGAATGGGACAACGAATAAGATAGCATCTCTCTTGGAGAGAGATGCATGGTGGATTCTGCACACCTGTGGGCGGTGGCAGAGTGGTGTTATTGAAATTTGATGGATAACCGTCCATCTCGGTCGATGATGTGGGTGGTGGGGAAAAAGAAGATGAAGAAATACCGACTTTGGGGTTGATAAAAGAAACACGGACATGACGGGCAATAGAATTTCATGTCCAGCCTAGCATGTGCTATACGGTTGTAGCACAAGTGGCAGCGTTTGTGATAGTTAGAGAAAATGGTTTGTTTTAGTTTTTGGTTTGTTTTTGAAAAAGACGTATTTTGAAAAATCACACAAAAAATGCACAATTACCCCTAGATCTTCGGTCACTTAGGTCAAGTCACTAGACCGCTCCTAGTCTTCCAGAAGACAAATCGCAGGATAAATCCTCTACTATCTCTTTATCACTCCTGTGGCCAGGTAAGTACCAGGTAAGTGGGAGGTATCCTCTATGTAAGTAGCGGGCCTAATTAAGTAACCACTTGCCTTAGACACCACAAAAGAAATGCGGATAAGAAATAGATTATCCACGACCTTCTTCTGTCCTAATTGAGCGCGACGGTCGTTAGAGTTTTGTTTAGATATTTTTTAGTTAATGAGGGTGATGTGGATGCTAGTTTTGTGATTTTTGGGGCTTAGGAAGGGTAATGAAATCCCCACCTAATCTAAATTTGGCTTTTGCCCCTTAATTTCCGTATTAAAATATGCACAAACAACCAATTTCAAGACACGCAACAAATTTTTATTTTTGAGTGGCGAATTTTTGCAAAGAATCCTGCAGCAAATTTGTTATTGGACAAGATTAGAGAAGAGAGAAGAGGGAAGAGATTATACCACAGAATTTTTAGGTATTGAATCACCTAAACGGCGGCGGAACCGCAGCAAAAACACTGAATCCGCCGCGGTTCCGCGGTGGAATGGATGAGATAGGTGATGTAATTTTACTGTAGCTTCCTTTGCTCCTCTAAAATCTTCAGAAAGTCTCTAAATCTTGTTCTCCTTTCTACAGTGATGCCAGATTCCCTCGCAAAAATTCAAATACTAATCGTTAAGCACAAAAAGCGATCTTGATTCGAATTTTGATGGAATAATAATATTTCAACTCAAATAGCAAGAACGAACAAATTACGCATGGATCCCCGGAAACGGCACCATTTGATTGGTCGTATTTTGACGTGTTGAATAGTGTTATCACAATCAAAGAATTTATAGCCGCAATCAATAACGGTTTCGATGTAGTTCGTTAATGAGTATGTGTCGTCCACTAAGATTCGTGTATTTATTCGTTCTAGCTTTAGTTGAGTCGAAAGAAAATAGTAAGAAAATTAAAGAAGATGAATCAAGATTTATTATATGAAATATTTTCCAGAAACATCATGAAAGAATTTAAGATTTAGTAATCAAGAAAGTGTCCAATATCAATTTTAGTTATCAAAAAAATGTAGAATAGCTTGTAGGATTCGATAGGAATTAGTAGCAATGATGTATACTAATAATGACTCATCTTATCTATTGATGAATTATATCTAGAACGATAGCGATGAATGAAGATTAGGGATCTTTTGGAGAAACTAGGGTTTCTCCTTCACTATCCCTTGTCTTTTCATTGATCATCATTTAAATCTAGTCTTTAGCAAAGAGAATCATCAATTATTTAATCCCAAATTGCAACGAAATTATCAAGAACGGTGATCCCGTTCCAAATTTGGTCATTGACGAATCTTTTTCCTAAAGTTCATAATTCTCATAAGACTTAAGTTGAGTTTAGGATTTCATCACCATTTGATCTACCGAATTCCTTCGAATCTTTTACAAGTGGAGATTTCACTCATGCATCATGAAAATAAAAGAATCAAGAATTAGGAATTTCATAATGCAAAAGTTAAAAGAAAATGAGAATTAACAATTGATCACCTTTATTAATCAACTTCTAATTACATTTCCTTCAATCCGAGGTTACAAGAATTACTCTCGATCGCTCCCTTAAAGAGGTAATTATTCCGTCGAATTTCGCTTTGCTCGATCTCCGTGATACTTGGACCTGTCGAGGATCTCGTGCTCTTGATGACGATCGGCTTCGCGTAAAGGATCTTGAATGTCGTCGCTTGATGTTGTTCTCAACGATTCTTGATTTGGATTTTGATTAGGAATTGGAGTTACAAGTTGTGTCACTCAACTTGTGTAATGAATTGTTCAAAAAAAATGTGTAACCCCCAAAATGAGGGCTTAGGTCCTTTATATAGCCCTTCACCAATCTTCCACTAGAAGGTAGGTCAATCTTCCCTAAGAAGCTAGGTAGTTGTAGGGAAACTTCTAGAATAAGGTAGTTATCAATCTTCCTCAAGAAGCTACTGAAGGGTTGCCTAGCACGGCAGCAAGGTTTCGGGAGGTATCGTCTATGCCAAATTCAAAAATTTGCCATTCTAGCTAACCCTAACCATAAATCGTTAACTTGAAATAATACGGAAAACATATGCAAACACTTTGCAAGTTATAGTAAGCAAGGAATACAATCTTTGTAGACCGGTCCTTCACTACAATAGCTCCATGTAGTAGTACCCTTCGCTGCGATCATAAACTCCAGACTTTAGACAGGCTCCATGAAGAAACGAACGTGCTTGCTTCGATGACTTCGAGGTCGAAGATAATCTACGTCGAGGAGACACTAACCGAAGCTATCCCTTCACTAGGTCATGAACTTTGTGAAGAGAACACCCTATACTAAATGGCAAGTAGTACAGGATGATGAAATAGGAAGTAGGCTCACTTTAGAATTGATTTTCTCACATTACTTCTCATACCTCCATTGAAGCTAGAAAGCTTTTCATGGAGCTTGAAGAAAAAGAAGAAGAACTCATGAATCATTCATCCAAATGAATTATTGCAACCATGGGTGAGTTAAAGTAATCATTCTTAACACATGTAGAGAATAAACCACACACTATGGTTAAGGGTTGGGTTTGATAAATATCTTTAACTAGACAAAATAGTTGACTTTATCAAAGCTTATCCAAAAGCTTTTGTCCAAGCTTTACCTTGACAAACTCAAACTCTTTTTAATTAGCTTAACATAAATAGAAACCCTAACTTAACCCTATCATGGTATTAATCTCATACACCTATCTTGTATGTATCATCAAACATGACACAATACATGTACACAAATATACATATCACATATATACAATGTGCACATCTAGTGAGAAAAGAAATCATAAGTGAGCTTAATATTAGTTAATGTAATATAATATATCAAATATATAATTATACATTAAATTATCAAATCAACTCTTGATTTAATAATCCGGCTATATCATATACAACCGACTATTACTATATGAATCAACTTATCGAATCAACACTTGATCCGATAACCCGGCTATATCATATATAACCGACCGATATCACATATCACGAGAATAGAATACGATATCTCATATCGTATCAACCTCGGTCCTGCACATATCTCATATGTGCTCCTACTCCGTCTCGCTTGAGCCAGGAAACCTCTATGTAGGACTCTAAAGACTCGTCAATATGCCGGCAGTCGGTGATGATCATATCAAACACCTACAAGCCGCAAGCGGTCTGCTAAACGTAACGGCCACCCGGGTATTGAGCGATCAGAAGATCAACAAGCAAGCCTGCTCATACTCCTATGAATCCAATCAATAACACAACCGTACAGTCCGGTCTCTTCGTCTGATATGTCGCATATCACAGCCTGGGGGTGGTATAACGTCAGACCCCAATAGCCTAATAAGTCATGCCGATGCAAGGTCTATAACGGTTCGAGAAACTACTGATAACACTTACCAGTAGATCTCAGCAACCCTGGCCAAGGATTTCTTATTATGGCCAATCGAGTATAGCGCAACATCAACTCCCTATACCGGGAGAGACGAAACCGCTCCTTTCGCTCATTGCCTCCATGTGACTTGGGACTGTACCCAAAAGCCACCGTTTTGCACGTTCTCTTGAATGTGGTAAGATGGAAATCAAAGCACAGTGGGAATCACACAAGACTCTATGATGATCTCGGGTCTACAGACTAACCCCTATTAGTGTCACCAGAGAACTGCTATCCGATGATAGATACAATACCATCTAGGAGTTATCGGCGAGTCCGTCGAGTGTACCCAATATCCACTGAGCACCCGCATACCATCTCTGATGTCAAACACCAATGGATATGGGATCATCCATCATCCATCATATGGGTCGAGAAGCGTATACGCTAGTCTACTCTGGTATATCGATACCCTGTCTCGATACAGCCTCGACTAGGAACAATTGAAGGATGTACTTAACGACTACTCTGTCCCCACTAGAATGATCTGCATCATAGTCCTGGTTGTCAAGTACTCATCGTAAGGGCTTTACCAACATGTATTATAGAGACAATCAATGTACATGTTAAGCTAAAGAGCAACCAGATAGCAAACTATCATGTCGAGCAAGAAAGTCCTCCCTATATATATTACTAACAATCTCCAACTTGCACTAGGACCATCTGTTGTAATATCTCATACCCAACAGTCAGCAGTGGTTGAAGTATCTCATACTCAACCATCCCATAAAAGTTTCTTCTGGGAATTGTAACATTTAAAAAAAATAAAATATTATTTTTGGGAATTTTCATAATTTAATATTATTTTATTGAATATTTTAATATTTCGGTGTTATTAAATACAGATAATAGGGAAAAATTTTAGAAAAAAATTATGGAAAATTCTAAAATAGGGTATTTTATGGAGTTATACCATTTTAAAGTTTTTATGATTAATTATATGCTAATTTAGTGCTAATCGCGATTAAAAATCGCTAATCGGTTTTTTAGCAATTTTGTGCAAACACATGCACATATTTTTTTTCCTACACTTGTGCATTTTCTATCATATTTCTTTTGGGGTTACTATTTGAGTGAGAAGGAATTTGGAGAAAAGAGAAAGAAAAGAAAATAAAAAGAGAAAGGATTATTATATTGAGGTATGGTGAGAGAGAGGAAGGTATGGTTTTCTTTCGACCAAGGACTTAGTCATTTTCCTTGATCCCCACACTCATTTCTCTCCCTTTCCTTCTTCATCTCCTACGGCTGCTGCTGCCCCCTCCTTTTCCCCCTCTTCAACTCCTCAAATCATCTCAAAAACAACTCCAAAACCCTTTCTTCATTTGACAAAAAGTGTGCACAAGCTCAAGACCAACACATTGGACCAAGAAAGCAAGGATTTTGGCCACTAGGGGAAACTCAAGAAAATTCTTGAGTTGCCAAATGAGGTATTTTCTGGACCATTAGCTTAGTTTATGCATTACTTATACACCTATGTTAAGATTGAATCGATATCGGGTAGTTCCGTGGGCTTAAGGAAATCCTAGTTAGGGTTTGAGGGAATTTTAGGTTTTGCTGTGAAATTGAGCTCAGTAGAGGCTGTACAAATACCCTAGTACTTGAATTGATACCCAAACCTGAGACTTGAAGCCCGGAATACGGATTTATAAACCGATATCGGAAAATTTGTGGAATCTGTGAAGGTTATATGGGATCTGCTATCGACCCGAGACTCTGAAAATTATTTTGGTTGCACAGTGATATGTGCAGGCACCCAGGAAGCTACCACCAGAACCCTAGCCCCTATCTCTCTTTTTCGGCCGCAAAATAAATGCATTCTGGCCGCAAATTGCGGCCAGACCAGTAGGGAATTGTCTCATTTTCGTTTTGGTGACCCCTTATCAGTAAATTAGACCCTTGGCATGTGCAAAATTGTCTAATTTGACCTAGGGTGGAATCTGGAGCCTTTTTCCTAAGTTGCTGTTTTGATTTGTGTTTCCGTATTCCGTATTTTGAATTCTGGAATTGTGTATCAGTGTTTTACCTTGAATACTTTGCGTTTATACGACGATATCGAGGATTGTTCGATGGTTTTGAAAGCGTAACCATTGGTTCTAACCCATAGGCCCCTTAGCGTATCGTTTTGGGTTTTCGTGTGTCGTTTTATTTTCGATTTGGTTTTAATGCGATGGGATACGTGTGATACGTAGGTACCTCCACAGTGATCCGAGGCGATGAAGACGATGGTGGCAACATCGACACCGACACGCAGGATTCAAGGTGAGTAGATTTATATCTACGGGGAGAAGTCGGGTGGATAGCGTATAGCACCCCCGTAGTCCAAAGTTAGTATACTATATATATATATATATATTATATATATGATAGTTTATAGTGTGTCGTGGATATTGTGATAGATGTACTATGGTTAGATTAGGGCGTAGAAGTAAACTAGTATAGTTCCTAGTTGCGAACCCTAGAATAGGTTTACACCACACACACACACATAGGCTTATTGCTATACTTATGCTAGAATGATGACGATAGTGGATGACTTTGGAGATGAGTCGATGATATTAGGCATAGTGCCGTAAGATCGGTGATTTGATGTGATTCGTATTTGGAATACGACATGTGATTTTAGCGGGCCTTTGGACGTGTGTTTCATACACGCATTCATACTTATGTAGATGGTATCGACTTTTACTAGACTTAGATCAGTACCCTAGATTATGTGATATGATGATAAGGATACCAGATAATTGATGAGATAATATGATATTGACCCGTACCCGGCTATTGGGATGCCGTACGACGATTTACCGTACGAGCTATACATTGATGATTGATCCGCACTCATGACTCGAGGAGGTCAGATGATATACGGTATCGTACGCGATACTATTGAGGCGGGATCACCGACTCTTATATTTATATTTATATATATCGACTCAGATTTAGGTGGTTTCCATACCCCTCCCGATTGACTTGATAGTTAGATATGTAGTTAGTATACTAGATGTTCGACTAGACCCGAGTCATACCTATTTCAAAACTAACGAATCGGGAGTATTTAAAAGACAGGTAAAAGGGATTCTACGGATACTTTAAAAAGGCGCATCTTTTCTTAAAAAACACCGTAGCCCTTATTTTACTAAAAATCCTGATTCGTCTTATTCCAAATGGCATAACTGCATGACATATACATATTGATGTAGATTCTTCACTGTTG
This sequence comes from Agapanthus africanus, assembly GCA_030015575.1. Taxonomy (NCBI): domain Eukaryota; kingdom Viridiplantae; phylum Streptophyta; class Magnoliopsida; order Asparagales; family Amaryllidaceae; genus Agapanthus; species Agapanthus africanus. The sequence goes on along the minus strand of CM057343.1, from coordinate 239,755,657 downwards.
TATTGATTATTCGATTTCCGCATATTCATGCTATTCACATCGCTTTGCATGTGTTTATTGCTATATTACCATCATGCTGTTAGGACACCATCACCATTATCGATGATGCGTATGTTCCACATGCACTTTCTTGCCGGCTCACACAGTTCATCATCGATAATTGCCATGTCACTACACAGTAGTATTATTGCATCAGGATATGACCCTTGTATGTGCATACTATTATTCCATGTTGCATGATATACTGTTATACTTGCATTTCATTTATATGTGTTAGTGTATATGCCCTAGGGGCCATTATTGTATCATACTAGTTTGTATATTACTTAATGGAAGCTTGGGATATTCACATGTATATAACAGTCTTGCTAAACATGGTAGTATGCTACTTGGTTTTTCTATCTTAATATGTGAGTATACGTATTGATAGAGCTCTTAGGATCTTGCTTGACTACCAGCGTTGTGATGGCAGTCACACTAGTGGGGGCTGGGTAGTCTACAAGCACATCCTTATTCAGGTCCCTAGTTGTAGGATTATCGAGATAGGGCATCGATACTCCGGAGTAGACTAGTGTGTACGCTTCTCATCCCAGTTGGGGAGATGGTCTGTCCCACAGCCGTCAGTACGTTGTACTGGAGATAGTATGCAGGTGCTCGTTAGGTTACGGGTACACCGGACAGGACTCACAGGGAACTGTTGGTTGGTTTTATACCAGTCGTCAATGAACAGTTCCCAGGTGACATGAGTACAGCACAGTCCGCAGACTTGACACTGCTACTTTGCCTCGAGTGTGTCCTACTGTTCTTAGATTGCTACCCTACCACGGCTCAAAGGAGTCGTGCAAACAGGTAGAAGTTGGGTTCAGTCCCGAGCACTTGGAGGCAGTGGCGGTTAGACAGGATTCATCTCTCCCGGTATTGGGGGTTGATATCGCGCTGTGTCAGAGAGCCATTACGCAAAGTCCCTGGCCAGGGCAAGCGAGATTTGCTGGTTGGTTCTAGCAATTTCTCAGGGTGAAATGGGCTTCGCTCCGACACGACTCATACCGCTATTAGGGGACTGACGCTTGCCGCCCCCCTAGGCACGATATGCGATAGTCTTAGACGAACGGACCGGACTGTACGGAGATTGTCACATCAGACTCAGTTGGAGTTCAGATGGGTTTCCTCATCGGCCTTCTTCTCGACATCTACCTGGGGACCGTTACGTACAGCTAGTGCCGCTTGCGGTCTGTTGTTAAACCCACTGCCAGCGTAGTAGTCGAATCTCTAGAGTCCCACACAGAGAGTTTCCCTACTCCAGGCGAAACGATATAGAGGTCGTATGGTTTTACGACAAGGGTTCGGATGCATACATGTGTTTACGCACGTACGACTTTCGGACAGTTTTTACTAGTCGGCTTTGGTTTAAGCCAGTTACTAGTATCGGTTATTGGATTTATACAGTCTAAAGTTTTTCCGTGTTTTCACGGATAGGAGGGGCGTTCTCGTAATTGCGCGAGAAGCTTCTAGAAGATGGTGACTAAAGGGGTTAAGGTGGCATATATTAAATGAGATTAGTGAGTCATATGGATGATTCATCCATGTCATTAATGCATCATAAATGCTTAATGACTCATGGAGATGAATCACCATTAGATATTTATCAAGCATGGTTGTAAATCATTTTCTTTTCTTTTCTTGAAAAACAATAATGCTTGATATATATTATGATAACTCATTTTCTCATTTCATTATTATGTTCATCTTCTCTCTCCTCAAGCTCTCTCTCTTCAAACCCTAATCCTCCCCTCTCATGTGTTGAGTACAAGGATTAGTTAGACTAATTAAACCATAACCTTATCTCTATATCATCTAGGTACTTTGATTAGCACTTAAAGAAACCTAGTTACCTCTAGTTTGACGTGAAGCTTGTAGTAAAGCTCTCGGGAGGATCTTCTACTACTTAGAGAAGGCCGGAGAGGACGTGGAGAACGACAAGACGAAGGACTCGGATCATTAGGTATAATCACTTCACATATTAGTTTAGAACTTCTATGATATTTGTTAGTTATCGTTTAGCTTCGATTCATGCGGTTAGTCGATGTTTAAGCAAAGAACCAGATCGTTTTTCATATTTCCGCATCCCCGCAAGTCGTGGGGTGTTGTACATCGACTTACAGTAGTATCAGAGCCTCGCTAAACAATAATTAACTCATTAGCAAAGTCGTAACTATTTCGAACGCAAAAAGAACCGGAAACATCATCTTTTTGCACAGTTTCTGTCGAAATTAAAACAGGCCCTAAAAATTTTTCAGAGACCTACAGAATAACAAGAAGGAAATTATAGGGGTACTCAAGAAATTTGGTCGCGTAACTCGGTTAACTTGCCGCGGAACTGTGGCGGATCCATGCGATCCGCCGCGGATCCGCGGCCGAGTTAGGGCCGAGTCGGTCCAAATTTCTTGAGTGACCTTCTGGTGTTAACAGTGATATTTCTAGATATTTTTTTTTTGCTCAAGTCTCAGGTGCACAGAGAAGTATTGGAGTAGAATCTAATGTGTTTGCACGATCAAAATTTTGCGATGTTTGCTAATTTGATTATATCTGTGTTTGTATAATGTGTTCGTAAACCTCCCCTAACTGCTAGTATGTCGGTTGGCAGGGGGTTGCACATTTCTGTAATGGATTTTATCTGTTTGTGTATATGAACTGTGTTGGACTGTTGTGATGTATAGCCGGGGTTTTGTGATGGGTTATTATTTAATTCATTTGATGTAAATGTAATTTGTTGTAATATTATTTAGTGGGGCACCTCCAGGTTGCGGTTGTAGCCACCATTGTATTATTTCTTTTTACTGTTTTTGCTCCTAGGACAGACCCAAGGTGGGGTGCACAAACTACCGGGTACTTTGAAGTGTTTAGTGGCCCACTCACTTTGTTGAGGGAGACCGCTTCACTTCGGGTATTTGGCGGGTAGTTTGCCGTACCCGTAGGGGTCTAGGATGGGGTAATGGCTATTCATCACAACTGTGTAATCCGTCTTTTGTTGCAGGCTCTAAACAAACGCGGATTGCTTACAAATCCAATAAATTTCATATGAGATCTGGAATGCCTATTATTGCGTCTGACGAATGTACAATATCTATGTATGATAGCTATTTAGACGTCACTTATGTTTTACACCTGCGCTAGCCCAGCCCCCACTCTGTCGTTAGTTAAGTAACCTAACGGGTGATGACGGGACCCAGTGGCGAATGCGGATGGCACAAGAGGACGTTGTATTTTCGTTGTTTTTTGCAATGATAGGTTAATGATGGGACACATTATTTATAATGCAAAGAAAATAAACCAAAAGTTTAATCGTTGGAACAATTTAAAAGAAACCACTCGGTTATTTTTAAACAGATGATATTTTTAATTACGGAGCTTTAACCACTCCTTTTAAAAAAAGCTATCAGGTTCCTTCGGTTATATCAAGTTCACTACGTTCACGGTTTTGGCAAAACCATTCGTAGCCCTCCGTCATTTCATTTGGGTATTCAGTAGTATTCAAGCTATGTATTTTGGCCAAAGTCAAGACATAGTGTTTGGTAGCTGCTGGATTTTCATTTGTTGCATAAGATAGATGAGTTGGTTTGGGACAGTCGTATTATCATTTGACCAAAGTCAAGGGTATATACGGATGGGTTCAAATTGACAAGATAATGACGGGTAGAACTTGACATGTGACTTATGACATTTTGACCAAAGCCAAGGTCATAAGAGCATGGGGCAAAAACTTATATCGGGAATTTCTAAAGAAACTGAAATTTGCAAAGAGATGCATACCATTTGGAGTTTGATGAATGTTGGTAGCATTCCATCAACATTATCGTACGATGATATTTGGATCCCGATCCTACTGTGAGTATATGCTACTCATCAGGATATTCGTCATATAACGATCAATGCTATAAACCAAGTAGGTGTCAAGAAAGGTGTCAGCGAGGTTACGCCCCCAAAGAAAAGAGGTTATTTAATTAAGGAACTTCGCGAAAGCGTTGGAAAACCTCCCTCGAAGTATCGACACTAGCCTGGCTGAACGGTTAAGCAAGTATTGTACGGTGAGAATAGTCCTGGCTAATTCTTCTTTTATGGTTTGGAGAAGGATTCGAGAAACAATGGGAGCCATCAAGTTTAGATAAATTAAAAACCACTCTAAACTTGCAAAAGCATCATGCTAAAGAGTTTTCTTCTCTCTCTCCTATTTGCTGCGACCCTGAAAATGACTGGACTTAAGTTACTTTTAGAGAAAAATATACTGACGGGGCCAAACTATAAAGATTGGTTGCGGAATGTCAAAATGGCCTTGACTTATGACAAATTAGGATATGTCCTCACCACTAAGGCACCTGAAGTCCCAGGTCCCAAATCCAGTAATGCGGATAAGGAAATCCGCAAAACCTAGGATTTAGATTGCGCGAAAGCCAAGTGCATCGTGCTTGCCTTGATGAACAATGAACATCAGATGAGGCACGAGGATATGGATCTTGACTCCATATTTCTCCATACAAAAGATCTGTATGGGGAGCAATCTCGTATAGCAAGATACGGGACCTCTAAGAACTTGTTTCTAGCGAGGTTGGCTGTCGGGTCGTCGGTAGGAGAACATGTCCTAAAAATGATCGGCTATATAGAAGAGCTCGCAGACCTAGGGACAACTTTGGATAATGAGCTCTATACAGACCTTATTCTCCAGTCCCTTCCTCCCACCTACGCCCAGTTTATCCTGAACTTCAACATTCAAAGAAAAGAAGTTGAACTTCCGGAACTCCTGAACATGTTAAGGAGTGCAGAGGGCACCTTGCAGAAGGCAAGGGAAACACCCGCTATGTTTGTTAGCGGTGCTTCTTCTTCCGGGTCCAAGGCTAGGGCCAAAGGAAGGAAAAAGAAGGCCGTCCCTAGACCTAGAGGAGGTGTAAGTAAGGTAGGAGGGAAGGGAAAGAAAAAGTTTGCGGTACCGGTATTGGGCCAGGATGAGTGCTTCCATTGTTACAGGAAAGGGCACTGGAAAAAGGATTGCAAGGCGTGGAACGCCAAGAACCAGGAACCGACACAAGCTGTGGCTTCGACTTCAGGTGTGTTTGTAATTGAGAATTGTCTGTCAATCAACTCTATTTCCTGGGTATTGGATACCGGATCAGGATCTCATATTTGCAATTCATTGCAGGCACTGAGAAACCGTAGAGTGCTGAAGGAAGGTGATATGACCCTGATGGTTGCTAACGGAGCTAGCATGGGAGCTGTGTCCGTAAGGGACTATCACCTGGGATTGACGAGTGGACACATTTTGGTTTTACATAACTGTTTTTGTGTACCCAGCTTAACGTGTAATATCATATCTGTTTCTTTGTTATCAAATAAAGGTTATGATTTCACGTTTGGAAGTGGTGTTGTTAACATCCACCTTAATCATAGTTTGATTGGGTCCGGTACACTGGAAAACGGTATATATGTGTTAAACCAACTCCAAATTTTCAATGTCCAGAACACACTAAAAAGAAAGTCTCCAGATTTAAATAAAGTTTTCTTATTGCATTGTAGACTGGGTCACATCAATGAGAGAAGGTTGACTAAGTTGCATAGAGAAGGATATTTGGACTTGTTCGAATATCAAACTTATGACACTTGTCAATCTTGTCTTAAATGAAAGATGACAAAGACTCCATTTACTGGACATGGAGTAAGAGCGAGCGAGCTCTTAGGACTCATACACAGCGATGTATGTGGTCCAATGTCTACACATGCAATAGGTGGTTTTTCCTATTTCATTACTTTCACGGATGATTACTCAAGGTACGGATTCATTTATCCGATGAAACATAAATCCAAGGCTTTTGAGAAATTCCAAGAGTATAAGAATGAAGTAGAAAACCAAACCGGCAAAAGTATCAAGACACTAAGATCTGATCGAGGTGTTGAATACTTGAGTGCCGAGTTCCTAGGTTACCTAAAAGAGAAAGGAATTCTCTCTCAGCTTACTCCTCCATGCACTCCACAGCATAACGGTGTATCGGAGAGACGGAATCGAACCCTATTGGATATGGTACGATCCATGATGAGTAATTCTGAGTTACCGCAATCTTTTTGGCGTTATGCGCTAGATTCAGCGGCATATCTTCTGAACAGGGCTCCTACCATGACTGTGCCTATCACCCCATATCAGATGTGGAGTGGGAAGAAACCCCATCTTCAGCATATGAAGATTTGGGGATGTCCAGCTTTTGTTAAAAAGCAGTATGTGGACAAGCTCGAGGCACGATCAGTAAAATGTAAGTTTGTGGGATATCCAAAGAACTCCAAGGGATATTATTTCTATTACGCAGAGGAACAAAAGGTTTTTGTTTCTCGTAATGCCCATTTTCTGGAACAGCAGTTTTTAGAAAAGGAGATAAGTGGGAGAGAAATAGAACTGGAAGAAATTCCAGAACCACAAACTAATACTGAAAGTTTGGTAGAACAAGTAGTTCAAGAGGAACAGGACATTCCCGCACCCCTCCGCAGGAGTAGTAGGCCGTCTCATCCGCTTGAGAGATACTACGGTTTTCTCATAGATGGGGATAGAGAGGATTGCATCATAGATGATGATGAACCTACTGCCTTCCAGCAGGCCATCCAGAGCGGCGACTCGGTATGATGGCTAGATGCAATGCGGACCGAAATGGAATCCATGTACACCAACAAAGTATGGACTTTGGACTTTGCTCCAGATGGGGTAAAACCAATAGGATGCAAATGGATCTTCAAGAAAAAGATTGGTGTAGATGGACATGTGAAAACCTATAAGGCTAGACTTGTTGCAAAAGGTTTTCGTCAAAGACCTGGTTTGGACTATGACGAAACTTTTTCTCCTGTGGCTATGCTCAAATCCATTCGGGTCCTTCTTGCTATTGCTGCCTTCCATGATTATGAAATCTGGCAGATGGACGTAAAGACGGCTTTTCTGAATGGAAATTTAGAAGAGTGCGTCTATATGGATCAGCCAGAGGGTTTTAATCAGAGTGGGAGCAGCGGGAAAGTATGCAAGTCGCTTAAGTCCATTTATGGACTAAAGCAGGCATCGCGGAGTTGGAACATCTGTTTTGATGAGACAGTCAAACAATATGACTTTATCAAAAATCCAGATGAACCATACATATATAGTAAAGTTGTAGCCAGAAGTGTCGTATTCCTCATCTTGTACATGGATGACATTCTATTGATAGGAAATGACATTCCTATGCTACAATCTGTCAAAGGATTCTTGTCACACAGGTTCTCCATGAAAGACTTGGGTGATGCCTCTTACATTCTGGGGATCCGGATCTATCGTGATGGATCCAAGAGGATGTTGGGACTTTTTTAGTCCAGGTATATCGACGCTGTATTGAAAAGATTCAGTATGGAAGATTACAAGCGCGGTAATCTACCGGCCTGTCACGGAATCACCCTATCCAAAGAGATGTCTCCCAAGACTAATTTGGAAAGGGAACGCATGTCTATTATACCCTACGCTTCTGCGGTATGCTCTATAATGTATGCGATGTTGTGCACCAGACCAGATGTAGCTTATGCACTGAGCGTGGTAAGCCGGTATCAGTCAGACCCATGGGAGAAGCACTGGATAGCAGTAAAGAACATTCTCAAGTACCTGAGGAGGACTAAGGAGATGTTCTTGGTTTACGGCGGAAAGACCTCAGGTTGGAGGCCTTTGCTGATTCCGGCTTCCAGAGTGATAAGGACGATTCTATGTCCATGTCGGGTTATGTCTTTACCTTCAATGGAGGGGCCGTGTGCTGGAAGAGTTCCAAGCAGGACACCGTTGCTGACTCGACGATGGAAGCGGAGTATATTGCTGCTTTCGATGCCGTAAAAGAAGCAGTCTGAATGAAGAAGTTCCTAACAGAACTTCAGGTGGTTCCTACCATTGTTGATCCAATACCTCTGTATTGCGACAACAACGGAGCTATAGCTTTAGCGAAGGAACCAAGGTCCCATCAGAAGTCCAGGCACATCTTAAGGCAGTATCACCTGATCAGGGAGATCATTGATCGTTGGGAGATCGAGGTTCGGAGAGTTGCTTCTGAAGAGAACATTGCTGATCCATTCACGAAGGCCCTACCTCAGATTCAGTTCGAGAGGCTACACGAGATCATCGGTCTTTAATATGCCAGTACATGGCCCTAGTGCAAATGGGAGATTGTTAGTGTATATGCCCTAAGAGCCATTATTGTATCATACTAGTTTGTATATTACTTAATGGAAGCTTGGGATATTCACACGTATATAACAGTCTTGCTAAACATGGTAGTATGCTACTTGGTTTTTCTATCTTAATATGTGAGTATACGTATTGATAGAGCTCTTAGGATCTTGCTTGACTACCAGCGTTGTGATGGCAGTCACACTAGTGGGGGCTGGGTAGTCTACAAGCACATCCTTATTCAGGTCCCTAGTCGTAGGATTATCGAGACAGGGCATCGATACTCCGGAGTAGACTAGTGTGTACGCTTCTCATCCCAGTTGGGGAGATGGTCTGTCCCACAACCGTCAGTACGTCATACTGGAGATAGTATGCAGGTGCTCGTTAGGTTACGGGTACACCGGACAGGACTCACAGGGAACTGTTGGTTGGTTTTATACCAGTCGTCAATGAACAGTTCCCAGGTGACATGAGTACAGCATAGTCCGCAGACTTGACACTGCTATTTCGCCTCGAGTGTGTCCCACTGTTCTTAGATTGCTACCCTACCACGGCTCAAAGGAGTCGTGCAAACAGGTAGCAGTTAGGTGCAGTCCCGAGCACTTGGAGGCAGTGGCGGTTAGACAGGATTCGTCTCTCCTGGTATTGGGGGTTGATATCGCGCTGTGTCAGAGAGCCATTACGTAAAGTCCCTGGCCAGGGCAAGCGAAGATTTGCTGGTAGGTTCCAGTAGTTTCTCAGGGTGTAATGGGCTTCGCTCCGACACGACTTATACCGCTATTAGGGGACTGACGCTTGGCGCCCCCTAGGCCCGATATGCGATAGTCTTAGACGAATGGACCGGACTGTACGGAGATTGTCACATCAGACTCAGTAGGAGTTCAGATGGGTTTCCTCATCGTCCTTCTTATCGACATCTACCTGGGGACCGTTACGTACAGCTAGTGCCGCTTGCGGTCTGTGGTTAAACTCACTGCCAGCGTAGTAGTCGAGTCTCTAGAGTCCCACACAGAGAGTTTCCCTACTCCAAGCGAAACGATATAGAGGTCGTATGGTTTTACGACAAGGGTTCGGATGCATACGTGTGTTTACGTACGTACGACTTTTGGACAGTTTTTACTAGTCGGCTTTGGTTTAAGCCAGTTACTAGTATCCGGTTATTGGATTTATACAGTCTAAAGTTTTTTTGTGTTTTCACAGATAGGAGGAGCATTCTCGTAATTGCGCGAGAAGCTTCTAGAAGATGGTGACTAAGGGGGTTAAGGTGGCATATATATTAAATGAGATTAGTGAGTCATATGGATGATTCATCCATGTCATTAATGCATCATAAACGCTTAATGACTCATGGAGATGAATCACCATTAGATATTTATCAAGCATGGTTGTAAATCATTTTCTTTTCTTTTCTTAAAAAATAATAATGCTTGAAATATATTATGATAGCTCATTTTCTCATTTCATTATTATGTTCATCTTCTCTCTCCTCAAGCTCTCTCTCTTCAAATCCTAATCCTCCCCTCTCATGTGTTGAGTACAAGGATTAGTTAGACTAATTAAACCATAACCCTCTCTCATATCATCTAGGTACTTTGATTAGAATTTAAGGAAACCTAGTTACCTCTAGTTTGAGGTGAAGCATGTAGTAAAGCTCTCGGGTGGATCTTCTACTACTTAGAGAAGGCCGGAGAGGACATGGAGAACAACAAGACGAAGGACTTGGATCTTTAGGTATAATCACTTCACATAGTAGTTTAGAACATCTATGATAGTTGTTAGTTATCGTTTAGCTTCGATTCATGCGGTTAGTCGATGTTTAAGCAAAGAACAAGATCGTTTTTCATATTTCCACCCCCCCGCAAGTCGTAGGGTGTTGTACATCGACTTACAATATGTCACATACATCATACTTTCTGATTATGCGCATTGAGATATGTCGTTTCCATGATATTTCTGGATTTAGGAACCGTGGGTATTTCAAAGAGATTATGTAGATGTTTTAAAAACCCGGTTTCCTTGATATGATATTTCAGCATCCACCACGAGTTTTATCGGTTCTGATATATATACCCCATGTGAGGAGGCGTAGAGGACGTATGAGGGTACATGGTAGGGCCTGGAGGTACCCCGGGGCGAGAACGGATCTGTCGTGTAGCTAGGCGAAGAGCCTGTCAGGGGAACCATACCGTCCGGTGACATTACCTTTTACTCGGCGGTTATCTTGGGGATACCGACTGGAGTTATGTATGTATGCATACGTCGAAATTCGAGCGTCGAAATTCGAGCACTCGGGTTTCGAGATAGCGTATGATACGTACCTATTAGGGCCAGTCTTGATGACAGGGCCTGATAGATGAGGATTTACGTGCCGATGCTAGGCACAGGTTTCATGATGTTTTCGAGTGTCGATGCTAGGCAATCAGGTTCTATGATTTGATTATATCCTCATATTTCCATGCATATGCTTTACGATATTTACATGCATGATGCTTATTATCATTGGGTGACACGTGGACGGGATCCACATACATACAGACCTTGATTACATTGATCATACCTCATATGTATATATAACAATGGATGAGGACGCTGTTATATATGCCCTTACACCAATATTGGTGGAATGAGACGCTAATATATGTGTATTGATATCAATTTAGATACTTCATTATATTTATTCATGCAGACATACCTCATATTTATGATATGTTATGACCTGAGGCACTGGCACGAGCACTTGGCACTACACACATGTTTAGATGTTACATTGTAACCTGATCATGCTTCAGACTTATTCTTTTGAGGTTTATATATATATCTGATCGTATTGACCTAGGATTATGTCATGCATTCGATTTCTGCTTGTAGATATTTTCTATTCATTAGTTGGCAACTCACCCACATTGTGCCACAGTTCTTGCTGGTTTTGCCGTACAGGTTCCATAGCGGCATTTCTGGCACACTGCTTCCTTTGCGGGTGAATTGCATTGGGTAGGTGGGTTCATTTGTATCAGAACCACCATTGTTGATGTATTATTCATTGTATCTAGAAATTCCATCAACCAAAACTTGTATATTGTTTCAGACTTATACACCAGTTATGTATTATTTCGACCTTAGAGTCGCGTGTAGTAGTATTACGATTTTCATGTTATTTGAGTTTCTTTTGAGTTTTGATCCTCGCCCTTCGGCGTTGTATATTATATTGCTTGCATGGTTGTGACCGTCAATTGACGAAGAGCTAGCTCCCACTTGGGATGCCTTCTATCATTGCATATATACATTATTCTTGTTGTACCCCGTTCGGGGCTAGTATTTACAAAGGGATCTCTGCCGAAATTTTCATAAAAGACTATACATTTTAAAGAAACACATATTCGGCTTATTTATTTAAAAACCATGTATATTAAAACTTGTTTTCTTCACTTCTAAAAACTATTTTCCTTCATTTATTATTTAAAATGGTTTTAGATTTCTGGGCTTTTGGCTTACTTGGATTAGATGGAGTCCTATAGACTTCATATGATTCAAAGGCCAGTCACGTGCTCTTTCGGGTCGTGACAGGAATAGGCCTTTGTGAGTGGATCCACCGCGTTGTCCTCTGTGACTACTCTCCTGAATCTGGATCTCCTTGGAGATCAACCATCTCCACTGATCAGGTGATACTGCCTAAGAACATGTCTGGATCACAGATGGGACGAGTGTTCCTTGGCCAAAGCCATAACTCCATTGCCACACAATGGTAGGAACGAAGTTCATCTCATGAACTAGTGTACATCCAGACTATTTCTATGGTAGCATCCTTGGTAGTGATGTATCCAGCCTTTATCGTCTAGTATATCACGGTATCTAGCTTGGAACTCTTCTAACATACCATCCCTCCACTGAGGGTAAAGATAATGCCTGTGACTGAAATTCAGTCGAGCTTATCACCCTGGAAGCTATCCAGTGATTCTCCCCTGCATCAATTGATACCATATCACTATACCTAGTGAGAATCGTAACATCCACTTAGATCTTTCTCATAGATGCAAAACCAAGGATTCAGGAGATATCAGCTTGATCCTATATGGAGAATCCTTGTGATAAGAGGAGATTGACCGAGTGTAGCATAGGAAACTCCTTTCCTATCAAGAGTATGGCATCTACGTACAATACGAGGATCAAAACCATACTCCCTACTAACTTTTTGTATATACAAGGTTCATGTACCCTTTTGAGGAAGTCAAATTCTTTGACTACCACATCAAAACAGACGTTCCAACTCCGCGATGCCTGCTTTATCCCATAAAGCAACTTGCACACGTTTCGGCTGCTCCCACTGTCTATGAAGCCCTCTGACTGTGTACTTATAGACACTCTCTTCTAAATCATTATTTAGAAAAGCTGTCATGACACCTAACTGCCAGATATCGTAGTCATGGTATGTAGCAATGGCAAGTAGGATCCGGATGGACTTAAGCATAGCTTTGAAAGTCTCAACTTTTCCATGTACACCAAGTAATCTTCTCAAGATATACATGCTCCTGATGGGGATTTAACCCTTCAGATATGTTGGATAGAGTGCCATCAGAGTCAAATATTGGATCACAGGCACGTGATTGCAATGATTGAGGGAGGGCCTATGCCGGCAGGACAGTCTTACTCAAGATGATAATATGCTATATGGTTTATCTTTATCATCGTGTACTGCTTCAGGTGACCTTACAGGTCACTATTACACATTGATAGAGCCCTTAGGATTCTTGCTTGACTAAGAGCAGTATAATGGCGATCATAAACATGGGAGCTGGGGTCTATAAGCACATTCTTAAAAGGTCCCTAGTCGTGGGAGTTTCGAGACTGGGCATCGATACTCCATTAGTAGACTAGTGTATACAGTCGAGACCCCGACGAGGGGCGGTGGCCGGTCTTACAAGCCATTGGTGTCAGTTGGATCACCTAAGATGCATACAGGTGCTCATTGGGTTATGAGTACACCGGAAAGGACTCGCCAGGAACATGCTAGTTGGTATAATACCTAGCGTCAGAGAGCAGTTCCCTGGTGACATGTGTACAGTAGTTCATCGACCTGAGATCGTCATTTGCCTCGTGTGAGTTCCCACTGTGCTTTGATTACTACCCTACCACGGCTCAAAGGAGTCGTGCAAACAGGTTTTAGTTGGGTACAGTCCCGAGCCACATGGAGGCAGTGAGCGGATCGTGTAAGTCGATGTTCAACACCACAATACTTATGGGGAGGCGGAAATATGAATAACAATCTTGTTCTATGATCAAACATCGATTAACCGTATGAATCGTTTGCTAAACAAGTTTTAACAAAAGCTATAGAGTTCTAAACTACTATGTTAAGAGATTATACCAAACGGTTCTAGTCCTTCGTCTTAATGTTATCTACGGCCTCTTTGGATCTCCACGTCCTCTTCGGCTTTCTTCCGTAATAGACGATCCACCCGAGAACCCTAATCCAAGCTATAACCTCTAAACTTGAGGTTACTTAGTTTCTCTAGTTGCTAAATAGAGTAGCTAAGGTGATGTAGAGATAGGTTATGGAGTAATTAGTCTTTCCTAATCCTTGTTCTCAACTCATAAGGGTAGGATTAGGTTTGGTGAAGGAGAGAGATCTTGAAGAGAGAGAGTGAGAAGATGATAATGATAATAATCTATGAAAATGAAAAAGCTTCTCACTAGATATATGAAACATAATGAATTAAAAAGAAATGAATAATAAGAGATTATTCATCATGTTTCATTAATGCAAGTGGGTGATTCATTATGTGAGTCATTAAGCATTTAATAATGCATTAATGACATGATGAATCACTCACAATGAGTCACTAATTCATTAAATGAAAATGCCACCTCTCCCTCCATGTCACATCCTTCTAGAAGCTTCTCGGAAAATTACGAGAACGCCCCTCTCATCCGTAAAAACACGGAAAAACTTTAGACTGTATAAATCCAATAACCTGATACTAGAATCTGGCTTAAACCAAAGCCGGCTAGTAAAAACTGTCCGAATGTCGTACGTGCGTTCAAACACGTATGCGTCCGAACCTTTATCGTAAAACCATACGACTTCTATATATTTTCGCCTGGGTTTGGGAAATCTCTGTGTGGGACTCTAAAGACTCGACTACTACGCTGGCAGTGGGTTTAACCACAGACCGCAAGCGGCACTAGCTGTACGTAACGGTCCCCAAGTAGTTGTCGATAAGAAAGCTGATGAGGTAACCCATCTGAAATCCTACTGAGCCTGTCTGTGACAATATCCGCGCAGTCCGGTCTGTTCGTCTAAGAGTATCGCATGTATGGTCTAGGGAGGTGGTGGACGTCAGACCCCTAATAACCGTACAAGTCGTGTCGGTATGGTTCAAGACCACCCGAGAATCTACTGATCATTCCATCAGTAATTCTCAATCAGCCCTGGCCAGGGACTTAAGGTAATGACCAAACGACCACAGTGCGATATCAACTCCCTATACCGGGAGAGACGAATCCCTAACAGTCGCTCACTGCCTCCATGTGGCTCGGGACTGTGCCCAACTGAAACCTGTTTGCACGACTCCTTTGAGCCGTGGTAGGGTAATAATCAAAGCACAGTGGGAACTCACACGAGACAAATGATGACCTTAAGTCAACGGACTATCTGCACACATGTCACCTGAGAACTGCTATCTGACGTTATGTATAATACTATCCAGTCAGTTCTCGGCGAGTCCTGTCCGGTGTACTCACACCCAGTGAGCATCTGTATACAATCTTAGGTGAACACCACCAATGGTTGCGGGACCAATCCATTGCCCCTTGTCAGGGTCTAGATATGTATACACTAGTCTACTCCGGAGTATCGATGCCCAATCTCGATACTCCTGCGACCAGGGACATCTAAGGGTGTGCCTATTGACTATCCAGCTCCCACTAGTATGACTGCCATCACAACGCCTGTAGTCAGACAAAACACCCTATGGGCTTTATCAACATATATATATATAGATACCAAGTAAAAAATATCATACGTTAGGACAAAGTCAAACCAAATAGCGTACTATCATATCAAGCAAGACTGTCATGTACATACATATCCCAAGCATCCTATACAATGTAGGCCTCTAGGGCATATATATCCAACAATCTCCCACTTGCACTAATGCCTATAATTGGCGCAATGAGTACCCACTGTCTCTACCAGATCCAGTTGCTTGCGTACCGCATGCCCAACATCTCAAAAAGCCTCTCGAACTGTACTTAAGGAATGGCCTTGGTGAATGGATCTTCCGTGTTGTCTTTTGTGTCTACTCTCCGTATCTCGATCTCCCGACGATCCACGATCTCCCTGATCAGGTGAAACCGCCTTAAGATATGCTTGGATTTCTGATGGGACCTTGGTTCCTTCTCTAAAGCTACAGCGCCATTGTTATCGCAATACAAAGGTATTGGATTGGCAATGGACGGAACCACCTGAAGTTCAGAAATGAACTTCCTCATCTAGACAGCCTCTTTTGCGGCTTCACTAGCAGCTATATACTCAGCCTCCATAGTTGAGTCTGCGACGGTATCTTGTTTGGAACTCTTCCAACATACTGCTCCTCCATTGAGGGTAAACACAAAACCCGAAATGGATTTAGAATCATCCTTGTCACTTTGGAAGCCGGAGTCGGTAAAAGCCTCTACCTGGAGGTCCTCATTACCGTAAATCAAGAACATCTCCTTAGTCCTTCTCAGGTACTTGAGAATGTTCTTCACCGCTCTCCAATGTTTCTCACCTAGGTCAGACTGATACCTGCTTACCACACTAAGTGTGTAAGCTACATCCGGTCTGGTACATAACATCGCATACATTATTGATCCTACCGCCGAAGCGTAGGGTATAATGCCCATGCGAGCCCTCTCTTCATCAGTCTTTGGAGACATCTCTTTGGAGAGGGTGATTCCGTGACAAGCGGGCATATTGCCGCGTTTGGAATCTTCCATACTAAATCTCTTTAGTGTAGTGTCTATATACCTGGACTGTGAAAGTCCCAATATTCTATTAGATCTATCTCGATAGATCTTAATACCCAGAATGTATGATGCATCTCCCAAGTCTTTCATAGAGAATTTCTGTGACAAGAAGAGCTTTACTGATTGTAGTATAGGGATATCATTCCCAATCAGTAGTATGTCGTCGACGTACAAAACGAGGAAGACTACTGCTCCTTCTACAATCTTCCTATAAATACATGGTTCATCTATATTTTTGATAAAGTCAAATTCCTTGACTGTTTCATCAAAGCAGATGTTCCAACTCCGCGATGCTTGCTTTAACCCATAAATGGATTTAAGCAATTTGCACACTCTTCCGCTGCTCCGACTGTCTAAGAAACCTTCTGGTTGATCCATGTAAACACTCTCTTCTAGATGTCCATTTAGAAAAGCTGTTTTTACATCTATTTGCCAGATTTCATAGTCATGGAAGGCGGCAATGGCAAGCATGATCCGAATGGATTTAAGCATAGCTACTGGTGAAAAAGTTTCATCATAGTCCAATCCTGGTCTTTGACGAAAACCTTTTGCAACTAGTCTAGCTTTGTAGGTTTCCACTTGTCCAAATGTACCAATCTTATTTTTGAAGATCCATTTGCACCCAACTGGTTTTACCCCAGGAGGTGCAACTTCTAAAGTCCATACTTTATTGGTGTACATGTATTCCATTTCGGATCTCATTGCATCCAGCCACTTCACTGAGTCGCTACTTGTGATAGCCTGCTGAAAACTAGTAGGCTCATCATCATCGATGATGCAATCCTCTCGATCCCCATCAAGAAGAAAACCATAGTATCTTTCAGGAGGATGAGAAAGCCTACTAGATCTGTGGAGTGGCGTTGGTTCGTCATGTTCTATTGAAATCTGAGATTCTTCTAAGTCTTCGGTTGCAGTTTGAGGTTCTGGAATTTCTTCCAGTTCTACCGTGCTCCCACTAATTTCTTTTGCAAGAAATTTGCTTTCTAAGAAGACAATGTGACGAGCGACAAACACCTTTTGTTCTTCAGTGTGGTAGACCATGTACCCCCTTGAATGCTTGGGGTATCCTACAAACTTGCATAAAACCGATCGTGCTTCGAGCTTGTCCGGATTATGCTTTTTAACATATACCGGACACCCCCATATCTTGATATACTTGAGATATGGTCTCTTCCCACACCACATTTCATATGGAGTGGTAGGTACAGACTTAGTTGGAACTCTATTCAATAGGTATGCGGCTGATTCTAGAGCAAATCCCCAGAAGGAAAGTGGTAACTCAGCACTACTCATCATTGAACGTACCATATCTAATAGCGTGCGATTCCTTCTTTCTGATACACCATTATGCTGAGGTGTATAAGGTGGAGTAAGCTGAGAGAGAATTCCATTCGCTTTTAAGTATTCAAGGAAACTGGTACTTAAGTATTCTCCACCTCGATCAAATCGAAGTGTCTTGATGCTTTTACCAGTTTGTTTCTCTACTTCATTCTTATACTCCTTAAACTTCTCAAAAGCCTTGGATTTATGCTTTATTAAGAACACATGTCCATACCTAGAGAAGTCATCAGTAAAAGTGATGAAGTAGGAGTGACCACTTCGTGCATGTATAGACATCGGACCACATACATTACTGTGTACTAGTCCCAAGAGTTCAGTGGCTCTTTCTCCGTGTCCGGTGAACGGAGATTTGGTCATTTTTCCTTTGATACATGATTGACAAGTTGCATATGATGAATATTCAAACGGATCTAGATATCCATCTTTATGTAACTTAGTCAACCTTGTTTCATTTATATGACCAAGTCTACAATGCCATAGGAAGGCTTGATTCGAATCTGGAGCCTTTCTTTTACGCGTGTTTTGAATATTCAAAATTTGAGGTTGATTAAGTATGTATATGCCGTTTTCCAGTGTGCCAAACCCAATTAGTTCTTGATTTAGGAGAATGTTCATGACATTTCTTTCAAGCACAAAATTATATCCTTTATTAGACAACAAAGATACTGATATAATATTACACAACATACTGGGAATACAAAAACAGCTATACAATACCAAAATGTGTCCACTATTCAACCCTAGGTGATATTCCCCTATTGCAACTGCATCTACATGCATTCCATTGCCCATCCGGAGAGTCATATCACCTGCCCCCAGTACTCTACTATTTCTCAGATCCGGTAAAGAATTACAGATGTGAGAACCAGAACCGGTATCAAGTACCCATGAAGTAGAGTTTACTGAAAGACAATTTTCGATTACGAACACACCTGAAGCAGAAGCAACAGCTTGCTTCATGTCCTTGGCTTTAAAGGCCAAACAGTCCTTCTTCCAGTGCCCTTGCATGTGACAATAGAAGCATTCGTTCTTTTTTGCCTTCACCCTTCCTGCCTTGTTCGTTCCCTGCACCTTCTTGACCCCACCCTTCGGTTTGGTGGCTTTCATCTTCTTCTTCCCTTTAGCTTTCGCTTTAGATTTAGAAGAAGATGATTGGCCAACATACAGAACGGGGGTCTACTCCTTTTTCAAGGAGGTCTCTACTACCCTCAACATATTGAGGAGCTTTGGAAGATCCGCTTCCATTTCGTGCATGTTGAAGTTCAGCACGAACTGAGAGAAGGTGTGGGGAAGGGACTGCAAAATCAAGTCGATATACAAATCATTCTCTAGCACGCATCCCAGGTTTGCGAGTTCCTCAATGAGGGTGATCATTTTGAGGACGTGCTCTCCAACAGGCGATCCTAGAGCTAACCTCATCTGGAAGAGTTTCCTTGAGTTTTCGTACCTTGCGATACGGGAGTGTTCACCATACAATTCCTTGCAATGGAGGAATATGGATACAATATCTATACTCTCGTGCTGTTTCTGGAGTTCATTATTCATGGACGCCTGCACGATACACTTAGCTCGTTCACAGTCTAGATCCCAGGTTTTACGAACTTCCTTGTCCGCAACTGAGGAATCTAGTCCTGGGATAAGGGGAGGAACAGCGGTGGTAACATATGCAACTTTGTCATAAGTCAGCGCAATATTGACGTTCCTTAGCCAATCTTTATAGTTCTGCCCGGTCAGTATATTCTTTTCATGTAATAGTTTTAGTCCAGTCATGGTAGCTGCCAGAGAGAGAGAAAAGAAAACACTCAGCATATGCTCTTGCAAGTTTAGATTGGTTATTATTTTATCTAAACAGGATGGCTCCTACTGTTTCCTCAAATCCTTCTTCAAAACCTAAAAGAAGAACCAGTCAGGATTTAATCACACGTTACAATTCTTGCTTAACCTTTCAGCCAGGCTGGTGTTGGTACTTCGAGGGAGGTTTTCCAACGCTTTCGCGAAGTTCCTTAATTAAAGAACCTCTTTTCCCTGGAGGCGTAGCCCCTCTAACACCTTTCTAGGCACCTACTTGGTTTATAGCGTTGATTGTTAAGTGAGAGAAATTCCCGAGAGTAATCCTACTCATCAGTGAGATCGGGATCCAACTATCATTGCATGATGCCCTAGATGGAAGTCACTCTAGTCACCACACTCCAGAAGGTAAGCTAAATCTGCAAGTTTCCTTTATGTTTGAAACTTCCGATGTGATTTTTACCCCAAGCTCTTATAGACCTTGACGTAGGCCAACAAGTCATAAGGCGCAAGTCAAGTTCTACCCGTCGTTGTCCTGATCAATTTAAATACATCGTACAAGCCCTTGACGTAGGCCAACAAGGTGTACGTCTGTATTAAACTAATGCATCTATCTATGCAACAAATAGGCACACACTGCTACCATTCACTATGCCTTGACGTAGGCCAACAAGCATAGCATGAATACGATGTGCTGTCTATCTGAGACGACGGAGGGTTACGGCTGGTTTTTGGCAAAAAACCGTTAACGTAGTGAACTTGATTTGATCGAAGGAACTAAGATAGCTTTTATTAAAAGGAGTGGTTTAAGCTCCGCATTTAAAATTTGCTTTTTCAAGAAAACCGAGTGGTTTTTAGAAATTGTTCCAACGATTCAGTTTAGGTTTTATTTTCTTTGCATTAATAATAATGCGTCCCATCTTCAACCTATCATTACAGATAACAACGAAAATACAACGTCCTCTTATGCCATCCGCATTCGCCACGGGGTCCCATCATCACCCGTCAGGTTACTTAACTAACGACAGAGCGGGGGCTGGGCTAGCGCGGGTGTAAAACATAAGCGACGTCTAAATAGCTATATATAAAGATATTTTACATTCGTCAGACGCAATAATAGGCATTCCAGATCACAGATAAACAATATTGGATTTGCAAGCAATCCGCATTTCTTTTGAGCCTGCAATGAAAGACGGATTACACAGTTGTGTTGAATAGCCATTTTCCCATCCCAGACCCCTACGGGTACGGCAAACTACCCGCCAAGTACCAGAAGTGAAGCGGTCTACCCCAACACTTCAAAATACCCGGTAGTTTGTGCACCCCACCTTGGGTCTATCCTAGGAGCAAAAACAGTAAAAAGAAATAATACAACGGTGGCTACAACCGCAACCTGGATGTGCCCCGCAAAATAATATTACAACTTATTACATTTACATCAAATGAATTGATACAAAAACCCATCACAAAACCCGGCTAAACACCACAACAGTCCAATACAGTTTATATACACAAACAGTTATATATAACATCACAGATATGTGCAACCCCCTGCCAACCGACATACTAGCAGTTAGGGGAGGTTTATGAACACATATAACATTTCACAGATATAATCAAACAAGCAAATACTGTATAATTTCGATCGATTAAACACATTTAATCTTGCTCCAATACTTCTCTGTAAATCTGAAACCTGAGCAAAAATAAAAATTACCAGAAAACACCAAATATCACAGAGAAACAACACAAGAATGTTGGGATGATGAATCGTCCAAAGCGCGGCGGAATCGCGGCGGATCGGTGGGATCGGCCGCGGTTCCGCGGCGCTATGGCCGATTCATGAGCCCAATTTTCTTGGGTGTTCTAATACATTCATTTAGGTCATTCTGAAGGTCCCTGAAAAAATTTTGGACCTCATTTAAAATTCGACAGAAAGTACATGATATCGGGGTTTTTCCGGTTTGTTTTTCCGTTCGAAATTCATACAAATTTGCAAGTGTGTTAAATACTGTTTAGCTAGGCTCTGATACCACTGTAAGTCGATGTTCAACACCCCAATACTTATGGGGAGGCGGAAATATGAATAACAATCTTGTTCTATAATCAAACATCGATTAACCGTATGAATTGTTTGCTAAACAAGTTTTAACAAAAGCT
This sequence comes from Agapanthus africanus, assembly GCA_030015575.1. NCBI lineage: Eukaryota > Viridiplantae > Streptophyta > Magnoliopsida > Asparagales > Amaryllidaceae > Agapanthus > Agapanthus africanus. Next base: position 239,734,161 of record CM057343.1, on the reverse strand, counting down.
ATAGAGTTCTAAACTACTATGTTAAGAGATTATACCAAACTGTTCTAGTCCTTCGTCTTAATGTTATCTACGGCCTCTTTGGATCTCCACGTCCTCTTCGGCTTTCTTCCGTGATAGATGATCCACCCGAGAACCCTAATCCAAGCTATAACCTCTAAACTTGAGGTTACTTAGTTTCTCTAGTTGCTAAATAGAGTATCTAAGGTGATATAGAGATAGGTTATGGAGTAATTAGTCTTTCCTAATCCTTGTTCTCAACTCATGAGGGTAGGATTAGGTTTGGTGAAGGAGAGAGAACTTGAAGAGAGAGAGTGAGAAGATGATAATGATAATAATCTATGAAAATGAAAAAGCTTCTCACTAGATATATGAAACATAATGAATTAAAAAGAAATGAATAATAAGAGATTATTCATCATGTTTCATTAATGCAAGTGGGTGATTCATTATGTGAGTCATTAAGCATTTAATAATGCATTAATGACATGATGAATCACTCACAATGAGTCACTAATTCATTAAATGAAAATGCCACCTCTCCCTCCATGTCACATCCTTCTAGAAGCTTCTCGGAAAATTACGAGAAAGCCCCTCTCATCCGTAAAAACAAGGAAAAACTTTAGACTGTATAAATCCAATAACCTGATACTAGAATCTGGCTTAAACCAAAGCCGGCTAGTAAAAACTGTCCGAATGTCGTACGTGCGTTCAAACACGTATGCGTCCGAACCTTTATCGTAAAACCATACGACTTCTATATCTTTTCGTCTGGGTTTGGGAAATCTCTGTGTGGGACTCTAAAGACTCGACTACTACACTGGCAGTAGGTTTAACAACAGACCGCAAGCGGCACTAGCTGTACGTAACGTTCCCCAGGTAGTTGTCGATAAGAAAGCTGATGAGGTAACCCATCTGAAATCCTACTGAGCCTGTCTGTGACAATATCCGTGCAGTCCGGTCGGTTCGTCTAAGAGTATCGCATGTATGGTCTAGGGAGGTGGTGGACGTCAGACTCCTAATAACCGTACAAGTCGTGTCGGTATGGTTCAAGACCACCCAAGAATCTACTGATCATTCCATCAGTAATTCTCAATCAGCCCTGGCCAGGGACTTATGGTAATGACCAAACGACCACAGTACGATATCAACTCCCTATACCGGGAGAGACGAATCCCTAACAGTCGCTCACTGCCTCCATGTGGCTCGGGACTGTGCCCAACTGAAACCTGTTTGCACGACTCCTTTGAGCCGTGGTAGGGTAATAATCAAAGCACAGTGGGAACTCACACGAGACAAATGATGACCTTAAGTCAACGGACTATCTGCACACATGTCACCTGAGAACTGCTATCTGACGTTAGGTATAATACCATCCAGTCAGTTCTCGGCGAGTCCTGTCTGGTGTACTCACACCCAATGAGCATCTGTATACAATCTTAGGTGAACACCACCAATGGTTGCGTGACCAATCCATTGCCCCTTGTCAGGGTCTAGATATGTATACACTAGTCTACTCCGGAGTATCGATGCCTAATCTCGATACTCCTGCGACCAGGGACATCTAAGGGTGTGCCTATTGACTATCCAGCTCCCACTAGTATGACTGCCATCACAACGCCGGTAGTCAGACAAAACACCCTATGGGCTTTATCAACATATATATATATAGATACCAAGTAAAAAATATCATACGTTAAGACAAAGTCAAACCAAATAGCGTACTATCATATCAAGCAAGACTGTTATGTACATACATATCCCAAGCGTCCTATACAATGTAGGCCTCTAGGGCATATATATCCAACAATCTCCCACTTGCACTAAGGCCTATAATTGGCGCAATGAGTACCCACTGTCTCTACCAGATCCAGTTGCTTGCGTACCGCATGCCCAACATCTCAAAAAGCCTCTCGAACTGTACTTGAGGAATGGCCTTGGTGAATGGATCTGCCGTGTTGTCTTTTGTGTCTACTCTCCGTATCTCGATCTCCCGACGATCCACGATCTCCCTGATCAGGTGAAACCGTCTTAAGATATGCCTGGATTTCTGATGGGACCTTGGTTCCTTCGCTAAAGCTACAGCGCCATTGTTATCGCAATACAAAGGTATTGGATTGGCAATGGACGGAACCACCTGAATTTCAAAAATGAACTTCCTCATCCAGACAGCCTCTTTTGCGGCTTCACTAGCAGCTATATACTCAGCCTCCATAGTTGAGTCTGCGACGGTATCTTGTTTGGAACTCTTCCAACATACTGCTCCTCCATTGAGGGTAAACACAAAACCCGAAATGGATTTAGAATCATCCTTGTCACTTTGGAAGCCGGAGTCGGTAAAAGCCTCTACCTGGAGGTCCTCATTACCGTAAATCAAGAACATCTCCTTAGTCCTTCTCAGATACTTGAGAATGTTCTTCACCGCTCTCCAATGTTTCTCACCTGGGTCAGACTGATACCTGCTTACCACAGTAAGTGCGTAAGCTACATCCGGTCTGGAACATAACATCGCATACATTATTGATCCTACCGCCGAAGCGTAGTGTATAATGCCCATGCGAGCCCTCTCTTCATCAGTATTTGGAGACATCTCTTTGGAGTGGGTGATTCCGTGACAAGCGGGCATATTGCCGTGTTTGGAATCTTCCATACTAAATCTCTTTAGTATAGTGTCTATATACCTGGACTGTGAAAGTCCCAATATTCTATTAGATCTATCTCGATAGATCTTAATGCCCAGAATGTATGATGCATCTCCCAAGTCTTTCATAGAGAATTTCTGTGACAAGAAGAGCTTTACTGATTGTAGTATAGGGATATCATCCCCTATCAGTAGTATGTCGTCGACGTACAAAACGAGGAAGACTACTGCTCCTTCTACAATCTTCCTATAAATACATGGTTCATCTATATTTTTGATAAAGTCAAATTCCTTGACTGTTTCATCAAAGCAGATGTTCCAACTCCGCGATGCTTTCTTTAACCCATAAATGGATTTAAGTAATTTGCACACTCTTCCGCTGCTCCCACTGTCTAAGAAACCTTCTGGTTGATCCATGTAAACACTCTCTTCTAGATGTCCATTTAGAAAAGCTGTTTTTACATCCATTTGCCAGATTTCATAGTCATGGAAGGCGGCAATGGCAAGCATGATCCGAATGGATTTAAGAATAACTACTGGTGAAAAAGTTTCATCATAGTCCAATCCTGGTCTTTGACGAAAACCTTTTGCAACTAGTCTAGCTTTGTAGGTTTCCACTTGTCCAAATATACCAATCTTCTTTTTGAAGATCCATTTGCACCCAACTGGTTTTACCCCAGGAGGAGCAACATCTAAAGTCCATACTTTATTGGTGTACATGGATTCCATTTCGGATCTCATTGCATCCAGCCACTTCACTGAGTCGCTACTTGTGATAGCCTGCTGAAAACTAGTAGGCTCATCATCATCGATGATGCAATCCTCTCGATCCCCATCAAGAAGAAAACCATAGTATCTTTCAGGAGGATGAGAAAGCCTACTAGATCTGCGGAGTGGCGTTGGTTCGTCATGTTCTATTGAAATCTGAGATTCTTCTAAGTCTTCGGTTGCAGTTTGAGGTTCTGGAATTTCTTCCAGTTCTACCGTGCTTCCACTAATTTCTTTTGCAAGAAATTCGCTTTCTAAGAAGACAATGTGACGAACGACAAACACCTTTTGTTCTTCAGTGTGGTAGACCATGTACCCCCTTGAATGCTTGGGGTATCCTACAAACTTGCATAAAACCGATCGTGCTTCGAGCTTGTCCGGATTATGCTTTTTAACATATACCGGACACCCCCATATCTTCATATACTTGAGATATGGTCTCTTCCCACACCACATTTCATATGGAGTGGTAGGTACAGACTTAGTTGGAACTCTATTCAATAGGTATGCGGCTGATTCTAGAGCAAATCCCCAGAAGGAAAGTGGTAACTCAGCACTACTCATCATTGAACGCACCATATCTAATAGCGTGCGATTCCTTCTTTCTGATACACCATTATGCTGAGGTGTATAAGGTGGAGTAAGCTGAGAGAGAATTCCATTCGCTTTTAAGTTTTTAAGGAAACTGGTACTTAAGTATTCTCCACCTCGATCAGATCGAAGTGTCTTGATGCTTTTACCAGTTTGTTTCTCTATTTCATTTTTATACTCCTTAAACTTCTCAAAAGCCTCGGATTTATGCTTTATTAAGAACACATGTCCATACCTAGAGAAGTCATCAGTAAAAGTGATGAAGTAGGAGTGACCACTTCGTGCATATATAGACATCGGACCACATACATCACTGTGTACTAGTCCCAAGAGTTCAGTGGCTCTTTCTCCGTGTCCGGTGAACGGAGATTTGGTCATTTTTCCTTTGATACATGATTGAAAAGTTGCATATGATGAATATTCAAACGGATCTAGATATCGATCTTTATGTAACTTAGTCAACCTTGTTTCATTTATATGACCAAGTCTACAATGCCATAGGAAGGCTTGATTCGAATCTGGAGCCTTTCTTTTACGCGTGTTTTGAATATTGAAAATTTGAGGTTGATTAAGTATGTATATGTCGTTTTCCAGTGTGCCAAACCCAATCAGTTCTTGATTTAGGAGAATGTTCATGACATTTCTTTCAAGCATAAAATTATATCCTTTATTAGACATCAAAGATACTGATATAATATTACACAACATACTGGGAATACAAAAACAGCTTTACAATACCAAAATGTGTCCACTATTCAACCCTAGGTGATATTCCCCTATTGCAACTGCATCTACATGCATTCCATTGCCCATCCGGAGAGTCATATCACCTGCCCCCAGTACTCTACTATTTCTCAGATCCTGCAAAGAATTACAGATGTGAGAACCAGAACCGGTATAAAGTACCCATGAAGTAGAGTTTACTGAAAGACAATTTTCGATTACGAACACTCCTGAAGCAGAAGCAACAGCTTGCTTCATGTCCTTGGCTTTAAAGGCCAAACAGTCCTTCTTCCAGTGCCCTTGCTTGTGACAATAGAAGCATTCGTTCTTTTCTGCCTTCACCCTTCCTGCCTTGTTCGTTCCCTGCACCTTCTTGACCGCACCCTTCGGTTTGGTGGCTTTCATCTTCTTCTTCCCTTTAGCTTTCGCTTTAGATTTAGAAGAAGATGATTGGCCAACATACAGAACGGGGGTCTTCTCCTTTTTCAAGGAGGTCTCTGCTACCCTCAACATATTGAGGAGCTTTGGAAGATCCGCTTCCATTTCGTGCACGTTGAAGTTCAGCACGAACTGAGAGAAGGTGTGGGGAAGGGACTGCAAAATCAAGTCGATATACAAATCATTCTCTAGCACGCATCCCTGGTTTGCGAGTTCCTCAATGAGGGTGATCATTTTGAGGACGTGCTCTCCAACAGGCGATCCTGGAGCTAACCTCATCTGGAAGAGTTTCCTTGAGGTTTCGTACCTTGCGATACGGGAGTGTTCACCATACAATTCCTTGCAATGGAGGAATATGGATACAATATCCATACTCTCGTGCTGTTTATGGAGTTCATTATTCATGGACGCCAGCACGATACACTTAGCTCGTTCACAGTCTAGATCCCAGGTTTTACGAACTTCCTTGTCTGCAACTGAGGAATCTAGTCCTGGGATAAGGGGAGGAACAGCGGTGGTAACATATGCAACTTTGTCATAAGTCAGCGCAATATTGACGTTCCTTAGCCAATCTTTATAGTTTTGCCCGGTCAGTATATTCTTTTCAAGTAATAGTTTTAGTCCAGTCATGGTAGCTGCCAGAGAGAGAGAAAAGAAAACACTCAGCATATGCTCTTGCAAGTTTAGATTGGTTATTATTTTATCTAAACAGGATGGCTCCCACTGTTTCCTCAAATCCTTCTTCAAACCCTAAAAGAAGAACCAGTCAGGATTTAATCACACGTTACAATTCTTGCTTAACCTTTCAGCCAGGCTGGTGTTGGTACTTCGAGGGAGGTTTTCCAACGCTTTCGCGAAGTTCCTTAATTAAAGAACCTCTTTTCCCTGGAGGCGTAGCCCCTCTAACACCTTTCTAGGCACCTACTTGGTTTATAGCGTTGATTGTTAAGTGAGAGAAATTCCCGAGAGTAATCCTACTCATCAGTGAGATCGGGATCCAACTATCATTGCATGATGCCCTAGATGGAAGCCACTCTAGTCACCACACTCCAGAAGATAAGCTAAATCTGCAAGTTTCCTTTATGTTTGAAACTCCCGATGTGATTTTTACCCCAAGCTCTTAGAGACCTTGACGTAGGCCAACAAGTCATAAGACGCAAGTCAAGTTCTACCCGTCGTTGTCCTGATTAATTTAAATACATCGTACAGGCCCTTGACGTAGGCCAACAAGGTGTACGTCTGTATTAAACTAATGCATCTATCTATGCAACAAATAGGCACACACACTGCTACCATTCACTATGCCTTGACGTAGGCCAACAAGCATAGCATGAATACGATGTGCTGTCTATCTGAGACGATGGAGGGTTACGGCTGGTTTTTGGCAAAAAACCGTTAACGTAGTGAACTTGATTTGATCGAAGGAACTAAGATAGCTTTTATTAAAAGGAGTGGGCTTCACTCCGATACGACTTGTACCTCTTTTGGGGGTCTCACTTTTACCAACCCCCTAGGCCCGCCATGCGATGCTCATAGACGAACGGACTAGACTGTACGGATATTGTCACTGACAGGATCAGTAGGGTGTCAGGATGAGTTCGCTCATCGACCTCCTTTTTGGTCAATACTTGGTAGCCCGTTACGTACGGCTAATACCTCTGACGTTCTAGTGGTTAAATTCACAGCCAAAGTATTGACGAGTCTTTAGAGTCCCCCACAGACAGTTTCTCAAGTTTCGGGCGAAATGTTGTAGAGGCCGTATGGATTTATGGCAGGGTTCGATTTTATATGTGCGGTATTACACGGATCATGTTCGGACGGATAATACTAGTGGGCTTTGGTTTAAGCCGGATCCTAGTATTGTACAGTGTAGATTTTGTCTCATTGTATTTGTATTCGGTCGGAATACAAATGCGGGTATGTATATACAGTCGTGGGGGTTTCCTGTAATTTATTACGGGATCGTTTTTTTTTAAGTTGCCAGTTTGCATTCCGTTTCGGCCATTTTCCTTTCTTTCTTTCTTTGGCTGAAAATTGATGGGAGGGGCTTATTTACAAATGTGCAAATTAGCAAAATGGAGGGTTTTTTTTTGTAGTGGCTTTTTCTCCACTTGGTCATGAAGCTCCATGAGGGTTCTAGATGTGCATTGTTTCAAGGTTGGCATTGATGGAGACTAGATTGATTAGGATTATGAAGTGAAGTTTACTTTATGGCTTATGGTCACCATTTTCTTTGCTCTTACACTCACCTCCCTTCATGCCCTCCTCTTCTTATTCTTTTTGGCCGGCCACTATTTTTGGGAGAGGCACATTCATTTTTGTGTGAGGATTTTTGGTTCATTTCATTGCAAAAGAAAAATCCTCAAATTCATTCCTCTTGCTCATTTTTCCTCCACGTCAAAATGGCAACTTCTAATAACCCCTCGAGACATAACATTCTACACCCAGTCTACAGCAATCTTGGACACGTCGGCTAGCCAACTTCATGTTCGAGTTGCCTCGGTTCAGTGGTGGGAGCCCGTAAAAAGACTTCTCGATGTGGTGCCCTTTCCGACGAGGAGATCGTGACCGGAGATGCCGCGAGGAGCTTGGGATGGTGGCCGAAGACCGAAGGACACGGATCGCTCGGTATAGCCTTTCTATCCCTTCTCTTGATAGCTAGTAGTAGGTTAATGGTCCGATCTGGGTTTATAGTCTGCGGTAGCGCCGGTTTCAAGTTTGAAAAGGTTTTCATTTCCGCATTTTGGCCTCGGACAGACGGCCGGGGCACTACCGTAGACTTACATGGTATCAGAGCCACGCCATTAACCTTTGCTAGCTTGCACTAACGTATTTAGAACTTCGATCGAGCGAAAATTCCGAAACCGCGATTCCAAGTCATGAACTTTCTGTCGAATTTTATATGTGCTCGAAAAATTATTTGGTGTATTGCAGAAATTCGTGCAGGGTTTTTTAAGCGTTCTGGGAAAATTTGGTCCACTGTTATCCCTGTAGCGCCGCGGAACCGCGGCCATACCCACATTTTGGCTGCGGTTCCGCCGCAGCATTGAGACAACAGTGCACCAAAATTTCCAGATTTTTCCCTTACATTGAAATGGGGTTTTTGGTATATTCTGTTTGAGCCCAGATTTATTTTGAGTGCTACAGTTGTGCTTGGGGCCCACTTCGGGAATTTTTGTCGATCGAAAATTTTAAATAGGTTAGTTCACACTATTTACATTATATCTGCAACCGTGAATGTCGTTCGATCGGTAAATCCTGTCTAATTGCTGTAGTTCTTTTAGACGGATTTACGAACGGGACATTCACGTTGATGTTCTGTATTGTGCTGTGATGTTGCAGATTTGTCGTGGTGGATAGCCTGGATGCAGTGGTAGTACAGTTTGGTATTATTTGTACATTTGATACTGCGGGGCGAGCGTCCGACATGTGGACTGTCGTTACTGCCTGTTTGTATATTATTCTTTTGGGGCACGACTGGGCTGAGGTCGATGTACTGGTTGTATATATTTTACTTTCTGTACTAGGATTACCCCGCGGAGGGGTGCACGGATAGCCGGGTTCTAGAGGGCATCGGGCCCGCATCTCATAGCTTTGAGACGGAGGGGGCTTCACTCTAGAATTGGCTGGCTATTTGCCGTACTCGTAGGGGGTATAGGATGACCCAAAGATGGGTGTCCAAGTTACCGGATTCCGTGAAGTGCTGGGTGGTCCATTCACGTTGCTGAAGGGGGCTGTCTCGCTTCAGGTTTTGGCGGGTAACTTGCCGCTCCCGTAGGGCTCTACGATTTCATTCCATAGGCTATCCACACGACCAGGAGAACGTCGGGTTTCAGTAGCGGCTCTATGAAACCCGGGGATCCCAGATATCTGTATTGTTCTGTGATACTTATTACATTTCTGTGACGTTGCATTTTATCACACCTTGAGCGAATATTATATATTGATATATATACTAGTAGATGTTGTATATGTTTTACACCCGCGCTAGTCCAGTCCCCACTCTGTCATTAGTTAAGTAACCTAACGGGTGATGATGGGACCCAGTGGCGAATGCGGATCGCATATACGTACATCATTATTTTCGTTCTTTATTGGTGTGATCAATTGATGGGACTGCATTGTTTCGGATCAATGCAAGCTAAACAAACCTATTCTGATGTTGTTGGAACATTTTTCGAAAAGCTGTTATTGCAAGGACGTTCTCTTTTGTTTTGCACAGTGATATTCGGTTATGAATATCCAGCACATCAGTCGACGAGGCATGGGCCGAGATCCCTTCACCGGGAGTGACCCCTTGGACAGAAGTCTTCGTCAGGGTAATAACTTCACTATAGTCGATTATTTTTTCTTTGCATCATGGTATTCAGTTGGAATATCCTGCACCTCATTCTACGGGGAAAGAGCCGAGATCCCTTCACCGGGAGTGACCTCTTTAGCAAAGGTTTTCGCCACTATATTTTTATAAAAAGCTATCCGGTTCCTTCAATGATATCAAGTTCATTACGTTAATGGTTTTTCGCCAAAAACCATCCGTAGCCCTCCGTCATTTCAGACGGGTAGCACTTAGTATTCATGCTATGTTTGTTGGCTTTCGTCAAGGCATAGTGTATGGTAGCTATTTGTTACCTTTCTGCTGCATAGATAGATGCGTTGGTTTGGCACAATCGTATAGCCTTGTTGGCCTTCATCAAGGGCTTGTACGGGTGGGTTCAAATTAAGCTGGAAAATGACGGGTAGAACTTGACATGCGACTTATGATTTGTTGACCTTCGTCAAGGTCATAAGAGCATGGGGTAAAAATCACATCGGGAGTTTCTAAAGAAACTGAAACTTGCCAGATATGCGCATACCTTCTGGAGTGTGATAACGTGAGTGGATTCCATCACGTTATCATGCGATGATAGTTGGATCCCGATTCCAACTGATGAGTTGGTTTACTCCTCGGGTGATCCCGACTAATTCTTCTTTCAGGTTTGGAGGAGAATTTGAGGTTGCAGTGGGAGGTTTCCTGATTAGATAAAGTGATAACCATTCTGATCTAAGTTAGAGTGCACGCTGAGTGTTTCTTTTCTCTCTCTCTGGCAGCGACCATGGCCCGACCCTTGACTATGACTCAGCAACCAAGTTAACCGAACCTTCTTAAAACACTAGCTTTTGGATTGTCAGAGTTGCATACCTCATTGCCACTCCTACTTTTACCCTTTTCTCCAGAACACCCCATATTACTACGAACATCCACTTCCATTGGATAAAACCATCGTATGGTTATATACGAACTCGAAGGAACTTGTTCCAGATTCGAGGATGGTTTCCGGTTCTGGAGAAAATGAATAGGACTATTCAGTTGTCTTTTCCTTTTACCTTCTCTCAGGTTGCGAGTGCTCCTTGGATTAGGACGGTACACCTATTATGCTAATTAGATAGTCTTCTTCCAAACCATAGGCAGGTGCCGAACGGTGGGGAATGAAGAAAACCAATTAGCCTAACGATGGTGTACAGATGGTAATAAGTTAAGACAAATAAAGGGATTAGTAAGAAGGCAAAGTAAATTGCGACTGCTATTCACGACCAAACCAAGTATTTCATCGCCACTCCTATATCACCTTTGTATTCTCCAGAACACTCCGTATCACTATGAAGATCCACAAGTTTATTGGATACTCCATCGTATGGTTATATACGAACTCGAAAGGAACTTGTTCCAGTTCGGGATGGATTCTGGTTCAGGAGAAATAGTAATAAGGTTTATTCAGTTGTCTTTTATCTTCACCTTCTCTTGCATTGCGAGTGCTCCTAGGATTAGGAAAGTACACCCATTATGCTTATTGGATAGTCTTCTTCCATACCATAGGCTGGTGCCGAACGGTAGGGAAGGAAGAAAACAATTTAGCCAAAGAGGGTGTATAGAAGGTAATGACTAAAGACATATAAAGGGATTTGGAGAGATGGAAAAGAAATATACGGTTACTGTTGTGAATCTGATAATGGAAAAGGCATTACTAGGAATACCCGGATACCCCTCCGAAACATTTTCATGTTTCAGTTTCACTTTGTACTGTTAATAGAAAACTGATTTCTCAATTAGACATTTGCTCCACGGTATATATTTACCAGGTATGATTCTCACATCTGTATGGTTTTACAGATCATGAGTGGGAGTAAGTTGTTGGGAAATAGGTGATCGTCCTCATTATATCGGAATTCGTTGTAATTTGTGATATTTGAGGAAATCGCCTGGGTTGTTTGCCGGACGGCAAATATTTGGTTTTGAATATCCGTTGTTATGCACCAATTTCAAATTGATATATCTGTACGTTTATTTTCATAAAGTGAGATATAACTTTTTGAAATTATGTTGATGACATTTACCTATATCAGTTGATGATTAGGTAAGGAGCATTCAACAGCGGTGTAATTCTTCATAACCATGGTACAGTTTTCCACCTACGACATACAGGGATTGAGTTGTTAGACTCAGGGGACTTATACAGAGTATTGTATGTTGTCCAGTGTCCATCAGGACAGAGGGGTTGGTACTCATACTATATTCTATTTACTTATGACTTCTCTAGTTCTTAGATATGTGTTTCGTAGAAATGCAAGGTCTAAGTTTTGAGAAGTTATAGGTATAAGAATAATGTAGAGAACCAAGTGTTGCAAGTATCGGGATTCTTCAAGGTGATCGAAGATGTAGATACTTGTGTATAGTATTTAGTTGATAGTAATGGTTTTGAGAAACTTGTTTCTCTTTCAGGTTACTCATATCTGGATGCATTCCTAAGTTGAGTAACGCTGATCGGCCTCTTTCCATTTAGTTAACATGCACTGGAGACAGCTGGATGATTTGAATCTGGTTCCAATTAAAATCAGTGCCTCTGTTTCTATATTGGATATAGAACGGTTCATATCTTAACGATGTTAAGGTACGGGAAGTTGTCCGGCTTATGCTTAAAACCAGACTCTGGATCACTCAAGGCACGTTTCTGAAATGGCTGTTTGTAGGTTGATCCGGGCTATGACGAGGGTTGACTTTCTACCATCTGGAAGATCAATAGCGATATTGTTCTTGACTTGCCACAGTTTTGATAAAAATGGATTTTTCAGAAAACAGTATTGGGAGTATGGTAGAACTGGAAGTGATTCCAGAACCGCAAACGATTACTGAAAATTTGATAAGAACTTAAAGATTCAATCTGGTTTGACATTCCATTGGCCACTCCGCAGATATGGTGGGTAACCTCAGGCACTCGAGAGGTACTTCGGTATGCTCAAAGACGGTGACAGGGAGGTTCTTTTTTACCCAGACTTGCCATTGCTGTTGTTCCAGACTGTGAGTCCCGGCAGCGGGATGATTATAGCGTCGTTCTAAACTAGGTTTAGAAGTGCACGTGTATATGACTCTGCCAAAAGGTTGTCGTAGTCAGTGGGAGCAGCGGAAGCATAGTGGACAAGTAGCTTATGTCTATTTAGGGACTAAAGCAGATATAGCGGAGATAGATCATCTATTTCTGATGTGACAGTCATAGGTTTGACTTCATCAGAATAGGCGATGGATCGGTTAAGAAGGTAGTAGGGTGTGATGTCCTGGAATTTGGATGACATACACAGAGTGGGAAGTGAAATTCCTATACTACGATCGGTTATACTTTGGTTGTCACACAGTGGTTTCTCCATATAGGATATGGATATTATATCAGATATTATGGTAACAAGATCTAGATTTGGGTAGTTTCCTAATCTGGGTACTTAGACAGCATTCTAAAGGTATTTAGAATGGACGACTCGTGGCACGGTAGTGTACCTACAAGTGATGGAGTCACCCTCTCTAAAGGTGTCTTACAGACTAAAGGGGAGAGGGATGTGTATGATTGGCAGATCACTTGCTTAGGCAATTGAGTCAATCTTGAGATGTCAAGTACCATACCAGACGCTGTTCTTGCACTAAATGCAATAAGTTGATATTAATCCTATCCTGGAGAAACGTTCGGAAGCAGTTTTAGAACATAAGTGGATATTCTAGGGATATGATAACGGCAGCCTCCTTCAGGGACGGTTATCATTCCTGGCTTCCAAGGTGACCTGGACGACAGAGTGACTGTCAGAGTTGTAGTTTTCCTTCTGACGAGGGGCAGTATTTTGGACAGGTGGTCCAAGCGGATACTGAGGGAGGCATGGCACAGGACACTGATTAAGTTCAGTTGACGATACAGTCTAAGAAGTTTGGATTTGGAGTTCATTTATGAACTAGGTCCCATCAGATATCCAGAAATATTCTATGACAGGTATTGCTCATTTCGGGAGATGGCTTTCTCCACGAACTTGAGATAAAGAGAGACATAGAAAGAAACATCAGGGAGGATCCACTCACTGAGGCTATTCCTCGAACACAATAGTTTCGTAAACGGGCTTTGTGGGACTGATTAGTAGAGGAGTTGGGTGTTCGGTATCACATGGGCTGTGAGTATGCGACATCGTAATAATTAGCCTTGAGTTCAAGTGGGAGATTGTTGGATATAGTGCCCTCAGTGTCAATTATTGAATCACAAGCACGTGATTGCAATGATTGATGGCGGACCTATGCTGGTAGGACAGTCTTACTCAAGATGATAGTATGCTATCTGGTTTATCTTTATCATCGTGTACTGCTTCAGGTGACCTTACAGGTCACTATTACACTTTGATAGAGCCCTTAGGATTCTTGCTTGACTACCAGCAGTATTATGGCGATCATATACGTGGGAGCTGGGGTCTATAAGCACATCCTTAAAAGGTCCCTAGTCGTGGGAGTTTCGAGACTGGCATCGATACTCTATTAGTAGACTAGTATATACAGTCGAGACCCCGACGAGGGGCGTTGCCCGGTCTCATAAGCCATTGGTGTCAGTTGGATCAGCTAAGATGTATACAGGTGCTCATTAGGTTATGAGTACACCGGACAGGACTCGCCGGGAACATGCTAGTTGGTATTATACCTAGCGTCAGATAGCAGTTCCCTGGTGACATGTGTACAGGTTAGTTCATCGACCTGAGATCGTCATTTGTCTCGTGTGAGTTCCCACCGTGCTTTGATTACTATCCTACCACGGCTCAAAGGAGTCGTGCAAACAGGTTTTAGTTGGGTACAGTCCCGAGCTACATGGAGGCAGTGAGCGGATCGGCAGGGGTTCGTCTCTCCCGGTATTGGGGGTGAGGTCGCGCTGTGTCTTGGAGAGCCATTACACGAAGTCCTTGGCCAAGGCAGGAGATTTACTGGTACGTATTCCAGTAGTATCTCAGGGTGTTCTGGGCTTCACTCCGGCACGACTTGTACCGCTTTTGGGGGTCTGACTTTTACCAACCCCGTAGGCCCGCCATGCGATGCTCATAGACGAACGGACCGGACTGTACGGATATTGTCACTGACAGGCTCAGTAGGGTGTCAGGATGAGTTCGCTCATCGACCTCCCTTTTGGTCAATACTTGGTAGCCCGTTACGTACGGCTAATACCTCTGACGTGCTAGTGGTTAATGTTGGATGTATATGCCCTAGAGGTCAGTATTGTATATGTATACATATGGATACTAGGGATATGTATGTACAGGACAATCTTCCTCAGTTTTATAGTATATTATTTGACTTGTCTTTATCGGGATATGTGTATTTATTGTTATTATATCTTGTTTGCACATATTGATAAAGACTCAATACGGTAGTATACTATTGTGGTTTATCTTTATCTTAACATGGCATATGTCATACTCGTTATTACATATTGCGGTTACATGTTGATAAAACCTCTAGGATCTTGCTTGACTACCTGCTTTGTGATGGCAATCATACTTGTGGGAGCAGGGTAGTCCATAAGCACATCCTTAAATAGTCCCTAGTCACGTGAGTATCGAGACTGGGCATTGATACTCTAGAGTAGACTGGTGTATAAGTTTCTACCCCCGTCGGGGATGGTTGGTCCCGCAGCCATTGGTCTGATGCACCTAAGATCGTATGCAGGTGCTCACTGGGTGTGAGTACACTGGACGGACTCGCCGATAACTTCTATGTGGTACTATACCTATCGTCAGATGGAAGTTCTCAGGTGACATGTGTACAGGTTGGTCTTTGGACCCGAGATCGGCATTTGTCTCGTGTGAGTTCCCACTGAGCTTTGATCACTACCCTACCACGGCTCTACTGAGTCATGTAAAAAGGTTTTGGTTGGGTTCAGTCCCGAGCTACATGGAGGCAGTGAGCGATTGTCGGGGATTCGTCTCTCCCGGTATAAGGGGTCGATATCGCACTGTGATTCGATTGGTCAGGACCATAAGACCTTGGCCAAGGCACTTGGGATTTACTGATATGTTGATCAGTAGTTTCCCGGATTGGTCCTGAGCAACGTCGGCTCGACTTATCAGGTTGTTAGGGTCTGACGTTCACCATCCCCTAGACCCGGTATGCGATACTCTTTGACGAACAGACCGGACTGTATGGATATTCTCACAGATAGGCTCAGTAGGAGATCCGGATGAGTTTGCTCGTCGGCCTTCCTTTTCGACAGGTACTTGGGCAGCCGTTACGTACAGCTAGTGCCGCTGATGTGCTTGTGGTTAAACCCACTGCCAGAGTACTGTCGAGTCTTTAGAGTCCTACACAGAGGGTTTCCCTGATCCAGGCAAAACGATGTAGTAGCCGTATTGGATACATGCAGGGTTCGATCGATTGATGTACTTGGTACTCGGATTTTCGATTGGACGGTTTGTAATACTAGCCGGCTCGGGTGTGAGCCGGATTATTAAATCAGGTATTGATTTAATAATTTACATATATGTATTTCGATATATATATTCTAGTATTACATTCTTCGTGTTATTCTATATCTTTTGGGCGTTCGGATTTTTATCTGATTGCCGGTATATTTGTACAGTAGTTGGAAGTCCTTATTTATTACAGTTTTCCTTCTAGAAGATGGACACCTCATTTTGGATTTTCCTTTTATTTGATAATTTGAAATGAGGTGTAAATTAAAAGGTATGGGAGGAATGGTGATGACCATACTTTAATAATTCACAAATTAATTTATAATTCATTTGGAGTTACTATTGAAGCATGGTTGTTAATTGTTTATTGAAAGAATCACACACAAAACTAAGGTGTGTGATTTTCTCTCACTTCATGCTTCATTTCTCTTTGAGCTCTCATCTTTCTTGAGTTCCTCCCTCCTCTTGCTTTCTTCCATCTTCATCTTCTTCCTCTTCACTAACATTCTCATGTGTTGAGAAACATGTGAAGAGGTTAGAAAAGAGATAGCAAACACTTAGACACCCTCCACTACATCCTAGATTATTTGGACTAGCATCCCAAGTTCTCTAGTTGCTCTTTTGATATATTGCAAAGAGCTAGAGCCACGGATCATACTTCCCGGATGGATCATCAAGGACCAAGGAAGGCCGGAGAACAAGCTCGATCCCGGAGGACCGACGGAGCAAGGAAAGAAGTTCAAGCATGTTCAAGGCGCTTGCTAGGAGCTAAGGATGAAGAAAGAAGACCGAAGAACTTGGTTCGTATGGTGAGGTTTCTATCATAGTAGATAGCTCTTCTACTTTAGCTAGTTAGTTTTATGGAAATGATCCGGTTAAGTTTTATTCTAGTGCCAAGTTTTTGTTCGCAAGAAAATTTTTGTTCCGCATTTGGCAACGGAAGTTGGCCGGGACACTAGGATAACCCTTCAGTTAAATCCACAGCCAAAGTATTGACGAGTCTTTAGAGTCCCCCACAGACAGTTTCTCAAGTTTCGGGCGAAACGTTGTAGAGGCCGTATGGATTTATGGCAGGGTTCGATCTTATACGTGCGGTATTGCACAGATCATGTTCGGACAAATAATACTAGTGGGCTTTGGTTTAATCCGGATCCTAGTATTGTACAGTGTAGATTTTGTCTCATTGCATTTGTATTCGGTCGGAATACAAATGCGGGTATGTATATACAGTCGCGGGGGTTTCCTGTAATTTATTACGGGATCTTTTTTTTTGAAGTTGCCAGTTTGCATTCCGTTTCGGCCATTTCCCTTTCTTTCTTTCTTTGGCTGAAAATTGATAGGAGGGGATTATTTGCAAATGTGCAAATTAGCAAAATGGAGGGTTTTTTTTTGTGGTGTCTTTTTCTCCACTTGCTCATGAAGCATCATGAGGGTTCTAGATGTGCATTGTTTCAAGGTTGGAATTGATGGAGATTAGATTGATTAGGATTATGAAGTGAGGTTTACTTTATGGCTTATGGTCACCATTTTCTTTGCTCTTACACTCACCTCCCTTCATGCCCTCCTCTTCTCATTCTTTTTAGCCGGCCATTATTTTTGGGAGAGGCACATTCATTTTTGTGTGAGGATTTTTGGTTCATTTCATTGCAAAAGAAAATCCTCAAGTTCATTCCTCTTGCTCATTTTTCCTCCACGTCAAAATGGAAACTTCTAATAACCCCTCGAGACATAGCATTCTACACCCAGTCTACAGCAATCTTGGACACGTCGGCTAGCCAACTTCCTGTCCGAGTTGCCTCGGTTCAGAGGTGGGAGCCCGTAAAAAGACTTCTCGATGTGGTGCCCTTTCCGATGAGGAGATCAAGACTGTAGATGCCGCTTGGAGCTTGGGATGGTGGACGAAGACCGAAGGACACGGATCGCTCGGTATAGCCTTTCTATCCCTTCCCTTGATAGCTAGTAGTAGGTTAATGGTCCGATCCGGATTTATAGTCCGCGGTAGCGCCGGATTCTAGTTTGAAAAGGTTTTCAATTCCGCATTTTGGCCTCGGACAGACGGCCGGGGCGCTACCGTAGACTTACAAGATAAAGCAACCAAAGTCCATACTTTGTTGGTGTATATGGATTCCATCTCAGATCGGTTAGCATCCAGCCATTCTTACAGAGTCCCCACTCCTGTTATCCTGCTCGAAGCTACTTGAGTCATCATCTCATGATGCAATCCTCGCTCCTACTGTCATAGAGAAAACCGAAGTATCTCTCAGGTGGATGAGGAACCCTACTAGATCGGCGGAGAGGCTGGGGTTCGTCGGGAACAATTAAATCCTCCGGTTCTACCAAATCGTCAACTGTAGTTTGTATAGCTGGAACTCCTTCCAGTTCTACCTAATAACCACCAAAAAGGTGGCATGCTGAGAAACATAACACTTTTTTCTCCTCAGTGTGGTAGAAGATATTCCCTTGCGAATGCATGGGATATCCAACAAACTTCCACAGAACTGATCTTGCCTCGCGCTTGTCCAGATTTTGCTTTTGACATAGGCCGGAAAACCCCAAATCTTAACATCTTTAAGAGATGTGCTCTTCCCATACCATATCACATATGGAGTGGTAGGCATATAATTTGATTGGAACCCTATTCAATTGGTATGCAGCTTCTCAAGTGCATAACTCCTAAAAGGAAATAGGAAACTCAGTAATACTCATCATAGAGCGCACCATATCACATAGGGTGTGATTTGCTCCGTCCCGATACACCAACGTGCTGTGGTGTATACGAAGGAGTAATGCTGAGAGAGAATCCCATTCTCCTTTAGAATAGTCCAGAAATTCCGTGCTAAGGTATTCTCCTCCCTGATCTCATCATAGGACATAATACTTATACCTATTTTTGGTTCTCTACTTCTAACTTATATTCTTTGAATTTCTCAAAAAATTTAGACTTGTGTTTCAACAGGAACATATATCCGAATCTTGAGAGATGATCAGTGAATGTATTGAAGTACAAAGAACCAGTCCTGGCATGTGTAGACAGCGGACTTTCATACATCAACATGTATCAATCCCAAGAGTTTAGTAACCCTTTCTCTGTTTCCAATAAACGGAGCTATGGTCATCTTATCTTTGTGACATGACTGGCAAGTTTCAAAAGATGTAAATTCAAACTGATTTAAATAGGCATCTTTATGTAACTTAGCTAGTCGGGTCGCATTGATATGACCTAGTCTACAATGCCATAAGAAGAATTCGTTCATTTTTGAACACTTCCTCTTGTATGTGTTCTGTACGTTAAGAACTGTGGTTTTATTTAGAACGTATATGATTTTAAATAATGTTCTTGAACCGATCAACTCTTGATATAGGAAATGTTCAAAATATTATCCAACAATACAAAATTATATCCTTCTTTACTAAATAAGGAGACTGATATGATGTTGTATATCAGGTTCGGTATCTAATAACATTCGTTCAGAATCAATGTATTCAGTAATACAGGGTGATAATTTCCAACTGCTTGGCTTTGCAACCATTGCACCGTTTCCAACTCTTGAAACTTATCACCCGTTCTCAGTTCTCTACCTATCTGTAGCCCATGTAACGGATTACATATCTGGGATCCTGATCCGGTATCTCATACCCAGGACGTAAAAGATACTGAGAAACAGTTCTTGTAATGAACACACCCGAAGAAGATGCATCAACATGCACTTTCTTCGTTTGGGCGGCATGGGAATCCTGGCAATCCCCTATATCCTGCTCGGTCTTATAACAATTATAAGTTGGAGCAGGACCAACGTTTCCCAGCTCAGTATAACAAGCGGGTTCAGTCAATACATCCAAATTATTATCTTGATTAAGACGTGACATGGTCGCTACCTGGAGAAAGAGAGAAGGAAACATTCAACGTATGCTCTTGTAAGATTAGATTGGTTATTAAATTATCTAATCAGGATGGCTTCTACTGTTTTTGTCAAATCTTCCTTCAAGCCCTAAAAGGAAAGACTAGCCGGGATTAATTACACCGAACAAATTCGCTAATCTTTCAGCCGGGCCAGTGCTGGTACTTTGAGGGAGGTTCCCCGTGCTATCGCACGGAATTAATTAAAATAAACCTCGTTTTCCCAGGGCGTAACCCTGTTGACACCTTTCTAGACACCTACTTGATCGGCTAATTGTAACGTGTAAAACACTTCCAGGAGTAACTCTTACTCGCAGTGGGTATCAGGATCCAACTATCTCATAGGAGGTATGCAATCTTATTGCAAATTTCAACACTTAAAATTCCCGATAGTATTTTACCCATAGCATGTAAGTCCACGTTACCCGTCCCGGTTCTTACGGGGATGCGGAAATGGTAAAACACGATTTTTTATGGCAAGGTAACATGGACTAGAAAACAGGATCTTTGCTAAACAAAAACCTAGCAAACTAACTAGAAGTTTAACTACTATGTTAGAGGGTTATACCTAGGTCTTGAACTCCTTCTCTTCTTGCTCCTTGGAGTGGTTGGATCGGCTCCACCACGTAGTCCCCTTGTTGTCGAAGAAGGATCCACCCGAAAGCTTCTACCTTGAGCTCCTACCTCAACCGAGAGGAAACTAAAGTGCTTGGCTTGCTAGACCTAGTACTCTAGAGTGAGTAGAGAAGAGTTTTGAAGGTTTTATCTCAATGTCTCATGCTTCTCAACACATAAGACATGAGAGACTTGAGAGAGAGGAAGAGGGAGAGCTTGGATGAGAGAGAGTGATCAAGTGAGAATGAGCTTGACTTTTTACAACTATGCTCACAAAAGAAAGAATAATGATGATGATAATAATAATTAAGAATTGTGATGGTTAGTTTCAATGACCATTATCATTTCATGCATTTAATGCATTTTGTAAAGAACAACAAGTAAACAAAAGTCATAGAAATGAAATGATGATGGTCAACAAGTCCACAATGGTCAACCGGTCAACAAAGTCAACAAGTCAACAAAAGTCAAATGTTCAACTCAACCATGGCACAATAATACTTAATTAATATTATTAATCATATTTCTTATTCTCATTAGGGTTTAGAAAAAAGTCAACAACCCTAACGAGAATCCTCTGCCTCTGCCTCTGTCAATTGTGCATACACACCACCATCCGTGTTCCGAGGAACACGAATACAATGAGATAAAACCAATCCCAAAACATATACTAGGATCTGGTTTAAACCAAAGCCCGCTAGTAATAATTGCCCGGACACCAAACGTGCACAAGTGCGCGGATGTGAACGAACCCTGTCGCAAAACCATACGACCTCTACTCTGTTTTGCCCAAAGGCGAATAACCTTCTGTGTGGGACACTAAAGACTCGACACTACGCTGGCAGTGGGTTTAACCACAGGCCGCAAGCGGTACTAGCTGTACGTAACGGTCTCCAGGTAGATGCCGATAAGAAGACTGATGAGGTGAACCCATCCGAACTCCTACTGTGCCTGAATGTGACAATCTCCGTACACTCCGGTCTGTTCGTCTGAGAATATCGCATGTCGGGCCTAGGCGGTGGTAAACGTCAGTCTCCTAATAGCGGTACAAGTTGTGTCGGAGTGTAGCCCAGAACACCCTAAGATAACACTGCATAACCTACCAGTATATCCCGCTTGCCCTGGCCAGGGACGACTATGTGTAATGGCTCTCCTTGACACAGCGCGATATCAACCTCCAATACCGGGAGAGACGAATCCTGTCTAACCGTCACTGCCTCCAAGTGCTTCGGGACTGCACCCAACTGCTACCTGTTTGCACGACTCATTTGAGCCATGGTAGGGTATCAATCTAAGAATAGTGGGAACACACTCGAGGCGATGCGACAGTGTCAAGTCAGTGGACTAAGATATACTCATGTCACCTAGGAACTGATAACTGACGATAGGTATAGTACCAACCAACAGTTCCCAACAAGTCCTGTCCAGTGTACTCGTAACCTAACGAGCACCCGCATACTATCTTAAGTACGACGTACTGACGGCTGTGGGACAGACCATCTCCCCTGCTGGGATGAGAAGCGCATACGCTAGTCTACTCCGGAGTATCGATGCCCCGTTTCGATTGTCCTACGACTAGGGACCTGTATAAGGATGTGCTTGTAGATTACCCAGCCCCCACTAGTGTGATTGCCATCACAACGCTGGTAATCAAGCAAAGATCCTAAGGGCTCCAATAATGTGTATAGGCGATATGCTAAAAGAAACACATGCACATATTAAAGTAGAAACAAACCAAGTAGCATACTACCATTTCGAGCAAGATTGTCTATACAACTGTGAATATCCCAAGCTTCCATCAAGTAATATACAAACTAGTATGATACAGTAATGGCCTCTAGGGCATATACACTAACATAGCATCCTATGACCTTAACGGAGGTCAACAAACCATAGGCTACTAGTCAAGTTCAACCCGTACATTTCCTGATTGAATTAAACCCACCCTCACAACCCTTGACGGAGGTCAACAAGGTCGTACGACTACCCTAACTCAATCGCATCATATGCTTATGCAGATAAGCATAAATAGCTACCGCACACTACGTCTTGACGGAGGTCAAAAAACGTAGCACGAATACTATGAAGTACTTATCTGAAATGACGGAGGGCTACGACACGTTTTAAAGAAAACCTTTAACATAATGAACTTGATATCATTGTAGAATCGAGTAATTTTGAAGAGGAGTGTTTTTGAGACTTTTACAAGTTTTGCTAAAGTGGTCACTCCTGGTGAAGGGATCTTAGCTCTTTCCTTATCGAAAATGGTGCAGGATATTTCACAAATACCACTATGCAAATCAAAAACTATATAAGCAATCAAAAGACAAACCGAGTTTGTAGCATCTGCTAGTTGTAAGGTTAGTATGGCACCCTATGAAGTGTTTTGAAGCATCACATGACCCAAAGTTATAATTTTTAAGGTGCTAAACTAACATGCAAAGGGATCGATCCTAGAAAATTAGGGTTATGAAACTTTAAACTAGAAAAGATTAGGGTTTGAAGGCTACAACCTTTGTAGCTCCCCTTTGCTAGACTCCTTGGTGTCTTGGGTGTTGAATCGAGGTCCTCTCGAAGTTCCCTTGCATCCACGACGATCCACCACGGAGCACTCCGTCCAAGCTCGCTTCTTTGGAAAACCGAAGGAAACACTCTAATCAAGTCGGCTAGACTTGAGTAGAATGATGTTGTGGTTTGGAATCTCACTTCAAAAACCTATCTTTAAGTGGTATTTGCTCACTAGGAAAATCAAGAGAGCAAAAGAGCTAGAGGAAGAAGATGGTGGCAATTTTTAACAAGAGATAAAAAGATAACTCAAGTGAAGAAAAAGAAATATATCAATATATATTTTATTCCTTTATGCTATGAACCATGGTTAAAGTGATGGAGACATTATTTAACTTTGGTTTGGAATGATAAAGAGAAGGATAACCTTAGGTTAGTGGTAGTTGAGCATGGTTAGGTCAAAGGAAGAATGTAGAAGCATGAAAGATTATCCTTTCCTTTTTCATTTTCTTTTAAATCCAAAATTAAATAATAATCCATTATATAATCCATGGTGTGAGTCTTATATTGCCACCATTTCCATATGCTAACAACCATGATGGATGAGTGTATGTATGTGTGCATCTATGCACATCCACATGTGCATGAAACTAGCATGAAAGAAAGAAAGAAAAGCACACATGCATGCACACATCCATCATCCAAGAAAAGGTTTTAAGTGAGAAAACTAATGGTTAAATGATAAATCAACACTTGATTTATCAATCCGGTCATATCTCATATGACCCCACCAAAAGTAGTTCACCCGATCAATGTTCGGTATCATATACGCACATTTCAATCGGGTGCATGCGCATATCGCATACGCGCACCACAACGTTTCGCCTGGACTGGGTAACTCCTTTGTGGGACTCTAAGATTCGTCAATACGCCGGCAGAGGGTGATGATCATATCAGGTACCCTCAAGCCGCAAGCGGTCAGCTAAACGTAACGGCCACCCGGGTATTGAGCGATCAGAAGACAACAAGCGAACCTGCTACAACTCCCGTCGAGCCATCCGGCAACACTACCGTACAGTCCGGTCTCTTCGTCAGATATGCTGCATATCGAGCCTAGGGATGGTCACGTAGACCCCAATAACTCAATAAGTCGTGCCGGTGAATGGTCTATAACAGATCGAGAAACTACTGATAACACTTATCAGCAAATCTCAGCAGCCCTGGCCAGGGACTTGCTGTAATAACCAGTCGGGCACAGCACAGCATCAACTCCCAATACCGGGAGAGATGAAACCCCTCCTATCGCTCATCGTCTTCGTGTGTCTCGGGACTGTACCCAACGGCCACCTGTTTGCACGACTCAGTAGAGCCGTGGTAGGGTGGCAATCAAAGTACAGTGGGAGAACACACAAGACTCCATGACGATCTCGGGTCTACAGACTAACCTGTACCAGTGTCACCTGAGAACTGCTATCCGACGATAGATATAATTCCATATAGGAGTTCTCGGTGAGTCCGTCCAGTGTACCCAGTCACCACTGAGCACCCGTATATGATCTTGATGTCAAACATCGATGAATGTGGGAACATTCATCGCCCATCGTATGGGTATAGTATCATATACGCTAGTCTACTCTGGTATATCAATGCCCTGTCTCGATATACCTACGACTAGGGACGTTCCAGGATATGCTTATAGACTACAGATGTCCCACTAGTATGATCTCCATCATAATCAGAGTAGTCAAGCCGATATCCTCAGGGCTTTATCAGCATGTATGAATGAATAAAAGCATGATCAAATCAACATGTCAGATAAAGAAGAACCAGATAGCATACTATCATGTCGAGCAAGAATGCAAACTGAATATATATACATGTATAGATACATCCACTATCACATAATGGCCTCTAGGGCATACATATATCCAACAATCTCCCACTTGCACTAAGGCCAGTTATTGGCGTATCTCATACCCAACATCTCAAAAAGTTGCTCATGCTGTGGCTGAGGGAGGGCCTTGGTGAGTGGATCTGCGGCGTTGTTCTTTGTGTCAACTCTCTTAATCTCGATCTCGCGGAGATCTACAATCTCCCGGATCAAATGAAAGCGCCTCAGGATGTGTCTGGACCGCTGATGGGATCTGGGCTCCTTGGCTAACGCCATCGCCCCATTATTGTCACAATACAAAGGTATTGGATCAATAATGGTTGGAACTACTCCTAGCTCCGAGACGAACTTCTTCATCCAGACGGCTTCCTTGGCGGCATCATTTGCAGCAATGTACTCAGCTTCCATCGTAGAGTCTGCAACGGTATCCTGTTTGGAACTCTTCCAACTTACCGCCCCTCCATTGAGGGTAAATACAAACCCTGAGATAGATTTGCTGTCATCCATATCGCTCTGGAAGCTCGAATCAGTAAAGGCCTCCATTTGGAGATCTGTATTACCATACACCAAGAACAATTCTTTAGTCCTTCGTAAGTACTTAAGAATGTTCTTCACAGCTGTCCAGTGGTTCTCCCCTGGGTTGGATTGATACCTGCTTACAACACTAAGTGCATAAGCTACATCTGGGCGTGTACATAACATCGCATACATTATAGATCCTACTGCCGAAGCATAAGGTATAATGCTCATGCGAGCTCTCTCTTCATCGGTCTTTGGACAAGAATCCTTGGAGAGAGTGACTCCATGGCAAGCGGGTAAGGCACCCCGCTTGGAGTCTTCCATACTAAACCTCTTTAGGATGTTGTTGATGTACCTGGTTTGGGACAATCCCAATAACTTTTTGGATCTATCCCTATAGATCCTTATGCCCAGGATGTATGTGGCATCACCCAGGTCCTTCATGGAGAACCTCAGTGATAAGAATGATTTGACCGACTGTAGCATAGGAATATCATTTCCTATCAGAAGAATATCATCCACGTACAATACGAAGAATGTGACAGCTCTTCCTACAGCCTTCTTATAAACACAAGGTTCATCTGGATTTTTGATGAAATCAAACTCTTTGATAACATCATCGAAACAGATGTTCCAACTCCGAGATTCCTGCTTTAACCCATATATGGATTTAAGCAGTCTACATGCTTTCTCGCTGCTCCCACTGTCAATGAAGCCCTCTGGCTGATCCATATAAACGCATTCTTCTAAATTTCCATTTAGAAATGCTGTTTTAACGTCCATCTGCCAGATTTCATAGTCGTAGTGAGCAGCAATAGCAAGTAGGATTCGAATGGATTTAAGCATGGCTACGGGCGAAAAAGTTTCGTCATAGTCCAAACCTGGTCTTTGACGAAAACCTTTTGCTACAAGTCTTGCCTTATAGGTCTCTACCTGCCCATCTACACCAATCTTTCTTTTAAAGATCCATTTGCACTCTACAGGTTTTACCCCAGGGGGTACAACGTCCAAAGTCCATACTTTGTTGGTGTACATAGACTCCATTTCGGATCTCATGGCATCCAGCCACTTCACAGAGTCACCACTCGTGATAGCTTGCTGAAAACTGGTAGGATCATCATCAGCTGGTGGGCGAGAAGTCCTACCAGACCTACGGAGTGGCCGAGGTTCTTCAGTTTCTGCTGCAACAGCTGGTTCAACCAAATCGTCATTTGTAATTTGTGTCTCCAGAACCTCTTCTAGATCCACCACCTTGCCATCATCTTTGTCTGTGAAAAACTCTTTTTCTAAGAATGTGGCATGCTGAGAAACAAACACCTTTTGTTCCTCTTTGTGGTAGAATAGATATCCATAAGAATTCTTTGGATATCCCACAAAGTTACACATGACCGACCGTGTCTCGAGTTTGTCCGGATTCTGCTTTTTAACATAGGCCGGGCAACCCCAAATCTTAATTCTCTTAAGAGATGGTCTCTTCCCATTCCATATCTCATATGGCGTGGTAGACACGGCTTTGGTTGGAACCCTGTTCAGCAGATATGCTGCAGTCTCCAATGCATGCCCCCAAAACGAGACTGGTAACTCAGCGTCACTCATCATGGACCGGACCATATCTAATAGGGTCCTATTCCTTCGTTCTGACACACCGTTGTGCTGTGGTGTGTAAGGAGGAGTGAGCTGAGAGAGAATCCCATTCTCTTTTAGGAAGTTTGCAAATTCTGTACTGAGATACTCTCCACCTCGATCTAATCGAAGCATCTTAATACTCAAGCCGGTTTGTTTTTCTACTTCTTATTTATATTCAATGAATTTCTCGAAAGCGTCGGACTTGTGCTTTAATAAAAATACATGACCGAATCTTGAGAAATCGTCGGTGAATGTAATGAAGTATGAAAAACCGCCTCTAGCCTGTGTAGACATTGCCCCACATACATCACTATGTATGAGGTCAAGGAGCTGAGTAGCTCTTTCTCCGTGTCCGGTAAACGGAGTTTTGGTCATTTTACCCTTGATACAAGACTGGCAAGTCGCATAAGATTTATATTCAAAAGAGTTTAAATATCCATCTTTGTGTAACTTGTTTAGTCTTGTTTCGTTAATATGACCAAGTCTACAATGCCAAAGAAAAGATTCATTTAATTCTGAAAGTTTTCTTTTATTAGTGTGTTGTATACTGAAAACTGTGTGTTGATTTAGGACATATATTCCGTTATTAAGCGTACCATACCCAACCAACATTTGATTTAGGTGAATGTTCATAACATTGTTCTGCAACACAAAATTATATCCTTCATTGTCCAACAAAGAAACGTATATTATATTACATAGCATACTTGGTACAAAATAACATGGATTCAAAATCAAAATACATCCAGATGGCAACCCCAAGTGATACTCTCCCACTGCGACTGTATGTACATTGGAACCATTTCCAACGCGGAGAGTATGGTCACCTGTCCTCAAAACCTTGCTATTTCTCAGCCCCTGCATAGAATTGCAAATGTGAGAACCTGAACCGGTATCCAATACCCAGGAAGCAGAGTTTATAGAAAAACAGTTTTCAGTCACAAACGCACCTGAAGCAGAAGCATCACCATGCTTCTTCTTGAGACTTAAGTACTCCGTGCAATTGCGCTTCCAATGTCCTGTCTTGTGGCAGTGAAAACATTCGCCCTTCCCTGAGTCTCCAGCCTTGGACTTTCCCTTTCTCTTCACCTTTTTAACTCCGCCCTTAGGATTAGTGGGTTTCTTCTTTTTCTTTCCCTTGGCCTTGGCTTTCGGGCGAGAAGAGGAAGACTGTCCAATAGTCATAACGGGAGTTTTTGCTAACTTCATAGTGCTCTCTGCACTCCTTAACATATTAAGGAGTTCAGGGAGGTCCTTCTCCATGCCATGCATGTTGAAGTTCACTATGAACTGAGCAAAGGTGGAGGGGAGGGACTGCAGAATAATATCTATATATTGTTCATTGTCCATCGTCCATCCAAGGTCCTCAAGCTCTTCTATAAGAGCTATCATCTTCAGAACATGGTCTCCTACTGGTGTGCCAGGGGCCATTCGCATCTGAAACAATTTCTTTGATGCTTCGTATCGTAATACGCGGGATTGCTCCCCATACAACTCCTTTGTATGGAGCAGTATTCCGTGAATGTCCATGTCCTCGTGCTGCTTTTGATGTGTGTTATCCATCGATGCAAGCGCGAGGCATGTGGCCGTGGCACAGTCAGCGTCCCATGTCTTGCGGACTTCAATGTCCGCAACTGAGGATTTTGGACCTGGGACGGGCGGGGCTGAAGCCGTGAGGACATATGATACTTTATCATAAGTCAAGGCGATCTTCAGATTCCTTAGCCAGTCTTTATAGTTGGTCCCATTCAGTTTGTTTTTATCTAGTAGAAGCTTAAGTCCAGTCATTGGTATCTGCCATTAAGAGAGAGAAAAGAATACACTCAGCGAAAGCTCTTGCATAGATTAGATTGGTTTATTATCTTGTCTAATCGATGTTTCCCACTGCTTTTATCGAGTTTTTCTTTCAAACCTTAAAAAGAAAAACTAGCTAGGATTAATTACAGTCTACAACTTCGCTAACCGTTCAGCCAGGCCAGTGTCGGTACTTTGAGGGAGGTTCCCCGTGCTTTCGCACGGACCTAATTAGAGTAAACCTCGTTTTCCCAGAGGCGGAGCCCCGTTAACACCTTTGTAGACACCTAATGAGTTAGCTAATTGTAAACTGTAAAACTCTCCTAGGAGAAACTATTGCCCACAGTGGGATCGGGATCTAACCATCATATGGAAGGTATGCAATCTCATTGCAAATTTCAACACTTGAAATTCCCGATGTGGTTTTTACCCCTAATACTCGTGACCTTGGCTAAGGTCAACAAATCACGAGCACTAGTCAAGCTCAACCCGTCATTTCTTGATTAATTTAGACCCGTTCACATGACCCTTGGCTAAGGTCAACAAAGTCATATGCCCGTCCTAATTAATCTGCATCATATGCGTTTGTAGGAAGACATCACTTAGCTACCGTACACTACGCCTTGGCTAAGGTCAACAAACGTAGCACGAATACTAAGTACTCTACTTCCTAAAATGACGGAGGGTTGCGAATGATTTTTAAGACAATCTTTAACGCTTTGAACTTGATATCGTTGTAGAATCAAATGGTTTTCAAAAGGAGTGGCTTAAGCTCCGCAGTTTTGAAATATAGCTTTTTCATAAATAGCCGAGTGGTTTTCAAATCCGATTCTACAACATCTTTTTAGGTTTATTTTCTTTACATTAATCACATTAATGTAATCCCATCATTTAAGTCCTAAAGCCAATCACAGAAAAGAAACGAAAATAACACGTACGCTTATGCCATCCGCATTCGCCGCAATGTTCCGTTATGCACCGTTAGGTTACTTAACTAACGGCATACCGGGACGGGACTAGCGCGGGTGTAAAACATAAGCAACGTCTACTATATATCATATATATAATATGTCATTCGTCTCAGATATCACAGAACACAGGCAGCAGAAACATAGATATAACGTGGGATATCCTAGGACGTCCGTATTTAGTATTTATCCAGAATAGAAAATACGGATTCCACAGTCGCGATGAATAGCCAAGCCCACACCCTGGACCCCTACGAGAGCGGCAAGTGACCCTACCAATTCTGGAGTTTAGGAGACCCGGTCTCGACTCCTCGAGATGGCCTCCCACTGAACCCCAGAACCTGGTCACCTGTGCTCCCCTCCTTGGGTCCATCCTAATGCGGAAAAGTAAATAATATACAACACTGGTGACACAACCGCAACCTGGAAGTGCCCCAAATAAAAGAATATTACATTACATTGAATTTACATGAATGAAAATATAAAACTCTCATCTCACAAAAACCCTCCGGCTATTCGATCGCGACAATCCTGCACATCATATCTCAGCAACACATAATATCACATATCATCAACGTAAGTAAGTATGCGTACCCCGATTGTCGTTGACGTATAGCAACGAAACCGGCGATATCGTACATACTACACTTACGGTCACAGAAAAGAAAGTGTAAAACTACAATATTTGGAATCCACATTCTCTTTAGACATCATAAACGCGAAATATCACATATTTCGTATTTCATGCCTAAACTATATGAATTCCACATATTGTATCACATTCCAGACAAACAGACAGTATTAAAGTTTTCGAACGAACGATCAAATACCCAAGATTCACTAAAGCTCAACACTTGAGCAGGGTTCAAAAATCCGGAGTGTGACACAGTAGTAGCGGTCCAGCCGTAGAAGGGTCAAGCCAAAGCCTCACATGTGGCACGCCGTACTGCCCCAAACCCTAAGGTTCAAAGGGCAGTTCGAGACGGTCACATAATCGAGTTAAGGTTTGTTGTCTTCTAGAGGGACCACCGCAAAAAGACTTGCACGTATCTCCAAAGTATTTAAACCCCGTGAATAGTGAGTAAATGATACTCGTTCAAACACTTCAATACTTTCTAATTTACCCGGAAAAGCTACGAAATGAAAATCCCGATCGATTTGACGAGTCCAAAACCATCTCCATAATTTTTCAAAACCAAATACAGATTAAAAATATCCAAAAATTTATACAAGCAGATTGCAGAATTACAGTGGAAATATTATCCATCAATTAATATATATGGCCGCGGAAGCGCGGCCTAAGCATGCTTAGGCCGCGTTTCCGCGGCTAAAGTAACTGTTCATTGAATAAATTTTCAACCGTAATCCTTATTTTTACCTGCTGTATTTTTTACATATTTTTAATTCTGAAAAATGTCAAATTTTAGAAAATTTCCAGAGAGCACCCTAAAAAGCCGTATTTTTTGTCCGATCGGGGTTTTCACTTCGTAAAAACGTCGCCTAATGTTCTAGGTCGGCTCTGATACCAATGTAAGGTTAGTATGGCACCCTATGAAGTGTTTTGAAGCATCACATGACCTAAAGTTATAATTTTTAAGGTGCTAAACTAACATGCAAAGGGATCGATCCTAGAAAATTAGCGTTATGAAACTTTAAACTAGAAAAGATTAGGGTTTGAAGGCTACAACCTTTGTATCTCCCCTTTGCTAGACTCCTTGGTGTCTTGGGTGTTGAATCGAGGTCCTCTCGAAGTTCCCTTGCGTCCACGACGATCCACCACGGAGCACTCCGTCCAAGCTCGCTTCTTTGGAAAACCGAAGGAAACACTCTAATCAAGTCGGTTAGACTTGAGTAGAATGATGTTGTGGTTTTGAATCTCACTTCAAAAACCTATCTTTAAGTGGTATTTGCTCACTAGGAAAATCAAGAGAGCAAAGGAGCTAGAGGAAGAAGATGGTGGCAATTTTTAACAAGAGATAAAAAGATAACTCAAGTGAAGAAAAAGAAATATATCAATATATATTTTATTCCTTCATGCTATGAACCATGGTTAAAGTGATGGAGACATTATTTAACTTTGGTTTGGAATGATAAAGAGAAGGATAACCTTAGGTTAGTGGTAGTTGAGCATGGTTAGGTCAAAGGAAGAATGTAGAAGCATGAAAGATTATCCTTTCCTTTTTCATTTTCTTTTAAATCCAAAATTAAATAATAATCCATTATATAATCCATGGTGTGAGTCTTATATTGCCACCATTTCCATATGCTAAAAACCATGATGGATGAGTGTATGTATGTGTGCATGTATGCACATCCACATGTGCATGAAACTAGCATGAAAGAAAGAAAGAAAAGCACACATGCATGCACACATCCATCATCCAAGAAAAGGTTTTAAGTGAGAAAACTAATGGTTAAATGATAAATCAACACTTGATTTATCAATCCGGTCATATCTCATATGACTCCACCAAAAGTAGTTCACCCGATCAATGTTCGGTATCATATACGCACATTTCAATCGGGTGCATGCGCATATCGCATACGCGCACTACAACGTTTCGCCTGGACTGGGTAACTCATTTGTGGGACTCTAAGACTCGTCAATACGCCGGCAGAGGGTGATGATCATATCAGGTACCCTCAAGCCGCAAGCAGTCAGCTAAACGTAACGGCCACCCGGGTATTGAGCGATCAGAAGACAACAAGCGAACTTGCTACAACTCCCGTCGAGTCATCCGGCAACACTACCGTACAGTCCGGTCTCTTCGTCAGATATGCTGCATATCGAGCCTAGGGATGGTCACGTCGACCCCAATAACTCAATAAGTCGTGCCGGTGAATGGCCTATAACAGATCGAGAAACTACTGATAACACTTATCAGCAAATCTCAGCAGCCCTGGCCAGGGACTTGCTGTTATAACCAGTCAGGCACAACACAGCATCAACTCCCAATACCGGGAGAGACGAAACCCCTCCTATCGCTCATCGTCTCCGTGTGTCTCGGGACTGTACCCAACGGCCACATGTTTGCACGACTCAGTAGAGCCGTGGTAGGGTGGCAATCAAAGTACAGTGGGAGAACACACAAGACTCCATGACGATCTCGGGTCTACAGACTAACCTGTACCAGTGTCACCTGAGAACTGCTATCCGACGATAGATATAATTCCATATAGGAGTTCTCGGTGAGTCCGTCCAGTGTACCCAGTCACCACTGAGCACCCGTATATGATCTTGATGTCAAACATCGATGAATGTGGGAACATTCATCGCCCATCGTATGGGTCTAGTATCATATACGCTAGCCTACTCTGGAATATCAATGCCCTGTCTCGATATACCTACGACTGGGGACGTTCCAGGATATGCTTATAGACTACAGATGTCCCATTAGTATGATCTCCATCATAATCAGAGTAGTCAAGTGTCACGACCCGAAAGTACGGAACGTGACCGGCACTTAGATTACGAAGCGTCTAGAGGTGCCTCCTCTGTAAAAACTGGCCCCCAAACGGGTACAACAAGTATAATATAAATAAACAATAAAAAGCATCCCCAAACGGGTGCTAGCTCAACGCCAACAGGCGGAAACAACCACAACAAACACAATAATATACAACGCCAAAGGGCGAGGCTCAAAACTCAAAAGAAAACAAAACCACCAGATCCGAATAATACATGCGCGACTCTAAGGTCGAAATAAAAGACTGGTCCAATAAACTTATCAAGTAATACAAGTATGGTTGATGGAGCTTACTAGATACAAATGAATGAATAAAAGTACAATGGTGGTTCGGATACAAGTGAACCAACCTACCGTGCAAATCACCCTGAAGAAAAGATGTACCAACAAGCTGCCACGGAAACCTGTACATCGAACCTGAAATAAAATTTGGCACAACGGGGGTGAGTTGCCAACTCGTGAGTAGAAGACATCTACGAAAAGAAATCGAATGCACGACGCTATCCTAGGTCATAATAATACACTATAATATCCCAATCATCTAGTAATAGCAGGGTAAAACTACGTGTAAGTGCAGATACTCCGTGCTTGTGTCAGTGCCTCATATAATACTATGTCATATGAAATGAAATGCATGCACCATGAATGTAAAGTAACAAATCCTGAAATCCAGATATATATGTATAAGAAATCTTTAGCTGTTATCATAGTAAAATGTGTATAAGAATCTGAAATCTCAACAATGAAATCCATGGAAATCCGTGTCAAGCGTCGACACAACACATGTAATCTCAAGTCTCAATATCTCGGGCTCCGTCAGTCCGGATCGGCCCATATCATCAAATCTCACGACAACGGTCGGTATCCTCCGGATATCCGCCGCGCTAGACATCACCGGTAGGTAGCCTTCCCCTGCCAGGCTCATCGTCTACAACTCGATCTTCTTGCACCGGGGTACCATACCGGGCCCACCATGTACCCGAGACGGTTCATCCACTCCTCAAATCGGGTCTCGAAATCCAACAGAAAATATGAAATCTCATGGTGGACGACACATACATCATGAGAAAACCGCATCTTATGTTTTTAAAAAGAGAGGAGGAGGAGAGAGAGAAGTTTTTTACATATTCTTGCGGTTTTCCCTAACATCCAGAAATCTCATAGAAATCCAAATCTCAAAATCATGAGTAACTATATGATAAGTGTCGGCATATGCCCATAAAACTGCATGATAACATGAAAATATGAATGCATGAATGTCTAAGTAATAAATATCATGTCTATACTAACATCAGAGAATAATCACAATATTATATCGGTCTAGTTGTTAACTGATTCTATCCATTAAAGA
The DNA here is from genome assembly GCA_030015575.1 of Agapanthus africanus. Taxonomy (NCBI): domain Eukaryota; kingdom Viridiplantae; phylum Streptophyta; class Magnoliopsida; order Asparagales; family Amaryllidaceae; genus Agapanthus; species Agapanthus africanus. Next base: position 239,699,635 of record CM057343.1, on the reverse strand, counting down.
CAATATGATCTAAAGTGTACGTGACATAGCAATTACCGATGATGATGTGTGTGAGCCGGCAATTAAGTGTGCGTGGAATATACGCATCATCGGTAATGGTGCTGGTGTCCTAATAGGTAAAGTTTATACTGATTATAGCAACATATGTAAGAACATGCAACATTATGATTACAATGTGAAAGTAAAGACGGATGTGTGTTATCCACTCATTTGATATACAATTACCACTACCACTATACGACTCGAACCTAACGTAGTGTCCATCTAACCCCCCCTAAGGAAAACTAAACCTAAGAACTGGTCGATAGAAGTATACCTAAAGCCTGAGTCCATATCCCTAATAGTCGCCGATCCTGCCTCAATAGCGTCACGTACATAGTACGACTTCCTCAAATCAAGAGTGCGGATCAATCATCACATCTATGCCTCGTACGGTAAAATCCATCGTACGGCATCCCAATATCGTGGTACGGGTCAAATATCACCTACGTGTCTCATTATTCGTATAATATCATCATCAACACATGTCATGATCGAGGTGCTATGCTTTAATCGCATACATCAATTATATAACATTGCCATCATAAATATACCTCATTAATTTATCCTCAGAAATAGCATGTCATATGTATCATGTTGTGATCGAGTCATACTGATATCATATCGTCATCAAGTCACACCTATATGATATCGACATCAGGTCACACCTATATGATGTCGTAATCAAGTCATACATATATCATATCGTGATCAGTCACAAGTTACAGTTCGGGTTCTATTTTAAAGTCCCATGTACCTCAATATCATCACTACCTATTATAATTTAGGTATACCTGTTCATTATCTCATTCTCTAATGATCCGCTAACACTTTAATACGACTATATAGTCAAGAATCACGGCATCAAGCCCAGTTATCCTGTTTCATTCCGTGTATCAATGTATCCCACATACGTGTTGTATATATCTATATATATATACCTATACCTAGTCCTATATATATATACACATACCCGTATACACCATGTCGAGTTTCAGTGTGTGCGTGTGTGTGTTTCTACCTGAAACCTACGAACCTCTTCCAGGGTATTCATCCTCTGGTATGGTCTTCCTAAATCAGTCTGGTCCAGCCTAGGGTCATTACTAGAGTCCTACTCATTAAGAATCTAGGGTCACATCTGGTTTCCTAATGTCAATAAGTACTATTCCTACTCTACGTTGCGGGGGTGCTAGACGCCATCCACCCGACTTCCCCCCGTAGATATGCATCTACTCACCTGGTCCATGTCTGCCGAAGACGGTGTCGCCATCATCCTCTTCATCACCCGCAGTCCACGTGAGGGGTACCTAAACGCAAACATATAAATAGTATCGTAAACTGAATCACATACAAAAGCCAAAACGACGCAAGGAACAAGCATAGGTTAAAACCTATGTCCCGTCCACGCAAAAGAACCAAATATCGCTCGATATCGGCGTACAAACTCCGATGGATCGAGATAAACATCAACAAATAACTCGTAGTTTTAAAACACCTTACTTATATTATAAAACATGATTAAATCCATCGAAACCCTAAAATCCATCAAACCGTCCAATTTCGTAAAACCCGAAAATACCAATTTACCGTTTTTCATCAAAACTTGACATTTAAATGAAACCAATGGTCATAAAACTCATTAAATAGCATAACTAGACTATACAAACCATTACTATATTTTTATTACACAAATTTGTATTAATTTGAAATTTCTAGTTTGCAACCTTTAACAATTTTCAACATTTTTCAAGCAAAATACCTAAATTCCACCACAAAACATGATTTTGCATGAATTAATGTACTAAACTACAATTCATGATGATAATGATATGATGAAACCATGATCATATTTTTAATTTCATTTATATAGGAATTTCCAAAATTTAGTTTACAAAATACTAGCATTTTATTATTATTTTTCAATTATCAAAGGAAACTAGTGATCAAACTAAGTTTTTCTTTCCTTTAATATGCTAATATTCTCATTAAAACTACCATCTAATGATAACAAGCTTAATAAGAATTTTATTTTACCCACAAACACATTTTTGAAAAATCTAGTTAGCTAAATAGCTTAATTAAAATAATTTTAATAAACAATTTATTATACAACAACCATGCAATATTTTTCCACTCTAAAAGATGTTAAACTAGCTATTATAACCTTATTTAATTAATAAAAACCACAACTTGAATTTACAAACCTTAACTTTAATTTTAAAATTTGCAACTAGAATTAATATATTAAATCTAATTATGCTTTAAAAGAAACATCTAATAGAAATAAAACAAAAGAAGGAAATTTATACCTTCAAAATATGAAACCCAAACATGAAAATGAGACTCCAAAATGCATGCTTTCCATCTCCAAAATCCATGCTAAATAGGTCAAAGAAAAATGGTAGAGGTTGAATGTTGATTTTTGAGATTTATTTTTGGAATTTTTGATGAATTTTGATGATTTTTATTGCAAAAATGATTGGGGAAAAATTTTGGGGCTACCCATGGAGGGGAGGCCGGCCATGGAGAGGGAGGAGGGTGGAGAGAGAGAAAAAATGTGTGGTATTGTGTAGAAAGTTCATAAATAATGCATTTTTTCACTTAAACCCTTTATTATCTAACTTTTTCAATTTAACCCTTTTCCTAGAAATTTCTAGAACCATGGAGAGATTTTGGAAAAGATTTTGCATATTACACACTTGATTCTAATATACCATGGCTCATTTTTACAAATTAAAACCATTCAAATTTGTAATTTACACTAATTTAGTTTAAAAAATAAAGCTTATGTTAATATTTAAAATAATTAATTTAGGAAAAATATTTAATTAAAATAAAAATTTATAAGTGGCTAAATAAACACCAATTACTAGTAATTACATAATTAAAATATGTATTTTTGAAATTATAATGAAAAACAATTACGGTTTAATTTTACGAAAAATACATTTTACTTTACCGAAATCCATAAAATTCACTTAAACAATTTTATTCATTTAATTATTTATTTAATTATTTTTAAAACGTTACAATCTTCCCCCCTTTAATAAATTCGGTCTCCGAATTTAAATTAAAACTCCCCCTCCAAATACTAAAACATTTAGTAAAACACTCAAATCGTTGGGGCTCCGAAATCATCAATACATAACAAAAATCAACTCCGTCAAGCATAACGCAATCATCGGAGTTATGGCGAGAATAAAATATCAAAACCCAATATGAAAACCAACATAATATATATCAATCTACAACTTATATATAGTATGCATCATAGTGAAGTCACCTAAATATCATAATAAAGAAGCATACGAAAACCCCTCTTGAAAATCGCCGTGCAATGCACGTGTCACGGCATAAGTAGCGGACGTTTATTTAAAAAAAATTAATTATATATATATATATATATATCTTTTATTTAACATACACGTCCCTCCTGGTTACTAAATCAAATAATAATGATTATGAAACATACTGCTCAAACTGAAATCAATCCCAATCACATCAATAAAATATCATGTGCGTCCGGTGCGCACTGAAATCGAAACCAAATACAGATACCATGAATACACACAAAAACAAAATAAGTGCAACAGGTGTGCACCAAAACATCTGTCAAGTGCAACGGGCGTGCACGACACATTATCAGGTGCATCTAATCTGCACAAAACCCCGATTTAGTGCATCTGGTGTGCATAATATCGCATCAAGTGCGCCTAGTATGCGTAAGAATCCTAATCAGGTGCACATGGTGCACGAAAACATACATCGAATATCAGAATCGAAATCACAATACGAAAATGGATAAAAACTAGGTCGAAGCATATATCAAAATCATGTGTAACCCATATGCACGAAATCAATAAATAAAAAAAATCTCAAAATATATAAAACCAAATCAAGTGTACCGGGTGTATACTAAGCAACATCAATACAGCTGATATGTGAAACACGGATAGAATGCAATGAAGGTACACATAAGAAATACCAATCGTAGAACAAAATCCTCAAAATACCAAAATCCAATAACATAAATATGAAATTCAAATCACCAAGTCACATCGTAATCACTATCGTCAATGTGCGCCTCTTTCCTCTGATGTCGATTGCTTCAAACTTATCTCTTCATAAGTGTGCTGACTGCGCTACCGACGGCAATACTCATATCTAGAGTCTCCCACGTAGTCGATCCCTTCACTTGATATCCGGACTACATTAAACCTTTCGATCGATCCATCAAATCCCATAATTCCCCGAGAGCTCAACACTCAAGTACAGTTTAAAATATCCGGTACATACCCCAGCATCGATGATCCAGCCGTAGAAGGGAAAACCCAAGCCTCACTAATGGCACCGCGGAACTGCCGTAAACCCTAAGGTTCAATGGCGTTCTCATGGTCATTATGTCGAGTTAGGGTTTCATTCTTCTAGAGGGTCCATCGAAATACCTACATGTTCTTCCGAATATCTTAAACTTGGGAAAATGGTTTTCTGATAATCGTTCGAACCCTTTAACTTCATCCGGACGGCATGTGAATACCCTTTATCCGCACGCTAAGCAATGCTTCAATCCTCAAGAATAACCAATACTCAAATGGTTATCGCATTCGAGCCGCAGCTCCTTCTGCCAGTGTGCCCGTGGTTAACAGAAACCACCCTCCAACATTGACGAAGATAGATCAAAAGAACGAATGGAATACGGTGCAAACAATTGTACATCCTAAGGCTCCTTAAGCAGAGTAGCGTATCGTAAGTATGCCGCGGACCATACCCACGGTACGTTACTCTACCTAAATCGCCTACTCCATCAACCAAGGGTCACCTAGACTTATACAAGGTTAAACCTAGCGCTCTGATACCAACTTTGTCACTACCCGAAAGTACGGAACGTGACCGGCACTTAGATTACGAAGCGTCTAGAGGCGCCACGTAACCTAAGTAAGCCGAAGCCTAGAAATCTAAACCATAAAAGAAGAAGAAGAAGAAAAAAGAAAACAAGTTTAAAAGCATCAGCAAATTTTCTCAAAAATTTCGGCAGAGTCTCCTCTGTAAAAACTGGCCCCCAAACGGGTACAACAAGTATAATATAAATAAACAATAAAAAGCATCCCCAAACGGGTGCTAGCTCAACGCCAACAGGCGGAAACAACCACAACAAACACAATAATATACAACGCCAAAGGGCGAGGCTCAAAACTCAAAAGAAAACAAAACCACCAGATCAGAATAATACATGCGCGACTCTAAGGTCGAAATAAAAGACTGGTCCAATAAACTTATCAAGTAATACAAGTATGGTTGATGGAGCTTACTAGATACAAATGAATGAATAAAAGTACAATGGTGGTTCGGATACAAGTGAACCAACCTACCGTGCAAATCACCCTGAAGAAAAGATGTGCCAACAAGCTGCCACGGAAACCTGTACATCGAACCTGAAATAAAATTTGGCACAACGGGGGTGAGTTGCCAACTCGTGAGTAGAAGACATCTACGAAAAGAAATCGAATGCACGACGCTATCCTAGGTCATAATAATACACTATAATATCCCAATCATCTAGTAATAGCAGGGTAAAACTACGTGTAAGTGCAGATACTCCGTGCTTGTGTCAGTGCCTCATATAATACTATGTCATATGAAATGAAATGCATACACCATGAATGTAAAGTAACAAATCCTGAAATCCAGATATATATGTATAAGAAATCTTTAGCTGTTATCATAGTAAAATGTGTATAAGAATCTGAAATCTCAACAATGAAATCCATGGAAATCCGTGTCAAGCGTCGACACAACACATGTAATCTCAAGTCTCAATATCTCGGGCTCCGTCAGTCCGGATCGGCCCATATCATCAAATCTCACGACAACGGTCGGTATCCTCCGGATATCCGCCGCGCCAGACATCACCGGTAGGTAGCCTTCCCCTGCCAGGCTCATCGTCTACAACTCGATCTTCTTGCCCCGGGGTACCATACCGGGCCCACCATGTACCCGAGACGGTTCATCCACTTCTCGAATCGGGTCTCGAAATCCAACAGAAAATATGAAATCTCATGGTGGACGACACATACATCACGAGAAAACCGCATCTTATGTTTTTAAAAAGAGAGGAGGAGGAGAGAGAGAAGTTTTTTACATATTCTTGCGGTTTTCCCCAAAATCCAGAAATCTCATAGAAATCCAAATCCCAAAATCATGAGTAACTATATGATAAGTGTCGGCATATGCACATAATACTGCATGATAACATGAAAATATGAATGCATGAATGTCTAAGTAATAAATATCATGTCTATACTAACATCAGAGAATAATCACAATATTATATCGGTGTAGTTGTTAACTGATTCTATCCATAAAAGACAATATGATCTAAAGTGTACGTGACATAGCAATTACCAATGATGATGTGTGTGAGCCGGCAAATAAGTGTGCGTGGAATATGCGCATCATCGGTAATGGTGCTGGTGTCCTAATAGGTAAAGTTTAGACTGATTATAGCAACATATGTAAGAACATGCAACATTATGATTACAATGTGAAAGTAAAGACGGTTGTGTGTTATCCACTCATTTGATATACAATTACCACTACCACTATACGACTCGAACCTAACGTAGTGTCCATCTAACCCCCCCTAAGGAAAACTAAACCTAAGAACTGGTCGATAGAAGTATACCTAAAGCCTGAGTCCATATCCCTAATAGTCGCCGATCCTGCCTCAATAGCGTCACGTACATAGTACGACTTCCTCAAATCAAGAGTGCGGATCAATCATCACATCTATGCCTCGTACGGTAAAATCCATCGTACGGCATCCCAATATCGTGGTACGGGTCAAATATCACCTACGTGTCTCATTATTCGTATAATATCATCATCAACACATGTCATGATCGAGGTGCTATGCTGTAATCGCATACATCAATTATATAACATTGCCATCATAAATATACCTCATTAATTTATCCTCAGAAATAGCATGTCATATGTATCATGTTGTGATCGAGTCATACTGATATCATATCGTCATCAAGTCACACCTATATGATATCGACATCAGGTCACACCTATATGATGTCGTAATCAAGTCATACATATATCATATCGTGATCAGTCACAAGTTACAGTTCGGGTTCTATTTTAGAGTCCCATGTACCTCAATATCATCACTACCCATTATAATTTAGGTATACCTGTTCATTATCTCATTCTCTAATGATCCGCTAACACTTTAATACGACTGTATAGTCAAGAATCACGGCATCAAGCCCAGTTATCCTGTTTCATTCCGTGTATCAATGTATCCCACATACGTGTTGTATATATCTATATATATATACCTATACCTAGTCCTATATATATATACACATACCCGTATACACCATGTCGAGTTTCAGTGTGTGTGTGTGTGTGTTTCTACCTGAAACCTACGAACCTCTTCCAGGGTATTCATCCTCTGGTATGGTCTTCCTAAATCAGTCTGGTCCAGCCTAGGGTCATTACTAGGGTCCTACTCATTAAGAATCTAGGGTCACATCTGGTTTCCTAATGTCAATAAGTACTATTCCTATTCTACGTTGCGGGGGTGCTAAACGCCATCCACCCGACTTCCCCCCGTAGATATGCATCTACTCACCTGGTCCATGTCTGCCGAAGACGGTGTCGCCATCATCCTCTTCATCACCCGCAGTCCACGTGAGGGGTACCTAAACGCAAACATATAAATAGTATCGTAAACTGAATCACATACAAATGCCAAAACGACGCAAGGAACAAGCATAGGTTAAAACCTATGTCCCGTCCACGCAAAAGAACCAAATATCGCTCGATATCGGCGTACAAACTCCGATGGATCGAGATAAACATCAACAAATAACTCGTAGTTTTAAAACACCTTACTTATATTATAAAACATGATTAAATCCATCGAAACCCTAAAATCCATCAAACCGTCCAATTTCGTAAAACCCGAAAATACCAATTTACCGTTTTTCATCAAAACTTGACATTTAAATGAAACCAATGGTCATAAAACTCATTAAATAGCATAACTAGACTATACAAACCATTACTATATTTTTATTACACAAATTTGTATTAATTTGAAATTTCTAGTTTGCAACCTTTAACAATTTTCAACATTTTTCAAGCAAAATACCTAAATTCCACCACAAAACATGATTTTGCATGAATTAATGTACTAAACTACAATTCATGATGATAATGATATGATGAAACCATGATCATATTTTTAATTTCATTTATATAGGAATTTCCAAAATCTAGTTTACAAAATACTAGCATTTTATTATTATTTTTCAATTATCAAAGGAAACTAGTGATCAAACTAAGTTTTTCTTTCCTTTAATATGATAATATTCTCATTAAAACTACCATCTAATGATAACAAGCATAATAAGAATTTTATTTTACCCACAAACACATTTTTGAAAAATCTAGTTAGCTAAATAGCTTAATTAAAATAATTTGAATAAACAATTTATTATACAACAACCATGCAATATTTTTCCACTCTAAAAGATGTTAAACTAGCTATTATAACCTTATTTAATTAATAAAAACCACAACTTGAATTTACAAACCTTAACTTTAATTTTAAAATTTGCAACTAGAATTAATATATTAAATCTAATTATGCTTTAAAAGAAACATCTAATAGAAATAAAACAAAAGAAGGAAATTTATACCTTCAAAATATGAAACCCAAACATGAAAATGAGCCTCCAAAATGCATGCTTTCCATCTCCAAAATCCATGCTAAATAGGTCAAAGGAAAATGGTAGAGGTTGAATGTTGATTTTTGAGATTTATTTTTGGAATTTTTGATGAATTTTGATGATTTTTATTGCAAAAATGATTGGGGAAAAATTTTGGGGCTACCCATGGAGGGGAGGCCGGCCATGGAGAGGGAGGAGGGTGGAGAGAGAGAAAAAATGTGTGGTATTGTGTAGAAAGTTCATAAATAATGCATTTTTTCACTTAAACCCTTTATTATCTAACTTTTTCAATTTAACCCTTTTCCTAGAAATTTCTAGAACCATGGAGAGATTTTGGAAAAGATTTTGCATATTACACACTTGATTCTAATATACCATGGCTCATTTTTACAAATTAAAACCATTCAAATTTGTAATTTACACTAATTTAGTTTAAAAAATAAAGCTTATGTTAATATTTAAAATAATTAATTTAGGAAAAATATTTAATTAAAATAAAAATTTATAAGTGGCTAAATAAACACCATTTACTAGTAATTACATAATTAAAATATGTATTTTTGAAATTATAATGAAAAACAATTACGGTTTAATTTTACGAAAAATACATTTTACTTTACCGAAATTCATAAAATTCACTTAAACAATTTTATTCATTTAATTATTTATTTAATTATTTTTAAAACGTTACATCAAGCCGATATCCTCAGGGCTTTATCAGCATGTATGAATGAATAAAAGCATGATCAAATAAACATTTCAGATAAAGAAGAACCAGATAGCATACTATCATGTCGAGCAAGAATGCAAACTGAATATATATACATGTATAGATACATCCACTATCACATAATGGCCTCTAGGGCATACATATATCCAACACTAGTTTCGCTAAAGAGGTCACTCCCGGTGAAGGGATCTCGGCTCTTTCCTTATCGAATAAGGTGCTGGATATTCTACAACGAATACCACTATGCAAAGCAAGAACTAGAGCTACCAGTTTTCAAGACAAGTTTCTACAACATCTTTAGGTTTCTTTTATTTCATTAATCTCATTAGTGAAGTCCTATTTTTATTATGCTTCACAAGCATCACATATGAAACAAAATCAACAATATATAATATATATCACATATATATAATATAAGCATTCGTCTCAGGCAGTAATATGATCTCATCACAGAACATTGCAGCAAAAGATTGGATATACTAGGATTTCCGTGTTTTATATCAAGCCAGTATAAAACACGTATTCCACGGTCGCGATGAATAGCCAAACCCACATCACTAGACCCCTACGAGAGCGGCCAGTAACCCTGCTAATTCTAGAGTTAGGAGACTCGGTCTCGACTCCTCGAGATGGTCTCCCTTTGGACCCTAGAACCTGGTTACTTATGATCCCCGCCTTGGGTTTATCCTAATGCGAAAAAGTAAATAATATACAATGGTGACATCATTCTCAACCCGGAAGTGCCCCAATAAAAGAATATTACATACAATGAATTTTACATGAATAAAAATGAAAAAACTCTCATCTCATATAAAACCCCCGGCTATTCAATCACGACGATCCAATATAACTTATCACAGCAACACATAACATCACATGTCATCAGCGTAAGTAAATATGCGTATCCCAATTGTCGTTGACATATAGCACCGAAGCCGGCGATACACCACATATTACACTTACGGTCGGAGAAAAGATAGTGAAAAACTACAACAGTTGAAATCTGCAACCACCTTGGACATCGCATGCCTAACCAAATGAATTCCTTAGATATCGCATGCCTAACAATTATAAACCCTGCCTTTTGGTCTCAATATCGAAAACACTTTTCAATATCTAGTCGGGCAATTCAACAAGATTCCTGACATCCAGATCGAATGCTCGTTGGAAACTTAAGTAGACGGCCGCACCCCCCGATACCGTCGACGAAGTGCACTGAGGCGGAACACCGCTGCCGCGAGTATCCGAACGGATGCTTTTGGTGATGGGGTTCTCCTACAGTCACTTGGTCGGGGCTATGGAGCATGGCTATCTATTAAGTTTACCCGGCGAGTATCCGCGTACGCTACGTGATTGCGACGGACTTTTAATCACATCAAAATCCTGTGGCAACTGATCAAATGAGACTAAACTCCTAGATTTATAACATTCAAACTAGTTATCTCATAGCTACTTGTGAATTCCAAATAATGTATCCCATCACATAATATCCGGACGATGTTAAACTCTTCGATCGATTCTTCAAAGTCCCACAATTTCCCAACAGCTCAACACTTGAGCACAGTTTTAGTAATACCTAGAAGATGCCACAGTACCTACGAACCAGCCGTAGAAGGGTCAAACCAACGCCTCACATGTGACAACGCTAAACTACCACAAGCCCTAGGGTTCAAGTGGTATTTTTGATGGCCATATAATCGAGTTATGGTTTACGTTCTTCTAGAGGGTCCACAGAATCACTTTCATATTTTCCGAATATGTTAAACTTGGAAAAAATGGTTTTTGACATTCGATCGAACTTTTTAACTTCACCTAGACAATTCGTGAATAATCCGAAACAATGTTAAAACTACGAATACGAAACACTCCGAATTTCTTATAGTGTAAAATTATATTACATGCAAAATTAGCAAAAATAAACCACACCTGAAACACTAAAACCCAGTAACTTGAACACTGAAAAAAATTGGGGGGGGCTCGGATTTGGCCGAGATTGGCATGGTTGTGCTCGGCCCAATTTTCACCAAATAACCTCAAATTTTGTCAGTGTTCATGTTATATCCCATATATCACTCTATACTTTTTTTAAAAAATTTTGACAACTTTTTAAAAACGACAGCAAGCAGGTTTTGGCGAAACAGGTTTCGGAGTATTTCGGTTTCGTAATCTTAACAAAATTCGTATTAATTTCTAGCATAGCTCTGATACCACTGAAGGGTTTCCTAGCACGGCAGCAAGGTTTCGGGAGGCATCGTCCATGCCAAATTAAAAAATTTGTCGTTCTAGCTAACCCTAACAATGAATCGTTAACTAGAAATAATACGGAAAACATATGCAAACAATTTGCAAGTTATAGTGAGCAAGGAATACAACGTTTGTAGACCGGTCGTTCACTTCAATACCTCCGTGTAGTAGTCCCCTTCACTGCGATCGTAAACTCCGGACTCTAAAGAGGCTCCATGAAGAAACGAATGTGCTTGCTTCGATGATTTCGAGGCCGAAGATGATCCACGTCGAGGAGACACTGACCCAAGCTATTCCTTCACTAGGTCATGAACTTTATGAAGAGAACACCCTATACTAAATGACAAGTAGTAGAGGATGATGAAGTAGGAAGTGGGCTCACTTTAGAATTGATTTTCTCACATTATTTCTCATACCTCCATTGAAGCTAGAAAGCTTTTCATGGAGCTTGAAGAAGAAGAAGAAGAACTCATGAGTCATTCATCCAAATGAATTATTGCAACTATGGGTGAGTTAAATCCATCATGCTTAACACATGTAGAGAATAAACCACACACTATGGTTAAGGGTTGGGTTTGATAAATATCTTTAACTAGACAAAAGAGTTGACTTTGTCAAATCTTATCCAAAATCTTTTGTCCAAGCTTTACCATGACAAACTCAATCTCTTTTGAATTAGCTTAACATTAATAGAAACACTAACTTAACCCAAGTATGGTATTAATCTCATACACCCATCTTGTATGTATCATCAAACATGACACAATACATGTACACAAATATACATATCACATATATACAATGTGCATATCTAGTGAGAAAAGAAATCATAAGTGAGCTTAATATTAGTTAATGTAATATAATATATCAAATAAATAACAATACATTAAATTGTCATATCAACTCTTGATTTAATAATCCGGCTATATCATATACAACCGACTAATACTATATGAATCAACTTATCGAATCAACACTTGATCCGATAACCCGGCTATATCATATATAACAAACCGATATCACATATCACGAGAATAGAATATGGTATCTCATATCGTATCAACCTCGTTCCCGCACATATCTCATATGTGCTCCCACTCCATTTTGCTTGAGCCAGGAAACCTCTGTTTAGGACTCTAAAGACTCGTCAATACGCCGGCAGTAGGTGATGATCATATCAAACACCTACAAGCCGCAAGCGGTCTGCTAAACGTAATGGCCACCCGGGTATTGAGCGATCAGAAGATCAACAAGCAAGCCTGCTCGTACTCCTGCGAATCCAATTAATAACATTAACGTACAGTCCGGTCTCTTCGTCTTATATGTCGCATATTACAGCCTAGGGGTGGTATAACGTCAGACCCCAATAGCCTGATAAGTCATGCCGATGCAAGGTCCATAACGGTTCGAGAAACTACTGATAACACTTACCAGTAGATCTCAGCAACCCTGGCTAGGGATTTCATGTTATGGCCAATCGAGCATAGCGCAACATCAACTACCTATACCGGGAGAGACGAAACCCCTCCTATTGCTCATTGCCTCCATGTGACTCGGGACTATACCCAAAAGCCACCGTTTTGCACGTTCTCTTGAACGTGGTAAGGTGGAAATCAAAGCATAGTAGGAATCACATAAGACTCTATGACGATCTCGGGTCTACAGACTAACCTGTACCAGTGTCACCAGAGAACTGCTATCCGACGATAGGTACAATACCATCTAGGAGTTCTCGGCGAGTCCATCCAGTGTACCCTGTCTCCACTGAGCACCCGCATACCTTCTCTGATGTCAAACACCAATGGATATGGGATCATCCATCTCCCATCATATGGGTCGAGAAGCGTATACGCTAGTCTACTATGGTATATTGATGCCCTGTCTCGATACACACTCGACTAGGAACAATTGAAGGATGTACTTAACGACTACTCTGTCCCCACTAGTATGATCTATGATTGTTAATGATACGAGCGTGTCAAGTTTAGTTCTAAATACCGCAATCAAGACGGTTTCGCACGTAGCTAGCCGGTTGAGTACGGGTCGTCCGCAGGGAGATGGGAATCTTTTTCTATGTGTTTTTCGACGAGTTAAGTCCGGTTGTTCAGATTTTGTTTGTAGTTATCTAAGTGTTGAGTTGATATTTAAAGAGAGCATGTTAGGGTTAGGATTAGGTTAGTTTGAGTTAGGAGTCTCCACATCTTTCGTTGCCCTTCTTAATATCGTGTTACGGTAATCGGCAACAACGGGGATTAGCACGACTAGGAAGGACTTTGCGAGTATAAGCTAGGCTTTCCAACGCATAAGTCTTCCTTTTGGTGCTTGTCCGTCCGTTCTTGGCTCTTAGCCATAACCTCCGGTTAATCCAACCACAACCAGTCTCACTACGGAATCACCGCTATCATGTAGGATAGGGTGCCGTAAGGAGCGGATTGTGGTTGGGTTAACGGGAGTCGATTTAAGCTGTTGGGCAAGGAAAGAGTGAGAGAGATTTCCTTCTCTCAAACTTCCCTTATCCTACCCTAACAAGAATGAACTACTCACACATCATAATACGGAAAAAAATAAAACAACGCAAAAGAGGAAGATAGAAAGAAGGAGATTAGATGAATACGACTAACTGTTTGCGACCTCACCTTGGCGAGGATCAAGCGTAAGTATCATTGTCGTATGTAAGGATAAAGAAAAAGAGAGAAGAAACAAACAACAAGGAAATAACAACAACTACTTAACAATTAAAATTACAACAATTATAACAAGTAAAGAAAGAGACAAGCACGATAATAAAAATGGTCTTCTTTATTCATCACTCTTCACTCAAAAGCTCACTTACAAGTTAATGGAGAAGAGGTGAGAAGAGGAAGAAGAACATGTAACTAAAACCTAGCAAAAGAAATACAAGATTATGGACCCTTTCCTTCACAGAATTCTGGGGTATTTATAGGCTGTAAAATGAGAAACTAGGGCAAAAATACTGGGCCATATGAAATTACAAAACACCCCCTGAAAACCCTAATTTTCTGGCGCCAGAACGGCCGTGGAAGCGCGGCCAATACCCCCCTTTGGCCGCCCTTCCGCGGCCGTATAGAGGAATTGGGTCTAGGGTTTTTTTGTGGGACCCTGGTTTGCTGTGAGCTTCAATCTGGTATATGTGTTTTCCCATAATTTCTTCACGAATTTTCCAGAATTTCTGTTGAGGGAAAGGTGGACTTTTTGTCAAGATTTTGTCATGATTGCCTCGAGCTCCGCGTAGATCTCTTGGATCTTGTGCCACCATTGAGCCTTGTGCATAGATTTGACATTTTGTCTTCCTACTGGTATCTGGTAACAAACGGATGAGGGACGGAGACCGTGTTTTATCTGTGGTCGGCAAGAACCCGGATTTTTCGTGTTTTCCATGAATTTCATCGTTTTGGAACCGAGAACCTGTATCCTGCAATTGACTAGCAAACACGGCTCAAGAGTATCTACGGATATGTAATGTGATAAAAATTGGGCGGTATGAAAATGCAAAAATCTGATATGAACAAATACCCCCAAACTTATCATTTGCTCGTCCCGAGCAAAGTCCATTTATTCACAAAAAATTTCCTAACCTCACTTTCGCAGGGAACGCGATTGCACTGAGCATGTGCAACAAGCCGTTAAACCTCTAGGTATCCCTAGTAGGAGGAGTGTTGTCTCCTGAAGGTTTTCAGCGGATACTACCCACAAAATCCGGTCAAGTTGGTTTGTAAAAATGACTAAGTTTCAAACCCTAAAGTTTTGTTTTAGAAAATAACAATTCTATAATCCTTAGTCTAGACTATCGAACCTTTATTTTTCACACCTCACATCTTATTTAACTACAGATTTTATATGTCTTTACGTGTAGTGCGGATAGTGTCGTTAAGTTCCAGAAGGATCGATTAGAGTCATCATGTCGCACAATAAAGCCCAGATAACAATTTTAAAAGGATCACATAAGTTTTATAATGAGTTAAGCATTTTTCAAGTTTCGTTTTGCAGTAAGGTTTCAACTTTAGAATTTTTATCTTCCTTAACAGGAAACTAAGTCGTATTTTTCACTCCACCTTTTTCTTGTTTTCATTTTATACACACCACTGTGAACGTGCAATAGTCTTTATCAAAGAGTAAAACCTTCATATCTCCGTTAAAATTTTTTTTAAAAGCCTGTCTTTTATCAAGATTATTCTCACACAAAGAACCGTTAGGAATTTTAACTCGGAGAGAACACTTGCTTGACTTTGTTTTAAACTGGACTTTCTAGGCTTCTTAGCGAGCTTTGGGCCAATGCACCCAAACCAGTTGGTTTTGGGGCATTAGGTGTAGAAACACCCCAGCGGACTTAATTACTCAAGTTACCTAGGTCCAAAAACAAAAGACAGTTTGGCGTGAAAATCAGATGATTTAATACGAACGGAGATATAACCGGCAGTTCAAATATTTTTTTGGATAAAAGACGTGTCTAGTGGGTTTGGTGTGTAATCATTCCAATCAAGTTTTAGATGGGTTATTTTTCAGACTTAGCTCCTATTACGGCATCAATAACATTCCTTCATATTCGCTTTACTTCATAAACTATTCTTGTCATTACTTATTTCAGAACAAACCTATTTGATTCTCAGAAAATCATTTATCTGTTTAAAAGTTTGAACATGAAAGACTTGTCATCTAATTCCCAAAACTCACGACACGTGTAGTGTGATGTAAAGACGTATATCAGCTATAGTTAACTTCAAAGGAGAGTTATCTTTCAGGTTTTCAAAATCCAAACATAAGATCTAGTTATTCCTATTTTATCAAACAAAAACCGTCGAATGTTGAATCAGAGTTCTTCCACAAGCTAACTTGACAAAAAAGTTTTTATATTTTTGGAAAATTTTCAAATTTTTATGGATTTTATGGATTTTAATATGCAGATGCAAAATATACATATGAATGCGAAGGTAAGAAATGCGTACCGAGCATACCCCCAAACTTAAACTGGACAGTGTCCTCACTGTCGTTGTATGAAGAGAGTAGTTTGAAGGTTCAAAATTGTTGGTTAGCGATACACAATTTTTATTTGTTTTTGTTTTGAAAGAAAAGAAAAAGAATATACACAAATATAAACAAAATGGTTTGTACATACCTCCAAACTTATTTTGAACAGTGTCCACTGTTCTTGGCTGGATAACCGAAGTTTGGAGGTAGGCAGAGGAAGGTCAAGCAAGGTAAACCGGCTCCTGTAAGAACAGGAGCTCCTCTGTTGGTTCGGCGCTAAGGTACGGTTTGCATCGGTGTCCATTGACCTTGAAGAGTGAACCGTCCTTTGGATTTTCCATATCCACAGCGCCCTACGGATACACATTCCGCACAAAATACGGCCCTTTCCAGCGAGATCGGAGCTTTCCAGGATGGAAGTGAAGTCGGGTGTCGTAAAGAAGTACCTGCTGACCAGGTACGAAGGTTTTGCGCACAAGGTGTTTATCATGAAACACCTTCGTTCGATTCTTAACGACAACCGCGTTGTCGTAAGCCTCATCCCTAAGCTCGCTCAGTTCGTTCAGCTGCAGCTTCCGATGGCTGCCCGCGTCCTCCAGAGACAGATTCAGCTCCTTTATCGCCCAAAACGCGCGATGCTCGATTTCGACCGGAAGGTGGCAGGCTTTTCCGTACACAAGCCGATAGGGAGACATGCCAAGGTCGGTCTTATAAGCGGTTCTAAATGCCCAAAGGGCATCAGTGAGTTTCAGAGACCAATCCTTACGGTTCTTGGAAACCGTCTTCTCCAATATTTGCTTGATTTGCCGATTTGAAACTTCGGCCTGCCCGCAGGTTTGGGGGTGGTAGGGCGTAGAAAGCTTATGATTAATGGAGTATTTCCGCATTAAGGCTTCGAAAGTTTTATTGCAGAAATGACTTCCATTGTCGCTAATGATCGCTCGGGGGTGCCCAAACCGTGAGAAAATGTTTTCTTTAAGGAACCTAACGACAACCTTGTTGTCGTTAGTTCGGCTGGGCACAGCCTCGACCCATTTAGAGACGTAATCAACAGCTAGAAAGATGTACAAGTTCCTAAAAGAGCTGGGAAACGGCCCCATGAAGTCTATCCCCCAAACATCGAAAATCTCCACAACCAAGATTGGTTGGAGCGGCATCTCATTTCTCCGGGATATCCGGCCCATGTGTTGGCACCGGGAGCAAGTCTTGCAATAATCGTGAGCGTCTTTGAAAAGTTGTGGCCAGTAGAAACCACATTGCAAGATCTTCTCAGCTGTCTTCCTGGGCCCAAAATGCCCGCCACACGCTTGATCGTGGCAAAATGACAGCACACTCTTGAATTCCTCATCAGGGACACACCGACGAATAATCTGGTCGGGACAGTACTTGAACAAGTAGGGTTCATCCCAGTAAAAGTGTTTTACTTGGGATAAGAAGCGAAGTCTGTCCTGACTTGACCATTCGGTCGGTAGCAATCCCGTGGCCAAATAGTTCACAATATCTGCGAACCAGGGTTCGCAAGATACTGCCAAGAGTTGTTCATCCGGAAAGACGTCATTGATTGGGATAGGAAGCGACGGCGAAGAAGGAAGTCGTGAGAGATGGTCGGCGACAACGTTTTCACATCCTCTTTTGTCCTTAATGACAAGGTCAAACTCTTGAAGCAAGAGGATCCAACGTATAAGCCGAGATTTGGCATCTTTCTTCGCAAAAAGATGGCGCAGAGCAGAATGATCAGTGTAAACGATGACTGGAGAGCCGATGAGGTACGGCCTGAACTTCTCTAAAGCAAATACAACAGCTAAGAATTCCTTCTCAGTTGTTGTATAATTGAGTTGTGCGTCGTTCAGGGTTCGGCTTGCGTAATAGATCACGTGCGGCATCTTGTTGATGTGCTGTCCAAGGACAGCACCGATGGCAAAGTCGGATGCATCGCACATAATCTCGAATGGGTGCGTCCAGTCAGGGGAAGAGAGAACGGGAGCAGAAGTGAGTGAGTGTTTTAATGATTCAAAAGCAGCCGCACAGCTTGAGCTGAAGTCGAATGGCGTGTCCTTGGCCAGGAGAAGAGTCAAGGGCCTAGCAATCTTGCTAAAGTCCTTGATAAACCGTCTATAAAAACCGGCATGGCCAAGGAAGGCTCGGATATCTCTGACGCATCGGGGAGGAGGCAGATTGGAAATGACCTCAATCTTTGCTTTGTCAACCTCTATGCCATTTCGCGAGATGATATGTCCTAAGACAATACCTTCGCGCACCATGAAGTGGCATTTCTCCCAGTTCAAAGTGAGATTCTTGTCCTTACATCTGGTAAGGACAGCGTCGAGATGCAGCAGACACTCGTCAAAAGAATCGCCAAAGATGGAGAAGTCGTCCATGAAGATCTCCAGAAATTTCTCCACCATGTCTGAGAAAATCCCCATCATACACCGCTGGAAGGTAGCGGGCGCATTGCATAACCCAAAGGGCATGCGTCGATATGCAAACGTGCCGAAAGGACAAGTGAAAGTGGTCTTGTCCTGGTCTTTTTCGGCGATGGGAATTTGATTATAGCCAGAGTAGCCATCAAGAAAGCAATAGTACTCATGTCCGGCCAATCGTTCGAGCATCTGGTCAATAAAAGGTAGCGGAAAGTGGTCTTTCCGCGTTGCGGCGTTGAGTTTTCTGTAATCAATGCAAACTCGCCACCCAGTTTGGGTGCGAGTAGGGATTAACTCATTCGCCTCGTTGGTTATGACCGTGATGCCCGACTTTTTGGGGACAACATGAATGGGGCTAACCCACTGGCTATCAGAGATAGGGTAAATGATACCACTATCTAGACATTTGACGATCTCCTTCTTCACAGCCTCCTTCATGACTGGATTAAGACGTCTTTGTGGATCTCGGGCTGGTTTGGCATCATCCATCAGATGAATGTGATGCTCAACGATGAGGGGACTAATCCCCTTGATGTTCGCCATGGACCAGCCAAAAGCTTGCCTGTTGCTGTGCAAGACCGCGAGAAGGGCTTTCTCTTGCTCGGGAGCTAGAGAAGCCGAGATGATGACAGGAAGGGTCTCGTTCTCACCTAAGTAAGCATACTTAAGGTGAGACGGCAACGGCTTGAGTCCGAGCGTTGGAGGTGAAATGATGGAAGACAAGACTGGTGCAAAGGTCTCGAACTCAAAGGACTCCAGCAAAGGTTCAAAACGAGTGTAGGCAACCGAGTCGGATGGTTCAGGTAACTCATCCGAAAAGTCGAAAGATTCAAACTCGGGTTGTGCGCGGCTAAGATCGTTCGTGAACATGAAACACTCGTAGTCGTTATCGGGCGCAGAAACAGCAGTAGGTTCAAAGAGACACGCACTAGTGGCGTTAAGATCATCGTGTTCAAACAGAAACTCCTCGAATTCACACTCTTCTGGTGTGGTCTCCTGGATCGAGCAGACATCCAGTATATGAGCATTACGTTCGGCGGGCTGATTCCCCAACCTAAAAATGTTGAGTTCAATTGTCATATTTCCAAAAGAGAGGTTCATTGAACCATTGCGACAATTGATCACAGCATTTGAGGTTGCGAGAAATGGGCGACCGAGTATCACCGGAATTTGATTCCGGGGGTTAGCTACAGGCTGTGTATCTAAGACAATGAAGTCGACGGGGAATATGAAGTCCCCGACTTTTATTAACACATCCTCTAGCTCACCCCTAGGATGGGTGATCGATCGGTCGGCCATCTGGAGAGTGCAGTGTGTGGGTTTCAGCTCTCCGACGCCTAATTGCTCGTATACTGAATACGGAAGCAAGTTAACACTGGCACCAAGATCTAATAGTGCGCGGTTGATGTTCTTATCCCCAATAGTAATTGAAATCGTAGGACAGCCAGGGTCCTTCCGTTTTTGTGGTAAAGATTGGGTAAGGGCATCACTCACAGCACTAGCCAAGAAAACTTTCTTGGGTACCTGAGACTTCCTCTTTTTCGTGCACAAGTCCTTTAAGATTTTCGCGTAAGAAGGGACTTGTTGGACAGCATCTAAAAGAGGAATGTTAATGTTAACTTGCTTGAATAACTCCAAAATCTTCTCCATTTGTGGATTTTGTTTGTAGACCTCAACCGGTTTGGAAATGGAACATTTTGAAAATTGGTTGAGTCTAATGCTGGAGGAGGAGATTTTGGAGTTGGAACGGATCCCAGAATAAGTGTTTTCGTGGAGTGAGAAGCGGGTCCGTTTAGAGCAGAAGAAGAAGAGGGAGAGCCTTGTAAAGAACGGAGAATAGGCTCGGAAGACGAAGAAGAAGAAGGAGAAGAAGCAGAAGAACAAGCGGCCGGGGTGTCATCGTTGATTTGCTTGCCAATGTTGTTTTGCAGCACCCTCCCTGATCTCAGTGTGGTCACGGCACTCACATTATGGTTTTGTTGTTCAAGAGCAACATGTGCATTATGTGGGTGGCCGGGATTTGGAAGTGGCTGGGACGGGAGCTTCCCCTTCTCTCGCTCGCTCAAGGCCGCGTTCAGCTGTGCAATCTGGGCCTCGATGGTCTTGATGCTCTGCCCGTGTGCGGCGGTGTGTTGCACTAAAGATTGGATCGAAGACTGGATGTTGGCGGTGGATTGAGTTGATTGTTTAACAAACGCATCCAGACTTCGCTCGAGCGAGGAAACCTTATCGTTGTTCGACGGAACAAAGTTGTTTGGTGGAAAGGAATTGTTCGGTCCAAAGTTGTTCGTCTGGTTTGGGTAAGGTTGGGGTTGGAAGGGCTGCTGATACTGAGTTTGTTGTTGCGCTTGTTGTTGCGGTGGAGGGGCCCTTTGGAAATTGTTGCCCTGGAATTGATTCTGATTCTGATTCCAGGCGAAATTGGGGTGGTTCCTCCAACCGGGATTGAAGGTGGAAGAGTATGGATCATTCCTCGGTCTTTGCTGGAATGCATTAACCTGATCCTGTCCTTGCGAGGGTGGATTGTAAGGACACTCTTCGGTCAAGTGGGAAGGATCGGAACAACAAGCGCAGATGGTACGAAGGGGGAGAACAGGGGCAGGAGTAGGAGAAGAAAATTTGCTCTCTATTGCTTCAAGCTTTTTTGTTATTGCAGCCATTTCAGCTCTCATCGCAATAGAGACATCAAGCTGGTGAATTCCTACCCTAGACTGACCGGTAGAAGTGGAGGTAGAAGAAGAAGAAGGAGTCGGTCTGGTGCTCTCCCACTGTAGCGTTTGCTCCGCAAGATCGTCAAAGAACTGCCACGCTTCCTCGTCAGATTTGGATAGGAAGTGGCCCTGACAGATGGTTTCCAGCAACTGCTTCGTTGCTGGGTTCAGTCCCTCGTATAAGGTTTGGCAGAGTTGCCATTTCTCTATACCGTGGTGAGGACACTGAACAAGAAGGTCTTTGTATCGGTCAAAGCACTTCCAAAAGGGTTCAGAAGGAAGCTGGGAGAATTGGTTGATCTCATTTCGAATTCTTGCGGTCTTATGATTTGGGTAGAATTTTTTCAGAAACGCTTTAACAAACTCGTCCCAGCTGGTGATTGAGTGGGAAGCGGTGCTATACAGCCATTTTTCTGCGAGATCGCATAAAGTGAACGGAATAACCCGTAGACGTATAGCATCGTCCGACAGCTGGGTTGTTTTCATCATGGCACAGACGTTTTGAAATTTGTTAATGAAGATATAGGCATCTTCAGATTCAAGCCCATGAAAACGTGGAAGCATGTTGATGAAATGGGGCTTAATTTCAAAGTTGTCCCCATTGGCCGGAGGAAGAGAAAGGCAGGTTGGAAGTGCAGAACGGGTAGGGTAGAAACGATCCTGGAGCGCAATTCGCTGCGGCGCTACAACAGGCGGAGGTGGTGGGAGATTGGTCTCCATAGGAGGTGGAGCCAATCCAGGGGTGGTCAAAGAGATGTTCGGATTAAATCCCGACATCGCGGAAGAAGAGGTTGGTGAAGGTGAAGGTGAAGGTGAAGATGTATGAACAGAATTCCGGTCAACGTCGGAGTTGGCCGGCAAAGGAAGGGGTGAAAGAGGAGTGGACGGAGTATCGACTTCGGAGTCGATCGCGTAGTCGGTCGCGACTAACGTAACGCGGACTAGACGGGCGCTAGTGTCCCGAGTCCAAGCGGACATACACTAAACGAGTTTAGTATAGTCAAAGCGAAGAAGGTGAGGGTAAGAAAACGTCAATGAAGAAAGGCGATGGGTGTTGGGTGAAAATGGATTTGGCGACAAAAGGGCAAGTTTTTATAAAAGTTTTTGATTTTTTTTTTTTTTTTTTTTAGAAAAAGATTTACAGAAGTATGTACGGGAATACGGCTTAAGCAATCACAAACAAGATATGCACAATCACACCTAGATCTAGGGTAACCTAGGTCTACTAGACCTGCTCCTGAACTTGATTGTCGAAGTTAAACAGTGTCGAGAAACAGGCTTAAAAATACACTGATCACGAGGCCAGGTAAGTGCAGAGATAATGGGAGGTTGTCCAACGCTTTCGCGAAGTTCCTTAATTAAATAACCCTTTCTCTTTCGGCGGTTGCGCCTTTAACACTTTCCTAGACACCCCGTAAACAATATACGGTTAAGCAAGGTTCTAAACAAGGTTTATCTTCTCCTAATGAGCGCGAAGTCCTTAGGGCTGAAGTCTAGTATTTTTTAATTACAATGGACAATGCATATGCTTTAGTGATTTCCGGGGTCCTGGGAAGGGTGATGAAATCCCCACCCAATCTGGATTGGTTTCAAGCCCCTTAAGTCCGTATTAAAGAATGCAAAACAGTAAGAATATCAACAGCAAACAATTTTTATTTGCGGCGCAAAGAATCCTGCACAAGAACAGTTTATTGGAAGGGGGAGAAGAATTTGCGCAAAGAAGGCTGCAGAAAACACAATTCAGTGGATCTCAGAGGAGTAGAGAGAGAAAAAGGGACTTACAGAGAAAAGATCCACCCCTGAAGCCACTAAATGGCCGCGGAAGAGCGGCCAAACAGGTGCTAAGGCCGCGGAAGCGCGGCAAGAAGGTAGGCTTGGGCTTTGTAATTTTGTGGAGATTCTGGTCTGTGTCTCCTCTGGTTGTCTGGATGTTCTTAATTTGGATTTGCTCACTAAAACAGCTCCAGATTTGTACAGTAGACCGTATGCTTTGTTTTTGTCCGTCGCGGTGTAGCCGCGAAATGTGGGTCTATCTTCCCACGTCTTTGGCACTGTACTTGAACTCCGTATTTCCAACGTCTTAGGCGTCGATCTTGAGCTTCGTATTTCCTGCACACTTGCACAAAAACTAATCAAGAATAACAAGATGATTTTTACAAAGTATATTTTTTTTTGGTTTTTGGTTGTTTTTATATTCACAAATTAACCCGAAATTTCACTTAGAAATAGACTACCGTCTCCCCGGCAACGACGCCATTTGATTGTTAATGATACGAGCGTGTCAAGTTTAGTTCTAAATACCGCAATCAAGACGGTTTCGCACGTAGCTAGCCGGTTGAGTACGGGTCGTCCGCAGGGAGATGGGAATCTTTTTCTATGTGTTTTTCGACGAGTTAAGTCCGGTTGTTCAGATTTTGTTTGTAGTTATCTAAGTGTTGAGTTGATATTTAAAGAGAGCATGTTAGGGTTAGGATTAGGTTAGTTTGAGTTAGGAGTCTCCACATCTTTCGTTGCCCTTCTTAATATCGTGTTACGGTAATCGGCAACAACGGGGATTAGCACGACTAGGAAGGACTTTGCGAGTATAAGCTAGGCTTTCCAACGCATAAGTCTTCCTTTTGGTGCTTGTCCGTCCGTTCTTGGCTCTTAGCCATAACCTCCGGTTAATCCAACCACAACCGGTCTCACTACGGAATCACCGCTATCATGTAGGATAGGGTGCCGTAAGGAGCGGATTGTGGTTGGGTTAACGGGAGTCGATTTAAGCTGTTGGGCAAGGAAAGAGTGAGAGAGATTTCCTTCTCTCAAACTTCCCTTATCCTACCCTAACAAGAATGAACTACTCACACATCATAATACGGAAAAAAATAAAACAACACAAAAGAGGAAGATAGAAAGAAGGAGATTAGATGAATACGACTAACTGTTTGCGACCTCACCTTGGCGAGGATCAAGCGTAAGTATCATTGTCGTATGTAAGGATAAAGAAAAAGAGAGAAGAAACAAACAACAAGGAAATAACAACAACTACTTAACAATTAAAATTACAACAATTATAACAAGTAAAGAAAGAGACAAGCACGATAATAAAAATGGTCTTCTTTATTCATCACTCTTCACTCAAAAGCTCACTTACAAGTTTAATGGAGAAGAGGTGAGAAGAGGAAGAAGAACATGTAACTAAAACCTAGCAAAAGAAATACAAGATTATGGACCCTTTCCTTCACAGAATTCTGGGGTATTTATAGGCTGTAAAATGAGAAACTAGGGAAAAAATACTGGCCCATATGAAATTACAAAACACCCCCTGAAAACCCTAATTTTCTGGCGCCAGAACGGCCACGGAAGCGCGGCCAATACCCCCCTTTGGCCGCCCTTCCGCGGCCGTATAGAGGAATTGGGTCTAGGGTTTTTTTACGGGACCCTGGTTTGCTGTGAGCTTCAATCTGGTATATGTGTTTTCCCATAATTTCTTCACGAATTTTCCAGAATTTCTGTTGAGAGAAAGGTGGACTTTTTGTCAAGATTTTGTCATGATTGCCTCGAGCTCCGCGTAGATCTCTTGGATCTTGTGCCACCATTGAGCCTTGTGCATAGATTTGACATTTTGTCTTCCTACTGGTATCTGGTAACAAACGGATGAGGGACGGAGACCGTGTTTTATCTGTGGTCGGCAAGAACCCGGATTTTTCGTGTTTTCCATGAATTTCATCGTTTTGGAACCGAGAACCTGTATCATGCAATTGACTAGCAAACACGGCTCAAGAGTATCTACGGATATGCAATGTGATAAAAATTGGGCGGTATGAAAATGCAAAAATCTGATATGAACAATCTACAACGTAGTCCCGGTAGTCAAGTACTCATCCTAAGGGCTTTATCAACATGTATTATAGACAATCAGTGTACATGTTAAGATAAAGAGCAACCAGATAGCATACTATCATGTCGAGCAAGAAAGTCCTCCCTATATATGTCCAAGCATCCACTACAATATACATCATATGTACAGTAATGGCCTCTAAGGCGTACATATTACTAATAGCTAGGCTGTTGTAGGAAAGTTTCCAGAACAAATTTGTTACAATGGACCGTCTTCAACATGCTAGAACATTACAATGAAGCTTTCTGGAAAATTGTCGTCACCGGAGCCCCCAACTTGGCCGCGGATCCACGGCGGATCGGCCTAACTCGGCCGCGGTTCCGCGGCCATTTGGTGTGCTTGTGGCTTCAATTTTCTTGTGTAGTTTGGTGTTGGTCTATGGGTATTCAGGTGATATCTGGAAACCTTTTATCTCTTCTGAATCTCTGCCAGATTTTTACTCTTTAACTTCATGCATTTTGTCGGCAAATTTGCGATTCCGATATCTGTCCTGAAATAATTTTCTGCATAAAATCTCACTGAAGATTGTTGAGATATACAATATCATGCGTGAAATAATAAATACACAATTTCCTACCAAAATGTTGATTATAATGTATAACACGTGGTAATTGATATTTTCCAGAAGAACTTGTAATACGTGTTATATTTATAACAAACACCCTTAGATGATTAGCAAAGCGATGAAATTGTTATGTTAAAGATTGGAATATTTTCGACTGAACATTGGTGAATACTTAAGTGCCAAGTTTCTAGATTACCTAAAAGAGAATGGTATTCTCTCTTAGCTTACTCCTCCATACACACCACAACACAATGGTGTATCGGAAAGGAAGAATCGAACCTTATTAGATATGGTTCGTTCTATGATGAGTAACGCTGAGTTGCCGCGATCCTTCTGGGGTTATGCACTTGAATCAGCTGTATATCTTTTGAATAAGGTTCTTACCAAGACTGTGCCTACCACACCATATCAGATGTGGAGTGGGAAGAAACCCTATCTTAAGTACCTTAATACATAGGGATGTCCAGCTTTTGTAAAAAAGCAGCATGCAGACAACCTTGAGGCACACTCAATACTGTGTAAGTTTGTAGGATACCAAAAGAACACCAGGGGGTATTATTTCTATTACGCAGAGGAACAAAAGGTCTTTGTTTCTCGTCATGCCCACTTCTTGGAATCTGAATTTTTAGAAAATAAAAAAAGTGGGAGTGCAATAGAACTGGAAGAAATTCCAGAACCACAAGCTATTACTGAAAGCAAGGTAGAACCAGAGGTTTCAGAAGAACCAGACATCCCCGCGCCACTCCACAGAACTAGTAGGCAGTCTCATCCGCTCGAGAGAAACTATGGTTTTCTCATAGACGGGGATCGAGAGGATTGCAACATTGACAATGATAAGCCTACTAGCTTCCAGCAAGCCATTTAGAGCGGCGACTCGGTAAAATGGCTAGATGCAATGCGGGCCGAGATGGAGTCCATGTACACCAACAAAGTATGGACTTTGGACATTGCTCCAGAAGGGGTAAAACCCATAGGCTGCATGGATCTTCAGAAAGAAGATTGGTGTAGATGGACAGGTCGAAACCTATAAGGCTAGACTTGTTGAAAAAGGTTTTCGTCAAAGACCTGGTTTAGACTATGATGAAACCTTTCTCGAGTGGCTATACTCAAATCCATTCGGATCCTTCTTGCTATTGTTGCCTTCCATGATTATGAGATCTGGCAGATGGACGTAACGATGACTTTTCTAAAAGGAAATTTAGAAGAGTGCATCTATATGGATTGACCAGAGGGTTTCATTCAGAGTGGGAGCAGCGGGAAAGTGTGCAAGTTGCTTAAATCCATTTATAGACTAAAACAGGTATCGTGGAGTTGGAACATCTGTTTTGATGATACAGTCAAAGAATTCGACTTTATCAAAAATCCAGATGAACCATACATATATAGTAAGATTGTAGGGAGAACTGTGGTATTCCTCATCTTATACGTAGATGACATTCTCATAATAGAAAATGACATTCCTAAGCTACAATCAGTCAAAAGATTCTTGTCACAGAGGTTCTCCATGAAAGACCTGGGTGATGCCTCCTATATTCTGGGGATCCAGATCTACCGTGATAGATCTAAGAGGATGTTGGGACTTTCGCAGTCCAGGTACATCGACACCATACTGAAACGATTCATTATGGAATATTACAAGCGCGGTAATTTACTGGCTTTTCACGGAATCACCTTCTCCTAAAAGATGTCTCCCAAGACTGATTTGGAAAGGGCTCGCATGACATCTATACCCT
The DNA here is from genome assembly GCA_030015575.1 of Agapanthus africanus. NCBI lineage: Eukaryota > Viridiplantae > Streptophyta > Magnoliopsida > Asparagales > Amaryllidaceae > Agapanthus > Agapanthus africanus. Next base: position 239,671,580 of record CM057343.1, on the reverse strand, counting down.
ACGCACTACGGTAGGCTCTATAATGTATGCGATATTGTGTACCAGAACAGATGTTGCTTACGCACTAAGCATGGTAAGCCGGTATTAGTCAAACCCAGGGGAGAGGCACTGGATAGCAGTAAAGAACATTCTCAAGTACCTGAGAAGGACTAAGGAGGTGTTCTTGGTGTATGGTGGAAAAGACCTTTGCTGACTCCAGCTTCCAGAGTGACAAGGATGACTCCAAGTCCATATCGGGTTATGTCTTTACCCTCAATGGAGGTGCGGTCTGTTGGAAGAGCTCCCAGCAGGACATTGTTGCTGACTCAACGATAGAAGCGGAGTACATAGCTGCTTGTGACGCTGCGAAGGAAGCAGTCTGGATGAGGAAGTTCCTAACATAACTTCAGGTGGTTCCGTCCATTGTAGATCTAATACCTCTTTATTGTGACAACAACGGCCCTATAGCCTTAGCGAAGGAACCTAGGTCCCATCAAAAGTCCAGACACATTTTGAGGCGTTACCACCTGATCAGGGAGATCGTTGATCGCCGGGAGATCGATGTGAGGAGAGTAGATATATAGCGAATAACACTGCAGATCCACTCACGAAGGCCATCAATCAGACACAGTTCGAGAGGCTAATCGAGATGATAGGTCTGCAATATGCCAATACATGGCCCTAGTGCAAGTGGGAGATTGTTAGTAATATATGCCCTAGAGGCCATTATTGAAACATACTGGTTTGTATATTACTTAATAGAAGCTTAGGATTCTCACAGTTGTATTTACAGTCTTGCTCAAAATGGTAGTATGCTACTTGGTTTGTTTCTACCTCAATATGTCCATGTGTTTCTTTTAGCATATCGCTTATACATATAAGTAGAGCCCTTAGGATCTTTGCTTGATTACCAGCATTGTGATGGTAGTCACCCTAGTGGGGGCTGGGTAATCTATAAGAACATCTATATACAAGTCCCTAGTCATAGGATTATCAAGACGGGGCATCGATACTCCGGAGCAGACTAGTGTATACGCTTCTCATCCCAGTAGGGGAGATGGTCTATACCACAGCAATTAGTACGTCATACTAGAGATATTATGCAAGTGCTCATTAGGTTATGAGTATACCAGACAACACTCGTTGGGGACTGCTGGTGGGTATTATGCCTATCGTCGGGTAGCAGTTGTTAGTGTATATGCCCTAGAGGCCATTACTGTATCATACTAGTTTGTATATTACTTGATGGAAGCTTGGGATATTCACAGTTGTATAGACAATCTTGCTCAAAATAGTAGTATGCTACTTGGTTTGTTTCTGCTTTAATGTGTGCATGTGTTTTTTTATAGCATATCGCCTTTACACATTAGTTGAGCCCTTAGGATCTTTTGCTTGATTACCAGCGTTGTGATGGCAGTCACACTTGTAGGGGCTGGGTAATCCACAAGCACATCCTTATGCAGGTCCCTAGTCATAGGACTATCAAGACAGGGCATCGAATGCGCTTCTCATCCCATCTTGGGAGACGGTCTGTCCTACAGCCGTCTGTACGTAGTACTTGAGATAGTATGCGGGTGCTTGTTAGGTTACGAGTACACCGGACAGGACTCGTCGGGAACTTTTGGTTGGTATTATACCTATTGTCAGTTATCAGTTCCTAGGTGACATGAGTACAGCTTAGTCCGTTGACTTGACACTGTCACTTCGCCTCGTGTGTGTTCCCACTGTTCTTAGATTGCTATCCTACCATGGCTCAAAGGAGTCGTGCAAATAGGTAGCAGTTGGGTGCAGTCCCGAAGCACTTAGAGGCAGTAACGGTTAGACAGGATTCGTCTCTCCCGGTATTAGGGGTTGATATCGCGCTGTGTCTAGGAGAGCCATTACACAAAGTCCCTGGCCAGGGCAAGCGAGATATACTGGTTGGTTTCTAGTGTTATCTCAGGGTGTTCTGGGCTACACTCCGGCATGACTTGTACCGCTATTAGGGGACTGACGTTTACCGCCCCTAGGCCCGCCATGCGATATTCTTAGACGAACAGACCGGACTGTACGAAGACTGTTACATTCAGGCTCAGTAGGAGTTCAGATGGGTTTACCTCTTCAGTCTTCTTATCGGCATCTACCTGGGGACCGTTACGTACAGCTAGTGCCGCTTGCGGTCTGTGATTAAACCCACTGCCAGCGTAGTGTCGAGTCTTTAGTGTCCTACACAGAGGGTTATTCTCCTTTGGGCAAAACAGAGTAGAGGTCGCATGGTTTTGCGATGGGGTTCGTTCACATCCGCGCACTTGTGCACGTTTGGTGTCCGGACAGTCATTACTAGCGGGCTTTGGTTTGAGCTAGATCCTAGTATATGTTTTGGGGTTAGTTTTATCTCATTGGATTCGTGCTCCTCAGAACATGAATGCGGGTGTGTATGCACATTTGTTTGAGGCGGAGGAAGAGGATTTTCATTAGGGTTTCGGAACGGGTGTGTATGCACAGTTGACTGTTGTCTTTTTCCAAACCCTAATGAATATGTGAAATATCAATTAATAATATTAATTAAATGAAATTGTGTTATGGTTGGGGTTGTTGACTTGTTGACCATCATCATTTCACTCCAAAGATGCTCTTTGATCTTTGCAAAAACATTTAATGTGAAATGATAATGGTCTTATCAAACCAACCATCACCTTTTTCATTTGATTAAAATTATTAATTAGATTAGTTCACATATATTCTTGTTTTGGTTGTAAAGCTATCTCATTCTCTCATTCTCATTCTCTCTCATCCTCTTCCTCTCTCTCAAAGCTCTCCCTCTCATGAGTTGAGAACCATTAAGCTTTTGAGATAAAACACCAAAATCATTCTCTACTCTTTCTAAGGTTCTAGGTTTAGCACACCAAGCACCTTAGTTACTTCTAGTTTGAGGTAGGAGCCAAAGGTAGAGGCCCTCGGGTGGATCTTTCTTCGGCAAGCGAAGGCGACGAGGACGACCCGTTCATTCCACTCCAAGGAGCAAGAAGAGAAGGACTTCAAGACTTAGGTATAACCCTTTAACCGAGTATCTAAATCTCTAGTTAGTTGCTAGTGTGTAGTTTAGCAAAGATCCGTGTTTTATAGTCCATGTTACACAAACCCTAAAAATCGTTTTTCATCGTTTCCGCTAGCCCGAAAGAACCGGGAGTGGTAACGTGGACTTACAGTAGTATCAGAGCCAGGCTAAACACACCCTAGCATGTTAGCAAAGTATCTAGAATTTCGACCGGACAAAAAACCGCAAAACACCCTAGAAAATTCAAGTTTCTGCCGATTTTTATTTCTGCGCTAAAGATAATAAATCATGTACTAAAAGTCGACTCAGGCTTTTTAAAGAACAGGCAAGAAAATCGATCCAGTGAGTCGACCAACTCACCGCGGATCCGCGGAAAGAGCTTGCTCCTGCCGCGGATCCGCGGCCGAGTTGACTCGGCCGTGGATCGTTTCTGCTGCAGTTTTCTTCTGTTGGTGTTTTGTGATTTTTGAGATAGTTTGTTTCTGCCCAGATTTTCCAGAGAACAAGTTTGTTTTTCGGGTGGTTGCAAATCCGTATTTTGGTCGATTTTCTGTAGACTTTGGCTAATGGGTTGTATCTGTAATGTTATATATGTATTGAACGTCTGCTAATCGCTATACGTCGATTAGTGGGGGTTATACATATCTGTGATCTGTAATGTTGATGGTTTGTGTATATGAATTCGTTGGATTGTCGCGGATGAATAGCCGGGGGTTGTGAGATGAGATTTTTTTCTTTATCTTTCAATTCATATAATATGTAAATTGATATAATATTATTTCTATGGCCGCACAACCGGGATGGGGTTGCAGCCGTCATTGTATAATTTCTTTTACTGTTTTTGCTCCTAGGATAGACCCAAGGTGGGGTGCACAAACTACCGGGTATCTCGAAGTGCCGAGTGGCCTACTCACGTCATTAAGGGAGGTTCCTTCGCTTCGGGTACTTGGTGGGTAGTTTACCGCACCCGTAGGGGTCTCGGGTGGGGTATTGGCTATTCATCGCGACCGTGGAATCAGCTTTTCGTTACAGTCTCGAACAGAATGCGGATTCCTAGTATATCCAATGTATTCATCTGTGATCTAGAATGGCTATCATTGCATCTGACGAATGTGTATATATCTATATATGATATCTATTTAGGCGTTGCTTATGTTTTGCATCTGCGCTAGTCCAGCCCCCGCTCTGTTGTTAGTTAAGTAACCTAACGGGTGATGACGGGACCCCGTGGCGAATGCGGATGGCATAAGCGTACGTTATATTTTCGTTGTTTTCTGCAATGGTAGGATTAAATGATGGGACGCATTAAAATTAATGCAAGAAAATAAACCAGGTAAAAGTCGTTGGAATACTTTCAAAACCACTCGGTTCTTTTCAAAAACCAAGTTTTAAATGCGGAGCTTGAACCGCTCCTTTTAAAAGCTATCTAGTTCCATCGATTATATCAAGTTCACTACGTTCACGGTTTCGCCAAAACCATTCGTAGCCCTCCATCATTTTAGTTAAATATTCGGTAGTATTCAAGCTATGTATTTTGACCTCACGCCAAGGCATAGTGATTGGTAGCTGCCGGATATTTATCTGTTGCATAGATAGAATGCGTTGGTTTGAGACAGTCGTACTGCCATTTTGGCCTACGTCAAGTGTAGGTACGGGTGGGTTCAAATTAACCTGGATAATGATGGGTAGAACTTGACATGTGACTTATGAAATTTTGACCTCACGCCAAGGTCATAAGAGCATGGGGCCAAAATCCACATCGGGAGTTTCAAAAGGAACTGAAACTTGCTAGCGCTGCATACCATTTGGAGTGTGATGATTCTGGTAGGATTCCTTCAGTTTTGTCACGCGATGATATTTGGATCCCGATCTTTCTGTGAGTATATGCTACTCCTCGGGAAATTTCTAACTTAACGATCAATGCTATAAACCAAGTAGGTGTCTAGAAAGGTGTTAGCGGGGCTACGCCCATAAGGAAAAGAGGTTATTTAATTAAGGAACTTCGCGAAAGCGTTGGAAAACCTCCCTCGAAGTACCAACACTGGCCTGGCTGAACGGTTAAGCAAGTATTGTACGGTGAGATTGATCCCGACTAATTCTTCCTGTTTGGTTTGAGGAGGGATTCGAGAGACAGTGGGAGCCATCCTGTTTAGACAAATTAAAAACCACTCTAAACTTGCAAGAGCATGATGCTAAAGTGTTTCTTCTCTCTCTCCTAATTGCAGCGACCAAACATCATGACTGGACTTAAGTTACTACTAGATAAAAACATACTGACAGGGCCAAACTACAATGATTGGCTCAGGAATGTCAAAATGGCAATCACTTATGACAAGTTGGGGTATCTCCTTACCACCAAAGCTTCCCCTGTCCCAGGTCCCAAAACCAGCGTCGCGGATAGGGAAATCCGTAAGACCTGGGAAATCGACTGCACGAAGGCCAAGTGCTTCGTGCTTGCCTCTATGGACAATGAACATCAGAGGGGGCACGAGAATATGGACCTCGAATCCATATTTCTCCATACAAAAGAACTGTATGGAGAGCAATCCCGTATCGCCAGATACGAAGTCTCGAAAAAGCTATTTTCGGCAAGATTGGCCGTCGGATCATCGGTAGCGGAACACGTGCTTAAGATGATTGGCTATATAGAAGAGATCGCAGACCTTGGGACCACGTTGGAGAACGAGCTCTACACGGACTTGATTCTCCAGTCCCTTCCTTCCACTTACGCCCAGTTTATCCTAAACTTTAACTTTCAAGAAAAAGAGGTTGAACTTTCAGAACTCCTCAACATGCTGAGGAGTGCAGAGGGCACCCTACAGAAAGGTAGGGAATCATCCACTTTGTTTGTAGGAGGATCTTCCTCTTCTAGGTCCAAGGCGAAAGCCAAGAGAAAGAAGAAGAAAACCCCCACCAAACCAAGGGGCGGTGTTGGTAAAGTGGATATGAAGGGAAAGGCAAAGGCAACAAAGGTTGCGGGAAAGCTGGTGGGGAAGGAAGAGTGCTTTTTCTGTCATAAGAGTGGACACTGGAAGAAAGATTGCAGGGCTTGGAAGGCCAGAAACCAGGATCTAAAGCAAGTTGCGGCTTCAGCTTCAGGTGTGTATGTTATTGAAAACTGTCTATCAATAAACTCTACTTCCTGGGTATTGGATACCGGATCAGGATCTCATATCTGTAACTCTTTGCAGGCACTGAGAAAGCATAGTGTTTTGAAGGCAGGTGATATGACCCTCAGAGTTGCAAACGGAGCTAGCGTGGATGCTGAGGCCGTGGGGGACTATCACCTGGGAATGTCAGATGGACATGTTTTGGTTTTACGTAATTGTTATTTTGTACCCAATGCAACTTGTAATATCATTTCTGTATCTTTAATATCTAAAGAAGGTTATGAATTTTCATTTGTAAGCAATGTTGTAAACATTCACCTTAATCAAGTTCTGATTAGGTCAGGTACATTTAGCAATGGTATATACGTACTAAACCAACCACAGATTTTCAATGTCCAGAATACACACAAAAGAAAGTCTCCGGAAACAAATCAGGCTTTCTTATGGCATTGTAGACTGGGTCACATCAATAAAAGAAGGTTGATGAAGTTACGAACAGAAGGATATTTGGATCCGTTCGAATATCAATCATATGCAACTTGTCAATCCTGTCTCAAAGGAAAGATGACAAAGACTCCGTTCACTGGACACGGAGTAAGAGCGAGCGAGCTCTTGGGACTCGTACACAGCGACGTGTGCGGTCCAATGTCTACGCATGCGCGAAGCGGTTATTCTTACTTCATTACTTTTACGGATGACTTTTCATGGGAAAGATATGTCTTCTTAATGAAACATAAATCCGAAGCCTTTGGAAAATTCCAGGAATATAAGAATGTAGTAGAAAAAGAAACAGGCAAAAGTATCAAGACACTAAGATCTGATCGAGGTGGTGAATACTTGAGTGCCGGGTTCCTGGATTACCTAAAAGAGAATGGAATTCTCTCTCAGCTTACTCCTCCATACACTCCATAACATAATGGTGTATCGGTGAGAAGGAACCGGACCCTATTGGATATGGTACGTTCCATGATGAGTAACGCTGAGTTACCGCGATCATTCTGGGGATATGCACTAGAATCAGCTGCATACCTTTTGATCCGAGTTCCAACTAAGACTGTGCCTACCACACCATATGAGATATGGAGTGGGAAGAAACCCTATTTTCAATATCTGAAGATCTGGGGATGTCCAGCTTTTGTCAAAAAGCAGCATGCGGGCAAACTCGAGGCACGCTCAGTACTGTGCAAGTTTGTGGGATACCCAAAGAACTCCACGGGGTATCTCTTCTATTACGCAGAGGAACAAAAGGTCTTTGTTTCTCGTAATGCCCACTTTCTGGAACACGAGTTCTTAGGAAAGAAAAGAAGTGGGAGCACAATAGAACTGGAAGAAATTCGAGAACCACAAACTATTACTGAAAGCTTAGTAGAACCAGAAGGTTCGAAAGAACAGGACATTCCTGTAGGGTTCCTAGGCACACTAAAGAGGTTCCACAAGGTATCAACCATGCCAAAATCAAATTTTTTACAAGTGCCGAGAAACCCTAAGCAAGATCGTTACTAGAGGTAAAGGCGAAAACATGCAAGTTAACAACTTAACTACAAGTGAAAGGGATTACAACCTTTGTAGATCCGGTCCTCCACTTCTTTAGCTCCATGATGACGTCCCTCCGCTGCGATCATCGGGATCCTAGACTCAAGCGTTGGTTTCATCGGAGAAATGAGCGGGCTAGGTCGTTGACTTCGGTTCTGAAGATGATCTACGTCGAGGCGACTCAAACTCAAGTTCCATCTTCACTTTGTCACAAACCTTGTCAAGAAAACACCCTATAAAACATGGCAAGTGGTAGAGGATGAAGAAATAGGAAGTGGGTTCACTTTGGATTTGGATTTCTCACTTGATTTCAACACTTGAAATTATCTTGTAAGCTTTCTTCACATCATGAAGAAGAAGAAGAAGAAAGAAAAATGAATTAATGAATAATGATAAATCAAGTGAAGTCTATCATATAGCAACCATGTGTGAGTTTACTTGTGTAGAGAATAAACTAAGGTTTAGGTTGATGGTTAGGTTAAAGCATAAAACAAAATGGCTAGACTTTTCAAAGATGCTTAAAAAGCTTCTTGAAGCTTCAAGCATAAAACAATGAAAACCACCATTTTATTTTTGCCAAAATAAATAAATAAAGAAAGATAAAAAAAACCTAACCATTAACCTAAATATGGTTTAAAGCATACACACACCCAAGTTTGCATGTATCATCAAACATGATACAAACTAGTGCACAAACATATATCATATATACAATGTGCACAATCAAGTGAGAAAATCAATCTTAAGTGAACAATACTAGTCAATGTAAAGTAATATATCAAATATATAATTATACATTAAATCATTAAATCAACACTTGATTTAACGATCCGGTCATAACCGACTAATATCATGTGTACCAATATATCGAATCAACATTTGATTCGGTAACCCGGCTATATCTTATATAACCGTCCGATAATACAAATCGCGAGAATGGAATTCAGTATCACATACTGGCATTATTCTCGGTCCCGCACATATCTCATATGCGCTCCTATTTCGTTTCGCTTGAGCCAGGAAACCTCTGTGTAGGACTCTAAAGACTCGTCAATACGCCGGCAGTAGGTGATGATCATATCAAACACCCACAAGCCGCAAGCGGTCTGCTAAACGTAACGGCCACCCGGGTATTGAGCGATCAGAAGATCAACGAGCAAGCCCGCTCACACTCCTGTGAATCCAACCAGTAACACTGACCGTACAGTCCGGTCTGTTCGTCTAATATGTCGTATATCTCGCCTAGGGATGGTAAACGTCAGACCCCAGTAGCTTGATAAGTCATGCCGACGTAAGGTCCATAACAAGCGTGAAACTACTGATAACTCTTACCAGTAAATCACTGCAACCCTGGCCAGGGATTTCTAGTTATGGCCAGTCGAGCATAGCGCAACATCAACCCCCAATACCGGGAGAGACGAATCCCCTCCTATCGCTCATTGCCTTCATGTGAATCGGGACTGTACCCAAAAACCACCTGTTTGCACGACTCAGTAGAGCCATGGTAGGGTGGAGATCAAAGCACAGTGGGAGAAACACAAGACTCTATGACGATCTCGGGTCAACAGACTAAGCTGTACCAGTGTCACCAGAGAACCGCCATCTAACGTGAGTTATAATACCATCTGGGAGTTCTCCGCGAGTCCGTTCAGTGTACCCAGTCTCCACTGAGCACCCGCATACTATCTCTGATGTCAAACACCAATGGATATGGGATCATCCATCGCCCATCACATAGGTCGAGAAGATATACGCTAGTCTACTCTGGAATATCGATGCCCCGTCTCGATATTCCCACGACTAGGAACATTGAAGGATGTACTCATGGACTACCCTGGCCCCACTAGTATGATCAACATCATAGTCCTGGAAGTCTAGTACACATCCTAAGGGCTTTATCAGCATGTAACAGAGAGACAGAAAGTATACATGTTAAGATAAAGAGTAACCAGATAGTGTACTATCATGTCGATCAAGAAAGTCCTACCTATATATGTCCCGGCATCCACTACAATGTACATCCTGTGTACAGTAATGGCCTCTAGGACATACATATAACTAACAATCTCCCACTTGCACTAGGGCCATCTGTAGCTGTGGTTGCAGTATCTAATACTCAACCATCCCATAAAAGTCTCTCTTTGGGAAAAGGCCTTTGTGAGTGGATCCGCCGTGTTGTCCTCTGAGTCTTCTCTCCTAACCTCGATCACCCTGGAGATCAACTATCTCCATGATCAGGTGATGCTGCCTCAGAATATGTTTGGGTCACTGATGGGACTGGGGTTCCTGGGCCAAAGCCACACTTCCATTGTCACACAATGGTAGGAACCTAGTTCATCTCATGAACCAATATACACCCAAACTTCCTCTTTGGTAGTATCTTTGATAGCAATGTCACCAGCCTTTATCGTTTAGTTTGCCACGGTATCTCTCTTGGAACTCTTCCAACATACTGTCCTTCCACTGAGGGTAAAGACAATGCCTGCGACTGACATTCTGTCGTCCTTATCACCCTGGAACTTTTCCAGTGATTCTCCCCAGGATCAACGGATACCATCTCACTACACCTAGTGAGAATCCTAATATCCATTTAGATCTATCTCATAGATCCAAAACCCAGGATTTAGGAGATATCACATAGATCCTATATGGAGAATCCTTGTGATAAGAGGAGATTGACCGTGCGTAGTATAGGAAACTCTTTTCCTATCAAGAGTATGTTGTCCACGTATAATACGAGGATGACCACCATACTCCCAACTACCCTTTTGTATATACAAGGTTCATCTACCATTTTGATGAAGTCAAACTCTTTGACTACCATATCAAAACAGACGTTCCAACTTCGCGATGCCTTCTTTATCCTGTAAAGTAACTTGCACACGTTTCTGCTGCTCCCACTGTTTATTAAGCCCTCTGGCTGTGTACTTATAGACATTCTCTTCTAAATCAATATTTAGATAAATAGTCATGACACCCAACCACCAGATATCGTAGTCATGGTATGTAGCAAAGGCAAGTAGGATCCGGATGGACTTAAGCATAGCTACTGGAAAAGGTTTCATCATTAACCACGCCTGGTCGATGACGAAAACCTTTAACAAGTCTAGCTTTGAAAGTCTCAACTTTTCCATCTATACCAAGTAATCTTCTCAAGATATACTTGCTCCTGATGGGCATTTAACCCTTCAGATATAGCAACCAAAGTCCATACTTTTGTTTGTGTACATGGATTCTATCTCAGATCGCTAAGCATCCTGCCATTCTTTACAGAGTCCCCACTCTTGATGGCCTGCTCGAAACTAGTTGGGTCATCATCTCATGATGCAATCCTCGCTCCTACTGTCATCGAGAAACCGAAGTATCTCTCAGGCGGATGAGGAACCCTACCAGATCAGCAGAGAGGCTGAGGTTCGTCGGGGACCATTGAATCCTTTGGTTCTATCAAATCTTCGGTTGTTGTTTGTATAACTGGAACTCCTTCCAGTTCTACAGAACTTACCTTGCCTCGATCTTGTCCGGATTTTGCTTTTGACATAGGCCGGAAAACCCCAAATCTTAACTTACTTAAGAGATGGGTTCTTCCCATGCCATATCTCATATGGAGTGGTAGGCTGTGATCTGATTCGAACCTAATTCATTAGGTATGCAGCTTCTCAAGTGCATAACCCCCAAAAGAAAATAGGTAACTCAGTAGTACTCATCATAGAGCCCACCTTATCATATAGGGTGGGGAACCCTACCAGATCAGCAGAGAGGCTGAGGTTCGTCGGGGACCATTGAATCCTTTGGTTCTATCAAATCTTCGGTTGTTGTTTGTATAACTGGAACTCCTTCCAGTTCTACAGAACTTACCTTGCCTCGATCTTGTCCGGATTTTGCTTTTGACATAGGCCGGAAAACCCCAAATCTTAACTTGCTTAAGAGATGGGTTCTTCCCATGCCATATCTCATATGGAGTGGTAGGCTGTGATCTGATTCGAACCTAATTCATTAGGTATGCAGCTTCTCAAGTGCATAACCCCCAAAAGAAAATAGGTAACTCAGTAGTACTCATCATAGAGCCCACCTTATCATATAGGGTGTGATTGTTCCGCCCCGATACACCGTTGTGCTGTGGTGTATACGGAGGAGTAATGTTGAGAGAGAATCTCATTCTCCTTTAGAATAGTCCAAGAATTCCATACACAAGTATTCTCCTCCCTGATCTCATCATAGGACATAATACATATACTCGTTTTGGTTCTCTACTTCTAAAATATATTCGGTGATTATCTCAAAAGTTTCGGACTTGTGTTTCAACAGGAACATATGTCTGAATCTAGAGAGATCATCAGTGAATGTAATGAAGTACAAAGAACCAGTCCTGGCATGTGTAGACCGGGGACATTTATACATCACTATGTATCAGTCCCAAGAGTTCATCAACTCTTTCTCTGTTTCCAATAAACGGAGCTATGGTCATCTTATCTTTGTGACATGATTGGCAAGTTTTATAAGATGTAAATTTAAACTGATTTAAATATGCATCTAAATGTAACTTAGCTAGTCGGGTCGTATTGATATGACCTAGTCTACAATGCCTCAAGAAGAATTCGTTCATCCCTGAACTCTTCCACTTGTGTGTGTTCTGTATACTAAGAACTGTAGTTTGATTTGGAATGTCAATGCTTTTAAATAACGTGCCTGAACCGATCAACTTTTGATATAGGAAATGTTCAAAATATTATCCAACAATACAAAATTATATCCTTTCTTTACTAATAAAGAGACTGATATGATTTTGTACAACAGGTTCGGTATCTAATAACATTTGTTCAGAATCAATGTATTCTGGTAATACAGGGTGACAACGACCAATAGACTTGGCTGCAACACTTGCACCGTTTTCTGTCTCATGAAACTTATCACCCGTTCTCAGTTCTCTACATTTCTGTAGCCCATGTAACCGATTACATATGCGGGATCCCGATCCGGTATTTAATACCCAGGACGTAGAGGATAGAGAGAAACAGTTCTTTGTAATGAACACACCCGAAGAAGATGCATCATTATGCACTTTCTTCGTTTGGGGGGCATGGGAATCCTGGTATTCCCCTAATTCATGCTCTGTCTTATAACAATTATAAGTTGGAGCGGGACCAACGTTCCCCAGCTCAGTATAACAAGCGGGTTCGGTTTATACTTCCAAATTATTATCTTGATTAAGGCGTGATATGGTCGCTACCTGGAGAGAGAGAGAGAAGAAAACACTCTGCGTGCGCTCTTACAAGATTTGATTGGTTATTTATTTTATCTAATCAGGATGGCTCCCACTGTTTTTATCAAATCTTCCTTCAAACCCTAAAAGGAAAGACTAGCCGGGATTAATTACACTCTACAAGTTCGCTAATCTTTCAGCCAAGCCAGTGTCGGTACTTTGAGGGAGGTTCCCCGTGCTTTCGCACTGACCTAAATAGAATAAACCTCGTTTTCCAAGGGGCGTAACCCCGTTGACACCTTTCTAGACACCTACCTGATCGGCTAATTGTAAAGTGCAAAACTCTCCCAGTAGTAACAATTACTCGCAGTGGGTATCAGGATCCAACTATCATATAGAAGGTATGCAATCTCATTGCAAATTTCAACACTTGAAACTCCCGATAATGGTTTTTACCCCTAGCACCTATGATCTTGGCTAAGGTCAACAAATCATAAGCACTAGTCAAGTTCTACCGGTCATTTCGTGATTAATTAGACCCACCCTTATGACCCTTGGCTAAGGTCAACAAAGCCACATGACTGTCCTAACTAATCGCATCATTTGCGGTGTAGGAAGACATCACTTAGCTACCGTACACTATGCCCCGGCTATGGTCGACAAACGTAGCACGAATACTAAGTACTCTACTTCCTAAAATGATGGAGGGTTGCGGATGGTTTTTAAGGAAAACCTTTAACGCTTTGAACTTGATCTCATTGCGGAATCAAATGGTTTTTAAATGGTGTGTTTTTTAGGCTTTTCTAGTTTTGCTAAAGGGGTCACTCCCGGTGAAGGGATCGTCGGCCCTTTCCTCATCGAATAAGGTGCAGGATATATCATATATACCGCTGTGCAAAGCAAAAACTATAGAAGCAATCAAAAGACAAACCGAGGGTTGTATCATCTGCTAATTATTGCTAAAGAGGTCACTCCCGGTGAAGAGATCGTCGGCTCTTTCCTCATCGAATAAGATGCAGGATGCTCCACAAGGAACTTCGCTATGCATAGCAACAACTAGAGCTACCTAATTTTATTTTGAAATTTGATTTCACAACATCTTTTAGGTTTATTTTCTTTCATTAATCTCATTAATGAATGTCCCATCATTTAAGTCCACCTAAACATCACAGATAAATATAACGTACGCTTATGCCATGCACATTCGCCTCGATGTCCCGTCTGCACCGTTAGGTTAGGTAACTAACGGCAGAGTGGGGCAGGGCTAGCGCGAGTGTAAAACATAAGCAACGTTTATATAATATATCATATATACTATATACAATATCTATCTGAACATATCACGTGATCACATTACAGATAACGCAGCAGAAAATATCATATGAAACATTGGATATACTAGGACGTCCGAGTTTTATTTTGAGCCTGTATAAAACACGGATTCCATGGTCGTGATGAATAGCCAATCCCACACCCCCAGACCCCTACGAGAGCGGCAAGCAACCCTACCAATTCTAGAGTTAGGAGACCCGAACTCGACTCCTCGAGATGGTCTCCCACTGGACCCTAGAACCCGGTTACTTGTGCTCCTCTCCTTGGGTCCATCCTAATGCGGAAAAGTAAATAATATACATCAACGGTGACATCTTCCGCAACCTGGAAGTGCCCCAATAAAAGAATATTATATACAAGTTTTTACATGAATGAAAAAGAAAAACACTCATCTCACATAAAAAAAACCCGGCCATTCAAACACGACGATCCAATATAACATATCCAGCAACACATAACATCACATGTCATCAACGTAAGTAAACATGCGTATTCCAATTGTCGTTGACATATAGCAACGAAACCGGCGATATCACATATTACACTTACGGTCGCAGAAAAGAAAGTGTAAAACTACAACAGTTGGAATCCGCAACCTCTTTAGACATCGCATGCCTAATCAAATGAATTCTTTAGATATCGCATGCCTAACAATTATAAACCCCGCATTTTAGTCTCAAAATCGAAAACACTTTTCAATATCAAGTCGGGCAATTCAACAAGATTCCCGACATGCTGATCGAATGCTCGTCGCAAACTTTAGTTGACGGCCGCACCCCCGGATGCCGTCGACGAAGTGCACTAAGGCGGAACACCACTGCCGCGAGCACCCGAACGGATGCTTTTGGCGACGGGGTTCTCCTACAGTCACTTGATCGGGGCTTTGGGGTGTGGCTGTCTATTAAGTTTACCCGGCGAGTATCCGCGTACGCTACGTGATTGCAACGGACTTTTGATCGCATCAAAATTCCATGGCAACCGATCAAGTGAGACTAAACTGCTAGATTTATAGCATTCAAATCAGTTATCTCATAACAATTTGTGGATTCCAAATATTGTATCACATTCCAGATAAATAGACAATGTTAAACTTTCCGATCGAATAATCAAACACCCAAGTTTTCCCGAAAAGCTCAACACATGAAATAAGTTTAAAAACATTCACTTCATGCCACAATACCAATGGTCCAGCCGTAGAAGGGTCAAGCCAACGCTTCACATGTGGCACGCCGTACTGCCCCAAACCCTAAGGTTCAAAGGGCAGTTCAAGACGATCGCATAATCGAGTTAAGGTTTGTTGTCTTCTAGAGGGTCCATCGCGTTACTTGCACTACTTAGAACGTTATTAAACTACGGAAAAATCCAACACTCGGAAATTTCCCGGTAGGGAAAAAAGTGAGTTATTGATTCCCAGTCGAACTTTTTAACAGTTTCTAAAATATCCGGAAGAACATAAACGAAGTTAAATTATCCGATCGAATTAACGAGTCCCCAAAAAAACCCTAGAAACTCAACACTTGAGTGGAATTAAAAAATTCCCAGAGAAAAATGACAAGAAAGAACCTAAGAATAAATATGTGAAGTTTGAGGGACTAAGTCACAATTTGGGCCGCGAAACCGCCGCCAAACCCTTGTTTTGGACGCGGTTCCGCGGTCATTTAGACGAATAAGTGGGCCGTACTTCACAGTAATTCTTATTTTTTCCTGCTTAATTTTCTGAGCATTTTTAATTCACAAAAAATCACAGTTTTGAAAATTGTCCAGAGAAGGGTATTCGTCGGGGTTTACGGGTTCGATCGGACTTCTAACTTCGTCTACACTTCGCCTAAAGCTCTAGCTAGGCTCTGATACCACTGTAGGGTTCCTAGGCACACTCAAGAGGTTCCACAAGGCATCAACCATGCCAAAATCAAATTTTTTACAAGTGCCGAGAAACCCTAAGCAAGATCGTTACTAGAGGTAAAGGCGAAAACATCAAGTTAACAACTTAACTACAAGTGAAAGGGATTACAACCTTTGTAGATCCGGTCCTCCACTTCTTTAGCTCCATGATGACGTCCCTCCACTGCGATCATCGGGATCCTGGACTCAAGCGTTGGTTTCATCGGAGAAATGAGCGGGCTAGGTCGTTGACTTCGGTGCCAAAGATGATCTACGTCGAGGCGACTCAAACTCAAGCTCCATCTTCACTTGGTCATGAACCTTGTGAAGAAAACACCCTATACAACATGGCAAGTGGTATAGGATGAAGAAATAGGAAGTGGGTTCACTTTGGATTTGGATTTCTAACTTGATTTCAACACTTGAAATTATCTAATAAGCTTTCTTCACTTCATGAAGAAGAAGAAGAAGAAAGAAAAATGAATTAATGAATAATGATAAATCAAGTGAAGTCTATCATATAGCAACCATGGGTGAGTTTACTTGTGTTGAGAATAAACTAGGGTTCAGGTTGATGGTTAGGTTAAAGCATAAAACAAAATGGCTAGACTTATCAAAGATACTTAAAAAGCTTCTTGAAGCTTAAAGCATAAAACAAAGAAAACCATGATTTTATTTTTGCCAAAAAAATAAATAAAGAAAGATAAATAAAACCTAACCATTAACCAAAATATGGTTTAAAGCATACACACACCCAAGTTTGCATGTATCATCAAACATAATAAAAATTAGTGCACAAACATATATCATATATACAATGTGCACAATCAAGTGAGAAAATCAATCTTAAGTGAACAATACTAGTCAATGTAAAGTAATATATCAAATATATAATTATACATTAAATCATTAAATCAACACTTGATTTAACGATCCGGTCATAACCGACTAATATCATGTGTACCAATATATCGAATCAACATTTGATTCGGTAACCCGGCTATATCTTATATAACCGTCCGATAATACAAATCGCGAGAATGGAATTCAGTATCACATACTGGCATTATTCTCGGTCCCGCACATATCTCATATGCGCTCCTATTTCGTTTCGCTTGAGCCAGGAAACCTCTGTGTAGGACTCTAAAGACTCGTCAATACGCCGGCAGTAGGTGATGATCATATCAAACACCCACAAGCCGCAAGCGGTCTGCTAAACGTAACGGCCACCCGGGTATTGAGCGATCAGAAGATCAACGAGCAAGCCCGCTCACACTCCTGGGAATCCAACCAGTAACACTTACCGTACAGTCCGTTCTGTTCGTCTGATATGTCGCATATCTCGCTTAGGGGTGGTAAACGTCAGACCCCAGTAGCTTGATAAGTCATGCCGACGTAAGGTCCATAACAAGCGTGAAACTACTGAAAACTCTTACCAGTAAATCACTGCAACCCTGGCAAGGGATTTCCAGTTATGGCCAGTCGAGCATAGCGCAACATCAACCCCAAATACCGGGAGTGACGAATCCCCTCCTATCGCTCATTGCCTTCATGTGAATCGGGACTGTACCCAAAAACCACCTGTTTGCACGACTCAGTAGAGCCGTGGTAGGGTGAAAATCAAAGCACAGTGGGAGACACACAAGACTCTATGACGATCTCGGGTCAACAGACTAAGATGTACCAGTGTCACCAGAGAACTGCCATCTGACGTAAGGTATAATACCATCTGGGACTTCTCGGCGAGTCCGTTCAGTGTACCCAGTCTCCACTGAGCACCCGCATACCATCTCTAATGTCAAACACCAATGGATATGGGATCATCCATCGCCCATCACATGGGTCGAGAAGATATACGCTAGTCTACTCTGGAATATCGATGCCCCGTCTCGATATTCCCACGACTAGGAACATTGAAGGATGTACTCATGGACTACCCTGGCCCCACTCGTATAATCTGCATCATAGTCCTGGAAGTCGAGTACACATCCTAAGGGCTTTATCAGCATGTAACAGAGAGACAGAAAGTATACATGTTAAGATAAAGAGTAACCAGATAGCGTACTATCATGTCGAGTAAGAAAGTCCTACCTATAAATGACCCAGCATCCACTACAATATGCATCCTGTGTACAGTAATGGCCTATAGGGCATACATATAACTAACAATCTCCCACTTGCACTAGGGCCATCTGTAGCAGTGGTTGCAGTATCTAATACTCAACCATCCCATAAAAGTCTCTCTTTGGGAAAAGGCCTTTGTGAGTGCATCAGCCGTGTTGTCCTCTGAGTCTACTCTCCTAACCTCGATCACCCTGGAGATCAACTATCTCCATGATCAGGTGATGCTGCCTCAGAATATGTTTGGGTCACTGATGGGACTGGGGTTCCTGGGCCAAAGCCACACTTCCATTGTCACACAATGGTAGGAACCTAGTTCATCTCAGGAACCAATATACACCCAAACTTCCTCTTTGGTAGTATCTTTGATAGCGATGTCACCAGCCTTTATCGTTTAGTTTGCCACGGTATCTCTCTTGGAACTCATCCAACATACTGTCCTTCCACAGAGGGTAAAGACAATGCCTGCGACTGACATTCAGTCATCCTTATCACCCTGGAACTTTTCCAGTGATTCTTCCCAGGATCAACTGATACCATCTCACTACACCTAGTGAGAATCCGAATATCCATTTAGATCTATCTCATAGATCCAAAACCCAGGATTTAGGAGGTATCACATAGATCCTATATGGAGAATCATTGTGATAAGAGGAGATTGACTGTGCGTAGTATAGGAAACTCTTTTCCTATCAAGAGTATATTATTCACGTATAATACGAGGATGACCACCATACTCCCTACTACTCTTTTGTATATATAAGGTTCATCTACCATTTTGATGAAGTCAAACTCTTTGACTACCATATCAAAATAGACGTTCCAACTTCACGATGCCTGCTTTATCCTGTAAAGCAACTTACACACGTTTCCGCTGCTCCCACTGTTTACGAAGCCCTCTGGCTGTATACTTATAGATGTTCTCTTCTAAATCAATATTTAGATAAATAGTCATGACACCCAACCACCAGATATCATAGTCATGGTATGTAGCAAAGGCAAGTAGGATCCAGATGGACTTAAGCATAGCTACTGGAAAAGGTTTCATCATTATCCACGCCTGGTTGATGACGAAAACCTTTAACAAGTCTAGCTTTGAAAGTCTCAACCTTTCCATCTGCACCAAGTAATCTTCTCAAGATATACTTGCTCCTGATGGGGATTTTACCCATCAGATATAGCAACCAAAGTCCATACTTTGTTGGTGTACATGGATTCCATCTCAGATCGCTAAGCATCCAGCCATTCTTTACAGAGTCCCCACTCTTGATGGCCTGCTCGAAACTAGTTGGGTCATCATCTCATGATGCAATCCTCGCTCCTACTATCATCGAGAAACCGAAGTATCTCTCAGGAGGATGAGGAACCCTACCAGATCGGCGGAGAGGCTGAGGTTCGTCGGGGACCATTGAATCCTTTGGTTCTATCAAATCTTCGATTGTAGTTTGTATAGCTGAAACTCCTTCCAGTTCTACAGAACTTACCTTGCCTCGATCTTGTCCGGATTTTGCTTTTGACATAGGCCGGACAACCCCAAATCTTAACTTGCTTAAGAGATGGGTTCTTCCCATGCCATATCTCATATAGAGTGGTAGGCTGTGATCTGATTCGAACCTAATTCAATAGGTATGCAGCTTCTCAAGTGCATAACCCCCAAAAGGAAATAGGTAACTCAGTAGTACTCATCATAGAGCGCACCATATCATATAGGGTGTGATTGCTCCGCCCCGATACACCGTTGTGCTGTGGTGTATACGGAGGAGTAATGCAGAGAGAGAATCTCACTCTCCTTTAGAATAGTCCAAGAATTCCATACACAAGTATTCTCCTCCCTGATCTCATCATAGGACATAATACTTATACTCGTTTTGGTTCACTACTTCTAAAATATATTCGTTGATTATCTCAAAATTTTCGGACTTGTGTTTCAACAAGAACATATGTCTGAATCTAAAGAGATCATCAGTGAATATAATGAAGTACAAAGGACCAGTCCTGACATGTGTAGGCTGGGGACCTTTATACATCACTATGTATCAGTCCCAAGAGTTCATTAACTCTTTCTCTATTTCCAATAAACGGGGCTATGGTCATCTTATCTTTGTGACATGACTGGCAAGTTTCATAAGATGTAAATTTAAACTGATTTAAATATGCATCTAAATATAACTTAGCTAGTCGGGTAGCATTGATATGACCTAGTCTACAATGCCTCAAGAAGAATTCGTTCATCCCTTAACTCTTACTCTTGTGTGTGTTCTGTATACTAAGAACTGTAGTTTGATTTAGAATGTCAATACTTTTAGATAACGTGCCTGAACTGATCAACTTTTGATATAGGAAATGTTCAAAACATTATCCAACAATACAAAATTATATCCTTTCTTTACTAATAAAGAGACTGATATGATTTTGTACATCAGGTTCGGTATCTAATAATATTTGTTCAGAATCAATGTATTCTGGTAATACAGGGTGACAGTGACCAACAGACTTGGCTGCAACACTTGCACCGTTTTCTGTCTCATGAAACTTATCACCCGTTCTCAGTTCTCTACCTTTCTGTAGCCCATGTAACCGATTACATATGCGGGATCCTGATCCGGTATTTAATACCCAGGACCTAGAGGATACAGAGAAACAGTTCTTTGTAATGAACACACCCGAAGAAGATGCCTCATTATGCACTTTCTTCGTTTGGGCGGCATGGGAATCCTGCTATTCCCCTAATTCCTGCTCTGTCTTATAACAATTATAAGTTGGAGCGGGACCAACATTCCCCAGTTCAGTATAACAAGCGGGTTCGGTCAATACATCCAAATTATTATCTTGATTAAGGCGTGATATGGTCGCTACCTGGAGAGAGAGAGAAGAAAACACTCTGCGTGCACCCTTGCAAGATTAGATTGGTTATTTATTTTATCTAATCAGGATGGCTCCCACTGTTTTTATCAAATCTTCCTTCAAACCCTAAAAGGAAAGACTAGCCGGGATTAATTACACTCTACAAGTTCGCTAATCTTTCAGCCAAGCCAGTGTCGGTACTTTGAGGGAGGTTCTCCGTGCTTTCGCACGGACCTAATTAGGATAAACCTCATTTTCCCAGGGGCGTAACCCCGTTGACAACTTTCTAGACACCTACTTGATCGGCTAATTGTAAAGTGCAAAACTCTCCCAGGAGTAACAATTACTCGCAGTGGGTATCAGGATCCAACTATCATATAGAAGGTATGCAATCTCATTGCAAATTTCAACACTTGAAACTCCCGATAATGGTTTTTACCCCTAGCATCTATGACCTTGGCTAAGGTCAACAAATCATAAGCACTAGTCAAGTTCTACCCGTCATTTCATGATTAATTAGACCCACCCATATGACCCTTGGCTAAGGTCAACAAACCCACATGACTGTCCTAACTAATCGCATCATATGCGGTGTAGGAAGACATCACTTAGCTACCGTACACTACGCCTCGGCTATGGTCGACAAACGTAGCACGAATACTAAGTACTCTACTTCCTCAAATGACGGAGGGTTGCAGATGGTTTTTAAAGAAAACCTTTAACGCTTTGAACTTGATCTCGGCTATGGCTAGACTTGTTCCAAAGGGTTTTCGTCAGAGACCTGATTTGGACTACGACGAAACCTTTTATCCAGTGTAGGGTTCCTAGGCACACTAATGAGGTCTCATAAGGCATCAACCATGCCAATTTCAAATTTTACAAGTGCCGAGAAACCCTAATACGGATCGTTAACTAGAATTTTAGGCGAAAAAGGAAACTAGTTAACAACTTAACTAAAAGAATGGAAATACAACCTTTGTAGATCCGGTCCTCCACCTCCATAGCTCCGTGTAGACGTCCCTCCGCTGTACAAATCGGATCTTGGACTCTAGTGTCGGCTTCATCGGGGAAATAGGCGGGCAAGGTCGTCGGCTTCGTGCCGAAGATGATCTACGTCGAGGCATCACTAGATCAAGCTCCCACTTCACCAAGTCATGAAACATGTGAAGAAAACACCCTATACTACTTGGCAAGAGGTAGAGGATGAAGAAATAGGAAGTGGGTTCACTTTAGAATTGGATTTCCCACTCATTTGCTCAAGTTGCCATTGATCAAGCAAGCTTTTCTTCTTGTGAAGAAGAAGAAGAAGATGAATATTATGATATGATAAGTTTTTTTAATAGAAAAGAAAATCAATACTTATCATAATACAACCATGGTCAAGTGTAGAGAATGAACTAGGGTTAAGTGGAGTGGTTAGGGTTAAGCATGAGACAAAATGGTCACTTAGTCAAAGCTTCATGAAGCTTCAAGATGCAAACAAAGAAAGCCACCATTTTCTCTTTATGCCATTTATTTTCCAAAAAATAATAAATAAATAAATAAATAAGAAAACAAAACCCTAACCATTCATATAACCATGGTTTAATCTTTACACAAACCCAAGTAAACATGTATCATCAAACATGATACAAACTTGTGCACAAAAAATATATCACATATACAATGTGCACAAACAAGTGAGAAAAACCATTTAAAGTGAACCAATACTAGTTAATGCAAAGTAATATATCAAATATATAATTATGCATTAAATCATTAAACCATCACTTGATTTAACGATCCGGTCATATCGCATATAACCGACTAATATCCAATGTATCGACTTATCGAATCAATTCATGATTCGATAACTAGGTTATATCGCATACAACCATTCGATACATTCATCGCGAGAATGAAATACGGTATCACATACACGCATTATTCTCGGTCCCGCACATATCTCATATGCGCTCCTATTTCGTTTCGCTTGAGCCAGGAAACCTCTGTGTAAGACTCTAAAGACTCGTCAATACGCCGGCAGCAGGTGATGATCATATCAAACACCCACAAGCCGCAAGTGGTCTGCTAAACGTAACGGCCTCCCGGGTATTGAGCGATCAGAAGATCAACGAGCAAGCCCGCTCACACACCTGTGAATCCAACCAGTAACACTTACCGTACAGTCCGGTCTCGTCGTCTGATATGTCGCATATCTCGCCTAGGGGTGGTAAACGTCAGACCCCAATAGCTCGATAAGTCGTGTCGATATGAGGTCTATAACAGTTCGAGAAACTACTCGTAAAACTTACCAGTAAATCTCAGCAACCCTGGCCAGGGATTTCCGGTTATAGCCAATCGAAAACAGCGCAACATCAACCCCCTATACCGGGAGAGACGAATCCCCTCCTATCGCTCATTGCCTCCATGTGACTCGGGACTATACCCAAAAACCACCGTTTTGCACGCCCTCTTGGACGTGGTAAGGTGGAAATTAAAGCACAGTGGGAACCACACAAGACTCTATGACGATCTCGGGTCAACAGACTACTCTGTACCAGTGTCACCAGAGAACTGCCATCTGACGTAAGGTATAATACCATCTGGGAGTTCTCGGCGAGTCCGTCCAATGTACCCAGTCTCTACTGAGCACCCGTATATCATCTCTGATGTCAAACACCAATGGATATGGGATCATCCATCGCCCATCTGTATGGGTCGAGAAGGTATACGCTAGTCTACACTGGTATATCGATGCCCCGTCTCGATACACCCACGACTAGGGACCTTGAAGGATGTACTTATGGACTACCATGTCCCCACTAGTATGATCTGCATCATAGTCCAGGTAGTCAAGTACACATCCTAAGGGCTTTATCAACATGTAATAGAGAGACAATCAGTATACACGTTAAGGTAAAGAGTAACCAGATAGCATACTATCATGTCGTGCAAGAAAGTCCTCCCTATATATGTCCCAGCATCCACTACAATATACATCCAATGTACAGTAATGGCCTCTAGGGCATACATATAACTAACAATCTCCCACTTGCATTAGGGCCATCTGATAGCAGTGGTTGTAGTATCTTATACTCAACCATCCCATAAAAGTCTCTCTCTGAGAAAAGGCCTTTGTGAGTGGATCCGGCGAGTTGTCCTCTGAGTCTACTCTCCTAACCTAGATCATCCTGGAGATCAACCATCTCCATGATCAGGTGACACTGCCTTAGAATATGTCTGGATCACTGATGGGACCGGCGTTCCTTGGCATAAGCCACAACTCCATTGTCACACAATGGGAGGAACAAAGTTCATCTCATGAACTAATATACACCCAGACTGCCTCTTTGGTAGCATCTTAAGTAGCGATGTATCCAGCCTTTATCGTCTAGCATGCCACGGTATCTAGCTTGGAACTTTTCCAACATACCGTCCCTCCACTGAGGGTAAAGACAATGCCTGTGACTGACATTCAGTCGTCTTTATCACCCTGGAACCATTCCAGCGATTCTCCCCAGGGTCGATTGATACCGTCTTACTACTACTAGTGAGATTTCTAGCATCCAATTACATCTATCTCATAGATGATAACTCAGGATTTAGGAGGTATCACTTTGATCCTATATGGAGAATCCTTGTGATAAACGGAGATTGACCGAGCGTAGCATAGGAAACTCCTTCCCTATCAAGAGTATGTCATCCACGTACTCTACGAGGATCATCACCATACTCCCTACTACCTTTTTGTATATACAAGGTTCATCTACCATTTTGATGATGTCAAACTGTTTGACTACTACATCAAAACAGATGTTCCAACTCCGCGATGCCTGTTTTATCATATAAAACATCTTGCACACGTTTCCGCTGCTCCCACTGTCTACGAGGCCCTCTGGCTGTGTACTTATAGATGCTCTCTTCTAAAACATCATTTAGAAAAGCTGTCATGACACCCAACCACCAGATATCGTAGTCATGGTATGTAGCCGTGGCAAGTAGGATCCGGATGGACTTACGCATAGCCACTGGAAAAGGTTTCATCATTATCCACGCCTGGTCGATGACGAAAACCTTTAACAAGTCCAACCTTGAAAGTCTCAACTTTTCCATGTACACCAAGTAATCTTCTCAAGATATACTTGCTCCTGATGGGGATTTAACCCTTCAGATAAAGCAACTAAAGTCCATACTTTGTTGGTGTATAAGGATTCCATCTCAGATCACTATGCATCCAGCCATTCTTATAGAGTCCCACTCCTGATGGCCAGTTCGAAACTAGTTGGGTCATCATCTCATGATGCAATCCTCGCTCCCACTGTCATCGAGTAACCGAAGTATCTCTTAGGCGGGTGAGGAACCTTACTAGATCGGCGGAGAGGCTGAGGTTCGTTGGTAACTATTGAATCCTTTGGTTCTTTCAAATCATCTGCTGTAGTTTGTATAGCTGGAACCTTTCCAGTTCTACATTACAGACCTTGCCTCGAGCTTATCCGGATTATGTTTTTAGACATAGCCCGGACAACCCCAAATCTTAACCAACTTAAGATATGGGCTCTTCCCTTTCCATATCACATATGAAGCGATAGGCAAATGATTTGATTTGAACCCTATTCAATAGGTATGCAACTTCTCAAGTGCATAACTCCCAAAAGGAAATAGGAAACACAGTAGTACTCATCATAGAGCACACCATATCACATAGGGTGCTATTGCTCCGCCCCGATATACCATCGTGCTATGGTGTATACGGAGGAGTTATGCTGAGAGAGAATCTCATTCTCCTTTAGAATAATCCAGGATTTCCGTGCTCAAGTATTCTCCTCCTCGATCTCATCAAAGGACATAATACTTATACCCGTGTTTTGGTTTTCTACTTCTAAATCATATTTTGTGAATATCTCAAAAGGTTCGGACTTGTGTTTCAACAGGAACATATGTCTGAATCTTGAGAGATTATCAGAGAATGTAACGAAGTACAAAGAACCAGTCCTGGCATATGTAGACAGGGGACTTATCATATATCAACATGTATCATCCCAAGAGTTCACTAACTCTTTCTCTGTTTCCAGTAAACGGAGCTATGGTCATCTTATCTCTGTGACATGACTGGCAAGTTTCACAAGATGTAAATTCAAACCGATTTAAATATGCATCTAAAATGTAACTTCAGCCAGTCGGATCGCATTGATATGACCTAGTCTACAATGCCTCAAGAAGGATTTGTTCATTTCTGAACTCTTCCTCTTTTGTGTGTTCCGTATACTAAAGAACTGTAGTTTGATTTAGAACATCAATGCTTTTAGATAACGTGCCTCAACCGATCAACTTTTGATATAGGAAATGTTCAAAACATTATCCAACAATACAAAATTTTATCATTTCTTTACTATTAAAGAGAGTGATATGATTTTGTATATCAGGTTCGGTATCTAATAACATTCGTTCAGAATCAATGTATTTGGAATACAGGGTGACAGTGACCAACAGACTTGGCTGCAACACTTGCCCCGTTTTCTGCCTCATGAAACATATCACCCGTTCTCAGTTTTTCTACCTTTCTGTAGCCCTATGTAACAGATTACATATCTGGGATCCTGATCCGGTATCACATACCCAGGACGTAGAGGATACGGAGAAACAGTTCTTTGTAATGAACACACCCGAAGATGATGCATCAGCATGCACTCTCTTCATTTGGGCAGCACGGGAATTCTGGTAATCCCCAATTTCCTGCTCTGTCTTATAACAATTATAAGTTGGAGCGGGGCCAACGTTCCCCAGCTCAGTATAACAAGTGGGTTCGGTCAATATTCCGTATTATTATCTTGATTAAGGCGTGATATGGTCCCTACCTGGAGAGAGAGAGAGAAGAAAACACTCAGCGCGCGCTCTTGCAAGATCAGATTGGTCATTATTTTATCTAATCAGGATGGCTCACACTGCTTTTTATCAAATCTTCCTTCAAACCCTAAAAGGAAAGACTAGCCGGGATTAATTACACGTTACAAGTTCGCCAATCTTTCAGCCAGGCCAGTGTCGGTACTTTGAGGGAGGTCCCCCGTGCTTTCGTACGAACCTAATTAATGTTAAACCTCATTTTCCCAGAGGCGTAACCTCGTTAACACCTTTCTAGACACCTACTTGATCGGCTAATTGTAATGTGCAAAACTCTCCCAGGAGTAACAATTACTCGCAGTGGGTATCGGGATCCAACTATCTCATAGAAGGTATGCAATCTCATTGCAAATTTCAACACTTGAAATTCCCGATAATATTTTGCCCCTAACGTGCTATGACCTTGACGAAAGCCAACAAACCATAGCCCGCCAGTCAAGTTCAACCCGTACATTTCTTGATTGAATTAAACCCACCCGCACGACCCTTGACGAAAGCCAACAAAGCCGCACGACTACCCTAATCCCATCGCATCATATGCAGCAGATAAGCAGCATATAGCTACTGCACACTGCACCTTGACGAAAGCCAACAAATGCAGCACGAATACTATATACAACTTATCTGAAATGACGGAGGGCTACGACAGGTTTTTCTGAAAACCTATTGCGTAATGAACTTGATATCGTTGTATAATCAAATGATTTAAAAATGGAGTGTTTTTTAGGCTTTTCTAGTTTTGCTAAAGGAGTCACTCCCGGTGAAGGGATCGTCGGTCCTTTCCTCGTCGAATGAGGTGCGGGATATATCATATATATCACTGTGCAAAGCAAAAACTCTTAAAAGCAATCAAAAGACAAACCGAGTGTGTAGCATCTGCGAGTTATTGCTAAAGGAGTCACTCCCGGTGAAGGGATCTCGGTCCTTTCCTCATCGAATAAGGTGCAGGATATATCATATATACCGCTGTGCAAAGCAAGAACTGTAGCTACCTATTTTATTTTTGAAATTCGATTCTACAGCATCTTAGGTTTCTTTTCTTTCATTAATCACATTAATGAAGTCCCATCATTTATGTACCTAAACATCACAGATAAATACGACGTACACTTATGCCATCCGCATTCGCCTCGATGTCCCCTCGTACACCGTTAGGTTATGTAACTAACGGCAGTGCGGGGCAGGGCTAGCGCGAGTGTAAAACATAAGTAACGCCTATATAATATATCATATATACTATATACAGTATTTATCACAGAACATATCAAATGATCACATCACAGATATCGCAGCAGAAGAATCATATGAAATATTGGATATACTAGGACGTCCGTGTTTTCAATACGAGCCAGTATAAAACACGGATTCCACGGTCGTGATGAATAGCCAAACCCACACCCCTAGACCCCTACGAGAGCGGCAAGCAACCCTACCAATTCTGGAATTAGGAAACCCGGACTCGACTCCTCGAGTTGGTCTCCCACTGGACCCCAGAACCAGGTTACTTGTGCCCTCCTCCTTGGGTCTATCCTAGTGCGGAAAAGTAAATAATATACAATGGGTGATGTCTTCCGCAACCTGGAAGTGCCCCAATAAAAGAATATTACATACAAGTTTTTACATGAATGAAAATGGAAAAACACTCATCTAACATAAAAAACCCCGGCTATTCAAACACGACGATGCAATATAACATATCCAGCAACACAGAACATCACATGTCATCAACGTAAGTAAAGATGCGCATCCCAATTATCGTTGACATATAGCAACGAAACCGGTGATATCACATATTACACTTACGGTCGCAGAAAAGAAAGTGTAAAACTACAACAGTTGGATCCGCAACATCCTCAGACATCGCATGCCTGACTAAATGAATTCCTTAGACATCGCATGCCTAACAATTATAAACCCCGCAATTTAGTCTCATTATCGAAAACTCTTTTCAATATAAAGTCGGGTAATTCAACAAGATTCCCGACATGCTGATCGAATGCTTGTCGCAAACTTTAGTAGGCGGCCGCACCCCCGACGCCGTCGACGAAGTGCACCAAGGCGGAACACCGCTGCCGCGAGCACCCGAACGGATGCTTTCGGTGATGGGGTTCTCCTACAGTCACTTGGTCGGGGCTATGTGGTGTAGCTGTCTATTAAGTTTACCCGGCGAGTATCCGCGTGCGCTACGTGATTGCAACGGACTTTTGATCGTATCAAAATTCCGTAGCAACCGATCAAGTGAGACTAAAGTGCTATGTTTATAACATTCATTCAGTTATCTCATAACTAATTGTGAATTCCAATTATTGTATCCCATTCCGGATAAATAGAAAATATTAAACTTTCCGATCGAACATTCGAACACCCAAATTTTCCCGAAACCGTTCAACACATGAAATAGGTTCAAAGACATTCACTTCAAGCCTCAGTACCAACGGTCCAGCCGTAGAAGGGTCAAGCCAACGCCTCACATGTGGCACGCCGTACTGCCCCAAACCTGAAGGTTCAAAGGGCAGTTCTAGACGGTCACATAATCGAGTTAAGGTTTGTTGTCTTCTAGAGGGACCATCGCGTTACTTGCACTACTCAGAACGTCCTTAAACCACAGAAAAATCCAACACTTGGATATTTTCCCGCAGGGGAAAGATTGGGTATTTACATCCGGTCGAACTTTTTAACATATTCCAAAATATCCGGAAAGCCACATAGACAAGATTAGACAATCCGATCGAAGCACCGAGTCCCCAATACAACCCAGAAATTTCAACTCTTAAATAAATTTTAAAAATTCCCATAAAACTCAGCATTTAAATAAAGAAGTTACGGTGCAAAAATGGTTGACTGAAGAGACTAAATGGGCGCGGAACCGCCGCAATAGGCGGCTAATGCCGCGGTTCCGCCGCGCTTTAGAAAGATCATTAGGTAATTTTTGCACCGTAATTCTTAGAATTTCCTGCTGAATTTTTTAAGCATTTTTAATTTGGAAAAAACCACTTTTTCAGAAAAAGTCCAGAGAGGGTTAAAAGTTAGGGTTTCGGGGTTCGATCGGGTTTCTAACATCGTCTACGCATCGCCTAAGGCTCTAACTTGGCTCTGATACCACTATAGGGTTCCTAGGCATACTAATGAGGTCTCATAAGGCATCAACCATGCCAATTTCAAATTTTACAAGTGCCGAGAAACCCTAATACGGATCGTTAACTAGAATTTTAGGCGAAAAAGGAAACTAGTTAACAACTTAACTAAAAGAACGGAAATACAACCTTTGTAGATCCGGTCCTCCACCTCCATAGCTCCATGTAGACGTCCCTCCGCTGTACAAATCGGATCTTGGACTCTAGTGTCGGCTTCATCGGAGAAATAGGTGGGCAAGGTCGTCGGCTTCGTGCCGAAGATGATCTACGTCGAGGCATCACTAGATCAAGCTCCCACTTCACCAAGTCATGAAACTTGTGAAGAAAATAACCTATACTACTTGGCAAGAGGTAGAGGATGAAGAAATAGGAAGTGGGTTCACTTTAGAATTGGATTTCTCACTCATTTGCTCAAGTTGCCATTGATCAAGCAAGCTTTTCTTCTTGTGAAGAAGAAAAAGATGATGAATATTATGATATGATAAGTTTTTTTTAATAGAAATGAAAATCAATACTTATCATAATACAACCATGGTCAAGTGTAGAGAATGAACTAGGGTTAAGTGGAGTGGTTAGGGTTAAGCATGAGACAAAATGGTCACTTAGTCAAAGCTTCATGAAGCTTCAAGATGCAAACAAAGAAAGCCACCATTTTCTCTTTATGCCATTTATTTTCCAAAAAAGAATAAATAAATAAATAAATAAATAAGAAAACAAAACCCTAACCATCCATATAACCATGGTTTAATCTTTACACAAACCCAAGTAAACATGTATCATCAAACATGATACAAACTTGTGCACAAAAAATATATCACATATACAATGTGCACAAACAAGTGAGAAAAACCATTTAAAGTGAACCAATACTAGTTAATGCAAAGTAATATATCAAATATATAATTATGCATTAAATCATTAAACCATCACATGATTTAACGATCCGGTCATATCGCATATAACCAACTAATATCCAATGTATCGACTTATTGAATCAATCCATGATTCGATAACTAGGTTATATCGCATACAACCATTCGATACATTCATCGCGAGAATGAAATACGGTATCACATACACGTGTTATTCTCGGTCCCGTACATATCTCATATGCGCTCCTATTTCGTTTCGCTTGAGCCAGGAAACCTCTGTGTAGGACTTTAAAGACTCATCAATACGTCGGCAGCAGGTGATGATCATATCAAACACCCACAAGCCGCAAGCGGTCTGCTAAACGTAACGGCCACCCGGGTATTGAGCGATCAGAAGATCCACGAGCAAGCCCGCTCACACTCCTGTGAATCCAACCAGTAACACTTACCGTACAGTCCGGTCTCGTCGTCTGATATGTCGCATATCTCGCCTAGGGGTGGTAAACGTCAGACCCCAATAGCTCGATAAGTCGTGTCGATATGAGGTCTATAACAGGTCGAGAAACTACTGGTAACACTTACCAGTAAATCTCAGCAACCCTGGCCAGGGATTTCCGGTTATAGCCAATCGAACACAGCGCAACATCAACCCCCTATACTGGGAGAGACGAATCCCCTCGTATCGCTCATTGCCTCCATGTGACTCGGGACTGTACCCAAAAACCACCGTTTTGCCCGCCCTCTTGGACGTGGTAAGGTGGAAATCAAAGCACAGTGGGAACCACACAAGACTCTATGACGATCTCGGGTCAACAGACTACTCTGTACCAGTGTCACCAGAGAACTGCCATCTGACGTAAGGTATAATACCATCTGGGAGTTCTCGGCGAGTCCGTCCAGTGTACCCAGTCTCCACTGAGCACCCGTATATCATCTCTGATGTCAAACACCAATGGATATGGGATCATCCATCGCCCATCTGTATGGGTCGAGAAGGTATACGCTAGTCTACACTGGTATATCGATGCCCCGTCTCGATACACCCATGATTAGGGACCTTGAAGGATGTACTTATGGACTACCATGTCCCCACTAGTATGATCTGCATCATAGTCCAGGTAGTCAAGTACACATCCTAAGGGCTTTACCAACATGTAACAGAAAGACAATCAGTATACACGTTAAGGTAAAGAGTAACCAGATAGCATACTATCATGTCGTGCAAGAAAGTCCTCCCTATATATGTCCCAGCATCCACTACAATATACATCCAATGTACAGTAATGGCCTCTAGGGCATACATATAACTAACATCCAGTGGCTATGCTGAAATCCATTCGGATCCTTCTTGCCATTGCTGCCTTCCACGATTATGAGATTTGGCAGATGGACGTAAAGCCGCTTTTCTAAATGGAAATTTAGAGGAGTGTGTCTATATGGACCAGCCAGAGGGTTTCATTCAGAGTGGGAGCAGCGGAAAGGTGTGCAAGTTGCTTAAGTCCATTTATGGACTAAAGCAGGCTTCGCGGAGTTGAAACATCTGTTTTGATGAGACGGCCAAAGAATTTGGCTTTATCAAAAATCCAGATGAACCATGCATCTATAGTTGATTTGTAGCACGAACTGTCGTATTCCTCGTTTTATACTTGGATGACATTCTCTTGATAGGAAATGACATTCCTATGCTACAATCTGTCAAAGGATTCTTGTCACACAGGTTCTCCATGAAAGACCTGGGTGATGCCTCTTACATTCTAGGGATCCGGATCCATCGTGATAGATCCAAGAGGATATTAGGACTTTCACAGTCCAGGTACATCGACACCATACTGAAAAGATTCACTATGGAAGATTCCAAGCGCGGTAATCTACCAGCTTGTCACGGGATCACCCTTTCCAAAGAGATGTCTCCCAAGACTGATTTGGAAAGGGATCGGATGTCTATTATACCCTACGCTTCTGCGGTAGGCTCTATAATGTATGCGATGTTGTGTACTAGACCAGATGTTTCTTATGCACTGAGTGTGGTAAGCCAGTATCAGTCAAACCCTGGGGAGAAACACTGGATAGCGGTAAAGAACATTCTCAAGTATCTGAGAAGGACTAAGGAGATGTTCTTGGTGTATGGCGGAAAAGACCTCCAGATCGAGGCCTTTGCTGACTCCAGCTTCCAAAGTGACAAAGATGATTCCAAGTCCATGTCGGGTTATGTCTTTACCCTCAATGGAGGGGCGGTGTGTTGGAAGAGTTCCAAACAGGTAACCGTTGCTGACTCAACAATGGAAGCGGAATATATCGCTGCTGCAGATGCCGCAAAAGAAGTCGTCTGGATAAGGAAGTTCCTAACAGAACTTCAGGTGGTTCCGTCTATTGTTGATCCAGTACCTCTGTATTGCGACAACAATGGGGCTATAGCTTTAGCGAAGGAACCCAGGTCCCATCAGAATTCCAGGCACATCTTGAGGCGGTATCACCTGATCAGGGAGATCGTGGGTCGCCAGGTGATCGAGGTTCGGAGAGTTGCTACGGAGGACAACGCTGCTGATCCATTCACGAAGCCCTTACCCCAGACTCAGTTCGAGCGGCTGATCGAGATGATAGGTCTTCGATACGCCAGTACATGGCCTTAGTGCAAGTGGGAGATTGTTAGTGTATATGCCCTAGAGGCCATTACTGTATCATACTTGTTTGTATATTACTTGATGGAAGCTTGGGATATTCACAGTTGTATAGACAATCTTGCTCAAAATAGTAGTATGCTACTTGGTTTGTTTCTGCTTTAATGTGTGCATGTGTTTTTTATAGCATATCGCCTTTGCACATTAGTGGAGCCTTTAGGATCTTTGCTTGATTACCAGCGTTGTGATGGCAGTCACACTTGTGGGGGCTGGGTAATCCACAAGCACATCCTTATGCAGGTCCCTAGTCGTAGGACTATCGAGACAGGGCATCGATACTCCGGAGTAGACTAGCGTATGCGCTTCTCATCCCAGCTTAGGAGACGGTCTGTCCCACAGCCGTCAGTACGTCGTACTTGAGATAGTATGCGGGTGCTCGTTAAGTTACGAGTACACTTGACAGGACTCATTGGGAACTGTTGGTTGGTATTATACCTATCGTCAGTTATCAGTTCCCAGGTGACATGAGTACAGCTTAGTCCGTTGACTTGACACTGTCACTTCGCCTCGAGTGTGCTCCCACTATTCT
Organism: Agapanthus africanus; assembly: GCA_030015575.1. NCBI lineage: Eukaryota > Viridiplantae > Streptophyta > Magnoliopsida > Asparagales > Amaryllidaceae > Agapanthus > Agapanthus africanus. The sequence goes on along the minus strand of CM057343.1, from coordinate 239,637,450 downwards.
TAGATTGCTACCCTACCACGGCTCAAAGGAGTCGTGCAAACAGATAGCAGTTGGGTGCAGTTCCGAAGCACTTGGAGGCAGTGACGGTTAGACATGATTCGTCTCTCTCGGTATTGGGGGTTGATATCGCGCTGTGTCTAGGAGAGCTATTACACAAAGTCCCTGGCCAGGGCAAGCGAGATATACTGGTAAGTTTCCAGTGTAATCTCAAGGTGTTCTGGGCTACACCCCGACACGACTTGTACCGCTATTAGGGGACTGACGTTTACCGCCCCCCTAGGCCCGCCATGCGATATTCTTAGACGAACAGACCGGACTGTACGGAGACTGTCACATTCAGGCTCAGTAGGAGTTCAGATGGGTTTACCTCGTCAGTCTTCTTATCGGCATCTACCTGGGGACCGTTACGTATAGCTAGTGCCGCTTGCGGTCTGTTGTTAAACCCACTGCCAGCGTAGTGTCGAGTATTTAGAGTCCCACACAGAGGTTTATTCTCCTTTGGGCAAAACAGAGTAGAGGTCGCATGGTTTTGCGACGGGGTTCGTTCACATCCGCACACTTGTGCACGTTTGGTGTCCGGACAGTCATTACTAGCGGGCTCTGGTTTGAGTCAGATCCTAGTATATGATTTGGGGTCAGTTTTATCTCATTGTATTCGTGTTCCTCGGAACACGAATGCGGGTGTGTATGCACAGTTGTTTGAGGCGGAGGAAGAGGATTTTCATTAGGGTTTTGGAACGGGTGTGTATGCACAGTTGACAGTTGTCTTTTTCCAAACCCTAATGAATATGTGAAATATCAATTAATAATATTAATTAATTGAAATTGTGTTATGGTTGGGGTTGTTGACTTGTTGACCAAGGTTGACTTGTTGACCATGGTTGAAACATTGACCATCATCATTTCACTCCAAAGATGCTCTTTGATCTTTGCAAAAACATTTAATATGAAATTATAATGGTCTTATCAAACCAACCATCACCTTTTTCATTTGATTAAAATTATTAATTAGATTAATTCACATATATTCTTGTTATGGTTGTAAAGCTATCTCATTCTCTCATTCTCATTCTCTCTCATCCTCTTCCTCTCTCTCAAAGCTCTCCCTCTCATGAGTTGAGAACCATTAAGCTTTTGAGATAAAATACTAAAATCATTCTTTACTCTTTCTAAGGTTCTAGGTTTATCACACCAAGCACCTTAGTTACTTCTAGTTTAAGGTAGGAGCCAAAGGTAGAGGCCCTCAGGTGGATCTTTCTTCGGCAAGAGAAGGCGACGAGGACGACCCGTTCATTCCACTCCAAGGAGCAAGAAGAGAAGGACTTCAAGACTTAGGTATAACCTTTTAACCGAGTAGCTAAATCTCTAGTTAGTTGCTAGTCTATAGTGTAGCAAAGATCCGTGTTTTATAGTCCATGTTATACAAACCCTAAAAATCGTTTTTCATTGTTTCCGCTAGCCCGAAAGAACCGGGAGAGGTAACGTGGACTTAAAGCAGTTCCCAGGTGACATGAGTATATCTTAGTCAGTCGACTTGACACTGCTACTTCGCCTCGAGTTTGTTCCCACTGTACTTTGATTGCTACCCTACCATGGCTTAATGGAGTCATGCAAACAGCTAGTAGTTGGGTGCAGTCCAGAAGCACTTGGAGGTAGTGGCGGTTATATAGGATTCGTCTCTCCCGGTATTGGGGGTTGATATCGCGCTGTGTTTGGAGAGCCATTACATAAATTCCCTGGCCAGGACAAGCGATATTAACTAGTAGGTATTCTAGTAGTTTCTTAGGGTGTTTTGGGCTACACTTCGACATGACTTATTGCGCTATTAGGGGTCTGACGATTACCGCCCTATAGGCCCGAGATGGATACTCTTAGAAGAATAGACCGGACTGTACGGAGATTGTCACATACAGGCTAAGTAGGAGTTCCGATGAGTTTGCTCATCGGCCTTCTCATCGACAGATACCTGGGTAGCCGTTACGTGCAACTAGTATGGTTAAACCCACTGCCAGTGTACTGTCGAGTCTTTAGAGTCCCACACAGAGGGTTTCTCTGCATTGGGCAAAAGATGTAGAGGCTGTATGGTTTTACGGCAGGGATTCGATCACTTACGTGTACTTGTGCACGTATGATGATCGGGCGGATAATACTAGTGGGCTTTGGTTTAAGCCGAATCCGAGTATTATATTGATGGAATATTTTCGTCTCTTTGTATTCATATTTTTCGGAATACAGATGCGGGTATTTATATACGGATGATTGGCGTTCTCGTAATTTTATCGGGAAAGCTTCTAAAAGAGGACACCTAAATAGGGTTTCATTTTCTTTTTGGATTAAACTTAAATTGGGTGGAGGAAATGAGGTGGAGATATTTTGGCAAATGAATGGTGACTCATTCACTTGAAAAAAGAGATATTTTCAAGCATGCTAGATTTTTTGTAAGATATTTATCTCTCAATTATTTGTATGCTTGATTATTCTCACTTGAGCCATGCTTTATTATTCCAAGCTCATTCTTCACTAACTTTTCCTCAAATGATCTTCTTCTTCCTCTAAACCCTAAAAGTCTCATGAGTTGAGAAACCTAGGGTTCTAAGAGACAAACTAACCCATCTTCTTTCTCTACATCAGCTAGGCCATCTAGTTTAGCAAACTAGTTGCCCTAGTTACCTCGGATTTTGTTAGTTGTATATATGCCCTAGAGGCCAGTATTATACAGATGATGTATATTATATTGGATGCTTGGACATATATAGAGATGACTTTCTTGCTCGATATGATAGTATGCTATCTGGTTGCTCTTTATCTTAACATGTACACTTGTCTCTTTAAACTGTCTTATAGTTATATGTTGGTAAAGCCCTTAGGATGTGTACTTGACTACCTGGACTATGATGCAGATCATACTAATGGGGACATGGTAGTCCATAGGTACATCCTTCAAGGTCCCTAGTCGTGGGTGTATCGAGATGGGGCATCGATATACCAGTGTAGACTAGCGTATGCGCTTCTCGACCCATGAGATGGGCGATGGATGATCCCATATCCATTGGTGTTTGACATCAGAGATGGTGTACGGGTGCTCAGTGGAGACTGGGTACACTGGACGGACTCGCCGAGAACTCCCAGATGGTATTATACCTCACGTCAGATGGCAGTTCTCAGGTGACACTTGTGCAGGTTAGTCTGTAGACCCGAGATCGTCATAGAGTCTTGTGTGATTCCCACTGTGCTTTGATCTCCACCTTACCACGTCCATGAGGGCATGCAAAACGGTGGTCTTTGGGTACAGTCCCGAGTCACATGGAGGCAATGAGCGATAGGAGGGGTTTCGTCTCTCCCGGTATTGGGGGTTGATGTTGCGCTGTGCTCGATTGGCCGTAACAGGGAAGTCCCTGGCCAGGGCTAATCAGAGATTTGCTGGTAAGTGTTACCAGTAGTTTCTCGACCAGTTATGAGCCTCACATCGGCATGACTTATCGGTTATTGGGGTCTGACGTATACCACCACTAGACTTGATATGCGACATATCAGACGAACAGACCGGACTGTACGGTAAGTGTTACTGGTTGGATTCATAGGAGTGTGAGCGGGCTAGCTCGTCGATCTTCCGATCGTTCAATACCCGGGTGGCCGTTACGTTTAGCAGACCGCTTGCGGCTTGTGGGTGATTGATATGATCATCATCTGCTGCCGGAGTATTGACGAGTCTTTAGAGTCCTACACAGAGGTTTCCTGGCTCAAGCGAAACGAAATAGGGGCGCATATGAGATATGTGCGGGACCGAGAATGATGCGTGTATGTGATACCGTATTCCATTCTCGTGATCAATGTTTCGATTGGTTGTATGCGATATGACCTAGTTATCGAATCATTGTTTCGATAAATCGATACATTGGATACTAGTCGGTTATGTGCGACATGACCGGATCATTGAATGAAATGTTGATTTAATGATCTAGTGTATAATTATATATTTGATATATTACTTTGCATTAACTAGTATTGGTTCACTTTAAATGGATTTTCTCACTTGAAGTTCACAAGTTGTATATGTGATATACTTTTGTGCACTTGATTGTATCGTGTTTGATGATGCATGAATATTGGCTTTGTGTAAAGAATTGTACCATGGTTATGATAATGGTTAGGGTTTTGATTTATTCACTCATTTGTTAAACCATTCTTTATTTATTTAAATGGACAAATGAAAATAAAATGGTTTCTTTTTTATCATGAAGCTTGTTGAAGCTTCATGAAGCTTTGACTAAAGAGACCATTTTGTCTTCATGCTTAACCCTAACCATTCCCACTTACCATGGTCTATTCTCTACACTTGACCTTAGTTAGGATATGATAAGTATTGATTTCTTTTCTATTATGAAATACTTTTATCATATTCTATCTTCATCTTCTCCTTCTTCTTCAAGAAAGAAAACTAGACTCCATTAATGGCATCTTGAGTTCTAAAGTGAGAAATCCAATTCTAAAGTGAACCCACCTCCTATTTCTTCATCCTCTACCTTTTGCCAAGTGGTTTTGGGTGTTTTCTTCACAAGTTTCACAACTTGGTGAAGTTGGAGCTTGATCTTGTGCAACCTCGACGTAGATCATCTTCGGCATCGTAGCCGACGACTTGTCCGCTTATTTCTCCGATGAAGCCGATGCGAGAGTCCCGGATCCGAGATGGACAGCGAGGGGACAACTACGAGGAGCTAAGGAAGTGGATAACCGGATCAACAAAGGTTGTAGTTTCCTACTTTTAGTTAAGTTATTAACTAGTTTTTCTTTTCGCCTAAAATTCTAGTTGACGATCCGTATTAGGGTTTCTCGGCACCCATAAAATTTGAAATTGGCATGGTTGATGCCTTGTGAGACTTCATTAGCATGCCTAGGAACCCTACAGTGGTATCAGAGCCTAGCTAGAGCCTTAGGCGAAGTGTAGACGACGTTTGAAATCCGAACGAATCGAAACCCTAATCCCAAACTTGCTCTCTGGACATTTTTCAAAAACTGGGTTTCTTCCATATTAAAAATATTTGCAGAAAAATCAGCAGGTGATTGTAAGAGTTACTGTGAAATTCGATAGCCTAATGCCACAGAAGCGCGGCGGAACCGCGGCATTAGCATGCCTAATGCGGCGGTTCCGCGGCCATCTAGTCTCCTCTGTTGTTCAGTTTTGCACAGTAATTCCTATGTTGCAGTGTTGGTTTTCCTAGGAATTTTTAATCTGAACTCAAGAGTTGAGTTTTCTGGGTTGTATTAGGAGTTCGTAGATTCGATCGGATTATCAAACTTTGTCTATGTGTTTTTCTGGATAATTTTAGAATATGTTACAAAGTTCGACCGGATGTAAATACCCAATCTTTCCCCTGCCCGGAAATTTCCAATTGTTGGACTTTTCCGTAGTTTAATGACATTCTAAGTAGTGCAAGTAACGCGATGGTCCCTGTAGAAGACAACAAACCTTAACTCGATTATGTGACCGTCTTGAACTGCCCTTTGAACCTTAGGGTTTGGGGCAGTACGGCGTGCCACATGTGAGGCGTTGACTTGACCCTTCTACGGCTGGACCGTTGGTACTGAGGCATGAAGTGAATGTCTTTGAACTTATTTCATGTGTTGATCGGTTTCGGGAAAACTTGGGTGTTCGAATGTTCAATCGGAAAGTTTAATATTTTCTATTTATCCGGAATGGGATACAATGATTGGAATTCACAAACAGTTATGAGATAGCTGAATGAATGTTATAAATCTAGCGGTTTAGTCTCACTTGATATTGAAAAGAGTTTTCGATAATGGGACTAAAATGCGGGGTTTATAATTGTTAGGCATGTGATGTCTAAGTATTTTATTTGATTAGGCATGCGATGTCTAAAGAAATTGCGGATTCCAACTGTTGTACTTTTACACTTTCTTTTCTGTGACCGTAAGTGTAATATGTGATATCGCCGGTTTCGTTGCTATATGTCAACGACAATTGGGATGCGCATATTTACTTATGTTGACGACATGTGATGTTATGTGTTGCTGGATATGTTATATTGGATTGTCGTGTTTGAATAGCCGGGGTTTTTTATGTGAGATGAGTGTTTTTCATTTTCATTCATGTAAAAAACTTATATGTAATATTCTTTTATTGGGGCACTTTCAGGTTGCGGAAGTTGTCACCTTTTGTATATTATTTACTTTTCCGCATTAGGATAGACCCAAGGAGGGGAGCACAAGTAACCGGGTTCTAGGGTCCAGTGGAAGACCATCTCGAGGAGTCGAGTCCGGGTCTCCTAACCCTAGAATTGGCAGGGTTGCTTGCCGCTCTCGTAGGGGTCTAGGGGTGTGGGATTGGCTATTCATCACGACCATGGAATCCGTGTTTTATACTGGCTCGTATTGAAAACACGGACGTCCTAGTATATCTAATGTTTCATATGTTTCTTCTGCTGCAATATCTGTGATCTGATCATGTGATGTTCTGTGATAGATACTGTATATAGTATATATGATATATTATATAACCGTTACTTATGTTTTACACCCGCGCTAGCCCTGCCCCGCTCTGCCGTTAGTTACCTAACCTAACGGTGCACGAGGGGACATCGAGGCGAATGCGGATGGCATAAGTGTACGTCGTATTTATCTGTGATGTTTAGGTATTTAAATGATGGGACTTCATTAATGTGATTAACGAAATAAAAGAAACCTAAAGATGTTGTAGAATCAAATTTTAAAATAAAACAGGTAGCTACAGTTCTTGCTTTGCATAGCGGTATATATGATATACCCTGCACCTTATTCGATGAGGAAAGGACCGAGATCCCTTCACCGGGAGTGACACCTTTAGCAATAACTGACAGATGCTACACACTCGGTTTGTTTTTGATTGCTTCTATAGTTTCTTCTTTGCACAGTGATATATATGATATATCCCGCACCTCATTCGACGAGGAAAGGGCCGACTATCCATTCACCGGGAGTGACCCCTTTAGCAAAACTAGAAAAGCCTCAAAATCACTCCATTTCAAAACTTCACTTGATTCTACAACGATATCAAGTTCATTACGCAATAGGTTTTCAGAAAAACCTGAAGTAGCCCTGCGTCATTTCAGATAAATCCTACTTAGTATTCGTGCTACGTTTGTTGACCTCCGTCAAGGCGTAGTGTGCGGTAGCTAACTAGTATTTATCTGCTTAATGCATGTGATGCAGATTGGATTAGGGTAGTCGTACGACGTTGTTGACCTCCGTCAAGAGTCGTGCGGGTGGGTTTGATTCAATCAAGAAATGACGGGTTGAACTTGACTTGCACCCTGTGGTTTGTTGACCTCCGTCAAGGTCATAGGATGCTTGGGGCAAAATATTATCGGGAATTTCAAGTGTTGAAATTTGCAATGAGATTGCATACCTTCTATGAGATAGTTGGATCCCGATACCCACTGCGAGTAAGAGTTATGTAAGTGCACGGCGGTGCCCCGGTCGTCAATCCGACGGCCAAATGCGGAAACGGTGATAAACTTTAATTTTGCGAACTTTGCAAACCGGCACCACCGCGCACTAAACACCCGGATCGGACCATTAAACTAGTTCTAGCTAACTACAAGAAGGGAAGAGATATACCGAGTGATCCGAGTCCTCCGGTCTTCTCGTCATCGTCCCGATCTCTCGCGGAAAATCCGGTCGTCGCCTCCTTGCCGGAAGGGCACCACATCGTCTGTATCTTTTACGGGCTCCCACCTCAATACCGAGGCAACTCGGGCACGAAGCTGGCAAGTCGACGTGCCCAAGATGTGCTATAGAATGTATTGTAGAGTGCATGTCTCACTTTGGGGTATTGGTAGCCTTTTGAAGATGGAGGAATGAAGGTATGAAAAATGGTGCTTTCATTTTTCCTTGTATCAAAAATGAGATGAATGAAATTTGCCATACCACCAAAATCAAAGCTCTCTCTTCCTCAAAAAATTGGCCGGCCACATATATGGTGAGAATGGTGGAGGGTGAACCAAAGATATGAAGGAAGGTGATTGTAGGATAAAGGTGGAAGGTGATCATATACAAACATCATCATCATCAAACTTACATCCAAACCATACCCTTTCATATCATAATAAATGCAAAAGAATGATGTAGAAAAGAATGGTATCAAAAGATGCTCTCATAATAAATCCTTTTGCAATAAACCCCTCCACAAAATGTTATTTGCAAACTTGCAAATAACCCCCTCCATCGGAAAAGTCCGGCCGGGAAAGAACAAAGGAAAACCGGCCGGAACGGAATGCAAACTGGCAACTCCAGAAAACTGGTCCCGTAATAAATTACAGGAAAACACCGATACTGTGCAAACACACCCGCATCTGTATTCCGTCCGGATACAAATGCAAAGAGACAAAATCTACACTGTACTATACTAGGATCCGGCTTAAACCAAAGCCGGCTAGTAATATCCGTCCGATCCTGATCCGTGCAATACCGCACGTATCTGATCGAACCCTGCCATATAACTATACGGCCTCTAGTACAAACCGTCCGATCCTGACCCGTGCAATACCGCACGTATCTGATCGGACCCTGCCATATCTCCATACGGCCTCTACAGTGTTTCGCCCGAAAGCTGAGTAACTGAAAGTGTGGTGGACTCTAAAGACTCGTCAATACAATGGTTGTGGATTTAACCACTAGCACGTCAGAGGTATAAGCCAATACGTGACGGGCCACCAGCTATTGACCAAAAGGGACGTCGATGAGCGAACTCATCCTGACACCCTACTGAGCTTGTCAGTGACAATATTCATACAGTCCGGTCCGTTCGTCTACGAGCATCGCATGGCGGGTCTAGGGGGTTAGTAAAAGTCAGACCCCCAAAAGCGGTACAAGTCGTGTCGGAGTGTAGCCCAGAACACCCTGAGATACTACTGGAATACCTACCAGTAAATCTCCTGCCTTGGCCAAGGACTTCGTGTAATGGCTCTCCTAGACACAGCGCGACCTCACCCCCAATACCGGGAGAGACGAACCCCCCGAAGATCCGCTCACTGCCTCCATGTGGCTCGGGACTGTACCCAACTAAAACCTGTTTGCACGACTCCTTTGAGCCGTGGTAGGGTAGTAATCAAAGTATAGTGGGAACTCACACGAGACAAATGACGATCCCCAGGTCGATGAACTAACCTGTACACATGTCACCAGGGAACTGCTATCTGATGTCAGGTATAAGACCAACTAGCATGTTCCCGGCGAGTCCTGTCCGGTGTACTCATAACCCAACGAGCACCTGTATACATCTTAGGTGAACCAACTGACACCAGTGGCCTGTGAGACCGGCCACCGCCCCTCGTCGGGGTCTCGATTGTATACACTTGTCTACTCTGGAGAATCGATGCCCTGTCTCGAAACTCCCACGACTAGGGACCTTTTAAGGATGTGCTTATAGACCCCAGCTCCCACTTATATGATCGCCCTCATACTGCTGGTGGTCAAGCAAGAATCCTAGGGGCTCTATCAACGTGCAATAGTGATCTGTTAGGTCACCTAAAGCAGTACACGATGATAAAGATAAACCAGATAGCATACTATCATCTCGAGTAAGACTGTCGTACCGGGATAGGTCCTCCCTCAATCATTGCATTCACGTGCCTGTGATCCAATAATTGACTCTGAGGGCACTATCTCCAACAATCTCCCACTTGCACTCAAGGCTAATTATTGCGATGTCGCATACTCACAGCCCGTGTGATACCGAACACCCAACTCCTCTACTAGTCAGTCTCACAAAGCTCGTTTGCGAGACTATTGCGTTCGAGGAATAGCCTCAGCGAGTGGATCCGCTCTGATGTTCCTTTCTGTGTCTCTCTAAATCTCAAGTTCGCGGAGAATGCCATCTCCCGAAAAGAGCAATACCTGTCTTAGAATGTCTGGATGTCTGATGGGACCTAGCTCATAAATGAACTCCAAATCCAAACTTCTCAGACTGTATCGTCAACTGAACTTAATCAGTATCCTGCGCCATGCCTCCCTCAGTATTGCCTTGGATCACCTGTCCAAAATACTGCCCCTCGTTTAGAGGGAAAACTATAACTCTGACAACCTTCTTGTCGTCCAGGTCACCTTGGAAGCCTGGAATGATAACTGTCCCCTAAATGAGGCTGTCGTTATCATATTCCTAGAACATCCACTTATGTTCTAAAACTGCTTCCGACTGTTTTTCCAGGATTGGATCAATGTCAACTTATTGCATCTAGTGCAAGAACAACATCTGGTGTGGTACTTGACATCTCATGATTGACTCAATTGCCTGAGCAAGTGATCTGCCAATCATGCACATCCCTCTCCTCTTTAGTCTGTAAGACACCTTTAGAGAGGGTGACTCCATTACCTGCAGGTACACCACCATGCCAGGAGTCGTCCATTCTAAATACTCTTAGAATGCTGTCTAAGTACCCAGATTGGGAAAACACCCAAATCTAGACCTAAAACCATAGATCTAGTAACCAGTATGTCTGATACAAAATCCATTTCCTTTGTGGAGAAACCACTGTGTGACGACCAAAGAATAACCGATCGTAGTATAGGAGTTTCCTTTCCTACTTTGTGTATGTCATCCAAATGCAATGACATCACACCCTACTACCTTCTCAACAGATCCATCCCCTATTCTGATGACGTCAAACCCATGACTGTCACATCAGAAATAGATGATCTATCTCCGCTACATCTGCTTTAGTCTATAAATAGACATAAACCTGATGTCCACCAATGCTTCCGCTGCTCCCACTGACTACGACAACCCTCTGGCAGAGTCATATAGACATGCACTTCTAAAGCTAGTTTAGAACGACGCTATACTCATCCTCCTGCCGGGTCTCGCAGTCTGGAACAACAACAATGACAAGTGTGGGTAAACAAGAACTTCCCTGTCACCGTCCTTGAGGCTACCGGAGTACCTCTCGGGTGCCTGAAGTTACCCACCTTATTTGCGGAGTGGCCAATGGAATGTCAAAACAGATTGAATCTTTAGGTTCCTTATCAAATCTTCAGTAATCGTTTGCGGTTCTGGAATCACTTCCAGTTCTACCATACTCCCACTACTGTTTTTGAAAAAAAAATTCCATTTTTATTAAAACTGTGGCGAGTCAAGACCAATATCACTATTGATCTTTCTTATGGTAGAAAATCAACCCTCGTCATAGCCTGGGTCAACCCACAAACAGCCATTACAGAAACGTGCCTTGAGTTATCCAGAGTCTGGTTTTAATCATAAGCCGGACAACTCCCCGTACCTTAACAATGTTAAGATATGAACTGTACTATATCCAATATAGAACCAGAGGCACTGATTTAATTGAACCAGATTCAAATCATGCAGCTATCTCCAGTGCATGTCAATTAAATGGAGAGAGGCCGATCAGCGTTACTCAACTTAGGAATGCTTCCAATTATGAGTAACCTAAAAGAGAAGCAAGTTCTCTTTATCATTACTATCAACTGAATACCATACACAAGTATCTACATCTTCGATCACTTTGAAGAATCCCGATACTTGCTACACCTGGTTCTCTACTCTATTCAAATACCTATAACTCTTCAAAACTTGGACCCCGTGTTTCTTCGAATCACATGTCTAAGAACTAGAGAAGTTAAAAGTAAACGGAATATAGTATGAGGACCAACCCCTCTGTCCTAATGGACACTGGACAACATACAATACTCTGTATAAGTCCGCTGAGTCTAACAACTCTTTCACTGTGTGTCGTAGGTTGAAAACTGTACTTATGGTTAAGAAGAATTACACCGCTGTTTAATACTCCTTACCTAACCATCCACTGATATAGGTAAATGTCATCGACATAATATCAAAAGGTATATCTCACTCTATAAAAATAGACGTACAGATATATCAATTTGAAATTGGTGCATAAAAGCGGATATTCAAAACCAAATATTTGCCGATCGGCAAACAGCCCAGATGATCTCCTCAAATATCACCGATTACAACGAATCCCGATATAATGAGGATGATCACCCTATTCCCAATAACTTACTCCCACTCATCATCTGTAAAACCATACAGATGTGAGAATCAAACCTGATAAATACATACCCTGGAGCAAGTGTCCAATCGGGAAATCAGTTTTCTTTTAACAATACACAGCTGAACTGAAACATTGAAATGTTTCGATGGGGTATCCTGGTATTCCTAGTAATGCCTCTACCATTATCCAGATTCACAACTATAACCGTATAATTCTTTGCCACCTATCCAAATCCCTTTATATGTCTTTAGTCATTACCTTCTGCACACCCCTTTAGGCCAATTGGTTTTCTTCCTTCCCTACCGTTCGGCACCAGCCTATGATTTGGAAGAAGACTATCCAGTAAGCATAATGGGTGTACTGTTCTAATCCTAGGAGCACTCGCAATGCGAGAGAAGGTGAAGATAAAAGACAACCGAATAAACCTTATTCCTATTTCTCCTGGACCATAATCCATCCCCGAACTGGAACAAGTTCCTTTCGAGTTCGTATATAAACATACGATGGAGTATCCAATAAACTGTGGATCTTCGTAGTGATACGGAGTGTCCTGGAGAAATACAAAGGTGATTTAGGATTGGCGAAGAAATATTTGGTTTGGTCGTGAATATCAGTCGCAATTTACTTTGCCCTCTTACTAATCCCTTGCTTTGTCTTAATCTTAATACCTTCTGCACACCGCTTAGGCTAATTGGTTTTCTTCATTCCCTACCGGTCGGCACCAGCCTAAGATTTGGAAGAAGACTATCCAATTTGCGTAATAGGTGTACTATCCCCTAAACTAAGGAGTACTCGTAACTTGAGAGAAGGCAAAAAGGAAAAGACAACTGAATAATCCTATCCGTTTTCTCCAGAACCGCAAACCATCCTCGAATTCCTTCGAGTTCGTATCTAACCATACGATGGCTTTGTCCAATGGAAGTGGACGTTCGCAGTAATACGGGGTGTCCTGGAGAAAAGGGTAAAAGTAGGAGTGGCAATGAGGTCTGCAACTCTGACAATCCAAAAGCCAGTGTTAAGAAGGTTCGGTCAACTTGGTCTCTGAGTCATAGTCTTAGGGTCGGGTCAATGGTCGCTGCCAGAGAGAGAGAAAAGAAACACTCAGCGTGCACTCTAACCAAGATCAGAATGGTTACCAATTTATCTAATCTGGAAACCTCCCACTGTACCTCAAATTCTCCTCCAAACCTGAAAGAAGAATTAGTCGGGGTCACCGGAGGAGTAAACCAACTCATCAGTGGGAATCGGGATTCAACTATCATCGCATGATAACGTGACGGAATCCGCTCACGGTACCACACTCCAGAAGGTATGCGCATATCTGGCAAGTTTCAGTTCTTTTGAAACTCCCGATGTGATTTTCACCCCATGCTCTTATGACCTTGACTTTGGCCAACATATTATAAGTCACATGTCAAGTTCAACCCGTCATTCTCCAGGTTAATTTGAATCCACCCGTACCTACCCTTGACTTTGGCCAAAATGGCAGTACGACTGTCCCAAACCAACGCATCTATCTATGCTGCATATGAATACCCAATAGCTACCAATCACTGTGCCTTGACTTTGGCCAACATACACAGCTTGAATACTATTGACTACCCATATGAAACGACGGAGGGCTACGAATGGTTTCTGGCGAAAACCTTTAACGTAATGAACTTGATATCGTTGAAGGAACGGATAGCTTTTTAGAAAATATAGTGACGAAAACCTTTACTAAAGAGGTCACTCCCGGTGAAGGGATCTCGGCTCTTTCCCCGTAGAATGGGGTGCAGGATATTCCAAATGAATACCACGATGCAAAGCAAAAGTAATCGGCTATAGTGAAGTTAATGCCCTGACGCAAACTTCTGTCTAAGGGGTCACTCCCGGTGAAGGGATCTCGGCCCTTGCCTCGTCGACTGAGGAGCAGGATATTCCAAATGAATACCACGATTCAAAACAAAAGTGAACGTACTTGCAATAACAGCTTTTTGAAAAATGTTCCAACAACATCAGATTAGGTTTGTTTATCATGCATTGATCCAAATCAATGCAGTCCCATCAATTGATCACACCACAAAGAACGAAAATATACTGACGTACGTATATGCCATCCGCATTTGCCACTGGGTCCCGTCATCACCCGTTAGGTTAGCTAACTAACGGCAGAGCGGGGACTGGACTAGCGCGGATGAAAAACATATACAACATCTACTAATATATATACCAATATATTATATTCGCTCAAGGCGTGATAAAAAAGCAACTTCACTGAAATGTACAGCATCACAGAACAATACAGATATCTGGGATCCCCGGGTTTCACAGAGCCACTACTGAAACCCGACGTTCCCCTGGTCGTGTGGATAGCCTGTGCAATGAAATCCTAGACCCCTACGGGCGCGGCAAGTTACCCGCCAAAACCTGAAGCGAGACAGCCCCCTTCAGCGCCGTGAATGGACCACCCAGCACTTCACGGAATCCGGTAACTTGGGCACCCCTCCTGGGTCAACCTGTACCCCCTACGAGTGCGGCGAATAGCCCGCCAATTCTAGAGCGAAGCCCCTCCGTCCCAATGCCATGAGATGCGGGCTTGTTGCCCTCCAGAACCCGGCTATTCGTGCACCCCACCGCGGGGCAATCATAGTACAGAAAGTAAAATATACATACAACGGGTACATCGACCGCAACCAGGTCGTGCCCCAAAAGAATAATACAAACAGGCAGTGACGGCAGTCCACATGTCGGACGCTCGCCCCGCAATATCAAATGTACATAATACAACAACACTGTACTAGCATTGCATCTAGGCTATCCCCCACGACCGATCCGCAACATCACAGCAAAACACAGAACATCAACGTGAAAGTCACGTTCGCAAATCCGTCTAACTGGGCTATAGCAGTTAGACCGGATTTACCGATCGAGTGACATTCACGGTCGCAGATATAATGTAAATACTGTGAAATAATGTGTTTAAAATATCCGATCGATCAAAAAATAACAAGTGGGCCCCCAAGCAATACTGTAGCACTCACAGAAAATCTGGGCCCAATTATAATATTCCAAAACCCCTAAAATAAGCCTAGAAGCCCACTGGAGAAATTGGACACAGTGAGGACACCAATGTGCGGCGGAACCGCGGCCCAAGGGGGGGTTTGGCCGCGGTTCCGCGCTTCAATTGTCGACTGACTGTGTCGAATTTTTCCAGTAGTCTTATAATTTCCAGTACATCAGTTTTCTACAACCTGAAAAAATTTTCGAGACCAAAAAATTTCAACAGAAAACTGATGTGAACAAAAATGCAAGTTTTGGAATTTTGGTCGATCGGAAATCTAAAACACATCAAACGAAGCTAGACGAAGTTAATGGCGAGGCTCTGATACCACTGTAAGTGCACGGCGGCGCCCCGGTCGTCAATCCGACGGCCAAATGCAGAAACGGTGATAAACTTTAATTTTGCGAACTTTGCAAACCGGCACCACCGCGCACTAAACACCCGGATCGGACCATTAAACTAGTTCTAGCTAACTACAAGAAGGGAAGAGATATACCGAGTGATCCGAGTCCTCCGGTCTTCTCGTCATCGTCCCGATCTCTCGCGGAAAATCCGGTCGTCGCCTCCTTGCCGGAAGGGCACCACATCGTCTGTATCTTTTACGGGCTCCCACCTCAATATCGAGGCAACTCGGACACGAAGCTGGCAATTCGACGTGCCCAAGATGTGCTATAGAATGTAGTGTAGAGTGCATGTCTCACTTTGGGGTATTGGTTGCCTTTTGAAGATGGAGGAATGAAGGTATGAAAAATGGTGCTTTCATTTTTCCTTGTATCAAAAATGAGATGAATGAAATTTGCCATACCACCAAAATCAAAGCTCTCTCTTCCTCAAAAAATTGGCCGGCCACATATATGGTGAGAATGGTGGAGGGTGAACCAAAGATATGAAGGAAGGTGATTGTAGGATAAAGGTGGAAGGTGATCATATACAAACATCATCATCATCAAACTTACATCCAAACCATACCCTTTCATATCATAATAAATGCAAAAGAATGATGTAGAAAAGAATGGTATCAAAAGATGCTCTCATAATAAATCCTTTTGCAATAAACCCCTCCACAAAATGTTATTTGCAAACTTGCAAATAACCCCCTCCATCGGAAAAGTCCGGCCGGGAAAGAACAAAGGAAAACCGGCCGGAACGGAATGCAAACTGGCAACTCCGGAAAACTGGTCCCGTAATAAATTACAGGAAAACCCCGATACTGTGCATACACACCCGCATCTGTATTCCGTCCGGATACAAATGCAAAGAGACAAAATCTACACTGTACTATACTAGGATCCGGCTTAAACCAAAGCCGGCTAGTAATATCCGTCCGATCCTGATCCGTGCAATACTGCACGTATCTGATCGAACCCTGCCATATAACTATACGGCCTCTAGTACAAACCGTCCGATCCTGACCCGTGCAATACCGCACGTATCTGATCGGACCCTGCCATATCTCCATACGGCCTCTACAGCGTTTCGCCCGAAAGCTGAGTAACTGAAAGTGTGGTGGACTCTAAAGACTCGTCAATACAATGGTTGTGGATTTAACCACTAGCACGTCAGAGGTATAAGCCAATACGTGACGGGCCACCAGCTATTGACCAAAAGGGACGTCGATGAGCGAACTCATCCTGACACCCTACTGAGCCTGTCAGTGACAATATCCGTACAGTCCGGTCCGTTCGTCTACGAGCATCGCATGGCGGGCCTAGGGGGTTGGTAAAAGTCAGACCCCCAAAAGCGGTACAAGTCGTGTCGGAGTGTAGCCCAGAACACCCTGAGATACTACTGGAATACCTACCAGTAAATCTCCTGCCTTGGCCAAGGACTTCGTGTAATGGCTCTCCTAGACACAGCGCGACCTCACCCCCAATACCGGGAGAGACGAACCCCCGAAGATCCGCTCACTGCCTCCATGTGGCTCGGGACTGTACCCAACTAAAACCTGTTTGCACGACTCCTTTGAGCCGTGGTAGGGTAGTAATCAAAGTATAGTGGGAACTCACACGAGACAAATGACGATCCCCAGGTCGATGAACTAACCTTTACACATGTCACCAGGGAACTGCTATCTGACGTCAGGTATAAGACCAACTAGCATGTTCCCGGCGAGTCCTGTCCGGTGTACTCATAACCCAACGAGCACCTGTATACATCTTAGGTGAACCAACTGACACCAGTGGCCTATGAGACCGGCCACCGCCCCTCGTCGGGGTCTCGACTGTATACACTAGTCTACTCTGGAGAATCGATGCCCTGTCTCGAAACTCCCACGACTAGGGACCTTTTAAGGATGTGCTTATAGACCCTAGCTCCCACTTATATGATCGCCCTCATACTGCTGGTGGTCAAGCAAGAATCTTAGGGGCTCTATCAACGTGCAATAGTGATCTGTTAGGTCACCTAAAGCAGTACACGATGATAAAGATAAACAAGATAGCATACTATCATCTCGAGTAAGACTGTCGTACCGGGATAGGTCCTCCCTCAATCATTGCAATCACGTGCCTGTGATCCAATAATTGACTCTGAGGGCACTATCTCCAACAAGTTACTCCTGGGAGAGTTTTACACATTACAATCAGCCGATCAAGTAGGTGTCAACGGGGTTACGCCTCTGGGAAAACGAGGTTTACATTAATTAGGTTCGTGCGAAAGCACGGGGGACCTCCCTCAAAGTACCGACACTGGCCTGGCTGAAAGATTGGCGAACTTGTAGTGTGTAATTAATCCCGGCTAGTCTTTCCTTTTAGGGTTTGAAGGAAGATTTGATAAAAACCAGTGGGAGCCATCCTGATTAGATAAGATAATAACCAATCTGATCTTGCACGAGCATGCGCTAAAGTGTTTTCTTCTCTCTCTCTCCAGGTAGCGACCATTTCATGCCCTAATCAAGATAATAATATGGATGTATTGACCGAACCAGCATGTTATACTGTGCTGGGGAACGTTGGTTCCGTTCTTTCCTATAAGAGTTATAGGACTGAACAGGATATAGGGGAATACCAGGATTCCCATGCCACCCGAATGAAGAAAGTGCATGTTGATGCATTTTCTTCGGGTGTGTTCGTTACAGAGAACTGTTTCTCCATTTGCTCTACGTCCTGGGTATTAGATACCGGGTCAGGATCCCATATATGTAATCAGTTACATGGGCTTAAGAAAGGTAGAGAACTTGGAGAAGGTGATAAAGACATTAGAGTTGGAAATGGTGCAATTGTTGCAGCTATGACTGTCGGGGAATATCACCTTGTATTACCAACTGGTAATACATTGGTTCTGAACGAATGCTATTACATGCCGAACCTGATATGCAACATTATATCGGTTTCTTTGTTGAGTAAAGAGGGATATAATTTTGTATTACAGGACAATGTTATGAACATTTTCCGTAACCAACAGTTGGTTGGATCAGGCACGTTGTGCAATGGCATTTATGTTCTAAATCAATCAACAGTTCTGAGCATAACAAACACACACAAGAGGAAGAGTTCTGAACTGAACGAATCCTTCTTATGGCATTGTAGACTGGGTCACATCAATGTGAAACGACTAGCTAAGTTGCATAAAGATGGATATTTAAATCCGTTTGAATTTTCATCTTATGACACTTGCCAGTCATGTCTCAAAGGCAAGATGACCAAAACTCCGTTTACGGGACACGGAGAAAGAGTTACCGAACTCTTGGGACTGATACATAGTGATGTATGCGGTCCCATGTCTACACATGCCAGGGATGGTTCTTCATACTTCATTACATTCACTGACGATCTCTCTAGATTCGGATATGTGTTCCTGATGAAACACAAATCAGAAGCTTTTGAGAAATTTAGAGAATATAAACAAGAAGTCGAGAACCAAACCGGAAAAAGTATTAAAATCCTTTGATCTGATCGAGGAGGTGAATACTTGAGCATTGAATTCCTGGACTTCCTAAAAGAGAATGGGATTCTCTCTCAGCTGACTCCTCCATATACACCACAGCACAACGGTGTATCAGAACGGAGGAACCGCACCCTATTAGATATGGTGCGCTCTATGATGAGCACAGCTGAGTTGCCTATTTCCTTCTGGGGATATGCGCTGGAGACAGCGGCATACCTACTGAATAGGGTTCCCACCAAATCTGTGCCTACCACACCATATGAGATATGGGAAGGGAATAGACCATATCTTAATTTTATTAAGATCTGGGGTTGCCTGGCCTATGTCAAAAGACAAAAACCGGACAAACTCGAGGCAAGGTCTGTTTTGTGCAAATTTGTTGGATATCCCAAACATTCGCGAGGGTATATCTTCTACCACAGTGAGGAACAAAGAGTTTTTGTTGCTCAACATGCCACCTTTTTAGAAAAAGAATTTCTTGCAAAAGAGATTAGTGGCTCTGAGGTAGAACTGGAAGAGGTTCCAGCTGAACAAAACACAGCAGAAGATTTAGTGGAACCAAAGGATTCAGTAGCTCCCAATGAACCTCAGCCTCTCCGCCGATCTAGTAGGGTTCCTCGCCAACCTGAGAGATACTACGGTTTTCTCATGGATGGTGGGAGCGAGGATTGCATCATGGAGGATGATGACCCAACTAGCTTCGAGCAGGCCATCACAAGTAGGGACTCAGTGAAATGGCTGGATGCTATGCGGTTCGAGATGGAATCCATGTACACCAACAGAGTATGGACTTTGGATATTGCTCCTGAAGGGGTAAAACCCATCGGGAGCAAGTGGATCTTCAAGAAAAAACTTGGTGTAGATGGGAAAGTGGAGACTTTCAAAGCTAGACTTGTAGCAAAGGGTTTTCGTCAAAGACCAGGTGTGGACTATGACGAAACCTTTTCTCCAGTGGCTATGCTTAAATCCATCCGGATCATGCTTGCCATCGCTGCATATCATGACTACGAAATCTGGAAAATGGATGTTAAGACCGCCTTTCTAAATGGTGATTTAGAAGAGTGCATGTACATGACTCAGCCAGAGGGCTTCGTAGACAGTGGGAGCAGCGGGAAGGTGTGCAAGCTTCTTAAATCCATTTATGGATTAAAGCAAGCATCGCGGAGTTGGAATATCTGCTTTGACGTCGTTATCAAAGAGTTTGATTTCGTCAAAAACCCAGATGAACCGTGTATCTACAAGAAGGTAGCAGAGAGTAAGGTGGTCTTCCTCGTATTGTACGTGGACGACATACTCTTGATAGGAAATGATATTCCTATGCTGCAATCAGTCAAGCTCTTCTTATCACAAAGATTCTCAATGAAAGATCATGGTGATGCCTCCTGCATATTGGGAATAAGGATCTATAGAGATAGATCCAAACGGATATTGGGATTATCCCAATCCAGGTACATTGACACCGTACTAAAGAGGTTTAGTATGGAAGAATCCAAGCGTGGGAACTTGCCCACGATCTCTGGAGTCACTCTCTCCAAAGAGATGTCTCCCAAGACTGATTTAGAGAGAGGTCGCATGCAAGGGATACCCTATGCTTCGGTTGTAGGCTCTATCATGTACGCGATGCTATGTACCAGACCCGATGTAGCATACTCACTAAGTGTAGTGAGCAGGTATCAAGCTGATCCTGGAGAGAGTCACTGGACAGCTGTGAAGAGCATTCTCAAGTACTTGCGAAGGACTAAAGAGATGCTCTTGGTGTATGGTAACGGAGAACTCCAAGTGGAGTCCTTTACCGATTCGAGCTTCCAGAGTGATAAGGACGACACTAAGTCGTAGTCGGGATTTGTCTTTACCCTTTACGGAGGGGCGGTTAGCTGGAAGAGTTCCAAGCAGGAAACCGTGGCAGACTCGACGATGGAGGCTGAATACATCGCTGCCAACGATGCTGCTAAAGAGGCTGTCTGGATCAAGATGTTCATTACTGAACTTAGAGTGGTTCCATCCATTGAGCATCCAATACCTTTGTATTGCGATAACAATGGAGCGGTGGCTTTGGCCAAGGAACCTAGGTCCCATCAGCAATCCAGGCACATTCTGAGGCGGTATCACCTGATCCGGGAGATAGTTGATCGCCGGGAGATCGAGGTCAGGAGGGTTGACACGAAGAACAACACGGCAGATCCACTCATGAAGGCCATTCCCCAGATACAGTTTGAGAGACTCTTCGGGATGCTCGGTATGCGATACTACACCAGCTGGCCCTAGTGCAAGTGGGAGATTGTTAGTTGTATGTATGCCCTAGAGGCCAGTACTATACAGATGATGTATATTATATTGGATGCTTGGACATATATAGAGATGACTTTCTTGCTCGATATGATAGTATGCTATCTGGTTGCTTTTTATCTTAACATGTACACTTGTCTCATTAAACTGTCTTATAGTTACATGTTGGTAAAGCCCTTAGGATGTGTACTTGACTACCTAGACTATGATGCAGATCATACTAATGGGGACATGGTAGTCCATAGGTACATTCTTCAAGGTCCCTAGTCGTGGGTGTATCGAGATGGGGCATCGATATACCAGTGTAGACTAGCGTATACGCTTCTCGACCCATGAGATGGGCGATGGATGATCCCATATCCATTGGTGTTTGACATCAGAGATGGTGTACGGGTGCTCAGTAGAGACTGGGTACACTGGACGGACTCGCCGAGAACTCCCAGATGGTATTATACCTCACGTCAGATGGCAATTCTCAGGTGACACTTGTGCAGGTTAGTCTGTAGACCCGAGATCGTCATATAGTCTTGTGTGATTCCCACTGTGCTTTGATCTCCACCTTACCACGTCCATGAGGGCGTGCAAAACGGTGGTCTTTGGGTACAGTCCCGAGTCACATGGAGGCAATGAGCGATAGGAGGGGTTTCGTTTCTCCAGGTATTGGGGGTTGATGTTGCACTGTGCTCGATTGGCCGTAACAGGGAAGTCCCTGGCCAGGGCTGATCAGAGATTTGCTGGTAAGTGTTACCAGTAGTTTCTCGACCTATTATGAGCCTCACATCGGCACGACTTATCGGTTATTGGGGTCTGACGTATACCACCCCTAGACTTGATATGCGACATATCAGACGAACAGACCGGACTGTACGGTAAGTGTTACTGGTTGGATTCATAGGAGTGTGAGCGGGCTAGCTCGTCGATCTTCTGATCGCTCAATACCCGGGTGGCCGTTACGTTTAGCAGACCGCTTGCGGCTTGTGGGTTATTGATATGATCATCATCTGCTGCCGGAGTATTGACGAGTCTTTAGAGTTCTACACAAAGGTTTCCTGGCTCAAGCGAAACGAAATAGGGGCGCATATGAGATATGTGCGGGACCGAGAATGATGCGTGTATGTGATACCGTATTCCATTCTCGCGATCAATGTTTCGATTGGTTGTATGCGATATGACCTAGTTATCGAATCATTGATTCGATAAATCGGTACATTGGATACTAGTCGGTTATATGCGACATGACCGGATCATTGAATCAAATGTTGATTTAATAATCTAGTGTATAATTATATATTTCATATATTACTTTGAATTAACTAGTATTGGTTCACTTTAAATGGATTTTCTCACTTGAAGTTCACAAGTTGTATATATGATATACTTTTGTGCACTTGATTGTATCATGTTTGATGATGCATGAATATTGGCTTTGTGTAAAGAATTGTACCATGGTTATGATAATGGTTAGGGTTTTGATTTATTCACTCATTTGTTTAACCATTCTTTATTTATTTAAATGGACAAATGAAAATAAAATGGTTTCTTTTTTATCATGAAGCTTGTTGAAGCTTCATGAAGCTTTGACTAAAGAGACCATTTTGTCTTCATACTTAACCCTAACCATTCCCACTTACCATGGTCTATTCTCTACACTTGACCTTAGTTAGGATATGATAAGTATTGATTTCTTTTCTATTATGAAATACTTTTATCAAATTCTATCTTCATCTTCTCCTTCTTCTTCAAGAAAGAAAACTAGACTCCATTAATAGCATCTTGAGTTCTAAAGTGAGAAATCCAATTCTAAAGTGAACCCACCTCCTATTTCTTCATCCTCTACCTCTTGCCAGGTGGTTTTGGGTGCTTTCTTCACAAGTTTCACAACTTGGTGAAGTTGGAGCTTGATCTTGTGCAACCTCGACGTAGATCATCTTCGGCATCGTAGCCGACGACTTGTCCGCTTATTTCTCCGATGAAGCCGATGCGAGAGTCCCTGATCCGAGTTGGACAGCGAGGGGACAACTATGAGGAGCTAAGGAAGTGGATAACCGGATCTACAAAGGTTGTAGTTTCCTACTTTTAGATAAGTTGTTAACTAGTTTTTCTTTTCGCCTAAAATTCTAGCTGACGATCCGTATTAGGGTTTCTCGGCACCCATAAAATTTGAAATTGTCATGGTTGATGCCTTGTGAGACTTCATTAGCGTGCCTAGGAACCCTACAGATTTGAGGTTGGAGCTCGGACTATAGTCTCTCGGGTGGATCGTCTTTGACTCGAGGAAGCTTTGATCCATTACGATCCTCGAAGCCTACGATGACGGGGAGGATAGCAAAGAAGACCCGAAGGACTCGTATGATGAGGTATAAACTCCATTCCGAGTATTTAACCTCTTTACAAGCTTAGATAGTTAGGGTTTAGCCAAGATCCTGGAGTTCAAGTCGGTATTGCGAGCTTTGAAAATCGTTTTTTAAATATTCCGCCTCCTCGCGAACCCATAGGGTGCGCGACATCGACTTACATGGCTATCTACTAGTGTCTCCTGGCGAGTATCTGCGTACGATACAAGATTACGACGGAGTTTCGATCAAAATCCAAACTCCATGGCAATCAATCATTAAAGATTAAATTGCGAGATTTACTTATCGTTAAGTAGAATTCGTATAACTAATCAATGTGGATTCCAAAATTGTATCACACTTCCAAAACTCATTAGACGATGTTAACATTTTGATCGACTTTCTAATTATTAAAAATTCACAGAGACCTCAACCTTTTGAGCCTCATCTAAAATTCCCAGAAAACTCATAATATGATGTTGAAGCACCGTAAGAAAAATGGAGTCATAACTCCACAAGTAGGCGGTGGAACCGCGGCCAAGACATGGTCTAGGTGGCGGTTCCGTGGCTACTTATTAGAGTAATGAGCTCGTATTTCTTGAGTCTTCATTAAAAAACTGCTGAATTTTCTGACAATTTTTATTTATGAAAATATCGAGTTTTGAGAAAATCGACAGAAATTCTCAAAACTCGTAATCAAAATGTCGATCGAACACTTAAACATGTAAGCAATTTAAAAAAACTAGAGAGCTAAGTATACAAAACATGAATTGAACCAGAGATTTAGGGTTTCAGGTAAAGCAACTAGGGTTTTGTACTAAGTGAATAGGAACTACAACCTT
This sequence comes from Agapanthus africanus, assembly GCA_030015575.1. Lineage (NCBI taxonomy): Eukaryota > Viridiplantae > Streptophyta > Magnoliopsida > Asparagales > Amaryllidaceae > Agapanthus > Agapanthus africanus. The sequence goes on along the minus strand of CM057343.1, from coordinate 239,613,038 downwards.
CGTAGATCGATCGAACACTTCGATTGCTCCATGTAGAAGTCCCTGAGCTCCTTTACGACTCCGCTTGAAATTGCAACGAGGTTTCTTGAGGTCTTCGTCGTCTATGATGATCCACCATGAAGCTTCTACACTCAAACTCTTACTTCACCAATCAAAGAACAAGTGAAGATAACAACCTACACTAGTTTGCTATTCTAGTATAGGTTGATGAAGTGAGATTTTTCTCACTAAAATTCTTTCATTTTCTTTTCTTTTTCAAACATAAAAGAATATTTAGAGAGGAATGAAGAAGATGATGAACTTGGCAAGAGGTGGGTGAACCTTGGAGATAAGATGATGTTTAATAAATAAGTATGGATGAATAAAGACAAATCAAGAGAGTGAGTCATGGTTGCTAGAACATTTTAGAAGCCATGACTCGTCTATAGATATTTTCCTTATTCATTTGTATTTATCAAAATCTTCATTTTATCTCTATTGTGATTCTTGCATTGCCTTGTTCCATGTATCATCAACCATGATACATTTATACATATATCAAATTTATATATAATTATATAATGAAAGGAATTATAATAAGTAATTGGTTAATTACTAAATCAACACTTGATTTTATAATCCGGTCATATCATATATATCCCGACTAATATAAAAAACCTTAGATTAAAATACAGTATCATATACTCGTAGTAATCAAGCTCCCGCACATATCTCCATATGTTCCTTATTTCGTTTCGCTTGAGCTTAGAAACCTCTGTGTGGGACTCTCAAGACTTGTCAATACGCTAGCAGTAGGTAATGATCATATCAGATACCCACAAGCCGTCAACGGTACTAGCTAGACGTAACGGCTACCCAGGTATTGAACGAATAGAAGATCATCAAGCAAACTTGTTCAAACTCCCGTAGAGCCATCAAGCAACACTTACCGTACATTTCGGTCTCTTTGTTTGATATGTTGCATATCGAGTCTTGGGGGTAGAATCGTCAGACCCCAATAACTCAATAAGTTATGCTGATGTGTGGCCTATAACCAATCGAGAAACTACTGATAACACTTATTAGTAAATCTCATTAGCCCTGGCTAGGGACTTGCGGTTATAGCCAATCGCGCATAACACAGCATCAACTCCCAATACCGGGAGACACGAAACCCCTCATATCTCTCACTGCCTCCATGTGTCTCGGGACTGTACCCAAAATCCATCTATTTGCACAACTCAGTAGAGACGTGGTAGGGTGGAAATCAAAACACAGTGGGAAGCACACAAGACACTATGACGATCTCGGGTCTACATACTAACATGTACATGTGTCATCGGAGAACTGCTATTTGGCGATAGGTATAATACCATCTAGGAGTTCTCGGCGAGTCCGTTCAGTATATTCAGTCTCTAATGAGCACATGCATACAATCTTTGATGTCAAACACCAATGGATATCGGATCATCCATCGCCCCACCACTGGGTCAAGAAACATATACACTAGTCTACTCTGGAATATCGATGCCCTTTCTCGATACTCCCTCGACTAGGAACTGTTAAGGATGTGCTTGTGGACTACACATGCCCCACTAGTATGATCTACATCATAGTTATGGTGGTCAAGCTAACATCTTAAGGGCTTTATCAACATGTATAAAAAAGACAGTAAACTCAATCAAGTGAACATGTTAAGATAAAGAGCAACCAGATAGCATATTATCATGTCGTGCAAGAAAGTCTTCTATATATATGTCTAAAAATCCACTATAATATACATTAATGGCCTTTAGGGCATACATATTCCTTACACTATAAACCCTACAAGCCTTTCTATTATCAATTTTCTATCCATCTTAAATTAAAACGACAACAAACCCTCCTCTCTTTTATCAACCCGTCTAAAGCAAGAAAAGAAGTTCACGTTTCCCTGCAGACGACCTGTACTCATCACGGCTAGCTATTTACGACACCGTCTTGATTGCTGTTATTTACAAAACACACACAACACTTTTTGGCACCAATAAAGCCTATATGCAACACTTACCGTACAGTCCGATCTCTTCGTCTGATATGTCGTTTATCGATGCTGGGGGGTGGAATTGTCAGACCTCGACAACTCGATAAGTCATGCCAATGTGTAGCCTAAAACAAATCGTGAAACAACCGATAACACTTACCAGTAAATCTCATCTGCCCTGGCCAAGGACTTGCTGTTATAGCTAATCGAGCATATCACTGTTGGATATATATGACCTAGAGGCCATTATTGTATATGTATACATGTGGATGCTGGGGATATGTATGTACAGGACGATCTTGCTCAGTTATATAGTATATTATTTCAGCTGGCTTTATCAGGATATGTGTATTTGTTTTTATGATGCTTTATCCAGTTTGCATATATTGATAAAGACTTGATATAGTAGTATACTATTATGCTTTGACTTTATCTTAACATGGTATATATTATACATGTTATTACATATTGCGGTTACATATTGATAAAGCTCGTAGGATCTTTCTTGACTACCTGCGTTGTGATGGCGATCATACTTGTTGGAGCTGGGTAGTCTATAAGCACATCCTTAATGTCCCAAGTCGCAGGAATATCAAGATCAGGCATTGATACTCCAGAGTAGACTTGTGTGTACGTTTCTAGACCCCGACTAGGGGCGGTGGTTGGTCCCACAACCATTGGTGTGATCACCTAAGATTGTATACGAGTGCTCACTAGGGGTGAGTACACTGGACGGACTCGCTGAAAACCTCTAGATGGTATTATACCTATCGTCAAATAGCGGTTCTCTTATGACAAGTGTATAGGTTAGTCTTTGGACCTGAGATCGTCATTTGTCTTGTATGAGTTCCCACTGTATTTTGATCACTACGCTACCACGGCTCTACTGAGTCGTGCAAATAGGTTTTGGTTGGGTACAGTCCCGAGCCATATGGAGACAGTGAGTGATTGTCAGGGATTCGTCTCTCCAGGCATTGGGAGTTGATATCGCACTGTGTTCGATTGGTCAGGACCATAATACCTTGGCCAAGGTAGTTGGGATTTACTGATAGGTTGATCAGTAATTACCCGGATTGGTCCTGAGCCGCATCAGCACAAATTATCGGGTTATTAGGGTCTGACGCTTACCACACCCTATATCCAGTATGCGATACTCTTAGACGAAGAGACCGGACTATACGGATATTGTCACAGATTGGCTCAGTAGGGATCCAGATGTGTTTGTTCGTCGGCTTTCCTTTTAGACAGGTACCCGGGTAGTCGTTACGTACAGCTAGTGACGCTGACGTGCTTGTGGTAATGGATTTATCCAGTAACGCACTGCCGGCGTACTGTCGAGTCTTTAGAGTCCCGCACAGAGGGTTTCTCTGCTTCGGGCGAAACGATATAGAGGCCGTATGGTTTTACGAAAAGGCTCGATCGCATATGTGTACTTGTGCATGTATGATGTTCAAGCTGATAATACTAACGGGTTTTTGTTTAAGCCAGATCCTGGTATTATATTTTTGGATTATTTTCGCCTCTTTTGTATTCGTATTTTTCGGAATACGGATACGGGTATATATATACAGATGAGGGTTATTCTTGTAATTTTTGACAAGAATGCTTCTAGAAGAAGACACCTCATTTGTTATTTAATCTTTTTGATTAAATGTTAAATGAGGTGGAGGTATGAAGTGTTGACTTTTATAATGTGAAGCATGGGTACTTGTTGACTTACTTAGTGAGTCATGGGTTACTATTGAGGCAAGGTGGTATCTAGATATTTTGTGGTGAAGATAATTTTTTATTATAATCTTTAGCATGCTTGTTTTATTAGTCACAAGACTTAGCCATTCTTCAGTCAATTTCTTGGGTTGTTCTCTACAATACTCTCATCTCCTCCAAGCTTCTCTTCTTCTACCTAAAACCCTAATAGTCTCATGTGTTGAGAAACCTAGGGTTCTTGAAACAAAACAATCATCATCACTCTCTACATCCTCTAGGTTACTTAGATTAGCAAACTAAGTGACCTAGTTACCCCGGTTTAGAAGTAGAAGCTCTAAGTAGACACTCTCGGGTGGATCATCTTTGACGTGAGGAAGTCGTTGATCAAGCTCGATCATGGATGCCAATAGGAGCATGGTAAAGGATAGGAGTGAAGACCCGAAGGACTTGAGACTCTTGGTATAAACCTTTTTCATAGTAGATAATTTCTCAAGTTTTGCTAGTTAGGTTTATGATAGATACGGTTTAGGGTTATTCTAGCGCCAAGTTTACCTCGTTAGAAAATTTTTTATTCCGCAATCGGCCTCGGTTGTGTTAGTGGATGTTGCACACCCTCACAACACTTGAGAGGAGGCGGAAGTGGAAAACGAAAAAATTTCTTGTATGCAACTCCCACATAAAACTAAGATCGTGTGCTTAAACCATAACTAGCAAACCCTATATAGAGTTCTTAACTACTATGAAAGGGTTATACCTAATGAACCGGTCTTTCGGGTCTTCTTTTTGAATGCAACTCCTAAGCTCTTTGGATGTTTGCGATGTTCTCGATCTCCGGCCACCTCAAGACATAGATGATCCACCCGAGAGCTATGGAACAAGCTTCAAACTCTTCTCAAGAGTTAACTAAGAGATTAAGTATGCTAGAAATGATCAAATGATGTAGAGATCATGTAGTGGATTATTATGACTCTTAAGCTTTTGATTCACAACACATGTGAAGGATAAAGCTAAGAGGAGGAAGAAGGAGATAATGAGGAGAGAAAAGGTGACAGTGATGAATGAAAAAATCAAGCATGGCAAAAATGATATGGCTCAAATGAAAATAATTGAAGCATGCAATAAAATAATGCACCATGCCTCAATAGTAATCCCAAATGAATAAAAAAAGATATAAGCCATTCCATCATCCATGCTTTGACTCTCTCCATATTCCACCTCATAATTTCCATTTTCACAAAATGAAAACTATTTATGAGGTGTCCTCTTCTAGAAGGTATTCTTCTACAATTACAAGAATACCCCTCCACCGTATAACGTATAAGTATACCCGTAATACGAATGCAAATAATCCAATAATACAATACCGGTATCTGGCTTAAACCAAAGCCTACCAGTATTATCCTTCCGATCATTATTCCTGTAAATATTACATGAATTTGATCGAAACCCTGTCGTAACAACTTACGACCTCTACATCTTTTTCCTGAACCAGAAACCCTCAGTGTGGGACTCTAAACAATCGACAGTATGCTGGTAGTAGGATTAACCACAAGCACGTCAGCGGCACTAGCTGTGCTTAATGACTACTCAGGTATATGACGAAAAGGTGGCCAACGAGCGAACTCATCACAACCCAAACGAGCCTGTAAGCAACACTTACCTTACAGTCCGGTTTCTTCGTCTGATACGTCGCATATGAAGTCTAGGGGTGGTAAATGTCAGACCCCAGTAACTTTATAAGTCATGCTGATTTATGGCCTATAACAGTTCGAGAAACTACTGATAACTCTTATCAGTAAATCTCGACAACCCTGGCCAGGGATTTGCTGTTATGGCCGATCAAGCATAGCGCGACATCAACTCCCTATACCGGGAGAGACGATACCCTTCCTATCACTCACTGCCTCCATGTGATTGGGACTATACCCAAAATCCACCTGTTTGCATGACTCTGTAGAGCCATGGTAGGGAGGAAATTAAAGCACAGAGGGAATCACATAAGACACTATGACAATCTCGGGTCTACAAACTAACCTGTACAAGTGTCACCAAAGAACTTCTATCAAAAAATAGGTATATATACCATCTAAGAGTTCATGGCGAGTCCTGTTCGGTGTACCCATTCTCCAATGAGCACCTGTATACAATCTTTGATGTCAAACACCAATGGTTGTGGGATCAACCATCGCCCCTAGGGTCAAGAAACGTACACACTAGTCTACTCTGGCAATATCGATGCCCTGTTTCGATATACCCTCGACTAGGAACTAAATAAGGAATATGCATTTAGATTGCTCAGGCCCCACTAGTATGATCTACATCATAATCCTGGTAGTCAAGCATAATCCTAAGGGCTTTATCAACATGTATATAGGATATTAAATACAACACATCACACGTTAAGATGAATATACATCAGATAGCATACTATCATTTTGAGCAAAAATTGTTTATATGCATATACTTGCCTAGCATCCTATACAATACAGGCCTCTAGGGCATACATCTCTAACAATCTCCCACTTGCACTAAGGCCTGTAGTTGGTGCAATAAGTACCCACTGTCTACACTAGAACCAGTAGCCGGCGTGCCGCATGCCCAACATCTCGAACAGTTTCTTAAACTGGACTTGAGGGATGGCCTTGGTGAATGGATCTGCTGTGTTGTCTTTCGTGTCTACTCTCCATACCTCAATGTCTTGGCGATCCACTATTTCCCTGATGAGGTGATATCGCCTCAAGATATGTCTGGATTTCTAATGGGTCCGCGGTTCATTTGCCAAAGCCATGGCTCCATTGTTATCGCAATACAGAGGTATTGGATTAGCAATCGATGGAACCACCTGAAGTTCAGAAATGAACTTCCTCATCCAGACTGCCTCTTTTGCGGCATCATTAGCAGCAATATACTCAACTTCCATCGTGGAGTCAGCAATGGTATCTTTTTTGGAACTCTTCCAAAATACCGCCCCTCCATTTAGGTAAATACAAGCCCTAAGATGGACTTACTATCATCCTTGTCACTCTGGAAGCTGGAGTCGGTAAAGACCTCCATTTAGAGATCTCCGTTACCATACACGAAGAACATTTCTTTAGTTCTTCTCAAGTACTTCAGAATGTTCTTCACAGCAGTCCAGTGTTTCTCCCCTGGATTGGATTGATACCTGCCTACTGCACTTAGTTCATAAGCTACATCTGGGCGAGTACAGAACATCGTATAAATTATAGATCCTACCGCCGAAGCGTATGGTATAATGCTCATGCGAGCCCTCTCTTCATCAGTCTTTGGAGACATCTCTTTGGAGAGGGTGATCCCGTGACAAGCGGATAAATTAACTATCTTGGAATCTTCCATACTAAACCTCTTTAGTATGGTGTCAATGTATCTCGATTAGGATAATCCCAATAATTTCTTAGATCTATCTCTATGGATCTTCATTCCCAGAATGTACGAGGCATCACCCAGGTCTTTCGTGGAGAACCTCCGCGATAAGAATAGTTTGACCAATTGTAGCATATGAACATCATTTCCTATCAAGAGAATGCCGTCCACGTACAATATGAGGAATTTAACAGTACTCTCTACAATCCTTTTATAAATACATGGTTCATCTATATTTTTGATAAAACCAAACTCTTTGATTGTATCTTTAAAGCAGATGTTCCAACTCCGTGATGCCTGCTTTAATCCATAGATGGATTTAAGCAACCTGCATGCTTTTCTGCTTCTCCTACTATCAATGAAGCCTTCTGGCTGATCCATAAAAACACATTCTTCTAAATCACCATTTAGAAATGTCGTTTTAACATCCATCTGCCAGATCTCATAGTCATAGTGAGCAGCTATAGCAAGCAGGATCCGAATGGATTTGAGCATCGCGACTGGTGAAAATGTTTCATCATAGTCCAAGCCTGGTCTTTGACGAAATCCTTTTGCTGCCAGCCTAGCTTTATAGGTCTCCACCTGACCATCCAAAGCAATCTTTCTCTTAAAGATCCATATGCACCCTATTGATTTTACTCCGGAAGGTGCAACCTTCAAAGTCCATACTTTGTTGGTGTGCATGGATTCCATTTCGGATCTCATGGCATCCATCCACTTCCCAGAGTCACCACTCGTGATAGCTTGTTGAAAACTAGTAGGGTCATCATCATCCATGATGCAATCTTCTCTATCACCATCAATTAGAAAACCGTAGTATCTATCAGGTGGGCGAGAAGTCCTACTAGATCTACGGAGTGGCTGAGGTTCGTCAGGTTCTATTGAAACTTCAGGTTCAACCAAGTCATCGGTAATTGTTTATGGATTTGGAATTTCTTCCAGTTCTACCGTATTGCCAACAGTATCATTTGTAAAATATTCATTTTCTAAAAATGTGGCATACTGAGAAACAAACACCTTTTGTTCCACCTTGTGGTAGAAAAGATATCCATACAAGTGTTTTGGATATCCTACAAATTTACACAAAACCGATCGTGTCTCGAGTTTGTCCGGATTCTCCTTTTTCACATAAGCTGGACAACCCCATATCCTAACTCGTTTAAAAGATGGTCTCTTCCCATACCATATCTCATATGGAGTGGTAGACAGGGTTTTGGTCGGAACCCTATTCAATATATATATCGCAGTCTCCAATGCGTGCCACCATAATAAAAGTGGTAACTCAGCATTACTCATCATTGATCATACCATATCTAATAGGGTACAATTCCTCCGTTCCGACACACCGTTGTGCTATGGTGTGTACGGAGGAGTGAGCTGAAAGCGAATCCCATTCTCTTTTAGGAAATATAGAAACTCTGAGCCTAGATACTCACCTCCTCGATCCGATCGAAGTTTCTTGATATTCGCCTGTTTGTTTTTCTACTTCAGATTTATACTCCTTGAACTTTTCGAATGCTTCAGACTTATTTTTCAATAAGAACACGTGTCCGAATCTCGAGAAATCATCAGTAAAAGTTATGAAGTATGAAAAACCACCTCTTGCATGTGTAGACATTGGTCCGCATACATCACTATGTATGAGGCCTAAGAGTTCAATATCTCTCTCTCCATGTCCAGTAAACGGAGTTCTGGTCATTTTACCTCTGATACAAGATTGGTAAGTCGCATAAGATTTATATTAAAACGAGTCTAAATATCCATCTTTATGTAGCTTGGTTAGTCTTGTTTCATTAATATGACCAAGTCTACAATGCTAAATGAAAGATTCATTTATTTCTGAAATCTTCCTTTTGTTTGTGTGTTGTTTAATGAAAACTGTATGTTGATTTAGGACGTATATCCCGTTATTTAATGTACCAGACCCAATCAACTCTTGGTTAAGGTTAATGTTCATAACATTATATTGTAACACAAAATTTTAACCTTCATTGTCCAACAACGATATTGATATAATATTATATAATATCGAAGGTACAAAATAACATGGGTTCAAAACCAATATACAACCCGACGGCAAACCAAGGTGATACTCTACCACTGCCACAGCATGTACAGAGGAACCATTCCCAACTCGGATAGTGTGATCACCTTTCTTAAAAAACATGCTATTTCTTATCCCCTGCACACAGTTGCAGATGTGAGATCCTGACCCGGTATCTAATACTCAGAAAGCAGAGTTAATTGAAAAACTGTTTTCTGTTACAAACACACCTGAAGTGGAAGCATCAGCCTGCTTCTTCTTCTTATGGTCGGCAAGGTATGCAACGCAGTTTCTCTTCCAGTGCCCAGTCTTGTGGCAGTAGAAGTATTCCCCTCTTCCTGACGCAGCAGACCCTTTCTTGTCCTTCTCCGGTGCCTTTTTCACTCCTCTTCTCGGCTTGATGGGATTCTTCTTCTTTCCCTTGGCCATAGCTTTCGGGATGGAAGAGGAAGATGGCCCAGCAATTTCAGCGGGAGTTTTCGCTACCTTTAGCGTGCTATCTGCACTCCTCAACATATTCAGGAGTTCAGGTAGTGACTTCTCCATATTGTGCATGTTGAAGTTCACAATGAACTGAGCAAAGGCATGGGGAACCGACTGTAGAACAGTATCAATATACTGTTCGTTCTCCATGGTTCAACCTAGATCCTCTAGTTCTTCAATAAGTTATATTATCTTCAATACATGGTCACCTACAGACGTGCCATCAGCCATCCGCATCGCAAACAACTTTCGAGATGCCTAATATCGGAGAGTACGAGATTGCTCCCCATACATATACTTTATATGAAGAAAATGGATTGTACGTTCATCTTCACATGCTGCTTCTGATGTTCATTGTCCATAGAAGTAAACGCGAGGCATTTAGCTGTTGCGTAGTCTATATCCCATGTCTTGCGGATTTCCCTATCTGCAACTGAAGAATCAGGGCCTGGGCTTGGAGGGCCTGGAGTCGTCAGGACGTATCCGACCTTATCATAGGCCAGGGCAATATTTACGTTCCTTAGCCATTCTTTGTAATTCAGTTCCGTGAGTTTATTCTTGTCTAATAAAAGTTTAAGTCCCATCATAGGTACCTGCTGTTAGGAGAGAGAAAAGAAGACACTCAGCGATTGCTCTTACATGATTAGATTGGTTATTAATCTTATCTAATCGATATCTCCCACTTCTTTTATCAAATTTTCCTTCAAACCTTAAAAAGAAAATTAGCCAGGATTAATTGCAATTTACAAGTTCGCTAACCGGTCCGCCAGGCCAGTGTCGGTACTTCGAGGGAGGTTCCTATTGGCTACAGTGCCCTCAAGTCAGTTATTGGATCGCAGGTACGTGATTGCAATGATTGAGGGAGGACCTATACCGGTAGAACAGTCTTACTCAAGATGATAGTATGCTATCCGGTTTGTCTTTATCCTCGTGTACATGCTTCAGGTGACATTACAGATCACTATTACATGTTGATAGAGCCTACAGGATTCATGCTTGACTACCAGCAGTATGATGGAGATTATATACGTGAGAGTTGGGTGGTCTATATGCACATCCTTAAAGTGTCCCTAGTCGTAGGAGTTTCGAGACTGGGCATCGATGCTCCAATAGTAGACTAGTGTATACGGATCGAGACCCTGACTGTAACATTTCAGAAAAATAAAATATTATTTTTAGGAATTTTTATAATTAAATAATAAATATTGTGAATATTTTAATGGTGCGGTACAATTAAATACAGATAAATTGGGAAAAATTTGGAAAATTATAGAAATTACTGAAATAAGGGTGCCTTATGTGATTTATGCAATTATAAATTTTGATGATTAATTATACACTATTTTAATGCTAATCGCGACTAAATATTGCTAATCTTGCATTAATCCGGTTTTGTGCACATGATATGCACCACATCATTTTCACACTTGTTACATTTTTTCTACATGATTCTTGTGTGTATGGTTATTTGTTTTAGGTTTCCTATTGCAAAAAGAAAAGAGTAGAAAAGAAAAAGGAAATGAATATAATATGAGGTAAGGGCTTGAGAGAAAGAGAGTGGGAGAGGATGAGGGTTTTGTTGAATTGGCCATTCTTTCCCCCATCATTTTCCTTCATCTTTTCCCTCCTTCTTCAGCCCTTGGCAGCACCCTCTCCTCCACCATCTTCAACCTTCACAAACAACCCCAAATCAAAGCCAAAACATCATTCCCTCTTCACAAAAAACATGCACAAGCTCATGGCAAACACTTCGGACCAAGCAAAATCTGATTTTGAAGACTTGGAGCAACTCAAGAAAATTCTTGAGTTGCTAAATGAGCTATTTTCTTTACCATTAGTATTGTATTTCCATTACTTTAGCACCTATACAATTTTAAAAGTGTTTTGATGTGGTTTTGCGAACTTAGAAAATTCCTAGATGAGGATTGAGGGAATGCTGAGTTGTGGTTGTGCTAATGAGCCTTATTGGTGACCCTAAATCCCCTTAAAGTGTAAAATCTGGATCAAACCAGTAAATTAACCCATAATACGGAATTTGGAAACATTTTGTGTCGGTTTGTGAATTATTAGAGCGTGCAGGGTGTTGGAGATAGTGCCCTCAGAGTCAATTATTGGATCACAGGCACGTGATTGCAATGATTGAGGGAGGACCTATCCCTGTAGGACAGTCTTACTCAAGATGATAGTATGCTATCTGGTTTACCTTTATCATCGTGTACTGCTTTAGGTGACCTGACAGGTCGCTATTACACGTTGATAGAGCCCCTAGGATTCTTGCTTGACTGTCAGCAGTATGAGGGCGATCATATACGTGAGAGCTGGTAGTCTATAAGCACATCTTTAAAAGGTCCTTAGTCGTGGGAGTTTCGAGACAGGGCATCGATACACCAGAGTAGACTAGTGTATACAGTCGAGACCCCGACGAGGGGCGGTGGCCGGTCTCACAAGCCGCTGGTGTCAGTTGGTTCACCTAAGATGTATACAAGTGCTCATTGGGTTATGAGTATACCGGACAGGACTCGCCGGGAACCTGCTAGTTGGGATTATACCAGACGTTAGATAGCAGTTCCATGGTGACATGTGTACAGGTTAGTTCATCGACCTGAGGATCGTCATTTGTCTCGTGTGAGTTCCCACTGTACTTTGATTACTACCCTACCACGCTCAAAGGAGACGTGCAAACAGGTTTTAGTTGGGTACAGTCCCGAGCCACATGGAGGCAGTGAGCGGATCTTCAGGGGTTTGTCTCTCCCGGTATTGGGGGTGAGGTCGCGCTGTGTCTAGGAGAGCCATTACACGAAGCCCTCGGCCGAGGCAGGAGATTTACTGGTAGGTATTCCAGTAGTATCTCAGGGTGTTCTGGGCTACACTCCGACATGACTTGTACCGCTTTTGGGGGTCTGACTTTTACCAACCCCCTAGGTCCGCCATGCGATGCTCATAGACGAACGGACCGGACTGTACGGATATTGTAACTGACAGGCTCAGTAGGGTGTCAGGCTGAGTTCGCTCATAGACGTCCCTTTTGGTCAATACCTGGTAGCCCGTTACGTATAGGCTAATACCTCTGACGTGCTAGTGGTTAAATCCACAACCAAGGTGTTGACGAGTCTTTAGAGTCCCCCACATTCAGTTGCTTAAGTTTTCGGGCGAAACGCTGTAGAGGCCGTATGGAGATATGGCAGGGTTCGATCAGATACTTGCGGTATTGCATGGATCAGGATCGGACGGTTAATACTAGCGGGCTTTGGTTTAAGCCGGATCCTAGTATTGTACACTGTAGATTTTGTCTCATTGCATTTGTATTCGGTCGGAATACAGATGCGGGTGTGTATGCACAGTATCGGGGTTTTCCTGTAATTTATTACGGGACCACTTTTCTGGAGTTTCCAGTTTGCTTTCCGTTTCGGCCATATTTCTTTGTATCTTTCATTGGCCGAAGTTTGGTGGAGGAGGGCTTATTTGCATTTGTACAAATAAGCAATTTGGTGGGGGGTCTTTGCATATTGTTGGATCATGATGATGCACCATCCATTGAGTTGATTTATCCATCATGGCTTGACTTTTGTGTGATCATGGTTGTTGATGATGGTTGTTGAGTGTTGGACTTTGTTTATAATAATTTCTTTTCATGATCACATAGGTTTTTCCCTCTTGCATTTTTCCTCACTTGACTTTCCACTCTCATTCCTAAATGAGGCATGGCCGGCCATGCTCATGGGGGTGCTGTCCAATTTTATGGTGTGCGTTTTTGTTCATTTGGCTTTGCAAAAAATTCCCACAAGTTCCATCTCCAAACTACATCTCATTCCTCCACCTCTATGGCATCTCCACTCAAACCCCAATGAGACATAGATCCCTACACACCATTCTACAGCAAATCTTGGGCATGTCGACTCGCCAGCTTCATGCCCGAGTTGCCTCGGTATAGAGGTGGGAGCCCGTAAAAGAAGCCGGCGACGTGGTGTCCTTCCGGCGACAAGGTGGAGACTGGAGACTCCGCGGGAGTTCGGGACGACGACGAAAAGACCGGAGGACACGGATCGCTCGGTATATCTCTAACCCGTCTTGTAGTTAGCAAGACTTAGTTTAATGGCCCGATCCGGGTATTTAGTGCGCCGTGGTGCCGGTTTCGAAAATTAAAGTAAATCACCGCTTCCGCATTTTGGCCTCGGGATGGAGGCCGGGGCGCCGCCGTGCACTTAAAGTGGTATCAGAGCCTCGCCATTAACCTAGTCTAGCTTTGTTTGATGTGTTTAAAGTTTTGATCGAGCAAAAATCCCAAAACCGCGTTTTCATGCATATCGGTTTTCTGTAGAAATTTTTTTGGCTCCAAAAATTTTTTAGTATATTGCAGAGTGATGTGCAGAGAAAGATAAGACATCTGTGAAAATTTGGTGTACTGATACGGCAAGATGACCGCGAAACCGCGGCCAAACCCCACTTTGGGCCGCGTTTCCACCGCAGTATAGAGCGTTCAGTGCACCAATTTTGCACAGTAATCTTTAAACAGTGAAAATAGGGGTTTTGGAACATTCTTTTTGGGCCCAGAATTTCTTTATCTGCTACAGTAAAGCTTGGGGCCCACTTGGTAAAATTTTGATCGATCGAAAAATTTTAAACACATTAGTTCACAGTATTTACATTATATCTGCGACCATGAAAGTCACTTGATCGGCAAATCCTGTCTAACTGCTATAGCCCGGTTAGACGGATTTGCGAACGTGACTTTCACGTTGATGTTCTGTGTATTGCTGTGATGTTGCGGATTGGTCGTGGGGGATAGCCTGGATGCAATGCTAGTACAGTTTTTGTTGTATTATGTACATTTGATATTGCGGGGCGAGCGTCCGACATGTGGACTGCCGTCACTGCCTGTTTGTATTTTTTTTGGGGCACGACCAGGTTGCGGTCGGTGTACCCGTTGTATGTATATTTTACTTTCTGTACTAGGATTGCCCCACGGAGGGGTGCACGGATAGCCGGGTTCTAGAGGGCAACGAGCCCGCATCTCATGGCATTGAGACGGAGGGGGCTTCACTCTAGAATTGGCGGGCTATTCGCCGCACTCGTAGGGGGTACAGGTTGACCCAGGAGGGGTGCCCAAGTTACCGGATTCTGTGAAGTGCTGGGTGGTCCATTCACGTTGCTGAAGGGGGCTGCCTCGCTTCAGGTTTTGGCGGGTAACTTGCCGCGCCTGTAGGGGTCTAGGTTTTCATTGCACAGGCTATCCACACGACCAGGGGAACGTCGGGTTTCAGTGGCTCTATGAAACCCAGGGATCCCAGATAGCTGTATTGTTCTGTGATGCTGTACATTTTTGTGATGTTGCATTTTATCACGCCTTGAGCGAAATATTATATATTGATATATATATTAGTAGATGTTGTATATGTTTTGCTTCCGCGTTAGTCCAGTCCCCGCTTTGTCGTTAGTTAGCTAACCTAACGGGTAATGACGGGACCCAGTGGCGAATGCGGATGGCATATACGTACATCAGTATATTTTCGTTCTTTGTGGTGTGATCAATTGATGGGACTGCGTTGATTCGGATCAATGCAAGTTAAAAACAAACCTAATCTGATGTTGTTGGAACACTTTTCAAAAAGCTGTTATTTGCAAGGACGTTCACTTTTGTTTTGCACAGTGGTATTCAGTTGGAATATCCTGCTCCTCAGTCGACGAGGCAAGGGTCGAGATCCCTTCACCGGGAGTGACCCCTTGGATAAAAGTTTGCGTAAGGGCAATAACTTCACTATAGCCGATTACTTTTTCTTTGCATCGTGGTATTCAGTTGGAATATCCTGCACCTCATTCTACGGAGAAAGAGCCGAGATCCCTTCACCGGGAGTGACCTCTTTAGCGAAGGTTTTCGTCACTATATTTTTAAAAAGCTATCCGTTCCTTCAACGATATCAAGTTCATTACGTTAAAGGTTTTCGCCAGAAACCATTCGTAGCCCTCCGTCGTTTCATATGGGTGGTCAATAGTATTCAAGTTGTATATGTTGGCCAAAATCAAGGCACAGTGATTGGTAGCTATTGGGTATTCATATGCAGCATAGATAGATGCGTTGGTTTGGGGCAGTCGTACTACTATTTTGGCCAAAGTCAAGGGTATGTACGGATGGGGTCAAATTAACCGGGAGAATGACGGGTAGAACTTGACATGTGATTTATGATATGTTGGCCAAAGTCAAGGTCATAAGAGCATGGGGCAGAAATCTCATCGGGAGTTTCTAAAGAAACTGAAACTTGCCAGATATGAGCATACCTTCTGGAGTGTGATGACATGAGCGGATTCCGTCACGTTATCATGCGATGATAGTTGGATCCCGATTCCCACTGATGAGTTGGTTTACTCCTCGGGTGATCCTGACTAATTCTTCTTTTGGGTTTGGAGAAGAATTTGAGGTTACAGTGGGAGGTTTCCAGATTAGATAAATTGGTAACCATTCTGATCTAGGATAGAGTGCACGCTGAGTGTTTCTTTTCTCTCTCTCTCTTTGGCAGCGACCATTGACCCGACCCTAAGACTATGACTCATAGACCAAATTAACCGAACCTTCTTAAACACTGGCTTTTGGATTGTCAGAGTTGCAGACCTCATTGCCACTTCTACTTTTACCCTTTTCTCCAGGACACCCCGTATTACTACGAACGTCCACTTCCATTGGACAAAACCATCGTATGGTTATATACGAACTCGAAGGGATTTATTCGAGGATGGTTCCCGGTTCTGGAGAAAACGGATAGGATTATTCAGTTGTCTTTTCCTTTTACCTTCTCTCAAGTTGTGAGTACTCCTTGGTTTAGGAGATAGTACACCTATTACGCAAATTGGATAGTCTTCTTCCAAACCATAGGCAGGTGCCGACCGGTAGGGAATGAAGAAAACTAATTAGCCTAACGATGGTGTACAGAAGGTATTATGTAAAGACAAAGAAAGGGATTAATAAGAGGGCAAAGTAAATTGCGACTGATATTCACGACCAAACCAAGTATTTCATTACCACTCCCACTTCACCTTTGTATTTCTCCAGGGCACTCCGTATCACTACGAAGATCCACAGTTTATTGGATACTCCATCGTATGGTTATATACGAACTCGAAAGGAACTTGTTCCAGTTCGGGGATGGATTCTGGTTCAGGAGAAATAGGAATATGGTTTATTCGGTTGTCTTTTATCCTCACCTTCTCTCGCATTGCGAGTGTTCCTAGGATTGGGACAGTATACCCATTATGCTTATTGGATAGTCTTCTTCCAAACCATAGGCTGGTGCTGAACGGTGGGGAAGGAAGAAAACCATTTGGCCTAAAGGGGTGTACAGAAGGTAATGACTAAAGATATATGAAGGGATTTGGAGAGGTGGCAGAGATTTATACGGTTACAGTTGTGAATCTATAAGAGGCATTACTAGGAATATCAGGATACCCCTACGAAACATTTCAATGTTTCAGCTTCACTGTGTAATGTTAAAAGAAAACTGATTTCCCAATTAGACACTTGCTCCAGGGTATGTATTTACCAAGTCTGATTCTCACATCTGTACGGTTTTACAGATGATGAGTGGGAGTAAGTTATTGGGAATTAGCCGATCATCCTCATTATATCGGAATTCGTTGTAATTGGTGATATTTGAGGAAGTCACCTGGGTTGTTTGCCGGACGGCGAATATTTGGTTTTGAATATCCATTATAATGAACCAATTTCACATTGATATATCTGTACGTCTATTTTATAGAGTGAGATATACCTTTTTGAAATTATGTCGATGACATATACCTATATCAGTGGATGGTTAGGTAAGGAGCATTAAACAGCGGTGTAATTCTTCTTAACCATAAGTACAGTTTTCAACCTACGACACACAGGGAGTGAGTTATTAGACTCAATGGACTTATACAGAGTATTGTATATTGTCCAGGGTCCATCAGGACAGAGGGGTTGGTCCTCGTACTATATTCGGTTTACTTATGACTTCTCTAGTTTTTAGACAGGTGTTTCGTGGAAACACAGGGTCCGAATTTTGAGAAGTTATAGGTATTTGAATAGAGTAGAGAACCAGGTGTAGCAAGTATCGGGATTCTTCAAAGTGATCGAAGATGTAGATACTTGTGTACGATATTCAGTTGATAATAATGATTTAGGAAACTTGCTTCTCTTTCAGGTTACTCATAATTGGAAGCATTCCTAAGTTGAGTAACGCTGATAGGCTTCCTTCCATTTATTTGACATGCACTGGAAACTGCTGCATGATTTGAATCTGGTTCATTTAAGATCAGTGCCTCTGGTTCTATATTGGATATAGAACAGTTCATATCTTAACGTTGTTAAAGTACGGGGAGTTGTCCGGCTTATGATTAAAACCAGACTCTGGATAACTCAAGGCATGTTCCTGTAATGGCTGTTTGTGGGTTGACCCAGGCTACGACGATGGTTGACTTTCTACCATCTGGAAGATCAATAGTGATATTGTTCTAGACTCGCCACAGTTTTAATAAAAATGGATTTTTTCAGAAAACAGTAGTGGGAGTATGGTAGAACTGGAAGTGATTCCAGAACCACAAACGATTACGCAAGATTTGATAGGAACCTAAAGATTCAATCTGGTTTGACATTCCATTGGCCACTCCGCAGATAAGATGGGTAACTTCAGGCACCCGAGAGGTACTCCGGTAGCCTCAAGGACGGTGACAGGGAAGTTCTTGTTTACCCAGATTTGCCATTGTTGTTGTTCCAGACTGTGAGACCCGGCAGGAGGATGAGTATAGCGCCGTTCTAAACTAGTTTTAGAAGTGCACGTATATATGACTCTACCAGAGGGTTGTCGTGGTCGGTGAGAGCAGCGAAAGCATTGGTAGACAAGTAGCTTATGTCTATTTATAGACTAAAGCAGATGTAACGGAGATAGATCATCTATTTCTGACATGACAGTCATAGGTTTGACTTCATCAGAATAGGGGATGGATCTGTTAAGAAGGTAGTAGGGTGTAATGTCCTGGTATTTGGATGACATACACAGAGTAGGAAGTGATATTCCTATACTACGATCGGTTATACTTTGGTCGTCACATAGTGGTTTCTCCACATGGGACTTGGACATGATATCAGACATACTGGTTACTAGATCTATGGTTTTAGATCTAGATTTGGGTGGTTTCCCAATTAAGGGTACTTAGACAGCATTCTAAGAGTATTTAGAATGGACGACTCCTGGCACGGTAGTGTACCTGCAGGTGATGGAGTCACCCTCTCTAAAGGTGTCTTACAGACTAAAGGGGAGAGGGATGTGCATGATTGACAGATCACTTGTTTAGGCAATTGAGTCAATCATGAGATGTCAAGTACCATACCAGATGTTGTTCTTGCAGTAGATGCAATAAGTTAACATTGATCCAATCCTGGAGAAATAGTCGGAAGCAGTTTTAGAACATAAGTGGATGTTCTAGGGATATGATAACGACAGCCTCGTTCTGGAGACGGTTATCATTCCAGGCTTCCAAGGTGACCTAGACGACAGGGAGGTTGTCAGAGTTATAGTTTTCCTTCTGATGAGGGGCAGTATTTTGGACAGGTGGTCCAAGGTAATACTGAGGGAGGCATGGCACAGGATACTGATTAAGTTCAGTTGACGATACAGTCTAAGAAGTTTGGATTTGGAGTTCATTATGAGCTAGGTCCCATCAGACATCCAGACATTCTAAGACAGGTATTGCTCATTTCGGGAGATGGCTTTCTCCGCGAACTTGAGATATAGAGAGACATAGAAAGAAACAACAAAGCGGATCCACTCACTGAGGCTATTCCTCGAACGCAATAGTTTCGCAAACTGGCTTTGTGAGACTGTCTAGTAGAAGAGTTGGGTGTTCGGTATCACACGGGCTGTGAGTATGCGACATCGCAATAATTAGCCTTGAGTGCAAGTGGGAGATTGTTGGAGACAGTGCCCTCAGAGTCAGTTATTGGATCACAGGCACGTGATTGCAATGATTGAGGGAGGACCTATTCCGGTAGGACAGTCTTACTCAAGATGATAGTATGCTATATGGTTTACCTTTATCATCGTGTACTGCTTTAGGTGACCTGACAGGTCGCTATTACACGTTGATAGAGCCCCTAGGATTCTTGCTTGACTGCCAGCGGTATGAGGGCGATCATATACGTGAGAGCTGGTAGTCTATAAGCACATCCTTAAAAGGTCCCTAGTCGTGGGAGTTTCGAGACAGGGCATCGATACTCCAGAGTAGACTAGTGTATACAGTCGAGACCCCGACGAGAGGCGGTGCCCGGTCTCACAAGCCACTGGTGTCAGTTGGTTCACCTAAGATGTATACAGGTACTCATTGGGTTATGAGTACACCGGACAGGACTCGCCGGGAACCTGCTAGTTGGGATTATACCAGACGTCAGATAGCAGTTCCCTGGTGACATGTGTACTGGTTAGTTCATCGACCTGAGGATCGTCATTTGTCTCCTGTGAGTTCCCATTGTACTTTGATTACTACCCTACCATGCTCAAAGGAGACGTGCAAAAAGGTTTTAGTTGGGTACAGTCCCGAGCCACATGGAGGCAGTGAGCGGATCTTCAGGGGTTCGTCTCTCCCGGTATTGGGGGTGAGGTCGCGCTGTGTCTAGGGGAGCCGTTACACGAAGACCTCGGCCGAGGAAGTAGATTTACTGGTAGGTATTCCAGTAGTATCTCAGGGTGTTCTAGGCTACACTCCGACATGACTAGTACCGCTTTTGGGGGTCTGACTTTTACCAACCTCCTAGGCCCGCCATGCGATGCTCATAGACGAACGGACCGGACTGTACGGGTATTGTCACTGACAGGCTCAGTAGGGTGTCAGGCTGAGTTCGCTCACAGACGTCCCTTTTGGTCAATACCTGGTAGCCCGTTACGTATAGGCTAATACCTCTGACGTGCTAGTGGTTAAATCCACAGCCAAGGTGTTGACGAGTCTTTAGAGTCCCCCACATTCAGTTGCTCAAGTTTTCGGGCGACACGCTGTAGAGGCCGTATGGAGATATGGCAGGGTTCAATCATATACTTGCGGTATTGCACGGATCAGGATCGGACGGTTAATACTAGCGGGCTTTGGTTTAAGCCGGATCCTAGTATTGTACACTGTAGATTTTGTCTCATTGCATTTGTATTCGGTCGGAATACAGATGCGGGTGTGTATGCACAGTATCGGGGTTTTCCTGTAATTTATTACGGGACCAGTTTTTTGGAGTTGCCAGTTTGCTTTCCGCTTCGGCCATATTTCTTTGTATCTTTCATTGGCTGAAGTTTGGTGGAGGAGGGCTTATTTGCATTTGTGCAAATAAGCAATTTGGAAGGGGGTCTTTGCATATTGTTGGATCATGATGATGCACCATCCATTGACTTGATTTATCCATCATGGCTTGACTTTTGTGTGATCATGGTTGTTGATGATGGTTGTTGAGTGTTGGAATTTGTT
Source organism: Agapanthus africanus (assembly GCA_030015575.1). Lineage (NCBI taxonomy): Eukaryota > Viridiplantae > Streptophyta > Magnoliopsida > Asparagales > Amaryllidaceae > Agapanthus > Agapanthus africanus. The sequence continues at coordinate 239,591,952 of CM057343.1, read as the reverse complement.
TATAATAATTTCTTTTCATGATCACATAGGTTTTTCCCTCTTGCATTTTTCCTCACTTGACTTTCCTCTCTCATTCCTAGATGAGGCATGGCCAGCCATGCTCATAGGGGTGCTGCCCATTTTTATGGTGTCGGTTTTTGTTCATTTGGCTTTGCAAAAAATTCCCACAAATTCCATCTCCAAACTACATCGCATTCCTCCACCTCTATGGCATCTCCACTCAAACCCCAATGAGACATAGATCCCTACAAACCATTCTACAGCAAATATTGGGCATGTCGACTCGCCAGCTTCGTGCCCGAGTTGCCTCGGTATAGAGGTGGGAGCCCGTAAAAGAAGCCGACGACGTGGTGCCCATCCGGCGGCGAGGTGGAGACTGGAGACTCCGCGAGAGATCGGGACAACGACGAGAAGACCGGAGGACACGGATCACTCGGTATATCTCTAACCCGTCTTGTAGTTAGCTAGACTTAGTTTAATGGCCCGATCCGGGTATTTAGTGCGCGGTGGTGCCGGTTTCAAAAATTAAAGTAAATCTCCGCTTCCGCATTTTGGCCTCGGGATGGAGGCCGGGGCGCCGCCGTGCACTTACACAGGGAAATCTGGAGTGATCCGAGACTAATATGAGAAGACTAAACAACCCCAAAGACCAAATTAGGACACTAGGAGACCACCCTGACCAGACGAAGCCCAGAGGAGCATGGGGGGGCTGAGCAGGCCTGATTTCTGGAGGAAGTGGCCGGCCATGTCGTGGGGAATGGGGTCCAGGTTCCGTCAGTAGCTTATATACACCCAATACATCATCCCAGTACTGTTTGTGCACCTAGTTTTGAGCTGAACTAAAATCTGAGACCGTTTTAATGAGTTGCTGCTTTAGTTTTCTCGTTGTTTATGAGTTCACGTTTTAATATTTGGTATTTTATTCGATCACTTGACATTTGTACGTCAATATCAAGGGTTATTTGGTTGAATTGCGAGATGTAGACCACATGTTTTGACCTATGTGAGATTCGCGTATCATTTTTGTTTTGAAGTGGATTTTAATGCGATACGATGCGTTTTTATATGTAGGTACCCTTATGAGGACTTCGAGACAACGATCAAGTGCGTGGCGACATCGGCATCGCCAAGCGAAGATCAAGGTGAGTAGATTTACATCTACGGGGGAAGTCGGGTGGATGGCGTATAGCACCCGCGCAAATTTTGATGGAAACTGATTTATATATAGAATATAGTTAAGGGAAACTATAATAGGAAACTATAGATAGAGTTAAAAGATAGTTAGAAACTATAGGATAGTTAGAAGCGATATGATATGATTGATATGTGATGACGAGATTCGAGGATGATGTTCGACGATATTGCCGTATTGGATACTATAACACTAGATAGCCGACGTAGTTGTGTCATCCGAACCATACCTATTTTTAAAATGAAGAATCGTATGCATCTTCTAAACAAATACCTTAAGGGGCGTTACGGATTTTTAAATGATATCCTTTTCTTGTAAACACCGTAGCCCCTAATTTCAAAACTACGATTCGCCCCTTTGAAAACTGATTGTATGGTTCAGGTGTGTATGTTAGATTAGATACGTATACTTAGAGTAGTGGTAGAATGCATTTGTAAAATTGACTTGATATTGGAGACAAATGCGATGAAAAGATAAGACGATGTAATATGATGATTGATGATACATTGGTATACGGGTGTGAGTTGATTGAGATGATTGATACCTTCGCCGGTCCTCTGATATGAGATTGTTATGGATATGACCTAGGACATAGGTATATAGATAATAATAATGTGTGAATATTGATTGATATGCCGTATGAGACGTTAGGTCCGTACCCTCACTGTCGTAGAGGTTGATAGGATCCCTTTTGGTATTATGCCGTCGTACGATGATTTTCCGTATGTGATGAGTTTGAATTGATGATTGATCCATACCCTTGACTAGAGAATGCCATACGATGGATTATACCGTACGTGATGTTGTGAGGCTAGATGCCGATTGATAGATTCACTGACTCAGACATATGATAGATAGTATACCTTATAGCTTTTAGCTGATGATTTACCTTATGCTGCATTCATACTATTTTCAGTGCACTGCATATACCTGTGCTTGTACACTTACACCATTATCGTTGATGCTTATGTTACACTTACACAGAGTTGCCGGCTCACACACTTCATCATCGATAATTGTTATGTGACCACACAGTAGGATTGCTGCATCATGATATAAACCCCTTGCATAGTTTACTTGCTATACTTACATATGCACCTTATACGATGTTGCAATTGACTTGGGAGAATTTGGGAACCGCAAGATATATTTAAAACTGGATTCATTTAAAAAGGCGGCTTTCACTCGACATGTGCATATTTCTGTTCCATGCTGCATGATATACGGATATGCTTACATTTTGTTGTATGTCGCATAAATCATGCTTTACGATTATACGCATTGAGATATGCTGTTTTCATGAGATTTCTGAATTTGAGAACCGTGGTCATTTTAAAAGAAGGTATATATATATTTTTAAAAACACGGTTTCTCTTGATATAATATTTCAGTGCGTCCACCATGTGTTTTTCTCGGTTCTGAGACGTGTGATATGTGAAACTCGATTCGAGGAGTTGGATGATCCGTTTGCGGGTTTATGGTGGACCCGGTACGGTACCTCGGGGCGAGAAGATCGTAGGGATGACGATGAGCCTAGCAGAGGGACTACTACCTACAGGTGATTGGTTGGGCCTGGCGGTTATCCGGAGGATACTGACTGGGTCGAGAGATGGATATTAGGCCGACCCGTCTGCCGGAGCCCGTGGGCCGATCCTGCAGACGGAGCCCGAGGGCCGATCCTGACTGACGGAGCCCGAGAGATATGAGGATTTACGTGCCGATGTTGGGCACGAGTTTCATGATGTTTTCATGTGTCGATGCTGGGCACTCAGGTTCCATGATTTTGATGCGTCGCGAGAGACACGTTTATTTATATACTCATATTTTCATGTATATACTTTTATTATATTTACATGCATGATGATGTTGTGCCATTGGTTGACACGTGGACGAGATCCGCATGCATATAGATATTGATCATATGGTTGGATGATATCCGCATACACATAGGTGTTGATTATATTGCAGGAACATTGATGACCGGGTCACCCTAGATATCATAGTTTTACCTTTATGATATAGTTGACCTAGGAGTCGTTGTTTATTCGATTTCTATATGTAGATGTTTTTCTATTCATGAGTTAGCAACTCACCCCCGTTGTGCCACAGTTCTTGTAGGTTGACCGCGTGGATTCGTAGCGGCATCGCTGGCACAAAGCTTCATTTGGGTGTTTTACTTGGTAGGTGGGACATTGTATCGTACCCACTCTTGTATTTATATTTCATATTGTATCTGCTCAACTCCATCAATCAAACTGGTAATTGTATAAGTGATGAGACTTATCAAGACTTGTAGTTGCGAGATTTGAGAGATGGGTTTTATGTTCGCATTTGGGGTTGATGTCTTGCTTATTTTCTTTATCTTTTATGGTGAACTTCACCGTTGGGCGTCGTATACTTGTTATATTTCATGCGTGGTTGTGATCCGCCGTTTGGCGAAGAGCTAGCTCCCGCTTGGGGATGACTTTTATACTATCTCTATGTATTTGTGGTTTTGGATCAAAATATACAAAGGAGGTGTTGCCCAAATTTTTAAAGACGAAACATGTTTTTAAACTAAAAATTCCACTTGCATTTTTCATGTTCCTTTTATATGCATTTAAGAAAACTTGATTTCATTATACCTTTATTTCAAAACTTCACCTCTTTTATTTTTTAAAAAAAGATTTAGATTTCTGGGTTTTGGCTTACTTGAGTTACGTTACGCCTTTAGACGTCGCGTGATTCCAGTGCCGGTCATGAGCTGATATTTCGGGTCGTGACAAAGTTAGTATCAGAGCGTTAGGTTTAACCTTTGTTCGAGTCTAGGTTTGACTATGTGGAGTCTGGGGCGTATTTTATTTCGAAATCTAGGCTTGGCCTTACGGAGCTTAAACTTGAACGGAGAGGGGGTATTTGACCAGAACTTTCGTTTCATAGGCTGACCCTGATTGATGGAGTAGGTAGCTTGAGTAGAGTGACGTACCATACGTATGTTTCACGGCATATTTACGATAGGATACTCCACTTTAGAAACCTTAGGATGTACATATTTTGAGATCTGTGATTCTTTTCATACCCATGATTATACATCTATCTGAGATACTTGACTCTATTTGTTTCCATGATCATACTCTCATTGATTTGTTCCTCCTTATGATCATGTATCCCTTCCGGATCTGTCGTTTCCTTTCATGCCCTTGATCCGTTCTCTTCGATACACGATTGAGGTTCCTGTCACCTGGTTTGAGTGCAGATTAAGTTGCTGCTAGTGTTGTGGTCAGAGAGAGCTCGTTTGGTACGAGGGCTGACCATTGTGTTTTTTTGGTGACATGGGAACGTCTCGATGTATTGTTGTGTTGTGACCTCTTGATGAGGCAAGTGTTTGGTTTTACACCGGATGATCGGGCCATTGTTAGATATGCCTGTTGTAGGAGGACTATTGATATACAGTATACCTCAGAAATTGTAATGTCGTCTACCATGCAGACAGATGACCCAGCTGTTGCTGAGATTGATAGGATGTCGCTTCCAGACTTTACGAGATGCGATCGCTGGAGCTTTCAGGCAGAGATACAACAGATGATAGCTAGTCTATCCCAAGTTGAGAGATGAAAGTGATTTGTCAGATTGATGCGCCGACGCAGGCGCAGTTGAGTTGAAGATTTCCAGTGTGGAGAGTCTTACTCAGGTCTAGAGTAGACCGATCCAGAGACGACCGTGGATGTATCGTCTATCCTTGAGGATTGAAGCATTGTTTAGCAGGCGGACGAAAGGTGTTCACATGTCGTCTTGGCGGAGTTAAAAATTTCGAACGAATGTCAAAAATCCATTTTTCCAAGTTTGAGGTATTCAGAGGAACATGCAAGTAATTCTGTGGACCCTCTAGAAGAATTAAACCCTAACTCGACATGATGACCATAGAACCGCTTTTGAACCTTAGGGTTTGCCGTAGTTTAGCGGTGCCATCAGTGAGGCTTGGGTTTGCCCTTCTATGGCTGGTCCATAGGTACTGTGGTATGTACCAGATATTTTTATACTGTGCTCAGTTGTTGAGCTTTCGGGAAATTATGGGACTTTGATGACTCGATCGAAAACTTAAACATTGTGCGGATACCATGTGATAAGAGACCAGTAAGCTGACCAGTTTCGGATAGAGGACCTCACCCAGATGCGTTGTGAGCTGATCGAGAACGGACGTGTTTTGATCATTCCTTCGATGGTTGGGACGAGCTCCCGTGGACGTATTTGGCCAGATATCTTCTATAGAGTGATGAAGATATCGAGTTCGTAATTTTGAGTCCGTATGAGAGACTCCGGATTGACCGTATCCAAGAACTATTGCAGTACGCAGATAGCATGACGTGACGTCGAAGTGGACGATAATACAGACGAGTGGATCCAGAGGTTCGTGTGAGATGTTGACGAGCTGTTGTTACTCCCCGTTGAGGTTAGAGATCTGATATATATACAGAGGCATGAGACACGACCAGTTCCCGAGGAATTGTTATGCTGAGAACCTAGATGTCCAGAAGACGAGAAAAGATTATACAAGAGTACCAGCCTCCGTATAGTTCGGCATAGGCGAGATTGGAAGAGACCCTGAGCAGGTTCCTTCCAGGACATTGTTGTGATGAGATTTGCACCGAGGATCAGATGCGTCACGTGTATTCAGAGGGCCAGAGGCCGACGCCAGTGACGTGCTTCCTTATGGGTGATCATGATAATTGGCCGAAAGATGACTAGAGGAGTGCCAGAGCGGAATCGTTTCCGTTAGCGTACCGGACCGGGCCAACGAGCCGATGGATTGCGAGATCGGTAACCCACAGACAAAGTGAGGACCTAGAGACAGAAGACGCCAGACCGTGAGCAGGAGGCAAGCGGATGTTCTTGCTCTGCCAGTTTTGGGCGCACCGACACTTTTTCGACATTGTAGGAGGCGTAGCTCAATGTCATTTATTGCGATTTGCGTTTGTGATCCGAGTATCACGGCTATATCGCATGGATTTGAGTTTTGATGATTGAGTTTCGTGATATGGTTTTCGTGCACCATGGTTGCACCTGCTGGGTATTTGCATTTTATGCACAGTCATTGCACTTGATTTATGTTTATACACCGCTACTTCGGTTTGCGATTTGTGCGTATTTATTGCACTTGATATTAGTTTTGTGCCTTGGCTGCACATGTTTATAATTCTGTGGATTTCCTATGGTTGATTTGATTTTTGTGCATGTGGTATGTACTCAATTTGGTTTTTGCACTCGGTATAGCTTACATGTGCTTGCAGTGCATTGATACGTGTTGTGTGCGCAGTTGCACTTGACTTCGATTTGATGTCACTTGAGATATTGATTTTGATTTTATGGCTATGGTATGCATGTGATTGACTTATGCTTTTGGCATAGTTTTCATGCACTTTTAGTGTTTTGATTCGATTTTGTGCACGTTGATGCATATGGTTGTGAGATTATATACCACGGTATATTTGATTTGGATTTGGATTGAAATGTGTTGTATACCGTCGATTTCGATTTTGATATTGGATATTTGTTTTCGTGCACCTTGTTTACTTGATTTGGATTCTCGCGCATACTTGCGTGCTTGATGTGATTTTTGTGCACACCAGATGCACTAAATCGAGATTCTTCTTGCATATCAGATGCACCTGATATTGTTGTCGTGCACACCCGTTACACTGGACAGATGTTTTCGTACACACCCGTTGCACATAGTTTTGGTTTTGTGCACATTTGTAGCACTTGCATTACACTTGTTTTCCGTGCGCACCAGACGCACGTGATTGTTGGATAAGCCTTTTGAGGACGACTTTGCTTTTGAGCACCTTGTTTTCATGATAGGTACTATATTATATAGTAGCCGAACAGGACTGATCTGTGGACAGTGCCTGGGTACTTGCATGCATTTAAAAGTTTAACCAGAGGTTTTCAAAAAGGAGCTATAGTCTCGCTATTTACTACATGTCCGCGAGCGACACGAACATTTATAAAGGAAAACCTTTTGGGATATTTCAAAAAAAACGACGGGACATATATTTGAGCAAAACTTATATGAACGTATATTTATTACTTTATAAATGAGCATCCGTCACTTATACCGTGAGTTACGCATCATACGGAAATTCAGAAAAGATTTTTGCATGTGCCTATTCCGTTTTTGGAGATTTTTCAAGGATGCGTACTATATACATATTATAGTATTTGACTAGTGTATATTGGGTTTCGGTATTGGATTTCGAGATCTGTATCTCCCCTATAACTTCGATGATATGCGTGCGAATCCGATGATTTTCTTGACGCATGACGGAGTTCAATTTTGAGTTTGGTACTCGTTTTTCAGGCACACGCGATGCGCTGTAGTGTTTTTATATCATCCGTGATTTCGGAGCCCCGACGACATGATCTTTTTACTGAAATGTTTTAGTAATTGAGGAGTTTAAAATTCAAATTCGGGGACCGAATTTCTTTAGGGGGGGAAGATTATAACATTTCAAAAAAATAAAATATTATTTTTGGGAATTTTTATAATTAAATAATAAATATTGTGAATATTTTAATTATGCGGTACAATTAAATACAGATAAATTGGGGAAATTTTGAAAAATTATAGAAATTACTAAAATGATGGTGCCTTATGTGATTTATGCAATTATAAATTTTCATGATTAATTATACACTATTTTAATGCTAATCGTGATTAAATATCGCTAATCTTGCATTAATCAGGTTTTGTGCACATGACATGCACCACATCATTTTCACACTTGTTACATTTTTTACTACATGATTTTTATGTGTATGGTTATTTGTTTTGGGTTTCCTATTGCAAAAAGAAAAGAAAAGAAAAGAAAAAGGAAATGAATATAATATGAAGTATGGGCATGAGAGAGAGAGAGAGTGGGAGTGGGTGAGAGTTTTGTTGACTTGGTTATTCACTCCTCCATCATTTTCCTTCATCTTTTCCCTCCTTCTTCAGCCCATGGCAGCACCTTCTCCTCCACCATCTTCAACCTTCACAAACAATCCCAAATCAAAGCCAAAACATCATTCCCTCTTTACAAAAAACATGCACAAGCTCATGGCAAACACTTTGGACCAAGAAAAATCTGATTTTGAAGACTTGGGGCAACTCAAGAAAATTCCTGAGTTGCCAAATGAGGTATTTTCTTTACCATTAGCATTGTATTTCCATTACTTTAGCAACTATACAAGTTTAGAAGTGTTTTGATATGGTTTTGTGAACTTAGAAAATTCCTAGATGAGGTTTGAGGGAATGTTGAGTTGTGGTTGTGCCAATGAGCCTTATTGGTGACCCTAAACTCCCTTAAAGTGTAAAACCTGGACCAAACCAGTAACTTAACCCAAAATAACGAATTTGGAAACATTCTGTGTCGGTTTGTGAGTTATTATAGGGTGCAGGTAAATCTGGAGTGATCCGAGACTAATACGAGAAGACCAAACAACTCCAGGGACCAAATTAGGACACTAGGAGACCACCCTGACCAGATGAAGCCCAGAGGAGCTTGGGGGGCCGAGCAGGCTAGATTTCTGGAGGATGTGGCCTGCCATGTAGTGGGGAATGGGGTCCATGTTCCTTCATTAGCTTATATACACCCTATACATCATCCCAGTACTGTTTGTGCACCTAGTTTTGACCTAAACTAAAATCTGGGACCATTTACATGAGTTGCTGCTTTAATTTTCTCATTGTTTATGAGTTCAAGTTTTGATATTTGGTATTGTATTTGATCACTTGATGTTTGTACGTCTATATCAAGGGTTTTTTGGTTGAATTGCGAGATGTAGACCATAGGTTTTGACCTATGTGAGATTCGCGTGTCATTTTGGTTTTGATTTGGATTTTAATGCGATACGATACATTATTATATATAGGTACTCTCATGAGGACTTCGAGACAACGAGAAAGCGTGTGGCGACATAGGCATCGGCAAACGAAGATCAAGGTGAGTAGATTTACATCTACGGGGGAAGTCGGGTGGATAGCGTATAACACCCCTGCAAACTTTGATGGAAACTGATTTATATATAGAATATGTTTAAGGGAACCTATAGATAGAGTTAAATGATAATTAGAAACTATAGGATAGTTAGAAGCGATATGATATGATTGATATGTGATGACGAGATTCGAGGATGATGTTTGACGATATTGCCGTATTGGATACCATAGGACAAGATAGCCGACGTAGGTGTGTCATCCGAACCATACCTATTTTTAAAATGAAGAATCGTATGCATCTTCTAAACAAATATCTTAAGGGGCGTTATGGATTTTTAAATGATATCTTTTTCTTGTAAACACCGTAGTCCCTACTTTCAAAACTACGATTCGCCCCTTTGAAAACTGATTGTATGGTTTCGGTGTGTATGTTTGATTAGATATGTATGCTTAGAGTAGAGGTAGAATGCATTGGTAAAATTGACTTGATATGGGATATAAATGCGATGAAAAGATAATACGATGTAATATGATGGTTGATGATATGTTGGTATACGTGTGTGAGTTGATTGAGATGATTGATACCTTCGCCGGTCCCCTGATATTAGATTGTTATGAATGTGACCCGGGACATAGGTATATAGATAATAATAATATGTGAATCTTGATTGATATGCCGTATGGGACGTTAGGTTTGTACCCTCACTGTCGTAGAGGTTGATAGGATCCCTTTTAGTATTATGCCGTCGTACGATGATTTCCCGTACGTGATGAGTTTGACTTGATAATTGATCCATACCCTTGACTAGAGGATGCTGTACGATGGATTATACCGTACATGATGTTGTGAGGCTAGATGCCAATTGATAGAATCACCGACTCAGACATATGATAGATACGTATACCTTATAGCTTTTAGTTGATGATTTACTTTATGCTGCATTCATGCTATTTTTAGTGCATTGCATATACCTGTGCTAGTACACTTACACCATTATCGATGATGCGTATGTTACACTTATACAGAATTGCCGGCTCACACACTTCATCATCGATAATTGCCGTGTCACTACACAGTAGGATTGCTGCATCATGATATGACTCCTTGAATAGTTTATGTTAGTTGTATGTATGCCCTAGAGGCCAGTATTGTACAGATGATGTATATTATATTGGATGCTTGGACATATATAGAGATGACTTTCTTGCTCGATATGATAGTATGCTATCTGGTTACTCTTTATCTTAACATGTACACTTGTCTCTTTAAACTGTCTTATGGTTACATGTTGGTAAAGCCCTTAGGATGTGTACTTGACTACCTGGACTATGATGCGGATCATACTAGTGGGGACATGGTAGTCCATAAGTACATCCTTCAAGGTCCCTAGTCATGGGTGTATCGAGACGGGGCATCGATATACCAGAGTAGACTAGCGTATACGCTTCTCGACCCATGAGATGGGCGATGGATGATCCCATATCCATTGGGGTTTGACATCAGAGATGGTGTACGGGTGCTCAGTGGAGACTGGGTACACTGGACGGACTCATCGAGAACTCCCAGATGGTATTATACCTCACGTCAGATGGCAGTTCTCAGGTGACACTTGTACAGGTTAGTCTGTAGACCCGAGATCGTCATAGAGTCTTGTGTGATTCCCACTGTGCTTTGATCTCCACCTTACCACGTCCATGAGGGCGTGCAAAACGGTGGTCTTTGGGCACAGTCCCGAGTCACATGGAGGCAATGAGCGATAGGAGGGGTTTCGTCTCTCCCGATATTGGGGGTTGATGTTGCGCTGTGCTCGATTGGCCGTAAAAGGGAAGTCCCTGGCCAGGGCTGATCAGAGATTTGCTGGTAAGTGTTACCAGTAGTTTCTCGACCCGTTATGAGCCTCACATCGGCACGACTTATCGAGTATTGGGGTCTGACGTTTACCACCCCTAGACTTGATATGCGACGTATCAGACGAACAGACCGGACTGTACGGTACGTGTTACTGGTTGGATTCACAGGAGTGTGAGCGGTCTAGCTCGTCGATCTTCTGATCGCTCAATACCTGGATGGCCGTTACGTTTAGCAGACCGCTTGCGGCTTGTGGGTGCTTGATATGATCATCATCTGCTACCGGCGTATTGACGAGTCTTTAGAGTCCTACACAGAGGTTTCCTGGCTCAAGCGAAACGAAATAGGAGCGCATATGAGATATGTGCGGGACCGAGAATAATGCGTGTATGTGATACCGCATTTCATTCTCGCGATAAATGTTTCGATTGGTTATATTCGATATGACCTAGTTATCGAATCATTGATTCGATAAATCGATACATTGTATACTAGTCGGTTATGTGGGACATGACCGGATCATTGAATCAAATGTTGATTTTGTAAGTGCACGGCGGCGCCCCGGTCGTCAATCTGACGGCCAAATGCGGAAACGGTGATAAACTTTAATTTTGCGAACTTAGAAAACCGGCACCACCGCGCACTAAACCCCGGATCGGGCCATTAAACTTGATCTAGCTAACAACAAGACGGGTTGGAGATATACCGAGTGATCCGAGTCCTCCGGTCTTCTCGCCGTCGTCCCGATCTCCCGTGGAAACTCCGGTTGTCGCATCCTTGCCGGAAGGGCACCACATCGTCTGCATCTTTTACGGGCTCCCACCTCAATACCGAGGCAACTCGGGGATGAAGCTGGCAAGTCGACATACCCAAGATATGTTGTAGAATGTGTAGTGTAGAGGCTATGTCTCATTTGGGGTTTTGTTGCCATTTGAAAGATGATGGAGGAATCAAGAAGAAAAATGGTGCTTGCATTTTTCTAGCATGAAATGAGATCAAGAATAATGCCATCATACCAAAATGAAACTCTCTCATTTTTCTCCCCTCATCAAATGTGTGTTAGTGTATATGCCCTAGAGGCCATTACTGTATCATACTGGTTTGTATATTACTTAATGGATGCTTGGGATATTCACCTTGTATATACAATCTTGCTCAAAATAGTAGTATGCTACTTGGTTTGTTTCTACTTCAATGTGTACATGTGTTTATTTTTGTATATCGCCTATACACATTAGTAGAGCCCTTAGGATCTTTGCTTGATTACCAGCGATGTGATGGCCGTCACACTAGTGGGGCTGGGTAATCTATAAGCACATCCTTATGCAGGTCCCTGGTCGCAGGACTATCGAGACAGGGCGTCGATACTCAGGAGTAGACCAGCGCATGCGTCTCATCCCAGTGTGGGAGACGGTCTGTCCCACAGCCGTCAGTACGTCGTACTTGAGATAGTATGCGGGTGCTCGTTAGGTTACGGGTACACTGGACAGGACTCGTCGGGAACTGACTAGTTGGTATTATACCTATCGTCAGTTATCAGTTCCCAGGTGACATGAGTACAGCTTAGTCTGCTGACTTGACACTGTCACTCCGCCTCGAGTGTGTTCCCACTGTACTTTGACCACTACCCTACCACGGCTCAAAGGAGTCGTGCAAACAGGCAGTGGTTGGGTGCAGTCCCGAAGCACTTGGAGGCAGTGACGGTTAGACAGGATTCGTCTCTCCCGGTATTGGGGGTTGACATCGCGCTGTGTCTAGGAGAGCCATTACACGAGTAGTCCCTGGCCAGGGCAAACGAGATATACTGGTAGGTTTCCAATGTTATCTCAGGGTGTTTTGGGCTTCGCTCCGGCACGAATTGTACCGCTATTGGGGGACTGACGTTTACCGCCCCCTAGGCCCGCCATGCGATGTATCAGACGAACAGACCGGACTGTATGGAGAATGTCACACTCAGGCTCAGTAGGAGTTCAGATGTGTTTCGCCTCGTCGGTCTTCTTGTCGGCACTACCTGGGGACCGTTACGCACAGCTAGTGCCGCTTGCGGTCTGTGGTTAAACCCACTGCCAGCGTAGTGTCGAGTCTTTAGAGTCCCACACAGAAAGCTTTTCGCCTTTAGGCAAAAGAGTAGAGGTCGCATGGTATTGCGACAGGTCGCATGGTTTTGCGACAGGTCGCATGGTTTTGCGACAGGGTTCGGTCACATCCGTGCACTTGTGCACGTACAGTGTCCGGACAGTTTACACTAGCGGGCTTTGGTTTAAGCCAGATCCTAGTGTACCTTATGGGATTGGATTTATCCAGTTTGCATTCGTGTTCCTCGGAACGCGGATGCGGGTGTGTATGCACAGTTGACAGGGAGGCAGAGGCAGCGGATTCTCATTAGGGTTGTTGACAGTTGACCGTTGACTATTTGACTTTATGCTCAACCCTAATGAGAATATGATATGTGATTAACTATTATATTAATTAAGTATTATGGTGATATGGTTGTTGACTTGTTGACTTTTGTTGACTTGTTGACTTTGTTGACTTGTTGACTTTTGTTGACTTGTTGACCGGTTGACTAGGCTTGACTAGTTGACCATCATGATAACCATAGCCATCATTTCATGGCAAAGACTTTTGTTTACTTGCTCATTTGTGTAAAATGAGTGCATGAAATGATATGGTTGTGGTTGCTTCTAACCATCACATAAGACTTTTGTTAATATGATGAGTTATCATTGCTTTGGATTATGAGAGGGTGAGAGACAAAAGAGTGCCTCATTCTTTCTTGCTCATTCTCTCTCTTGTTCTTGAGCTCTCCTCTTGCTCTCACCCTCAACCTCTTGCTCCCTCTCTTGATCTATGGTTCTCTTGTCTCATGAGTTGAGAATCAAGAACCATAGATAAAATCCCATTCTATTTCCTCTCTACTCATTCTAGTTCACTAGGTTTAGCAAACCAAGTGAACTAGTTTCTTCAAAGAACGAAGAAGGAGCTAAAGGTTGGAGCTTTCAAGTGGATCTATCTTCGGCGTACGGAGACGACGAGAAGGAGCCATCGGACCACCATCGGAGCTTGAAGAGAAGGAGTTCAAGACAAGTTTAGGTATAACCATCTCCATCCGAGTAGCTAACTCTCTTTAGCTAAGTATGCTAGTTTTAGTTTAGTCAAAGATCCCGACTTTGCTTAGTCCATGTTGCCCCTTGCGCTAATAATTTGATTTTTATACCGTTTCCGTCTCCCCGTAAGAACCGGGGGTCGCAACGTGGACTTACAGCGGTATCAGAGCCTAACTAAACTTAAACTAGCTTGGTAGTAAAGTGTAACGAAGTTCGGAACCGGAAAAAATCCAAAAACCTAACTTTTACAAAACCTGAGTTTCTGTTGAAATTTTTTCTGGTCAAAATGAAAAACTTTATACTCCTAAATTCGGCTCAGGGTTTTGTGTGAACACCCATGAAAAACGGTCCACTGTTTCGTTCAAACCGCCGCGCTTCCGCCGCACGAGGTAGGCATGTGCCGCGGAAGCGCCGCGGTTTGTCGTCTTCTCTGCATCGTTTTTCGTGCAGTGTGTGTCTGTGTTGGTTTTGGGATTTTTGAAATATATTATATGTGCCCAGATTTTCCAGAAAAGAAATTTCCTTTTGGGGTCCTATAATTCCGTATTTTTTCCGAACTTCACTGCACTTTGACTATGATGGTTATATCTGGGATGTTTGCATGTATTGAACGTCGGCTAATCGCTATAAGTCGATTGGTCGGGGTTATACATGATCTGTAATGTGCTGAAATGTGTATATAAATATGTTGGATTGTCGCGGGTGAATAGCCGGGGGTTGTGAGACGGGAGTTTTCTTTTCTTGCAATTCATGTAAATTTGTAAATTGATGTAATAATTATTTGTATGGCCGCACAACCGGGTCGGGGTTGTAGCCGTCATTGTATAATTTCTTTTTACTGTTTTTGCTCCTAGGATAGACCCATGGAGAGGTGCACAAACTACCGGGTATGCCGAAGTGTCGAGTGGCCTACTCATGGAGATGAGGGAGGTTGCTACGCTTCGGGTACTTGGCGGGTAGTTTGCCGCACCCGTAGGGGTCTTGGGTGGGGTTTTGGCTATTCACCGCGACCGTGTAATCTGTTTTTGTTACAGGCTCGTACAAATTACAGATTCCTAGTATATCCAATGTATTTATCTGTGATCTGAAATGTTTATCATTGCAGTATATCTATATATGATATTTAGGCGTTGCTTATTTTTTACAGACGCGCTAGCCCAGCCCCCGCTCTGTCGTTAGTTAAGTAACCTAACGGGTAATGACGGGGCCCAGTGGCGAATGCGAATGGCATAAGCGTACGTCATATTTTGGTTGTTTTCTGCAATGGTAGGATTAAATGATGGGACGCATTAAAAGAACTAATGCAAGAATATCACGCATTAAAAGAACTAATGCAAGATAATAAACCAAGTTAAAGTCGTTGGAACACTTTCGAAAAACCACTCGGTTCTTTTCAAAACAAACTTTTAAAATACGGAGTTTGAGCCGCTCCATTTAAAAGCTATCTCGTTCTATCGACTAAATCAAGTTCACTACGTTCACGGTTTTGCCAAAACCATCCGTAGCCCTCCATCATTTCAGTTAAATATTCGGTAGTATTCAAGCTATGTATTTTGACCTCACGCCAAGGCATAGTGATTGGTAGCTGCCGGATATTTATCTGTTGCATAGATAGAATGCGTTGGTTTGAGACAGTCGTACTGCCATTTTGGCCTACGTCAAGGGTATGTACGGGTGGGTTCAAATTAACCTGGATAATGATGGGACGAACTTGACATGTGACTTATGACATTTTGACCTCACGCCAAGGTCATAAGAGCATGGGGCAAAAATCCACATCGGGAGTTTCATAAGTACTGAAACTTGCTAGATTTGCATACCATTTGGAGTGTGATGATTCTGGTAGGATTCCTTCAGTTTCGTCACGCAATGATATTTGGATCCCGATCCTACTGTGAGTATATGCTACTCCTCGGGAAATTTCTCACTTAACGATCAATGCTATAAACCTAGTAGTTGCCTAGAAAGGTGTTAGCGGGGCTACGCCCCCAGGGAAAAGAGGTTCTTTAATTAAGGAACTTCGCGAAAGCGTTGGAAAACCTCCCTCGAAGTACCGACACTGGCCTGGCTGAACGGTTAAGCAAGTATTGTACGGTGGGATTGATCCTGACTAATTCTTCCTTTATGGTTTGAGGAGGGATTCGAGAAACAGTGGGAGCCATCCTGTTTAGACAAACTAAAAACCACTCTAAACTTGCAAGAGCATCATGCTGAGTGTTTCTTCTTCTCTCTCCTAAATTGCAGCGACCAATCAACATGACTGGACTTAAGTTACTCCTAGATAAAAACAAACTGACAGGGCCAAACTACAAAGATTGGCTCAGGAATGTCAAGATAGCAATCACTTATGACAAGCTGGGGTATCTTCTTACCACCAAAGCTCCCCCTGTCCCTGGTCCAACTTCTAGCGTCGCGGATAAGGAAATCCGCAAGACTTGGGAGATTGATAGCGCGAAGGCCAAGTGCCTCCTGCTTGCCTCGATGGACAACGAACATCAGAGGAGGCATGAGAATATGGACATGGAGTCCATATTGCTTCATACAAAAGAACTGTATGGAGAGCAGTCTCGTATCGCAAGATACGAAGCGTCGAAAAAGTTATTTTCGACAAGAATGGCACTCGGATCATCAGTAGCCGAGCACGTGCTAAAGATGATCGGCTACATTGAGGAGCTCGCTGACCTAGGGATCACATTGAAGAGTGAGCTATATACGGATATAGTTCTCCAGTCCCTTCTTTCCACTTACGCCCAGTTTATACTGAACTTCAACTTACAAGAAAAAGAGGTTGAACTTTCAGAGCTCCTTAACATGCTGAGGAGCGCAGAGGGCACCCTACAGAAAGGTAGGGATACATCCACTTTGTTTGTAGGAGGATCATCTTCTTCTAGGTCCAAGGCGAAAGCCAAGGGAAAGAAGAAGAAGGCCCCCGCCAAACCAAGGGGCGGTGTTAGTAAAGTGGATACGAAGGGAAAAGGTAAAGCAACAAAGATAGCGGGGAAGCTTGTGGATAAGGAAGAATGCTTCTATTTTCATAAGAAAGGACACTGGAAGAATGATTGCAGGGCCTGGAAGGCCAGAACACAGGAATTGAAGCAGGTTGCAGCTTCAGCTTCAGGTGTGTATGTTATTGAAAACTGTCTTTCAATATACTCTACTTCCTAGGTATTGGATACCGGATCAGGATCTCATATCTGTAATTCTTTGCAGGCGTTGAGAAACCGTAGGGTTTTGAAGGCAGGTGACATGACCCTCAGAGTTGCGAACGGAGCTAGCATGGATGCTAAAGCCGTGGGGGACTATCACCTGGGAATGTCAGATGGACATGTTTTGGTTTTGCGTAATTGCTTTTTTGTACCCAACGCAACTTGTAATATCATTTCTGTATCTTTAGTTTCTAAAGAAGGATATGAATTTGCGTTTGTAAGTAATGTTGTAAACATTCACCTTAATCAAGTTTTGATTGGGTCAGGTACATTGAGTAATGGTATATACGTGTTAAACCAACCACAGATTTTTAATGTCCAGAATACACACAAAAGAAAGTCTCCAGAAATAAATCAGACTTTCTTATGGCATTGTAGATTGGGTCACATCAATGAGAGAAGGTTGACTAAGTTACATACAGAAGGATATTTGAATGCGTTCGAATATCAATCATATGCCACTTGTCAATCTTGTCTCAAAGGAAAGATGACAAAGACTCCGTTTACTGGACATGGAGTAAGAGCGAGCGAGCTCTTGGGACTCGTACACAGTGACGTGTGCGGTCCAATGTCTACACATGCCCGAAGCGGACATTCTTACTTCATTACTTTTACGGATGACTTCTCAAGGTACGGTTATGTCTTCTTAATGAAACATAAGTCCGAGGCCTTTGGAAAATTCCAGGAGTATAAGAATGAAGTAGAGAAACAGACCGGCAAAAGTATTAAGATTCTAAGATCGGATCGAGGTGGAGAATACTTAAGTGCCGAGTTCCTGGACTATTTAAAAGAGAACGGAATTCTCTCTCAGCTTACTCCTCCATACACCCCGCAACATAACGGTGTATCGGAGAGACGGAACCGCACCCTATTGGATATGGTACGGTCCATGATGAGTAACGCTGAGTTACCGCGATCATTCTGGGGGTATGCGCTAGAATCAGCTGCATACCTTTTGAACCGAGTTCCGACTAAGACTGTGCCTACCACCCCATATGAAATGTGGAGTGGGAAGAAACCCTATCTTCAATATCTGAAGATCTGGGGATGTCCAGCTTTTGTCAAAAAGCAGCATGCGGACAAACTCGAGGCACGCTCAGTACTGTGCAAGTTTGTGGGATACCCAAAGAACACCAGGGGGTATCTTTTCTACTACGCAGAGGAACAAAAAGTCCTTATTTCTCGTAATGCCCACTTCCTAGAACACCAGTTCTTGGAAAAGGAAAATAGTGGGAGCGCAGTGGAACTGGAAGAAATTCCAGAACCACAGACTATTACTGAAAGGTTAGTGGAACCAGAGGGTTCAACAGAACAGGACATTCCTACGCCGCTCCGCAGGAGTAGTAGGCAGTCTCATCCGCCCGAGAGATACTGCGGTTTTCTCATAGACGGGGATAGAGAGGATTGCATCATAGATTATGATGAGCCTACTAGCTTCCAGCAAGCCGTTCAGAGCGTTGACTCAGTGAAATGGCTGGATGCAATGCGGACCGAAATGGAGTCCATGTACACCAACAAGGTATGGACGTTGGACATTGCTCCAGACGGGGTAAAACCCGTAGGATGCAAGTGGATCTTCAAAAGGAAGATTGGTGTAGATGGACAGGTTGAGACCTATAAAGCTAGGCTGGTAGCAAAGGGTTTCCGTCAAAGACCTGGCTTGGACTATGACGAAACTTTTTCTCCAGTAGCCATGCTGAAATCCATTCGGATCCTTCTTGCCATTGCTGCCTTCCACGATTATGAGATCTGGCAAATGGACGTAAAGACCGCTTTTCTAAATGGAAATTTAGAGGAGTGTGTCTATA
Source organism: Agapanthus africanus (assembly GCA_030015575.1). Classification (NCBI taxonomy): domain Eukaryota; kingdom Viridiplantae; phylum Streptophyta; class Magnoliopsida; order Asparagales; family Amaryllidaceae; genus Agapanthus; species Agapanthus africanus. The sequence continues at coordinate 239,572,833 of CM057343.1, read as the reverse complement.
TGGACCAACCAGAGGGTTTCATTCAGAGTGGGAGCAGCGGAAAGGTGTGCAAGTTGCTTAAGTCCATCTATGGACTAAAGCAGGCATCGCGGAGTTGGAACATCTGCTTTGATGAGACGGTCAAGGAATTTGGCTTTATCAAAAATCCAGATGAACCATGCATCTATAGTAGATTTGTAGCGAGAACTGTAGTATTCCTCGTTTTATACGTGGATGACATTCTCTTAATAGGAAATGACATTCCTATGCTACAATCTGTCAAGGGGTTCTTGTCACACAGGTTCTCCATGAAAGACCTGGGTGATGCCTCATACATTCTGGGTATCCGGATCTACCGTGACAGATCCAAGAGGATATTAGGACTTTCTCAGTCCAGGTACATCGACACCATACTGAAGAGATTCAGTATGGAAGATTCCAAGCGCGGTAACCTACCGGCTTGTCACGGGATCACCCTCTCTAAAGAGATGTCTCCCAAGACTGATTTGGAGAGGGATCGCATGTCTATTATACCCTACGCTTCTGCGGTAGGCTCTATAATGTATGCGATGTTGTGTACCAGACCGGATGTAGCTTATGCACTGAGTGTGGTAAGCCGGTATCAGTCTAACCCTGGGGAGAAACACTGGATAGCGGTAAAGAACATTCTCAAGTACCTGAGAAGGACTAAGGAGATGTTCTTGGTGTATGGCGGAAAAGACCTCCAGATCGAGGCCTTTGCTGACTCCAGCTTCCAGAGTGACAAAGATGATTCCAAGTCCATGTCGGGTTTTGTCTTTACCCTCAATGGAGGGGCGGTGTGTTGGAAGAGTTCCAAACAGGAAACCGTTGCAGACTCGACAATGGAAGCGGAATACATCGCTGCATCTGATGCCGCAAAAGAAGCTGTCTGGATGAGGAAGTTCTTGAAAGAACTTCAGGTGGTTCCGTCCATTGTTGATCCAATACCTCTGTATTGCGACAACAACGGGGCTATAGCTTTAGCGAAGGAACCCAGGTCCCATCAGAGATCCAGGCACATCTTGAGGCGGTATCACCTGATCAGGGAGATCGTGGATCGCCAGGAGATCGAGGTTCGGAGAGTCGCTTCAGAAGATAACACTGCAGATCCATTCACCAAGGCCCTGCCCCAGACTCAGTTCGAGCGGCTGATCGAGATGATAGGTCTTCGATACGCCAGTACATGGCCTTAGTGCAAGTGGGAGATTGTTAGTGTATATGCCCTAGAGGCCATTACTGTATCATACTGGTTTGTATATTACTTAATGGATGCTTGGGATATTCACCTTATATATACAATCTTGCTCAAAATAGTAGTATGCTACTTGGTTTGTTTCTACTTCAATGTGTACATGTGTTTATTTTTGTATATCGCCTATACACATTAGTAGAGCCCTTAGGATCTTTGCTTGATTACCAGCGATGTGATGACCGTCACACTAGTGGGGCTGGGTAATCTATAAGCACATCCTTATGCAGGTCCCTGGTCGCAGGACTATCGAGACAGGGCATCGATACTCCGGAGTAGACCAGCGCATGCGCTTCTCATCCCAGTGTGGGAGACGGTCTGTCCCACAGCCGTCAGTACGTCGTACTTGAGATAGTATGCGGGTGCTCGTTAGGTTACGGGTACACTGGACAGGACTCGTCGGGAACTGACTAGTTGGTATTATACCTATCGTCAGTTATCAGTTCCCAGGTGACATGAGTACAGCTTAGTCTGCTGACTTGACACTGTCACTCCGCCTCGAGTGTGTTCCCACTGTACTTTGACCACTACCCTACCACGGCTCAAAGGATTCGTGCAAACAGGTAGTGGTTGGGTGCAGTCCCGAAGCACTTGGAGGCAGTGACGGTTAGACAGGATTCATCTCTCCCGGTATTGGGGGTTGACATCGCGCTGTGTCTAGGAGAGCCATTACACGAGTAGTCCCTGGCCAGGGCAAACGAGATATACTGGTAGGTTTCCAGTGTTATCTCAGGGTGTTTTGGGCTTCGCTCCAGCACGACTTGTACCGCTATTGGGGGACTGACGTTTACCGCCCCCTAGGCCCGCCATGCGATGTATCAGACGAACAGACCGGACTGTACGGAGAATGTCACACTCAGGCTCAGTAGGAGTTCAGATGGGTTTCGCCTCGTCGGTCTTCTTGTCGGCACTACCTGGGGACCGTTACGCACAGCTAGTGCCGCTTGCGGTCTGTGGTTAAACCCACTGCCAGCGTAGTGTCGAGTCTTTAGAGTCCCACACAGAAAGCTTTTCGCCTTTAGGCAAAAGAGTAGAGGTCGCATGGTATTGCGACAGGTCGCATGGTTTTGCGACAGGTCGCATGGTTTTGCGACAGGGTTCGGTCACATCCGTGCACTTGTGCACGTACAGTGTCCGGACAGTTTACACTAGCGGGCTTTGGTTTAAGCCAGATCCTAGTGTACCTTATGGGATTGGATTTATCCAGTTTGCATTCGTGTTCCTCGGAACGCGGATGCGGGTGTGTATGCACAGTTGACAGGGAGGCAGAGGCAGCGGATTCTCATTAGGGTTGTTGACAGTTGACCGTTGACTATTTGACTTTATGCTCAACCCTAATGAGAATATGATATGTGATTAACTATTATATTAATTAAGTATTATGGTGATATGGTTGTTGACTTGTTGACTTTTGTTGACTTGTTGACTTTGTTGACTTGTTGACTTTTGTTGACTTGTTGACCGGTTGACTAGGCTTGACTAGTTGACCATCATGATAACCATAGCCATCATTTCATGGCAAAGACTTTTGTTTACTTGCTCATTTGTGTAAAATGAGTGCATGAAATGATATGGTTGTGGTTGCTTCTAACCATCACATAAGACTTTTGTTAATATGATGAGTTATCATTGCTTTGGATTATGAGAGGGTGAGAGACAAAAGAGAGCCTCATTCTTTCTTGCTCATTCTCTCTCTTGTTCTTGAGCTCTCCTCTTGCTCTCACCCTCAACCTCTTGCTCCCTCTCTTGATCTATGGTTCTCTTGTCTCATGAGTTGAGAATCAAGAACCATAGATAAAATCCCATTCTATTTCCTCTCTACTCATTCTAGTTCACTAGGTTTAGCAAACCAAGTGAACTAGTTTCTTCAAAGAACGAAGAAGGAGCTAAAGGTTGGAGCTTTCAAGTGGATCTATCTTCGGCGTACGGAGACGACGAGAAGGAGCCAACGGACCACCATCGGAGCTTGAAGAGAAGGAGTTCAAGACAAGTTTAGGTATAACCATCTCCATCCGAGTAGCTAACTCTCTTTAGCTAAGTATGCTAGTTTTAGTTTAGTCAAAGATCCCGACTTTGCTTAGTCCATGTTGCCCCTTGCGCTAATAATTTGATTTTTATACCGTTTCCGCCTCCCCGTAAGAACCGGGGGTCGCAACGTGGACTTACAATGTGTGGCCGGCCTAGCTCTCATGAGAAATGGTGGTGGAGGGTGTAACAAATACAAGAGGGAGGTAATGGTAGGAGATGAGAAGAGGTGACCATAAACAAACATGAACCATGCTTACACCTTAATCAACCCATACCCATTCTTATCATAATAAATGCACCATCATGGATGAAAGATATCATAATCAATACAATTGCAAGAAACCCCCTCCACAAATGTTATTTGCACAATTGCAAATAACCCCCTTCCATCGGAAAAGTCCGGCCGGGAAAGAACAAAGGAAAACCGGCCGGAACGAAATGCAAACTGGCAACTCCAGAAAACTGGTCCCGATACTGTGCATACACACCCGCATCTGTATTCCGTCCGGATACAAATGCAAAGAGACAAAATCTACACTGTACTTAACTAGGATCCGGCTTAAACCAAAGCCGGCTAGTAATGTTCGTCCGATCCTGATCCGTGCAATACCGCACATATCAGATCGAACCCTGCCATATAACTATACGGCCTCTAGTACAAACTGTCCGATCTTGATCCGTGCAATACCGCACGTATCTGATCGGACCCTGCCATACCTCCATACGGCCTCTACAGCGTTTCGCTCGAAAGCTGAGTAACTGAAAGTGTGGTGGACTCTAAAGACTCGTCAATACTATGGCTGTGGATTTAACCACTAGCACGTCATAGGTATAAGCCAATACGTGACGGGCCACCAGCTATTGACCAAAAGGGACGTCGATGAGCGAACTCATCCTGACAACCTACTGAGCCTGTCAGTGACAATATCCGTACAGTCCGGTCCGTTCGTCTATGAGCATCGCATGTCGGGCCTAGGGGGTTGGTAAAAGTCAGACCCCCAAAAGCGGTACAAGTCGTGTCGGAGTGTAGCCCAGAACACCCTGAGATACTACTGGAATACCTACCAGTAAATCTCCTGCCTTGGCCAAGGACTTCGTGTAATGGCTCTCCTAGACACAGCGCGACCTCACCCCCAATACCGGGAGAGACGAACCCCTGAAGATCCGCTCACTGCCTCCATGTGGCTCGGGACTGCACCCAACTAAAACCTGTTTGCACGACTCCTTTGAGCCGTGGTAGGGTAGTAATCAAAGCACAGTGGGAACTCACACGAGACAAATGACGATCCCCAGGTCGATGAACTAACCTGTACACATGTCACCTGGGAACTGCTATCTGACGTCAGGTATAAGACCAACTAGCATGTTCCCGGCGAGTCCTGTCCGGTGTACTCATAACCCAATGAGCACCTGTATACATCTTAGGTGATCCAACTGACACCAGTGGCTTGTGAGACCGGCCACCGCCCCTCGTCGGGGTCTCGACTGTATACACTAGTCTACTCTGGAGAATCGATGCCCTATCTCGAAACTCCCACGACTAGGGACCTTTTAAGGATGTGCTTATAGACTCCAGCTCTCACTTATATGATCGCCCTCATACTGCTGGCAGTCAAGCAAGAATCCTAGGGGCTCTATCAACGTGTAATAGCGACCTGTCAGGTCACCTAAAGCAGTACACGATGATAAAGGTAAACCAGATAGCATACTATCATCTCGAGTAAGACTGTCGTCCCGGGATAGGTCCTCCCTCAATCATTGCAATCACGTGCCTGTGATCCAATAATTGACTCTGAGGGCACTATCTCCAACAATATGTTGGAGATAGTGCCCTCAGAGTCAATTATTAGGTCACAGGCACGTGATTGTAATGATTGAGGGAGGACCTATCCCGGTAGGACAGTCTTACTCGAGATGATAGTATGCTATCTGGTTTACCTTTATCATCGTGTACTGTTTTAGGTGACCTGACACGTCGCTATTACACGTTGATAGAGCCCCTAGGATTCTTGCTTGACCACCAGCAGTATGAGGGCGATCATATAAGTGGGAGCTGGGGTCTATAAGCTTATCCTTAAAAGGTCCCTAGTCGTGAGAGTTTCGAGAGAGGGCATCGATTCTCCATAGTAGACTAGTGTATACAGTCGAGACCCCGACGAGGGACGGTGGCCGGTCTCACAAGCCACTGGTGTCAGTTGGATGACCTAAGATGTATACAGGTGCTCATTGGGTTATGAGTACACCGGACAGGACTCGCCGGGAACATGCTAGTTGGTCATATACCAGACGTCAGATGGCAGTTCCCTGGTGACATGTGTACAGGTTAGTTCATCGACCTGGGGATCGTCATTTGTCTCGTGTGAGTTCCCACTGTACTTTGATTACTACCCTACCACGGCTCAAAGGAGTCGTGCAAACAGGTTTTAGTTGGGTACAGTCCCGAGCCACATGGAGGCAGTGAGCGTATCTTCAGGGGTTCGTCTCTCCCGGTATTGGGGGTGAGGTCGTGCTGTGTCTAGGAGAGCCATTACACAAAGTCCTTGGCCAAGGCAAGGAGATTTACTGGTAGGTATTCCAGTAGTATCTCAGGGTGTTCTGGGCTACACTCCGACACGACTTATACCGCTTTTGGGGGTCTGACTTTTACCAACCCCCTAGGCCCGCCATGCGATACTCATAGACGAACGGACCGGACTGTACGGATATTGTCACTGACAGGCTCAGTAGGGTTGTCAGGCTGAGTTCGCTCACAGACATCCCTTTTAGTCAGTACCTGGTAGCCCGTTACGTATTGGCTTATACCTCTGACGTGCTAGTGGTTAAATCCACAACCAAGGTGTTGATGAGTCTTTAGAGTCCCCCACATTTCAGTTACTCAGCTTTCGGGCGAAAGGTTGTAAAGGCCGTATGGAGATATGGCAAGGTCCGATCAGATACGTGCGGTATTGCACGGATCAGGATAGGACAGTTTGTACTACAGGCCGTATGGATATATGGCAGGGTTCGATCAGATACGTGCGGCATTGCACGGATCAGGATCGAACGGATATTACTAGCCGGTTTTGGTATAAGCCGGATCCTAGTATAGTACAGTGTAGATTTTGTCTCATTGCATTTGTATTTCGGTCGGAATACAAATGCGGGTGTGTATGCACAGTATCGGGGTTTTCCTGTAATTTATTACGGGACCAGTTTTCTGGAGTTGCCAGTTTGCTTTTCGTTTCGGCCAATTACCTTTGTTCCGTTCATTGGCCGAAGTTTGGTGGAGGAGGGTTTATTTGCATTGTTGCAAATAGGCTTTTGTGGAGGGGGTCTTTGCTTATTGTAGCATCATGATGATTTTCATGATGTGCACCATCATTGACTTTTCTTTTCTCATCATGGTTGGACTTTGGGAGGTGATGATGGTGGTGTTGAGTGTGGGTTTGTTTTTGTGATGATTCTTTTTGCATGATGGCATTCTTTTCTCTCTCCATTGTATTATTGGTGTGATCTATCTCATTCTATCACCTCACACTCACATTCTCTCCACTCTTGTTGTCATGGCCAGCCACTTAAGGAAGTAGGCTGTCCAAGTTTTTGGAAGGTGGGGTTTTGTTCATATCATGTTCCAAAAATCCCCAAAAGCTCCTCCACATACTTCTTGTTTTCATCCCTCCACCATTTGGCAACTCCTTCAACCCCATAGAGACAATAGCTCACTACACATTCTACAGCAAACCTTGGGCACGTCGAGTAGCCGGCTTCGTGCCCGAGTTGCCTCGGCATTGAGGTGGGAGCCCGTAAACAAAGTAGGCGATGTGGTGCATTTCCGGCGGCGAGGAGGAGACGGGACATTCCGCAGGAGATCGGGACGATGGCGAGAAGACCGGAGGACTTGGATCGTCGGTATATCTCTAACCCATCTTCTAGTTAGCTTAGACTTGTTAATGGTTACGATCCGGGTGTTTAGTGCGCGGTGGTGCCGGTTTGCTAAGTCCGCAAAAATTAAAGTTTTTCACCGCTTCCGCATTCCGGCGTCGGATTGACGGCCGGGGCGCCGCCGTGCACTTACAGTGGTATCAGAGCCTCGCCATTAACTTAGTCTAGCTTGGTGTAGTGTGTTTTTATGTTTCGATCGATCGAATGTTCCAAAACTACATTTTTGTTAGCATCAGTTTTCTGTTGGAAATTTTTGTTGTCGAAAAATTTTTCAGGTTGTAAAATATTGATGTACTGGAAAATCTAAGAGCTCTGTAAAAATTCGACGAAGTAACTCCACAATGGGAGCGCGGAACCGCCGCGAAAACCCCCTTCCCGCCGCCCTTCCGCCGCACACTGTGGAGATCACTTCACCAATTTTTTACAGAGGCCTTTTGGGCTTAAAATATGGGTTTTGGAATATTAAAATTGGGCCCATATTTTCTGTAACTGCTACAGTATTGTTTTGGGGCCCACTTGTTAATTTTTGATCGATCGGATATTTTAAACACATTTTTCACAGTATTTACATTATATCTGCGACCGTGAATGTCACTTGATCGGTAAATCCGGTCTAACTGCTATAGCCCGGTTAGACGGATTTGCGAACGTGACTTTCACGTTGATGTTTTGTTTTTGCTGTGATGTTGCGGATCGGTCGTGGGGGATAGCCTGGATGCAATGCTAGTACTGTTTTGTTGTATTATGTACATTTGATTTTGCGGGGCGAGCGTCCGACATGTGGACTGCCGTCACTGCCTGTTTGTATTATTATTTTGGGGCACGACCTGGTTGCGGTCGATGTACCGGTTGTATGTATATTTTACTTTCTGTACTAGGATTGCCCCGCGGAGGGGTGCACGGATAGCCGGGTTCTGGAGGGCAACAAGCCCGCATCTCATGGCATTGAGACGGAGGGGGCTTCACTCTAGGATTGGCGGGCTATTCGCCGCACTCGTAGGGGGTACAGGTTGACCCAGGAGGGGTGCCCAAGTTACTGGATTCCGTGAAGTGCTGGGTGGTCCATTCACGGCGCTGAAGGGGGCTGCCTCGCTTCAGGTTTTGGCGGGTAACTTGCCGCGCCCGTAGGGGTCTAGGATCTCATTGCACAGGCTATCCACACGACCAGGGGAACGTCGGGTTTCAGCGGCTCTGTGAAACCCGGGGATCCCAGATATCTGTATTGTTTCTGTGATGCTGTTCATTCTCTGTGATGTTGCATTTTATTCACGCCTTGAGCGAATATAATATATTGGTATATATATTAGTAGATGTCGTATATGTTTTGCATCCGCGCTAGTCCAGTCCCCGCTCTGTCGTTAGTAAGCTAACCTAACGGGTAATGACGGGACCCAGTGGCGAATGCGGATGGCATATACGTACATCAGTATATTTTCGTTCTTTTTGGTGTGATCAATTGATGGGACTGCATTGATTCGGATCAATGCAAGTTAAAAACAAACCTAATCTGATGTTGTTGGAACACTTTTCAAAAAGCTGTTATTGCAAGGACGTTCACTTTTGTTTTGCATCGCGGTATTCATTTAGAATATCCTGCTCCTCAGTCGACGAGGCAAGGGTCGAGATCCCTTCACCGGGAGTGACCCCTTGGACAAAAAGTTTGCGTCAGGGCAATGACTTCACTATTGCCGATTACTTTTGCTTTGCATCGCGGTATTCAGTTGGAATATCCTGCACCTCATTCTACGGGGAAAGAGCCGAGATCCCTTCACCGGGAGTGACCTCTTTAGCAACGATTTTCGTCACTATATTTTCAAAAAGCTATCAGTTCCTTCAACGATATCAAGTTCTTTACGTTAAAGGTTTTCGCCAGAAACCATTCGTAGCCCTCCGTCGTTTCAGACGGGTAGCACGTAGTATTCATGCTATGTTTGTTGACCTTCGTCAAGGCATAGTGTATGGTAGCTGCTTGTTACCTTTCTGTTGCATAGATAGATGCGTTGGTTTGGGACAGTCGTATAGCCTTGTTGACCTTCGTCAAGGGCTTGTACGGGTGGATTCAAATTAACCTGGATAATGACGGGTAGAACTTGACATGTGACTTATGATTTGTTGACCTTCGCCAAGGTCATAAGAGCATGGGGCAGAAATCACATCGGGAGTTTCAAAAGAACTGAAACTTCCCAGATATGCGCATACCTTCTGGAGTATGATACCGTGAGCGGATTCCGTCACGTTGTCATGCGATGATAGTTGGATCCCGATTCCCACTGATGAGTTAGTTTACTCCTCGGGTGACCCCGACTAATTCTTCTTTCAGGTTTGGAGGAGAATTTGAGGTACAGTGGGAGGATTCCAGATTAGATAAATTGGTGACCATTCTGATCTAGGTTAGAGTGCACGCTGAGTGTTTCTTTTCTCTCTCTCTCTGGCAGCGACCATTGACCCGACCCTAAGACTATGACTCAGTGACCAAGTTGACCGAACCTTTTTTAACACTGGCTTTTGGATTGTCAGAGTTGCAAACCTCATTGCCACTCCTACTTTTACCCTTTTCTCCAGGACACCCCGTATTACTACGAACGTCCACTTCCATTGGACAAAACCATCGTATGGTTAGATACGAACTCGAAAGAATTTATTCGAGGATGGTTTCCGGTTCTGGAGAAAACGGATAGGATTATTCAGTTGTCTTTTCCTTTTACCCTCTCTCAGGTTACGAGTACTCCTTGGTTTAGGGGTAGTACACCTATTACGCAAATTGGATTGTCTTCTTCCAAACCTTAGGCTGGTGCCGACCGGTAGGGAATGAAGAAAACCAATTAGCATAACGATGGTGTGCAGAAGGTATTAAGTTTAGACAAAGCAAGGGATTAGTAAGAGGGCAAAGTAAATTGCAACAGATATTCACAACCAAACCAAATATTTCGTTACCACTCCCACATCACCTTTGAATTTCTCCAGGACACTCCGTATCACTACGAAGATCCACAGTTTATTTGGATATTCCATCGTATGGTTATATACGAACTCGAAAGGAACTTGTTCCAGTTCGGGGATGGATTCTGGTTCAGGAGAAATAGGAATAAGATTTATTCAGGTGTCTTTTATCTTCACCTTCTCTCGCATTGCGAGTGCTCCTAGGATTAGGACAGTACACCCATTATGCTTATTGGATAGTCTTCTTCCAAACCATAGGCTGGTGCCGAACGGTAGGGAAGGAAGAAAACCATTTGGCCTAAAAGGGTGTGCAGAAGGTAATGACTAAAGACATATGAAGGGATTTGGAGAGGTGGCAAAGAACTATACGGTTACAGTCGTGAATCTGGAAGAGGCATTACTAGGAATACCAGGATACCCTATCGAAACATTTTAATGTTTCAGTTTCACTGTGTAATGTTAAAGGAAAACTGATTTCCCGATTAGATACTTACTCCAGGGTATGTATTTACCAGGTATGATTCTCACATCTGTATGGTTTTACAGATGATGAGTGGGAGTAAGTTATTGGGAATTGGGTGATTATCCTCATTATATCGGGATTCGTTGTAATCAGTGATATTTGAGGAAATCACCTGGGCAGTTTGCCGGTCGGCAAATATTTGGTTTTGAATATCCGCTGTTATGCACCAATTTCAAATTGATATATCTGTACGTCTATTTTCATAGAGTGAGATATACCTTTCTGAAATTATGTCTACGACATTTACCTATATCAGTGGATGGTTAGGTAAGGAGCATTAAACAGCGGTGTGATTCTTCTTAACCATAAGTACAGTTTTCAACCTACGACACACAGTGAATGAGTTATCAGACTCAAGGGACTTATACAAAGGATTGTATGTTGTCCAGGGTCCATCAGGACAGAGGGCTTGGTCCTCGTACTATATTCGGTTTACTTATGACTTCTCTAGTTTTTAGACAGGTGTTTCGCGGAAACACAGGGTCCAAATTTTGATAAGTTATAGGTATTTGAATAGAGTAGAGAACCAGGTATAGAAAGTATCGGGATTCTTCAAAGAGATCGAAGATGTAGGTACTTGTGTATGGTATTCAGTTGATAGTAATGATAAAGAGATCTTGCTTCTCTTTCAGGTTACTCATAATTGGAAGCATTCCTAAGTTGAGTAACGCTGATCGGCCTCCTTCCATTTAGTTGACATGCGCTGGGGACAGCTGCATGATTTGAATCTGGTTCAATAAAATCAGTGCCTCTGTTTCTATATTGGATATAGAACAGTTCATATCTTAACGATATTAAGGTACGGGGAGTTGTCCGGTTTATGATTAAAACCAGACACTGGACAACTCGAGGCACGTTTCTGTAATGGCTGTTTGTGGGTTGACCCAGGCTATGACGAGGGTTGACTTTCTACCATCTGGATGAACAATAGCGATATTGTTCTAGACTCGCCACAGTTTTATTAAAAATGGATTTTTTCAGAAAACAGTAGTGGGAGTATGGTAGAACTGGAAGTAATTCCAGAACCACAAACGATTACTGAAGATTTCATAGGAACCTAAAGATTCAATTTGGTTTGACATTCCATTGGCCACTCCGCAGATGCGGTGGGTAACTTCAGGCACCCGAGGGGTACTCCGGTAGCCTCAAGGACGGTGACAGGGAAGTTCTTGTTTACCCACAATTGCCATTGCTGTTGTTCCAGGTTACGAGACCCGGCGGGAGGATGAGTATAGCGTCGTTCTAAACCAGTTTTAGAAGTGTACGTCTATATGACTCTGCCAGAGGGTTGTCGTAGTCAGTGGGAGCAGCGGAAGCATTGGTGGACAGATTGCTTATGTCTATTTATAGACTAGAGCAGATGTAGCGGAGATAGATCATCTATTTCTGACGTGACAGTCATGGGTTTGACTTCATCAGAATAGGGGATGGATCTGTTGAGAAGGTAGTAGGGTGTGATATCCTGGTATTTGGATGATATACACAGAGTAGGAAAGGAAACTCCTGCACTACGATCGGTTATACTTTGGTCGTCACACAGTTGTTTCTCCACAAAGGAAATGGATTTTATATCAGACATACTGGTTACTAGATCTATGGTATTAGATCTAGATTTGGGTGGTTTCCCAATCAGGATACTTGACAGCATTCTAAGAGTATTTAGGATGGACGACTCCTGGCACGGTAGTGTACCTGCAGGTGATGGAGTCACCCTCTCTGAAGCTGTCTTACAGACTAAAGGGGAGAGGGATGTGCATGATTGGCAGATCACTTGCTCAGGCAATTGAGTCAATCATGAGATGTCAAGTACCACACCAGATGTTGTTCTTGCACTAGATGCAATAAGTTGACATTAATCCAATGCTGGAGAAACGGTCGGAATCAGTTTTAGAACATAAGTGGATGTTCTAGGGATATGATAACGACAGCCTCATTCGGGAAACAGTTATCATTCCAGGCCTTCCAAGGTGACATGGACGACAAGGAGGTTGTCAGAGTTATAGTTTTTCCTTCTGACGAGGGGCAGTATTTTGGACAGGTGGTCCAAGGCAATACTGAGGGAGGCATGGCACAGGATACTGATTAAGTTCAGTTGACGATACAGTCTAAGAAGTTTGGATTTGGAGTTCATTTATGAGCTAGGTCCCATCAGACATCCAGACATATTCTGAGACAGGTATTGCTCTTTTCGGGAGATGGCTTTCTCCGCGAACTTGAGATATAGAGAGACATAGAAAGAAACAACTAAGCGGATCCACTCACTGAGGCTATTCCTCGAACGCGATAGTTTCGCAAACGAGCTTTGTGAGACTGACTAGTAGAGGAGTTGGGTGTTCGGTATCACACGGGCTGTGAGTATGCGACATCTCAATAATTAGCCTTGAGTGCAAGTGGGAGATTGTTGGAGATAGTGCCCTCAGAGTCAATTATTAGGTCACAGGTACGTGATTGTAATGATTGAGGGAGGACCTATCCCGGTAGGACAGTCTTACTCGAGATGATAGTATGCTATCTGGTTTACCTTTATCATCGTGTACTGTTTTAGGTGACCTGACACGTCGCTATTACACGTTGATAGAGCCCCTAGGATTCTTGCTTGACCACCAGCAGTATGAGGGCGATCATATAAGTGGGATCTGGGGTCTATAAGCTTATCCTTAAAAGGTCCCTAGTCGTGAGAGTTTCGAGAGAGGGCATCGATTCTCCATAGTAGACTAGTGTATACAGTCGAGACCCCGACGAGGGGCGGTGGCCGGTCTCACAAGCCACTGGTGTCAGTTGGATGACCTAAGATGTATACAGGTGCTCATTGGGTTATGAGTACACCGGACAGGACTCGCCGGGAACATGCTAGTTGGTCATATACCAGACGTCAGATGGCAGTTCCCTGGTGACATGTGTACAGGTTAGTTCATCGACCTGGGGATCGTCATTTGTCTCGTGTGAGTTCCCACTGTACTTTGATTACTACCCTACCACGGCTCAAAGGAGTCGTGCAAACAGGTTTTAGTTGGGTACAGTCCCGAGCCACATGGAGGCAGTGAGCGTATCTTCAGGGGTTCGTCTCTCCCGGTATTGGGGGTGAGGTCGTGCTGTGTCTAGGAGAGCCATTACACAAAGTCCTTGGCCAAGGCAAGGAGATTTACTGGTAGGTATTCCAGTAGTATCTCAGGGTGTTCTGGGCTACACTCCGACACGACTTGTACCGCTTTTGGGGGTCTAACTTTTACCAACCCCCTAGGACCGCCATGCGATACTCATAGACGAACGGACCGGACTGTACGGATATTGTCACTGACAGGCTCAGTAGGGTTGTCAGGCTGAGTTCGCTCACAGACATCCCTTTTAGTCAGTACCTGGTAGCCCGTTACGTATTGGCTTATACCTCTGACGTGCTAGTGGTTAAATCCACAACCAAGGTGTTGATGAGTCTTTAGAGTCCCCCACATTTCAGTTACTCAGCTTTCGGGCGAAAGGTTGTAGAGGCCGTATGGAGATATGGCAAGGTCCGATCAGATACGTGCGGTATTGGACGGATCAGGATAGGACAGTTTGTACTACAGGCCGTATGGATATATGGCAGGGTTCGATCAGATACGTGCGGCATTGCACGGATCAGGATCGAACGGATATTACTAGCCGGTTTTGGTATAAGCCGAATCCTAGTATAGTACAGTGTAGATTTTGTCTCATTGCATTTGTATTTCGGTCGGAATACAAATGCGGGTGTGTATGCACAGTATCGGGGTTTTCCTGTAATTTATTACGGGACCAGTTTTCTGGAGTTGCCAGTTTGCTTTTCGTTTCGGCCAATTTTCTTTGTTCCGTTCATTGGCCGAAGTTTGGTGGAGGAGGGTTTATTTGCATTGTTGCAAATAGGCTTTTGTGGAGGAGGTCTTTGCTTATTGTAGCATCATGATGGTTTTCATGATGTGCACCATCATTGACTTTTCTTTTCTCATCATGGTTGGACTTTGGGAGGTGATGATGGTGGTGTTGAGTGTGGGTTTGTTTTTGTGATGATTCTTTTTGCATGATGGCATTCTTTTCTCTCTCCATTGTATTATTGGTGTGATCTATCTCATTCTATCACCTCACACTCTCATTCTCTCCACTCTTGTTGTCATGGCCGGCCACTTAAGGAAGTGGGCTGTCCAAGTTTTTGGAAGGTGGGGTTTTGTTCATATCATGTTCCAAAAATCCCCAAAAGCTCCTCCACATACTTCTTGTTTTCATCCCTCCACCATTTGGCAACTCCTTCAACCCCATAGAGACAATAGCTCACTACACATTCTACAGCAAACCTTGGGCACGTCGAGTAGCCGGCTTCGTGCCCGAGTTGCCTCGGCATTGAGGTGGGAGCCCGTAAACAAAGTAGGCGATGTGGTGCACTTCCGGCGGCGAGGAGGAGACGGGACATTCCGCAGGAGATCGGGACGATGGCGAGAAGACCGGAGGACTTGGATCGTCGGTATATCTCTAACCCATCTTCTAGTTAGCTTAGACTTGTTAATGGTTACGATCCGGGTGTTTAGTGCGCGGTGGTGCCGGTTTGCTAAGTCCGCAAAAATTAAAGTTTTTCACCGCTTCCGCATTCCGGCGTCGGATTGACGGCCGGGGCGCCGCCGTGCACTTACACAATCTCCCACTTGCACTCAAGGCTAATTATTGCGATGTCGTATACTCACAGCCCGTGTGATACCGAACACCCAACTCCTCTACTAGTCAGTCTCATAAAGCCTGTTTGCGAAACTCTTGCGTTTGAGGAATAGCCTCAGTGAGTGGATCCGCCTAGATGTTTCTTTCTATGTCTCTCTGTATCTCAAGTTCGCGGAGAAAACCATCTCCCGAAATGAGCAATACCTGTCTTAGAGTGTCTGGATGTCTGATGGGACCGAGCTCATAAATGAACTCCAAATCCAAACTTCTTAGACTGTATCGTCAACTGAACTTAATCAGTATCCTGCGCCATGCCTCCCTCAGTATTGCCTTGGATCACCTGTCCAGAATACTGCCCCTCGTCAGAAGGAAAACTATAACTCTGACAACCTCCTTGTCGTCCAGGTCACCTTAGAAGCCTGGAATGATAACTGTCCCCCGAATGAGGCCGTCGTTATCATATCCCTAGAACATCCACTTATGTTCTAAAACTGCTTCCGACTGTTTCTCCAGGATTGGCTCAATGTCAACTTATTGCATCTAGTGCAAGAACAACATCTGGTGTGGTACTTGACATCTCATGATTGACTCAATTGCCTAAGCAAGTGATCGGCCAATCATGCACATCCCTCTCTACTTTAGTCTATAAGACACCTTTAGAGAGGGTGACTCCATCACCTGCAGGTACACTACCGTGCCAGGAGTCGTCCATTCTAAATACTCTTAGAATGCTGTAAAAGTACCCTGATTGGGAAACCATCCAAATCTAAAACCATAGATCTAGTAACCAGTATGTCTGATATAATGACCAAGTCCTTTGTGGAGAAACCACGTGTGACGACCAAAGTATAACCGATCGTAGTATAGGAATATCACTTCCTACTCTGTGTATGTCATCCAAATACCAGGATATCACACCCTACTACCTTCTCAACAGATCCATCCCCTATTCTGATGAAGTCTAACCTATGACTGTCACATCAGAAATAGATGATCTATCTCCGCTACATCTGCTTTAGTCTATAAATAGACATAAGCCTGATGTCCACCAATGCTTCCGCTGCTCCCACTGACTACGACAACCCTCTGGCAGAGTCATATAGACGTGCACTTCTAAAACTAGTTTAGAATGACGCTATATTCATCCACCTGCCGGGTCTCGGAGCCTGGAACAACAACAATGGCAAGTGTGGGTAAACAAGAACTTCCCTGTCACCGTCCTTGAGGCTACCGGAGTACCTCTCGGGTGCCTGAAGTTACCCACCTTATCTGCGGAGTGGCCAATGGAATGTCAAAACAGATTGAATCTTTAGGTTCCTTATCAAATCTTCAGTAATCGTTTCCGGTTCTGGAATCACTTCCAGTTCTACCATACTCCCACTACTGTTTTTGAAAAAAAAATCCATTTTTATTAAAACTGTGGCGAGTCAAGAACAATATCACTATTGATCTTTCTTATGGTAGAAAGTCAACCCTCGTCATAGCCTGGGTCAACCCACAAACAACCATTATAGAAACGTGCCTTGAGTTATCCAGAGTCTGGTTTTAATCATAAGCCGGACAACTCCCCGTACCTTAACAATGTTAAGTTGTGAACTGTACTATATCCAATATAGAACCAGAGGCACTGATTTAATTTAACCAGATTCAAATCATGCAACTTTCTCCAGTGCATGTCAACTAAATAGAGAGAGGCCGATCAGCGTTACTCAACTTAGGAATGCTTCCAATTATGAGTGACCTGAAAGAGAATCAATTTCTCTTTATCATTACTATCAACTGAATACCATACACAAGTATCTACATCTTCGATCACTTTGAAGAATCCCGATACTTGCTACACCTGGTTCTCTACTCTATTCAAATACCTATAACTCTTCAAAACTTGGACCCCGTGTTTCTTCGAATCACATGTCTAAGAACTAGAGAAGTTAAAAGTAAACAGAATATAGTATGAGGACCAACCCCTCTGTCCCAATGGACACTGGACAACATACAATACTCTGTATAAGTCCGCTGAGTCTAACAACTCTTTCACTGTGTGTCGTAGGTTGAAAACTGTACTTATGGTTAAGAAGAATTACACCGCTGTTTAATGCACCTTACCTAACCATCCACTGATATAGGTAAATGTCATCGACATAATATCAAAAGGTATATCTCACTCTATTCAAATAGACGTACAGATATATCAAATTGAAATTGGTGCACAACAGCGGATATTCAAAACCAAATATTTGCCGACCGGCAAACAGCCCAGGTGATCTCCTCAAATATCACCGATTACAACGAATCCCGATATAATGAGGATGATCACCCAATTCCCAATAACTTACTCCCACTCATCATCTGTAAAACCATACAGATGTGAGAATCAAACCTGGTAAATACATACCCTGGAGCAAGTGTCCAATCGGGAAATCAGTTTTCTTTTAACAGTACACAGTTGAACTGAAACATTGAAATGTTTCGATGGGGTATCCTGGTATTCTTAGTAATGCCTCTACCATTATCCAGATTCACAACTATAACCGTATAATTCTTTGCCACCTCTCCAAATCCCTTTATATGTCTTTGGTCATTACCTTCTGCACACCCCTTAGGCCAAATGGTTTTCTTCCTTCCCTGCCGTTCGGCACCAGCCTATGGTTTGGAAGAAGACTATCCAATAAGCATAATGGGTGTACTGTCCTAGTCCTAGGAGCACTCGCAATGAGAGAAGGTGAAGATAAAAGACAACCGAATAAACCTTATTCCTATTTCTCCTGGACCAGAATCCATCCCCGAACTGGAACAAGTTCCTTTCGAGTTCGTATATAACCATACGATGGAGTATCCAATAAACTGTGGATCTTCGTAGTGATACGGAATGGCCTGGAGAAATACAAAGGTGATTTAGGATTGGCGAAGAAATACTTGGTTTGGTCGTGAATATCAGTCGCAATTTACTTTGCCCTCTTACTAATCCCTTGCTTTGTCTTAATCTTAATACCTTCTGCACACCATCGTTATGCTAATTGGTTTTCTTCATTCCCTACCGGTCGGCACCAGCCTAAGGTTTGGAAGAAGACCATCCAATTTTCGTAATAGGTGTACTATCTCCTAAACCAAGGAGTACTCGCAACCTGAGAGAAGGTAAAAGGAAAAGACAACTGAATAGTCCTATCCGTTTTCTCCAGAACCTGAAACCACCTCGAATAAATTCCTTTGAGTTCGTATATAACCATACGATGGTTTTGTCCAATGGAAGTGGACGTTCGTAGTAATACGGGGTGTCCTGGAGAAAAGGGTAAAAGTAGGAGTGGCAATGAGGTCTGCAACTCTGACAATCCAAAAGCCAGTGTTAAGAAGGTTCGGTCAACTTGGTCACTTAGTCATAGTCATAAGGTCGAGTCAATGGTCGCTGCCAGAGAGAGAGAGAGAAGAAACACTCAGCGTGCACTCAAACCTAGATCAGAATGGTTACCAATTTATCTAATCTGGAAACCTCCCACTGTACCTCAAATTCTCCTCCAAACCTATAAGAAGAATTAGTCGAGAATACCCGAGGAGTAAACTAACTCATCAGTGGGAATCGGGATCCAACTCTCATCGCATGATAACGTGACGGAATCCGCTCACGCTATCACACTCCAGAAGGTATGCGCATATCTGGCAAGTTTCAGTTCTTTTGAAACTCCCGATGTGATTTCTACCCCATGCTCTTATGACCTTGACTTTGGCCAACATATCATAAATCACATGTCAAGTTCAACCCGTCATTCTCCAGGTTAATTTGAGCCCACCCGTACATACCCTTGACTTGGGCCAAAATGGTAGTACGACTGCCCCAAACCAACACATCTATCTATGCTGCATATGAATAACCAACAGCTACCAAACACTGTGCCTTGACTTTGGCCAACATACACAGCTTGAATACTATTGACTATCCATATGAAATGACGGAGGGCTACGAATGGTTTCTGGCGAAAACCTTTAACGTAATGAACTTGATATCGTTGAAGGAATGGATAGCTTTTTAGAAAATATAGTGACGAAAACCTTTACTAAAGAGGTCACTCCCGGTGAAGGGATCTCGGCTCTTTCCCCGTAGAATGAGGTGCAGGATATTCCAACTGAATACCACGGTGCAAAGCAAAAGTAATCGGCTATAGTGAAGTTAATGCCCTGACGCAAACTTCTGTCCAAGGGGTCACTCCCGGTGAAGGGATCTCGGCCCTTGCCTCGTCGACTGAGGGGCAGGATATTCCAAATGAATACCACGATGCAAAACAAAAGTGAACGTCCTTGCAATAACAGCTTTTTGAAAAGTGTTCCAACAACATCAGAATAGGTTTGTTTTAACTTGCATTGATCCGAATCAACGCAGTCCCATCAATTGATCACACCACAAAGAACGAAAATATACTGACGTACGTATATGCCATCCGCATTCGCCACTGGGTCCCGTCATCACCCGTTAGGTTAGCTAACTAACGGCAGAGCGGGGACTGGACTAGCGCGGATGAAAAACATATATAACATCTACTAATATATATACCAATATATAGTATTTCGCTCAAGGCGTGAATAAAATGCAACATCACAGAAATGTACAGCATCACAGAACAATACAGATATCTGGGATCCCCGGGTTTCACAGAGCCACTACTGAAACCCGACGTTCCCCTGGTCATGTGGATAGCCTGTGCAATGAAAACCTATACCCCCTACGAGTGCGGCGAATAGCCAGCCAATCCTGGAGTGAAGCCCCTTCCGTCCCAATGCCATGAGATGCGGGCTTGTTGCCTTCTAGAACCCGGCTATCCGTGCACCCCTCCGCGGGGTAATCCTAGTACAGAAAGTAAAATATACATACAACGGGTACATCGACCGCAACCTGGCCGTGCCCCAAAAGAATAATACAAACAGGCAGTGACGGCAGTCCACATGTCGGACGCTCGCCCCGCAATATCAAATGTACATAATACAACAAAACAGTACTAGCATTGCATCCAGGCTATCCCCACCGACCGATCCGCAACATCACAGCAAAACACAGAACATCAACGTGAAAGTCACGTTCGCAAATCCGTCTAACCGGGCTATAGCAGTTAGACTGGATTTACCGATCAAGTGACATTCACGGTCGCAGATATAATGTAAATACTGTGAAAAATGTGTTTAAAATATTCGATCGATCAAAAAT
Source organism: Agapanthus africanus (assembly GCA_030015575.1). NCBI lineage: Eukaryota > Viridiplantae > Streptophyta > Magnoliopsida > Asparagales > Amaryllidaceae > Agapanthus > Agapanthus africanus. Next base: position 239,552,322 of record CM057343.1, on the reverse strand, counting down.
TAACAAGTGGGCCCCCAAGCAATACTGTAGCACTCACAGAAAATCTGGGCCCAATTTTAATATTCCAGAACCCCTATTTTTAGCCCAAAAGCCCACTGCAAAAAAATGATGACATGATCCCTCATTCATGCGGCGGATCCGCGGCCTCCAGAGAGGTAATGGCCGCGGATTCGCGGTCGTACGGAGGGATCGTGTTGTCGAATTTTTCCAGTGTTCTTAGAACTCCCTGCACATCATTCTGAGACAACCTGAAAATTTTTTCGAGACCAAAAAATTTCAACAGAAAACTGATGTGAACAAAAATGCAAGTTTTGGAATTTTGGTCGATCGGAAAAGCAAAACACATCAAACGAAGCTAGACGAAGTTAATGGCGAGGCTCTGATACCACTGTAAGTGCACGGCGGCGCCCCGGTCGTCAATCTGACGGCCAAATGCGGAAACGGTGATAAACTTTAATTTTGCGAACTTAGCAAACCGGCACCACCGCGCACTAAACCCCGGATCGGGCTATTAAACTAGATCTAGCTAACAACAAGACGGGTTAGAGATATACCGAGTGATCCGAGTCCTCCGGTCTTCTCGTCGTCGTCCCGATCTCCCGCGGAAACTCCGGTTGTCGCATCCTTGCCGGAAGGGCACCACATCGTCTGCATCTTTTACGGGCTCCCACCTCAATACCGAGGCAACTCGGGGATGAAGCTGGCAAGTCGACATACCCAAGATATGCTGTAGAATGTGTAGTGTAGAGGCTATGTCTCATTTGGGGTTTTGTTGCCATTTGAAAGATGATGGAGGAATCAAGAAGAAAAATGGTGCTTGCATTTTTCTAGCATGAAATGAGATCAAGAATAATGCCATCATACCAAAATGAAACTCTCTCATTGTTCTCCCCTCATCAAATGTGTGGCCGGCCTAGCTCTCATGAGAAATGGTGGTGGAGGGTGTAACAAATACAAGAGGGAGGTAATGGTAGGAGATGAGAAGAGGTGACCATAAACAAACATGAACCATGCTTACACCTTAATCAACCCATACCCATTCTTATCATAATAAATGCACCATCATGGATGAAAGATATCATAATCAATACAATTGCAAGAAACCCCCTCCACAAATATTATTTGCACAATTGCAAATAACCCCCTTCCATCGGAAAAGTCCGGCCGGGAAAGAACAAAGGAAAACCGGCCGGAACGGAATGCAAACTGGCAACTCCAGAAAACTGGTCCCGATACTGTGCATACACACCCGCATCTGTATTCCGTCCAGATACAAATGCAAAGAGACAAAATCTACACTGTACTTAACTAGGATCCGGCTTAAACCAAAGCCGGCTAGTAATGTTCGTCCGATCCTGATCCGTGCAATACCGCACGTATCAGATCGAACCCTGCCATATAACTATACGGCCTCTAGTACAAGCTGTCCGATCTTGATCCGTGCAATACCGCACGTATCTGATCGGACCCTGCTATATCTCCATACGGCCTCTACAGCGTTTCGCCCGAAAGCTGAGTAACTGAAAGTGTGGTGGACTCTAAAGACTCGTCAATACTATGGCTGTGGATTTAACCACTAGCACGTCAGAGGTATAAGCCAATACGTGACGGGCCACCAGCTATTGACCAAAAGGGACGTCGATGAGCGAACTCATCCTGACACCCTACTGAGCCTGTCAGTGACAATATCCGTACAGTCCGGTCCGTTCGTCTATGAGCATCGCATGTAGGGCCTACGGGGTTGGTAAAAGTCAGACCCCCAAAAGCGGTACAAGTCGTGTCGGAGTGTAGCCCAGAACACCCTGAGATACTACTGGAATACCTACCAGTAAATCTTCTGCGTTGGCCAAGGACTTCGTGTAATGGCTTTCCTAGACACAGCGCGACCTCACCCCCAATACCGGGAGAGACGAACCCCTGAAGATCCGCTCACTGCCTCCATGTGGCTCGGGACTGCACCCAACTAAAACCTGTTTGCACGGCTCCTTTGAGCCGTGGTAGGGTAGTAATCAAAGCACAGTGGGAACTCACACGAGACAAATGACGATCCCCAGGTCGATGAACTAACCTATACACATGTCACCTGGGAACTACTATCTGACGTCAGGTATAAGACCAACTAGCATGTTCCCGGCGAGTCCTGTCCGGTGTACTCATAACCCAATGAGCACCTGTATACATCTTAGGTGATTCAACTGACACCAGTGGCTTGTGAGACCGGCCACCGCCCCTCGTCGGGGTCTCGACTGTATACACTAGTCTACTCTGGAGAATCGATGCCCTGTCTCGAAACTCCCACGACTAGGGACCTTTTAAGGATGTGCTTATAGACTCCAGCTCTCACTTATATGATCGCCCTCATACTGCTGGCAGTCAAGCAAGAATCCTAGGGGCTCTATCAAAGTGTAATAGCGACCTGTCAGGTCACCTAAAGCAGTACACGATGATAAAGGTAAACCAGATCGCATACTATCATCTCGAGTAAGACTGTCGTCCCGGGATAGGTCCTCCCTCAATCATTGCAATCACGTGCCTGTGATCCAATAATTGACTCTGAGGGCACTATCTCCAACAGATTTAATGATTTAATGTATAATTATATATTTGGTATATTACTTTGCATTAACTAGTATTGGTGCACTTTATATGGATTTTCTCACTTGATGTGCAAGTTGTATATGTGATATACTTTTGTGCACATATTTGTATCATGTTTGATGATACTTGATTATTTAGTTAAGTATATAGAATTAAACCATGGTTAATTTGATAATTAGGGTTTTGCATATTCATTTATTTATTTATTTGTTCATTTATTTATTTGGAAATGATTTAAAGAGAATGGTGGCTTTCTTTTGTCCTTAGTTGAAGCTTCATGAAGCCTTGACTTTTTCAACCATTCTTGTCCTCATGCTTAACCCTAACTCTCCAAATGACCATGGTTTATTCTCTACACTTAACCCTTGTTAGATTATGATAAGTATGAATTTTCTTTTCATTTAAAACTAACTTATCATAAACTAGCTTCTTCTTCTTCTTCATCTTCAAGAGAGAAACCTTGATGCCATCAATGGCATCTTGAGTTCCAAAGTGAGAAATCCAATTCTAAAGAGAACCCACCTCCTATTTCTTCACCCTCTACCTCTTGCCATGTTGTTTTGGGTGTTTTCTTCACAAGTTTCACCACTTGGTGAAGTCGGAGCTTGAACTTGCGATTCCTCGACGTAGATCATCTTCGGTACGAAGCCGACGACCTAGTCCGCCCTATTCTCCGGTGAAGCCGACGTTCGAGTTTGGGAATCGAGGTGGACAGTGAGAGGATGCCTACGTGGAGCCAAGGAAGAGGATAACCGGATCTACAAAGTTTGTAGCATCTAACCTTTAGTTAATTTGTTAACTAGTTTTGTTTTTCGCCTAGAATTCTAGTCTAAGATCCGCGTTAGGGTTTCGCGGCACCCATAATTTTTGAAATTAGCATGTTCGATGCCTCGTGAGACCTCTATAGGGTGCCTAGGAACCTTTCACTGGTATCAGAGCCTAGCTAGAGCCTTAGGCGAAGTCTAGACGGAGTTTGAAAGCCGGACGAACCGAAAACCTAACCCCAAAATAGCTCTCTGGACTTTTTCTAAAAAATGGGATTTTTGTCAATTAAAAATATGCAGAAAATCAAGCAGGGTGTTATTTGAATTACTGTGAAATACGAGGGCCTAAGTCGACTTTTCCACCGCGGAACCGCGGCACGTGCTATGCATGATGCGGCGGTTCCGCGGCCTTACTGTTCCCTTGTATGATGATTTCTGCACAGTAACTCATATAATTTAATGCTATATTTTCTGGGATATTTTTATTGTGACTCTACAGCAGAGTATTCTGGGGGTGTATTAGGAATCAAAGATTCGATCGGATTATCAAATTTCGTCTTTGTGTATTTCCGGATAATTTTAGAGTATGTTAAAAAGTCCAACCGGATATAAATACCCAACTTTTCCCCTGGCGGAAAATATCCAAGTGTTGGATTTTTGTGTGGTTTAAAGACGTTCTGAGTAGTGCAAGTAACGCGATGGTCCCTCTAGAAGACAACAAAACTTAACTCGATTATGTGACCGTCTTGAACTGCCCTTTGAACCTTCGGGTTTGGGGCAGTACGGCGTGCCACATGTGAGGCGTTGGCTTGACCCTTCTACGGCTGGACCGTTGGTACTGAGGCCTGAAGTGAATGTCTTTGAACCTATTTCATGTGTTGAACGGTTTCGGGAAAACTTGGGTGTTCGAATGTTCGATCGGAAAATTTAATATATTCTATTTATCCGGAATGGGATACAATGATTGGAATTCACAATTAGTTATTAGATAACTGAATGAATGTTATAAATCTAGCGGTTTAGTTTCACTTGATATTGAAAAGAGTTTTCGATAATGAGATTAAAATGCGGGGTTTATAACTGTTAGGCATGTGATGTCTAAGTATTTCATCTGATTAGGCATGTGATGTTTAAAGAGGTTGCGGATTCCAACTGTTGTAGTTTTACACTTTCTTTTCTGTGACCGTAAGTGTAGTATGTTCATATCGCCGGTTTCGTTGCTATACGTCAACGACAATTGGGGTATGCATACTTACTTACGTTGATGACATGTGATGTTATGTGTTGCTGGATATGTTATATTGGATCGTCGTGTTTGAATAGCCGGGGGTTTTTATGTGAGATGAGTGTTTTTCATTTTCATTCATGTAAAAACTTGTATGTAATATTCTTTTATTTGGGGCACTTCCAGGTAGCGGAAGTTGTCACCCTTTGTATATTATTTACTTTTCTGCACTAGGATAGACCCAAGGAGGGGAGCACAAGTAACCGGGTTCTAGGGTCCAGTGGGAGACCAACTCGAGGAGTCGAGTCCGGGTCTCCTAACCCTAGAATTGGCAGGGTTGCTTGCCGCTCTCGTAGGGGTCTAGGGGTGTGGGATTGGCTATTCATCACGACCGTGGAATCCGTGTTTTATACTGGCTCGTATTGAAAACACGGACGCCCTAGTATATCCAATATTTCATATGTTTCTTCTGCTGCGATATCTGTGTTGTGATTCTCTGATGGATGTAGTATATAGTATATATGATATATTATATAGACGTTACTTATGTTTTACACCCGCGCTAGCCCTGCCCTGCTCTGTCGTTAGTTACCTAACCTAACGGTGCACGAGGGGACATCGAGGCGAATGCGGATGGCATAAGTGTACGTCATAACTATCTGTGATGTTTAGGTACTTAAATGATGGGACTTTATTAATGTGATTAATGAAAGAAAAGAAACCTAAGATGTTGTAGAATCAAATTTTAAAACAAAACAGGTAGCTACAGTTCTTGCTTTGCATAGCGATATATATGATATATCCCGCACCTTATTCGATGAGGAAAGGACCGAGATCCCTTCACCGGGAGTGACTCCTTTAGCAATAACTGGCAGATGCTACACACTCGGTTTGCTTTTGACTGCTTTTGGGTTTTTGCTTTGCACAGCGATATATATGATATATCCCGCACCTCATTCGACGAGGAAAGGGCCGACGATCCCTTCACCGGGAGTGACCCCTTTAGCAAAACTAGAAAAGCCTCAAAATCACTCCATTTCAAAACTTCATTTGATTCTACAACGATATCAAGTTCATTACGCAATAGGTTTTCAGAAAAACCTGTCGTAGCCCTCCGTCATTTCAGATAAGTACTAGTTAGTATTCATGCTGCGGTTGTTTAGCATGCGTCAAGGCATAGTGTACGGTAGCTAACTAGTGCTTATCTGCTAGCATACGATGCGATTGGATTAGGGTATTCGCACGGCGTTGTTTGGCATGCGTCAAGGGTCGTACGAGTGGGTTTGATTCAATCAAGAAATGTACGGGTTGGACTTGACTAGCGGACTATGGGTTGTTTGGCATACGTCAAGGTCATAGCACGCTAGGGGCAAAATATTATCGGGAATTTCAAGTGTTGAAATTTGCAATGAGATTGCATACCTTCTATGAGATAGTTGGATCCCGATACCCGCTGCGAGTAAGAGTTACTCCTGGGAGAGTTTTACACATTGCAATTAGCCGATCAAGTAGGTGTCTAGAAAGGTGTTAACGAGGTTACGCCTCTAGGAAAACGAGGTTTACACTAATTAGGTTCGTGCGAAAGCACGGGGGACCTCCCTCAAAGTACCGACACTGGCCTGGCTGAAAGATTGGCGAACTTATAGTGTGTAATTAATCCCGGCTAGTCTTTCCTTTTAGGGTTTGAAGGAAGATTTGATAAAAAGCAGTGGGAGCCATCCTGATTAGATAAGATAATAACCAATCTGATCTTGCACGAGCTTACGCTAAAGTGTTTTCTTCTCTCTCTCTCCAGGTAGCGACCATTTCATGCCCTAACAAAGATAATAATATGGATGTATTGACCGAACCCGCATGTTATACTGTGCTGGGGAACGTTGGTTCCGTTCTTTCCTATAAGAGTTATAGGACTGAACAGGATATAGGGGAATACCAGGATTCCCATGCCACCCGATTGAAGAAAGTACATGTTGATGCATTTTCTTCGGGTGTGTTCGTTACTGAGAACTGTTTCTCCATTTGCTCTACGTCCTGGGTATTAGATACCGGATCAGGATCCCATATATGTAATCAGTTACAAGGGCTAAAGAAAGGTAGAGAACTTGGAGAAGGTGATAAAGACATTAGAGTTGGAAATGGTGCAATTGTTGCAGCTAAGACTGTCGGGGAATATCACCTTGTATTACCGACTGGTAATACATTGGTTCTGAACGAATGCTATTACATGCCGAACCTGATATGCAACATTATATCGGTTTCTTTATTAAGTAAAGAGGGATATAATTTTGTATTACAGGACAATGTTATGAACATTTTCCGTAACCAAAAGTTGGTTGGATCAGGCACGTTGTGCAATGGCATTTATGTTCTAAATCAATCAACAGTTCTGAGCATAACAAACACACACAAGAGGAAGAGTTCAGAACTGAACGAATCCTTCTTGTGGCATTGTAGACTGGGTCACATCAATGCGACACGACTGGCTAAGTTGCATAAAGATGGATATTTAAATCCGTTTGAATTTTCATCTTATGACACTTGCCAGTCATGTCTCAAAGGCAAGATGACCAAAACTCCGTTTACGGGACAAGGTGAAAGAGTTACCGAACTCTTAGGACTTATACATAGTGATGTATGCGGTCCCATGTCTACACATGCCAGGGATGGTTCTTCATACTTCATTACATTCACTGATGATCTCTCTAGGTTCGGGTATGTGTTCCTGATGAAACACAAATCAGAAGCTTTTAAGAAATTTATGGAATATAAACAAGAAGTTGAGAACCAAACCGGAAAAAGTATTAAAATCCTACGATCTGATCGAGGAGGAGAATACTTAAGCAATGAATTCCTGGACTTCCTAAAAGAGAATGGGATTCTCTCTCAGCTGACTCCTCCATATACACCACAGCACAACGGTGTATCAGAACGGAGGAACCGCACCCTATTAGATATGGTGCGCTCTATGATGAGCACAGCTGAGTTACCTATTTCCTTCTAGGGATATGCGCTTGAGACAGCCATGGACCTATTGAATAGAGTTCCTACCAAATCAGTGCCTACCACTCCATATGAGATATGGAAAGGGAAGAGACCACATCTTAATTACATTAAGATATGGGGTTGTCCAGCCTATGTCAAATGACAAAATCCGGACAAACTCGAGGCAAGATCAGTCTTATGTAAGTTTATAGGATATCCCAAAAATTCACAGGGGTATATCTTCTACCATCCCGAGGAACAAAAAGTGTTTGTTTCTCGGCATGCCACTTTCTTAGAAAAGGGTTTTCTTATGAAACAGATATGTGGCATTGAGGTAGAACTGGAAGAGGTTCCAGCGACACAAACTATAACAGAGGACTTGGTAGAACCAGAGGATTCAGTAGTACCCGACGAACCTCAGCCTCTCCGCCGATCTGGTAGGGTTTCTCGTCCACCAGAGAGATACTACGGTTTTCTCATTGACGGTGGAAGCGAGGATTGCATCATGGAGGATGATGACCCAACTAGCTTCGAGCAGGCCATCACGAGTAGGAACTCAGTGAAATGGCTGGATGCTATGCGGTCCGAGATGGAATCCATGTACACCAACAAAGTATGGACTTTGGACGTTGCTCCTGAAGGGGTAAAACCCATTGGGAGCAAGTGGATCTTCAAGAAGAAACTTGGTGTAGATGGGAAAGTGGAGACTTTCAAACTAGACTTGTAGCAAAGGGTTTTCGTCAAAGACCAGGTGTGGACTATGACGAGACCTTTTCTCCAGTGGCTATGCTTAAATCCATCCGGATCATGCTTGCCATCGCTGCTTTTCATGATTACGAAATCTGGCAAATGGATGTTAAGACCGCCTTTCTAAATGGTGATTTAGAAGAGTGCGTGTACATGACTCAGCCAGAGGGCTTCGTAGACAGTGGGAGCAGCGGGAAGGTGTGCAAGCTGCTTAAATCCATTTATGGATTAAAGCAAGCATCGCGGAGTTGGAACATCTGCTTTGACGTCGTTATCAAAGAGTTTGATTTCGTCAAAAATCCAGATGAACCTTGTATCTACAAGAAGGTGGCAGAGAGTAAGGTTGTCTTCCTCGTATTGTACGTGGACGACATACTCTTGATAGGAAATGATATTCCTATGCTGCAATCGGTCAAGCTCTTCTTATCACAAAGATTCTCAATGAAAGATCTTGGTGATGCCTCCTGCATATTGGGAATTAGGATCTATAGAGATAGATCCAAACGGATTTTGGGATTGTCCCAATCCAGGTACATTGACACCATACTAAAGAGGTTTACTATGGAAGAGTCCAAGCGTGGGAACTTGCCCACGATCTCTGGAGTCACTCTCTCCAAAGAGATGTCTCCCAAGACTGATTTGGAGAGAGCTCGCATGCAAGGGATACCCTATGCTTCGGCAGTAGGATCTATCATGTATGCGATGCTATGTACCAGACCCGATGTAGCATACTCACTAAGTTTAGTGAGCAGGTATCAAGCTGATCCTGGAGAGAGTCACTGGACAGCTGTGAAGAGCATTCTCAAGTACTTGCGAAGGACTAGAGATATGTTCTTGGTGTATGGTAACGGAGAACTCCAAGTGGAGTCCTTTACCGATTCGAGCTTCCAGAGTGATAAGGACGACTCTAAGTCGCAGTCGGGCTTTGTCTTTACCCTTTACGGAGGGGCGGTTAGCTGGAAGAGTTCCGAGCAGGAAACCGTGGCAGACTCGACGATGGAGGCTGAATACATCGCTGCCAACGATGCTACCAAAGAGGCTGTCTGGATCAAGAAGTTCATTACTGAACTTAGAGTGGTTCCATCCATTGAGCATCGAATACCTTTGTATTGAGATAACAATGGAGAGGTGGCTTTGGCCAAGGAACCCAGGTCCCATCAGCGATACAGGCATATTCTGAGGCGGTATCACCTGATCCGGGAGATAGTTGATCGCCGGGAGATCGAGGTCAGGAGGGTTGACACGAAGAACAACACAGCGGATCCACTCACGAAGGCCATTCCCCAGACACAGTTTGAGAGACTCTTCGGGATGCTCGGTATGCGATACTACAGCAGCTGGCCCTAGTGCAAGTGGGAGATTGTTAGTTGTATGTATGCCCTAGAGGCCAGTATTGTACAGATGATGTATATTATATTTGATGCTTGGACATATATAGAGATGACTTTCTTGCTCGATATGATAGTATGCTATCTGGTTACTCTTTATCTTAACATGTACACTTGTCTCTTTAAACTGTCTTATGGTTACATGTTGGTAAAGCCCTTAGGATGTGTACTTGACTACCTGGACTATGATGCGGATCATACTAGTGGGGACATGGTAGTCCATAAGTACATCCTTCAAGGTCCCTAGTCGTGGGTGTATCGAGACGGGGCATCGATATACCAGAGTAGACTAGCGTATACGCTTCTCGACCCATGAGATGGGCGATGGATGATCCCATATCCATTGGGGTTTGACATCAGAGATGGTGTACGGGTGCTCAGTGGAGACTGGGTACACTGGACGGACTTGCCGAGAACTCCCAGATGGCATTATACCTCACGTCAGATGGCAGTTCTCAGGTGACACTTGTACAGGTTAGTCTGTAGACCCGAGATCGTCATAGAGTCTTGTGTGATTCCCACTGTGCTTTGATCTCCACCTTACCACGTCCATGAGGGCGTGCAAAACGGTGGTCTTTGGGCACAGTCCCGAGTCACATGGAGGCAATGAGTGATAGGAGGGGTTTCGTCTCTCCCGGTATTGGGGGTTGATGTTGCGCTGTGCTCGATTGGCCGTAACAGGGAAGTCCCTGGCCAGGGCTGATCAGAGATTTGCTGGTAAGTGTTACCAGTAGTTTCTCGACCCGTTATGAGCCTCACATCGGCACGACTTATCGAGTATTGGGGTCTGACATTTACCACCCCTAGACTTGATATGCGACGTATCAGACGAACAGACCGGACTGTACGGTAAGTGTTACTGGTTGGATTCACAGGAGTGTGAGCGGGCTAGCTCGTCGATCTTCTGATCGCTCAATACCTGGATGGCCGTTACGTTTAGCAGACCGCTTGCGGCTTGTGGGTGCTTGATATGATCATCATCTGCTACCGGCGTATTGACGAGTCTTTAGAGTCCTACACAGAGGTTTCCTGGCTCAAGCGAAACGAAATAGGAGCGCATATGAGATATGTGCGGGACCGAGAATAATGCGTGTATGTGATACCGCATTTCATTCTCGCGTTAAATGTTTCGATTGGTTATATTCGATATGACCTAGTTATCGAATCATTGATTCGATAAATCGATACATTGTATACTAGTCGGTTATGTGCGACATGACCGGATCATTGAATCAAATGTTGATTTAATGATTTAATGTATAATTATATATTTGGTATATTACTTTGCATTAACTAGTATTGGTTCACTTTATATGGATTTTCTCACTTGATGTGCAAGTTGTATATGTGATATACTTTTGTGCACATATTTGTATCATGTTTGATGATACTTGATTATTTAGTTAAGTATATAGAATTAAACCATGGTTAATTTGATAATTAGGGTTTTGCATATTCATTTATTTATTTATTTGTTCATTTATTTATTTGGAAATGATTTAAAGAGAATGGTGGCTTTCTTTTGTCCTTAGTTGAAGCTTCATGAAGCCTTGACTTTTTCAACCATTCTTGTCCTCATGCTTAACCCTAACTCTCCAAATGACCATGGTTTATTCTCTACACTTAACCCTTGTTAGATTATGATAAGTATGAATTTTCTTTTCATTTAAAACTAACTTATCATAAACTAGCTTCTTCTTCTTCTTCATCTTCAAGAGAGAAACCTTGATGCCATCAATGGCATCTTGAGTTCCAAAGTGAGAAATCCAATTCTAAAGAGAACCCACCTCCTATTTCTTCACCCTCTACCTCTTGCCAAGTTGTTTTGGGTGTTTTCTTCACAAGTTTCACCACTTGGTGAAGTCGGAGCTTGAACTTGCGATGCCTCGACGTAGATCATCTTCGGCACGAAGCTGACAACCTAGTCCGCCCTATTCTCCGGTGAAGCCGACGTTTCAGTTTGGGAATCGAGGTGGACAGTGAAAGGATGCCTACGTGGAGCCAAGGAAGATGATAACCGGATCTACAAAGGTTGTAGCATCTAACCTTTAGTTAATTTGTTAACTAGTTTTGTTTTTCTCCTAGAATTCTAGTCTAAGATCCGCGTTAGGGTTTCGCGGCACCCATAATTTTTGAAATTAGCATGTTCGATGCCTCGTGAGACCTCTATAGGGTGCCTAGGAACCTTTCAGTTTACTTGCTATAGTTACATATGCACCTTATACGATGTTGCAATTGACTTGGGAGAATTTGGGAACCGCAAGATATATTTTAAAACTGGATTCATTTAAAAAGGCGGCTTTCCCTCGAATGTGCATATTACTGTTCCTTGCTGCATAATATACGGATATGCTTACATTTTGTTATATGTCGCATACATCATGCTTTACGATTATACGCATTGAGATATGCTGTTTTCATAAGATTTCTGGATTTGAGAATCGTGGTCATTTTAAAAGAAAGTATATATATTGTTTTAAAAACCCGGTTTCTCTTGATATGATATTTCAGTGCGTCCACCATGCGTTTTTCTCGGTTCTGAGACGTTTGATATGTGAAACCCGATTCGAGGAGTTAGATGATCCATTTGCGGGTTCAAGGTGGACCCGGTATGGTACCCCGGGGTGAGATGATCGTAGGGATTACGTTGAGCCCGGCAGAGGGACTACTACCAACCGGTGATTGGTTGAGCCTGGCGGTTATCCGAAGGATACCGATCGGGTCGAGAGATGGATATTGGGCCGACCCGTCTGCCAAAGCCCGCGGGCCGATCCCGCAGACGGAGCCCGAGGGCCGATTCGGACTGACGGAGCCCGAGAGATATGAGGATTTACGTGCCGATGCTGCACACGGGTTTCATGATGTTTTCGAGTGTCGATGCTGGGCACTCAGGTTCCATGATTTTGATGTGTCGCGAGGTTCACACGTTTATTTATATTCTCATATTTTCATGCATATACATTTATGATATTTACATGATGATGTTGTGTCATTGGTTGACACGTGGACGAGATCCGCATGCATACAGACATTGATCATAAGGTTGGATGATATCTGCATACACATAGGTGTTGATATTATTGCCAGCACATTGATGACCCGGTCAACCTAGATATCATAGTTTTACCTTTATGATATAGTTGACCTAGGAGTCATTGTTTATTCGATTTCTATCTGTAGATGTTTTTCTATTCATGAGATGGCAACTCACCCCCGTTGTGCCACAGTTCTTGAAGGTTGACCACGTGGATCCGTAGCGGCATCGCCGGCACATAGCTTCATTTGGGTGTTTTGCTTGGTAGGTAGGACATTATATCGTACCCACTCTTGTATTTGTATTTCATATTGTATCTAGCCAACTCTATCAATCAAACTGGTAATTGTTTAAGTGATGAGACTTAGCAAGATTTGTAGTTGCGAGATTTGAGCGATGAGTTTTATATTCGCATTTGGGGTTGATGTCTTGCTTATTTTCTTTATCTTTTGTGGTGAACTTCGCCATTGGGCGTCGTATACTTGTTATATTACATGCGTGGTTGTGATCCGCCGTTTGGCTAAGAGCTAGCTCCCGCTTGGGGATGCCTTTTATACTACCTCTATGTATTTGTGGTTTTGGATCAAAATATACAAAGGAGGTGTTGCCCAAATTTTTAAAGACGAAACAGGTTTTCAAACTAATAAATTCCTCTTACATTTTTCATGTTCCTTTTCTATGCATTTAAGAAAACTTGATTTCATTACACCTTTATTTCAAAACTTCACCTCTTTTATATTTTTAAAAAGGTTTAGATTTCTGGGTTTCGTCTTACTTGAGTTACGTTACGCCTTTAGACGTCGCGTGATTCAAGTGCCGGTCGTGAGCTAATATTTTGGGTCATGACACCGACGAGGGGCGGTGGCCGGTCTCACAAGCCATTTGTATTAGTTGGTTCACCTAAGATGTATACAGGTGCTCATCGGGTTATGAGTACACCAGACGGACTCGCCGGTAACATGTTAGTTGGTATTATACCTATTGTCAGTTAGAAGTTCCTTGGTGACATGTGTACAGGTTAGTCTATCGACCTGAGATCGTCATTTGTCTCATGTGAGTTCCCACTATGCTTTGATTACTACCCTACCACAGCTCAAAGGAGTCGTGCAAACAGGTTTAAGTTGGGTACAGTCCCGAGCCACATAGAGGCAGTGAGCGGATCATCAGTGGATTAGTCTCTCCCGGTATTGGGGTTGATGTCGCGGAGTGCACGGGTGGCCATCACCAGAAATCTTCGGCCGGGATAGATGAGAATTACTGATTCGGATCAGTAGTTTCTCACTTGGTGATAGGCTTCATACCGACACTAAATGTCGCGTTATTAGGGATATGACTTTATCCACCCCCTAGGCTCGACATGCGATACTCATAGATGAACGGACCGGACTGTACGGATATTGTCACTGTCACAGTAGGGTTTCAGGATGAGTTCGCTCATCAGCCTCCCTTTCGTTCAATACTTGGGTAGCCGTTATGTATAGCTAGTACCACTGACGTGCTTGTGGTTAAACCCACTGCCAGCATATTGACAAGTCTTTAGAGTCCCACACAGAGGGTTTCCCTGGTTTGGGCGAAACGTTGCAGAGGCCGTATAGTTTTATAGCAGGGTTCGATCATATACGTGCACTTGTGCACGGATCATGATCGGACGGATAATACTAGTGGGCTTTGGTTTAAACCGGATCCTAGTATTATATTGTTGAATTATTTTCGTCTCGTTGTATTCATATTCAGTCGGAATACGGATGCAGGTATGTATATACAGATGAGGGGTATTCTTTTAATCCGTTACTAGATTACTTTTGAAGATTCCATTTCTTTTTCTAGTATTAAACATTTAGGGTTTTGTTTATATTATTGTGGTTTAAAGTGTGAGGTTAAGTATTGGCATGGTGCATTTATTGTGACAGGGACTATGCTTGATATTTTCTTGGTTTTGTGAGATATTTGTGATGGCATGAGGTTAGATATTTTGGAGAGAGAATTTTTCTTTTGTTTCTTAACACAAATACCTCACAATTCAACACACAAGAAAATGGGGCAGACACTATTTTTCTTGAGTTGCTTTTCTTTGTGCTAAGTCTTGAGCTCACACTTCACACTCTAATGGCTTCTTCTTCACCTCCATCCATACCCTCTCATGAGTTAAGAATCCAGGGATGTCTTGAGACAAAATGATCACACACTCTCTCTATTTCATCTTGTGCATCTCGGCTAGCAAACTAGATGCCCGAGTTGGTTTGATTTTAAAGCGGGAGCTCGTAGTAAGAATCCTCGACGTGGATCGTCTTCGACGAAGGAGACCGGAGAGCGAACTTGTTCGAGGCAGCCGCGAGGAGCTTAGGAAGAGATTGAAGACCGAAGGACACGGATCGATCGATATAATCTCTTAAACTTCTTTTACAGTTAACTAGTTTAGGGTTAATGTTTCGATCCGGGAATCGGGTTCTGTTAGCGACGGGTTTTAAAAGTTTTTGTTCCGTATTTGGCAACGAATTTATGGCCGAGGCGCTGGAGTAACCATACATGGTATCAGAGCCAACCCATTTGTTGGATATAGTGCCCTCAAAGTCAATTATTGGATAGCAGGCACGTGATTGCAATGATTGAGGGAAGACCTATACCGGTAGGACAGTCTTACTCGAGATGATAGTAAGCTATCAGGTTTATCTTTATCATCGTGTACTGATTTAGGTGACATGTTATGTATCACTATTACACGTTGATAGAGCCCATAGGATTCTTGCTTGACTACCAGCAGTATGATGGCGATCATATACGTGAGAGTTGGGTAGTCTATAAGCACAACCTTAAATGTTGTCCCTAATCGCGGGAGTTTCGAGATAGGGCATCGATACTCGGGAATAGACAAGTGTATACAATCGAGACCCCGACGAGGGGCGGTGGCCAGTCTCACAAGCCATTGGTGTCAGTTGGTTCACCTAAGATGTATACAGGTGCTCATTGGGTTATGAGTACACTGGACAGGACTCGCCGGGAATATGCTAGCTGGTTATTAAAACCGTCGTCAGATAGCAATTCCCAGGTGACATGTGTAAAGGCTAGTCTATCGACCTGAGATCGTCATTTGTCTCATGTGAGTTCCCACTGTGCTTTGATTATTACCCTACCACGGCTCAAAGGAGTCGTGCAAACAGGTATTAGTTGGGTACAGTCCCGAGCCACATGAAGGTAGTGAGCGGATTGGCGGGGGATTCATCTCTCCCTACGTTGGGAGTGGATCGTGCTATGTCTGGAGAGCCATTACACAAAATCCATGGTCATGGTAAGCGATATTTACTGAGAGGTATTTCAGTAGTATCTCGGGTGTTTTGGGCTACACTCCGACATGACTTATACCGCTTTTGGGGGTCTGACGTTTACCAGCTCCCTAGGCTCGATATGCGATACTCATAAACGAACGGACCGGACTGTATGGATATTGTCACACATAGGCTCAGTAGGGTTCCAGGATGAGTTCGCTCATCGGATTCCCTTTCACTCAGTACATGGGAAGCCGCTACGTACAGCTAGTACCACAGACGGCTTGTTGTTAAACCCACTGCCAGAGTATTGACGAGTCATTAGAGTCCCCCACAGAAAGTTTCCCAGTTCGGGCGAAGCGTTGTAGAGGCCGTATGGTTTTATGGTATGGTTCGAACATACGCATGCACTTGTGCACGTGTCATGGTTCGGACGGATAATACTAGCGAGCTTTGGTTTAAGCCGGATCCTAGTATTATACTGTGTAGATTTTGTCTCGTTGCATTTGTATTTGGTTGGAATATAAATGCGGGTATGTATATACAGTTGCGGAGCTATCCTATAATTTTGTTACCGGATCGCTTTTTGAAGTTGCCAGTTTGCATCCTTTATTTGGCCAAATTCTCATTCTTTCTTTGGTGGCTGAATTTTACTTTGAGGGGCCTCTATGCAAATGTGGAGATTAGTAAAGTGAGATTTTTTTTTGTGGTCTAGGGGGCTCCAGCAGAATCTGGAATGTTTCTACATAGGCTTTGCTTTCGTTGTGCATTATTGGTGCTTTTTGTGATTGGATGGAATGAGATGTTTTGGTGTGGTTTTTTGTTGCCTTTTTGCATATGGTTACCACTCTCTTTGGCTTACACTCACCACCATCATTTTTCCCATCTAGCCATGGCTGAGAGCCATTTTGGGCAGCCCCAATTTTTGGGTGTGTAGGAGATTGATTCATTTCATTATGCACAAAATTCCTTTGTTCATTCCAAAAGCTCATTTTCTCCATCTCCACTCCAAATGGCAACTTCGATTAACCCTCGAGACAAAGCATTCTACACTTATTCTACAGCAACCTTGGACACGTCGGCTAGCAAATTTCATGTCCGAGTTGCCTCGGTTCAGAGGTGGGAGCCCGTATAAAGATTCGTTGATGTGGCGCAGTTTTCGGCGAGGAGGAGATCGTAGATCGAGCGAGATCGGGGAGTAAGCTTCTTCGGTGCATCCGCAACATACTAGTGGCTGAGCTTAAAGTTTGAAGGACACGGATCGATCAGTATAATCTCGAAACCCCGTTTACAGTTTTCTAGTTAAGGGTTAATGGTACGATCCGGGATTTTTCGGGATGCGGTTAGCGCCAGTTCGTAAAAAGTTTTTGTTCCGCATTTGGCCTCGGAAAGACGGCCGGGGCGCTGTCGCAACCCAACAATGGTATCAAAGCCATGCCATTAACCTTTACTAGCTTGTTCTAACATGTTTAAAAGCTCGATCGAACAAAATTTCTAAAACTGCAATTCCAAGTTCAAAGTTTCTGTCGAAATTTTTTGTCGTCCAAAAATTTTTTTGGGTGTTTCAGAAAATCAGGCAAGCTTTTCTAAGACCACTGTAAAAATTTAGTTGCATGATCCCTCTGTAGCGCCGCAGAACCGCTGCCGTGCACACGTTTTGGCCGCGGTTCCGCCGCAATGTTGGTGTTTTAGTGCACTAAATTTTTTCTTTAGGTCTTTAACATGGAATTAGGGTTTCTGGATTTTTTAGTTTTGGCCCAGATTATTTTGAGTGCTGGATTTGTACATGGGGCCCGCTTCGGGAAATATTGTTGATCGAAAATTTTAAAATAAGTTAGTTCACAGTGCTTACTTTATATATGCGACCGTGAATGTCATTCGATCGGTAAATCTTATCTAATTGCTATAGCTCTTTTAGACGGGTTTGCGAACGTGACATTCACATTGATGTTTTGTGTTGTGTTGTGATGTTGCGGATTTGTCGTAGTGGATAGCTTGCATGCAATGGTTGTGCAGTTTGGATATATTTGTACATTTTATATTGCGTGGCGAGCGTCCGACAAGTGGACTGCCGTCACTACCTTTTTGTATTATTCTTTTGGGGCATGACCGGGCTGAGGTCGATGTACCCGTTGTATATTTTTTTTTCTTTTCTGTACTAGGATTACCCCGCGGTGGAGTGCACGGATAGCGAGGTTCTAGAGGTCAACGGGCCCGCATCTCATGGCTTTGAGACAGAGGGGGCATCACTCTAGGATTGGCGGGCTATTCACCGTACTCGTAGGGAGTATAGGATGGCCCAAGGTAGGGTGCTCAAGTTACTGGATTCCGTGAAGTGCTGGGTGGTACATTCACGATACTGGAGGGGGCTGCCTCGCTTCTGGTTTGGCGGGTAACTTGCCGCACTCGTAGGGGTCTAGTTTTCATTACACAGGCTATCCACACGACCAGGGGAAAGTCGGGTTTCATTTTTGGATCTATGAAAATCGGGGATCCCAGATTATTTGTATTGTTCTGCGATGCTTATTACTTTTCTGTGATGTTGCATTTATCACGCCTTGAGCGATTATTGTATATTGATATATATATATATATATATATACTAGTAGATGTTGTATATGTTTTACACCCACGCTAGTCCAGTCCCCGCTCTGTCGTTAGTTAAGTAACCTAACGGGTGATGACGGGACCCAGTGGCGAATGCGGATGGCATATACGTACATTTTATTTTCGTTCTTTTCTGGTGTGATTAATTGATGGGACTGCGTTGATTCGGATCAATGAAAAGAAAACAGTCCTACACAGGTGTTGTTAGAACAAATTTTCAAAAAGCTGTTATTACAAGAACGTTCTCTTTTGTTTTGCACAGTGGTATTCAGTTTAGAATATCCAGCACCTCATTCGACGAGGCAAGGGCCGAAATCCCTTCACCGGGAGTGACCCCTTGGACAGAGGTTTGTGTTAGGGTAATAACTTCACTATAGCCGATTACTTTTGCTTTGCATCGTGGTATTCAGTTGGAATATCCTGCACCTCATTCTACGGGGAAAGAGCCGAGATCCTTTCTCTGGGAGTGACCTTTTTAGCAAAGGTTTTCGCTACTATATTTTTATAAAAGGTTATGCAGTTCCTTCAACGATATCAAGTTCATTACGCTAAAGGTTTTTCGCCAAAAACCAGCCGTTGACCTCAGTCATTTCTTACAAGTATTATTTAGTATTCATGCTGCGTTTGTTGACTGTGTCAAGGCGTAGTGTGCGGTAGCTAAGTAGAGCTTGTTTGTAGCATATTAATGCGGTTGGTTAGGACAGTCGTGCGGCCTTGTTGACTGTGTCAAAGGCTCGTACGGGTGGGTTTAATGCAATCTAGGATAATGACGGGTTGAACTTGACTAGGACTCTTTAATTTGTTGACTGTGTCAAGATCACTTGGGTCCTAGGGGTAAAAATCACATCGGGAGTTTTTAAAGAAACTGAAACTTGCCAGGCATGCGCATACCATCTGGAATGTGATAACATGAGTGGATTCCGTCACGTTATCATGCGGTGATAGTTGGATCCTGATTCCCACTGATGAGTTGGTTTACTCCTCGGGTGATCCAGACTAATTCTTCTTTCAGGTTTGGAGGAGAATTTGAGGATACAGTGGGAGGTTTTCTGATTAGATAAAGTGATAACCATTCAAATCTAGGTTAGAGTGCACGCAGAGTATTTCTTTTCTCTCTCTCTTTGGCTGCGACCATGACCCGACCCTAGACTATGACTCAGTGACCAAGTTAACCGAACTTTCTTAAAGCACTGGCTTTGGATTGTCTGAGTTGCATACATTATTGTCACTCCTTCTTTTACCCTTTCCATTTCTCCAGAACACCTCGTATTACTACGAACGTCCACTTCCACTGGATAAATTCCTCGTATGGTTATATACGAACTCGAAGGATCTTATTCCAGATTCGAGGATGGATTCTGGTTCTGGAGAGATTGAATAGGACTATTCAGTTGTTTTTCCCTTTTCCCTTCTCTTAGGTTACGAGAGCTCCTAGGATTAGGGGACAGTACACCTATTACGCTTATTGGATAGTCTTCTTCCAAACCATAGGCAGGTGCCAAAAGGTATGGAATGAAGAAAACCAATTAGCCTAACGGTGGTGTACATAAGGTAATAGGTAAAGACAAAATAAAGGGATTAGAAAGAGGGCAAAGTAAATTGCGACTGGTATTCACAACCAACCCAAGTATTTCATCGCCACTCCTATTTCACCTTTGTATTTCTCCAGAACACCGCGTATCACTACGAAGATCCACAGTTATTTGGATAATCCATCGTATGGTTATATACGAACTCAATGGAACTTGTACCAGTTCGGGGATGGATTCTGGTTCAGGAGAAATAGAATAAGGTTCATTCAGTTGTCTTTTATCATTACCTTCTCTCAGGTTACGAGTACTCATAGGATTAGGAGAGTACACCTATTATGCTTATTGGATAGTCTTCTTCCAAACCATAGGCTGTTGCCGAACGGTATGGAATGAAGAAAACCATTAAGCCTAACGATGGTGTACAGAAGGCAACGACTAAAGACAGATAAATGGATTTGGAGAGATGGCAAAGGAAACATACGGTTATAGTCATGAATCAGAATAATGGAAGAGGCATTGCTAGGAATACCCGGATACCCCTTTCGAAGCATATTCATGTTTCAGTTTCACTGTGTATTGTTAAGAGAAAACTGATTTCCCAATTGGTTCTTACTCCACGGTATGTATTTACCAGGTATGATTCTCACATTTGTATAGTTTTACAGATGATGAGTGTGAGTAAGTTATTGGGAATTAGTGATTATCCTCATTATATCGAAATTCGTTGTAATTGGTGATATTTGAGGAAATCGCCTGGGTACAGTTTTCAACCTACGACGCACAGGTTTTGAGTTATTAAACTCAGGGGACTTATACAAAGTATTGTACATTGTCCAGTATCCATTAGGACAAAGGGGTAGGTCCTCGTACTATATTCTGTTTACTTGTGACTTCTCTAGTTTTAGACATGTGTTTCGTAGAAATACATGGTCCAAGTATGAGAAGTTATAAGTATAAGAATAAAGTAGAGAACCAGGTGAAGAAAGTATCGGGATTCTTCAAGGTGATCGAAGATGTAGATACTTATGGTTGGTATTCAGTTGATAGTAATGTTTTAGAGGACTTGCTTCTCTTTCAGGTTACTCATAATTGGATGCACTCCTAAGTTGAGTAATGCTGATCGGCCTCTCTCCATTTAGTTGACATGCACTGGAGACAGCTGCTTGATTTGAATCTGGTTCCAATTAAATCAGTGCATCTGTTTCTATATTGTTTATAGAATGGATCATATCTTAACGATGTTAAGGTATATGGAGTTGTCCGGTTTATGCTTGAAACCAGACTCTGGATAACTCAAGGCACGTTTCTGTAATGGCAATTTGTGGTTTGACCCTGGTTTTGACGAGGGTTGATTTTCTACCATCTGGAAGATTAATAGTGATATTGTTCTTGACTCGCTACAGTTTTAGTAAAATGGATTTTTTCAGAAAACAGTAGTGGGAGTATGGTAGAACTGGAAGAGATTCCAAAACCGCAAACAATTATGGAAAATTTAATAGGACATAAAGATTCAATCAGGTTTGACATTCCATTAGCCACTCCGCAGATATGGTGGGTAACCTCAGACACCCGAGAGGTATTCCGGTAGCCTTAAGGACGGTAACAGGGAGGTTCTTATTTACCCAGACTTGCCATTACTGCTGCTCCAGACTATGAGACCCGGTAGGAGGATAAGTATAACGTTATTCTAAACTAGTTTTGGAAGTGCACGTATATATTATTCTTCCAGAGGATTGTCGTAGTCAGTGGGAGCAGCGGAAGCATAGTGGATAAGAAGCTTGTGTTTATTTATAGACTAAAGCAGATATAGCGGAGATAGATCATCTACTTTTGATGTGATATTCATAGGCTTTGACTTCATCAGAATAGGGGATGGATCTGTTAAGAAAGTAGTAGGGTGTGATGTCCTGGTATCTGGATGACATACACAGAGTAGGAAGTAAAATTCCTATATTACGATCGGTTATACTGTGGTTGTCACACAGTAGTTTCTACTCTTAGGATATGGATATTATATCAGACATTCTGGTTACTAGATCTATGGTTCTAGATCAAGATTTAGGTAGTTTCCTATTCTGGATACTTAGACTGCATTCTATAGGTATTTAGATTGGACGACTCCTGGCATGGTGGTGTACCAGCAGGTGATGGAGTCACCCTCTCTTAAGGTGTCTTACAGACTAAAGGGGAGAGGGATGTGCATGATTGGTAGATCACTTGCTTAGGCAATTGAGTTGATCATAAGATGTCAAGTACCACACCAGATGTTGGTTTTTCCCTAGATGCAATAAGTTGATATTAATCCAATCCTGGAGAAACGTTCGGAGGCAGTTTTAGAATATAAGTGGATGTTCTAGGGATTTGATAACTGTAGCCTCCTTCGGGAGACAGTTATCATTCCGGGCTTCCAAGGTGACCTGGATGATAGAGTAAATGTCAGAGTTATAGTTTTCCCTCCGATGAGGGGCAATAGGTTGGACAGATGGTCCAATCGGATATTGAGGGAGTCATGCCGCAGGATACTGATTATGTTCAGTTGGCGATACAGTCTAAGAAGTTTGGATTTGGAGTTCATTCGTGAACTAGGTCCCATCAGATGTCCAGACATATTCTAAGACAGCTATTGCTCATTTCGGGAGATGGCTTTCTCCGCGAACTTGAGATTAAGAGAGACATAGAAAGAAACATCAGAGCGGATCCACTCACTGAGGCTAATTCTCGAACACAAGAGTCTCACAAACAAGCTTTGTGAGACCGATCAGTAGAGGAGTTGGGTGTTCGGTATCACACGGGCTGTGAGTATGCGACATCACTATAATTAGCCTTAAGTGCAAGTGGGAGATTGTTGGATATAGTGCCCTCAAAGTCAATTATTGGATCACAGGCACGTGATTGCAATGATTGAGGGAAGACCTATACCAGTAGGACAGTCTTACTCGAGATGATAGTAAGCTATCTGGTTTATCTTTATCATCGTGTACTGATTTAGGTGACATGTTATGTATCACTATTACACGTTGATAGAGCCCATAGGATTCTTGCTTGACTACCAGCAGTATGATGGCGATCATATATGTGAGAGTTGGGTAGTCTATAAGCACATCCTTAAATGTGGTCCCTAGTCTCGGGAGTTTCGAGATAGGGCATCGATACTCTGGAGTAGACTAGTGTATAAAGTCGAGACCCCGACGAGGGGTGGTGGCTGGTCTCACAAGCCATTGGTGTTAGTTGGTTCACCTAAGATATATACAGGTGCTCATTGGGTTATGAGTACACTAGACAGGACTCGCCGGGAATATGCTAGCTGGTTATTAAAACCGTCATCAGATAACAATTCCCAGGTGACATGTGTACAGGTTAGTCTATCGACCTGAGATTGTCATTTGTCTCGTGTGAGTTCCCACTGTGCTTTGATTATTACCGTACTACGGCTCAAAGTAGTCGTGCAAACAGGTTTTAGTGGGGTACAGTCCCGAGCCACATGGAGGCAGTGAGCGGATCGGCAGGGGATTTGTCTCTCCCTACGTTGGGAGTGAGATCGTGCTGTGTCTGGATAGCCATTACATAAAATCCATGGCCATGGTAAGAGAGATTTACTGGTAGGTATTTCAGTAGTATTTCGGGTGTTTTGGGCTACACTCCGACACGACTTATACCGCTTTTAGGGGTCTGACGTTTACCAGCTCCCTAGGCCCGATATGCGATACTCATAGACGAACGGACCGGACTGTATGGATATTGTCACACATAGGCTCAGTAGGGTTCCAGGATGAGTTCGCTCATCGGATTCCCTTTCACTCAGTACATGGGCAGCCGTTACGTACAGCTAGTACCACTGACGGCTTGTGGTTAAACACACTGCCAAAGTAATGACGAGTCTTTAGAGTCCCCCACAGAAAGTTTCCCAGTTCAGGTGAAACGTTGTAGAGCCCGTATGGTTTTTTGGCAGGGTTCGACCATACGCATGCACTTGTGCACGTGTCATGGTTCGGACGGATAATACTAGCGGGCTTTGGTTTAAGCCGGATCCTAGTATTATACTGTGTAGATTTTGTCTCATTGCATTTGTATTCGGTCGGAATACAAATGCGGGTATGTATATACAGTTGCGGAGCTATCCTATAATTTTGTTACCGGATCGCTTTTTGAAGTTGCCAGTTTACATCCTATATTTTGCCAAATTCTCATTCTTTCTTTGATGTCTGAATTTTGCTTTGAGGGGCCTCTTTGCAAATGTGGAGATTAGTAAAGTGAGGGTTTTTTTGGTGGTCTAGGGGGCCCCAGCAAAATCTGGAATGTTTCTAGATAGGCTTTGCTTTCTTTGTGCATTATTGGTGCTTTTTGTGATTGGATGGAATGAGATGTTTTGGTGTGGTTTTTTGTTACCTTTTTGCATATGGTTACCACTCTCTTTGGCTTACACTCACCACCATCATTTTTCCCATCTAGCCATGGCCGAGAGCTATTTTGGGCAGCCCCAATTTTTGGGTGTGTAGGAGATTGATTCATTTCATTATGCACAAAATTCCTTTGTTCATTCCAAAAGCTCATTTTCTCCATCTCCACTCCAAATTGCAACTTCGATTAACCCTCGAGACAAAGCATTCTACACTTATTCTACAGCAACCTTGGACATGTCGGTTAGGAAACTTCGTGTCCGAGTTGCCTCAGTTCAGAGGTGGGAGCCCGTATAAAGATTCGTTGATGTGGCACAATTTTTGGCAAGGAAGAGATAGTAGATCGAGTGAGATCGGGGAGCAAGCTTCGTCAGCGCATCCGCAACATGCTAGGGGCTGAGGTTAAAGACCGAAGGACTCAAATCGATCGGTATAATCTCGAAACCCCGTTTACAGTTTTCAAGTTAAAGGTTAATGGTATGATCCGGGATTTTTCGGGATGCGGTTAGCGCCTGTTCGTAAAAAGTTTGTGTTCCATATTTGGCCACGGAGACGGCCGGGGCACTGCCGCAACCCAACACCATTAACCCTGCTAACTTGTTTGCATAAGGTTAAAATCTCGAATGACCAATTTTTCCGAATCACGAATCTATGTTCATGTGCTTGCTGTCGATTTTCAAAGTTGTTCTAAAATTTTTTTTGGGTATCTTAGAATTATATGCAGGGAAAACTAGAGCTATAGAAAATATTTGGAGACCTAACTCCAAAATTCCGCCGTGGAACCGGAGTAAAATGTTACATTTTGCGGCCCTTCCGCCGCGCTTTTTGGGCTACAGTACCCCTAAATTTTTCTGGGGCTCTAGTTCATGGAAATATGATTTTTGTGATATATGGTTTTGGCCTAGATTTGTTTGAGTGTTGGATTTGCATTTGGGGCCTATTTGGAAAAGTTTAGCCGATCGAAGTTTTAAATGTGTATTTTTTAGTACTTGCATTACTATCTACGAGCGTGAATATCATTAGAGTGGTACAACTTGTATAATTGCTATAGTTCTTTTAGATGGGTTTGCGAACGTGACATTCACGTTGATGTTCTGTATTGTGCTGTGTTGTTGCGGATTCGTCATGATGGATACCTTAGGTGCAATGTTAGGACAATTTAGTTTCATTTATACATTTGATATCGCGGGAAGAGCGTCCGACATGTTTACTACCGTCACTGCATGTTTGTGTATTATTTGTTTGGGGCACGACCGGGTTGAGGTCAATGTAACCGTTGTACATATTTTATTTTCTGTACTAGGATTACCCCACGGTGGAGTGCACGGATAGCCGGGTTCTAGAGGGCAACGAGTCCTCATCTCATGGCGTTGAGAAGGACGGGGCCTC
Organism: Agapanthus africanus; assembly: GCA_030015575.1. NCBI lineage: Eukaryota > Viridiplantae > Streptophyta > Magnoliopsida > Asparagales > Amaryllidaceae > Agapanthus > Agapanthus africanus. The sequence goes on along the minus strand of CM057343.1, from coordinate 239,526,396 downwards.
ACTCTAGAATTGGCGGGCATTTCGCCGCATTCGTAGACGGTACAGGTTGACCAAAGGAGGGGTGCTCAAGTTACCGGATTTCGTGAAGTGCTGGGTGGCCTATTCACTTTGCTGAAGGGGGCTGCCTTGCTTCTGGTTTTGGTGGGTAACTTGCCGCGCTTGTAGGGGTCTAGGTTTTTATTGCACAGGCTATCCACACGACCAGGGGAACGTCAGGTTTCACTTGCGGCTCAAAGAAAACCCGGGGCTCCCAGATTATCTGTATTGTTCTGTGATGCTTATTGCTTATCTGTGATATTGCATTTATCATGTCTGGAGATTATTATATATTGTCATATATATACTAGTAGATGTTGTGTATGTTTTACACTGTCACGACCCAAAATATTAGCTCGTGACCGGCACTTAAATCACGCAACGTCTAAAGGCGTAACGTAATTCAAGTAAGCTGAAACCCAGAAATCTAAACCTTTTTAAGAAAATAAAGGAGGTGAAGTTTTGAAATAAAGGTATAATGAAATCAAGCTTTCTTAAAAGCATGGAAAAAGGGACATAAATAATGCAAGTGAAATTTACTATTTTGAAAACATGTTTCGTCTTTTTAAAATTTTGGGCAGCACCTCCTTTGTAATTTTTGATCCAAAACCACAATACATAATAATGATAAAGGCATCCCCAAGCGGGAGCTAGCTCTTTGCCAAATGGCGGATCACAACCATGCAAAGCATAAAAATAAGCATATGATGCCCAATGGCAAAGATCACAACAAAAAAAAAAGAAATAAGCAAGACATCAAAACCACAAGTAGCGAAAAACCACTCGCTCTAAGTCTCGCAACCACAAGTCTCACTAAGTCTCATTACTTATACAATTACTAAATTTAATTGATGGAGTTGACTAGATACAATATGAAATATAAATACAAGAGTGGATACGATACAAATGCCCCACCTACCTATGCAAAACACTTAAATGAAGCTATGTGCCAACGATGCCGCTACGGATCCATGCGGTGAACCCATAAGAAATGTGGCACAACGGGGGTGAGTTGCCAACTCGTGAGTAGAAAAAAATCTACAAGTAGAAATCTAATAAACAACGACTCCTAGGTCAACTATATCATAAAGGTAATACTATGATATCTTGGGTGACCGGATCATCATATGTGCCAACAATGTAATCAATACCTATATGCATGCGGATATAATCCAACAATATAATCAATGTATATATCCATGTGGATCTTGTCCAACCATATAATCAATGTTTGTATATACGTAAATATCATAAAAGAGTGTGCATGAAAGTATGAGGATATAAATCAACGGTGTTCCTCGCGACACATCAAAATCATGGAACTTGGGTGTCCAACATCGACACCCGAAAACATCATGAAACCCATGTCCAGCATCGACACGTAAATCTTCATATCTCGGGCTCTGTCAGTCCGGATCGGCCAACGGGCTCCGTCAGTCCAGATCGGCCCATATCATCTCTCGACTCCGGTCGGTATCTTCCGGATATCCACCGAGCCTAAATACTATCACCGGTAGATAGTAGTCCCTCTGCCAGGCTCACCGTCTACTGCACAGCATCGCTTTCTTGCCCCACGGTACCGTACCGGGTCCACCAAGCACCCGCAATCGGCCTCATCCAGCTCCTCGAATCGGGTTCCACATGTCACGCGTCTCAGAACCGATAAAATGCATGGTGGACGCACCGAAATATCATATCAAGAGAAACCGGTTTTTAAAACAGTACATGCTTTCTTTTGAAATAGCCACGTGTAACGTTTTGAAAATCGTTTCGGTGAAATTTCGAAAAAACGGTAAAATAAGGGGGTTTTCTGTAAAAAGTCAAAATACAAATATCTTATTATAAAAATTAAATATACATATTCTAGCTATGTAATTGCTATTATTTGGTGTTTATTGAGCCGCTGGTGAAATTTCAAATTTTCTGAAAAAAATATTATTTTATTATTATTTTAAGCCGTCACCAATACATTTAATTAGGGAAAATTACAAATTGGAATGAGTTGAAACAAATTTTGTGCATCATAAAACATTAAATAAAATTTTATCACATGGTTTTTGAAACGAAATCGTTTGCTAAAACGGTTTAGAAATTATTGAAGAAAAAAGTCTTTTTTTTAGCGTAAATGGATATTTGGGGTATTGTATTTATCATTTTTCATCACCCCACACCCATACCCACACCCACACACCCCCATTCACTTCTCCCCTTGGCTGAATTCAGCAGCCCCCATCTTTTTCCCCATTTGAATTTCAAAGGAAAAGAAATGAAAGAAAAGAAAAGAAAATGGATAAATTAGTTAGACTTTTGACCTTGCTTTGACCTTGACTTTCTCCCCCCACTTTCTCTACCTCCCTCTCTCTCCTCTCCCCCTCCCATTCCAGCCGAAATCTCCTCCTACAGCAGCAGCCCCCCCTCCATTTTCCCTTCTCTTTTCTCTTCAAAACTTCATCAAAAATTGCCCCAAAATCCATCAAAAAAATCCCGAAACCCAAATCCGACTCCTACCCATTTTAACTTAGCCCGTATAGCATGGATCCTTGTGAAAAGAGAGCATTTTGGAGGGCCATGGATGCTTGTGGAACTTCAAATGTTTTTGGGTATAATTCTAAATATTTTTGCTTAATTTCTTAAAGCTAATTTAATTAAGTGTTAATTTGGTTTATGTGAGTTTAATTGCATGATTAAAGATTTCAAGTTAGGGTTTGTTGTGGAAATGAGTTGTGTTTGATTGTGCATGGTTTAGTGATGTGGATTAACATATTTAGTTTTGTAGAAAACTAATCTAGTTGTTAATTACAAGTTGTTACTTGAAAAATGTCCAAATTAAGCTTTTGTTGCAAACTAGGTTTTTTGATTTAATTCGAAATATGAGATTAAAAATATGGTTAGGGTTTTTATCGTATTATTAACTTTATTAAGTGTAGTTTAATGCTTTAGAGCATGGAAATCCAACCTAAATTGTAGTTTGTGCATTTTTGCTATGAAATTGTTAAAATTTAGGTATTTTGTAAACTAGCATATTAGGGTTTTTGGAATTTAATGAGATTAAATTCCGGAAATTGTTATATGACTTATTTAAGATATTTAATAAGTATATTGGCCGCTACATTCATTTAAACGTCATGTTTTGTACAAAAACAGCGAATTGTGCTTGCTAGATTTTCGGAAAAATGACTTTTTAAGTGAAATTGGGGTTTTTGTGAGTTTTAACCTAGTTTATATTAAAATTAGTGTTCGTGAATGTGCAAATGAGTGTGATTGGATTTTTCTCGATGGTTTGACGTTTGTACATCGACATCGAGGGTTGGTTTGACTATTCTTGCATGCGTAGGCGATAGGTTTGGACCTATGCGTGATACGCGTGCCGATTTGATTTTCGTATGCCGTTTCGATTTCGAATTTAGTTTTAATGCGATATGGTGCGTTATGATATGTAGGTACCCCCATGGGGACTTCGAGACGACAAGCAAGCGCGTGGCGACGTCGGCACCGGCTAGCGAGGACCAGGTGAGTAGATTTATATCTACGGGGAGAAGTCGGGTGGATGGCGTATAGCACCCCCGCAGTCCGTGGTGGTGTATACGGATGCGTATACACACCAACAATTATTATATGTTATTTGGGATTAATAACGATGCTTAGGATGGATATTGGTGTGTTGGATTATTTTAGCGTTGCGAACCCTAAGGTAGTGTTGCACTACACATACACACATACATACTTGCATACTTTCCTATTGATATGTGCTCATGGGATTCTTATAGTTATGTGTTCACATGGGTATGGGACTATGTGTTCACATACGGATTGAGGATGATATTTGGGATTGAGCTGAGTCGATGAGATTTGATTTGAGGCCGTGAGATCGGTGATATAGCAGGGTTCGTATCTTAGATACGACATGACGTTGTAGCGGGCCCTTGACGTAGTGTTTCACACACGTCCATGCATACGTAGGCGGTATCGGTATGGTACTAGACGTAGATCAGTATCCCGATCATGATAATTGATAAAGAGGATACCAGGTGAATAGTTTGATGAATGTGATATTGACCCGTACCCAGATTTGGGATGCCGTACGACGGATTTACGTACGAGCTATATTGATGATTGATCCGCACTCTTGACTTGGAATGCCTGATTATAGATATGGTATCGGCTATGATATTATTGAGTCGGGATCACCGACTATACATATACAGGTAGGTATATGTATCGACTCAGATGTTAGGCGGTTTCCTTACCTGTAGTCCAGCTTGTTAGCTTAGCCCTTTAGTTTAGTTTAGTTGTTAGATTAGATTCGATTCTTACCTATTTCAAAACTAACGAATCGTGGGTATTTTAAAAGACAGCCCAAGGGATCTTACGGATATTTCAAAAGACGTATCTTTTCATAAAAACACCGTAGCCCCTATTTTCAAAACCCCATGATTCGTGTTATTTCAAAAGGCACCAATTTGTAGGACTTATATTAGATTAATGCAGATTAGTTATCGTTGTGTCTAGTTTTCAGCTCCCGCACATTATTGCTGTTCGCTCTGCCTCGCATACTTATTTTTCTGCATATTCTATTATTGATATCATGCTGTTAGGACACCAGCACCATTACCGATGATGCGTATGTACCACGTACACCTACTTGCCGGCTCACACACATCTTCATCGGTAATTGCCATGTCACGTACACTTTAGAGAATATATTTGCTTGACTTCGCTTGTTAGCTAGTAGTTTTGACATGATATTAGTGTACTTCCCTTATATGCCATATTAGACATTGTAGTTATTACATGCCACTTCATGCATACTGTTATTCAGTTGTTCATGCCTAGTTTATTAATCATACATTGCAACTTGGTTATTGATACCATATGCGTGCATTATCATTGACATATGCACTTGTGATGATTTCTTGAGATTTATGATATTTCTGGATTTCGGGGAAGCCGCAAAATTTACAACTTATGATCTTTTAAAATATAAAATGTTGCGGTTTTCTAGTGATGTAAAGTGTCGTCCACCATGAGTTTGCTGTGGTTTTCGAGATCCGTGTCGAGGAGTGGAGGAACCGTCACGGGTACATGGTGGGCCCGGTATGGTACCCCGAGGCAAGAGGAATGTGGTGTTGACGTTGAGCCTGGCTGGGGAGCACTACCTACCGGTGATATTACCCGACGCGTCGGATATCCGGAGGATACCGTCGTGGTCTTGAGATGGATGGTAGGGGCCGGTCTGGACTGACGGCGCCCTAGATATTGAGATTGAGACATTGATATTTCGAGACATTGAGATTTATGTTTTGTGTCGATGCTAGACACTGTTGATACTGATTTCATTTATGATACCTCAGTTTAAAAATACAGAGGAAATCTCACGAATTTATGAAAACAGTTTCTTCATTTACATGTATTCTGTTTTCATGCATTCATACCTCACTCATATGATATATTGCTACCTGAGGCACTGACACGGGCACATGAGATCACACTCGGGTTAGATATTACCCTAGCCATTGTTATAGGCTGCATGTCATATATACATTTTTGAGGATATATTATGATCATTGACCTAGGATTGCGTTATTTATGCGATTTCTGTGCGTAGATGTTTTTCTATTCACGAGTTGGCAACTCACCCCTGTTGTGCCCCAGTTTCTTGCAGGTTTGCCGTACAGGTTTCATTATGGCTTTGCGGGCTCAGTTTCATTCGGGTGACTTGCTAGTAGGTGGGTTTTTCTTGTATCGTACCCATCATATTACCTTGTATAATATTATTCCGTTGTATCTAGTAAATTCCATCAACCACACATGTATTTATTTTGAGATAGAGACCAGTAATGTTATTCCTTCGACCTTAGAGTCGCGCGTTATATTTCTGCGGATTTCTTGTGGTTTTGAGTTTCCTTTTGAGTTTTTGAACCTCGCCGTTGGCGTTGTATATTATATTGCTTGTGTTGTTGTGACCGTCGTTTGACGAAGAGCTAGCTCCCGCTTGGGGATGCCTTTTATTGATTTCATATACTATTCATGTTGTATCCCGTTTGGGAGCCAGTTTTTACAAAGGAGACTCTGCCGAAATTTTCAGGGAATTTTTGATGTTTTTTTAAACCGCATAATTTCGGCTTATGCTATTGAAACTACTTGCTTTAAGTTGGTTTTTCCTGCACTCTACATCTTTTCTTGGTTTGGATTTCTGGGTTTTCGGTTTACTTAGATTACGTACGCCTCGAGACGTTCGTAGTTTAAGTGCCGGTCATGTTCCGTACTTCGGGTCGTGACACCACGGTTCTCAAATCCAGAAATCTCATGAAAACAACATATCTCAATGCGTAATATCGTAAAGCATGATGTATGCGACATATATCAGAAATGTAAGCATATCCGTATATCATGCAACATGAAACAGTGATGTGAACATGTCGAGGGAAAACCGCTCTTTTTTAAAGGAATCCAGTTTTAAAATATATCTTGTGGTTCCCAAATCTCCAAAATCGAATGCAATACTGTTTAAAGGTGCATATGTGTATATACATAAGTATGGACGTACTAATGTGTATGCCGCAAGTATGGTGTATAATATGTATGTACGCAAGTATGGTGTACAATATGTATGTGCGCAAGTATGGTGTACAATATGTATGTGCGCAAGTACGGTGTACAATATGTATGTGCGCAAGTACGGTGTACAATATGTATGTGCGCAAGTACGGTGTACAATATGTATGTCATGATGCAGCAACCCTACTGTGTAGTGACATGGCAATTATCGATGATGAAGTGTGTGAGCCGACAAATCTGTGTACGTGTAGCATACGCATCATCGATAAATGTGTAAGTGTACTAGTACATGTAACAGTAATGCAATGCGAATAACATGAATGCAGCATAAGGTAAATCATATGCAAATGCTGACGGTATACGTATCTAACGTGACCGAGTCGGTGAATCTATCAATCGGCATCTAGCCACACAACATTATTGTCACGTCCCGAAAGTACGGAATATGACCGGCACTTAAACTACGAAACGTCTCGAGGCGTACGAAATCTAAGTAAGCCGAAAACCCAGAAATCCAAACCAAGAAAAGTAGTAGAGTGAAGGAAAACCAATCTAAACAAGTAGATTTAATAGCATAAGCCGAATTATGCGGTTTTTAAAAAAACATCAATATTTCCCAAAAATTTCGGCAGAGCCTCCTTTGTAAATACAGGCTCCCAAACGGGATACAACATGAATAGTATACGAAATCAATAAAAGACATCCCCAAGCGGGAGCTAGCTCTTCGTCAATCGACGGTCACAACCACACAAGCAATATAATATACAACGCCAACGGCGAGGATCAAAACTCAAAAGGAAACTTAAAACCACAAGGAAACCACAGAAATATAAAGCGCGACTCTAAGGTCGAAAAATAACATCACTGGTCTCTATCTCAAAATAAATACATGTTTGGTTGATGGAACTTCTAGATACAACAGGATAATGATATACAAGATATATAATGGGGGTACGATACAAGTAAACCCACCTACTAGCAAATCACCCGAAGGAAACTATGCCCGTAAAGCCGTAATGAAACCTGTACGGCAAACCTGCAAGAAACTGGGACACAACAGGGGTGAGTTGCCAACTCGTGAATAGAGAAACATCTACGAAAAGAAATCGTATAAATAACGCAATCCTAGGTCAACGATCATAATATATCCTCAAATATATAACCAGCAACCCATAACAATGGTTAAGGCAAATATCTAACCCAAGTGTAATTCCATGTTCCCGTGTCAGTGCCTCAGGTAGCAATATAACATAGGAATGAGGTATGAATGCATGGAACAGAATGCATGTACTGACGAAAACTGCTTTCATAATTATGTGAGATTTCTGTATTTTAAAAGTGAGGTACCATAAAAGAAATCAGCATAAAACAGTGCCCAGCATCGACACAAAACAAGTGTCCAAATATCTCGATATCTCTGTATCACAATCTCTGTAGCTCGATATCTCAAAATCTCAATATCTCAATCACAATATCTATGGCGCCGTCAATCCAGACCGGCCCCTACCATCTATCTCAAGACCACGACGGTATCCTCCGGATATCCGACGCATCGGTTAATATCACCGGTAGGTAGTGCCCCCCTGCCAGGCTCACATCGTCATCACCACGCGCTTCTTGCCCCGGGGTACCTTACCGGGTCCACCATGTACCCGAAACGGTTCATCCGTCTCATCAAAATCCATCAGCAAACACATGGTGGATGACTCATACATCATGGGAAAACCGCGCTTTTCATTTAAAAAGAAAGAGAAGAAGTTTGTATAAGTTTTGCGGTTTTCCCCCAAATCCAGAAAATCTCATGGAAAGCCGAATCCAAAACCTCAATAGCACGTAAAATAGTGAATATATGCATGAGAATCCATGAATGCGGAATAACAATGAATAACAGTATGCATGAAGCGACAAGTAATAACTACAATATCTAAGCTGGCATATAAGGTATGTACACTAATATGTCAAACTACTGGCTATCAAGCTAAGTTAAGCAATAGTATTTTCTAAGGTGTACGTGACATGGAAATTACCGATGAAGATGTGTGTGAGCCGGCAAGTAAGTGTATGTGGTACATACACATCATTGGTAATGGTGCTGGTGTCCTAACAGCATAATGTCAACAATACAATATGAAATAACAATGTAAATATGCGATGCGGAGCGAGCAACCAAAATGAGCGGGAGTTAAATATTAAACAATGGTGCCATTTGAAATTACACGAATCGCGGGGTTTTGAAAATAGGGCTACGGTGGTTTTTAAGAAAGGATACGTCTTTGAAATATCCGTAGATCCCTTGACCTGTCTTTTAAAATACCCACGATCCGCTAGTTTTGAAATAGGTAGGAGTCTAATCTAATCTAACAACTACACTAAACTATACGGCTAAACTAACAAGCTGAACTACAGGTAAGGAAACCGCCTATCATCTGAGTCGATACATATACATACCTGTATATATATAGTCGGTGATCCTGCCTCAATAATATCACATCCGATACCATATCTAAAATCAGGCATCCCAAGTGAAGAGTGCGGATCAATCATCAATATAGCTCGTACGTAAATCCGTCGTACGGCATCCAAAATCTGGGTACGGGTCAATATCACTTTCATCATACTATTCACCCGGTATCCTCTTTATCAAATATCATGATCGGAGTACTGATCTACGTCTAGTACAATACTGATACCGCCTAAGTATGCATGCACGTGTGTGAAACACTACGTCAAGACCCGTTACAACGTCATGTCGTATCTCAAATACGAACCCTGCTATATCACCGATCTCACGGCCTCAAATCAAATCTCATCGACTCATCTTAAATCCCAAGTACTATCCTCATTATCCATGCATGTGTATATGAATGTACATATGCATAGTCCCATACCCACGCATATATACATATATACACATCCCAATCGGCGCACAAGAAAGTAATGTATGCAAGTCTGTGTGTGTGCGTATGTGGGTATAACAACTACTCTAGGGTTTCGCAACTAACCCAAAGGTAAAGCATGAACACATAAACATAACATGAATACACATTCTCGTATCATAAAACACCTATATAAACATATATATATAAGCTACACTACGGACTGCGGGGGTGCTATATGCCATCCACCCGACTTCTCCCCGTAGATATAAATCTACTCACCTAGTCCTCGCTCGCTGGTGCCGACGTCGCCACGCGCTTGCTTGTCGTCTCGAAGTCCACATGGGGGTACTTACATATCATAACGCATCGTATCGCATTAAAATCCGACTCATGACCAAAACGACACACGAATCCCACATAAGTCAAAACCTATGGTTGCTTTCACAAATCAACCCAAAAACCCTCGACATCGGCGTACAAACGCTGATTGATCGAGAAAATCTCAAACGTACAAATCGTAGTTCCCAAAACTCACTAATTATAACATAAAATAGGGTTTAAATCATCAAAACATTAAAATAAATCAAATCGATTTATTTCCGAAAACCTAGAAAGCACTAAATTTTCGTGTTAATTCGAAACTTGATGTTTTAACAAAACTAAAGTCCATAATATCCACTAAACATCATAACTAAGTCATATAAACCATTACTAGATTTTATTCTTATCAATTTTTATTGAATCCAACATTCTAGTTTGCAAAATACCTAATTTTAACACTTTAAAATCAACAATTTGTAAACTAGCAACTAGATTAGTTTTAGCATTCTATTAACATGTTAATCTCCTCATTAAAACCATAATCAAATTATAAAAACCCTAACTAGATTTTAAATTTCACATTTGAATTAATCACCCAAAACCTAGTTTACAAATATATGTGATTTGGACAAATTACATATAACAAGTGCAATTTTAATTAACCAAACTAGGTTTTACATATATTAAGATGTTAAACTAAACATTGCATCCCTAATGATATAATAAAAACCCTAATTGAAATCACAAACCCTTAGTAGATTTTCCAAACATTCAGTTAAACCCATATTATCAACTAATTATGTTTGATTAAACTAATTAACATCACATTAAGAAAAAGGGGTTAGAGTTATACCTTCACAAACCATGAGATTTAGCATGCAACATGACCCCCAAAATGCAAACTTTTCACCAAGATCCATGCTTGATAGGGTAAGGGAAAATGGGTAGAGAGTGGATTTTGATTTTGAGGTTTTAATCAATGGATTTTGATGGATTTTGTAGAATTTTTTTTGATGGAAAAAGGGAGTGGATTTGGGGGAGGGCTACTGCAGTTGGGGAGAGAGGGGCTTGGCCTGAAGAGGGGGGGAGGGTAGAGAGAGTGTGGTGATGTTATGAAGTCAAGAATTGACCAAAGTCAACAAAGCCCATACTTACATATATTTATTCTTTCATTCCTTTATTTTATTTTCTTATTTGTGTGGAATGGAGTGGGGAAATGGGTGGGGGCTACTGAATTTAGCCAAGGGGAGAGGTAAATGGGGGGGTGTGAGTGTGGGTATGGGTGTGGGGTGATGGAAAATGACAAATACAATACCCCAAACATCCATTTACACTAAAAAAAGCCTTTTTTCTTCAATAATTTCTAAACCGTTTTGGCGAACGATTTCATTTCAAAAGCCACATGATAAAATTTTATTTAAAGTTTTATGATGCACAAAATTTGTTTCAACTCATTCCAATTTGTAATTTTCCCTAATTAAATATATTAGTGACGGCTTAAAATAATATTAAAATAATTAATTTCGGAAAAATTTTCAGAAAATTTGAAATTTCACCAGTGGCTCAATAAACACCAAATACTAGCAATTACATAGCTAGAATATGTATATTTAATTTTATAATAAAGATATTTGCATTTTGACTTTTTACAGAAAAACCCCCTTATTTTACCGTTTTTTCGAAATTTCACCGAAACGATTTTCAGAACGTTACAATCTTCCCCCCTTAAAGAAATTCGGTCCCCGAATTTAAATTAAAACTTCCCCCCAAATACTAAAATATTTCAGCCAAAACCATCAAATCGCCGGGGCTCCGAAATCATAAATACATAAAACAAATCGTAGCGCAACGCATGCGCATTAAAAATGAGCCTATAACTCAAAATCAAACTCCATCTAGCATCCCGCAATCATCGGAGTCATGGAGAAGACATCAATGTCAAGATCTAATATGAAAACCAACATGATATACATCGTTAAAACATCTGGAAGCAATGCATGCCAAATCTTCTTCAAATCGCTGTGCGATGCTCGCAGCACTGCACAGTGGCGGACATCTATCATAAGAAAATAACTATATACATATATACCTTTGTTTGAAATGTACGTTCCGCCGTTTTGGAAACAATTTAGAAGGGTCTCCTGGTTTTAAACATTTCGTGTCGTTTCAGACACGTCGGTAAATACGGAGACTATAGCTCGCTTTTTGGAAATCCCTTCAATAACTATCAATGCATGCAAAATATATTCAGTTACTGTCCTCTGACTAGTCCTGCTCAGTACAAAAACTCATAGCAATCATCATAAAAACGTACTGCTCCATAAGAAATCAATCCCAAAATACGCGTATGAATACTACGTGCGTCTGGTGTGCACGACAATCAAAATCCATATACGTGCCATACAAGTGCACAGAAACAAGATCTAAGTGCATCGGGTGTGCACAAAGCATCTGTCGTAGGCAACGTGTGTGCCTGACAGCAAAATCAGGTGCATCTGACATGCACGAAAAAATCTCGATTTAGTGCATCTGTTGTGCACAAAAATCGCATCTCAAGACATGCTCAACATGCGCGAAAACCCAAAACCAGGGGCATCCATCATGCATGAAATCATGAAATCCAATATCAAGCGCCGAACATGTGCAAAATCAAATCAGGTGCACAAAGTGCACAAAACAAATATCGAGTATCACAATCGAAATCGAAGTCCAGTGCATCTAAGTGCACAAAAGGCGTATCACTGCACTGCAAGCATATATAAACTATACAGAGTGCAGGAACCAAATCGTGTGCGTGCATACGCACAAAATCAACTCAAATGTTTAAAACCGTAAAATCACAAACATGTGAAACCAAAGCACGAAAACGATATCAAGTGCAACACTGTGCAAAGATCGTAAATCCTCAATCATCAAAATCAAATCAATAATGGCGGAATAGTACCGCTCAAGCGCATCCTCTAAGAATCTCAGGCCAACTGTCGCGGTCACTAGTGGGACATCTCGTCGATGATCATGAACTCTGGCCTGCTGGTGTGCGTAACAATAACCACTCCTGGGTCAAGGTCTTCACTGTGAATTACCAATCTCTCGGTCTATCGGCTCATCGGTCCTGTCAGGTGTGCTAACGGGGATGATCCCGTTCTGGCACGTTTCTTGTCATCTCCCGGTCAATCATCGCGACCACTCGTAAGACAGCATATCACTGGCGTCGGCCTCTGGCTCCCTGAATGTACGTGATACATCTGATCCTGGGTGCAATTATCATTGCAGCAGTGTCCTGGAAGGAATCCTGCTCACGGTCTCTTCCATGTCTCGTCTCGGCCAACTGTCCGGAAGTCATCATCCTTTCTTATATCTGCATCTTGCTCTGGAACGGCTGCATACCCATCGCGACTCCTTCTGGAAGGTATATCCAGTACTGTGCCTCGGCATGCGCATCGCATCTCTGATGTCGGTGGAGGGGAACGTCATCTTATCCAGATCTTGTACGAACCTCTTACTCCATTTTTCTCTAATGTCGACCGCTTCGGACTCGTCTCGTCATGGCTGCATGGACTGAGCTCCAACGGCTATCCTCGTATCGGGAGTCTCCCAAGAAATGCATCTCACTACCTAGCATCCGAATTAAGTCGAGCCATCCGATCGAGTCGTCAAAACCTCATAATCCCCCAAGAGCTCAACATCTTAGGCACAGTTTAATAGTATCGAGTACATACCACAGCATCGGTGGTCCAGCCGTAGAAGGGCAACCTAAGCCTCACTAATGGCACCGTAGAACTGCCGCAAACCCGAAGGTTCAAAGGCTTTCACACGGTCATTAAGTCGAGTTAGGGTTTCATTCTTCTAAAGGGACCATAGAATTGCCTGCATGTCTTTCCGACTACTTTAAACTTGAAATAATAAGTTTTTGACATTCGATCGTCTCTGTCGACTCCCAACGTCTCCGCGTGAAGACGTCTCTAGCTGGAATCAATCTATCTGATGACCTCGCATCGGGATAGCGAACGAACCCCATGTCCTAGTCATTCATCCTTGGTGACTAGCGACCTTCTATCATCTCTTAATGCAACTCGTACTGCAATAGCTCCAACATCTGGGGCGATATCTCGTCGTTCGCAGCAATAACTGGCTCACTCGTCTGCACGCTGAACAGCGACTCAAACCTCATGAATAAGCAATACACCAACGGTCATCAAAATCTGGCTGGCCTCTGTCAGTGGCTCAATCCTCTAGTGCTGATCAGCACATCCGAGTAACCTCATAAAGGCGATCCGCCAAACGCTCGTGGCGCGGAAACACAGTAAAAAGACACATCTCCGCAATCGTGTGTCGCCGGAATTATGCCCTGGTTAGTCCTCGTTCATGACGAGCTCATGCTGACCGCAACTCTAGCTGTAGCTTTCCCTGCCCGTAATCATGGCAGCAAAACCATAACTGGTACTGATGAGGCTCGATCGGAATGAATATAAAACTGAGCAAAGAAATGTACATCCTAAGGCTTCTAAAGTGGAGTAGTGTATCGTAAATATGTCGTGGAACATACCTACGGTACGTCACTCTACTTTAGTCACCTATTCCATCAACCAAGGGTCATCCTACGCTCCGAAGGTAAAACCTAACGCTCTGATACCAACTTTGTCACGTCCCGAAAGTACAGAATATGACCGGCACTTAAACTACGAAACGTCTCGAGGCGTACGTAATCTAATTAAGCCGAAAACCCAGAAATCAAAACCAAGAAAAGTAGTAGAGTGAAGGAAAACCAATTTAAACAAGTAGATTTAATAGCATAAGCCGAATTATGCGGTTTTTAAAAAAACATCAATATTTCCCAAAAATTTCGGCATAGCCTCCTTTATAAATACAGGCTCCCAAACGGGATACAACATGAATAGTATACGAAATCAATAAAAGGCATCCCCAAGCGGGAGCTAGCTCTTCGTCAATCGACGGTCACAACCACACAAGCAATATAATATACAACGCCAACGGCGAGGATGTTAGTTGTATGTATGCCCTAGAGGCCAGTATTGTACAGATGATGTATATTATATTGGATGCTTGGACATATATAGAGATGGCTTTCTTGCTAAATATGATAGTATGCTATCTGGTTACTCTTTATCTTAACATGTACACTTGTCTCTTTAAACTGTCTTATAGTTACATGTTGGTAAAGCCCTTAGGATGTGTACTTGACTGCCTGGACTATGATGCAGATCATACTAGTGGGGACATGGTAGTCCATAAGTACATCCTTCAAGGTCCCTAGTCGTGGGTGTATCGAGACGGGGCATCGATATACCAGTGTAGACAAGCGTATACGCTTCTCGACCCATGAGATGGGCGATGGATGATCCCATATCCATTGGTGTTTGACATCAGAGATGGTGTACGGGTGCTCAGTGGAGACTGGGTACACTAGACGGACTCGCCGAGAACTCCCAGATGGTATTATACCTCACGTCAGATGGCAGTTCTCAGGTGACACTTGTACAGGTTAGTCTATAGACCCGAGATCGTCATAGAGTCTTGTGTGATTCCCACTGTGCTTTGATCTCCACCTTACCACGTCCATGAGGGCGTGCAAAACGGTGGTCTTTGGGTACAGTCCTGAGTAACATGGAGGCAATGAGCGATAGGAGGGGTTTCGTCTCTCCCGGTATTGGGGGTTGATGTTGCGCTGCGCTCGATTGGCCGTAACAGGGATGTCCCTGGCCAGGGCTGATCAGAGATTTGCTGGTAAGTGTTACCAGTAGTTTCTCGACCCGTTATGAGCCTCCCATCGGCATGACTTATCGGTTATTGGGGTCTGACGTTTACCACCCCTAGACTTGATATGCGACGTATCAGACGAACAGACCGGACTGTACGGTAAGTGTTACTGGTTGGATTAACAGGAGTGTGAGCGGGCAAGCTCGTCGATCTTCTGATCGCTCAATACCCGGATGGCCGTTACGTTTAGCAGACCGCTTGCGGCTTGTCGGTGCTTGATATGATCATCGTCTGCTACCGGCGTATTGACGAGTCTTTAGAGTCCTACATAGAGGTTTCCTGGCTCAAGCGAAACGAAATAGGAGCGCTTATGAGATATGTGCGGGAGCGAGAATAATGCGTGTATCTGATACCGCATTTCATTCTCGCGATAAATGTTTCGATTGGTTATATTCGATATGACATAGTTATCGAATCATTGATTCGATAAATCGATACATTGAATACTAGTCGGTTGTGTGCGACATGACCGGATCATTGAATCAAATGTTGATTTAATGATTTAATGTATAATTATATATTTGATATATTACTTTGCATTAACTAGTATTGGTTCACTTTATATGGATTTTCTCACTTGATGTGCAAAAAGTATATGTGATATACTTTTGTGCACATATTTGTATCATGATTGATGATACTTGATCATTTTGTTAAGTGCAAAGAACTAAACCATGGTTATGATGATGGTTAGGGTTTTGTATTATTCATCTATTTATTTATCCTTTCTATATTTATTTAATTAGATAAAAGATTAGAAAATGGTTTCTTTTTGTCATGAAGCTTGATGAAGCTTCATGAAGCTTTGACTAAAGAGACCATTTGTCTTCTTGCTTAACCCTAACCATTCCCATTTACCATGGTTTATTCTCTACACTTAACCTAGGTTAGAACATGATAAGTATTTGATTTTATTATTCTTTTTCACAATACTTATCATATTCTATCTACTTCTTCTTCTTCATCTTCAAGAAAGAAACTTTGATGCCATCAATGGCAACTTGAGATCCAAAGTGAGAAATCCAATTCTAAAGTGAACCCATCTCCTATTTCTTCACCCTCTACCTCTTGCCAAGTTGTTTTTGGTGTTTTCTTCACAAGTTTCACAACTTGGTGAAGTTGGAGCTTGAACTTGTGCAACCTCGACGTAGATCATCTTCGGCACGAAGCCGACGACCTATTCCGCTCGTTTTCCCGATGAAGCCGACAAATGAGTCTAGGATTCGAAAAGGACAGCGAGAGGACGACTACGTGGAGCTAAGGAAGTGGATATCCGGATCTACAAAGGTTGTAGCATCTAACTTTTAGTTAAGTAGTTAACTAGTTTATCTTTTCGCCTAAACTTCTAGTCTAAGATCCGTATTAGGGTCTCTCGGCACCCATAAAATTTTATATTGGCATGTTCGATGCCTTATGAGACCTCTATAGGGTGCCTAGGAACCTTTCACTGGTATCAGAGCCAAGCTAGAGCCTTAGGCGAAGTCTAGACGCAATTTGAAGCCCGAACGAACCCGAAACCCTAAACCAAACATGCTCTCTGTACTTTTTCTAAAATCTGGGATTTTTCAATATTAAAAATGCTTAAAAAATTCAGCAGGGAATTCTAAGAATTACGGTGCAATTTTTATTCAATGAACAGTGAACTGCGCGGCGGAACCGCGGCCTAAGCCAGCTTAGGCGGCGGTTCCGCGGCGGCTTGATGACGTCATCCCTATCTTTTTGCACAGTAATTCTTATTTAACAGTGCTGAGTTCTCTGGGTGTTTTTAATATTTTTTCAAGAGTTGAATTTTCTGGGTTGTTTTGGGGATTCGGTATTTCGATCGGATTATCAAATTTCGTCTTTTGTGTATTTCCGGATAATTTTTAGAATATGTTAAAAAGTTCGACTGGATATAAATACCCAACTTTTTCCCTGCCGGGAAATTTCCAAGTGTTGGATTTTTCCGTAGTTTAACGACGTTCTAAGTAGTGCAAGTAACGCGATGGACCCTCTAGAAGACAACAAACCTTAACTCGATTATGTGACCGTCTTGAACTGCCCTTTGAACCTTCGGGTTTGGGGCAGTACGGCGTGCCACATGTGAGGCGTTGGCTTGACCCTTCTACGGTTGGACCGTTGGTACTGAGGCACGAACTGAATGTTGTTAGACTTATTTCATGTGTTGAGCTGTATCGGGAAAACTTGGGTATTCGACTGTTCGATCGGAAAGTTTAGCATTTTCTGTTTATCTGGAATGTGATACAATAATTGGAATTCATAAACAGTTATGAGATAACTGAATGAATGTTATAAATCTAGCAGTTTAGTCCCACATGATATTGAAAAGAGTTTTCGATAATGAGACTAAAATGCGGGATTTATATCTGTTAGGCATGTGATGTCTAAGTATTTCATTGGATTAGGCATGTGATGTCTAAAGAGGTTGCGGATTCCAACTGTTGTAGTTTTACACTTTCTTTTTTGTGACCGTAAGTGTAGTATGTTCATATCGCCGGTTTCGTTGCTATACGTCAACGACAATTGGGGTATGCATACTTACTTACGTTGATGACATGTGATGTTATGTGTTGCTGGATATGTTATATTGGATCGTCGTGTTTGAATAGCCGGGGGGGCTTTATGTGAGATGAGTGTTTTTCATTTTCATTCATGTAAAAACTTGTATGTAATATTCTTTTATTTGGGGCACTTCCAGGTAGCGGAAGATGTCACCCTTTGTATATTATTTACTTTTCCGCATTAGGATAGACCCAAGGAGGGGAGCACAAGTAATCGGGTTCCGGGGTCCAGTGGGAGACCAACTCGAGGAGTCGAGTCCGGGTCTCCTAACCCTAGAATTGGCAGGGTTGCTTGCCGCTCTCATAGGGGTCTAAGGGTGTGGGATTGGCTATTCATCACGACCGTGGAATCCGTGTTTTATACTGGCTCGTATTGAAAACACGGACGTCCTAGAATATCCAATATTTCATATGTTTCTTCTGCTGCGATATCTGTGATGTGATTCTGTGATGGATATAGTATATAGTGTATATGATATATTATATAGACGTTACTTATGTTTTACACCCGCGCTAGCCCTGCCCTGCTCTGTCGTTAGTTACCTAACCTAACGGTGCACGAGGGGACATCGAAGCGAATGCGGATGGCATAAGTGTACGTCATATCTATCTGTGATGTTTAGGTACTTAAATGATGGGACTTCATTAATGTGATTAATGAAAGAAAAGAAATCTAAGATGTTGTAGAATCAAAATTTTAAATAAAAAGGGTAGCTACAGTTCTTGCTTTGCACAGCGATATATATAATATATCCCGCACCTTATTCGATGAGGAAAGGACCGAGATCCTTTCACCGGGAGTGACTCCTTTAGCAATAACTGGCGGATGCTACACACTCGGTTTGTTTTTGATTGCTTTTAAGAGTTTTTGCTTTGCACAGCGATATATATGATATATCCCGCACCTCATTCGACGAGGAAAGGACCGAGATCTCTTCACCGGGAGTGACTCCTTTAGCAAAACTACAAAAGCCTCAAAATCACTCCATTTCAAAACTTCATTTGATTCTACAACGATATCAAGTTCATTACGCAATAGGTTTTCAGAAAAACCTGCGTAGCCCTCCGTCATTTCAGATAAGTTACATATAGTATTCGTGCTGCATTTGTTGGCTTTCGTCAAGGTGTAGTGTGCGGTAGCTATGTGCTGTTTATCTGCTGCATATGATGCGACTGGATTAGGGTAGTCGTACGGCTTTGTTGGCTTTCGTCAAGGGTCGTGCGGGTGGGTTTAATTCAGTCAAGAAATGTACGGGTTGAACTTGACTAGCGGGCTGTGGTTTGTTGGCTTTCGTCAAGGTCATAGCACGCTAGGGGCAAAAGTATTATCGGAAATTTCAAGTGTTGAAATTTACAATGAGATTGCATACCTTCTATGAGATAGTTGGATCCCGATACCCACTGCGAGTAAGAGTTACTCCTGGGAGAGTTTTACACATTGCAATTAGCTGATCAAGTAGGTGTCTAGAAAGGTGTCAACGGGGTTACGCCTCTGGGAAAACGAGGTTTACATTAATTAGGTTCGTGCGAAAGCACGGGGGACCTCCCTCAAAGTACCGACACTGGCCTGGCTGAAAGATTGGCGAACTTATAGTGTGTAATTAATCCCGGCTAGTCTTTTCTTTTAGGGTTTGAAGGAAAATTTGATAAAAAGCAGTGGGAGCCATCCTGATTAGATAAGATAATAACCAATCTGATCTTGCACGAGCATACGATAAAGTGTTTTCTTCTCTCTTTCTCCAGGTAGCGACCATTTCATGCCCTAATGAAGATAATAATATGGATGTATTGACCGAACCCGCATGTTATACTGTGCTGGGGAACGTTGGTTCCGTTCTTTCTTATAAGAGTTATAGGAATGAACAGGATATAGGGGAATACCAGGATTCCCATGCCACCCGATTGAAGAAAGTACATGTTGATGCATTTTCTTCGGGTGTGTTCGTTACTGAGAACTGTTTCTCCATTTGCTCTACGTCCTGGGTATTAGATACCAGGTCCGGATCCCATATATGTAATCAGTTACATGGGCTCAGGAAAGGTAGAGAACTTGGAGAGGGTGATAAAGACATTAGAGTTTGAAATGGTGCAATTGTTGCAGCTAAGACTGTCGGGGAATATCACCTTGTATTACCAACTGGTAATACATTGGTTCTGAACGAATGCTATTACATGCCGAACCTGATATGCAACATTATATCGGTTTCTTTATTAAGCAAAGAGGGATATAATTTTGTATTACAGGATAATGTTATGAACATTTTCCGTAACCAAAAGTTGGTTGGATCAGGCACGTTGTGCAATGGCATTTATGTTCTAAATCAATCAACAGTTCTGAGCATAACAAGCACACACAAGAGGAAGAGTTCAGAACTGAACGAATCCTTCTTGTGGCATTGTAGACTGGGTCACATCAATGCGACACGACTGGCTAAGTTGCATAAGGATGGATATTTGAAACCATTCGAATTTTCATCTTATGACACTTGCCAGTCATGTCTCAAAGGCAAGATGACCAAAACTCCGTTTACGGGACACGGAGAAAGAGTTACCGAACTCTTGGGACTAATACATAGTGATGTATGTGGTCCCATGCCTACACATGCCAGGGATGGTTCTTCGTACTTCATTACATTCACTGACGATCTCTCAAGATACGGACATGTGTACTTGATAAGACACAAGTCTGAAGCTTTTGAGAAATTTAGAGAATATAAACAAGAAGTCGAAAACCAAACCGGAAAAAGTATTAAAATCCTTCGATCTGATCGAGGAGGTGAATACTTGAGCAAAGAATTCCTGGACTTCCTAAAAGAGAATGGGATTCCCTCTCAGCTGACTCCTCCATATACACCACAGCACAACGGTGTATCAGAACGGAGGAACCGCACCCTATTAGATATGGTGCGCTCTATGATGAGCACAGCTGAGTTACCTATTTCCTTCTGGGGGTATGCGCTTGAGACAGCCATACATCTATTGAATATGGTCCCCACCAAATCTGTGCCTACCACTCCATATGAGATATGGAAAGGGAAGAGACCATGTCACGACCCGAAAGTACGGAACATGACCGGCACTTAAACTACGAACGTCTCGAGGCGTACGTAATCTAAGTAAACCGAAAACCCAGAAATCCAAACCAAGAAAATAGTAGAGTGCAGGAAAAACAACTTAAAGCAAGTAATTTCAATAGCATAAGCCGAATTATGCGGTTTTTAAAACATCAAAAATTTACTGAAAATTTCGGCAGAGTCTCCTTTGTAAATACTGGCCCCCAAACGGGATACAACATGAATAGTATACGAAATCAAGAAAAGGGCATCCCCAAGCGGGAGCTAGCTCTTCGTCAATCGACGGTCACAACCACACAAACAATATAATATACAACGCCAACGGCGATGATCAAAACTCAAAAGGAAACTCAAAACCACCAGAAAAATAACGAGCGACTCTAAGGTCGAAAGAATAACCAACACTGGTCTCTATCTCAAAAAAATACATGTTTGGTTGATGGAATTCTAGATACAACAGAATAATGATATACAAGATAAATAATGGGGATATGATACAAGTAAACCTACCTACTAGCAAATCACCCGAATGAAACTATGCCTGCAAAGCCGTAATGAACCTGTACGGCAACCTGCAAGAAACTGGGGCACAACGGGGGTGAGTTGCCAACTCGTGAATAGAAAAATATCTACGCAGAGAAATCGCATAAATAACGCAATCCTAGGTCAAAGATCATAATATATCCTCAAATATATGTATAACAGGCAGCCTATGACAATGTCTAGGGTAATATCTATCCCGAGTGTAAACTCATGTGCCCGTGTCAGTGCCTCAGGTAGCAATATATCATATGAATGAGGTATGAATGCATGAAAACAGAATACATGTAAATGAAGAAACTGTTTTCATAAATTAGTGAGATTTCCTTCATATTTTAAACTGAGGTATCATAATTAAAATCAGTATCAACAGTGTCTAGCATCGACACAAAACATAAATCTCACTGTCTCGAAATATCAATGTCTCAATCTCAATATCTAGGGCGCCGTCAGTCCAGACCGGCCCCTACCATCCATCTCAAGACCACGACGGTATCCTCCGGATATCCGACGCGTCGGGTAATATCACCGGTAGGTAGTGCTCCCCAGCCAGGCTCAACGTCAACACCACATTCCTCTTGTCCCGGGGTACCATACCGGGCCCACCATGTACCCGTGATGGTTCCTCCACTCCTCGACACGGATCTCCAAAACCACAGCAAACTCATGGTGGTCGACACTTTACATCACTAGAAAACCGCAACATTTTATATTTTAAAAGATCATAAGTTGTAAATTTTGCGGCTTTCCCCGAAATCCAGAAATATCATAAATCTCAAGAAATCATCACAAGTGCATATGTCAATGATAATGAACTAGGCATGAACAACTGAATAACAGTATGCATGAAGTGGTAGGTAATAACTACAATGTCTAATATGGCATATAAGGGAAGTACATTAATATCATGTCAACACTACTAGCTAACAATCTAAGTCAAGCAATTATATTCTCTAAAGTGTACGTGACATGGCAATTACTGATGAAGATGTGTGTGAGCCGGCAAGTAGGTGTACGTGGTACATACGCATCATCGGTAATGGTGCTGGTGTCCTAACAGCATGATATCAATAATGGAATATGCAGCAAAATAAATATGCGAGGCAGAGCGAACAGCAATAATGTGCGGGAGCTGAATACTAGACACAACGATAACTAATCTGCAATAATCTAATATAAGTCCTACGAATGGTGCCTTTTGAAATAACACGAATCATGGGGTTTTGAAAATAGGGGCTACGGTGTTTTTATGAAAAGATACGTCGTTTTTGCAATATCCGTAGATTCCCTTGAGCTGTCTTTAAAAATGCCCACGATTCGTTAGTTTTTTTGAAATAGGTAAGAAGTCTAATCTAATCTAACAACTACACTAAACTATACGGCTGAACTACAAGCTGAACTAAAGGTAAGGAAACCGCCTATCATCTGAGTCGATACATATACATACCTGTATATGTATAGTCGGTGATCTCGCCTCAATAATATCATATCCAATACCATATCTATAATCAGGCATCCCAAGTCAAGAGTGCGGATCAATCATCAATATAGCTCGTACGTAAATCCGTCGTACGGCATCCCAATCTGGGTACGGGTCAATATCACATTCATCATACTATTCACCTGGTATCCTCTTTATCAAATATCATGATCGGGGTACTGATCTACATCTAGTACCATACTGATACCGCCTACGTATGCATGGACGTGTGTGAAACACTACGTCAAGGACCCGCTACAACGTCATGTCGTATCTAAGATACGAACCCTGCTATATCACCGATCTTACGGCCTCAAATCAAATCTCATCGACTCAGCTCAATCCCAAGTATCATCCTCAATCCGTATGTGAACACATAGTCCCATACCCATGTGAACACATAACTATAAAGAATCCCATGAGCACATATCAATAGGAATGTATGCAAGTATGTATGTGTGTATGTGTGTGTAACACTACCCTAGGGTTCGCAACACTAAAAAATAGTCCAACACACCAAGTATCTATATCATCGATAATATCAAACAAATTATAGTCAATATATATATATATATGTGTGTATATGTATTCGTATACATCACCACGAACTGCGGGGGTGCTATACGCCATCCACCCGACTTCTCCCCGTAGATATAAATCTACTTACCTGGTCCTCGCTTGCCGGTGCCGACGTCGCCACACGCTTGCTTGTCGTCTCGAAGTCCACGTGGGGGTACCTACATATCATAACGCACCATATCGCATTAAAACTAAATTCGAGATCGAAACGGCATACGAAAATCAAATCGGCACGCGTATCACGCATAGGTCCAAACCTATCGCCTACGCATGCAAGAATAGTAAAACCAACCCTCGATGTCGATGTACAAACGTCAAACCATCGAGAAAAATCCAATCACACTCATTTGCACATTCACGAACACTAATTTTAATATAAACTAGGTTAAAACTCACAAAAACCCCATTTTCACTTAAAAAGTCATTTTTCCGAAAATCTAGCAAGCACAATTCGCCGTTTTGTACAAAACATGATGTTTAAATGAAAGTAGCGGCCAATATACTTATTAAATATCTTAAATAAGTCGTATAAACAATTTCCGGAATTTAATCTCATTAAATTCCAAAAATCCTAATATTCTAGTTTACAAAAATACCTTTTTTTAACAATTTCAAAGCAAAAATGCACAAACTACAATCTAGCTTAGATTTGCATGATCCAAAGCATTAAACCACACTTAATAAAGTTAATGAAGCCAAGAAAACCCTAATCACATTTTTAATCCCAAGAATTTAACAAATTTCAAAAACCTAGTAAGCAATTAGCAAATTAACACAATTTTTCAAGTAACAACTTGTAATTAACAACTAGATTAGTTTTCTATAAAACTAATTATGTTAAACTACTTCACTAAACTATGCACAATCAAACACAACTCATTTCCACAACAAATCCTAACTTGAAATCCAAAACTTGCAATTAAACTCACATATCCAAGTTAACACTTAATTTAAATTAGCTTTAAGAAACAAGTAACAATTTAAGCAAAAAGTTTTAGAATTATACCCAAAAATATATGAAGGTCCACAAGCATCCATGGCCTCCCAAAATGCTCTCTTTTCACAAGGATCCATGCTATACGGGCTAAGCTAAAATGGGTAGGAGTCGGATTTGGGTTTAGATTTGAATTTGCATGGATTTTGAAGTGATTTGTGGATTTTTTTGATGAAGAAAAGAGTGGGATTGGGGGGGGGGGGCTGCTGCTGTTGGGAGGGGGAGAATTTCGGCCAGAAATGGGAGTGAGGAGAGAGAGGGAGGTAGAGAAAATACAAGGGAGGAAAGTCCAAGTCAACATAAAGTCAAAAGTCCACCTAATTCATCCATTTTCTTTTCTTTTCTATCATTTCTTTTCCTTTGAAATTCAAGTGGGGAAAAAATGGGGGCTGCTGAATTTTGCTAAGGGGAGGAGTAAATGGGGGTGTGTGGGTGTGGGTACGGGTGTGGGGTGATGAAAAATGATAAATACAATACCCCAAACATCCATTTACGCTAAAAAAAAGCCTTTTTTCTTCAATAATTTCTAAACCGTTTTGGCAAATGTTTTCATTCCAAAAATCACATGATAAAATTTTATTTAATGTTTTATGATGCACAAAATTTGTTTCAACTCATTCCAATTTGTAATTTTCCCTAATTAAATGTATTAGTGACGGCTTAAAATAATAATAAAATAATTTTTGTTTTCAGAAAATTTGAAATTTCACCAGTGGCTCAATAAACACCAAATAATAGCAATTACATAGCTAGAATATGTATATTTAATTTTTATAATAAGATATTTGTATTTTGACTTTTTACAGAAAACCCCATTATTTTACCGATTTTTTTCGAAATTTCACCGAAACGATTTTCAAAACGCTACAGACCATGTCTTAACTATGTTAAGATATGGGGTTGTCCAGCCTATGTCAAACGACAAAATCCGGACAAAATCGAGGCACGGTCTGTTCTATGCAAATTTGTAGGATATCCCAAGAATTCTCAAGGGTATATCTTCTACCACCCTGAGGAACAAAGAGTGTTTGTTTCTCGGCATGCCACCTTTTTAGAAAAGGAATTTCTTGAAAAAGAGATTAGTGGTCACGAGGTAGAACTAGAAGAAGTTCCAGCTGCAGAAGCTACAACAGAAGATCTGGTGGAACCAGAGGATTCCGTAGTTCCCGATGAACCCCAGCCACACCGCCGATCTAGTAGGGTTCCTCGCCAACCAGAGAGATACTACGGTTTTCTCATGGACGGTGGGAGCGAGGATTGCATCATGGAGGATGATGACCCAACTAGCTTCGAGCAGGCCATCACGAGTGGGGACTCAGTGAAATGGCTGGATGCTATGCGGTCCGAGATGGAATCCATGTACACCAACAAAGTATGGACTTTGGACGTTGCTCCTGAAGGGGTAAAACCCATTGGGAGCAAGTGGATCTTCAAGAAGAAACTTGGTGTAGATGGGAAAGTGGAGACTTTCAAAGCTAGACTTGTAGCAAAGGGTTTTCGTCAAAGACCAGGTGTGGACTATGACGAGACCTTTTCTCCAGTGGCTATGCTTAAATCCATCCGGATCATGCTTGCCATCGCTGCATATCATGATTACGAAATCTGGCAAATGGATGTTAAGACCGCCTTTCTAAACGGTGATTTAGAAGAGTGCGTGTACATGACTCAGCCAGAGGGCTTCGTAGACAGTGGGAGCAGCGGAAAGGTGTGCAAGCTGCTTAAATCCATTTATGGAAAGCAAGCATCGCGGAGTTGGAACATCTTCTTTGACGTCGTTATCAAAGAGTTTGATTTCGTCAAAAATCCAGATGAACCTTGTATCTACAAGAAGGTGGCAGAGAGTAAGGTTGTCTTCCTCGTATTGTACGTGGACGACATACTCTTGATAGGAAATGATATTCCTATGCTGCAATCGGTCAAGCTCTTCTTATCACAAAGATTCTCAATGAAAGATCTTGGTGATGCCTCCTGCATATTGGGGATTAGGATCTATAGAGATAGATCCAAACGGATTTTGGGATTGTCCCAATCCAGGTACATTGACACCATACTAAAGAGGTTTAGTATGGAAGAGTCCAAGCGTGGGAACTTGCCCACGATCTCTGGAGTCACTCTCTCCAAAGAGATGTCTCCCAAGATTGATTTGGAGAGAGCTCGCATGCAAGGGATACCCTATGCTTCGGCAGTAGGCTCTATCATGTATGCGATGCTATGTACCAGACCCGATGTAGCATACTCACTAAGTGTAGTGAGCAGGTATCAAGCTGATCCTGGAGAGAGTCACTGGACAGCTGTGAAGAGCATTCTCAAGTACTTGCGAAGGACTAGAGATATGTTCTTGGTGTATGGTAACGGAGAACTCCAAGTGGAGTCCTTTACCGATTCGAGCTTCCAGAGTGATAAGGACGACTCTAAGTCGCAGTCGGGCTTTGTCTTTACCCTTTACGGAGGGGCGGTTAGCTGGAAGAGTTCCAAGCAGGAAACCGTGGCAGACTCGACAATGGAGGCTGAATACATCGCTGCCAACGATGCTGCCAAAGAGGCTGTCTGGATCAAGAAGTTCATTACTGAACTTGGAGTGGTTCCATCCATTGAGCATCCAATACCTTTGTATTGCGATAACAATGGAGCGGTGGCTCTGGCCAAGGAACCCAGGTCCCATCAGCGATCCAGGCATATTCTGAGGCGGTATCACCTGATCCGGGAGATAGTTGATCGCCGGGAGATCGAGGTCAGGAGGGTTGACACGAAGAACAACACGGCGGATCCACTCACAAAGGCCATTCCCCAGACACAGTTTGAGAGACTTTTCGGGATGCTCGGTATGCGATACTACAGCAGCTGGCCCTAGTGTAAGTGGGAGATTGTTAGTTGTATGTATGCCCTAGAGGCCAGTATTGTACAGATGATGTATATTATATTGGATGCTTGGACATATATAGAGATGACTTTCTTGCTCGATATGATAGTATGCTATCTGGTTACTCTTTATCTTAACATGTACACTTGTCTCTTTAAACTGTCTTATAGTTACATGTTGGTAAAGCCCTTAGGATGTGTACTTGACTGCCTGGACTATGATGCAGATCATACTAGTGGGGACATGGTAGTCCATAAGTACATCCTTCAAGGTCCCTAGTCGTGGGTGTATCGAGACGGGGCATCGATATACCAGTGTAGACTAGCGTATACGCTTCTCGACCCATGAGATGGGCGATGGATGATCCCATATCCATTGGTGTTTGACATCAGAGATGGTGTACGGGTGCTCAGTGGAGATTGGGTACACTGGACGGACTCGCCGAGAACTCCCAGATGGTATTATACCTCACGTCAGATGGCAGTTCTCAGGTGACACTTATACAGGTTAGTCTGTAGACCCGAGATCGTCATAGAGTCTTGTGTGATTCCCACTGTGCTTTGATCTCCACCTTACCACGTCCATGAGGGTGTGCAAAACGGTGGTCTTTGGGTACAGTCCCGAGTAACATGGAGGCAATGAGCGATAGGAGGGGTTTCGTCTCTCCCGGTATTGGGGGTTGATGTTGCGCTGTGCTCGATTGGCCGTAACAGGGAAGTCCCTGGCCAGGGCTGATCAGAGATTTGCTGGTAAGTGTTACCAGTAGTTTCTCGACCCGTTATGAGCCTCCCATCGGCACGACTTATCAGTTATTGGGGTCTGACGTTTACCACCCATAGACTTGATATGCGACGTATCAGACGAACAGACCGGACTGTACAGTAAGTGTTACTGGTTGGATTCACAGGAGTGTGAGCAGGCTAGCTCGTCGATCTTCTGATCGCTCAATACCCGGATGGCCGTTACATTTAGCAGACCGCTTGCGGCTTGTGGGTGCTTGATATGATCATCATCTGCTACCGGCGTATTGACGAGTCTTTAGAGTCCTACACAGAGGTTTCCTGGCTCAAGCGAAACGAAATAGGAGCGCATATGAGATATGTAAGGGAGCGAGAATAATGCGTGTATGTGATACCGCATTTCATTCTCGCGATAAATGTTTCGATTGGTTATATTCGATATGACCTAGTTATCGAATCATTGATTCGATAAATCGATACATTGAATACTAGTCGGTTGTGTGCGACATGACCGGATGATTGAATCAAATGTTGATTTAATGATTTAATGTATAATTATATATTTGATATATTACTTTGCATTAACTAGTATTGGTTCACTTTATATGGATTTTCTCACTTGATGTGCAAGAAGTATATGTGATATACTTTTGTGCACACATTTGTATCATGATTGATGATACTTGATCATTTTGTTAAGTGCAGAGAACTAAACCATGGTTATGATGATGGTTAGGGTTTTGTATTATTCATCTATTTATTTATCCTTTCTATATTTATTTAATTAGATAAAAGATTAGAAAATGGTTTCTTTTTGTCATGAAGCTTGATGAAGCTTCATGAAGCTTTGACTAAAGAGACCATTTGTCTTCTTGCTTATCCCTAACCATTCCCATTTACCATGGTTTATTCTCTACACTTAACCTAGGTTAGAACATGATAAGTATTTGATTTTATTATTCTTTTTCACAATACTTATCATATTCTATCTACTTCTTCTTCTTCATCTTCAAGAAAGAAACTTTGATGCTATCAATGGCAACTTGAGATCCAAAGTGAGAAATCCAATTCTAAAGTGAACCCGTCTCCTATTTCTTCACCCTCTACCTCTTGCCAAGTTGTTTTGGGTGTTTTCTTCACTAGTTTCACAACTTGGTGAAGTTGGAGCTTGAACTTGTGCAACCTCGACCTAGATCATCTTCGGCATGAAGCCGACGACCTATTCCGCTCGTTTTCCCGATGAAGCCGACAAATGAGTCTAGGATTCGAAAAGGACAGCCAGAGGATGACTACGTGGAGCTAAGGAAGTGGATATCCGGATCTACAAAGGTTGTAGCATCTAACTTTTAGTTAAGTAGTTAACTAGTTTATCTTTTCGCCTAAACTTCTAGTCTAAGATCCGTATTAGGGTCTCTCGGCACCCATAAAATTTTATATTGGCATGTTCGATGCCTTGTGAGACCTCTATAGGGTACCTAGGAACCTTTCAGAGGATCAAAACTCAAAAGGAAACTTAAAACCATAAGGAAACCACAGAAATATAACGCGCGACTCTAAGGTCGAAAAATAACATCACTGGTCTCTATCTCAAAATAAATACATGTTTGGTTGATGGAACTTCTAGATACAACAGGATAATGATATACAAGATATATAATGGGGGTACGATACAAGTAAACCCACCTACTAGCAAATCACCCGAAGGAAACTATGCCCGCAAAGCCGTAATAAAACCTGTACGGCAAACCTGCAAGAAACTGGGGCACAACGGGGGTGAGTTGCCAACTCGTGAATAGAAAAACATCTACGAAAGGAAATCGCATAAATAACGCAATCCTAGGTCAACGATCATAATATATCCTTAAATATATAACCAGCAACCCATAACAATGGTTAAGGCAAATATCTAACCCAAGTGTAATTCCATGTGCCCGTGTCAGTGCCTCAGGTAGCAATATAACATAGGAATGAGGTATGAATGCATGGAACAGAATGCATGTACTGACGAAAACTGCTTTCATAATTCTGTGAGATTTCTGTATTTTAAAAGTGAGGTACCATAAATGAAATCAGCATAAAACAGTGCCCAGCATCGACACAAAACAAGTGTCCAAATATCTCGATATCTCTGTATCACAATCTCTGTACCTCAATATCTCAAAATCTCAATATCTCAATCACAATATCTAGGACGCCGTCAATCCAGACGGGCCCCTACCATCTATCTCAAGACCACGGCGGTATCCTCCAGATATCCGACGCGTCGGTTAATATCACCGGTAGGTAGTGCTCCCCTACCAGGCTCACATCGTCATCACCACGCGCTTCTTGCCCCGGGGTGTTAGTGTTTATGCCCTAGAAGGCCATTACTGTATCATACTAGTTTGTATATTACTTAATGGAAGCTTGGGATATTCACATGTATATAACAGTCTTGCTAAACATGGTAGTATGCTACTTGGTTTTTCTATCTTAATATGTGAGTATACGTATTGATAGAGCTCTTAGGATCTTGCTTGACTACCAGCATTGTGATGGCAGTCACACTAGTGGGGGCGGGGTAGTCTACAAGCACATCCTTATTCAGGTCCCTAGTCGTTGGATTATCGAGACAGGGCATCGATACTCCGGAGTAGACTAGTGTGTACGCTTCTCATCCCAGTTGGGGAGATGGTCTTTCCCACAGCCGTCAGTACGTCGTACTGGAGATAGTATGCAGGTGCTCGTTAGGTTACGGGTACACCGGACAGGACTCACAGGGGACTGTTGGTTTGTTTTATACCAGTCATCAATGAACAGTTCCCAGGTGACATGAGTACAGCATAGTCCGCAGACTTGACACTGCTACTTCGCCTCGAGTGTATCCCACTGTTCTTAGATTGCTACCCTACCACGGCTCAAAGGAGTCATGCAAACAGGTAGCAGTTGGGTGCAGTCCTGAGCACTTGGAGGAAGTGGCGGTTAGACAGGATTCGTCTCTCCCGGTATTGGGGGTTGATATCGCGCTGTGTCAGAGAGCCATTACGCAAAGTCCCTGGCCAGGGCAAGCGAGATTTGCTGGTAGGTTCCAGTAGTTTCTCAGGGTGTAATGGGCTTCGCTCCGACACGACTTATACCGCTATTAGGGGACTGACGCTTGCCACCCCCCTAGGCCCGATATGCGATAGTCTTAGACGAACGGACCGGACTGTATGGAGATTGTCACATCAGACTCAGTAGGAGTTCGGATGGGTTTCCTCATCGGCCTTCTTATCGACATCTACCTGAGGACCGTTACGTACAGCTAGTGCCGCTTGCGGTCGGTGGTTAAACCCACTGCCAGCGTAGTAGTCGAGTCTCTAGAGTCCCACACAGAGAGTTTCCCTACTACGGGCGAAACGAAATAGAGGTCGTATGGTTTTACGACAAGGGTTCGGACGCATACGTGTGTTTACGCACGTACGACTTTCGGACAGTTTTTACAAGTCGGCTTTGGTTTAAGCCAGTTACTGGTATCCGGTTATTGGATTTATACAGTCTAAAGTTTTTCCGTATTTTTGCGGAAAGGAGGGGCGTTCTCGTAATTGCGTGAGAAGCTTCTAGAAGATGGTGACTAAGGAGGTTTAGGTGGCATATACATTGAATGAGATTAGTGAGTCATATGGATGATTCATCCATGTCATTAATGCTTCATAATTGCTTAATGACTCATGGAGATGAATCACCACAAGATATTTATCAAGCATGGTTGTAAAATGATTTCTTTTCTTTTCTTGTTAAAATAAAATGCATGATATATATTATGATAACTCATTATTCTCACTTCATTATTATCTTCATCTTCACTCTCCTCAAGCTCTCCCTCTTCAAACCCTAATCCT
This sequence comes from Agapanthus africanus, assembly GCA_030015575.1. Taxonomy (NCBI): domain Eukaryota; kingdom Viridiplantae; phylum Streptophyta; class Magnoliopsida; order Asparagales; family Amaryllidaceae; genus Agapanthus; species Agapanthus africanus. Next base: position 239,494,136 of record CM057343.1, on the reverse strand, counting down.
CCCCTCTCATGTGTTGAGTACAAGGATTAGTTAGACTAATTAAACCATAACCCTCACTCTATATCACCTAGCTTCTTTGATTAGCACTTAAAGAAGGTTAGTTGCCTCAAGTTTAGAGGCTAAGCTTGGAGTAAAGCTCTCGGGTGGATCGTCTACTACTTCGAGAAGGCCGAGGAGGAGGTGGAGTTTGCAAAGACGAAGGACACGATTCATTAGGTATAATCCCTAAACATAGTAGCATAGAAACTCTATGTTTGTAGTTAGTTATCGTTTAGCTTCGATTCAAGCGGTTAGTCGATGTTTGTTCACTAAACAAGTTCGTTTTTTGAAAATTCTGCCTCCCCACAAGTACTGGGGTGTTGTACATCGACTTACAGTGGTATCAGAGCCTTGCTAAACAATAAATAACTTACTTGCAAATTTGTATGAATTTCGAACGGAAAAAACGAAACCGGAAAAACCCAAAATCACAAGTTTCTGTCGATTTTAAATGAAGTCCAAAAATTTTTCAGGGAGGTTCAGAAAGCTTAAAAAGACAGTAGAAGAACACCCAAGAAATTTGGGCCCCTGAATCGTCTAAAGCGCCGCGGAACCGCGGCGGATCGCGCCGATCCGCCGCGCTTCCGCCGCCGAGTTGGCGATTCAGGAACCCAAATTTCCTGTGTTGCTTCTCTGTGATATTTGGTATTTTCTGGAAGTTTTTATTTTTGCTCAGGTTTCAGATTTACAGAGAAGTATTGGAGCAAAATTAAAAGTGTTTAATCGATCGAAATTATACAGTATTTGCTTGATGGATTATATCTGTGTTTGTATAATGTGTTCGTAAACCTCCCCTAACTGTTAGTATGTCGGTTGGCAGGGGGTTGCACATTTCTGTAATGGTTTTTACTGTTTGTGGATATGAACTGTGTTGGACTGTTGTGATGTATAGCCGGGGTTTTGTGATGGGTTATTATTTAATTCATTTGATGTAAATGTTATTTGTTGTAATATTATTTTGCGGGGCACATCCAGGTTGCGGTTGTAGCCACCGTTGTATTATTTCATTTTACTGTTTTTGCTCCTAGGACAGACCCAAGGTGGGGTGCACAAACTGCCGGGCGGGTAGTTTGCCGTACCCGTTGGGGTCTTGGGTGGGGTAATGGCTATTCATCACAACTGTGTAATCCGTCTTTTGTTGCAGGCTCAAAACAAACACGGATTACTTGCAAATCCAATAAAGTTCATCTGTGATCTGGAATGCCTATTATTGCGTCTGACGAATGTACAATATCTATATATGATAGCTATTTAGACGTCACTTATGTTTTACACCCGCGCTAGCCCAGCCCCGCTCTGTCGTTAGTTAAGTAACCTAACGGGTGATGACGGGACCCCGTGGCGAATGCGGATGGCATAAGAGGACGTTGTATTTTCGTTGTTTTCTGCAATGATAGGTTAATGATGGGACGCATTATTTATAATGCAAAGAAAATAAACCAAAAGTTTAAATCGTTGGAACAATTTAAAAGAAACCACTCGGTTAATTTTAAAAACAGGTATTTTTAAATGCGGAGCTTTAACCACTCCTTTTAAAAGCTATCAGGTTCCTTCGGTTATATCAAGTTCACTACGTTCACGGTTTCGCCAAAACCAGTCGTAGCCCTCCGTCATTTCTTATGAATGGTCAGTAGTATTCAAGCTATGTTTGTTTGGCCCTTAGTCAAGACATAGTGATTGGTAGCTGCTGGGGTATTCATTTGTTGCATAGATAGATGAGTTGGTTTGGGACACTCGTATTACTTTGTTTGGCCCTTAGTCAAGAGTATATATGGATGGGTTCAAATCAACAGGATAATGATGGGCAGAACTTGACATGTGACTTATGATTTGTTGGCCCTTAGTCAAGATCATAAGAACATGGGGCAAAAATCAATATCGGGAATTTCTAAAGAAACTGAAATTTGCAAAGAGATGCATACCATTTGGAGTTTGATGAATGTTGGTAGGATTCCTTCAACATTATCATACGATGATATTTGGATCCTGATCCTACTGTGAGTGTATGCTACTTATCAGGATATTCGTCACTTAACGATCAATGCTATAAACCTAGTAGGTGTCCAGAAAGGTGTCAGCGGGGTTACGCCCCCAGAGAAAAGAGGTTATTTAATTAAGGAACTTCGCGAAAGCGTTGGAAAACCTCCTTCGAAGTATCGACACTGGCCTGGCTGAACGGTTAAGCAAGAATTGTAAAGTGAGAATAGTCTTGGCTAATTCTTCTTTTATGGTTTGAGGAAGGATTCGAGAAACAGTGGGAGCCATCCAGTTTAGATAAACTAAAAACCACTCTAAACTTGCAAGAGCATCATGCTAAAGAGTTTTCTTCTCTCTCTCCTAATTGCAGTGACCCTGAAAATGACTGGACTTAAGTTACTTTTAGAGAAAAATATACTGACAGGGCCAAACTATAAAGATTGGCTGCGGAATGTCAAAATGGCTTTGACCTATGACAAACTGGGGTACGTCCTCACCGCTACGGCACCTGCTGTCCCTGGTCCCAAATCCAGCAATGCGGATAAGGAAATCCGCAAAACCTGGGATTTAGATTGCGCGAAAGCCAAGTGCATCGTGCTTGCCTCAATGAACAATGAACATCAGAGGAGGCACGAGGATATGAACCTAGATGGCATATTTCTCCATACAAAGGAACTTTATGGAGAGCAATCTCGTATAGCAAGATACGAGACCTCTAAGAACTTGTTTCGAGCGAGGTTGGCTGTCGGGTCATCAGTAGGAGAACATGTCCTAAAGATGATCGGCTATATTGAAGAGCTCGCAGACCTTGGGACGACTTTGGATAATGAGCTCTATACAGACCTTATTCTCCAGTCCCTTCCTCCCACCTACGCCCAGTTTATCCTGAACTTCAACCTTCAAAGAAAAGAAGTTGAACTTCCGGAACTCCTGAACATGTTAAGGAGTGCAGAGGGCACCTTGCAGAAGGCAAGGGAAACACCCGCTATGTTTGTTGGCGGTGCATCTTCTTCCGGGTCCAAGGCTAGAGCCAAAGGAAGGAAGAAGAAGGCCGTCCCCAGACCTAGAGGAGGTGTTAGTAAGGTGGGAGGGAAGGGAAAGAAAAAGTTTGCGGTACCGGTAGTGGGCCAGGATGAGTGCTTCCATTGTCACAGGAAAGGGCACTGGAAGAAGGATTGCAAGGCGTGGAACGCCAAGAACCAGGAACCGAAGCAAGCTGTGGCTTCGACTTCAGGTGTGTTTGTAATTGAGAATTGTCTGTCGATCAACTCTACTTCCTGGGTATTGGATACCGGATCAGGATCTCATATTTGTAATTCATTGCAGGTACTGAGAAACCGTAGAGTGCTGAAGGAAGGTGATATGACCCTAAAGGTTGCTAACGGAGCTAGCGTGGGAGCTGCGTCCGTCGGGGATTATCACCTAGGATTGACGAGTGGACACATTTTGGTTTTACATAACTGTTATTTTGTACCAAGCTTAACGTGTAATATCATATCAGTTTCCTTGTTGTCAAATAAAGGTTATGATTTCACGTTTGTAAGAGATGTTGTCAACATCCACCTTAATCATGGTTTGATTGGGTCCGGTACACTAAATAACGGTATATATGTTTTAAACCAACTCCAAATTTTCAATGTCCAGAACACACTAAAAAGAATGTCTCCAGATTTAAATAAAGCTTTCTTATGGCATTGTAGACTGGGTCACATCAATGAGAGAAGGTTGACTAAGTTGCATAGAGAAGGATATTTGGACTCGTTCGAATATCAAACCTATGACACTTGTCAATCTTGTCTCAAAGGAAAGATGACAAAGACTCCATTTACTGGACAAGGAGTAAGAGCGAGCGAGCTCTTAGGACTTATACACAGCGATGTATGTGGTCCAATGTCTACACATGCGAGAGGTGGTTATTCCTACTTCATTACTTTTACAGATGATTTCTCTAGGTATGGACATGTTTTCTTAATGATACATAAATCCGAGGCCTTTGAGAAATTCCTGGAATACAAGAGTGAAGCGGAAAACCAAACAGGCAAAAGTATTAAGACACTGAGATCTGATCGATGTGGAGAATACTTAAGTGCCGAGTTCCTAAGTTACCTAAAGGAGAAAGGAATGGTGTATCGGAGATGCTTACTCCTCTATACACTCCACAGCACAACGGTGTATCGGAGAGACGGAATCGAACCCTATTGGATATGGTACGATCCATGATGAGTAATGCTGAGTTACCGCGATCTTTCTGGGGTTATGCGCTAGAATCAGCGGCATATCTTTTAAACCAGGTTCCAACCAAGACTGTGCCTACCACACCATATCAGATGTGGAGTGGGAAGAAACCCTGTCTAAAACATTTTAGGACATGGGGGTGTCCAGCTCTTGTAAAAAAGCAGCATTCGGACAAGCTCGAGACACGCTCAGTACAGTGTAAGCTTATGGGATATCCAAAGAACTCCAAGGGATATTATTTCTATTACGCAGAGGAACAAAAGGTTTTTGTTTCTCGTCATGCCCACTTCTTAGAAACTGAATTTTTAGAAAATCAGAAGAGTGGGAGCGCAGTAGAACTGGAAGAAATTCCAGAACCACAAGCTGCTACTGAAAGTTTGGTAGAACCAGAAGTTCAAGAAGAACAGGACATTCCCGCACCCCTCCGCAGGAGTACTAGGCCGTCTCATCCGCCTGAGAGATACTACGGTTTTCTCATAGATGGGGATGGAGAGGATTGCATCATAGATGATGATGAACCTACTGACTTCCAGCAGGCCATCCAGAGCGGCGACTCGGTACGATGGCTAGATGCAATGCGGACCGAAATGGAGTCCATGTACACCAACAAAGTATGGACTTTGGACTTTGCTCCAGATGGGATAAAACCCATAGGATGCAAATGGATCTTCAAGAAAAAGATTGGTGTAGATGGACAGGTGGAAACCTATAAGGCTAGACTTGTTGCAAAGGGTTTTCGTCAAAGACCTGGTTTGGACTATGACGAAACTTTTTCTCCAGTGGCTATGCTCAAATCCATTCGGGTCCTTCTTGCTATTGCTGCCTTCAATGATTATGAAATCTGGCAGATGGACGTAAAGACGGCTTTTCTGAATGAAAATTGAGAAGAGTGCGTCTATATGGATCAGCCAGAGGGTTTCAATCAGAGTGGGAGCAGCGGGAAAGTATGCAAGCTGCTTAAGTCCATTTATGGACTAAAGCAGGCATCGTGGAGTTGGAACATCTGTTTTGATGAGACAGTCAAAGAATATGACTTTATCAAAAATCCAGATGAACCATCTATATATAGTAAAGTTGTAGCCAGAAGTGTTGTATTCCTCGTCTTGTACGTGGATGACATTCTATTGATAGGAAATGACATTCCTATGCTACAATCTGTCAAAGGATTCTTGTCACACAGGTTCTCCATGAAAGACCTGGGGGATGCCTCTTACATTCTGGGGATCCGGATCTATCGTGATAGATCCAAGAGGATGTTGGGACTTTCACAGTCCAGGTATATCGACACTGTACTGAAAAGATTCAGTATGGAAGATTCTAAGCGCGGTAATCTACCGGCTTGTCACGGAATCACCCTCTCCAAAGAGATGTCTCCCAAGACTGATTTGGAAAGGGAACGCATGTCTATTATACCCTACGCTTCTGCGGTAGGCTCTATAATGTATGCGATGTTGTGCTCCAGACCAGAAGTAGCTTACGCACTGAGCGTGGTAAGCCGGTATCAGTCAGACCCAGGGGAGAAGCACTGGATAGCATAAAAGAACATTCTCAAGTACTGAGAAGGACTAAGGAGATGTTCTTGGTTTACGGCGGAAAAGACCTCAGGTTGGAGGCCTTTCCTGATTCCGGCTTCCAAAGTGATAAGGACGATTCCAAGTCCATGTCGGGTTATGTCTTTACCCTCAATGGAGGGGCGGTGTGCTGGAAGAGCTCCAAGCAGGACACCGTTGCTGACTCGACGATGGAAGCGGAGTATATAGCTGCTTGCGATGCCGCAAAAGAAGCAGTCTGGATGAAGAAGTTCCTAACAGAACTTCAGGTGGTTCCTACCATAGTTGATCCAATACCTCTGTATTGCGACAACAACGGAGCTATAGCTTTAGCGAAGGAACCAAGGTCCCATCAGAAGTCCAGACACATCTTAAGGCAGTATCACCTGATCAGGGAGATCATTGATCGTCAGGAGATCGAGGTTCGGAGAGTTGCTTCTGAAGAGAACATTGCTGATCCATTCACAAAGGCCCTACCTCAGATTCAGTTCGAGAGGCTACTCGAGATCATCGGTCTTCGATACGCCAGTACATGGCGCTAGTGCAAGTGGGAGATTGTTTGTGTTTATGCCCTAGAAGGCCATTACTGTATCATACTAGTTTGTATATTACTTAATGGAAGCTTGGGATATTCACATGTATATAACAGTCTTGCTAAACATGGTAGTATGCTACTTGGTTTTTCTATCTTAATATGTGAGTATACGTATTGATAGAGCTCTTAGGATCTTGCTTGACTACCAGCGTTGTGATGGCAGTCACACTAGTGGGGGTTGGGTAGTCTACAAGCACATCCTTATTCAGGTCCCTAGTCGTTGGATTATCGAGACAGGGCATCGATACTCCGGAGTAGACTAGTGTGTACGCTTCTCATCCCAGTTGGGGAGATGGACTGTCCCACAGCCGTCAGTACGTCGTACTGGAGATAGTATGCAGGTGCTCATTAGGTTACGGGTACACCGGACAGGACTCACAGGGGACTGTTGGTTGGTTTTATACCAGTCGTCAGTGAACAGTTCCCAGGTGACATGAGTACAGCATAGTCTGCAGACTTGACACTGCTACTTCGCCTCGAGTGTGTCCCACTGTTCTTAGATTGCTACCCTACCACGGCTCAAAGGAGTCGTGCAAACAGGTAGCAGTTGGGTGCAGTCCCTAGCACTTGCAGGCAGTGGCGGTTAGACAGGATTCGTCTCTCCCGGTATTGGGGGTTGATATCGCGCTGTGTCAGAGAGCCATTACGCAAAGTCCCTGGCCAGGGCAAGCGAGATTTGCTGGTAGGTTCCAGTAGTTTCTCAGGGTATAATAGGCTTCGCTCCGACACGACTTATACCGCTATTAGGGGACTGACGCTTGCCGCCCCCTAGGCCCGATATGCGATAGTCTTAGACGAACGGACCGGACTGTATGGAGATTGTCACATCAAACTCAGTAGGAGTTCGGATGGGTTTCCTCATCGGCCTTCTTATCGACATCTACCTGGGGACCGTTACGTACAGCTTTACGTACAGCTAGTGCCGCTTGCGGACTGTGGTTAAACCCACTGCCAGCGTAGTAGTCGAGTCTCTAGAGTCCCACACAGAGAGTTTCCCTACTCCGGGCGAAACGATATAGAGGTCGTATGGTTTTACGACAAGGGTTCGGACGCATACGTGTGTTTACGCACGTACGACTTTCGGACAGTTTTTACCAGTCGGCTTTGGTTTAAGCCAGTTATTGGTATCCGGTTATTGGATTTATACAGTCTAAAGTTTTTCCGTATTTTTGCGGAAAGGAGGGGCGTTCTCGTAATTGCGCGAGAAGCTTCTAGAAGATGGTGACTAAGGAGGTTTAGGTGGCATATACATTGAATAAGATTAGTGAGTCATATGGATGATTCATCCATGTCATTAATGCTTCATAATTGCTTAATGACTCATGGAGATGAATCACCACAAGATATTTATCAAGCATGGTTGTAAAATGATTTCTTTTCTTTTCTTGTTAAAATAAAATGCGTGATATATATTATGATAACTCATTATTCTCACTTCATTATTATCTTCATCTTCTCTCTCCTCAAGCTCTCCCTCTTCAAACCCTAATCCTCCCCTCTCATGTGTTGAGTACAAGGATTAGTTAGACTAATTAAACCATAACCCTCACTCTATATCACCTAGCTTCTTTGATTAGCACTTAAAGAAGGTTAGTTGCCTCAAGTTTAGAGGCTAAGCTTGGAGTAAAGCTTTCGGGTGGATCGTCTACTACTTCGAGAAGGCCGAGGAGGAGGGGGAGTTCGCAAAGACGAATGACACGATTCATTAGGTATAATCCCTAAACATAGTAGCATAGAAACTCTATGTTTGTAGTTAGTTATCGTTTAGCTTCGATTCAAGCGGTTAGTCGATGTTTGTTCACTAAACAAGTTCGTTTTTTGAAAATTCCGCCTCCCTACAAGTACTGGGGTGTTGTACATCGACTTACACGGGGTACCTTACCGGGTCCACCATGTACCCGAAACGGTTCATCCGTCTCCTCGAATCGGGTCTCGAAATCCATCAGCAAACTCATGGTGGACGACTCATACATCATGGGAAAACCGCGCTTTTCATTTAAAAAGAAAGAGAAGAAGTTTGTATAAGTTTTGCGGTTTTCCCCCAAATCCAGAAAATCTCATGGAAAGCCGAATCCAAAACCTCAATAGCACGTAAAATAGTGAATATATGCATGAGAATCCATGAATGCGGCATAACAATGAATAACAGTATGCATGAAGCGACAAGTAATAACTACAATATCTAAGTTGGCATATAAGGTATGTACACTAATATGTCATACTACTGGCTATCAAGCTAAGTTAAGCAATAATATTTTCTAAGGTGTACGTGACATGGCAATTACCGATGAAGATGTGTGTGAGCCGGCAAGTAAGTGTATGTGGTACATACGCATCATCGGTAATGGTGCTGGTGTCCTAACAGCATAATGTCAACAATGCAATATGAAATAACAATGTAAATATGCGATGCAGAGCGAGCAACCAAAATGAGCGGGAGCTAAATATTAAACAATGGTGCCATTTGAAATAACACGAATCGCGGGGTTTTGAAAATAGGGCTACGGTGGTTTTTAAGAAAGGATACGTCTTTGAAATATCCGTAGATCCCTTGACCTGTCTTTTAAAATACCCACGATCCGCTAGTTTTGAAATAGGTAGGAGTCTAATCTAATCTAACAACTACACTAAACTATACGGCTAAACTAACAAGCTGAACTACATGTAAGGAAACCGCCTATCATCTGAGTCGATACATATACATACCTGTATATATATAGTCGGTGATCCTGCCTCAATAATATCACATTCGATACCATATCTAAAATCAGGCATCCCAAGTCAAGAGTGCGGATCAATCATCAATATAGCTCGTACGTAAATCCGTCGTACGGCATCCCAAATCTGGGTACGGGTCAATATCACATTCATCATACTATTCACCCGGTATCCTCTTTATCAAATATCATGATCGGGGTGCTGTTCTACGTCTAGTACAATACTGATACCGCCTAAGTATGCATGCACGTGTGTGAAACACTACGTCAAGACCCGTTACAACGTCATGTCCTATCTCAAATACGAACCCTGCTATATCACCGATCTCACGGCCTCAAATCAAATCTCATCGACTCATCTTAAATCCCAAGTACTATCCTCATTATCCATGCATGTGTATATGAATGTACATATGCATAGTCCCATACCCACGCATATATACATATATACACATCCCAATCGGCGCACAAGAAAGTAATGTATGCAAGTCTGTGTGTGCGCATATGTGGGTATAACAACTACTCTAGGGTTTCGCAACTAACCCAAAGGTAAACCATGAACACATAAACATAACATGAATACACATTCTCGTATCATAAAACACCTATATAAACATATATATATATAAGCTACACTACGGACTGCGGGGGTGCTATACGCCATCCACCCGACTTCTCCCCGTAGATATAAATCTACTCACCTGGTCCTCGCTCGCCGGTGCCGACGTCGCCATGCGCTTGCTTGTCCTCTCGAAGTCCACATGGGGGTACCTACATATCACAACGCATCGTATCGCATTAAAATCCGACTCATGACCAAAACGACAGACGAATCCCACATAAGTCAAAACCTATGGTTGCTTTCACAAATCAACCCAAAAACCCTCGACATCGGCGTACAAACGCTGATTGATCGAGAAAATCTCAAACGTACAAATCGTAGTTCCCAAAACTCACTAATTATAACATAAAATAGGGTTTAAATCATCAAAACATTAAAATAAATCAAATCGATTTATTTCCGAAAACCTAGAAAGCACTAAATTTTCGTGTTAATTCGATGCTTGATGTTTTAACAAAACTAAAGTCCATAATATCCACTAAACATCATAGCTAAGTCATATAAACCATTACTAGATTTTATTCTTATCAATTTTTATTGAATCCAACATTCTAGTTTGCAAAATACCCAATTTTAACACTTTAAAATCAACAATTTGTAAACTAGCAACTAGATTAGTTTTAGCATTCCATTAACATGTTAATCTCCTCATTAAAACCATAATCAAATTATAAAAACCCTAACTAGATTTTAAATTTCACATTTGAATTAATCACCCAAAACCTAGTTTACAAATATATGTGATTTGGACAAATTACATATAACAAGTGCAATTTTAATTAACCAAACTAGGTTTTACATATATTAAGATGTTAAACTAAACATTGCATCCCTAATGATATAATAAAAACCCTAATTGAAATCACAAACCCTTAGTAGATTTTCCAAACATTCAATTAAACCCATATTATCAACTAATTATGTTTGATTAAACTAATTAACATCACATTAAGAAAAAGGGGTTAGAGTTATACCTTCACAATCCATGAGATTTAGCATGCAACATGACCCCCAAAATGCAAACTTTTCACCAAGATCCATGCTTGATAGGATAAGGGAAAATGGGTAGAGAGTGGATTTTGATTTTGAGGTTTTAATCTATGGATTTTGATGGATTTTATAGAATTTTTTTTGATGGAAAAAGGGAGTGGATTTGGGGGAGGGGCTGCTACAGTTGGGGAGAGGGGGGCTCAGCCTGAAGAGAGGGGGGAGGGTAGAGAGAGTGTGGTGATGTTATGAAGTCAAGAATTGACCAAAGTCAACAAAGCCCATACTTACATATATTTATTCTTTCATTCCTTTGTTTTATTTTCTTATTTGTGTGGAATGAAGTGGGGAAATGGGTGGGGGCTGCTGAATTCAGCCAAGGGGAGAAGTAAATAGGGGTGTGTGAGTGTGGGTATGGGTGTGGGGTGATGGAAAATGACAAATACAATACCCCAAACATCCATTTACACTAAAAAAAGCCTTTTTTCTTCAATAATTTCTAAACCGTTTTGGCAAACGATTTCATTTAAAAATCCACATGATAAAATTTTATTTAAAGTTTTATGATGCACAAAATTTGTTTCAACTCATTCCAATTTGTAATTTTCCCTAATTAAATATATTGGTGACGGCTTAAAATAATATTAAAATAATTAATTTCGGAAAAATTTTCAGAAAATTTGAAATTTCACCAGTGGCTCAATAAACACCAAATACTAGCAATTACATAGCTAGAATATGTATATTTAATTTTATAATAAAGATATTTGCATTTTGACTTTTTACAGAAAACCCCCCTTATTTTACCGTTTTTTCGAAATTTCACCGAAACGATTTTAAGAACGTTACAATTATGTACGGTATAATCCATCGTACGACATTCTATAGTCAAGGGTATGGATCAAATCTCAAGTCAATCTCATCACGTACGGAAAATCATCGTACGGCGGCATTAAGCTATCAAGGATCCTATCAACCTTTGCGACAATGAGGAGTACAGACCTAACATCTCGTACGACAAATCACACATGATTCACGATATTCTATATATATCTATGTACCTATGTCCCAGGTCACATCCATAACAATCTCATATCAGGGGACCGGCAGGGTATCAATCATCTCAGTCGACTCGCATCCGTACACCAACATTTCATCAATCATCATATCGCATCATATATTCTTTTCATCGCATTTATATCCCTCATCAAGTCAATTTTACAAATACATTCTACATTTACTATAAGCATAAGTATCTAATCTAACATACACACACGTACCATACAAACAGTTTTTGAAAGATGTGAATCGTAGTCTTGAAAGTAGCGGCTACGGTGTTTTTACAGAAAAGATATCATTTGAAAATCCGTAACGTCCCTCAAGGTATCTGTTTAAAGGATGCATATGATTCTTCAGTATAGAAATATGTTTGGTTCGGATGACGCATCGACGTCGACTATCTAATCCTATAGTACCCTAAACGGCAATATCAACAAATATCATCCTCAAGTCCCGTCATCGCATACTAGTCGTATCATATCGCTTCTAATTATCCTTAGTTCCTAATATGGTTTATCTAACTATATTTTTACTCTATCTATAGTTTTATATTAAAGGTTTCATTAACCATAATCTATATATAAATCGGTTTCCATCGAAGTGTGCGGGGGTGCAATACGCCATCCACCCGACTTCCCTCGTATATATAGATCTACTCACCTTGATCCTTACTTGTCGAAGTCGATGACGCCATGCTCCTTCGCCTCGGAATCCATGTGAAGGTACCTACAATGATATACAATCGTAATCGCTATTAAAATCAAGTCCGGAAACCAAAACGGCACACGGATCGCCTATAGGTTAGAACCTATAGCCCACGTATGCAGAACCAACAAATTACCCATCGTCGTTGATGTACAAACATACAACAACCAATAACGAACCCAAAAGCAAATATAAAACATTCCAAAATACGGAAAAACATAGCCAAAAGCACTTTAATGTGCTCCCAGATTTTGACTCAGGCCAAAAGGAGTTGCACAAACAAGTCTAGGGTGTAGTACAAGGTGTATATGACCTATTGAACCAACCTAGATCCCTACGCTCACCAATTGGCCGTCCCCAATGCCCTAAAATCCGGCGAACTCGGCCCCCAGGGCTTCTCTGGGCTTCATTTGTTCATGGTGGTCTCCTATGGTCCAAAATGGGTCCCTGGTATTGTTTGCTAAACACGGTAAGTCCCTGGCTTGCTCCAGATTTCCCTGCACACCCTATATCCTCACAAAACCGATATGGATCAATTCCTAAATCCGTATTTTAGGGTTTTAAGCTATGGTCTAGGTCAAGAATCACCTCAAAAGTGTTATTGACAGCCACAAAACATCATCAATTTCCCAAACCCTTCTCTAGAATTTCAAAGTTCACGAATCCATCACTAAACGAATTCTAAACTTAAACAAATTGTTAGGAAATCAAAACTACCCTACATGAAAAGAGATATACCTCATGGTTACACCCAAGCAAAACCCTAGAAATCCCAATGTTGTCAAAATCCAACTTTGCTTGGTCCAATGTGATGAGCATGAAGAGGGGATCATTTTTAGTGAAAGGGGTTTAGGGTTTTGATGGAGTTTTGGAGGTGGACTTAGGGGTTGAAGGTGGAAAGAGATGAGGGTGAGGAAGATGAAGAAGGAGATGCAAAAATGATAGGAAAAAGATATGAGGCAGCCCCCCTCTCTTTCAATTATTCTCACTCTCTCTCTCCAAGCATTCCCACTCTCATCATTATGTCCCCTCTCTCTCCCCTCAATCATCATGACACCTTTTCCTTTTCCTTTTTATTTTCCCACCACAATAAAACAATAACACATAACACAAATGAAATGAAACAACATGTAACATGTCATGGTGCACTAGCCATGGAAAACTGTAGAAATACGGATTTGGCTTAATCGCGATTAGCAGTGCAATAATAGGGTTTTTATCAAAACTGCATATAATAAATTTTAAAAAAGCCAAATCCTTTAAAAATATGTTTAAATGAATAAATTATTTTAATTTCCAATTATTTCACAATTATCGGTATATATTTATACCCTTTTTCAAAAACCCCAATTTCGCAAATCGGGCAGTTTTCGGGAAATATATTATTTTAATATTAAATTCCAAAAATAATATTTTATATTTTCTGAAATATTACAATATTCCTCCTTAAAGAAATTCGGTCCCCGAATTTAAATTTAAACCCCCAAAATTTAAGACATTTCAATAATCAGCTCAAATCAATGGGGCTCCGAAATTACAGAAGATGAAGAAACAACACAGCGAGTCAAGTGCGCATGAAAACGAGTACAAAACTCAAAATCGAACTCCGTCAAGCGTCACGCAAATCATCGGATTTGCACGCATATCCTGTAAGACTACGGTAGAGCCCCGGCCGTCTATCCGATGCCAAAATGCGGAAACGAAAATTTTTCTTAACTTGAAAACCGGCACTACCGCATCCTAAAAACCCGGATCATGACCATTAACCTAATGCTAGCAAACAAGAGATGGGATAGAATGCTATACCGAGCGATCCGTGTCCTTCGGTCTTCGGCCTCCATCCCGATCTCCTCGCGGAATCTCTGGTCTTCACCTCCTTGTCGGAACGGGCACCACATCGCTGGATTCTTTTACGGGCTCTGGACCGAGGCAACTTGGGCACGAAGTTGGCGAGCGGACGTGCCCAAGGATGCTGTAGGATAAGTATAGAATGTTTTAACTCTTGGGGTTTGAAGTTGCCATTTGATGGAGGTGGAATGAACTTTTTTAAATGAACTTGGGAATTTTTGTAGCAAGCAAAAATGAGATGACGAAATTTCCCACTCACAAAAAATGAATCTCCCCCCCTCCCAAATTGTGGCCGGCCAAATAATATGTGGAGGAGAGAAAAAACCTCAAGGGGGGTGAGCACAAGAAGAGCAAAGGAGACATAAGAAAAGTGATGATAATGAGGAATTAATGTCACACCATTTCAAATCCAATCCTATCTCATAAATGCAAACAATAATGAGAACAAGAAAAGCATCAAAAGATGCTACACCCATCATAATGTCTCATATCACAAAAAACCCCTCCACAAATGCTAATTTGCACATTTGCAAATTAGCCCCTCCATCAGAAAAATCCGGCCATGAAGGAACAAAGGAAAACTGGACGAAACGGAATGGAAACTGGCAACTTCAAAAAGACGATCCCGTAATTAATTACAGGAAAACTCCGTGACCGTATATACATACCTGCATTTGTATTCCGACCGAATACAAATGCAATGAGACAAAATCCACACTGTACAATACTAGGATCTGGCTTAAACCAAAGCCCGCTAGTATTATCCGTCCGATCATGATCCGTGCAATACAGCACGTATATAATCGAACCATGCCATATCTCCATACGGCCTCTACAGCGTTTCGCCCGAAACTTGAGAAACTGTCTGTGGGGGACTCTAAAGGCTCGTCAATACTTTGGCTGTGGATTTAACCACTAGCACGTCAGAGGTATTACCCATACGTGACGGGCTACCAACTATTGACCAAAAGGGACTTCTGTGAGCGAACTCATCCTGACACCCTACTGAGCCTGTCAGTGACAATATCCGTACAGTCCGATTCGTTCGTCTATGAGTATCGCATGGCGGGCCTAGGGGGTTGGTAAAAGTCAGACCCCCAAAAGCGGTACAAGTCGTGTCGGAGTGTAGCCCAGAACACCCTGAGATACTACTGGAATACCTACCAGTAAATCTCTTGCCTCGGCTGAGTGCTTTGTGTAATCGCTCTCCTAGACACAGCGCGACCTCACCCCAATACCGGGAGAGACGAACCCCTGCCGATCCGCTCACTGCTTCCATGTGGCTCGGGACTGTACCCAACTAAAACCTGTTTGCACGACTCCTTTGAGCCGTGGTAGGGTAGTAATCAAAGCACAGTGGGAACTCACATGAGGCAAATGACGATCTCAGGTCGATGAACTAACCTGTACAAATGTCACCAGGGAACTGCTATCTGACGTCTGGTATAATCCCAACTAGCATGTTCCCGGCGAGTCCTGTCCGGTGTACTCATAACCCATGAGCATCTGTATACATCTTAGGTGAACCAACTGACACCAGTGACTTGTGAGACCGGCCACCGCCCCTCGTCGGGGTCTCGACGGTCTACACTAGTCTACTCTGGAGTATCGATGCCCTGTCTCGAAACTCCTACGACTAGGGACCATTTAAGAATGCGCTTATAGACCCCAGATCCCACATATATGATCGCCATCATATTGCTGGAAGTCAAGCAAGAATCCTAAGGGCTCTATCGTGCAATAGTGACCTGTAATGTCACCTAAAGCAGTACACGGTGATAAAGATAAACCAGATAGCATACTATCATCTTGAGTAAGACTGTCCTACCGGTATAGGTCCTCCTTCAATCATTGCAATCACGTGCTTGTGATCCAATAATTGACTCTGAGGGCACTATATCCAACAATCTCCCACTTGAACTCAAGGCTAAATATTGCGACGTCGCATACTCACAGCCCGTGTGATACCAAACACCCAACTCCTCTACTAATAAGTCTCACAAATCCTGTTTGCGAAACTATTGCGTTCGAGGAATAGCCTCAGTGAGTGGATCCGCCCTGATATTTCTTTCTATGTCTCTCTTTATATCAAGTTCGCGGAGAAAGCTATCTCCCGAAATGAGCAATACCTGTCTTAGAATATGTCTTGATATCTGATGGGACCTAGTTCATAAATGAACTCCAAATCCAATCTTCTTAGACTGTATCGTCAACTGAACTTAATCAGTATCCTGCGCCATGCCTCCCTCAGTATCCGCCTGGATCACCTGTCCAAAATACTGCCCCTCGTCAGAGGGAAAACTATAACTCTGACAGTCACTCTGCCATCTAGGTCACCTTGGAAGCCTGGAATGATAACTGTCTCCTAAAAGAGGCTGTTGTTATCATATCCCTAGAATATCCACTTATGTTCTAAAGCTGCTTCCGAATGTTTCTCCAGGATTAGATTAATATCAACTTATTGCATCTCGTGCAAAAACAACATCTAGTGTGGTACTTGACATCTCATGATCAACTCAATTGCCTAAGCAAGTGATCCGCCAATCATGCGCATCCCTCTCTCCTTTAGTCTGCAAGACACCTTTAGAGAGAGTGACTCCATCACCTGCAGGTACTCTACCGTGCCAGGATTCGTCCATTCTAAATACTTTTAGAATTCTGTCTAAGTACCCAGATTGGGAAACTACCCAAATCTAGATCTAAAACCATAGATCTAGTAACCAGAATGTCTGATATAATATCCATGTCCTATGTGGAGAAATCACTGTGTGACAACCAAAGTATAACCGATCGTATTATAGGAACTTCACTTCCTACTCTGTGTATGTCATCCAAATACCAGGACATCACACCCTACTACCTTCTTAACAGATCCATCCACTATTCTGATGAAGTCAAACCTATGACTGTCACATCAGAAATAGATGATCTATCTCCGCTATATCTGCTTTAGTCCATAAATAGACATAAGCTACTTGTCCACTATACTTCCGTTGCTCCTACTGACTACGACAACCCTCTGGCAGAGTCATATACACGTACACTTCTAAAACTAGTTCAGAACGATGCTATACTCATCCTCCTGCCGGGTCTCACAGTCTGGAACAACAGCAATGGCAAGTCTGGGTAAACAAGAACCTCCCTGTCACCGTCCTTGAGGCTACCGGAGTACCTCTCGAGTGCCTGAGGTTACCCACCATGTCTGCGGAGTGGCCAATGGAATGTTAAACCAGATTGAATCTTTAGGTTCTTATCAAATTTTCAGAAATCGTTTGCGGTTCTGGAATCAATTCCAGTTCTACCATACTCCCACTACTGTTTTATGAAAAATCCATTTTTATTAAAATTGTGGCGAGTCAAGAACAATATCACTATTGATCTTCCATATGGTAGAAAGTCAATCCTCGTCATAGCCCGGGTCAACCCACAAACAGCCATTATAGAAATGTGCCTTGAGTTATCCAGAGTCTGGTTTTAAGCATAAGCTGGACAACTCCCCGTACCTTAACATAGTTAAGATATGAACTATTCTATATCCAATATAGAAATAGAGGCACTGATTTAATTGGAACCAGATTCAAATCATGCAGCTGTTTCCAGTGTATGTCCCCTAAATGGAAAGAGGCCGATCAGCATTACTCAACTTAGAAGTACATCCAATTATGAGTAATCTGAAAGAGAAGCAAGTTCTCTTAATCATTACTATCATCTGAATACCATACACAAGTATCTACATCTTCGATCACCTTGAAGAATCCTGATACTTGCAACACGTGGTTCTCTACTTTACTCTTGTACCTATAACTCCTCAAAACTTAGACCTTGCATTTCTACGAAACACATGTCTAAGAACTTGAGAAGCCATAAGTAAACAGAATATAGTACGAGGACCAACCCCTCTGTCTTAATGGGCACTGGACAATATACAATACTCTGTATCAGTCCTTTGAGTTTAATAACTCATTCACTGCGTGTCGTAGGTTGAAAACTGTACTTATGGTTAAGAAGAATTACACAGTTGTTAAATGCTCCTAACCTAACCATCCACAGATATAGGTAAACTTCATAGACATAATTTCAAAAAAAGGTATATCTCACTCTATAAAAATAGACGTACAGATATATCAATTTGAAATTGGTGCATAACAACGGATTTTCAAAACCAAATATTTGGCATCCGGTATACAACCCAGCCAATTTCCTCAAATATCACCAATTACAACGAATCCTGATATAATGAGGATGATCACCTAATTCCTAATAACTTACTCCCACTCATCATCTGTAAAACCATACAGATGTGAGAATCAAACCTGGTAAATACATACCCTGGAGCAAGCGCTAATTGGGAAATCAGTTTTCCTTTAACAGTACACAGTGAAACTGAAACATTGAAATATTTCATGGGGTATCCTGGTATTCCTAGTAATGCCTCTTCCATTATCAGATTCACAACTGTAACCGTATATTTCTTTGCCATTTCTCCAAATCCCTTTATATATCTTTAGTCATTACCTTCTGTACCCCCCTTTAGGCTAAATGGTTTTCTTCCTTCCCTACCGTTCGGCACCAGCCTATGGTTTGGAAGAAGACTATCCAATAAGCATAATGGGTGTACTGTCCTAATCCTAGGAGCACTCGCAATGCGAGAGAAAGTGAAGAAAAAAGACAACCGAATAAACCTTATTCCTATTTCTCCTGAACCAGAATCCATTCCCGAACTGGAACAAGTTCCTTTCGAGTTCGTATATAACCATACGATGGAGTATCCAATAAACTGTGGATATTCGTAGTGATACGGAGTGTCCTGGAGAAATACAAAGGTGAAGTAGGAGTGGCGATGAAATACTTGGTTTGGTCGTGAATAGCAGTCGCAATTTACTTTGCCCTCTTACTAATCCCTTTATTTGTCTTTACTTAATACCTTCTGTACACCTTCGTTAGGCTAATTGGTTTTTCTTCATTCCCTACCGTTCGGCACCTGCCTATGGTTTGGAAGAAGACTATCCAATTAGCATAATAGGTGTACCGTTCTAATCCAAGGAGCACTCACAACCTGAGAGAAGATAAAAGGAAAAGACAACTGAATAGTCCTATCCGTTTTCTCCAGAACCGGAAACCATCCTCGAATAAATTCCTTCGAGTTCGTATATAACCATAAGATGGTTTTATCCAATGGATGTGGACATTCGTAGTAATACGGGGTGTTCTGGAGAAAAGGGTAAAAGTAAGAGTGGCAATGAGGTATGCAACTCTGACAATCCAAAAGCCAGTGTTTTAAGAAGGTTCGGTCAACTTGGTCACTGAGTCATAGTCAAGGGTCGGGTCATGGTTGCTGCCAAAGAGAGAGAGAAAAGAAACACTCAGCGTGCACTCAAACCTAGATCAGAATGGTTGTCACTTTATCTAATCAGGAAACCACCCACTGTAATCTCAAATTCTCCTCCAAGCCTGAAAGAAGAATTAGTCGGGATCACCCGAGGAGTAAACCAACTCATCAGTGGGAATCGGGATCCAACTATCATCGCATGATAACGTGACGAAATCCACTCACGTTATCACACTCCAGAAGGTATGCGCATGCCTGGCAAGTTTCAGTTTCTTTAGAAACTCCCGATGTGATTTTTACCCCTATGACCCAAGGGACCTTGACAATGCCAACATATCAAAGTGTCCTAGTCAAGTTCAACCCGTCATTATCTTGATTGCGTTAAACCCACCCGTATGAGTTCTTGACAATGCCAACATAACCGTACGACTGTCCTAACCAATCCACATATCCATGCGAGAAAGAAGCATTACAGAGCTACCGAACACTATGCCTCGGTAATGCACGACATACGTAGCACGAATACTATGCAATACTAATTGAAATGACGGAGGGCTACGGCTTGTTTTTGGCGAAAAACCATTAACGTAATGAGCTTGATATCGTTGAAGGAACCGGATAACTTTTTATAAAAATATAGTGGCGGAAACCTTTGCTAAAGAGGTCCCTCCCGGTGAAGGGATCTCGGCTCTTTCCCCGTAGAATGAGGTGCAGGATATTCCAAATGAATACCACGATGCAAAGCAAAATGTAATCGGCTGTAGTGAAGTTATTACCCTGACGTAAACATCTGTCCAAGGGGTCACTCCCGGTGAAGGGATCTCGGCCCTTGCCTCGTCGACTGAGGTGTTGAATATTCATAACCGAATACCACTGTGCAAAACAAAAGAGAACGTCCTTGCAATAACAGCTTTTTGAAAAATTGTTCCAACAACATCAGAATAGGTTTATTTAGCTTGCATTGATCCGAATCAATGCAGTCGCATCAATTGATCACACCAATAAAGAACGAAAATAATGATGTACGTATATGCCATCCGCATTCGCCACTGGGTCCCGTCATCACCCGTTAGGTTACTTAACTAATGACAGAGCGGGGACTAGACTAGAGTGGATGCAAAACATATACAACATCTACTAGTATATATATCAATATATAATATTCGCTCAAGGCGTGATAAAATACAACATCACAGAAATGTAATAAGCATCACAGAACAATACAGATATCTGGGATCCCCGGGTTTCATAGAGCCGCTACTGAAACCCGACGTTCCCCTGGTCGTATGGATAGCCTATGCAATGAAATCCTAGACCCCTACAGGCGCGGCAGGTTACCCACCAAAACCTGAAGCGAGGCAGCCCCTTTCAGCAACGTGAATGGACCACCCAGCACTTCATGGAATCTGGTAATTTGAGCACCCCTCCTTGGGTCAACCTGTACCCCCTACGAGTACGGCGAACAGCCCGCCAATTCTAGAGTGAAGCCCCCTCCATCTCAACGCCATGAGATGCGGGCCCATTGCCCTCTATAACCTGGCTACCCGTGCACCCCTCCGCGGGGTAATCCTAGTACAGAAAGTAAAATGTACAACGGGTACATCGACCTCAGCCCGGTCGTGCCCCAAAAGAATAATATACAAACAGGCAGTAACGGCAGTCTATATGTCGGACGCTCGCCCCGCAATATCAAATGTACATATACAACCAAACTGTACTAACATTGCATCCAGGCTATCCACCACGACAAATCCGCAACATCACAGCATAACTCAAAACATCAACGTGAATGTCACGTTCGTAAATCCGTCTAAAAGGGCTGTAGCAGTTAGACAGGATTTACCGATCAAATGACATTCACGGTCGCAGATATAATGTAAATACTGTGAACTAACATGTTTAAAATTTTCGATCGACTAAATTCACCGAAGTGGGCCCCAAGCACAACTGTAGCACTCAAAATAAATCTGGGCTAAAAATCAATATACCAGAAACCCACTGTAGAAATTTGGTGCAGTAAGGCCACAATTCGGCGGCGGATCCACGGCCAAAACATGGTTTTGGCCGCTGATCCGCCGCGCTACAGTAACTTCAGCAGACCAAATTTTCACAGAATGCATAAAAAACCCTGCACGTATTTTTACAATGTACCAAATAGTTTTTAGAGCACTGGAAAAATTCGACAGAAACATGACATGGAAACGCGGTTATTAGAAAATCCGTTCGATCTAACTTGTAAACACGTTAGAGCAAGCTAACTAGGTTAATGGCGTAGCTCTGATACCATGTAGGACTACGGTAGCGCCCCGGCCGTCAATTCGAGGCCAAAATGCGGAAACGAAAATTTTTCTTAACTTGAAAACCGGCACTACTGCATCCTAAAAACCCAGATCATGACCATTAACCTAATGCTAGCTAACAAGAGATGGGATAGAATGCTATACCGACCGATCCGTGTCCTTCGGTCTTCGGCCTCCATCCCGATCTCCTCGCGGAATCTCCGGTCTTCACCTCCTCGTCGGAATGGGCACCACATCGCCGAATTCTTTTACGGGCTCCCATCTCTGGACCGAGGCAACTCGGGCACGAAGTTGGCAAGCCGACGTGCCCAAGGATGCTGTAGGATAAGTGTAGAATGTTTTGTCTCTTGGGGTTTGAAGTTGCCATTTGATGGAGGTGGAATGAACTTTTTTAAATGAACTTGGAAATTTTTGTAGCAAGCAAAAATGAAATGATGAAATTTCCCACTCACAAAAAATGAATCTCCCCCCTCCCAAATTGTGGCCGGCCAAATAATATGTGGAGGAGAGAAAAAATCTCAAGGGGGGGTGAGCACAAGAAGAGCAAAGGTGCGCATAAGAAAAGTGATGATAATGAGGAATTAATGTCACACCATTTCAAATCCAATCCTATCTCATAAATGCAAACAAAAATGAGAACAAGAAAAGAATCAAAAGATGTTACACCCATCATAATGTCTCATATCATAAAAAGCCCCTCCACAAATGCTAATTTGCACATTTGCAAATTAGCCCCTCCATCAGAAAAATCCGGCCATGAAGGAACAAAGGAAAACTGGCCGAAACGGAATGGAAACTGGCAACTTCAAAAAGACGATCCCGTAATTAATTACAGGAAAACCCCATGACCGTATATACATACCCGCATTTGTATTCCGACCGAATACAAATGCAATGAGACAAAATCTACACTGTACAATACTAGGATCCGGTTTAAACCAAAGCCCGCTAGTATTATCCGTCCGATCATGATCCGTGCAATAGCGCACGTATATGATCGAACCCTGCCATATAGCCTCTGCAGCGTTTCGCCCGAAACTTGAGAAACTGTCTGTGGGGGATTCAAAAGACTCGTCAATACTTTGGCTGTGGATTTAACCACTAGCACGTCAGAGATATTAGCCATACGTGACGGGCTACCAGCTATTGACCAAAATGGACGTCTGTCAGCGAACTCATCCTGACATCCTGCTGAGCCTGTCAGTGACAATATCCGTACAATCCAGTCCGTTCGTCTATGAGTATCGCTTGGCGGGCCTAGAGATTTGGTAAAAGTCAGACCTCCAATAGCGGTACAAGTCGTGTCGGATTGTAGCCCAGAACACCCTGAGAAACTACTGTAATACCTACCAGTAAATCTCCTGCCTCGGCCGAGGGCTTTATTTAATGGCTCTCTGTCACGACCCAAAGTTTGGCCCGTGACCGGCATTTAACCACGTAACGTCTACAAGCGTAACGCGTCTAAGTAAGCCGAAAATCCAGAAATCAAACCAGTAAAAGTATAGAGTGTTTTAAGCATTTAATAGAAGCATTTACTAAAATGTTAAGAAAACCTCCAGTAACCAGTCATCACGATAACAATATACGATGCCGTAGCGAAGAAAATGAGCAATAAGTGAGGAAACATCACAGATAGAATAAACTGCATAAATAAAATCGGCTCACAACGAGCTCGACACCAGAATACCAAATAATATACATTGTCTTCACAACTGGTCTCTAAGTCAATACATAAGTGGTAGATGGAGAGTACTAGATACAACAATGTACATAACTGAAAGATAAATAGATACTGCACAAAACCCACCTATCAGCAGAAGAGCTAATACACCAGCTGTAGGGGTATCTGTGTCAAAAGATGCAAGAACGCAGCCTGCCGCGACTACTCCGAAAGGCAACCTGCAAACACTGTGGCACAACAGGGGTGAGTTGCCAACTTGTGAATAGAAGATAACATATAAAGGTAATCGGGAGTATGCACGTGCTGTGATACTCTAACCTATGCCAACAGATAACATCTATATGATGAACTGGATGTTCAAATCATGCAACAAGTGCGATCTAATAACATCTCCATCTGATGAGCAAGATATATGATAATCTGGTATAGCAATGCAATCTAACAACCCTATATAGACTGAATAGGGTATGCAATGATCGTGCAAGCATGTGTACTATATTAGGTACAATAGATAAAGGATGAGATATCAATTTACTACATACTGAGCATGGGAAATATAACATCTACACGGAATGTCATCGTGGAAAGTATTATCGGTACCCAGCAATGCACCCAAATCCCAATACTACCCGACGCCGTCATCCTCATCGGTCCTCAAACCCTGTAAATCTCATAACATCGTGAGTGCCCAACATCGACATCCAAAATATCAACAAATACTCGTGTCTAGCATCGACACATAAATCCTCACATATCGGGCATCCGTCAGTCCGGGTCAGCCCACGGGCTCTGTCTACGGTATCGGCCCTCGGCCCCGGCAGTACGAGTCGTCCCGTATCCATCAATCGACTCTGTTCAGTATCCTCCAGATAACCGCAAGGTCCAACCAATCATCGGTAGGTAGTATTCCCTCTGCCAGGCTCACCGTTTACTACACAGCGAAACCGTTCTCGCCCCGGGGTACCATACCGGATCCACCATGTACCCGTAATCGGCCTCAT
The DNA here is from genome assembly GCA_030015575.1 of Agapanthus africanus. Taxonomy (NCBI): domain Eukaryota; kingdom Viridiplantae; phylum Streptophyta; class Magnoliopsida; order Asparagales; family Amaryllidaceae; genus Agapanthus; species Agapanthus africanus. The sequence continues at coordinate 239,469,491 of CM057343.1, read as the reverse complement.
CCAACTCCTCGATTCGGGTTCACATATATCACTCTAGTACCGAGAAAACACATGGTGGACGCACCGAAATATCATATCAAGGGAAACCGGGTTTTTAAATAATTAACTATTCTCTTTTGAAATATCCACGGTTCCCCAAATCCAAAATTAACAAGGAAACAACATATCTCAATGCGTAATCTAAGCAAGTATGAAGATATCAATGTATGTGTGCACTGGTATGAGTATACAGTGTGTATGTGCGCTGGTATGAAGATATCAATGTATGCATGCACTGGTATGAGTATACAGTGTGCATGTGCGCAGGTATGAAGGTATCAATATATGTGTGCACTGGTATGAGTATACAGTGTGCATTTGCGCATGTATGAAGATATCAATAATTGTGTTATGCGGCAAATCATGACAACATCAATAAAGTGGAATCAGTATGATATATGATTTATAGAAATCCTATATAGTGAGTGTCATGGCAATCACTAACGGAGTGAGTGTAGCATATAAATCGTGCTCGTGCAACTTGAACCGTTACTGACAGTGCAGTGTCCTATTCTATCATTTCTATATGCAACAATAAGGTATGCTACTACAGTCCATCTGAACATCTATACTAAATATCTTAACACGCCCTGACGCTTAACGTCATACGGGCGATTTCCCCGTAGATGTTAAATCTACTCACCTGGTCATGCGCTACTCGTAGCCGACCACCTGCTTTCCTTTCTTAGCTTCGTCCGACGTACCCGCCTGCGAACCTGGAATTTACACAAGAGTCCATATAAGCAACCACCTCGCAAGATGCGATATCTAATCCAAACGATACGCTCGCGTCCCAAACTAAATGCGCGTGTGTACGATGCGCTAAAACGTGTATACGCGTCTAAAACTCATCCCGACACGCCGCGATACGCTGAATCACAGAACTCTCTCGCGTATCGTGCGAACTAAACGTACTAGAAATATGATATAACGTCCCAGATTCTATCCAGGTTAACAACTTACAAAATTATACATACCACTGGCCCTAAAAATGTAGCAGACTCCTACCCATGCAAACTACACCCAAAATTTCCTTCATCTGGCCGCAAATTGCGGCCAGAATGAATAAACCGGCGGCCTAACTTTAGAGTGGGGGTTTCGGGCTCTGGTGGTGTGGTCAGGGTATATCTAGTGTGCTCCAGTTTCCTCAGTTTTGACCTGAAGTGCTCGGGCCTATAGCAGATCATAGAGAGCCAAAATTTCACCTTAAAACACTAAATTTTGCAAATTTGAACCCTATGGTATTTTGGTGTAATCTGAGGTTTAATTAGGTTTACATAGCCTTAATAACACCTAATTAGGCTAGGTGAACCAACACTAACGGCACTTAACCAAAAGTTTACACAAATCACCATTTTAAGCCCAAAACCTCACTTTTTACACAAACTGAAGCAAATCCTACATAAGTTAAGCAAACTAGAGGGTTAGGCTCAAGATTATACCTTACTAGACCCTATGAAGAAGGAAGAGGGAGGAGGAGGAGAAGAAGTGAGCTGCTGTTGCTGCTGCTGCCTGCTGTGCTGCTGCTGATGCTGTAACTGCCGCTGATGCTGATGCTGTGGCTACTGCTGATGCTCCTGCAGCTGCTGCTTTTGATGTTGCTGGGGCTGTTGCTGCTGTATGAGGGTGTGTGTGTGTGTGAGTGAGAGTGAGAGAGTTGTGAGAATGAGGAGGAAAGAAATGAGGCACCCTAGTCAACCCCTCTCTCTCTCATTAAATGAGCATGGCTCAAGCCATATTGCCCATACCCTCTCTCTCACCAAGTCAACAAAAGAAAAGGATTTCAATAAATAAAACAACACACAAATGAATAACAGCCATAAATAAAAATAAGAAAACAACAACCATACCAATTTAAAACCCAAAACAACTTAATACAAAACTTAAAATGGCCTAAGGGAATGGTTAGTCCACCATGCTTGTTAATCATGGTTTAAACCCATCTCTTTAACCCTAGTTAACATGCACATGTGTGTGTCTGCGCCTAGAAAAATTCTAATAAAATATTCATTAATTAGGATAAAATATTTGAAACTTAATTTGGTAAAGTTTTTATTAAAACTATATGTTAAAATATAATTAACCCCTAAGCACAACCTAAGGTGTTACAATCTTCCCCCCTTAAAGAAAATTCGTCCCTGAATTTTAAAATACAAGCTACACATACCTTCAGAGAGATGAGGGAACTTCTTCCGCATCTCACCCTCAGCCTCCCAAGTGATCTCTTTACCGTTTGAGACGCGCCAAAATACCTTCACTGATGGCAGGACCTTCGATCAAAGTTTCTTCACCTGCTGGTCCAATATTACGACCGGCTGTTTGGTGAACGAAGGATCACGCTCGAACTGAATGGTCTGGCGCTGAAACCAATGAGAAAGGTCATGATGGTAATTGCAAAGTATCGACATAGGGAATACGGGGTGAATACTCAATAATCTGGGTGGAAGTGCCAAACTAAAGGCAACGAACCAACTCGCCTTAAGGATCCTAGAAAAAGACTTACTATCCTGGAAAGCATCCCAAAATTCAACAAGTCGTTTATCGTAAATTTCCGTGGGAATACATGATCTGCCATTGCGAACTCGAATCTGCGACCATCTTGGTCAGCATCTGATCTCTATCTGAAATGGACAATTCTCATCTTGACCTAAAACAACTGGATCATTTCCGAAGTTTCTAAACTAGCTGAGGTCCAATAATCCTATAACACGGAGTCAGAAAAACAGGCTGGTGATCGACACGACCTAACCTCTAAACCTAAAGGTTACCAATTGGAGTGTCTCCTGATAACTGCTATCAAAGGAGAACCCTATCAATAGCAAACGACGATCCCCAACTGCCGACAATAATTTCTACATACGCACAACTTAACAAGAAAAACTGAGCAAACTGAGTATCACCAGATGACAAGCATCTGAAAGGAGTCACATCTTGAATAAACCTGGGTGGACACCATAACGAATTTCGGGGAGATCTGCTCTCGTTCCCTCTTCGGAATGGTTAAAGGTTGCAACTCTCCAGCCGGTCTCAGTTTCTCAACCCTAGCACACAACAAGACAGACACCTTGAAATGAATCTCGAGACTACTCTTTCTGTCCCTGCCCACCCGTAACTACCTCACAAGTCACGTTAACAGTTAGTGGGGCTTGAATGAGTACAGAGAGTTGACCGATGTGCCTGCCCTAGGTTTCCACGTCTCTACCCCATAATATCAGGTACTCAAGCGTCTCTCTATCCTAGCACACCCTTGCCACAAGTCAAGGATTCCAAAACATTACCCAGACGAGTAGGCTCCAGTATCTCTGACGAACGAGCGTCGGCGGCAGTGTCTTGCGAAAGCGATTTAAGAAAAGTGGTCGGGCGCGGACATGAGCAAGCTGTCTTCTCAGTAGAGACGAACTTAAGCTGTACTCAACGATCGCATAAGAACTGTGAATCTGCGGAGGACTATTGCAACAATCAAAACCCGCTGCAGGAAGATATACATTAAGCTCTGGTGGTCCGTGAAAAACCCGACACGACTCTCGAACAAGTAGTGTCTCCAATCTCTAACGCAAAACCACCTCGGCCATCTCCAGATCATGAGTGGGATATCCTTCTCGTCCTTCCTCTAAATGTAAGGAAGCAAAAGCGATAATTCCATTATGTCACCTCAGTACACATTCAAGCCCTATTCACGAAACATCACAGCTAAACCACAAAGTCGCCCGAACCAAAAAGCAAGGAAAGAGCTGATGCAGTTGTTAACCGAGTCTTCAACTGCCGAAACTCAGTACACATGCCTCAGTCAAAAGAAAAGAAACCTCCATTCCGGCCAATTCAGTCAACGGTGCAGCATTATACTAGCAATCCTGCATGAGACGGCGGTAAAACCTGCTAAGCCAAAATCTGCGGACCCCGTCCTGCTCACAAGTCTGGGCCTAAGCTGTACGGCAACGTTCATCCTCGGAACCATACAAAACTGTCTCCCGTAACTACAAGACCTAGGAGTCAATACAAACAAGCCTGAAGGAACACTCCGAGAATCTACCAACCCACTGGGGTTCTCCCAGTATCTGTAAAACAGATCCTCAAGTGCTACCCTATCCCTCAAGAAACCTTAAGTAGACCAGGATGTTGTAAATAACATAACAATAACTGGTCAAGGAACGGCCCGAAGAAAACCGGTTCATCGTATCTACGAATGTTGCTAGGGCATTGGTGAGTCCAGTGACACACCCCAAACACACAAAGCTCGTAGCACGCACAAGGCAGTCTTCGGAATGTCATCACTCCGAACCCGCAACAATGATGACCTGATCCCAAACAAACTTAGACAAGGTCTCGCACTCTGATGCTGATCGAAGAAATCGTCATTGCGAGGTACAGGATACCTATCTGCACCGTAAGCCGACTCAAGTGACGATCCATCAATACCCAACCTCAATCTGTCATCTTTCTCCTTGACGAACAGAAATAGGAGCTTCCTAATGCGGAACACTCAGACACACGAAACTCCCCCCCAACTAACAACTCTGCAGCAGATCCTTTTCTCCTCAAGCTTCGCCGGCTCGTCTAGAACGACGTCGGAAAACTCTCGCACGAAAGAAAACCGGTTCAACAAACCTACTGTGGTTACGGCATCACGAATGAACGCCAAGAATCCACGACATCTCCTCAAAGGCCGACTAGCGAAAAGGCTAAATTCATGCTGGGAGAGGCGGCACCACTATCCACCAGCACCACGAGACTGACTCGCCCGGGAAAACAAAACCTAACTGTTCCTCACTGTAGTCCACAACGCCTAGCACAAAGCTAACCAGTCCGTGCTCAGGAGATTGCCAAATCCAACAGCTCTAGGAGGATCAAAATGACAGACGAATCTCTATCTCCTATCCGATGGGCATACGACCGAATTACGTGTCGCGCAACAAAAGAATCGCTGACAGAAATTAACATAACAAACGGCTGATCTACCTAGCATGACTCTCGTCCTAAACTCGGCACGAAGTGTGTAAACATACGAGTGCATGAACCCGGATCAAACAATACGCGTGCAACAAAAGGACATACTGAAAGTGTACCTGAAACCACAGCATTGGACGCCTGAGCATCCCGATGAGTCGAAGCAAAAACTTGGGCCTGCCCTCCATCTGTGACTGACCGAACTCCTCCTCTACTAGCCTGACCCCTCTGCGCGAACCCTCCGCGTCCACGACGTCTCAGAATACGACCCTGACGTGGTGTGAAGGAACACTGCCTGATAAGGTGTTGAAGGCTTCCGCATCGTAAACATCTACGCGCTGACTGTTGTCCTCCCTGGGGATGAGAGCCAAACGACTGTCCTCGTCCTAAGCCTCTGCTCTGGGCTAGTACACCAGTACGATTCCTCAACTGTTCCAGAACTCTCACGGTCTCTGGAAGACGTGTCACGTAAACTGGGGCTGCCTCCATCGGTGCTATTTAGGGGACGGAATACTGCATGATGATCGCAAGGAACAACTGGGTAACAGGGGTGACAACCACCTGTCGCTGCACTCGAACGACCTCCACCAATGAGCTCATCACCTAGCGCAAGCCCTGCATCTCTGCCACTAGTCTAGCCATCTGATCTGTCGTAGGGGGAACAATCTATCCTGGTACAACAGGGATATTACTCGGATCAGTCCTCGTCTTAGATAAATCAACTCGAATCTCGGCTCTCACGGTCGCTCTATGCACCCGCATAGTCTTTGGCGGCATAATAGCTGAAAAGAAGGTAGGATTCGATGAGGATACGAAAATCGAATAGCAAGGATGTATACAATCATGAGGGAATTTCAATCAATAAGTCCTAAGGTCGCTTAGGCGGAGTACCGTGTCGTGAGTATGCCGCGGAACATACGCACGCTACGCCACTCTGCTGCAGCTACCTACTCCATCATACCAGGGTCATCCTACACTCCGAAGGAAAAACCTACGCTCTGATACCAACTTTGTCACGACCCAAAGTTTGGCCCGTGACCGGCACTTAACCACATAACGTCTTCAGGCGTAACGCGACTAAGTAAGCCGAAAACCCAGAAATCAAACCAGTAAAAATATAGAGTGTTTTAAGCATTTAATAGAAGCATTTACTAAAATGTTAAAACCTCCAGTAACCAGTCATCACGATAACAATATACGACGCCGTAGTGAAGAAAATGAGCAATAAGTGGGGAAACATCACAGATAGAATAAACTTTATAAATAAAGTCGGCTCACAATGAGCTCGACACCAGAATACCAAATAATATATATCGTCCTCACAACTGGTCTCTAAGTCAATACATAAGTGGTAGATGGAGAGTCCTAGATACAACAATGTACATAACTGAAAGATAAACAGATACCGCACAAAACCCACCTATCAGCAAAAGAGCTAGTACACCAACTGTAGGGGTATCTGTATCGAAAGATGCAAGAACTCAGCCTGCCGCGACTACTCCGAAGGGCAACCTGCAAACACTGTGGCACAACGAGGGTGAGTTGCCAACTTGTGAATAGAAGATAACATATAAAGGTAATCGCGAGTATGCATGTGCTGCGATACTCTAAGCTATGCCAACAGATAACATCTATATGATGAACTGGATGCTCAAATCATGCAACAAGTGCGATCTAATAACATCTCCATATGATGAGCAAGATATGTGATAATTAGGTATAGCAATGCAATCTAACAACCCTATATAGACTGAACATGGTATGCAATGATCGTGCAAGCATGTATACTATATCAGGTATAATAGATACAGGATGAGATATCAATTTACTAAATACTGAGCATGGGAAATATAACATCTACACGGAACGTCATCGTGGAAAGTATAATCGGTACCCAGCAATGCACCCAAATCCCAATACTACCCGGCGCCGTCATCCTCATCGGTCCATAAATCCTGTAAATCTCATAACATCGTGAGTGCCCAACATCGGCACCCAAAATATCAACAAATACTCGTGTCTAGCATCGACACGCAAATCCTCACATATCGGGCATCCGTTAGTCCGGATCAGCCCACGAGCTCTGTCTGCGGTATCGGCCCTCGGCCCCGGCAGTATGAGTCGTCCCGTATCCATCAATCAACTCTGGTCAGTATCCTCTAGATAACTGCCAGGTCCAACCAATCACCGGTAGGTAGTAGTCCCTCTGCCAGGCTCACCGTCTACTACACAGCGAAACTGTTCTCGCCCCGGGGTACCATACCGGGTCCACCATGTACCCGTAATCGGCCTCATCCAACTCCTCGATTCGGGTTCATATATATCACTCTAGTACCAGAAAACACATGGTGGACGCACCGAAATAACATATCAAGGGAAACCGGGTTTTTAAATAATTAACTATTCTCTTTTGAAATATCCATGGTTCGCCAAATCCAAAATTAACATGGAAACAACATATCTCAATGCGTAATCTAAGCAAGTATGAAGATATCAATGTATGTGTGCACTGGTATGAGTATACAGTGTGTATGTGCGCAGGTATGAAGATATCAATGTTTGTGTGCACTGGTATGAGTATACAGTGTGCAAGTGCGCAGGTATGAAGATATCAATATATGTGTGCACTGGTATGAGTATACAGTGTGCATGTGCGCAGGTATGAAGATATCAATACATGTGTTATGCGACAAATCATGACAACATCAATAAAGTGGAATCAGAATGATATATGATTTATAGTAATCTAATAATGTGAGTGTCATGGCAATCACTAACGGTGTGAGTATAGCATATAAATCGTGCTCGTGCAACTTGAACCGTTAGTGACAGTGCAGTGTACTATGCTATCATTTCTATATGCAACAATAAGGTATGCTACTATAGTCCATATGAACATCTATACTAAATATCCTAACATGCCCTGACGCCCTGCGAACCTGGAATTTACACTGTTAGTTATATGTATGCCCTAGAGGCCATTACTGTACATAGGATGTATATTGTAGTGGATGCTGGGACATATATAGGGAGGACTTTCTTGCTCGACATGATAGTATGCTATCTGGTTACCCTTTACCTTAACGTGTATGCTGATTGTCTCTCTGTTACATGTTGGTAAAGCCCTTAGGATATGTACTTGACTACCTGGACTATGATGCGGATCATACTAGTGGGGACATGGTAGTCCATAAGTATATCCTTCAAAGTCCCTAGTCGTGGGTGTATCGAGACGGGGCATCGATATACCAGAGCAGACTAGCGTATACCTTCTCGACCCATACAGATGGGCGATGGATGATCCCATATCCATTGGTGTTTGACATCAGAGATGATATACGGGTGCTCAGTAGATACTGGGTACACTGGACGGACTCGCCGAGAACTCCCAGATGGTATTATACCTCACGTCAGATGGCAGTTCTCTGGTGACACTGGTACAGAGTAGTCTGTTGACCCGAGATCGTCATAGAGTCTTGTATGGTTCCCACTGTGCTTTGATTTCCATCTTACCACGTCCAAGAGGGCGTGCAAAATGGTGGTTTTTGGGTGCAGTCCCGAGTCACATGGAGGCAATGAGCGATAGGAGGGGATTCGTCTCTCCCGGTATAGGAGGTTGATGTTGCGCTGTGTTCGATTGGCTATAACAGGAAATCCCTGGCCAGGGTTGCTGAGATTTACTGGTAAGTGTTACCTGTAGTTTCTCGAATAGTTATAGACCTTATATCGACACGACTTATCGAGTTATTGGGGTCTGACGTTTACCACCCCTAGGCGAGATATGCGACATATCAGACGATCAGACCGGACTGTACGGTAGTGTTACTGGTTGGATTCACTGGAGTGTGAGCGGGCTTGCTCGTCGATCTTCAGATCGCTCAATACCCGGGTGGCCGTTACGTTTAGCAGACCGCTTGCGGCTTGTGGATGTTTGATATGATCATCATCCGCTGCCGGCGTATTGACGAGTCTTTAGAGTCCTACACAGAGGTTTCCTGGCTCAAGCAAAACGAAATAGGAGCGCATATGAGATATGTGCGGGACCGAGAATAATACAAGTATGTGATACTGTATTCGATTCTCGCGATGTGACATTGATCGGTTATATGCGATATAGCCGGGTTATCGGATCAAGTGTTGATTCGATAAGATGTTACTAATGATACCAGTCGGTTATGTGCGTCATGACCGGATCATTAAATCAAGTGTTGATTTAATAATTTAATGCATAATTATATATTTGATATATTACTTTGCATCAACTAGTATCGGTTCACTTTAAAATGGATTTTCTCACTCGGGTGTGCGCATTGCATATGCGATATGATTTTGTGCACTTGATTGTATCATGTTTGATGATACATGTTTACTTGTGTTTTGTGTAAAGTTTAAACCATGGTTATGTAATGGTTAGGGTTTACATTTTCTTATTCATTTATTTGTTCATTTATTCTTTTTGGAAAAATGAATAGCATAAAGGAAAATGGTGGCTTGTTTTGGATTCTAGTTGAAACTTCATGAAGCTTTGACCTAAGTAACCATTTTGTCTCATGCTTAACCCTAACCACTCCATTAACCCTAGTTTAATCTCTACACTTGACCATGGTTCATGCTATGATAAGTATTGATTTTCTTTTTCAATATTTATTAATCTTATCATATCATTTTCTTCTTCTTCCTCCTTGAACTCAAGAAGAAAAAGCTTTCTTCATCAATGGTGAATTGAGCAAACAAGTAAGAAATCCAATTCTAAAGTCTACCCACTTCCTATTTCTTCATCCTCTACCTCTTGCCAAGTAGTAGAGTGTGTTCTCTTCACAAGTTTTTGGACTTGGTGAAGTTGGAGCTTGATTTAGCGATGCCTCGACGTAGATCATCTTCGGCATGGACATCGACGACCTAGCTTGCCCATTCTCCGACGAAGCCGACGCTAGAGCCCGGATTTGATTTGGACAGCGGAGAGGACCTCGTCTCGGAGCCGTAGAGGTGGAGGACCGGATCTACAAAGGTTGTATTTCCGTATTCCCCTAGTTAAATGTTAACTAGTTTACTTTTCGCCTAGATTTCTAGCAAACGATCCGTAGTCGGGTCTCTTGGCACCCGTAAAATTATATAATGGCATGTTCGATGCCTTGTGTGACCTCACTAGTGTGCCTAGGAACCCTACATACACAAGAGTCCATATATGCAACCACCTTGCAAGATGCGATATCTAAGCCAAACGTTACGCTCGCGTCGCAAACTAAACGCGCGTGTGTACATTACGCTAAAACATGTATACGCGTCTAAAACTCATCCCGACACGCCGCGATACGCTGAATCACAGAACCCTCTCACGTATCGCGCGTATCGCGCGAACCAAACGTACTAGAAATACGATATAACGTCCCAGATTCTATCCAGGTTAACAACTTACAAAATTATACATACCACTAGCCCTAAAAATGTAGAAGACTCCTACCCATGCAAACTACACCCAAAATTTCCCTCATCTGGCCGCAAATTGCGGCCAGAATGAATAAACCGGCGGCCTAACTTTGGAGTGGGGGTCTCGGGCTCTGGTGGTGTGGTCGGGGTATATCTAGTGTGCTCCAGTTTCCTCAGTTTTGACCTGAAGTGCTCGGGCCTATAGCAGATCACAGAGAGCCAAAATTTCACCTTAAAACACTAAATTTTGCAAATTTGAATCCCTATGGTATTTTGGTGTAATCTGGGGTTTAATTAGGTTTACATGGCCTTAATAACACCTAATTAGGCTAGGTGAACCAACACTAACAGCACTTAACCAAAAGTTTACACAAATCACTATTTTAAGCCCAAAACCTCACTTTTTACACAAATCGAAGCAAATCCTACATAAGTTAAGCAAACTAGAGGGTTAGGCTCAAGATTATACCTTACTAGACCCTATGAAGCAGGAAGAGGGAGGAGGAGGAGAAGAGGTGAGCTGCTGCTGCTCCTGCAGCTGCTTCTAATGTTGCTGGGGCTACTGCTTCTGATGTTGCTGGGGCTGCTGCTGCTGTATGAGGGTGTGTGTGTGTGTGTGTGTGTGTGAGTGAGAGTGAGATAGTTGTGAGAATGAGGAGGAAAGAAATGAGGCACCTTAGTCAACCCCTCTCTCTCTCTCATTAAATGAGCATGGCTCAAGCCATATTGCCCATACCCTCTCTCTCACCAAGTCAACAAAAGAAAAGGGTTTCAATAAACAAAACAACACACAAATGAATAACACCCATAAATAAAAACAAGAAAACAACAACCATACCAATTTAAAACCCAAAACAACTTAATAAAAAACTTAAAATGGCCTAAGGGAATGGTTAGTCCACCATGCTTGTTAATCATGGTTTAACCCCATCTCTTTAACCCTAGTTAACATGCACAAGTGTGTGTGTGCCTAGAAAAATTCTAATAAAATATTCATTAATTAGGATAAAATATTTGAAACTTAATTTGGTAAAGTTTTTATTAAAACTATATGTTAAAATATAATTAACCCCTAAACACAACCTAAGGTGTTACACTCTCCTAGACACAGCGCGACCTCACCCCCAATACCGGGAGAGACGAACCCCTGCCGATCTGCTCACTGCCTCCTTATGGCTCGGGACTGTACTTAACTAAAACCTGTTTGCACGAATCCTTTGAGCCGTGGTAGGGTAGTAGTCAAAGCACAGTGGGAACTCACACGAGACAAATGACGATCTCAGGTCGATGAACTAACTTGTACACATGTCACTAGGGAACTGCTATCTGACGTCTGGTATAATCCCAACTAGCATGTTCCCAGCGAGTCTTGTCCGGTGTACTCATAACCCAATGGGCACATGTATACATCTTAGGTGAACCAACTGACACCAGTCGCTTGTGAGACCGGCCACCGCCCCTCATCGGGGTCTCGACTGTATACACTAGTCTACTCTGGAGTATCGATGCCCTGTCTCGAAACTCCCACGACTAGAGACCATTTAAGGATGCGCTTATAGACCCCAGCTCCCACGTATATGATCGCCATCATACTGCTGGCAGTCAAGAAAGAATCCTAAGGGCTCTATCAACGTGCAATAGTGACCTGTAAAGTCACCTAAAGCAGTACACGATGATAAAAATAAACCAGATAGCATACTATCATCTTGAGTAAGACTGTCCTGCCGGTATAGGTCCTCCTTCAATCATTGTAATCACGTGCCTGTGATCCAATAATTGACTCTGAGGGCACTATATCCAACATATCCTCGGAGTTACAATAGAGATACAGATCTCGAAATCCACTACTGAAATCCAATATACACTAGTCAAATACTATAATACGTGTATAGTACGCATCCTTGAAAAACTTTCAAGAACTAAATAAAACTCATGCAAAAATCTTTCCTAAATCGCCGCGTGAATGTGTAACTCATGACATAAGTGATGGACGCTCATTTTAAAATAATAATATATGTCCATATATGTTTTCCTAAATACACGTTCCGTCGTTTTCAAAATATCCCAAAACGTTTTCCTTTATAAACGTTCATGTCGCTCACGGACACGTAGGAAATAGCGAGACTATAGCTCTTTTTCAAAAACCTTTTGATAAACTTTTAATGCATGCAAAGTACACAGGTACTGTCCTCGGATCAGTTTTGTTTGGCTACTACACAATATAGTGCCAAACATGAAAACAAAGTGCTCAAAACAAAAATCAGCCTCAAAAGGCGTATCCAATAATCGCGTGCCTCTGGTGCGCACGGAAATCAAATCCAAATACAATTGCCACAATATGCACAAAAGCAAAACTCAGTGCAATGGGTGTGCACGAAAGCATCTGTCCAGTGCAACGGGTGTGCGCGACAACAATATCAAGTGCATCTACAGTGCATCCGGTGCAACTAACTTGCATGAATGAAAATCCCAATTGAGCGCATCCGGTGTGCATAAAACCACATCTCATATCCTACGCCCAACATGAGCGAAAATCCAAATTAAGGGCATCCATCATGCATGAAAGAAATCTAAATCAAGTGCATCCAATATGCACGAGTAAAATCTCACTTAAGTGCATCCGATACGCACGAAAATCCAAAATCAAGCGCCTAATATGCGCAAAAATCCACCAAAGTGCGTCGGGTCTGTAAAAGATTATAGTGCAGTAGCATGCACGAAAACGAACGGCAAGTGCCAACGCGCACGAAAATACAAATCTGACAACACAAATGCTCAAAGACATAAATCGGGTGTAACCAAGGTACGGAGTATAAATCCAGTGCGACAAATGCACAAATACCCGTCCGGTGCAACAAGTGCAGGAAATGAAAATCTAGTGTAACTAATGTACGAAATATGAATCTATTGTAGCAAATGCCTAAAATATAAATACCCAATAGGTGCAACCATGGTGCACGAAAATAATATGATGAAACTCAATCATCAAAACTCAAATTCAAGCGATATAAGCGTGATACTCGGTTCACAAATGCAAATCGCAATAAATGACTTCGAGGTAAACCTCCTACAATGTCAAAAAATAAATCGGTTTTCCTAAAACCGGCAGAACAAGAATATCCGCTTGCCTCCTGCTCACGGTTTGGCGTTTTCTGTCTCTGGATCTTCATTTCTCTGTGGGTTACCTATCTCGCAATCCATCGTCTCATCGGCCCGGTCAGGTGTGCTAACGGGAACGATTCCGTTCTGGCACTTCTCTGGTCATCTCTCAGCCAATCATCACGACCACTCGTAAAGCAGCACGTTACTAGCGTCGGTTTATGGCCCTCTGAATACACGTGACACAACTGATCCTGGGTGCAAACCTGATTGCAGCAGTGTCTTGGAAGGAATCCTGCTCAAGGTCTCTTCCGATCTCGCCCATGCCGAACTGTACGGAGGCTGGTACTCTTACATAATCTTTTCTCATTTTCTGGACATCTGCGTTTTTCCGCACACATTTCCTCGAGAACTGGTCATATCCCAACGCCTCTGTAGACATATCAGATCTCTCATCTCGACGGGGAGTAACAACAGCTCGTCGGTTTCTTGCACGAACCTCTGGTTCCTCCTGTCTTTATCTTCGTCCATCTTGACGTCACGTCATGCTATCTACACACTGCAACTGTTCTTGGCCACGGTCAATCCGAAGTCTCTCACGCGGACTCGAAATCACGAATTCGGTATCTTCATCACTCTGCAGAAGGTACCTGGCCGAACACATCCTCGGGAACTCGTCCTAACCATCAGAGGAATACTCTATACTCATCCTTTCTCGATCAACTCATAACGCATCTGGATGAGGTCCTCTATCCGAAGCTGGTCAGCTTGCTAATCTCTTATCACATGATATTCGGACGATGCTAAACTTTTCGATCGAGTCATCAAAGTCCCAAAATTTCACGAAGGCTCAACACCTAAGCACGGTTTAAAAATATCTGGTACATACCACAGTACCTCTGGACCAGCCATAGAAGGGCAAACCCAAGCCTTACTGATGGCACCGCTAAACTGCTGCAAACCCTAATGTTCAAAAGCGGTTCCATGGTCATCATGTCGAGTTAGGATTTCATTCTTCTAGAGGTTCCACAGAATTACCCGCATGTTCTTCCGAACACTTTAAACTTATGAAAAATGGGTTTCTAACACTCGTTCGAACTTTTTAACTTCGCTTGGGTGAGATGCGAATACCCTCCGTCCGCACGCCAAACAATGCCTCAATCCTCCAGGAAAGACGGTACATCAACGGTCATCTCAGGATCGGTCTGCTCTAGATCTGAGTAAGACTCTCCACAATGAAAATGTTCAACTCAACTGGGCCTGCGTCGGCGCATCAATCTGACGAATCACCTTCGTATCTCAAATCGGGGTAGACTAGCTATCACCTGTCGAATCTCTGCCTGGAAGCTCCAGCGATCTCAGCTCGTAAGCCCTGGAAGCGACATCCCATCATCTCAGCAACAGCTGGGTCATCTGTTTGCACGGTAGGCGACATCATAATCTCTAAGGTCGGCTATACATCAACAGTCCTCTCGCAGCTGGCAGCTCTAACAATTGCTCGATCATCCGGTGCGAAACCAACCACTCGCCTCAACAAGAGGTCACAACATAACACTACATCGAGACATTCCCATGTCACCAGAAAACACAATGGTCAGCCCTCGTACCAGACGAGCTCACCTTGACAGCAACACTAGCAGCAGCTCAATCTGCGCTCAACATGGTGACAGGAACATCTTTCGAGTATCGAAGAAAGTAGATCAACGGTATGAAAAGAAACGACA
Organism: Agapanthus africanus; assembly: GCA_030015575.1. NCBI lineage: Eukaryota > Viridiplantae > Streptophyta > Magnoliopsida > Asparagales > Amaryllidaceae > Agapanthus > Agapanthus africanus. The sequence goes on along the minus strand of CM057343.1, from coordinate 239,454,258 downwards.
GATCCGGAATGGATACATGATCATAAGAAGGAACAGCATCAATGAGATTACGATCATGGAAACGAATAGAATCAAGGATCTCAAATGGACGTATAATCATGGTTATGAAGAGAATCATAAGTCTCAAAAATATGTACATCTTAAGGTTTCTTAAATGGAGTATCGTATCGTAAATATACCGTGGAACATACGTACGGTATGTCACTCTACTCAAGCTACCTACTCCATCAATCAGGGTCAGCCTATGAAACGAAAGTTCGGGTCTAATACTCCCCCGTTCAAGTCTAAGTTCCGTAAGGTCAAGTCTAGGTTCCAAAATACATACCCACCCTAGACTCCGCATAGCCAAACATAGACTCGAACCAAGGTTAAAGCTAGCGCTCTAATACCAACTTTGTCACGACCCAAAATATTAGCTCATGACCAGCACTAAAATCATGCAACGTCTAAAGGTGTAACGTAATTCAAGTATACTGAAACCCAGAAATCTAAACCTTTTTAAGAAAAAAAGGAGGTGAAGTTTTGAAATAAAGGTATAATGAAATAAAACTTTCTTAAATTCCTGGGAAAAGGGACATAAACAATGCAAGTGAAATTTTCTAGATTGAAAACATGTTTCGTCTTTTTAAAAATTTGGACAGCACCTCCTTTATAATTTTTGATTCAAAACCACAATACATAATAATGATAAAGTCATCCCCAAGCGGGAGCTAGCTCTTTGCCAAACGGCGGATCAGAACCATGCAAAGCATAAAAATAAGCATATGACGCCCAACGGCGAAGATTGTTAGTGTATATGCCCTACGAGCCATTATTCTATCATATTAGCTTGTATATTACTTAATGGAAGCTTGGGATATTCACAGTTATATTAACAGTCTTGCTAAACATGGTAGTATGCTACTTGGTTTATTTCTATCTTAATATGTGTATATGTTAGCATATCGAGAATACATATTGATAGAGCTCTTAGGATCTTGCTTGACTACCAGCGTTGTGATGGCAGTCACACTAGTGATGGCTGGGTAGTCTACAAGCACATCCTATTTCAGGTCCCTAGTTATAGGATTATCGAGACAGGGCATCGATACTCCGGAGTAGACTAGTGTGTATGCTTCTCATCCCAACAGGGGAAATGGTCTGTCCTACAGCCATTAGTACGTTGTACTGGAGATAGAATACAGGTGCTCATCGGGTTACGGGGACACCGGACAGGACTCGTAGGGAACTGTTGGTTGGTAATATACCCGTCGTCAGTTAACAGTTCCCAGATGACATGAGTACAGCATAGTCCGCAGACTTGACACTGCTGCTTCGTCTCGAGTGTGTTCCCACTGTTCTTAGATTGCTACCCTACCACGGCTCAAAGGAGTCATGCAAACAGGTAGTAGTTGGGTGCATTCCCGAAGCACTTGGAGGTAGTGGCGGTTAGATAGGAATCGTCTCTCCCGGTATCGAGAGTTGATATCACGCTGTGTTTGGAGAGCCATTACGCAAAGTCCCTAGCCAGGGCAAGCGAGATTTACTGGTAGGATTTCCAGTAGGTTCTCAAGGTGTAATGGGCTTCACTCCGACACGACATATACCGCTTATAAGGGACTGATGCTTGCCGCCCCCTAGGCCCGATAGGCGATAGTATTAGACGAACAGACCGGACTGTACGGGGATTGTCACATCAGGCTCAGTAGGAGTTTGGATGGGTTTCCTCATGGGCCTTCTGATCGACATCTACCTGGGGACTATTACGTACAGCTAGTACCACTTGCGGTCTGTGGTTAAACCCACTGCTAGCGTAGTGTCGAGTATTTAGAGTCCCACACAGAGAGTTTCCCTGCTTCGGGCGAAACGATATAGAGGTCGTATGGTTTTACGACAGGGTTCGGACACATACGTGTTTTTACCCACGTACGATGTTCGGACAGTTTATACTAGCAGGCTTTGGTTTAAGCCAGATTCTAGTATTGGATTATTGGATTTATACAGTCTCAGTATTTCCGTGTTTTCACGGATGGGAGGGGCATTCTCGTAATTAGTCGAGAAGCTTCTAGAAGATTAATGAGTTGGAGGCTTAGATGGAATTTGCATTAAATGATGTAATGACTCATGGTGTGATTCATCCAAAGGAGTTAATGATGCATTTATTGCTTAATGACTCATGTGATGAATCACACAAAGTGAGTTAATGAAGCATGGTTGATATTTTATTTGTTATTCATTTAATAATATCTTATGCTTCATATATTCATAATGAGATATTATTTCATATCATTCTCACTCTCACCTTCTCTCTCCTCAAGCTCTCTCTCTTCAAAGAACTAACCCTAACCTCTCATGTGTTGAGATACAAGGGTTTACAAGACTAATAGATCCCTAATCCTATTCTATATCCTCTAGGTTACTTAGATTAGCACTCTTAGCAACTTAATTACCTCAAGTGAGAGGTTAAGCTTGGAAAAGTAGCTCTTGGGTGGATCTTCTATCACATCGAGGAGGTCGTCGAGGAGGTGAACAAAGAGAACAAGAAGGACTTGATTTATTAGGTATAATCTTCTTTCATTGTAGCTAATCACTGTTTACCACCAGAAATAGAGACAAGACATGGGCGTCTTGCCTGAGATTCGGGGCAGATGCTATTTTGTTTTATCCGTCCACCTCTCCGAAGATGACAAGTTGATTTATGGCACCGTGTATCGGAGGTTTAGACGGATGCGGCCGATGTAGCAGACTTTGTCAGATTCCCCCTCGCTTGAGGGGTTTTTGATTGTGGGAACGCTCTTCCCTGCAGGCGCAAGCCCCTGCAGTTAATTACGCTACCGCCTCGCGGTAACAACTTTCTCCTTCTCCAGAATTTCACTTCGTGTCGTGGCTATTTGTTATGTTTGTGGTTGCCCGTGGATTGTATACGGAGACTAATTTATGTCGTCGCCCGTAGGACGTGGATTAGTCGAAATCCGTATTTTTTTAGATTTGGGTTTGGGGTTTTTGTTTAAGGATACGTTAGCCATATTTGAGGCTAAGATCAACTTAAACGTTTGTTAAGGATACGTTAGTCCAATTTGAGACTAAGAACAACTTAACTGGATCGTTTAGATCCGACAAAAGAGCATTTGGGCTCTATTGTTCCAGTTTAGGGACATAGTCGCCCATTGAATGTATCGCCGTCGGGACCCGTCACCTCTCTGACAACGTTGAAGGATTACAACGACAAATATCAGAGGAGTTCAGAGATGTACCCTCGAACCAAAGTTAGTTGGAAGATCTATAGTCCAATTTGGGACTAAAGTCTGTTTGAAGGTTTTGGTTTAAGGATACGTTAGCCATATTTGAGGCTAAGATCAACTTAAACGTTTGTTAAGGATACGTTGGTCTAATTTGAGACTAAGATCAGCTTAACAGGATTGTTTAGATCCGACAAAAAAGCATTTGGGGGATCTATTGTTCTAGTTTAGGGACATGGTGGTCCATTGCCAGTTTAGGGACATGGTGGTCCATTGCCAGTTTAGGGACATGGTGGTCCATTGCCAGTTTAAGGACATAGTGGTCGAATAAAATGTATGGCTGTCGGGACCCATCACCTCTCTGAAGACGTTGAAGGATTACAACGACAAATATCAGAAGAGCTCAGAGATGTACCCTTGAACCAATGAGTTGGTTGAAAGAGCAGATGTGCTCAGTTCAAGATGATTTGAGGACTTATGGCCAGTTTGGGCTAAGTCCAATTATGTTTGAAATATTGGCCCTTTGGGCCATTAGACATTTGTCTAGGTTCAGCCCCTCATCATTCAGCAGTGCTAAACAGAGGTTTGGGGGTTCTGACAATCATTTTGTCTTTGATTTCCTCAATTTTGAGATTCATTTGGAGGAGGGACTTTTGCCTCTGGAAAATTAGTTAATTTGGCTAAAAGTAGTGTTAAACACTAGAGAACAACAGTGTTAAACACTGGAGGTAGAACTCTCAAATTAGTGTTAAACACTAAAAGGCAATCAGTGTTAAACATTAGAAATATAATCTTCAATTTAGTTTTAAACACTAGAAAACAATCAGTGTTAAACAATGGAAATATAATCCCTAAATTAGTGTTAAACACTAAAGAAAGAGGGGTCACGTGTGGACACGTGAGGGCACCCAAAGTTGAGGCCACATCTCCTTTACCTCCTTCTGCAATTAAGTGTTGAACACTTTTTTATTATTTTTATTTTGAGCATCACATGTTGACACGTGATGGGGATTTATGCACTGACTGTTAAAGTGTTTGCCAAGGGGTCACGTGGTAACACGTGAGAGCGCCCAAAGCCTTCATTTCCTTTGCTTTTTCTTTCTGCGTTTTGGGGGTCACGTCGGAGCACGTGAGGCATTGCCTCAAAGCTTCTTTTCTTCAGGGATCTTTTTCAAAGGTCACGTGGGGACACGTGACCTCAGCTCTTTTCATGCACAGAGATCTTTTAAGTCTTCTTATTTTAAGAATTGAATTCTCTGTAGGGTTAAACCCTAATTATGATTTTAGAGGAATTAAATTCCTATTGTGCAAGAATTAAATTCTTATATAGGGTTAAACCCTAATTTCCTTTTATGAGAATTAAATTCCCATGCTTGTAAAAGAATTAAATTCTTGATTAGGGTTAAACCCTAGTTCTGTCTTGAAGGAATTAAATTCCTATGATTTTGGGAGAATTGAATTCTCATGTAGGGTTAAACCCTAATTTGTTTTGGGAGAATTAAATTCTCTAAACTCAATTCCCCCTTTAAGTTTTAGATCTGCATGGCAGGATCTCGACCCGATGAGAATTAAATTCTCCACTTATGGGGAGATGTGCTTTGTGCAGACCCTCAAGAAGAGGAAGAACTAAGTTCTTTTGTAGAAGAGTTAAACTCTTAGATTTTGAGAATTAAATTCTTTATTTGAAGTTTTGATCCCCTTTCTTTTCTCACATAGGGTTTTTATTTGTTGAGAATTAAATTCTCCTTTCTTTTCTCTCTCTGTTGTTGTTATCTCCCCCCCCAAAAAAGTAGATCCCTTCTCTTCTCTTCTTGGCTCCTATTTATAGGAGAAGGAAAAGAATCGATTTGTTTAGCAAATCTCTCGTTGAAAGATTTGATTTGTTTTCATCATTAATATGATCCTTTAGATCATTCAGTGAATTTTATTCACCGTTGGATTTTAAATCCAAAGATATTCTGTTTGTTATTTTCGGTGTGATTTAGGGGAAATCTTTCCTTGTCTAAGATTTTTTCCATAAATTGGTGATTTTTAATCACCCTTGGATCTTTAATCCAACGGTCCCCATAATCCTTTTCCATTTGGAAAGATTTAGAAGCTTTTAGAATTTAATTCTATTAACTGTAAGGCTTTCGAAGCCAGTCACGTGCTGACACGTGACCCTTGGTCACGTGTCAGCACGTGACCCCCAATTGAGTTCTTTAACGGCCGCTTGTTTATGTTATTATTTTAACCATCACGTGTCAACACGTGACCATTGGTCACGTGTGAGCACGTGATACCTCGTTGAGGTATTTTTTCTGACTTTTAGAATTAAATTCTTTTAAGCTGTAAGGCTTTCAAAGCCTGGCACGTGCTGGCACATGACCATTGGTCACGTGTGAGCACGTGACCCTCAATTGTGTTATTTTTCAGCAGTTTGTTTTCGCTTCTGTTTGATAAAGTTTTAACCATCACGTGTCTACACGTGACCATTGATCATGTGTGAGCACGTGATACCTCATTGAGGTAATTCCTGATTTGTAATCAGGGAACAGTTCATAGCATATTTGCTCATAACTTTTGATCCCGGATGAATTATGAAGCCCATAATATATCAAATCGAAGGATTTTTCGAGATGCTTTCGACAACATCAGAATTTAATAGTTACACCTTCGAAAGTTTATCAAAATATAGGCCGGAAGATACTGGTTCGCGTTTCCTTAAGCGTATCGCTGCCATTTGATACCTTGGACTCTTCTGCGCAGAAATTTTTGGCTGGAACAAATGCCCCCCACTACTTTGCCTACGTAAGTTTATACGTGGGTAAAGTAGTGCAAAGTTATGAGTAGCCATAGAATTGAGGGCTTAGGAGACAAGTTTAGGGTCCTTGTAGCCTAAGACTTTTCAACTCTGTGAGCCATGAGGGTCTCACAAAGACTTTTCTCCCTACGGATCGAGAGAATCTCGTAGGAATATTTTCTCCTTAGGGATCGTGAGGACACCTAAGTGTGTTTTCTCTTATAAGTCATAAGGATCTTATAAGAGAATTTTCCCTCTTACGAGTCGAGAGGACCCGTAAGCGGTTGTTTCCCTCTTTGTCGAGATTCGACTTTGGAGAGTGTGACCCGTGGATAGTTACAAGAGACCGTTTTGGATCGACTTGCAGGGTCCCAGTGTTTAGGAAAAAGGTTTTTTTAATCCCCGCTGCCTAAGTCTTTTCCTTACGAGTCGAAACGAATCGAGCATTTCTCGCAAAGACACTAATTTCCATACGAGTCGAGACGAATCGAGCATTTCACGCAAGAATATCCTAACGTCACAGTTAACCTCTACTCTTTACGACAGAGGTCCGTTAGGGTCTGTGTTACTTAGGGTTTTGTCCGTCGTTCCGCCGTATCGACTGATGTATTTCTCGATAGGCAGTTTTGCTGTTCGAGTAGCCTTGCGATTGTCGTGTCTCCGATCCCTTCTGGGGATGGACAAGACGTCTTCAAGCAATCCTCCTAGGCAGTTTGACCGTCGGAAGAGAAAGCGTTAGGAATTTTGCCATGCCGCTTTTTACTTGAGGTTAAGCTTATTTTGGAAAGCCCCGATTAGTCATAACCACTCCGCGCTGGAGTGGGATGATCTCCGATAGTCTTTCAGGCTTTACATGACTTGCCGTTAAGACCCTGAAGCTAGGAATTTGGCCTTTGCTTCGTTTGCTGGTATCGCGTCTGCTGTATCGAGATGAATGTCGCGGTTGTCTCTAGGTTGCTGGTGAACCGTCGAGGTTTGGAACCAGGGATTTTGCCGTGACTCCTTTTGGTGATGTTACGTCTGCTGTGTCGAGACGAACGTCGAGGTGGTGACCACTCCGCACTGGTGCGAGATAATCTCCGATTTTCTTTCAGGCTTTATATGACTTGCCGTTAAGACCCTGAAGCTAGGAATTGGGCCTTTGCTTCGTTTGCTTGCATTGCGTGTGCTGTATTGAGACGAATGTCGTGGTTGTCTCTACGTTGCTGGTGAACCGTCGAGGTTTGGAACTACGGATTTTGCCGTGGCTCCTTTTGGTGATGTTGCATCTGCTGTGTCAAGACGAACGTCGAGGTGGTGACCACTCCGCACTGGTGCGAGATAATCTCCGATTGTCCTCCAGGATTTATATGACTTGCCGTTAAGACCCTGAAGCTAGGAATTTGGCCTTCGCTTCGCTTGCTTGCATTGCGTCTGCTGTATTGAGACGAATGCCGTGGTTGTCTCTAGGTTGCTCATGAACCGTCGAGGTTTGGAACTAGGGATTTTTCCGTGGCTCCGTTGTGCGATGTTGCGTCTGCTGTGTCGAGACGAACGTCGAGGTGGTGACCACTCCGCACTGGTGCGAGATAATCTCCGATTGTCTTTCTGGCTTTATATGACTTGCCGTTAAGACCCTGAAGCTGTAAGTCGATGTACAACACCCTACGACTTGCGGGGAGGCGGAAATATGAAAAACGATCTTGTTTTATGCTAAACATCGACAAACCGCATGAATCGAAGCTAAACGATAACTAACATCAAACATAGAAGTTAACAACTACTATGTAAAGGGATTATACCTAAAGAACCGTGTCCTTCGTCTTTACGAACTCCACCTCCTCCTCGGCCTTCTCCAAGTAGTAGACGATCCACCATGAGAGCTAAACTCCAAGCTTTGCCTCTAAACTTGAGGCAACTAGGTATCTTTAAGTGCTAATCAAAGTACCTAGATGAAATAGAGTATGGTTATGGATTAAGTAGTCTAACTAATCCTTGTACTCAACACATGAGAGGGGAGGATTAGGGTTTGAAGAGAGAGAGCATGAGGAGAGAGAAGATGAACATAATAATGAGAAGAAAAAATGAGTTATCATAATATATATCAAGCATTTTATTTTATCAAGAAAAGAAAAGAAAATGATTTACAACCATGCTTGATAAATATCTTGTGGTGATTCATCTCCCTGAGTCATTAAGCAATTATGAAGCATTAATGACATGGATGAATCATCCATATGACTCACTAATCTCATTCAATGTATATGCCACCTAAACCTCCTTAGTCACCCTCTTCTAGAAGCTTCTCGCGCAATTACGAGAACGCCCCTCCTATCCGTGAAAACACGGAAAAACTTTAGACTGTATAAATCCAATAACCGGATACTAGTAACTGGCTTAAACCAAAGCCGACTAGTAATAACTGTCCGAAAGTCGTACGTGCGTAAACACACGTATGCGTCCGAACCCTTGTCATAAAACCATACGACCTCTATACGTTTCACCTGGAGTAGGGAAACTCTCTGCGTGGGACTCTAGAGACTCGACTACTACGCTGGCAGTGGGTTTAACCACAGACCGTAAGTGGCACTGGCTGTATGTAACGGTCCCCAGGTAGATGTCGATAAGAAGGCCGATGAGGAAACCCATCCGAACTCCTACTGAGTCTGATGTGACAATCTCTGTACAGTCCGGTCCGTTCGTCTAAGACTATCGCATATCGGGCCTAGGGGGCGGCAAGCGTCAGTCCCCTAATAGCTGTATAAGTCATGTCGGAGGGAAGCCCATTACACCCTGAGAAACTACTGGAACCTACCAGCAAATCTCGCTTGCCCTGGCCAGGGACTTTGCGTAATGGCTCTCTGACACAGCGCGATATCAACCCCCAATACCGGGAGAGACGAATCCTGTCTAACCGCCACTGCCTCCAAATGCTCGGGACTGCACCGAACTGCTACCTGTTTGCATGACTCCTTTGAGCCGTGGTAGGGTAGCAATCTAAGAACAGTGGGATACACTCGAGGCGAAGTAGCAGTGTCAAGTCTGCGGACTATGCTGTACTCATGTCACCTGGGAACTGTTCACTGACGACTGGTATAAAACCAACCAACAGTTCGATGTAAGTCCTGTCCGGTGTTCTCGTAACCTAACGAGCACCTGCATACTATCTCCAGTACGACGTACTGACGGCTGTGGGACATACCATCTCCCCAACTGGGATGAGAAGCGTACACACTAGTCTACTCCAGAGTATCGATGCCCTGTCTCGATAATCCAACGACTAGGAACTTGAATAAGGATGTACTTGTAGACTACCCAGCCCCCACTAGTGTGACTGCCATCACAACGCTGGTAGTCAAGCAAGATCCTAAGAGCTCTATCAATACGTATACTCACATATTAAGATAGAAAAACCAAGTAGCATACTACCATGTTTAGCAAGACTGTTATATACATGTGAATATCCCAAGCTTCCATTAAGTAATATACAAACTAGTATGATACAATAATGGCCCCTAGGGCATATACACTAACAATCTCCCACTTGCACTAGGGCCATGTACTGGCATATCGAAGACCGATGATCTCGAGTAGCCTCTCGAACTGAATCTGAGGTAGGGCCTTCGTGAATGGATCAGCAATGTTCTCTTCAGAAGCAACTCTCCGAACCTTGATCTCCCTACGATCAATGATCTCCCTGATCAGGTGATACCGCCTCAAGATGTGTCTGGACTTCTGATGGGTCCTTGGTTCCTTCGCTAAAGCTATAGCTCCGTTGTTGTCGCAATACAGAGGTATTGGATCAACTATGGTAGGAACCACCTGAAGTTCTGTTAGGAACTTCTTCATCCAGACTGCTTCTTTTGCGGCATAGCAAGCATCTATATACTCCGCTTCCATCGTCGAGTCAGCAACGGTGTCCTGCTTGGAGCTCTTCCAGCACACCACCCTTCTATTGAGGGTAAAGACATAACCCGACATGGACTTGGAATCGTCCTTATCACTCTGGAAGCCGGAATCAGCAAAGGCCTTCAACCTGAGGTCTTTTCCGCCGTAAACCAAGAACATCTCCTTAGTCCTTCTCAGGTACTTGAGAATGTTCTTTACTGCTATCCAGTGCTTCTCCCCTGGGTCTGACTGATACTGGCTTACCACGCTCAGTGCATAAGCTACATCTGGTCTGGTGCACAACATCGCATACATTATAGAGCCTACCGCAGAAGCGTAGGGTATAATAGACATGCGTTCCCTTTCCAAATCAGTCTTGGGAGACATCTCTTTGGAGAGGGTGATTCCGTGACAAGCCGGTAGATTACCGCGCTTAGAATCTTCCATACTGAATCTTTTCAGTACAGTGTCGATATACCTGGACTGCGAAAGTCTTAACATCCTCTTGGATCTATCACGATAGATCCGGATCCCCAGAATGTAAGAGGCATCACCCAGGTCTTTCATGGAGAACCTGTGTGATAAGAATCCTTTGACAGATTGTAGCATAGGAATGTCATTTCCTATCAATAGAATATCATCCACGTACAAGACGAGGAATACGACACTTCTGGCTACAACTTTACTATATATGCACGGTTCATCTGGATTTTTGATAAAGTCATATTCTTTGACTGTCTCATCAAAACAGATGTTCCAACTCCGCGATGCCTGCTTTAGTCCATAAATGGACTTAAGCAGCTTGCATACTTTCCCGCTGCTCCCACTCTGATTGAAACCCTCTGGCTGATCCATATAGACGCACTCTTCTAAATTTCCATTTACAAAAGCCGTCTTTATGTCCATCTGCCAGATTTCATAATCATGGAAGGCAGCAATAGCAAGAAGGATCCGAATGGATTTGAGCATAGCCACTGGAGAAAAAGTTTCGTCGTAGTCCAAACCAGGTCTTTGACGAAAACCCTTTGCAACAAGTCTAACTTTATAGGTTTCCACCTGCCCATCTACACCAATCTTTTTCTTGAAGATCCATTTGCATCCTATAGGTTTTACCCCATCTGGAGCAAAGTCCAAAGTCCATACTTTGTTGGTGTACATGGACTCCATTTCGGTCCGCATTGCATCTAGCCATCGTACCAAGTCGCCACTCTGGATGGCCTGCTGGAAGTCAGTAGGTTCATCATCATCTATGATGCAATCCTCTCTATCCCCATCTATGAGAAAACCGTAGTGTCTCTCAGGCGGATGAGACGGCCTACTACTCCTGCGGAGGGGTGTGGGAATGTCCTGTTCTTCTTGAACTACCGGTTCTACCAAACTTTCAGTAGCAGTTTGTGGTTCTGGAATTTCTTCCAGTTCTATTTCGCTCCCACTTATTTCCTTTTCTAAAAACTGATATTCTAGAAAATCGGCATTACGAGAAACAAACACCTTTTGTTCCTCTGCGTAATAGAATAGATACCCCTTGGAGTTCTTTGGATATCCCACAAACTTACACTTTACTGATCGTTCCTCGAGCTTGTCCACATGCTGCTTTTTAACAAAAGATGGACATCGCCATATTTTCAGATACCGAAGATAGGGTTTCTTCCCACTCCACATCTGATATGGCGTGGTAGGCACAGTCTTGGTAGGAAACATGTTCAAAAGATATGCCGCTGATTCTAGCGCAAAACCCCAGAAAGATCGCGGTAACTCAGCATTACTCATCATGGATCGTACCATATCCAATAGGGTTCGATTCCGCCTCTCCGATACACCATTATGCTGTGGAGTGTATGGAGGAGTAAGCTGAGGGAGAATTCCTTTCTCTTTTAGGTAACCTAGGAACTTGGCACTCAAGTATTCACCACCTCGATCAGATCTTAGTGTCTTGATACTTTTGTCGGTTTGGTTTTCTACTTCATTCTTATACTCTTGGAATTTCTCAAAAGCCTCGGATTTATGTTTCATCAGATAAATGAATCCTTACCTTGAGTAATCATCCGTGAAAGTAATGAAATAGGAAAAACCACCTCTTGCATGTGTAGACATTGGACCGCATACATCGTTGTGTATGAGTCCTAAGAGCTCGCTCGCTTTTACTCCATGTCCAGTAAATGGAGTCTTTGTCATCTTTCCTTTGAGACAAAATTGACAAGTGTCATAAGTTTGATATTCGAACGAGTCCAAATATCCTTCTCTATGCAACTTAGTCAACCTTCTCTCATTGATGTGACCCAGACTACAATGCCATAAGAAAGCTTTATTTAAATCTGGAGACTTTCTTTTTAGTGTGTTCTGGACATTGAAAATTTGGAGTTGGTTTAAAACATATATACCGTTATTTAGTGTACCGGACCCAATCAAACCATGATTAAGGTGGATGTTAACAACATCTTACAAACGTGAAATCATAACCTTTATTTGATAACAAGGAAACTGATATGATATTACACGTTAAGCTTGATACAAAAAAACAGTTATGTAAAACCAAAATGTGTCCACTCGTCAATCCCAGGTGATAATCCCCGACGGACGCAGCTCCCACGCTAGCTCCGTTAGCAACCTTTAGGGTCATATCACCTTCCTTCAGCACTCTACGGTTTCTCAGTGCCTGCAATGAATTGCAAATATGAGATCCTGATCCCGTATCCAATACCCAGGAAGTAGAGTTAATTGACAGACAATTCTCAATTAAAAACACACCTGAAGTCGAAGCCACAGCTTGCTTCGGTTCCTGGTTCTTGGCGTTCCACGCCTTGCAATCTTTCTTCCAGTGCCCTTTCCTGTGACAATGGAAGCACTCATCCTGGCCCACTACCGGTACCGCAAACTTTTTCTTTCCCTTCCCTCCCACCTTACTAACACCTCCTCTAGGTTTGGTGGCGGCCTTCTTCTTCCTTCCTTTGGCCCTAGCCTTGGACCCGGAAGAAGATGCACCGCTAACAAACATAGAGGGTGTTTCCCTTGCTTTCTGCAAGGTGCCCTCTGCACTCCTTAACATGTTCAGGAGTTCCGGAAGTTCAACTTCTTTTCTTTGAATGTTGAAGTTCAGGATAAACTGGGCGTAGGTGTGAGGAAGGGACTGGAGAATAAGGTCTGTATAGATCTCATTATCTAAAGTCGTCCCAAGGTCTGCGAGATCTTCTATATAGCCGATCATCTTTAGGACAAGTTCTCCTACTGATGACCCGACAGCCAATCTCGCTCGAAACAAGTTCTTAGAGGTCTCGTATCTTGCTATACGAGATTGCTCTCCATAAAGTTCCTTTGTATGGAGAAATATGGCATCTAGTTCCATATCCTCGTGCCTCCTCTGATGTTCATTGTTCATCGAGGCAAGCACGATGCACTTGGCTTTCGCGCAATCGAAATCCCAGGTTTTGCGGATTTCCTTATCCGCATTATTGGATTTAGGACCAGGGACAGCAGGTGCCGTAGCGGTGAGGACGTACCCCAATTTGTCATAGGTCAAAGCCATTTTGACATTCCGCAGCCAATCTTTATAGTTTGACCCTGTCAGTATATTTTTCTCTAAAAGTAACTTAAGTCCAGTCATTGTCAGGGTCGCTGCAATTAGGAGAGAGAGAAGAAAACTCTTTAGCATGATGCTCTTGCAAGTTTAGAGTGGTTTTTAGTTTATCTAAACTGGATGGCTCCCACTGTTTCTCGAATCCTTCTTCAAACCATAAAAGAAGAATTAGCCAGGACTATTCTCACTATACAATTCTTGCTTAACCGTTCAGCCAGGCTAGTGTCGATACTTTGAGGGAGGTTTTCCAACGTTTTCGCGAAGTTCCTTAATTAAAGAACCTCTTTTCTCTGGGGGCGTAACCCCGCCGACACTTTTCTTGACACCTACTTGGTTTATAGCATTGATCGTTAAGTGACGAATATCCTGATAAGTAGCATATACTCACAGTAGGATCGGGATCCAAATATCATCGTATGATAATGTTGAAGGAATCCTACCAACATTCATCAAACTCCAAATGGTATGCATCTCTTTGCAAATTTCAGTTTCTTTAGAAATTCCCGATATATATTTTTGCCCCATGCTCTTATGACCTTGGCGTTGGTCAAAATATCATAAGTCACATGTCAAGTTCTACCCATCATTATCTTGTTAATTTGAACCCATCCGTACATATCCTTGACGTTGGCCAAAATGATCATACGACTGTCCCAAACTAACTCATCTATCTATGCAACAAATGAATACCCAGTAGCTACCAAACACTATGCCTTGGCGTTGGTCAAAATACATAGCTTGAATACTACTGAATACCCAGATGAAATGACGGAGGGCTACGAATGGTTTTGGCGAAACCGTGAACGTAGTGAACTTGATATAACTGAAGGAACCTGATAGCTTTTTAAAAGGAGTGGTTAAAGCTCCGCATTAAAAAATATCTGGTTTTAAAATTAACCGAGTGATTTCTTTTAAATTGTTCCAACGATTAAACTTTTGGTTTATTTTCTTTGCATTATAAATAATGCGTCCCATCATTAACCTATCATTGCAGAAAACAACGAAAATACAACGTCCTCTTATGCCATCCGCATTCGCCACGGGGTCCCGTCATCACCCGTTAGGTTACTTAACTAACGACAGAGCGGGGGCTGGGCTAGAGCGGGTGTAAAACATAAGTGACGTCTAAATAGCTATCATATATAGATATTGTACATTCGTCAGATGCAATAATAGGCATTCCAGATCACAGATGAACTTTATTGGATTTGCAAGCAATCCGTGTTTGTTTTGAGCCTGCAACAAAAAACGGATTACACAGTTGTGATGAATAGCCATTACCCCATCCAAGACCCCAACGGGTAGGGCAAACTACCCACCCGGCAGTTTTTGCACCCCACCTTGGGTCTGTCCTAGGAGCAAAAACAGTAAAATGAAATAATACAACGGTGGCTACAACCGCAACCTGGATGTGCCCCGCAAAATAATATTACAACAAATTACATTTACATCAAATGAATTAAATAATAACCCATCATATAAACCCGGCTATACATCAGAACAGTCCAACACAGTTCATATCCACAAACAGTAAAATCCATTACAGAAATGTGCAACCCCCTGCCAACCGACATACTAGCAGTTAGGGGAGGTTTACGAACACATTATACAAACACAGATATAATCCAACAAGCAAATACCGTATAATTTCGATCGATTAAACACATTTAATTTTGCTCCAATACTTCTCTGTAAATCTGAAACCTGAGCAAAAATTAAAAATTCCAGAAAATACCAAATATCACAGAGAACCAGCACAGGAAAATTGGGCTTGTGAATCGGCAACTCGGCGGCGGAATCGCGGCGGATCGATGGGATTCTCCGCGGTTCCACGGCGGTTTAGTCGATTCGTGAGCCCAGTTTTCTTGGGTGTTCTAATACTATCATTTTGGGCTTTCTGATCCTGCCTGAAAAATTTTTGGACTTCATTTAAAAATCGACAGAAACCATGATATCGGGGTTTTCCGGTTTTGGTTTTTTCCGTTCGAAATTCATACAATTTTGCAAGTGGGTTATTTATTGTTTAGCGAGGCTTTGATACCACGGTAAGTCGATGTACAACAACCCACGACTTGCGGGGAGGCGGAAAAATGAAAAACGATCTTGTTTTATGCTAAACATCGACAAACCGCATGAATCGAAGCTAAACGATAACTAACATCAAACATAGAAGTTAACATCTACTATGTAAAGGTATTATACCTAAAGAACCGTGTCCTTCGTCTTTACGAACTCCACCTCCTCCTCGGCCTTCTCCAAGTAGTAGACGATCCACCACGAGAGCTAAACTCCAAGCTTTGCCTCTAAACTTGAGGCAACTAGGTATCTTTAAGTGCTAATCAAAGTACCTAGATGAAATAGAGTATGGTTATGGATTAAGTAGTCTAACTAATCCTTGTACTCAACACATGAGAGGGGAGGATTAGGGTTTGAAGAGAGAGAGCTTGAGGAGAGAGAAGATGAACATAATAATGAGAAGAGAAAAAGAGTTATCATAATATATATCAAGCATTTTATTTTATCAAGAAAAGAAAATAATTTACTACCATGCTTGATAAATATCTTGTGGTGATTCATCTCCATGAGTCATTAAGCAATTATGAAGCATTAATGACATGGATGAATCATCCATATGACTCACTAATCTCATTCAATGTATATGCCACCTAAACCTCCTCAGTCACCATCTTCTAGAAGCTTCTCGCGCAATTACGAGAACGCCCCTCCTATCCGCGAAAACACGGAAAAACTTTAGACTGTATAAATCCAATAACCGGATACTAGTAACTGGCTTAAACTAAAGCCGACTAGTAATAACTGTCCGAAAGTCGTACGTGCGTAAACACACGTATGCGTCCGAACCCTTGTCGTAAAACCATACGACCTCCATATCGTTTCGCCTGGAGTAGGGAAACTCTCTGCGTAGGACTCTAGAGACTCGACTACTACGCTGGCAGTGGGTTTAACCACAGACCGCAAGCGGCACTAGCTGTACGTAACGGTCCCCAGGTAGATGTCGATAAGAAGGCCGATGAGGAAACCCATCCGAACTCCTACTGAGTCTGATGTGACAATCTCCGTACATTCCGGTCCGTTCGTCTAAGACTATCGCATATCGGGACTAGGGGCGGCAAGCGTCAGTCCCCTAATAGCTGTATAAGTCGTGTCGGAGCGAAGCCCATTACACCCTGAGAAACTACTGGAACCTACCAGCAAATCTCTCTTGCCCTGGCCAGGGACTTTGCGTAATGGCTCTCTGACACAGCACGATATCAACCCCCAATACCGGGAGAGACGAATCCTGTCTAACCGCCACTGCCTCCAAGTGCTCGGGACTGCACCCAACTGCTACCTGTTTGCACGACTCCTTTGAGCCGTGGTAGGGTAGCAATCTAAGAACAGTGGGACACACTCGAGGCGAAGTAGCAGTGTCAAGTCTGCGGACTATGCTATACTCATGTCACCTGGGAACTGTTCACTGACGACTGGTATAAAACCAACCAACAGTTCCCTGTGGGTCCTGTCCGGTGTACCCGTAACCTAACGAGCACCTGCATACTATCTCCAGTACGACGTACTGACGGCTGTGGGACAGACCATCTCCCTAACTGGGATGAGAAGCGTACACACTAGTCTACTCCGGAGTATCGATGCCCTGTCTCGATAATCCAACGACTAGGGACCTGAATAAGGATGTGCTTGTAGACTACCCAGCCCCCACTCGCGTGACTGCCATCACAACGCTGGTAGTCAAGCATGATCCTAAGAGCTCTATCAATACGTATACTCACATATTAAGATAGAAAAACCAAGTAGCATACTACCATATTTAGCAAGACTGTTATATACATGTGAATATCCCAAGATTCCATTATGTAATATACAAACTAGTATGATACAATAATGGCCCCTAGGGCATATGCACTAACAGAAGCTAGGAATTTGACCTTCGCTTCGTTTGCTTGCATTGCGTCTGCTGTATTGAGATGAATGTTATGGTTGTCGCTAGGTTGCTGGTGAACCGTCGAGGTTTGGAACTAGGGATCTTGCCGTGGCTCCGTTGTTTGATTGTCGCGTCTGAACCCTGTTGGTGGAAGAACGTTGTAGTGATATCTCGTCTGGTGTATCGAGATGAACGTCGAGGCGGTGATCACTCCATGCTGGTGTGAGATGATCTCTGATTGTCTTTCCGGTTTTATATAAGTTACCGTCAGGACGTTGAAGCTAGGAATTTGGCCTTCGCTTCGTTTGCTTTGGTGTGTCAGAATCATGTTGGAGGAAGGATGCCGTAGTGACATCTCGTCTGCTGTATCGAGACGAACGTCGAGGTGGTGACCACTCTGCGCTGATGTGGGATGATCTCCGATTGTCTTTCAGGTGTTATATGAGTTACCATCAAGACCCTGAAGTTAGGAATTTAGCCTTTGCTTCGTTTGGCGGCATTGCGTCTGCTGTATCGAGACGAGTGTCGCAGCTGTCTCTAGGTTGCTGTTGAACCGTCGAGGTTTGGAACTAGGGATTTTGCCGTGGCTCGGTTGTTTGATTGTCGCGTCTGAACCCTGTTGGTGGAAGAACGCTGTAGTGACATCTCGTCTGGTGTATCAAGACGAACGTCGAGGCGGTGATCACTCCATGCTGGTGTGAGGTGATCTCTGATTGTCTTTCCGGTTTTATATGAGTTACCGTCAAGACGTTGAAGCTAGGAATTTGGCCTTCGCTTCGTTTGCTTTGGTGTGTCCGAATCCTGTCGAAGGAAGGACACTGTTGTTGACATTGCGTCTGCTATATCGAGACGAATGCTGAGGTGGAGCTAGGATTTTGCCGTCACTCCGCTTTACTGACCATGGGGTCTTTTGTTGACGTTGCATCTACATCCTGGTGGACTGCGAAGGAACGCCGTTGTTGACATTGCGTCTGTTGTAACGAGACGTGTGCTGAGATGGAGCTGGGATTTTTCCGTCACTCCGCTTTGTTTCGACTATGGGGTCTTTCGCTGACGTTGCATCTGCATTGTGCTGGATTGTGAGGGAATGCCGTTGTTGGCATTGCGTCTGCTGTAACGAGACGAATGCTGAGGTGGAGCTGGGATTTTGCCGTCACTCCGCTTTATTTCGACCATGAGGTCTTTTGTTGACGTTGCTTTTGCATCCTGTTGGACTGCGAAGGAACACCGTTGTTGACATTGCGTCTGCTGTAACGAGACGAATGCTAAGATGGTCTCTAGGTTGTCTGTGAACAGTCGAGATTTGGAACTAAGGACTATGCCGTGGCTCCGTTTGATGGTGTAACATCTGTGTCCTGTTGGAATGAAGAGGCACACCGTTGTTGATCTCCACGCTGTAGATGTGGACATTGAGATTTGGAACTAGGGACTTTGCCATGGCTCCGTTTCGTTGCGACTCTGAGGTCGGTTGTTAACGTCATGTCTGCATCTGGTTGGAATGAGGAGAAACGCCGTTGGTGATCTCTAAGTTGTCGATATCGACGTCGATACCCTGAAGCTAGGGATCTTCCTTTGCTTCGTTTGTTGACATTGTGTCTGCAATATTGCGACAAATATCGAGGTTGTCTCTAGGTTGTCTATGAACCGTCGAGATTTGGCTTCGCTTTCTGATTGATCCTGTTGGGAAGGTATGGTTCCCTCTTTGTTTATGCCCCTGGATTGTTTACAGGGATCGATGTGATCTCACCTGCAGGGCAAAAAGTTTCATTCTTTCATAATTTTTTTTCTTTCCATGATGCTCTATCATTTCAGCTTCTTATATCGTGAAGATCGCGATTGCCCAATCATTTCGGCTATTTTTCGCGGTGCCTAATTATTTCGGCTATTTTTTCTTTTTACTCGCTCCTTTTTATTGCGAGTTGCCCAATCATTTCGGCTTTTTTTTTTATTTTACTCGCTGCTTTTTATTGCGAGTTGCCCAATCATTTCGGCTGTTTTTGTATGCATACATTTTTACTTGCTGATTTCGTTGCAATTTGCCCCATCATTTCGGTTATTTCATATGCATTTTTGGCTCGCTGATTTTTTTTATCACGGGTATAGAACTTGGAATCTGATGCCAATCTTAGCATCAGCATCGTTGCGACTGGAATATTGCTAGGAGCGAATCATCATTTGCCATGAAAGGACTTGGAATTTGATACCGATTTAGGCATCAGCATCATACAACAGGAATATTGGCAGGAGCGAATCATCATTTGCCTCAGTCGATGTCGAACAAAGGTGGCTTAGCAAACGGGGTTAGGATCCCATCGACTAAGGCTTTTGACTTCATGAGCCGTAAGGGTCTCATAAAGGTGTTTCTCTATACGAGTCGTGAGGATCTCACAGGTGTGTTTTCTCCTTAGGAATCGTGAGGACTCCTAAGTGTATGTTTTCTTATAAGTCGTAAGGATCTTACAAGAGTGTTTTCTCCTTATGAGTCGAGAGGACTCATAAGGGTTGTTCACCGTGCGAACATATCCCTAGTCGCTAGTAGGACTCTGTTAGGAAAATGTTCATTCGTGCCCGTGGATTGTATATAAGGGTCAATACCGAACCGCTTGTTGGGCATTATCGAAGGTTGTGGGGGTTGCTTAAGAACAGGTTCAGGTCTCTGTAACTTAAGACTTTCAAATCTTATGAGCCGTGAGGGTCCCATAAGAGAGTTCTCCTTACGAGTCATGAGGATCCCGCAAGTGTAATTTCTCCTTAGGAATCGTGAGGATCCCTAAGTATGTTGCACCCTTGTGAGTCGTAAGGATCTCACGCGGATGGTTTCTCCTTACAAGGTCGAGAGGACCCTGTAAGTGTCTTTTAACGAGGTTGCGCCCTTTCGGGTTTTCACAAACCCTCGCCGGTAACCCTGCTGTTTTTATTCACGGAGCCCTTTCAGGTTTTCATCCGTGCCCATTTCGCTTATGGACATACCGTCTTTTCTTTTTTTTTTTATTCTTTTTATTCTTTTTTCTAACGAGGTCGCGCCCTTTCGGATTTTCACGAACACTTGCCAGTAGCCCTGCTGTTTTTACTCACAGAGCCTTTTCGGGTTTTCATCCGTGCCCATTTTGCTTATGGACATACCTTTTTTTTTTACGTCAGCCTGAAAATGCCGCGGGTTGGGAGTAGTTTAACGATGTTTCGGTCATTTGCAAGTTTTAGGACATTGCGGTCTGCCGTTGTCGTATTTGAGGCGAATTTCTAGTTTACGGACTTTTCGGTCCATGGGGCTTTCCCTATGAATGAGCATGATGCCCCCGGCATATCCATCTTTCTCGGAGCATGTGGTTGGCGGGATCACCTTCCAGTTTTCGGACAACGCGAACTTGCCCTGTTGGTATTGGTCTTCAACCCAGTTTTGAAAAGATAGCAGTTTTCGATCGGATGGCCCAATACTTGGTGGTAAGGGCAGTAATTGGGATCATTGACGTCGTTTGGCTGTAGCGGACGTTTCGGACTCGGCAGATTGATGAATCCGTTGCGCACTGCCAGCTCAAACAGTTTCCTCGTTTTATCCTGGGGAAATGAGTAAGGGTGTCCCAATCTTTCCTCGAGGGATGGGCGTGGACGCAAGTTGTTTTGGCAAACAACCGGCTTTAAGTTGCTCGGCCGTTGTTGAGTATTGGCAACGAAGGTTGCTTTCCCTTTGCCCTTTTCATTCCAAGGCTCTGTCTTTGAAAGAGATGGTCTATGACCCATCTGGTCCGTTTAGGCCAGCTTGTCAATCAAGGCCTGAGAAGTGGTCGGCTTGAAGAACATCATGAATTGGGATATGGTCGCTTGAGGTTCGAGAGTACCTACGAACATGCCCACGGCAGGAGCTTCTTCGATGCACTGCTCGCACTTTGACCATAGATTACGCCACCGTATCGCATACTGGACCCAAGTTTCGCCTGGCCTTACCCTGGCGTCGAACAATGCGGTGATTGGGGTGCGCTCGCTTGCACTCGCGAATCTTTGTGTAAACAGCAGCTCCATCTCCGCAAATGTTTTGACGGAGTCGTTTGGATGTTCGGAGTACCCCTAAAATGCCATTTCCAACAAGCTGCCAACAAACTGACGGGGCAAAAGTTTATCCTCGCCCCCGGTGTTGCCGCAAAGAGCCCTGAACTAAGCAACATGCAGGTGGGTGTAAGTCCATGTCACGCACCCCATGAACTTGCGGGGAGGCGTAATATATGAAAAACGATCATCAAAGCTTTGTAACACGGACTTGAGCGCATGAATCGTGTGTAAACCGTTACTAGCAAACTACGAGAGGTTTAACTACTCGGATTCGAAGTTATAACTCATGTTACTTGTCCTTCAGGTCTTCATCGATGTCCTCCACTCCTCGTAGGCTCCTTGGAACATCGGCACCTCAACGGCCTCCTCGAGTCAAAGACGATCCACCCGAAAGCTCCTACGCCAAGCTTGATCTCTAACTTGAGATAACTAGGTTGCTCAAAGTGCTAATCTAAGCTACCTAGGAGATATAGAGTGAGGTTATGGATGTATTAGTCTAGCTAACCCTTGATCTCAACACATGAGAGGTTAAGGTTAGGGTTTCAAGAATGAGAGATCTTTAGGAGAGAGAAGATGATGATAAGAATGATATTGAAAATGAACTCATTAGAATCTAACAAACATAACAATTTATCAAATAAATAATATAAATGATTAATCATCATGGTTGATGCATTCACCTTGTGTGATTCATCACATGAGTCATAAGCTCAATAAATGAAGCATTAACTCTAAGGATGAATCACACAAATGAGTCATTAAGCAATAAATGCTTATGCCACCTTAACCCCCAAGTAACCATGCTTCTAGAAGCTTCCCGGAAAATTACGAGAACGCCCCTCCAATCCGTGAAAACACGGAAAAACTTTAGACTGTATAAATCCAATAACCTGATACTAGAATCTGGCTTAAACCAAAGCCGGCTAGTAAAAACTGTCCGAACGTCGCACGTGCGTTTAAACACGTATACGTCCGAACCTTTGTCGTAAAACCATACGACCTCTATATCGTTTTGCCTGGAGCAGGGAAACTCTCTGTGTGGGACTCTAAAGACTCAACACTACGCTGGCAATGGGTTTAACCACAGACCGCAAGCGGCACTAGCTGTACGTAACGGTCTCCAGGTAGATGTCGATAAGAAGGCCGTTAAGGAAACCATCCGAACTCCTACTGAGCATGTCCGTGACAATATCCGCGCAGTCCGGTATGTTCGTCTAAGAGTATCGCATGTATGGTCTAGAGAGGTGGTAAACGCCAGACCCCTAATAACCGTACAAGTCGTGCCGGTATGGCTCATGACCATTTGAGAATCTACTGATCAGTCCACCAGTAATTCTCCATCAGCCCTGGCCAGGGACTTATGGTGATGACCAACCAATCACAGTGCGATATCAACTCCCTATACCGGGAGAGACGAATCCCTAACAGTCGCTCACTGCCTCCATATGGCTCGGGACTGTAACAAACTAAAACCTGTTTGCACGACTCCTTTGAGCCATGGTAGGGTAGTAATCAAAGCACAGTGGGAACTCATACGAAACAAATGACGACCTTAAGTCAACGGACTACCTGCACACATGTCACCTGAGAACTGCTATCTGACGTCAGGTATAATACCATCCAGTCAGTTCTCTTGCGAGTCTTGCCCGATGTACCCGTAACCTAACGAGCACCTGTACAGTATCTCCAGTACGACGTACTGATGGCTGTGGGACAGACCATCTCCCCAACTGGGATGAGAAGCGTACACACTAGTCTACTCTGGAGTATCGTTGCCCTGACTCGATAATCCTACGACTAGGGACAAGTATAGGATGTTGCTTATAGACTACCCAGCCCCCACTAGTGTGACTCATCACAACGCTGGTAATCAAGCAAAGAACCTAAGGGCTCTACTAATATGTATAAATGATACGTTACAAGAAACATATGCACATATTAAAGTAGACACAAACTAAGTAGCATATTACCATTTTTAGCAAGAATGTCAATACAACTGTGAATATCCCAAGCTTCCATTAAGTAATATGCATGCTAGTATGATACAATAATGGCCCCTAGGGCATATACACTAACAATCTCCCACTTGCACTAGGGCCATGAGCTGGCATATCGTAGACCTATCATCTCGAATAGCCTCTCGAACTGCGTCTGAGGAATGGCCTTTGTGAATGGATCAGCAATGTTATTCTCCGTCTCTACTCTTTCACCACGATCTCCCGGCGATCTACGATCTCCCTGATCAGGTGATACCGCCTTAGGATGTGTCTGGACTTCTGATGGGACCTGGGTTCCTTCGCTAAAGCTATAGCGCCGTTGTTGTCACAATACAGAGGTATTGGATAATTACTGGTAGGAACCACCTGAAGTTCTGTGAGGAACTTCTTCATCCAGATAGCTTCTTTTGCGGCATCGCAAGCAGCTATGTACTCCGCTTCCATCGTTGAGTCAGCAATGGTCTCCTGTTTGGAACTCTTCCAACAGACCGCCCCTCTATTGAGGGTAAAGACATAACCCGACATGGACTTGGAGTCATCTTTGTCACTCTAGAAGCCGGAGTCGGCAAAGGCCTCGATCTGGAGGTCTTTTCCGCCATACACCAAGAACATCTCCTTAGTCCTCCTTAGGTACTTAAGAATGTTCTTTACTGCTATTCAGTGATTCTCCCCTGGGTTTTCCTGATACCGGCTTAAAACACTCAATGCATATGCTACATCTGGTCTGTTACATAACATCGCATACATTATAGAGCCTACCGCTGAAGCGTAGGGTATAATCAACATGCGATCCCTTTCCAAATCAATCTTGGGAGATATCTCTTTGGAGAGGGTGATTCCGTGACAAGCCGGTAGGTTACCACGCTTAGAATCTTCCATACTGAATCTTTTCAATATGGTGTTTATGTACCTGGACTGCGAAGGTCCCAACATCCTTTTAGATCTATCACGATAGATCTGGATCCCCAGAATGTAGGTGGCATCTCCTAGGTCTTTCATGGAGAATTTCTGTGACAAGAATCTTTTGACTGACTGTAACATTGGAATATCATTTCCTATTAGGAGAATGTCATCCACGTACAAGACGAAAAAAACAACAGCTCTCCCTACAATCTTTCTGTATATGCATGGTTCATCTGGATTTTTGATAAAGTCAAATTCTTTGACAGCATCATCAAAACAGATGTTCCAATTCCTAGATGCCTGCTTTAGTCCATAAATGGACTTAAGCAACTTGCATACTTTACCGCTGCTCCCACTCTGAATGAATCCCTCTGGCTGATCCATATAGACGCTCTCTTCCGAATTTCCATTTAGAAAGGCCGTCTTTACGTCCATCTGCCAGATCTCATAATCGTGGAAGGCAGCAATAGCAAGAAGGACCTGAATGGATTTGAGCATAGCCACTGGAGAAAAGGTTTCGTCGTAGTCCAAACCAGGTCTTTGACGGAAACCCTTTGCAACAAGTCTAGCTTTATAGGTTTCAACCTGTCCATCTACACCAATCTTCTTTCTGAAGATCCATTTGCATCCTACGGGTTTTACCCCATCTGGAGCAATGTCCAAAGTCCATACTTTGTTAGTGTACATGGACTCCATTTCGGTCCGCATTGCATCCAGCCATTTTACCGAGTCGCCGCTCTGAATGGCTTGCTGGAAGCTAGTAGGCTCATCATAGTTAATAGTGCAATCCTCTCTATCCCCATCTATGAGAAAACCGTAGTATCTCTCGGGCGGATGAGACTGCCTACTACTCCTGCGGAGTGGCATCGGGATGTCCCTTTCTTCTGAAACCTCTGGTTCTACCATACTTTCAGTAGTAGTTTGTGTTTCTGGAATTTCTTCCAGTTCTATTTCGCTCCCACTTGTTTCCTTTTCTAAAAACTGATATTCAAGAAAATGGGCATTACAAGAAACAAAAACCTTTTGTTCCTCTGCGTAATAGAATAGATACCCCTTTGTGTTCTTTGGATATCCCACCAACTTAAAATGTACTGACCGTGCCTCGAGCTTGTTTGCACGCTGCTTTTTAACAAAAGCCGGACATCCCCAAATCTTCAGATACTGAAGATAGGGTTTCTTCCCACTCCACATCTGATATGGTGTGGTAGGCACAGTCTTGGTAGGAACTATGTTCAAAAGATACGCTGCTGATTCTAGCGCATAACCCCAGAAAGATCGCGGTAACTCAGCCTTACTCATCATGAAACGAACCATATCTAATAGGGTTTGATTCCTCCTTTCTGATACACCGTTGTGTTGTGGTGTGTATGGAGGAGTAAGCTAAGAGAGAATTCCATTCTCTTTTAGGGAACCCAGGAACTCGGCACTTAAGTGTTCACCACCTCGATCAGATCTCAGTGTTTTGATACTTTTGCCTGTTTAGTTTTCCACTTTATTCTTGTATTCTTGGAATTTCTCAAAAGCCTCGGATTTATGCTTCATTAAAAAGACATATCCATACCTAGAGAAATCATCCGTAAAAGTAATGAAGTAGGAATAACCACCTCTCGCATGTGTAGATATTGGACCACACACATCACTGTGTATGAGTCCCAAGAGCGCGCTTGCTCTTACTCAGTGTCCAGAGTCTTTGTCATCTTTCCTATGAGACAAGATTCACAAGTAGCATAAGATAGATATTCGAACGGATTCAAATATCCTTCTCTATGTAACTTAGTCAGCCTTCTCTCATTGATATGACCTAGTCTACAATGCCATAAGAAAGCCTGATTTAATTCCGGAGACTTTCTTTTAAGTGTGTTCTGGATATTGAAAACCTGAGCTTGACTCAATACGTATATGCCGTTATCTAATGTACCAGACCCAATCAAAACTTGATTTAGGTGGATGTGAACTACATCACTTACGAATGTAAAATCATATCCCTTTCTCGAAAGTGAGGATACTGATATGATATTACAAGTCATACTAGGTACATACAGACAGTTACGTAGAATCATTATTTGCCCACTTGTCAATCCTAGGCGATATTATCCCACGGATTCAGTGTCCACGCTTATTCCGTTTGCAACTCTGAGAGAAAAATCACCTACCTTCATAACTCTACGGTTTTTCAAAGCATGTAATGAATTACAGATATGAGATGCTGCTCCGGTATCTAGTACCCAGGAAGTAGAGTTAATTGACAAACAATTCTCAATTACAAATACAGTTGAGGCTGAAGCAACAACATGCTTCGTATCCTGGCTACTGGCTTCTAAAGCCCTGTAATCCTTCTGCCAATGCTCAATCCCATAACAATAGGAACGTCCCACTTTTACTACATTCAGTCCCGAAACTTTTACCCTTCTCTTTGTAGGGTTCCTAGGCACACTATAGAGGTTTCACAAGGCATCAACCATGCCAATTTTAAATTTTATGGGTGCCGAGAAACTCTAATACGGATCGTTAACTAGAAGTTTAGGCGAAATACGAATCTAGTTAACAACTTAACTAAAGATAAGAAGCTACAACCTTTGTAGATCCGGATATCCACTTCCTCGGCTCCACGTAGGCGTCCTCTCGCTGTCCATCTCGAATCCCGGACTCAATCGTCGGCTTGATCGGAGAAATGGGCGGACTAGGTCGTCGGCTTCGTGCCGAAGATGATCTACGTCGAGGCATCACAAGTTCAAGCTCCGAGTTCACAAATTTGTGAAACTTGTGAAGAAAACACCCAAAACAACTTGGCAAGAGGTAGAGGGTGAAGAAATAGGAGGTGGGTTCACTTTAGAATTGGATTTCTCTCACTTTTGCTCAAGTTGCCATTGATGGCATCAAGTTTTCATTCTTGAAGATGAAGAAGAAGATGAAGCTAGAATTATGATAAGTGTTAAGTTAAAATGAATAATAAATGAATACTTATCATAAACTAACTAGGGTAGAGTGTAGAGAATAGACTATGGTTACTTGGATGGGTTAGGGTTAAGCATGAAGACAAGAATGGTTAAGAAGTCAAAGCTTCATGAAGCTTCAACTAGAAACAAACATACACACCATTCTTATCTAAATCTTTTCCAAATAAATAAACAAATAAATAAATGAAAAAGCAAAACCCTAATCATTACTTAACCATGATTTAATTCTTTACACTTAACCAAATGAGCAAGTATCATCAAACATGATACAAACATGTGCACAAAAGTATATCATATATACAACTTGCACAACAAGTGAGAAAATCCATATAAAATGAACCAATACTAGTTAATGCAAAGTAATATATCAAATATATAATTATACATTAAATCATTAAATCAACACTTGATTTAACGATCCGGTCATATCTCATATAACCAACTAGTATCCTATGTATCGGCTTATCGAATCAATCCTTGATTCGATATCTAGGTTATATCGAATATAACCAATCGATACATCCATCGCGAGAATGGAATACGGTATCACATACACGCATTATTCTCGGCCCTGCACATATCTCATATGCGCTCCTATTTCGTTTTGCTTGAGCCAGGAAACCTCTGTGTAGAACTCTAAAGACTCGTCAATACGCCGGTAGCAGATGATGATCATATCAAGCACCCACAAGCCGCAAGCGGTCTGCTAAACGTAACGGCCATCCGGGTATTGAGCGATCAGAAGATCGACGAGCTAGCTCGCTCACACTCCTGTGAATCCAACCAGTAACACTTACCGTACAGTCCGGTCTGTTCGTCTGATATGTCGCATATCAAATCTAGGGGTGGTAAACGTCAGACCCCAATAACCGATAAGTCGTGCCGATGTGAGGCTCATAACGGGTCGAGAAACTACTAGTAACACTTACCAGCAAATCTCTGATCAGCCCTGGCCAGGGACTTCCCTGTTACGGCCAATCGAGCACAGCACAACATCAACCCCCAATACCGGGAGAGACGAAACCCCTCCTATCGCTCATTGCCTCCATGTGATTCGGGACTGTACCCAAAGACCACCGTTTTGCACGCCCTCAGGGATGTGGTAAGGTGGAGATCAAAGCACAGTGGGAATCACACAAGACTCTATGACGATCTCGGGTCTACAGACTAACCTGCATAAGTGTCACCTAAGAACTGCCATCTGACGTGAGGTATAATACCATCTGGGAGTTCTCGGCGAGTCCGTTCAGTGTACCCAGTCTCCACTGAGCACCCGTATACCATCTCTGATGTCAAACACCAATGGATATGGGATCATCCATCGCCCATCTCATGGGTCGAGAAGCGTATACGCTAGTCTACAATGGTATATCGATGCCACGTGTCGATACACCCACGACTAGGGACCATGAAGGATGTACCTATGGACTACCATGTCCCCACTAGTATGATCTGCATCACAGTCCAGGTAGTCAAGTACACATCCTAAGGGCTTTACCAACATGTAACTATAAGACAGTTTAAAGAGACAAGTGTACATGTTATGATAAAGAGTAACCAGATAGCATACTATCATATCGAGCAAGAAAGTCATCTCTATATATGTCCAAGCATCCAATATAATATACATCATCTGTACAATACTGGCCTCTAGGGCATACATACAACTAACAATCTCCCACTTGCACTAGGTCCAGCTGCTGTAGTATGGCATACCGAGCATCCCGAAGAGTCTCTCAAACTGTATCTAGGGAATGGCCTTCGTGAGTGGATCCGCCGTGTTGTTCTTCGTGTCAACCCTCCTGACCTCGATCTCCCGGCGATCAACTATCTCCCGGATCAGGTGATACCGCCTTAGAATATGCCTGGACCGCTGTTGGGACTTGGGTTCCTTGGCCAAAGCCACCGCTCCATTGTTATCGCAATACAAAGGTATTGGATGCTCAAATGATGGAACCACTCCAAGTTCATTAATGAACTTCTTGATCCAGACAGCCTCTTTGGCAGCATCGTTGGCAGCGATGTATTCAGCCTCCATCGTCGAGTCTGCCACGGTTTCCTGCTTGGAACTCTTCCAGCTAACCGTCCCTCCGTAAAGGGTAAAGACAAAGCCCGACTGCGACTTAGAGTCGTCCTTATCACTCTGGAAGCTCGAATCGGTAAAGGACTCCACTTGGAGTTCTCCATTACCATACACCAAGAGCATCTCTTTAGTCCTTCGCAAGTACTTGAGAATACTCTTCACAGCTGTCCAGTGACTCTCTCCAGGATCAGCTTGATACCTGCTCACTACACTTAGTGAGTATGCTACATCGGGTCTGGTATATAGCATCGCATACATGATAGAGCCTACTGCCGAAGCATAGGGTATCCCTTGCATGCGAGCTCTCTCCAAATCAGACTGGGAGACATCTCTTTGGAGAGAGTGACTCCAGAGATCGTGGGCAAGTTCCCACGCTTGGATTCTTCCATACTAAACCTCTTTAGTATGGTGTCAATGTACCTGGATTGGGACAATCCCAGTATCCGTTTGGATCTATCTCTATAGATCCTGATCCCCAATATGCAGGAGGCATCACCAAGATCTTTCATTGAGAATCTTTGTGATAAGAAGAGCTTGACCGATTGCATCATAGGAATATCATTTCCTATCAAGAGTATGTCGTCCACGTACAATACGAGGAAGACAACCTTACTCTCTGCCACCTTCTTGTAGATAGAAGGTTCATCTGGATTTTTGACGAAATCAAACTCTTTGATAACGACGTCAAAGCAGATGTTCCAACTCCGCGATGCTTGCTTTAATCCATAAATGGATTTAAGCAGCTTGCACACCTTCCCTCTGCTCCCACTGTCTACGAAGCCCTGTGGCTGAGTCATGTACACGCACTCTTCTAAATCACCGTTTAGAAAGGCGGTCTTAACAACCATTTGCCAGATTTCGTAATCATGATATGCAGCGATGGCAAGCATGATCCGGATGGATTTAAGCATAGCTACTGGAGAAAATTTTTCGTCATAATCCACACCTGGTCTTTGACGAAAACCCTTTGCAACAAGTCTAGCTTTGAAAGTCTCCACTTTCCCATCTACACCAAGTTTCTTCTTGAAGATCCACTTGCTCCCAATGGGTTTTACCCTTTCAGGAGCAACATCCAAAGTCCATACTTTGTTGGTGTATATGGATTCCATCTCGGACCGCATAGCATCCAGCCATTTCACTGAGTCCCTACTCGTGATGGCCTGCTCGAAGCTAGTTGGGTCATCATCCTCCATGATGCAATCCTCGCTCCCACCATCCATGAGAAAACCGTAGTATCTTTCAGGTGGGCGAGGAACCCTACTAGATCGGCGGAGAGGCTGAGGTTCGTCGGGAGCTACTGAATGCTCTGGTTCCACTAAATCTTCTGTTGTGTTTTGTTCAGCTGGAACCTCTTCCAGTTCTACCTCAGAGCCACTAATTTCTTTTGCAAGAAATTCCTTTTTCTAAAAAGGTGGTATGTTGAGCAACAAATACTCTTTATTCCCCACTGTGGTAGAAGATATACCCTCGCGAATGTTTGGGATATCAAACAAATTTACACAAAACAGATCTTGCCTCGAGTTTGTCCGGTTTTTGTCTTTTGACATAGGCCGGGCAACCCCATATCTTTATAAAATTAAGATATGGTCTCTTCCCTTCCCATATCTCATATGGTGTGGTAGGCACAGATTTGGTGGGAACCCTGTTCAGTAGGTATGTTGCTGTTTCCAGTGCATATCCCCAGAAGGAAACAGGTAACTCAGCTACACTCATCATAGAGCGCACCATATCTAATAGGGTGCGGTTTCTCCGCTCCAATACACCGTTGTCCTGTGGTGTATATGGAGGAGTTAGCTGAGAGAGAATCCCATTCTCTTTTAGGAAGTCCAGGAATTCAATGCTCAAGTATTCTCCTCCTCGATCAGATCGTAGGATTTTAATACTTTTTCCGGTTTGGTTCTCAACTTCTTGTTTATATTCTCTAAATTTCTCAAAAGCTTCTGATTTGTGTTTCATCAGGAACACATATCCGAATCTAGAGAGATCGTCAGTGAATGTAATGAAGTACGAAGAACCATCCCTGGCATGTGTAGACATGGGACCGCATACATCACTATGTATCAGTCCCAAGAGTTCGGTAACTCTTTCTCCGTGTCCCGTAAACGGAGTTTTGGTCATCTTGCGTTTGAGACATGATTGGCAAGTGTCATAAGATGAAAATTCAAACGGATTTAAATATCCATCCTTATGCAACTTAGCTAATCGTGTCGCATTGATGTGACCCAGTCTACAATGCCACAAGAAGGATTCGTTCAGTTCTGAACTCTTCCTCTTGTGTGTGTTTGTTATGCTCAGAACTGTTGATTGATTTAGAACATAAATGCCATTGCACAACGTGCCTGATCCAACCAACTTTTGGTTACGGAAAATGTTCATAACATTGTCCTGTAATACAAAATTATATCCCTCTTTACTCAACAAAGAAACCGATATAATGTTGCATATCAGGTTCGGCATGTAATAGCATTCGTTCAGAACCAATGTATTACCAGTTGGTAATACAAGGTGATATTCCCTGACAGTCTTAACTGCAACAATTGCACCATTTCCAACTCTAATGTCTTTATCACCTTCTCCAAGTTCTTTACCTTTCCTTAGCCCATGTAACTGATTACATATATGGGATCCTGACCCGGTATCTAATACCCAGAACGTAGATCAAATGGAGAAACAGTTCTCTGTAACGAACACACCCGAAGAAAATGCATTAACATGTACTTTCTTCATTCGGGTGGCATGGGAATCCTGGTATTCCCCTATATCCTGTTCATTCCTATAACTCTTATAAGAAAGAACGGAACCAACGTTCCCCAGCACAGTATAACATGCGGGTTCGGTCAATACATCCATATTATTATCTTCATTAGGGCATGAAATGGTCGCTACCTGGAGAGAGAGAGAAGAAAACACTTTAGCGTATGCTCGTGCAAGATCAGATTGGTTATTATCTTATCTAATCAGGATGGCTCCCACTGGTTTTTATCAAATCTTCCTTCAAACCCTAAAAGGAAAGACTAGCCGGGATTAATTACACACTACAAGTTCGCCAATCTTTCAGCCAGGCCAGTGTCGGTACTTTGAGGGAGGTCCCCCGTGCTTTCGCATGAACCTAATTAATGTAAACCTCATTTTTCCAGAGGCGTAACCCCGTTGACACCTTTCTAGACACCTACTTGATCGGCTAATTGTAATGTGTAAAACTCTCCCAGGAGTAACTCTTACTCGCAGTGGGTATCGGGATCCAACTATCTCATAGAAGGTATGCAATCTCATTGCAAATTTCAACACTTGAAATTCCCGATAATATTTTATCCCAAGCATCCTATGACCTTGACGGAGGTCAACAAACCACAGGGTGCAAGTCAAGTTCAACCCGTCATTTCTTGATTGAATCAAACCCACCCGCACGACCCTTGACGGAGGTCAACAAGGTCGTACGACTACCCTAATCCAATCTGCATCACATGCATAAGCAGATAAATACTAGTTAGCAACCGCACACTACGCCTTGACGGAGGTCAACAAACGTAGCACGAATACTAATTATGATTTATCTGAAATGACGGAGGGCTACGTCAGGTTTTTCTGAAACCCTATTGCGTAATGAACTTGATATCGTTGTAGAATCAAATGAAGTTTTGAAATGGAGTGATTTTGAGGCTTTTGTAGTTTTGCTAAAGCGGTCACTCCCGGTGAAGGGATCGTCGGCCCTTTCCTCGTCGAATGAAGTGCGGGATATATCATATGTATCACTGTGCAAAGCAGAAACTATAGAAGAAATCAAAAGTCAAACCGAGTGTGTAGCATCTGCCAGTTATTGCTAAAGGAGTCACTCCCGGTGAAGGGATCTCGGTCCTTTCCTCATCGAATAAGGTGCAGGATATATCACATATACCGCTGTGCAAAGCAAGAACTGTAGCTACATGTTTTATTTAAAATTTGATTCTACAACATCTTTGGTTTCTTTTCTTTCATTAATCACATTAATGAAGTCCCATCATTTAAGTACCTAAACATCACAGATAAATACGACGTACACTTATGCCATCCGCATTCGCCTCGATGTCCCCTCGTGCACCGTTAGGTTAGGTAACTAACGGCAGAGCGGGGCAGGGCTAGTACGGGTGTAAAACATAAGTAACGTCTATATAATATATCATATATTCTATATACTGTATCCATCACAGAACATCACATGATCACATCACAGATATCGCAGCAGAAGAAACATATGAAATATTGGATATACTAGGACGTCCGTGTTTTCAATACGAGCCAGTACAAAACACGGATTCCACGATCGTGATGAATAGCCAAACCCACACACCCTAGACCCCTACGAGAGCGGCAAGCAACCCTACCAATTCTAGGGTTAGGAGACCCGGACTCGACTCCTCGAGTTGGTCTCCCACTGGACCCCAGAACCCGGTTACTTGTGCTCCCCTCCTTGGGTCTATTCTAATGCGGAAAAGTAAATAATATACAAAAGGTGACAACTTCCGCAACCTGGAAGTGCCCCAAATAAAAGAATATTACATACAAGTTTTTACATGAATGAAAATGAAAAACACACATCTCACATAAAAAACCCCGGCTATTTAAACACGACAATCCAATATAACATATCCAGCAACACATAACATCACATGTCATCAACGTAAGTAAATATGCGCATCCCAATTGTCGTTGACATATAGCAACGAAACCGGCGATATCACATATTACACTTACGGTCACAGAAAAGAAAGTGTAAAACTACAACAATTAGAATCCGCAACCTCTTTAGACATCGCATGCCTAATCAAAATGAAATACTTAGACATCACATGCCTAACAGTTATAAACCCCGCATTTTAGTCTCATTATCGAAAACACTTTTCAATATCAAATGAAACTAAACCGCTAGATTTATATCATTCATTCAGTTATCTCATAACTGTTTGTGAATTCCAATTATTGTATCCCATTCCGGATAAATAGAAAATATTAAACTTTCCGATCGAACATTCGAACACCCAAGTTTCCCGAAACCGTCCAACACATGAAATAGGTTCAAAGACATTCACTTCATGCCTCAGTACCAACGGTCCAGCCGTAGAAGGGTCAAGCCAACGCCTCACATGTGGCACGCCCTACTGCCCCAAACCCGAAGGTTCAAAGGGCAGTTCAAGATGGTCACATAATCGAGTTAAGGTTTGTTGTCTTCTAGAGGGACCATCGCGTTACTTGCACTACTCAGAACGTCCTTAAACCACACAAAAATCCAACACTTGGATATTTTACGGCAGGGGAAAAGTTGGGTATTTATATCCGGTCGGACTTTTTAACATATTCAAAAAATTATCCGGAAAGCACTTAGACAAAGTTCGATAATCCGATCGAAATACCGAGTCCCCAATACAACCCAGAATACTCAACTCTTGAATAAATATTAAAAATTCCCAGAGAACTCAGCACTGAATAAAAGAAGTTACTGTGCAAAATTGGGTGGGTGACGTCATCATACGGCCGCGGAACCGCCGCAGAAGCCAGGCTTCTGCCGCGGTTCCGCCGCACTTTGGAGGAATTGGGTGATCGTGTTTCACAGTAATTCTTAGAAAGTCCTGCTGAATTTTCTGCATATTTTTAATTTGGAAAAAACCCAGTTTTTAGAAAAAGTACAGAGAGCAACTTTGATATTAGGGTTTCGGTTCGATCGGACTTCAAACTCCGTCTGGACTTCGCCTAAGGCTCTAGCTAGGCTCTGATACCACTGTAGGGTTCCTAGGCACACTATAGAGGTCTCACTAGGCATCAACCATGCCAATTTTAAATTTTATGGGTGCCGAGAAACTCTAATACGGATCGTTAACTAGAAGTTTAGGCGAAATACGAATCTAGTTAACAACTTAACTAAAGATAAGAAGCTACAACCTTTGTAGATCCGGATATCCACTTCCTCGGCTCTACGTAGGCATCCTCTCGCTGTCCATCTCGAATCCCGGACTCAATCGTCGGCTTGATCGGAGAAATGGGCGGACTAGGTCGTCGGCTTCGTGCCGAAGATGATCTACGTCGAGGCATCACAAGTTCAAGCTCCGACTTCACAAATTTGTGAAACTTGTGAAGAAAACACCCAAAACAACTTGGCAAGAGGTAGAGGGTGAAGAAATAGGAGGTGGGTTCACTTTAGAATTCGATTTCTCTCACTTTTGCTCAAGTTGCCATTGATGGCATCAAGTTTTCATTCTTGAAGATGAAGAAGAAGATGAAGCTAGAATTATGATAAGCGTTAAGTTAAAATGAATACTTATCATAAACTAACTAGGGTAGAGTGTAGAGAATAGACCATGGTTACTTGGATGGGTTAGGGTTAAGCATGAAGACAAGAATGGTTAAGAAGTCAAAGCTTCATGAAGCTTCAACTAGAAACAAACATAGCCACCATTCTTATCTAAATCTTTTCCAAATAAATAAATGAAAAAGCAAAACCCTAATCATCCCTTAACCATGGTTTAATTCTTTACACTTAACCAAATGAGCAAGTATCATCAAACATGATACAAATATGTGCACAAAAGTATATCATATATACAACTTTCACAACAAGTGAGAAAATCCATTTAAAATGAACCAATACTAGTTAATGCAAAGTAATATATCAAATATATAATTATACATTAAATCATTAAATCAACACTTGATTTAACGATCCGGTCATATCTCATATAAACGACTAGTATCCTATGTATCGGCTTATCGAATCAATCCTTGATTCGATATCTTGGTTATATCGAATATAACCAATCGAAACATCCATCGCGAGAATGGAATACGGTATCACATACACGCAATATTCTTGGCCCTGCACATATCTCATATGCGCTCCTATTTCGTTTCGCTTGAGCCAGGAAACCTCTGTGTAGGACTCTAAAGACTCGTCAATACGCCGGTAGCAGATGATGATCATATCAAGCACCCACAAGCCGCAAGCGGTCTGCTAAACGTAACGGTCATCCGGGTATTGAGCGATCAGAAGATCGACGAGCTAGCCCGCTCACACTCCTGTGAATCCAACCAGTAACACTTACCGTACAGTCCGGTCTGTTCGTCTGATATGTCGCACATCAAGTCTAGGGGTGGTAAACGTCAGACCCCAATAACCGATAAGTCGTGCCGATGTGAGGCTCATAACGGGTCGAGAAACTACTGGTAACACTTACCAGCAAATCTCTGATCAGCCCTGGCCAGGGACTTCCCTGTTACGGCCAATCGAGCACAGCGCAACATCAACCCCAAATACCGGGAGAGACGAAACCCCTCCTATCGCTCATTGCCTCCATGTGATTCGGGACTGTACCCAAAGACCACCGTTTTGCACGCCCTCATGGACGTGGTAAGGTGGAGATCAAAGCACAGTGGGAATCACACAAGACTCTATGACGATCTCGGGTCTATAGACTAACCTGCACAAGTGTCACCTGAGAACTGCCATCTGACGTGAGGTATAATACCATCTGGGAGTTCTCGGCGAGTCCGTCCAGTGTACCCAGTCTCCACTGAGCACCCGTATACCATCTCTGATGTCAAACACCAATGGATATGGGATCATCCATTGCCCATCTCATGGGTCGAGAAGCGTATACGCTAGTCTACACTGGTATATCGATGCCCCGTCTCGATACACCCACGACTAGGGACCATGAAGGATGTACCTATGGATTACCATGTCCCCACTAGTATGATCTGCATCACAGCCAGGTAGTCAAGTACACATCCTAAGGGCTTTACCAACATGTAACTATAAGACAGTTTAAAGAGACAAGTGTACATGTTAAGATAAAGAGTAAACAGATAGCATACTATCATATTGAGCAAGAAAGTCATCTCTATATATGTCCAAGCATCCAATATAATATACATCATCTGTACAATACTGGCCTCTAGGGCATACATACAACTAACACTCTTTCCTTCTACTTTCCTGGTTTCTTTCAGGGTAGAAGGTAGAGACTGTAGAATCAAGTTAGTATCTGACCCGTTCTCCAACGTGGTTTCTAGGTCCTTGAGCTTATCAATATAGCTAGTCAATGTAAGGACGTTGTCCCCTACAGATGACCCGAAAGCCAACCTCGCTTGAATTAATTCGTTCGAGGGCTTATATCTTGCGATATGAGATTGCCCTCCATATAAATCTTTATTATGGAGAAAGATAGAAACTGAGTCCATCTTCTCTCGTTGCTTCTGGTATACACCATCAACTGAAGCTAACACGAGGCACTTGGATTTCGTTTTATCCTTTTCCCTTGTCTGACAGATATCCATATCTGTGACGGTGGAAACTGGACCTGGGACGGCGGGATCTTGAGTAGTAATAGGGTGGTCCAGCTTGTCATAGACAATGGACATCTGGACAGACCTTTGCCAGTCATATAAGTCAGATTCAGTCAATTTGTTATCTAGATGTAAACTAGTCGTGGTCACAAGGTCACTGCAATTATGAGAGAGAGAAGAAAATACTTTAGCATGTTGCTCTTGTAAGTTTAGAGTGGTTTTTAATTATCTAAACAGGATGGCTCCCGCTGTTTCTTGAATCCTTCCTCAAACCATAAAAGAAGAATTAGCCAGGACTATTCTCACCGTACAATACTTGCTTAACCGTTCAGCCAGGCCAGTGTCGATACTTCGAGGGAGGTTTTCCAACGCTTTCGCGAAGTTCCTTAATTAAAGAACCTCTTTTCTCTGGGGGCGTAGCCCCGCTGACACCTTTCTAGGCACCTACTTGGTTTATAGCATTGATCGTTAAGTGACGAATCTCCTGATAAGTAGTATATACTCACAGTAGGATCGGGATCCAAAATATCATCGTATGATAATGTTGAAGGAATCCTACCAACATTCATCAAATTCCAAAATGGTATGCTCTCTCTGCAAATTTTAGTTTCTTTAGAAATTCCCGATATAATTTTTTGCCCCTTGCTCTTATGACCTTGGCGTTGGTCAAAATATTATAAGTCACATGTCAAGTTCTACCCATCATTATCCTTGTTAATTTGAAACCATCCGTACATATCCTTGACATTGGCCAAAATGATAATACGACTGTCCCAAACTAACTCATCTATCTATGTAACAAATGAATACCCAGCAGCTACCAATGCCTTGGCGTTGGTCAAAATACATAGCTTGAATACTACTGAATATCCAAATGAAATGACGGAGTGCTACGAATGGTTTTGGCAAAAACCGTGAACGTAGTGAACTTGATATAATCGAAGGAAGCTGATACTTTTTTAAAAGGAGTGGTTAAAGCTCCGTAATTAAAAATACTGATCTTTTTTAAATAACCGAGTGGTTTCTTTTAAATTTGTTCCAACGATTGAACTTTGGTTTATTTTCTTTGCATTATAATAATGCGTCCCATCATTTATCCTATCATTGCAGAAAACAACGAAAATACCACGTCCTCTTATGCCATCCGCATTCGCCACGGGGTCCCGTCATCACCCGTTAGGTTACTTAACTAACGACAGAGCAGGGGCTGGGCTAGCGCGGGTGCAAAATATAAGTGACGTCTAATAGCTATCATATATAGAGATAGTACATTCGTCAGATGCAATAATAAGCATTCCAGATCACTGATGAACTTTATTGGATATACTAGCAATCCGCGTTTGTTTTGAGCCTGCAACAAAAGACGGATTACACAGTTGTGATGAATAGCCATTACCCCACCCTAGACCCTTACGGGTAAGGCAAACTACCCGCCAAGTACACGAAGTGAAGCGGTCTCCCTCAACAACGTGAGTAGGCCACTAAACACTTCAACGTACCCGGTAGTTTGTGTACCCCATCTTGGGTCTATCCTAGGAGCAAAAACAGTAAAAAGAAATAATACAACGGTGGCTACAACCGCAACCTGGATGTGCCCCGCAAAAGAATATTACATCATATTACAATTACATTGAATGAATGAATATAAAACACATCTCAAACCCCGGCTAATCATCACAACATCCCAATCAAGTTCATTTACACAAACAGTAAACATTACAGAAATGTGCAACCCCCTGCCAACCGACATACTAGAAGTTAGGAGAGGTTTACGAACATATTAAACATTACAGATAAAAACCCAATTAGCAAATAACTTAGAACATCGATCGACTACCTTTATCCGTGTCTACCCCAAAAGCAAACCTGTACTGAAGTAACCTGGGTAGAAACGGAATTTACAGGAAAACAAAAAACCAAAAAATATGAATTTCTGTGAAAATCCGAGTCAACTCGGAGTTGACTCCGACGCGGATCCGCGGCCAAAAGCACTATCTTGCCGTGGATCCGCGGCCATCTTGCCGAGTTAAGAGCTCGTATTTTCCCAGTTTTCTTATATTTCCCTGCTGTGAATTTTAAGGCATATCAAATATTTTTTTCGTCACTTTTAAAATTAACAGAAACTTAGGGTATCCGGGGTTTCATTTTTGCGTTTTCTGACGATCGAAGTTCTAATCAGTTGCTAAAAAGCTAGTAATGGTTTAGTACGCACTGATACCACTGTAAGTCCATGTCACGCACCCAACGAACTTGCTGTGAGGCGGAATATATGAAAAACGATTATCAAAGCTTCATAACACGGACTTGAGCGCATGAATCGTGTCTAAACCGTTACTAGCAAACTACGAGAGGTTTAACTACTCGGATTCGAAGTTATACCTCACGTTACTTGTCCTTCGGGTCTTCATCGCTGTCCTCCACTCCTCGTAGGCTCCTTGGAATATCGGCACCTCAACGGCCTCCTCGAGTCAAAGACGATCCACCCGAGAGCTCCAACGCCAAGCTTGATCTCTAACTTGAGATAACTAGGTTGCTCAAAGTGATAATCTAAGCTACCTTGGGGATATAGAGTGAGGTTATGGATTTATTAGTCTAGCTAACCCTTGATCTCAACACATGAGAGGTTAGGGCTAGGGTTTCAAGAATTAAAGAGCCTGTGGAGAGAGAAAGTGATGATAAGAATGATATTGAAAATGAACTCATTAGAATATAACAACCATAAAAATTTATCAAATAAATAATATAAATGATTAATTATCATGGTTGATGCATTCACCTTGTGTGATTCATCACATGAGTCATAAGCTCAATAAATGAAGCATTAACTCTAAGGACGAATCACACAAATGAGTCATTAAGCAATAAATGCTTATGCCACCTTAACCCCCAAGTCACCATGCTTCTAGAAGCTTCTTGGAAAATTACGAGAACGCCCCTCCAATCCATAAAAACATAAAAAAAACTTTAGACTGTATAAATCCAATAACCTGATACTAGAATCTGGCTTAAACCAAAGCCGGCTAGTAAAAACTGTCTGAACGTCGCACGTGCGTTTAAACACGTATGCATCCGAACCCTTTTCGTAAAACCATACGACCTCTATATCATTTCGCCTGGAGCAGGGAAACTCTCTGTGTGGGACTCTAAAGACTCGACACTACCTGGCAGTGGGTTTAACCACAGACTGCAAGCGGCACTAGCTGTACGTAATGGTCCCCAGGTAGTTGTCGATAAGAAGGCCAATGAGGAAACCATCCGAACTCCTACTGAGCCTGTCCGTGACAATATCCGCGCAGTCCGGTCTGTTCGTCTAAGAGTATCGCATGTATGGTCTAGAGAGGTGGTAAACGCCAGACCCTTAATAACCGTACAAGTCGTGCCGGTATGGCTCATGACCATTTAAGAATCTACTGATCAGTCCACCAGTAATTATCCATCAGCCCTGGCCAGGGACTTATGGTAATGACCAACCAATCACAGTGCGATATCAACTCCCTATACCGGGAGAGACGAATCCCTAACAGTCGCTCACTGCCTCCATATGGCTCGGGACTGTACCCAACTAAAACCTGTTTGCACGACACCTTTGAGCCGTGGTAGGGTAGTAATCAAAGCACAGTAGGAACTCATGCGAGACAAATGACGACCTTAAGTCAACAGACTACCTGCACACAGGTCACCTGAGAACTGCTATCTGACGTCAGGTATAATACCATCCAGTCAGTTCTCTTGCGAGTCCTGTCCGGTATACCCGTAACCTAACGAGCACCTGTATACTATCTCCAGTACGACGTACTGATGGCTGTGGGACAGACCATCTCCCCAACTGGGATGAGAAGCGTACACACTAGTCTACTCTGGAGTATCGATGCCCTGTCTCGATAATTCTACAACTAGGGACAAGTATAGGATGTTGCTTATAGACAACCTAGCCCCCACTAGTGTGACTGCCATCACAACGCTGGTAATCAAGAAAAGAACCTATGGGCTCTACTAATATGTATAAGTGATACGTTACAAGAAACATATGCACATATTAAAGTAGACACAAACCAAGTAGCATACTACCATTTTTAGCAAGACTGTCAATACAACTATGAATATCCCAAGCTTCCATTAAGTAATATACATGCTAGCATGATACAATAATGGCCCCT
Source organism: Agapanthus africanus (assembly GCA_030015575.1). NCBI lineage: Eukaryota > Viridiplantae > Streptophyta > Magnoliopsida > Asparagales > Amaryllidaceae > Agapanthus > Agapanthus africanus. Next base: position 239,412,420 of record CM057343.1, on the reverse strand, counting down.
AGGTCATATACACAAACAGTGGGGATTGCCCGTCCCCTTGTACACATGGAACTTGGGGATCGTATATCTCGGCGGGTAACTTATTTGGTCATACCAGCCCGGATATGGTCGCCCAGTTTTAACAACTTGGCTGGCCGTTTCCTTCGCTCGGTGAGCTCGTATTTGCTGAGCAATATAATCATCAAGCGTGGCTTTTAAGATGGTTTCCTCCTTGGCTGCTGACAGAGCTAGCAGAGGATTCGATGTCTCCCCTCTGTCATCTTCAAGGACAATCGGAGGGTCTTCAGCCGGAGGATCCGGTTGTATCATCATGCCCACCATATCTTAGAACAGAAAGGCCATTTGTTTTATATTGGCCGCTTGTTCCGCGGCCTCTTTATCCTTCTTTTCAAGCATTCTCCGAAGGAACTCGGCATCAGTTTCTTGCTCGTGGCGTTGTTCCGATGACGCCTACGGGCTTTCTTTTGGCCCGGTAAGTGCGGCCATTGCAGTCAGCATCTCCTGAAGCTTCTGCTGTTGTTGTTCCTGAGCCCTTATTATTGATCGGATGAGCGGTTGGTGATTCGTCGAAGCGCGGCTATCCTCTTTCCCGGATGCCATGTAAACAGTATGTACCACCATGCCCCAAGCTTTGGGGCGTTTAGATTCAGTGTCTCTGCGACTTGCCAAAGACGCAGGGATCTTCTCCGACCTCCTTCTTTTATGGGCGGTCGAAGTTGAGGGGGCAGCTGTAGTGGGTACCCAAGTATCCGTCATTTTCTGCGGCTTAACAAGACGGTTTTCTTCCTGTCAGGCCTTCAGCTTCTTCTGCCGGCGGGGATAGTCTTGATCGATCACTGACTCCTGGACCCGACGCCATACTTTGTAAATTTTAGAGGACAGCCGTTGAGGGGGCTGCTCTGGCTTTTTCTCTGGAGTATTCTCCACAGGTGAAGGAGTTCTTTTTAGCACAGCAGTAGGAGAGTTTCTGCGCACCTTGTTGAGTAGTTCAAAGCCGTTCTCGGTTGGAACAGCAGCATCGATCCCCACCGTTGGAGCTGGCAGAGTTATCCCAGAGGGGGAGTTTCCCCCAGCCTTCCTCACTCGGCGCCAGTGGAGACCTCGAGCGTGTCATGTAGATGGAGTTGTTTCAGCTATAAGGGTGACTTCGTCATGCCCCCTGCTTTGAGGAGAGACCGTTATTGGTGCTAGCCTGTCGAAGACTGACACCCGTTGAGAAGCAATGTCTAATCTGTCAAAGACAGACCTCTGGGCAGGGAAGCAGCTTTGAGGACCTCGCCTGGAGCAGCAACCGGAATGGCCAGCCTTGTAAAAACTGACTTCTTGGAAGGAGGAGCCTTTCCAATGATTTCGTCCGCTTGAGCCGGGATGGCTATCCTCTTTTGGATGGCAGCTTCGAGTATCGCGGGCTTATAGACGTTCTGGCCCAGTCTGTTGAAGACTGAGGTATTGAAGTTGGGCGACCCATTGAGAGGGGTCACGGCAGTGGTAATTCGATCAAAGACTGGCTTCTTTGGAGATTCTTGCGATGTCATTGGGGCATTGAAGCTCATCGGTGGGAGCATGGTCCCGATGAATAGTCCAGCGGTTGCTTGAGTTACCTGCTCCATTGGCATCTTGAAAATGAAGGCCGCTTGGGGCCCATAAGTCACTCCTCCAGCAAGGACAGAGCGAGAGTTGCAGTTGCAGGTAGTGTAGTTTGAAGCCATTGATCATCTGTTTTCTGCATGGAGCAAGACACCAAATCTTAGTACCTCGAATCCACAGGCAACCACAGCAAACAGCGATTCGTTCGCGAACACGACACACGAAGTGTGGAGTGGAAAGAGGAAGAGGTCCTACCGGGCATGCCAGAATCTGTTCCCCGCCGGAAACAGAGACAAGACATGGGCGTCTTGCCTGAGATTCGGGGCAGATGCTATTTGGTTTTATCTGTCCACCTCTACGAAGATGCCAAGTTGATTTATGGCACCGTGTATCGGAGGTTTAGACGGATGCGGCCGATGTAGCAGACTTCGTCAGATTCCCCCTCGCTTGAGGGGTTTTTGATTGTGGGGACGCTCTTCCCTGCAGGCGCAAGCCCCTGCAGTTAATTACGCTACCGCATCGCGGTAACAACTTTCTCCTTCTCCAGAATTTCACTTCATGTCGTGGGTGTTTGTTTTGTTTGTGGTTGCCCGTGGATTGTATACGGAGACTAATATATGTCGTCGCCCGTAGGACATAGATTAGTACAAATCCGTATTTTTTTAGATTTAGGTTTGGGGTTTTTGGTTTAAGGATATGTTAGCCAGATTTGAGGGATACGTTTGTTAGGGATACGTTAGTCCAATTTGAGACTAAGATCAACTTAACCGGATCGTTTAGATCCAACAAAAGAGCATTTGGGCTCTATTGTTCCAGTTTAGGGATATAGTGGTCCATTGAATGTATGGCCGTCGGGACCTGTCACCTCTCTGACGACGTTGAAGGATTACAATGACAAATATCAGAGGTGTTCAGAGATGTACCCTCGAACCAAAGTTAGTTGGGAGATCTATAGTCCAATTTGGGACTAAAGTCTGTTTGAAGGTTTTGGTTTAAGGATACGTTAGCCATATTTGAGGCTAAGATCAACTTAAACGTTTGTTAAGGATACGTTAGACTAATTTGAGACTAAGATCAGCTTAACAGGATCGTTTAGACAAAAGAGCAATTGGGGGCTCTATTGTTCTAGTTAGGGACATGGTGGTCCATTGCCAGTTTAGGGACATGGTGGTCCATTGCCAGAGTAGGGACATGGTGGTCCATTACCAGTTTAAGGACATAGTGGTCCAATAAAATGTATTGCTGTCGGGACCCATCACCTCTCTCAAGACGTTGAAGGATTACAACGACAAATATCAGAGGAGCTCAGAGATGTACCCTTGAACCAATGAGTTGGTTGAAAGAGCAGATCTGCTCAGTTCAAGATGATTTGAGGACTTATGTATAGTTTGGGCTAAGTCCAATTATTTTTGAAATATTGACCCTTTGGGCCATTAGACATTTGTCTAGGTTCAGCCCCTCATCATTCAGCTGTGCTAAACAGAGGTTTGGGGGTTCTGATAATCATTTTGTCTTTGATTTCCTCAATTTTAAGATTCATTTGGAGGAGGGACTTTTGCCTCTAGAAAATTAGCCAATTTGGCTAAAAGTAGTGTTAAACACTAGAGAACAACAGTGTTAAACACTGGAGGTACAACTCTCAAATTAGTGTTAAACACTAAAAGGCAATCAGTGTTAAACACTGGAAATATAATCTTCAATTTAGTGTTAAACACTGGAGGTACAACTCTCAAATTAGTGTTAAACACTAAAAGGCAATCAGTGTTAAACACTGGAAATATAATCTTCAATTTAGTGTTAAACACTAGAAAACAATCAGTGCTAAAGACTGGAAATATAATCCCCAAATTAGTGTTAAACACTAAAGAAAGAGGGGTCACGTGAGGGCACCCAAAGGTGAGGCCAGATCTCCTTTACCTCGTTCTGCAATTAAGTGTTGAACACTTTTTTATTATTTTTATTTTGAGCATCACGTGTTGACACGTGATGGGGATTTATGCGCTGACTGTTAAAGCGTTAGCCAAGGGGTCACGTGGTAACACGTGAGAGCACCCAAAGCCTTCATTTCCTTTGCTTTTTCTTTCTGCGTTTTGGGAGTCACGTAGGAGCACGTAAGGCATTGCCTCAAACCTTCTTTTCTTCAGGGATCTTTTTCAAGGGTCACGTGGGGACACGTGACCTCAGCTCTTTTCATGCACAGAGATCTTTTAAGTCTTCTTATTTTAAGAATTGAATTCTTTGTAGAGTTAAACCCTAATTATGATTTTAGAGCAATTAAATTCCTATTGTGCAAGAATTAAATTCTTATATAGGGTTAAACCCTAATTTCCTTTTAGGGGAATTAAATTCCCATACATGTAAAAGAATTAAATTCTTGATTAGGGTTAAACCCTAGTTCTGTCTTGAAGGAATTAAATTCCTATGATTTTGGGTGAATTGAATTCTCATGTAGGGTTAAACCCTAATTTGTTTTGGGAGAATTAAATTCTCTAAACTCAATTCCCCCTCTAAGTTTTAGATCTGCATGGCAGGATCTCGACCCGATGAGAATTAAATTTTCAACTTATGGGGAGATGTGCACTGTGCAAACCCTCAACAAGAGGAAGAACTAAGTTCTTTTGTAGAAGAGTTAAACTCTTAGATTTTGAGAATTAAATTCTCTGTTTGAAGTTTTGATCCCCTTTCTTTTCTTACCTAGGGATTTTCTTCGTTGAGAATTAAATTCTCCTTTCTTTTCTCTCTCTGTTGTTGTTATCTCCCCCCAAAAAAAGTAGATCCCTTCTCTTCTGTAACGTTTTAAAAATAAATAAATAAATAATTAAATGAATAAAATTGTTTAAGTGAATTTTATGAATTTCGGTAAAGTAAAATGTGTTTTTCGTAAAATTAAACCGTAATTGTTTTTCATTATAATTTCAAAAATACATATTTTAATTATGTAATTACTATTAAATGATGTTTATTAACCACTTATAAATTTTTATTTTAATTAAATATTTTTCCTAAATTAATTATTTTAAATATTAACATAAGCTTTATTTTTTAAACTACATTAGTGTAAATTAAAAATTTGAATGGTTTTAATTTGTAAAAATGAGCCATGGTATATTAGAATCAAGTGTGTAATATGCAAAATCTTTTCCAAAATCTCTCCATGGTTCTAGAAATTTCTAGAAAAAGGGTTAAATTGAAAAAGTTAGATAATAAAGGGTTTAAGTGAAAAAAATGCATTATTTATGAACTTTCTACACAATACCACACATTTTTTCTCTCTCTCCACCCTCCTCCCTCTCCATGGCCGGCCTCCCCTCCATGGGTAGCCCCAAAAATTTTCCCCCATCATTTTTTGCAATAAAAATCATCAAAATTCATCAAAAATTCCAAAAATAAATCTCAAAACTCAACATTCAACCTCTACCATTTTCCTTTGACCTATTTAGCATGGATTTTGGAGATGGAAAGCATGCATTTTGGAGGCTCATTTTCATATTTGGGTTTCATATTTTGAAGGTATAAATTTCCTTCTTTTGTTTTATTTCTATTAGATGTTTCTTTTAAAGCATAATTAGATTTAATATATTAATTCTAGTTGCAAATTTTAAAATTAAAGTTAGGGTTTGTAAATTCAAGTTGTGGTTTTTATTAATTAAATAAGGTTATAATAGCTAGTTTAACATCTTTTAGAGTGGAAAAATATTGCATGGTTGTTGTATAATAAATTGTTTATTCAAATTGTTTTAATTAAGCTATTTAGCTAACTAGATTTTTCAAAAATGTGTTTGTGGGTAAAATAAAATTCTTATTAAGCTTGTTATCATTAGATGGTAGTTTTAATGAGAATATTAGCATATTAAAGGAAAGAAAAACTTAGTTTGATCACTAGTTTCCTTTGATAATTGGAAAATAGTAATAAAATGCTAGTATTTTGTAAACTAGATTTTGGAAATTCCTATATAAATGAAATTAAAAATATAATCATGGTTTCATCATATCATTATCATCATGAATTGTAGTTTAGTACATTAATTCATGCAAAATCATGTTTTGTGGTGGAATTTAGGTATTTTGCTTGAAAAATGTTGAAAATTGTTAAAGGTTGCAAACTAGAAATTTCAAATTAATACAAATTTGTGTAATAAAAATATAGTAATGGTTTGTATAGTCTAGTTATGCTATTTAATGAGTTTTATGACCATTGGTTTCATTTAAATGTCAAGTTTTGATGAAAAACGGTAAATTGGTATTTTCGGGTTTTACGAAATTGGACGGTTTGATGGATTTTAGGGTTTCGATGGATTTAATCATGTTTTATAATATAAGTAAGGTGTTTTAAAACTACGAGTTATTTGTTGATGTTTATCTCGATCCATCGGAGTTTGTACGCCGATATCGAGCGATATTTGGTTCTTTTGCGTGGACGGGACATAGGTTTTAACCTATGCTTGTTCTTTGCGTCGTTTTGGCTTTTGTATGTGATTCAGTTTACGATACTATTTATATGTTTGCGTTTAGGTACCCCTCACGTGGACTGCGGGCGATGAAGAGGATGATGGCGACACCGTCTTCGGCAGACATGGACCAGGTGAGTAGATGCATATCTACGGGGGGTAAGTCGGGTGGATGGCGTTTAGCACCCCCGCAACGTAGAATAGGAATAGTACTTATTGACATTAGAAAACCAGATGTGACCCTAGATTCTTAATGAGTAGGACCCTAGTAATGACCCTAGGCTAGACCAGACTGATTTAGGAAGACCATACCAGAGGATGAATACCCTGAAGAGGTTCGTAGGTTTCAGGTAGAAACACACACGCACACACTGAAACTCGACATGGTGTATACGGGTATGTGTATATATATATAGGACTAGGTATAGATATATATATAGATATATACAACACGTATGTGGGATACATTGATACACGGGAATGAAACAGGATAACTGGGCTTGATGCCGTGATTCTTGACTATACAGTCGTATTAAAGTGTTAGCGGATCATTAGAGAATGAGATAATGAACAGGTATACCTAAATTATAATGGGTAGTGATTATATTGAGGTATATGGGACTCTAAAATAGAACCCGAACTGTAACTTGTGACTGATCACGATATGATATCAGTATGACTCGATCACAACATGATACATATGACATGCTATTTCTGAGGATAAATTAATGAGGTATATTTATGATGGCAATGTTATATAATTGATGTATGCGATTACAGCATAGCACCTCAATCATGACATGTGTTGATGATGATATTATACGAATAATGAGACACGTAGGTGATATTTGACCCGTACCCCGATATTGGGATGCCGTACGATGGATTTTACCGTACGAGGCATAGATGTGATGATTGATCCGCACTCTTGATTTGAGGAAGTCGTACTATGTACGTGACGCTATTGAGGCAGGATCGCCGACTATTAGAGATATGGACTCAGGCTTTAGGTATACTTCTATCGACCAGTTCTTAGGTTTAGTTTTCCTTAGGGGGGATAGATGGACACTACGTTAGGTTCGAGTCGTATAGTGGTAGTGGTAATTGTATATCAAATGAGTGGATAACACACATCCGTCTTTACTTTCACATTGTAATCATAATGTTGCATGTTCTTACATATGTTGCTATAATCAGTATAAACTTTACCTATTAGGACACCAGCACCATTACCGATAATGCGCATATTCCACGCACACTTATTTGCCGGCTCACACACATCATCATCGGTAATTGCTATGTCACGTACACTTTAGATCATATTGTCTTTTATGGATAGAATCAGTTAACAACTAGACCGATATAATATTGTGATTATTCTCTGATGTTAGTTGGTGTATATGCCCTAGAGGCCATTACTGTATCATACTAGTATGTATATTACTTGATGGAAGCTTGGGATATTCACAGTTGTACAGACAATCTTGCTCAATATAGTAGTATGCTACTTGGTTTGCCTCTGCTTTAATGTGTACATGTGTGTTTGTTTATTATATCACCTATACGCATTAGTAGAGCCCTTAGGATCTTTGCTTGATTACCGGCGTTGTGATGGCGATCACACTCGTGGGGGCTGGGTAATCTACAAGCACATCCTTATACACGTCCCTAGTCGTGGGAGTACCGAGATAGGGCATCGATACTCCGGAGTAGGCTAGCGTATGCGCTTCTCATCCCAGCACGGGAGACGGTCTGTCCCACAGCCGTCGGTACGTCGTACTAGAGATAGTATGCGGGTGCTCGTTAGGTTACGAGTACACTGGACAGGACTCGTCGGGAACTGATGGTTGGTATTATACCTATCGTCAGTTATCAGTTCCCAGGTGACATGAGTACAGCATAGTCCGCTGACTTGATACTGTCACTTTGCCTCGAGTGTGTTCCCACTGTTCTTTGATTACTACCCTACCACGGCTCTACTGAGTCGTGCAAACAGGTAGTAGTTGGGAGCAGTCCCGGAGCACTTGGAGGCAGTGACGGTTAGACAGGATTCGTCTCTCCCGGTATTGGGGGTTGACATCGCGCTGTGTCTAGGAGAGCCATTACACGAGTAGTCCCTGGCCAGGGCAAGCGAGATATACTGGTAGGTTCCAGTATTATCTCAGGGTGTTCTGGGCTTCACTCCGACACGACTTGTACCGCTATTAGGGGTCTGACGCTTGCCGCCCCCCTAGGCCGGACATGCGATGTATCAGACGAACTGACCGGACTGTACGGAGATTGTCACATGCAGACTCAGTAGGAGTTCGGATGGGTTTACCTCATCGGCCTTCTTATCGACATCCACCTGGGGACCGTTACGTACAGCTAGTGCCGCTTGCGGTCTGTGGTTAAACCCACTGCCAGCGTAGTGTCGAGTCTTTAGAGTCCCACACAGAGAGTTTCCCTGCACTGAGCGAAACGTGTAGAGGCCGTATGGTTTTACGGCAGGGCTGCGATCACTTACGTACACTTGTGTGCGTATGATGTTCGGGCAGGCAGTACTAGTGGGCTTTGGTTTAAGCCAGATCCTAGTATTGCACGGATGGATCTGTTTTGTCTTCTGCGCATCCGCATTCTACGGAATACGGATGCAGGTGTGTATGCACAGTTTTCTGGAGCGATGGAGGAGGAGGTGCCTCATTAGGGTTTTGGCAGTTGGTTCGGCCAAAACCACTATGTGGCAGGCTCATTAGGGTTTTGACAGTTGATTCGGTCAAAACCATTTTGAGGCGGACTCATTAGGGTTTCGACAGTTCGTTTGGTCAAAACCATAAATGAGCCGGGGACATTATTTACTAATCCTTTCATTGATAATTTTGTTATGGCTAATTACATTGACCATTTGACCATCTTGACTTTGTTGACCTTTTGACCAAAGTTGACTTGGACCTTCTTAGAAGATCTAAAGTATTCTTTGGTTTTCTTTTTAAGTTATGATAATGGTCATGTCATTTGTAGCCATCACCTTTATCTTGATTGGATTTGTAATGATAATGTTTTGTGCATTATTGCAACCATGGTTAGCTTTTCTCTTGGTTAAGCTTTTCATTTGCTCATTCTCATTCTCTCTCTTGAAATGAGAAGCTCCATGGTTGCTAGAAAATCTCCTTCTTCTTCCTCCTCTTGATTTCTCCTTTGATCTCATGTGTTGAGAGAAAAAGGATTCTACTTGACAAACACATCCATACATCCTCTCTACACAACCTAGGGCTTCTAGATTAGCAATCTCCTTGCCCTAGTTACCTCGGCTCGAGGTGGAGCTCGGTGTACATCTCTCGGGTGGATCGTCTTCGACTCAAGGAGGCCGCGGAGGTGACCGAAGTCCGGATCAACCATTGAGCAAGCAATGAGAAGAACAACAAGAAGAGAAGAACATTAAAGAAGAACAACAACAAGAAGTGAAGGAGTTCAAGTTGAGGTATAACCACTTTGCCGAGTAGTTAATTCTTCTTTGCAAGTTTGCTAGTTTAGTTTAGCAAAGATCCGGCTTTTACGGTCCATGTTACAAAGTTAAGAAAAATTTTGATTTACCGTTTCCGCAACCCCGAAAGTACCGGGAGAGGTAACGTGGACCTAACAGTGGTATCAGAGCCTAACTAAACATAAACTAGCTTGGTAGTAAAGTGTATCGAAGTTCGAAACGGAAAAATCGAAAAAAAAACCAAGTTGTAAAAATCTGAGTTTCTGTTAAAACTTTTTCTGGTCAAAACAAAATTTGTTATATCCCAAAAATCATCTCAGGGTTTTTATAAGAAAATCACCAAAAACGATGCAGCGACTCAACCAAAGCGCCGCGCTTCCGCGGCAAGAGCAAGCTCTTGCCGCGGAACCGCGGCCAACTTGGTGAGTTACTGCATCGATTTTGGTGCAGTGTGTTTCTGACATGGTTTTAGGATTTTTCAGATATATTATATGTGCCCAGATTTTCCAGAATAGAAATTTGTTTTTGGGGGCCTATAATTCCGTATTTTTCCGAACTTCAATATACTTTGACTATAAAGGTTATATCTGTGATGTTCTTATGTATTGAACGTCGGCTAATCGCTATATGTCGATTAGTTGGGGTTATACATATATGTGATCTGTGATTGTTCTTGATGGTTTGTGTATATGAATGTGTTGGACTGTCGCGGGTGAATAGCCGGGGTGGATGTGAGATGAGCTTTTGTTTTTCTTTCATTCATTGTAAATGTAAATTGATGTAATATTATTATTTGTTTGGCCGCACAACCGGGTCGGGGTTGTAGCCGTCATTGTATAATTCTTTTTACTGTTTTTGCTCCTAGGATAGACCCATGGAGGGGGTGCACAAACTGCCGAGAACTTGGCGGGTAGTTTGCCGCACCCGTAGGGGTCTTGGGTGGGGTATTTGGCTATTCACTGCGACCGTGTTATCCGCTTTTTCGTTCCAGGCTCGAAAGGATTGCGGATTGCTAGTATATCCAATGTATTCATCTGTGATCTGTAATGTCTATCATTGCTTTACTATTTAGGCGTTGCTTATGTTTTACAGCCGCGCTAGCCCAGCCCCCGCTCTGTCGTTAGTTAAGTAACCTAACGAGTGATGACGGGACCCCGTGGCGAATGCGAATGGCATAAGAGTACGTCATATTTTGGTTGTTTTCTGCAATGGTAGGATTAAATGATGGGACGCATTAAAAGAACTAATTCAAGAATATCACGCATTAAAAGAACTAATGCAAGAAAATAAACCTAAAAGACGTTGTTGAAACAATTTTTCAAAAAGCCGTTATTACAAGGACGTTCATTTTTGTTTTGCATCGCGGTATTCGGTTGTGAATGCCCAGCACCTCAGTCGACGAGGCAAGGGCCGAGATCCCTTCACCGGGAGTGACCCCTTGGACAAAAGTTTGCGTCAGGGTAATAACTTCACTATAGTCGATTATTCTTGCTTTGCATCGAGGTATTCAGTTTGGAATATCCTGCACCTCATTCGACGAGGAAAGAGCCGAGATCCCTTCGCAGGGAGTGACCTCTTTAGCAAAAGTTTTCGCCACTATATTTTCAAAAAGATTATCAGGTTCCTTCAACGATATCAAGTTCATTACGTTAACGGGTTTTTCGCCAAAAACCCAGCCGTAGCCCTCCGTCGTTTCGGATAATTAATACTTAGTATTCGTGCTGCGTTTGTTGATTATTCGTCAAGACACAGTGAACGGTAGCTGAGTAATAATTCTCTGTTGCACTGATAGATGCGATTGGTTAGGACGGTCGCATGATTTTGTTGATTATTCGTCAAGGGTCATGCGGGCGGGTCTAATGCAATCCTAGATGACGACGGGTTGAACTTGACTAGGACCTTTTGATTTGTTGATTATTCATTCAAGGTCACTTGGGTCCTAGGGGCAAAAACCACATCGGGAGTTTCAAAAGAACTGAAACTTGCAGATTTAGCATACCTTCTGGAGTGTGGTGACTAGAGTGGATTCCATCTAGGTTATCACACAATGACAGTTGGATCCCGATCCCACTGATGAGTTGGTTTACTCTCGGGAGATTATTTCACTTAACGATCAATGCTATAAACCTAGTAGGTGTCAAGAAAGGTGTTAGCGGGGTTAAGCCCCCAGGGAAAAGAGGTTCTTTAATTAAGGAACTTCGCGAAAGTGTTGGAAAACCTCCCTCGAAGTACCGACACTAGCCTGGCTGAAAGGTTAAGCAAGTATTGTGATGTGAATTAAAACCCGGCTAGTTCTTCTTTTAAAAGGTTTTAAGAAGGATTTGAGGAAACAGTGGGAGACATCCTGGTTAGATAAATTAATAAACCAATCTAATCTTGCACGAGCATACGCTGAGTGTTTCTTTTCTCTCTCTCCAGGCAGCAACCTTTTCACGCCCTAATCAAGATAATAAAATGTATCGCTTGACCGATCCGAATTCTTATTCGGGACTGGGGAAAGTTGGTTCAGCTCTAACTTGTGACAACAGTCATGAGTATGAGAATGGGAAAGGGGATTGTATGGATTTCCAGGTTACCCAGTCGAAGAAGAAGCATGGTTTTGCATCTACTTCAGGTGTTCTTGTAATTGAGAACTGTTTTACGGTCAGCCCTACCTCCTGGGTACTTGATACCGGATCAGGATCTCATATCTGTAATTTATTGCAAGGACTGAGAAAAAGTAGGAAAGTTGCACCAGGTGATATGTCGCTCAGAGTAGCGAACGGAGCACAAGTTAATGCGGCAGCCGTCGGTGAATATCACCTAGTATTGCCAAATGGCAAGACTATGATTTTGAACGATTGCTACTATGTACCCTCCATGGTTTGCAACATCATATCAGTTTCTTTACTCGATAAAGATAGATATAAGTTTGTTCTTGAAAAGAATATCATGAACATTTACCTTGATAAGGTACTGGTTGCAGAGGGTACACTGTTTAATGGTATCTACGTTCTAAATCAGAATACAGTTCTCAATATACAAAACACACGCAAGAGGAAGAATTCAGATACGAATGAATCCTACTTGTGGCATTGTAGACTTGGTCATGTCGGAGAGAAAAGACTGAGTAAGTTGCATAAAGATGGACTCTTGGATGCGTTCGAGTTTTCATCTTATGAAACTTGTCAGTCTTGTCTCAAAGGGAAGATGACCAAATCTCCGTTCACCGGACATGGAGAAAGAGCAGCAGAGCTCTTGGGACTCATACATAGTGATGTATGTGGTCCGATGTCTATACATGCAAGGGGTGGGTTCTCGTACTTCATCACATTCACTGACGATCTCTCTAGGTTCGGATATGTGTATCTGATGAAACACAAATCTGAAGCTTTTGAGAAATTCAAGGAATTCAGAAAGGAAGTAGAGAACCAGACAGGCAAAAGTATCAAGATCCTCCGGTCTGATAGGGGAGGGGAGTACTTAAGCACGGAATTCCTAGATTACTTAAAAGAGAATGGTATTCTCTCTCAGCTTACTCCTCCTTATACACCACAACACAACGGTGTATCGGAGCGGAGGAATCGTACCCTATTGGATATGGTTCGCTCCATGATGAGTAGTGCTGAGTTACCTCTTTCATTCTGGGGACATGCGCTTCAGACAGCGGCATACCTTTTGAATCAAGTTCCGTCCAAATCTGTGCCTAAAACTCCGTATGAAATATGGAGCAGTAAGAAACCATGTCTGAAGTTTATTAAGATATGGGGTTGTCCGGCCTATATGAAAACACAGAAACCGGACAAGTTAGAGGCACGGTCAGTTCTCTGTAAATTTGTGGGATATCCTAAAGACTCACTAGGATATCTGTTCTACCACACTGAGGAACAGAAGGTGTTTGTATTTCGCCACGCCACCTTCTTAGAAAGGGAGTTTCTTGCAAAAGAAACTAGTGGGAGTTCGGTAGAACTGGAAGAATTTCAGCGACCACAAAATGTAACTGAAAATTTGGAGGAACCGCTAGATTCTATAACCCCAAACGAACCTCAGCCACTCCGCAGATCTGGTAGGATTTCTCATCCGCCCGAGAGATACTACGGTTTTCTCATTGACGGGGATCGAGAGGATTGCATCTTGGAAGAAGATGACCCTACCAGTTTCAGGCAGGCCATTATCAGTAGGGACTCTGATAAATGGCAGGAAGCAATGCAATCCGAAATGGAGTCCATGTACGCCAATAAAGTGTGGACCTTGGATATTGCTCCACCTGGGGTAAAACCCGTTGGATGCAAATGGATCTACAAAAGGAAACTTGGTGTAGATGGGCAGGTGGAAACCTATAAAGCTAGACTCGTTGCAAAAGGTTTTCGTCAAAGACCTGGTTTGGACTATGACGAGACTTTTTCTCCGGTGGCTATGCTCAAATCCATTCGGATCCTACTTGCCATTGCTGCCTTCCATGACTATGAAATCTGGCAGATGGATGTTAAGACGGCTTTCCTAAACGGTTGTTTGGAAGAGTGCGTTTACATGGATCAACCAGAAGGTTTCATAGACAGTGGGAGCAGCGGAAAGGTGTGCAAGTTGCTTAAATCCATTTATGGATTAAAGCAAGCATCGCGGAGCTGGAACATCTGTTCTGATGAGGCAATCAAGGAATTTGATTTCATCAAGAACGAAGATGAACCCTGTGTATATAAGAAGATTGTAGGACGAACTGTCGTATTCCTAGTCTTGTACGTGGACGACATTCTTTTGATAGAAAATGATATTCCTATGCTACAATCGGTCAAGCTATTTTTGTCACAAAGGTTCTCCATGAAGGACCTGGGAGATGCCTCATACATTCTGGGGATCAAGATCTATAGAGATAGATCCAAGAGACTATTGGGACTTTCGCAGTCCAGGTACATAGAGACCGTACTAAAGAGATTTAGTATGGAGGGTTCCAAGCGCGGTAACATACCCGCATTGCACGGAATTACCCTCTCCAAGAAGATATCTCCTAAGACTGACGAGGAGAGGGTTCGCATGAGCACTATACCCTACGCTTCGGCGGTAGGATCTATAATGTATGCGATGCTATGTACAAGACCAGATGTAGCTTACGCGTTGAGCGCGGTAAGCCGGTATCAGTCAGACCCAGGGGAGGACCACTGGACAGCAGTGAAGAACATTCTCAAGTACCTGAGAAGGACTAAGGAGATGTTCCTGGTTTACGGTAATGGAGACCTCAGGGTCGAGTCCTTTACCGATTCAAGTTTCCAGAGTGACAAAGATGACAGCAAGTCTGTATCGGGTTTTGTGTTTACCCTCAACGGAGGGGCGGTATGTTGGAGGAGTTCCAAGCAGGATACCGTCGCAGACTCGACGATGGAGGCTGAATACATTGCTGCAAGCGATGCCGCAAAAGAGGCGGTATGGATAAAGAAGTTCATTAATGAACTTCAGGTGGTTCCGTCCATTGTTGACCCAATACCTCTGTATTGCGATAACAATAGGGCTATAGCTTTAGCGAAGGAACCAAGGTCCCATCAGAAGTCCAGGCACATCTTAAGGCGGTATCACCTGATCAGGGAGATCATTGATCGACAGGAAATCGAGGTGCGGAGAGTGGACACAAAGGACAACACTGCAGACCCATTCACAAAGGCTTTACCCCAGACTCAGTTCGAGCGGCTGATCGAGATGATAGGTCTTCGATACGCCAGTACATGGCCTTAGTGCAAGTGGGAGATTGTTGGTGTATATGCCCTAGAGGCCATTACTGTATCATACTAGTATGTATATTACTTGATGGAAGCTTGGGATATTCACAGTTGTACAGACAATCTTGCTCAATATAGTAGTATGCTACTTGGTTTGCCTCTGCTTTAATGTGTACATGTGTGTTTGTTTATTATATCACCTATACGCATTAGTAGAGCCCTTAGGATCTTTGCTTGATTACCGGCGTTGTGATGGCGATCACACTCGTGGGGGCTGGGTAATCTACAAGCACATCCTTATACACGTCCCTAGTCGTAGGAGTACCGAGATAGGGCATCGATACTCCGGAGTAGGCTAGCGTATGCGCTTCTCATCCCAGCACGGGAGACGGTCTGTCCCACAGCCGTCGGTACGTCGTACTTGAGATAGTATGCGGGTGCTCGTTAGGTTACGAGTACACTGGACAGGACTCGTCGGGAACTGATGGTTGGTATTATACCTATCGTCAGTTATCAGTTCCCAGGTGACATGAGTACAGCATAGTCCGCTGACTTGATACTGTCACTTCGCCTCGAGTGTGTTCCCACTGTTCTTTGATTACTACCCTACCACGGCTCTACTGAGTCGTGCAAACAGGTAGTAGTTGGGAGCAGTCCCGGAGCACTTGGAGGCAGTGACGGTTAGACAGGATTCGTCTCTCCCGGTATTGGGGGTTGACATCGCGCTGTGTCTAGGAGAGCCATTACACGAGTAGTCCCTGGCCAGGGCAAGCGAGATATACTGGTAGGTTCCAGTATTATCTCAGGGTGTTCTGGGCTTCACTCCGACACGACTTGTACCGCTATTAGGGGGTCTGACGCTTGCCGCCCCCCTAGGCCCGACATGCGATGTATCAGACGAACAGACCGGACTGTACGGAGATTGTCACATGCAGACTCAGTAGGAGTTCGGATGGGTTTACCTCATCGGCCTTCTTATCGACATCCATCTGGGGACCGTTACGTACAGCTAGTGCCGCTTGCGGTCTGTGGTTAAACCCACTGCCAGCGTAGTGTCGAGTCTTTAGAGTCCCACACAGAGAGTTTCCCTGCACTGAGCGAAACGTGTAGAGGCCGTATGGTTTTACGGCAGGGCTGCGATCACTTACGTACACTTGTGTGCGTATGATGTTCGGGCAGGCAGTACTAGTGGGCTTTGGTTTAAGCCAGATCCTAGTATTGCACGGATGGATCTGTTTTGTCTTCTGCGCATCCGCATTCTACGGAATACGGATGCAGGTGTGTATGCACAGTTTTCTGGAGCGATGGAGGAGGAGGTGCCTCATTAGGGTTTTGGCAGTTGGTTCGGCCAAAACCACTATGTGGCAGGCTCATTAGGGTTTTGACAGTTGATTCGGTCAAAACAATTTTGAGGCGGACTCATTAGGGTTTCGACAGTTCGTTTGGTCAAAACCATAAATGAGCCGGGGACATTATTTACTAATCCTTTCATTGATAATTTTGTTATGGCTAATTACATTGACCATTTGACCATCTTGACTTTGTTGACCTTTTGACCAAAGTTGACTTGGACCTTCTTAAAAGATCTAAAGTATTCTTTGGTTTTCTTTTTAAGTTATGATAATGGTTATGTCATTTGTAGCCATCACCTTTATCTTGATTGGATTTGTAATGATAATGTTTTGTGCATTATTGCAACCATGGTTAGCTTTTCTCTTGGTTAAGCTTTTCATTTGCTCATTCTCATTCTCTCTCTTGAAATGAGAAGCTCCATGGTTGCTAGAAAATCTCCTTCTTCTTCCTCCTCTTGATTTCTCCTTTGATCTCATGTGTTGAGAGAAAAAGGATTCTACTTGACAAACACATCCATACATCCTCTCTACACAACCTAGGGCTTCTAGATTAGCAATCTCCTTGCCCTAGTTACCTCGGCTCGAGGTGGAGCTCGGTGTACATCTCTCGGGTGGATCGTCTTCGACTCAAGGAGGCCGCGGAGGTGACCGAAGTCCGGACCAACCATTGAGCAAGCAATGAGAAGAACAACAAGAAGAGAAGAACATCAAAGAAGAACAACAACAAGAAGTGAAGGAGTTCAAGTTGAGGTATAACCACTTTGCCGAGTAGTTAATTCTTCTTTGCAAGTTTGCTAGTTTAGTTTAGCAAAGATCCGGCTTTTACGGTCCATGTTACAAAGTTAAGAAAAATTTTGATTTACCGTTTCCGCAACCCCGAAAGTACCGGGAGAGGTAACGTGGACCTAACAAAGTTTATTGGACCAGTCTTTTATTTCGACCTTAGAGTCGCACATGTATTATTCTGATCTGGTGTTTTTGTTTTCTTTTGAGTTTTGAGCCTCGCCCTTTGGCGTTGTATATTATTGTGTTTGTTGTGGTTGTTTCCGACTGTTGGCGTTGAGCTAGCACCCGTTTGGGGATGCTTTTTATTGTTTATTTATATTATACTTGTTGTACCCGTTTGGGGGCCAGTTTTTAAAGAGGAGACTCTGCCGAAATTTTTGAGAAAATTTGCTGATGCTTTTAAACTTGTTTTCTTTCTTCTTCTTCTTCTTCTTTTATGGTTTAGATTTCTGGGCTTCGGCTTACTTAGGTTACGTGGCGCCTCTAGACGCTTCGTAATCTAAGTGCCGGTCACGTTCCGTACTTTCGGGTCGTGACAAAGTTGGTATCAGAGCGCTAGGTTTAACCTTGTATAAGTCTAGGTGACCCTTGGTTGATGGAGTAGGCGATTTAGGTAGAGTAACGTACCGTGGGTATGGTCCGCGGCATACTTACGATACGCTACTCTGCTTAAGGAGCCTTAGGTTGTACAATTGTTTGCACCGTATTCCATTCGTTCTTTTGATATATTTTCGTCAATGTTGGAGGGTGGTTTCTGTTAATCACGGGCACACTGGCAGAAGGAGCCGCGGCTCGAATGCGATAACCATTAGAGTATTGGTTATTCTTGAGGATTGAAGCATTGCTTAGAGTGCGGATAAAGGGTATTCACATGCCGTCCGGATGAAGTTAAAGGGTTCGAACGATTATCAGAAAACCATTTTCCCAAGTTTAAGTTATTCGGAAGAACATGCAGGTATTTCGATGGACCCTCTAGAAAAATGAAACCCTAACTCGACATAATGACCACGAGAACGCCCTTGAACCTTAGGGTTTACGGCAGTTCCGCGGTGCCATTAGTGAGGCTTGGGTTTGCCCTTCTACGGCTGGATCATCGATGCTGGGGTATGTACCGGATATTTTAAACTGTACTTGAGTGCTGAGCTCTCGGGGAATTATGGGATTTGATGGATCGATCGAAAGGTTTAATGTAGTCCGGATATCAAGTGAAGGGATCGACTACGTGGGAGACTCTAGATATGAGTATTGCCGTCGGTAGCGCAGTCAGCACACTTATGAAGAGATAAGTTTGAAGCAATCGACATCAGAGGAAAGAGGCGCACATTGACGATAGTGATTACGATGTGACTTGATGATTTGAATTTCATATTTCTGTTATTGGATTTTGGTATTTTGAGGATTTTGTTCTACGATTGGTATTTCTTATGTGTACCTTCATTGCATTCTATCCGTGTTTCACATATCAGCTGTATTGATGTTGCTTAGTATACACCCGGTACACTTGATTTGGTTTTATATATTTTGAGATTTTTTTATTTTTTGATTTCGTGCATATGGGTTACACATGATTTTGATATATGCTTCGACCTAGTTTTTATCCATTTTCGTATTGTGATTTCGATTATGATATTCGATGTATGTTTTCGTGCACCATGTGCACCTGATTAGGATTCTTGCGCATACTTGGCGCACTTGATGCGATTTTGCGCACACCAGATGCACTAAATCGGGGTTTTGTGCAGATTAGATGCACCTGATAGTGAGTCGTGCACGCCCGTTGCACTTCACAGATGTTTTGGTGCACACCTGTTGCACTTATTTTGTTTTTGTGTGTATTCATGGTATCTGTATTTGGTTTCGATTTCAGTGCGCACCGGACGCACATGATATTTTATTGATGTGATTGGGATTGATTTCAGTTTGAGCAGTATGTTTCATAATCATTATTATTTGATTTAGTAACCAGGCGGGACGTGTATGTTAAATAAAAGATATATATATATATATATATATATATATATAATTATTTTTTTTAAATAAACGTCCGCTACTTATGCCGTGACACGTGCATTGCACGGCGATTTTCAAGAGGGGTTTTCGTATGCTTCTTTATTATGATATTTAGGTGATTTCACTATGATGCACACTATATATAAGTTGTAAATTGATGTATATTATGTTGGTTTTCATATTGGGTTTTGATATTTTATTCTCGTCATAACTCCGATGATTGCGTTATGCTTGACGGAGTTGATTTTTGTTATGTATTGATGATTTCGGAGACCCGACGATTTGAGTGTTTTGCTAAATGTTTTAGTATTTGGAGGAGGAGTTTTAATTTAAATTCGGGGACCGAATTTCTTAAAGGGGGGAAGATTGTAACGTTTTAAAAATAATTAAATGAATAATTAAATGAATAAAATTGTTTAAGTGAATTTTATGAATTTCGGTAAAGTAAAATGTATTTTTCGTAAAATAAAACCGTAATTGTTTTTCATTATAATTTCAAAAATACATATTTTAATTATGTAATTACTAGTAAATGATGTTTATTTAGCCACTTATAAATTTTTATTTTAATTAAATATTTTTCCTAAATTAATTATTTTAAATATTAACATAAGCTTTATTTTTTAAACTAAATTAGTGTAAATTACAAATTTGAATGGTTTTAATTTGTAAAAATGAGCCATGGTATATTAGAATCAAGTGTGTAATATGCAAAATCTTTTCCAAAATCTCTCCATGGTTCTAGAAATTTCTAGAAAAAGGGTTAAATTGAAAAAGTTAGATAATAAAGGGTTTAAGTGAAAAAAATGCATTATTTATGAACTTTCTACACAATACCACACATTTTTTCTCTCTCTCCACCCTCCTCCCTCTCCATGGCCGGCCTCCCATCCATGGGTAGCCCCAAAATTTTTCCCCCATCATTTTTTGCAATAAAAATCATCAAAATTCATCAAAAATTCCAAAAATAAATCTCAAAAATCAACATTCAACCTCTACCATTTTCCTTTGACCTATTTAGCATGGATTTTGGAGATGGAAAGCATGCATTTTGGAGGCTCATTTTCATGTTTGGGTTTCATATTTTGAAGGTATAAATTTCCTTCTTTTGTTTTATTTCTATTAGATGTTTCTTTTAAAGCATAATTAGATTTAATATATTAATTCTAGTTGCAAATTTTAAAATTATAGTTAGGGTTTGTAAATTCAAGTTGTGGTTTTTATTAATTAAATAAGGTTATAATAGCTAGTTTAACATCTTTTAGAGTGGAAAAATATTGCATGGTTGTTGTATAATAAATTGTTTATTCAAATTGTTTTAATTAAGCTATTTAGCTAACTAGATTTTTCAAAAATGTGTTTGTGGGTAAAATAAAATTCTTATTAAGCTTGTTATCATTAGATGGTAGTTTTAATGAGAATATTAGCATATTAAAGGAAAGAAAAACTTAGTTTGATCACTAGTTTCCTTTGATAATTGGAAAATAGTAATAAAATGCTAGTATTTTGTAAACTAGATTTTGGAAATTCCTATATAAATGAAATTAAAAATATAATCATGGTTTCATCATATCATTATCATCATGAATTGTAGTTTAGTACATTAATTCATGCAAAATCATGTTTTGTGGTGGAATTTAGGTATTTTGCTTGAAAAATGTTGAAAAATGTTAAAGGTTGCAAACTAGAAATTTCAAATTAATACAAATTTGTGTAATAAAAATATAGTAATGATTTGTATAGTCTAGTTATGCTATTTAATGAGTTTTATGACCATTGGTTTCATTTAAATGTCAAGTTTTGATGAAAAACGGTAAATTGGTATTTTCGGGTTTTACGAAATTGGACGGTTTGATGGATTTTAGGGTTTCGATAGATTTAATCATGTTTTATAATATAAGTAAGGTGTTTTAAAACTACGAGTTATTTGTTGATGTTTATCTCGATCCATCGGAGTTTGTACGCCGATATCGAGCGATATTTGGTTCTTTTGCGTGGACGGGACATAGGTTTTAACCTATGCTTGTTCCTTGCGTCGTTTTGGCTTTTGTATGTGATTCAGTTTACGATACTATTTATATGTTTGCGTTTAGGTACCCCTCACGTGGACTGCGGGCGATGAAGAGGATGATGGCGACACCGTCTTCGGCAGACATGGACCAGGTGAGTAGATGCATATCTATGGGGGGGAAGTCGGGTGGATGGCGTTTAGCACCCCCGCAACGTAGAATAGGAATAGTACTTATTGACATTAGAAAACCAGATGTGACCCTAGATTCTTAATGAGTAGGACCCTAGTAATGACCCTAGGCTAGACCAGACTGATTTAGGAAGACCATACCAGAGGATGAATACCCTGGAAGATGTTCGTAGGTTTCAGGTAGAAACACACACGAACACACTAAAACTCGACATGGTGTATACGGGTATGTGTATATATATATAGGACTAGGTATAGATATATATATAGATATATACAACACGTATGTGGGATACATTGATACACGGGAATGAAACAGGATAACTGGGCTTGATGCCGTGATTTTTGACTATACAGTCGTATTAAAGTGTTAGCGGATCATTAGAGAATGAGATAATGAACAGGTATACCTAAATTATAATGGGTAGTGATGATATTGAGGTATATGGGACTCTAAAATAGAACCCGAACTGTAACTTGTGACTGATCACGATATGATATCAGTATGACTCGTCACAACATGATACATATGACATGCTATTTCTGAGGATAAATTAATGACGTATATTTATGATGGCAATGTTATATAATTGATGTATGCGATTACAGCATAGCACCTCGATCATGACATGTGTTGATGATGATATTATATGAATAATGAGACACGTAGGTGATATTTGACCCGTACCCTGATATTGGGATGCCGTACGATGGATTTTACCGTACGAGGCATAGATGTGATGATTGATCCGCACTCTTGATTTGAGAAAGTCGTACTATGTACGTGACGCTATTGAGGCAGGATCGCCGACTATTAGAGATATGGACTCAGGCTTTAGGTATACTTCTATCGACCAGTTCTTAGGTTTAGTTTTCCTTAGGGGGGATAGATGGACACTATGTTAGGTTCGAGTCGTATAGTGGTAGTGGTAATTGTATATCAAATGAGTGGATAACACACATCCGTCTTTACTTTCACATTGTAATCATAATGTTGCATGTTCTTACATATGTTGCTATAATCAGTATAAACTTTACCTATTAGGACACCAGCACCATTACCGATAATGCGCATATTCCACGCACACTTATTTGCCGGCTCACACACATCATCATCGGTAATTGCTATGTCACGTACACTTTAGATCATATTGTCTTTTATGGATAGAATCAGTTAACAACTAGACCGATATAATATTGTGATTATTCTCTGATGTTAGTATAGACATGATATTTATTACTTAGACATTCATGCATTCATATTTTCATGTTATCATGCAGTATTATAGGCATATGCCGACACTTATCATATAGTTACTCATGATTTTGAGATTTGGATTTCTATGAGATTTCTGGATTTTGGGGAAAACCGCAAGAATATGTAAAAAACTTCTCTCTCTCCTCCTCCTCTCTTTTTAAAAACATAAGATGCGGTTTTCTCGTGATGTATGTGTCGTCCACCATGAGATTTCATGTTTTCTGTTGGATTTCGAGACCCGATTCGAGGAGTGGATGAACCGTCTCGGGTACATGGTGGGCCCGGTATGGTACCCCGGGGCAAGAAGATCGAGTTGTAGACGATGAGCCTGGCAGGGGAAGGCTACTTACCGGTGATGTCTGGCGCAGCGGATATCCGGAGGATACCGACCGTTGTCGTGAGATTTGATGATATGGGCCGATCCGGACTGACGGAACCCGAGATATTGAGACTTGAGATTACATGTGTTGTGTCGACGCTTGACACGGATTTCCATGGATTTCATTGTTGAGATTTCAGATTCTTATACACATTTTACTATGATAACAGCTAAAGATTTCTTATACATATATATCTGGATTTCAGGATTTGTTACTTTACATTCATGGTGCATGCATTTCATTTCATATGACATAGTATTATATGAGGCACTGACACAAGCACGGAGTATCTGCACTTACACGTAGTTTTACCCTGCTATTATTAGATGATTGGGATATTATAGTGTATTATTATGACCTAGGATAGCGTCGTGCATTCGATTTCTTTTCGTAGATGTCTTCTACTCACGAGTTGGCAACTCACCCCCGTTGTGCCAAATTTTATTTCAGGTTCGATGTACAGGTTTCCGTGGCAGCTTGTTGGCACATCTTTTCTTCAGGGTGATTTGCACGGTAGGTTGGTTCACTTGTATCCGAACCACCATTGTACTTTTATTCATTCATTTGTTTCTAGTAAGCTCCATCAACCATACTTGTATTACTTGATAAGTTTATTGGACCAGTCTTTTATTTCGACCTTAGAGTCGCGCATGTATTATTCTGATCTGGTGTTTTTGTTTTCTTTTGAGTTTTGAGCCTCGCCCTTTGGCGTTGTATATTATTGTGTTTGTTGTGGTTGTTTCCGCCTGTTGGCGTTGAGCTAGCACCCGTTTGGGGATGCTTTTTATTGTTTATTTATATTATACTTGTTGTACCCGTTTGGGGGCCAGTTTTTACAGAGGAGACTCTGCCGAAATTTTTGAGAAAATTTGCTGATGCTTTTAAACTTGTTTTCTTTCTTCTTCTTCTTCTTCTTTTATGGTTTAGATTTCTGGGCTTCGGCTTACTTAGGTTACGTGGCGCCTCTAGACGCTTCGTAATCTAAGTGCCGGTCACGTTCCGTACTTTCGGGGCGTGACATCTTCTCTTCTTGGCTCCTATTTATAGGAGAAGGAAAAG
Source organism: Agapanthus africanus (assembly GCA_030015575.1). Lineage (NCBI taxonomy): Eukaryota > Viridiplantae > Streptophyta > Magnoliopsida > Asparagales > Amaryllidaceae > Agapanthus > Agapanthus africanus. Next base: position 239,388,190 of record CM057343.1, on the reverse strand, counting down.
AATCAATTTGTTTAGCAAATCTCTCATTGAAACATTTGATTTGTTTTCATCATTAATATGATCCTTTAGATCATTCAGTGAATTTTATTCACCGTTGGATTTTAAATACAAAGATATTCTGTTTGTTATTTTCGGTGAGATTAAGGGGAAATCTTTCCTTGTCTAAGATTTTTTCCATAAATTGGTGATTTTTAATCACCCTTGGATCTTTAATCCAACGGTCCCCATAATCCTTTTCCATTTGGAAAGATTTAGAAGCTTTTAGAATTTAATTCTATTAACTGTAAGGCTTTCGAAGTCAGTCACATGCTGACACGTGACCCCCAATTGAGTTCTTTAACGGCCGCTTGTTTATGTTGTTGTTTTAACCATCACGTGTCAACACGTGACCATTGGTCACGTGTGAGCACGTGATACCTCGTTGAGGTATTTTTTCTGACTTTTAGAATTAAATTCTTTTAAGCTGTATAGCTTTCAAAGCCTGTCACGTGCTGGCACGTGACCATTGGTCACGTGGGAGCACGTGACCCTCAATTGAGTTATTTTTCAGCAGTTTGTTTTCGCTTCTGTTCACTGAAGTTTTAACCATCACTTGTCTACACGTGACCATTGATCACGTGTGAGCACGTGATACCTCATTGAGGTAATTCCTGATTTTTAATCAGGGAACAGTGCATAGCATATTTGCTCATAACTTTTCATACCGAATGAATTATGAAGCCCATAATATATCAAATCGAAGGATTTTTCAAGATGCTTTCGATACCGTCAGAACTTAACAGTTACTCCTTCGGGAGTTTATCAAAATACAGGCCGGAAGATACTTCTTCGCATTTCCTTGAGCGTATCGCTGCCATTTGATACCTTGGACTCTTCTGCGCAGAAATTTTTGGCGGGAACAATCACTTCTATGTTGTTGTTAGTTAAGGTTTAGCAAAGATCCGTAAAATTAGTCGATGTTAGTTTAAATAAAATGATTGTTTTACCTATTCCGCATCACCGCATCATGTGGGGTGTCTAACGTCGACTTACAGTAGTATCAAAGTCGTTAAAAATTTGATCGCAAAACGAACCCGAAAAAACATCATTTTGACCTAGTTTCTGCCGTTTTTAAAACGGGGTCTAAAAATTTTTCAGGGACCCTTAAAAATGCAAGCAGGGAATTATAAGATTACTGGAGAAATTTGGGATCGTAATTCGGCCAAACCGCCGCGGAACCGCGGCCGATCCAAAGCGATCCGCCGCGGATCCGCGGCCGAGTTGAAGCCGAGTCAGCCCAAATTTTCCCAGTAACTCTTCTGTGTTGATTTTGTTTTTTCTGGGATGTTTTGTTTCTGCTCAGATTTCAGGTGCACAGAGAATTATTTAGAGTAGAATTATTTGTGTTTGCTTGATCGAAATTCTAAGATGTTTGGCTAACTTGATTATATATGTGATGTGTTTAATGTGTTCGTAAACCTCCCCTAACTGCTAGTATGTCGGTTAGCAGGGGTTGCACATTTCTGTAATGGTTTTTACCGTTTTGTGTTTGTGGACTTGTTGGATTGTCGTGAATGGATAGCCGGGGATATGAGATGAGTGTTTCTTTCATTCAAATGTAATTTGTAAATTGTTGTAATATTCTTTTGCGGGGCACATCCGGGTTGAGATTGTAGCCACCGTTGTATTATTTCATTTACTATTTTATGCTCCTAGGATAAACCGAAGATGGGTACACAAACTACCGGGTACTTTGAAGTGCTTAGTGGCCTACTCATGTTGTTGAGGGAGACCGCTTCACTTCGGGTACTTAGCGGGTAATTTACCGTACCCGTAGGGGTCTAGGGTGGGGTTTTGGCTATTCATCACGACTATGTAATCCGTCTTTCTTTGCAGGCTCAAAAGGAATGCGGATTCGTAGAAAATCCAATATGTTCATCTGTGATCTGGAATGCCTATTATTGCGTCTGACGAATGTACAATATCTATATATGATATCTATTAGGCGTCGCATATGTTTTCACCCGCGCTAGCCCAGCCCCCGCTCTGTCGTTAGTTAATTAACCTAACGAGTGAATGACGGGACCCAGTGGCGAATGCAGATGGCATAAGAAGACGTTGTATTTTCGTTGTTTTCTGCAATGATAGGTTAATTGATGGGACGCATTATATTAATGCAAAGAAAATAAACCAAAATTGAATCGTTGGAACAGTTTAAAAGAAACCACTCGGTTATTTTAAAACAGAAGATAATTTTTAAAAATTGCAGAGCTTAAGCCACTCCTTTTAAAAGCTATCAGGTTCCTTCGATCATATCAAGTTCACTACGTTCACGGTTTCGCCAAAGCCATTCGTAGCCCTCCGTCATTTCATTTGGTTATTCAGTAGTATTCAAGCTATGCATTTTGACCAACGCCATGGCATAGTGTTTGGTAGCTGCTGAGTATTCATTTGTTGCATAGATAGATGAGTTAGTTTGGGGCAGTCGTATCATCATTTGGCCAACGTCAGGGGTATGTACGGATGGGTTCAAATTAACAAGATAATGATGGGTAAAACTTGACATGTGACTTATGACATTTTGACCAACGCCAAGGTCATAAGAGCATAGGGCAGAAATTTATATCGAGAATTTCTAAAGAATCTGAAATTTGCAAAGAGTTGCATACCATTTGGAGTGTGATAATTTTAGTAGGATTCCTTCAGCTTTATCACACGATGATATTTGGATCCTGATCCTACTGTGAGTATCCGCTACTCATTAGGAGATTCGTCACTTAACGATCACTGCTATAAACCAAGTAGGTGTCGAGAAAGGTGTCAGCGGGGCTACGCCCCCAAAGAAAAGAGGTTATTTAATTAAGGAACTTCGCGAAAGCGTCGTAAAACCTCTCTCGAAGTACCGATACCGGCCTGGCTGAATGGTTAAGCAAGTATTGTACGGTGAGAATAGTCCTGACTAGTTCTTCCTTTTTGGTTTGAGGAGGGATTCGAGAAACAGTGGGAGACATCCTGTTTAGATAAACTAAAAACCACTCTAAAGATGCAAGAGTATCATGCTAAAGTGTTCCCTCTCTCTCTCATTGCAGCGACCCAGAACATGATAGGCCTTAAGTTACTATTAGATAAAAATATTTTGACAGGGCCAAACTATAAAGATCGGTTCCGGAATGTTAAGATGGCTTTGACTTATGACAAATTGAGGTATGTCCTTACTGCTAAGGCACCTGCAGTCCCTGGTCCAGAATCCAGTATTGCGGATAAGGAAATCCACAAGATCTGGGAGTTAGATTGCGCGAAGGCCAAATGCATCGTGCTTGCCTCTATGAATAATGAACATCAGAGGAGGCACAAGGATATGGATCATGAATCCATATTTCTCCACACAAAAGATCTGTATGGAGAGCAATCTCGTATACCTAGATACGAGACCACGAAGAACTTGTTTCAGTCGAGGCTGGCCGTCGGATCATCTGTAGGAGAACATGTCCTAAAGATGATTGGCTATATAGAAGAGCTCGCGGACCTCGGGATGACTTTAGAGAACGAGCTCTATACAGACTTGGTTCTTCAGTCCCTTCCTTCCACCTACGCCCAGTTTATTCTGAATTTCAATATTCAAGGAAAAGAAGTTGAACTTCCAGAACTCCTTAACATGTTGAGGAGTGCAGAGGGCACTTTGCAGAAGGCAAGGGAAACACCCACTATGTTTGTTCGCGGTGCTTCCTCTTCCAGGTCCTAGGCAAGGGCCAAAGGAAGGAAGATGAAGGCCGCTACCAAACCAAGAGGTGGTGTTGGTAAGGTGGGAGTTAAGGGAAAGGCAAAGGTTGCGGTGCCAGTAGTGGCAAAGGACGAGTGCTTCCACTGTCTTAGGAAAGGCAATTGGAAGAAAGATTGCAAAGCTTGGATTGCCAAGAACCAGGACCCGAAGCAAGCTGTAGCTTCGACTTTAGGTGTGTTTGTAATTGAAAATTGTTTATCAATCAACTCTACTTCCTGGGTATTGGATACCGAATAAGGATCTCATATATGCAATTCTTTGCAGGCACTGAGAAACCGTAGAGAGCTGAAGGTTGGTGATATGACCCTCCAGGTTGCTAACGGAGCTAGCATGGATGCTGTGTCCATAGGGGATTATCACCTAGGATTGACGAGTGGACATATTTTGGTTTTGCGCAACTGTTTTTGTGTACCTAGTTTAACGTGTAATATCATATCAGTATCGTTATTATCAAATGAAGGTTATGATTTCACGTTTGTAAGCGATGTTAACATCCACCTTAATCATGGTTTGATTGGGTCCGGTAGACTAGATAACGGTATATACGTGCTAAACCAATTACAGATTTTCAATGTCCAGAACACACTAAAAAGAAAGTCTCCAGATATAAATCAGGCTTTCTTATGGCATTACAGACTGGGTCACATCAATGAGACATGGTTAACTAAGTTACATAGAGAAGGATATTTGGATCCGTTCGAATATCAATCTTATGCAACTTGTCAATCATGTCCCAAAGGAAAGATGACAAAGACTCCATTCACTGGACATGGAGTAAGAGCGAGCGAGCTCTTAGGACTCATACACAGCGATGTATGTGGTCCAATTTCTACACATGCAAGAGGTGGTTTTTCATATTTCATTACTTTTACGTACGATTACTCTAGCTATGGATTCATTTTCATAATGAAACATAAATCCGAGGCCTTTGAGAAATTCCAAGAATATAAGAATGAAGTAGAAAACCAAACCGACAAAAGTATCAAGACACTGAGATCTGATCGAGGTGGTGAATACTTAAGTACCGAGTTCCTGGGTTACCTAAAAGAGAAAGGAATTCTCTCTCAGCTTACTCCTCCATACACTCCACAGCAAAACGGTGTATCGGAGAGACAGAACTGAACCCTATTGGATATGGTACGTTCCATGATGAGTAATGCTGAGTTACCGCGATCTTTCTGGGGTTATGCGTTAGAATCAGCAGCATATATTTTGAACTGGGCTCCTACCAAGACTGTGCCTACTACGCCATATCAGATGTGGAGTGGGAAGAAATCCTATCTTCGGTAACTGAAGATATGGGGATGTCCAGCTTTTGTTAAGCAGCATGCGGAAAAACTCGAGGCACGATCAGTACAGTGTAAGTTTGTAGGATATCCAAAGCACTCCAAAGGGTATTTCTTTTTTTACGCAGAAGAACAAAAGGTTTTTGTTTCTCGTAATGCCTATTTTCTAGAACAGCTGTTTTTAGAAAAGGAAACAAGTGGGAGCGCAATAAAACTTGAAGAAATTCCGGAACCACAAACTGGTACTGAAAGTTTGGTAGAACCAGTAGTTCAAGAAGAACAGGACATTCCCAAACCCCTCCGCAGGAGTAGTAGGCCGTCTCATCCGCCTTAGAGATACTACGGTTTTCTTATAGATGGGGATAAAGAGGATTGCGTCATTGATAATGATGAACCTACTAGCTTCCAGCAGGCCATCCAGAGCGGCGACTCGGTACGATGGCTGGATGCAATACGGACCGAGATGGAGTCAATGTACACCAACAAATTATGGACTTTGGACTTTGCTCCAGATGGGGTAAAACCGATAGGATGCAAATGGATATTCAAGAAAAAGATTGGTGTAGATGGACAAGTGTAAACCCATAAAGCTAGACTTGTTCCAAAGGGTTTTCGTCAAAGACCTGGTTTGGACTATGACGAAACCTTTTCTCCAGTGGCTATGCTCAAATCCATTCGGATCCTTCTTGCCATTGCCGCCTTCCATGATTATGAGATCTGGAAGATGGACGTAAAGACGGCTTTTCTAAATGGTAATTTAGAAGAGTGCGTCTATATGGATCATCCAGAAGGTTTCAATCAGAGTGGGAGCAGCAGGAAAGTGTGCAAATTGCTTAAGTCCATTTATGGACTAAAGCAGGCATCGCGGAGTTGGAACATCTGTTTTGATGAAACGGTCAAAGAATATGACTTTATCAAAAATCCAGATGAACCATGTATATATAGTGAAATTGTAGCACGAACTGTCGTATTCCTCGTCTTGTACGTGGATGACATTCTATTAATAGGAAATGACATTCCTATGCTATAATCTGTCAAAGGATTCTTGTCACACAAGTTCTCCATGAAAGACTTGGGTGATGCCTCTTACATTCTGGGGATCCAGATCTATCGTGATAGATCTAAGAGGACGTTGGGACTTTCACAAGCAAGGTATATCAACACTATACTGAAAAGATTCAGTATGGATGATTCTAAGCGTGGTAATTTATCGGCTTGTCACGGAATCACCCTATCCAAAGAGATGTCTCCCAAGACTGATTTGGAAAGGGATCGCATGTCAGTTATACCCTACGCTTCTGCGGTAGGCTCTATAATGTATGCGATGTTGTGCACCAGACCAGATGTAGCTTACGCACTGAGTGTGGTAAGCAGGTATCAGTCAGACCCAGAGGAGAAGCACTGGATAGCAGTAAAGAACATTCTCAATTACCTGAGAAGGACTAAGGATATGTTCTTGGTTTACGGCGGAAAAGACCACCAGATCGAGACTTTTGCCGACTCTAGCTTCCAGAGTGACAAGGATGACACCAAGTCTATGTCAGTTTATGTCTTTACCATCAATGGAGGGGCGGTATGCTGGAAGAGTTCCAAGCAGGACACCGTTGCTGGCTCGACGATAGAAGCGGAGTATATTGCTACTTGCGATGCTGCAAAAGAAGCAGTCTGGATAAAGAAGTTCCTAACAGAACATCAGGTGGTTCCTACCATTGCTGATCCAATACCGCTGTATTGTGACAACAACAGAGCTATAGCTTTAGCGAAGGAACCTAGGTCTCATCAGAAGTCCAGACACATCTTAAAGCGGTATCACTTGATCAGGGAGATCATAGATCGACAGGAGATCAAGGTCCGGAGAGTTCCTACAGAGGAGAACACTGCAGATCCATTCACTAAGGCCTTACCTCAGATTCAGTTCGAGAGGCTACTCGAGATGATAGGTCATCGATACGCCAGTACATGGCCCTAGTGCAAGTGGGAGATTGTTAGTGTATATGCCCTAGGGGCCATTATTGTATCATACTAGCTTGTATATTACTTAATGGAAGCTTGGGATATTCACAGTTACATTAACAGTCTTGCTAAACATGGTAGTATGCTACTTGGTTTATTTTTATCTTAATATGTGTATATGTTAGCATATCGAGAATACATATTGATAAAGCCCTTAGGATCTTGCTTGACTACCAGCGTTGTGATGGCAGTCATACTAGTGGGGGCTGGGTAGTCTATAAGCACATCCAATTTCAGGTCCCTAGTCGTAGGATTATCGAGACAGGGCATCGATACTCCGGAGTAGACTAGTGTGTACGCTTCTCATCCCAGCAGGGGAAACGGTCTGTCCCACAGCCATTAGCATGTTGTACTGGAGATAGTGTACAGGTGCTCGTTGGGTTACGGGTACACCGGACAGGACTCGTAGGGAACTGTCGGTTGGTATTATACCCGTCGTCAGTTAACAGTTCCCAGGTGACATGAGTACAGCATAGTCCGCAGACTTGACACTGCTGCTTCGTCTCGAGTGTGTTCCCACTGTTCTTAGATTGCTACCCTACCACGGCTCAAAAGAGTCGTGCAAACAGGTAGCAGTTGGGTGTAGTCCCGAAGCACTTGGAGGCAGTGGCGGTTACATAGGATTCGTCTCTCCCGGTATTGGAGTTGATATCGCGCTGTGTTTGGAGAGCCATTACGCAATGTCCCTGGCCAGGGCAAGCGAGATTTACTTGTAGGATTTCCAGTAGCTTCTCAAGGTGTAATGGGCTTCACTCCGACACGACTTATACCGCTTATAGGGGACTGACGCTTGCCGCCCCCTAGGCCCGATATGCGATAGTCTTAGACGAACAGACCGGACTGTATGGAGATTGTCACATCAGGCTCAGTAGGTGTTCGGATGGGTTTCCTCATCGGCCTTCTTATCGACATCTACCTGGGGACCGTTACGTGCTGCTAGTGCCGCTTGCGGTCTGTGGTTAAACCCACCGCCAGCATAGTGTCGAGTCTTTAGAGACCTACACAGAGAGTTTCCCTACTTCGGGCGAAACGATATAGAGGTCGTATGGTTTTACAACAGGGTTCGGACACATACGTGTTTTTACGCACGTACGATGTTCGGACAGTTTATACTAGCAGGCTTTGGTTTAAGCCAGATTCTAGTATTGGATTATTGGATTTATACAGTCTTAGTATTTCCGTGTTTTCACGGATGGGAGGGGCATTCTCGTAATTAGTCGAGAAGCTTCTAGAAGATTGATGAGTTGGAGGCTTAGGTGGAATTTGCATTAAATGATTTAATGACTCATGGTGTGATTCATCCAAAGGAGTTAATGATGCATTTATTGCTTAATGACTCATGTGATGAATCACACAAAGTGAGTTAATGAAGCATGCTTGATATTTTATTTGTTATTCATTTAATAATATCTTGTGCTTCATATATTCACAATGAGATATTATTTCATATCATTCTCACTCTCACCTTCTCTCTCCTCAAGCTCTCTCTCTTCAAAGAACTAACCCTAACCTCTCATGTGTTGAGATCCAAGTGTTAGCAAGACTAATAGATCCCTAATCCTATTCTATATCCTCTAGGTTACTATGATTAGCACTCTTAGCAACCTAGTTACCTCAAGTGAGAGGTTAAGCTTGGAGAAGTAGCTCTCGGGTGGATCTTCTATCACATCGAGGAGGCCGTCGAGGAAGTGAACAAAGAGAACAAGAAGGACTTGATTCATTAGGTATAATCTTCTTTCATAGTAACTAATCACTTCTATGTTGTTGTTAGTTAGGGTTTAGCAAAGATACGTAAAGCTAGTCGATGTTAGTTTAAACAAAATGATTGTTTTACCTATTCCGTCTCCCTGCATCATGTGGGGTGTCTAACGTTGACTTACAAAGATCACCACAAAAGATAACGAAATAAGCAAGACATTAAAACCACAGTTAGCGGAAAACCACTCGCTCTAAGTCTTGCAACCACAAGTCTCACTATGTCTCATTACTTATACAATTACTGAATTTGATTGATGGAGTTGACTAGATACAATATGAAATATAAATACAAGAGTGGGTAATATACAAATGCTTCACCTACCAATGCAAAAAACCTAAAGGAAGCTATGTGCCAGCGATGCCGCTATGGATCCATGCGGTCAACCTGCAAGAACTGTGGCATAACGGGAGCGAGTTGCCAACTCGTGAGTAGAAAAACATCTACAAGTAGAAATCGAATAAACAACGATTCCTGGGTCAACTATATCATAAAGGTAATACAATGATATCTAGGGTGACCAGGTCATCATATATGCCAACAATGTAATCATACCTATATGTATGCGGATATAATCCAATAATATAATCAATATATGTATGCATGTGGATCTCGTCCAACCATATAATCAATGTCTGTATACACGTAAATATCATTAAAGAGTGTGCAAGAAAGTATGAGGATATAAATCAACGGTGTCCCTCGCGACACGTCAAAATCATGGAACCTGGGTGTCCAACATCGACACCCAAAAACATCATGAAACCCGTGTCCAGCATCAATACGTAAATCCTCATATCCCGGGCTCCGTCAGTCCGGATCAGCCCACGGGCTCCATCAGTTCGGATCGGCCCATACATCTCTCGACTCTGGTCGGTATCCTCCAGATATCCTCCGAGCCCAAATATCACCGATAGGTAGTAGTCCCTCTGCCAGGATCACCGTCTACTGCACAACATCCCTTTCTTTCCCCGGGATACCATACCGGGTCCACCATGCACCCGTAATCGGCCTCATCCAGCTCCTCGAATCGGGTTTCACATGTCACACGTCTCAGAACCGAGAAAACGCATGGTGGACGAACCGAAATATCATATCAAGAGAAATCCGGTTTTTAAAACACTACATGCTTTCTTTTGAAATTGCCATGGTTCTCAAATCCAGAAATCTTAGGAAAACAGCATATCTCAATGCGTAATATCGTAAAGCATGATGTATGCGACATATATCAGAAATGTAAGCATATCCTTATATCATGCAACATGAAACAGTGATGTGAACATGTCAAGGGAAAACCGCTCTTTTTTAAAGGAATCCAATTTTAAAATATATCTTGCGGTTTCCAAATCTCCAAAATCGAATACAATACCGTATAAAGGTGCATAAGTGTATATACGCAAGTATGGACGTACTAAAGTGTATGTTCACAATTATAGTGTACAATATGTATGTACGCAAGTATGGTGTACAATATGTATGTGCGCAAGTATGGTGTACAATATGTACGTACGCAAGTATGGTGTACAATATGTATGTGCGCAAGTATGGTGTACAATATGTATGTATGCAAGTATGGTGTACAATATGTATGTCATGATGCAGCAACCCTATAGTTTAGTGACATGGAAATTATTGATGATGAAGTGTGCGAGCCGGCAAATCTGTGTACGCGTAACATATGCATCATCGATAATTGTGTAAGTGTACTAGCACAGGTATCAGTAATGCAATGCGAACAACATGAATGCAGCATAAGGTAAATCATATGCAAATGCTGACGGTATACGTATCTAACTTGACCGAGTCGGTGAATCTATCAATCAGCATCTAGCCACACAACATTACGTACGGTATAATCCATCGTACGGCATCCTCTATATTAGATATGTATGCCTAGAGGCCTGTATTGTATAGGATGCTAGGCATGTATATGTGCAGAAACAATCTTTGCTCGAAATGATAGTATGCTATCTGGTTTATCTTCATCTTAACTTGTGTTATATTTCATATCTTTATATGCATGTTGATGAAGCCCTTAGGATTATGCTTGACTACCAGGATTATGATGAGATCATACTAGTGGGGCCTGGATAGTCTATAATCATATCCTTTAATAGTTCTTAGTCGAAGGTATATCGAGACAGGGCATCGGTATTACCAAGTTAGACTAGTGTGTACGTTTCCTGACCCTGGGGGCGATGGTTGATTCCACAACCATTAGTGTTTGACATCAAAGATTGTACACAGGTGCTCATTGGAGAATGGGTACACCGAACAGGACTCCCCGAGAACTCCTAGATGGTATATATACCAATTGTCAGATAGCAGTTCTCTGGGGACACTTGTACAGGTTAGTCTGTAGACCCGAGATCGTCAAAGTGTCTTGTGTGATTCCCACTGTGCTTTGATTTCCTCCCTACCGCGACTCTGCCGAGTCATGCAAACAGGTGGATTTTGGGTACAGTCGCGAATCGCATGGAGACAGTGAGCGATAGGGGGGGTTTCGAATCTCCCGGTAAAGGGAGTTGGTGTCGCGCTATGCTTGATCGGCCATAACATCAAATCCCTAGCCAGGGTTCTCGAGATTTACTGATAAGTGTTATCAGTAGTTTCTCGAACTGTTATGGGCCGTAAATCAGCATGACTTATAAAGTTACTAGGGTCTGACATTTACCACCCCTAGACTTCATATGCGACGTATCAGACGAAGAGACCGGACTGTACGGTAAGTGTTGCTTGCAGGCTCGTAGGGGTTGTGATGAGTTCGCTCGTCGGCCACTTTTTTGTCATGTACCTGCGTAGCCGTTACGCACAGCTAGTGCCGCTGACGGGCTTGTGGTTAAACCCACTGCCAGCATACTGTCGAATTTTTAGAGTCCCACACAGAGAGTTCTCTCGTTTAGGAGAAAGATGTAGAGGCCGTAAGTTGTTACCGCAGCCGTAAGGTGTTACAACAGGGTTTCGATTATGTTCGTGTAATTGTTACAGGAATAATAATCGGAACAATAATACTGGTAGGCTTTGGTTTAAGCCAGATACCGGTATTATATTATCGGATTAATGGTATTCGTATTTTTCGGAATTCGGATACGGGTATACGGTATACGGAGGAGGGGTATTCTTGTAATTGTTACAAGAATACCTTCTAGAAAGTGCCACCTCATAATGACATTATTTATTTTATGAAAATAACTAAATGATGTGGAAATAAGAAAGTCCAAGCATGGTTGCAACAATGGGTTATTTAAATTTATATAGTTTTAGAATTACTATTGAAGCATGGTGCTAATTTTATATTATATGCTTCAATTATTTCATTAGCAATATATCATTTTCTCATGCTTGAACTCTCTCATTATCACAAACACTTTCTCTCTCCTTCTTCTCTTCTCCTCCTTCATCCTAAGTTTTACCCTTCACATGTGTTGTGAAACAAAAGTTTAGGATTAAAGATAATCCAATACCCTAATCTCTACATGATCCTAGTGATCTCTTCTAGCAAACTTGGTCTCTAGGTTAAACTCTTATGAAGAGTTTCTAGCTTGCACGACAACTCTCACGTGGATCACCTAGGTCTTGGGGTGGCCGGAGATCGAGAACATCGGCAACATCCAAAGGAGCTAAGGAGTGGCAAGGAGCAAAGGAGTTGCACCAAAGAGAAGACCCGAAGGACCGTATCATTGAGGTTTAATCCCTAACATAGTAGATAAGATCTTTAGTTAGGTTTTTCTAGTTATGATTTGACAAGATCTTTGGAAAAGTGTGTGTTGTATGCAAAGAAAATTTTTGTTCATCGCTTCCGCCGCCTCACAAGAGTTGTAGGAGCATGCAACATGCACTAACATGGTATCAGAGACTAACTAAACCATAATTTATTATTAGCTAAAAGTTAGAACTTCGATCAATGAATTTTTCCCGGAAAAACACATTTTCTGTCCCCATTTTATGTCGATTTTTAAAGTGTTCAAAAAATCATTTCAGTGGCCTTAAAAATACATGCAGGGTTTTCTAAGCACACTGTAGAAAAACGAGACTCTAACTCGCCAGGAACGCCGCTGATCCGCGGCTAAACTCAGTGTTTAGCCGCCGATCCGCGGCCGAGTCATGGCCGAGTTGACTCGTATTTCAGCAGTTTGTTTAGATTAAGAAAATAGTGTTTCTGGGATATCTGGAATTTACACAAAGTTGTTTGTGCTCTGGATTGTGACAAGTGTTGGCATGGTTTAAAATTATCGATCGAAATTCTAAAGTGCTTGGCTAATTGGGTCTTCTTGGTTTATGATATGTGTGTTTGAAACGTCGACTAATTGCTATAAGTCGATTAGTCGGGATTGCACATTTCTGTAATGATATCATGAGATGGTATGTGTATATGAATATGTTCGATCGTCGTTATGAATGGCCGGGGGATGTGAGAAGAGCGTTTTTCTTTTCTTTCATTCAATGTAATTTGTAAAAAGCAATGTAATATTATTTTGTAGGGCACATCCGGGTTGAGATTGTAGCCACCATTGTATAATTTCTTTTTACTGTTTTTGCTCTTAGGATAGACCCAAGGTGGGGTGCACAAACTACCGGGTTTTCGAAGTGCCGAGTGGCCTACTCACTTTGTTGAGGGAGGTTGCTCCACATCGGGTATTTGGCCGGTAGTTTGCCGCACCCGTAGGGGTCTAGGGTGGGGTTTTGTCCATTCATCACGTCCGTGGAACCCGTCTTTCATTAAGGCTTGAATGAAATGCGGAATTCTTAGTATATCCAATGTATTCATCTATGATCTGTAATGGCTATATTTATATATGAGATATATAATAAACGTTGCTTATGTTTTCCACCCGCGCTAGTCCAGCCCCCGCTCTGCCGTTATTTAAGTAACCTAACGGTGCATGACGGGGCCCAGTGGCGAATGCGGATGGCATAAGCGTACGCTCTATTTTCGTTTCTTTTCTGTGATGTTTAGGAAACGTAAATGATGGGACAACATTAATTTGATTAATGTGAAGAAAAAGAAACCTAAAGTTGTTGTAGAATCAAATTTTTTAAAATGGGTAACCCTAGTTTTTGCTTTGCATAGTGGTATTCTTGAATATCCTGCACCTCATTCGATGAGGAAAGGGCCGAGATCCCTTCACCGGGAGTGACCCCTTTAGCGAAACTAGCAAATGTTACAAAGAACTCGATTGTTTTTATAGTTGATCGAACTTTTTTTTTGCATCGTGGTATTCATGAATATCCTGCACCTCTTTTGATGAGGAAAGAACCGAGATCCTTTCACCGGGAGTGACCTCTTTAGCAAAATTAGAAAGATACTACAAAACCATTCGATTTTTAAAATTGGAGCTTAAACCACTCTTTTCACTCGATTCTACAACGATATCAAGTTCAAAAACGTCAAAGGTTTTCACAAAAACCATCCGTTGCCCTCCGCCATTTTAGGAAGCAGAGTACTTAGTATTCGTGCCACGTTTGTTGACTATAGTTAAGGCGTGGTGTACGGTAGCTAAGTGATGTCATCCTACAAAGCTTTTGATGCGATCGATTAGGACATTCGCATGACTTTGTTAACCATAGTTAAGGGTCTGGCGGGTGGGTCTAAATCATTCCCGAAATGGCGGGTAGAACTTGACTAGTGCTTATGATTTGTTGACCATAGTTAAGTTCATAAGACACTAGGAGTAAAAATCAAATCGGGAATTTCAAGAGTTGAAATTTGCAATGAGATTGCATACCTTCTATTTGATGGTTGGATCCCGATCCCACTGTGAGTAAAAGTTACTCCCGGGAGTGTTTTGCACTTTACAATTAGCTTATCCAGTAGGTGTCTAGAAAGGCGTCAATGGGGTTACGCCTCTAGGAAAACGAGGTTTACTTTAATTAGGTCCGTTCGAAAGCACGGGGAACCTCCCTCGAAGTACCGACACTGGCCTGGCTGACTGGTTAGCAAACTTGCAGATTGCAATTAATCCTGGCTAATTTTCTTTTTGAAAGGTTTGAAGGAAAATTTGATAAAAAGCAGTTGGAGACATCAGTTAGATAAGATTAATAACCTATTTAATTATGCAAGAGCAATCGGTGAGTGTCTTCTTTTCTCTTTCCTAATGGCAGATACCTATGACGGGAATTAAGCTTTTATTAGACAAAAATAAACTCCCGGGACCGAATTACAAAGATTGGCTAAGGAACGTGAATATTTCCCTGACCTATGATAAGGTCGGATACGTCCTGACTACTCTAGCCCCTCCTATCCCAGGCCCTGATTCTTCAGTTGCGGATAAAGAAATCCGCAAGACATGGGATATAGACTGCGCCACAGCCAAGTACCTCGTGCTTGCTTCTATGAACAATGAACATCAGAAGCAGCACGAGAAGATGGATGTTCAATCCATCTTTCTCCATAAAAAGGTGTTGTATGAAGAGCAATCTCGTACTCTCCGATACGAGGCATCTCGAATGTTATTTCAGATGCGAATGGTTGCTGGCACGTCTGTAAGTGACCATGTATTGAAGATGATTGGACTTATCGAAGAAATTGAGGACATGGGTTGGACCCTGGATAACGTGCAGTATGTTGATATTGTTCTACAGTCCCTTCCCCTGCCTTTGCTCAATTCATTGTAAACTTCAACATGCACAACATGGAGAAGTCTTTGCCTGAACTCTTCAATATGTTGAGGAGTGCAGAGAGCACACTAAAGGTAGCGAAAACTCTCGCTCTTATTCCTGGGCCATCTTCTTCCTCCGTTCCAAAAGCCAAATACAGGGGAAAAGGAAAGAAGAAGAAGAATCCCATCAAGCAGAGAGGAGGAGTGAAAAATGTAAGACTACGGTAGCGCGCCGGCCGTCTTTCCGAGGCCAAAATGCAGAAACGAAAATTTTTCACAACTAGAAAACCAGCGCTATCGTATACTTAAAACCCGGATCGTAACCATTAACCTAATGCTAGCAACTAGAGAATGGGGTAGAGAGCTATACCGAGCGATCCGTGTCCTTCGATCTTCGGCCTCCATCCCGATCTCCTCGCGGAATCTCCGGTCATCATCTCCTCGTCGGAAAAGGGCACCACATCGCCGGATTCTTTTACGGGCTCCCACCTCTGGACCAAGGCAACTCGGGCACGAAGTTGGCCAGCCAACGTGTCCAAGAATGCTGTAGGCTAAGTGTAAAATAGCTTGTCTCTAAGGGGTATGAAGTTTCCATAATGATGGAAGAAGGAGATATGGAGATGAATGATTTTTGTAGCAAGCAAAAATATATGAGATGAACATTTTTCCCACCAAATGAAAATGCCCTCTCATCCCTACAAAAGAGTGGCCGGCCATGCATAAATTGGTAGTGGGAAAAAATGCAAGGGAGGTGAGCACAAGAGAGTGTGAGGTGACCATAAAGAAATGGGTGATAACAAGGAAATTTAGTCACACTCAAAATAAATCAATCCAATCTCAAATCCTTTCTCATTAATGCAAAACCATGATGAATGAAAAAGCAAAGATGTTAGAACCATCATAATCCTCCATTTACAAATAACACCCTTGCAATTAGCTAAATGCCACTTTGCAAGAAAACCCCTCCCACAATGCTAATTTGCAAATATGCAAATTAGCCCCTTGTAAGTCTACGGTAGCGCCCCGGCCGTCTACAGACGCCAAATGCGGAACAAAAACTTTTTAACTGGCGCTATCGTATACTTTAACCCGGATCTGCCATTATTGCTAAACCAACAAACTGTAAAGTGAGTAGAAAGGTTATACCGAACGATCCGAGTCCTTCGTTCTTTAACAATCATCCCACGCTCCGTTGCGGCTGCTCCGATCTCGTCGATCTCCGATCTGCTCATCCAGGTGGCACCACGTCGACGATTCTTTAAACGGGCTCCGCCTCTGACTCGAGGTAACTTGGTCGTCAAGTTTGCTAAAAGAGACGACCAAGATTGATGTAAAGAATGAGTAGAAGACTTTTTCTCGTTCCGTCCAAAGCTATGGACGAACGGTTAATGAAGTTGCCACTCGAATCGGGTGATGGAATGAAATGAGCTGTGAAATTCCATACACCCCAAAATCTATCATAATCTTTTTACCAGATGAAAACTCAAGTGAGAGAGAGAGAGGAGGGGGCCGGCCATATATAGGGAGGAGGAGGGTGAGTGTAGGAGAGGGGGGGTGACCACAAGAAAATATCATGTATGAACACAAACAAATATCTCTAGTGTGAACACAAACAAATATCTCAAGTGTGAACACACCAAAAGCAACCAATGAAAATACAACACCACACCGCTTCTAGAACCTTCTAGAAGTATCCACACTCTTCCAAAGAAAAGATAAATCCGCCTTTAACCGAATGTTAAAAAACGGCTGATAGAAAACTGGAAACTGGCAACTTCCAAAAGTGATCTTGAAACTACTTTCAGGATAACCCCGTAACTGTATAAAAAAACCCGCATTTGTATTACGACCGAATACAAATGCAACTGAGACAAAGATATTATTTCTACTCAATATAATACTCGGATCCGGCTTAATCCAAAACCGACCAGTATCATCTGCCCGAAAATTGACACGTGCGTAAACGCACGTGCATTTTCCGAACCCTGCCATAAAACCATACGGCCTCTACAACGTTTCGCCCGAACTTGGGAAACTGTCTGTAGGGAACTCTAATGACTTGTCAGTACCCTGGCAGAGGGTTTAACTACAAACCGTCAGCGGCACTAGCAATGCGTAACGGCTGCCCATGGACTGACCTCAAGGGAGGCCGATGGCGAACTCATCCGGAAACCCTACTGAGCCTAACAGTGACATTGTATATACAGTCCGGTCCGTTCGTCTATGAGTATCGCATATCTGCCTAGGGGGCTAGTAACGTCAGACCCCCAATAGCAGTATAAGTCGTGTCGGCGTGTAGCCCAATAACACCCTGAGATACTACTGGAGTACCTACCAGTAAATTTCCTGCCACGGCCGTGGGCTATGTGTAATTGCTCTCCTAGACACAGCACGATCTCGCCCCCAATACCGGGAGAGACGAATCCCCTGCCGATCCGCTCATGTGCCTCCATGTGGCTCGGGACTGTACCCAAAAACTACCTGTTTGCACGACTCCTTTGAGTCGTAGTAGGGTAGAAATCAAAGCACAGTGGGAACTCACACGAGAGAAATGACGACCTCAGGTCGATGAACTAACCTGTACACATGTCACCAGGGAACTGCTATCTGACGATATGTATAATACCAACTAGCAGATTCCCGGCGAGTCCTGTCCGGTGTACTCATAACCCAATGTTCACCTGTATACATCTTAGGTGATCCTACTGACACCAGTGGCTTGTGAGACCGGCCACCGCCCCTCGTCGGGGTCTCGACTGTATACACTAGTCTACTCTGGAGTATCGATGCCCTGTCTCGAAACTCCCACGACTAGGGACCACAATTAAGGATATGCATATAAACCACCCAACTCTCATGTATATGATCGCCATCATACTGTTGGTAGTAAAGCAAGATCCTAAGGGCTCTATCAAAGTGTAACATGTAATCAGTCACCTGAACATGTACACGACTGATAAAGGCAAACCATATAGCATACTATCATCTCGAGTAAGACTGTCCTACCGGTATAGGTCCTCCGCAATCATTGCAATCACGTAGCTGGGATCCAATAATTGACTCTGAGGGCACTATCTCCAACACCCCTCCACCAGAAAAATCCGGCCATGAAGGAACAAAGAAAAACTGGCCGAAATGGAAAACAAACTGGCAACTTCAAAAAACCGATCCCGTAATAAATTACAGGAAAACCTCGCGACTGTATATACATACCCGCATTTGTATTCCGACCGAATACAAATGCAATGAGACAAAATCTACACTGTACAATACTAGAATCCGGCTTAAACCAAAGCCCGCTAGTATTATCCGTCCGATCTTGATCCGTTCAATACCGCACGTATAAGATCGAACCCTGCCATATCTCCATACGGCCTCTACAGCGTTTCGCCCGAAACTTGAGAAACTGTCTGTGGGGGACTCTAAAGACTCGTCAATACTTTGGCTGTGGATTTAACCACTAGCACGTCAGAGGTATTAGCCATACGTGACGGGCTACTAGCTATTGACCAAAAAGGGACCTCTGTGAGCGAACTCATCCTGACACCCTACTGAGCCTGTCAGTGACAATATCCGTACAGTCCGGTCCGTTCGTCTATGAGCATCGCATGGCGGGCCTAGGTGGTTGGTAAAAGTTAGATCCCTAAAAGCGGTACAAGTCGTGTCGGAGTGTAGCCCAGAACACCCTGAGATACTACTGGAATACCTACCAGTAAATCTCCTACCTCGGCCGAGGGCTTTGTGTAATGGCTCTCCTAGACACAGCGCAACCTCACCCCCAATGCCGGAAGAGACGAACCCCTGCCGATCCGCTCACTGCCTCCATATGGCTCGGGACTGTACCCAACTAAAACCTGTTTGCACGACTCCTTTGAGCCGTGGTAGGGTAGTAATCAAAGTACAGTGGGAACTCACACGAGACAAATGACGATCTCAGGTCAATGAACTAAACTGTACACATGTCACAAGGGAACTGCTATATGACGTCTGGTATAATCCCAACCAGCATGTTCCCGGCGAGTCCTGTCCGGTATACTCATAACCCAATGAGCACCTGTATACATCTTAGGTCAACCAACTAACACCAGTGGCTTGTGAGACCGGCCACCGCCCCTCGTCAGGGTCTCAACTGTATACACTAGTCTACTCTGGAGTATCGATGCCCTGTCTCGAAACTCCCACGACTAGGGTGTAAGTCCATGCTACCTCTCCCGGTACTTTCGGGCATGCGGAATTTGGTGAAAAACAATTTTCTTAGAGGTGGTAACATGGACTCAAAATCGGATCTTTGTTAAACATCTAACTAACAACCTAACTACGAGTTGCTAACTACTCGGTTAGGGGGTTATACCTTTATTTTTCTCGAACTCCTTCGTCTTCAAGCTTCGATGGTCGTCCGAATCGGCTTCTCCCCGTCGTCTCCTTGCGCCGAAGATAGATCCAACTGAAAGCTACAACCTTTGGCTCCTTCTTCGAACTTTGAAGAAACTAGTTCACTCGGTTTGCTAAACCTTGTGAACTAGAGTGAGTAGAGAAGAGTTTGTATGGGATTTTATCTATGGTTCTTGGTTCTCAACTCATGAGACAAGTGAACCATAGAATCAAGAGAGGGAGAGCAAGAGGAGGAAGATGAGATCTCAAGAACAAGAGAGAGAATGAGCATGAAAGAATGAGAGAAGACTTTTCTCATTTTGCTCTCATAATCCAAAACCATCATCACAAAAATAATAATCAAGTATTGTGTAAAATGGTTCAAGTCAAAATGGATAAATCATTTTATGCACTCATTTCTCACAAAAGAAACAAGCAAGTAAAAAGTCTTTGCCATGAAATGATAGCCATTGTCATCATGATGGTCAACTAGTCCAACCTAGTCAATCGGTCAACAAAGTCAACAAAGTCAACCCCTCAACAACCATGTCACCACAATACTTAATTAATATTATTGTTAATCATATATCATATTCTCATTAGGGTTGAGCAAAAAGTCAATAGTCAACTGTCAACGGTCAACAACACTAATGAGAATCCTCTGCCTCTGTCTCTCCGTCAACTGTGCATACACACCCGCATCCGTGTTCCGAGGAACACGAATGCATACTGGATAAATCCAATCCCAAAAGGTACACTAGGATCTGGCTTAAACCAAAGCCCGCTAGTGTAAACTGTCCGGACACTGTACGTGCACAAGTGCACGGATGTGACCGAACCCTGTCGCAAAACCATGCGACATGTCGCAAAACCATGCGACCTCTACTCTTTTGCCTAAAGGCGAATAGCTTTCTGTGTGGGACTCTAAAGACTCGACACTATGCTGGCAGTGTGTTTAACCACAGAACGCTAGCGGCACTAGCTGTGCGTAACGGTCCCCAGGTAGATGCCGACAAGAAGACTGACGAGGCGAAACCCATCCGAACTCCTACTGAGCCTGAATGTGACATTCTCCATACAGTCCGGTCTGTTCGTCTGATACATCGCATGGCGGGCCTAAGGGGCGGTAAACGTCAGTCCCCCAATAGCGGTACAAGTCGTGTCGGAGTGAAGCCCAAAACACCCTGAGATAACACTGGAAGCCTACCAGTATATCTCGTTTGCCCTGGCCAGGGACTACTCGTGTAATGGCTCTCCTAGACACAGCGCGATGTCAACCCCCAATACCGGGAGAGACGGATCCTGTCTAACCGTCACTGCCTCCAAGTGCTTCGGGACTGCACCCAACTACCACCTGTTTGCACGACTCCTTTGAGCCGTGGTAGGGTAGTAATCAAAGTACAGTGGGAACACACTCGAGGCGAAGTGACAGTGTCAAGTCAGCGGACTAAGCTGTACTCATGTCACCTGGGAACTGATAACTGACGATAGGCATAATACCAACTAGTCAGTTCCCGACGAGTCCTGTCCAGTGTACTCATAACCCAACGAGCACTCGCATACTATCTCAAGTACGACGTACCGACGGCTGTGGGACAGACCATCTCCCACACTGGGATGAGAAGCGCATGCGCTAGTCTACTCCGGAGTATCGATGCCCTGTCTCGATAGTCCTGCGACCAGGGACCTGCATAAGGATGTGCTTATAGATTACCCAGCCCCACTAGTGTGACCGCCATCACATCGCTGGTAATCAAGCAAAGATCCTAAGGGCTCCACTAATGTGTATAGGCGATATACTAAAATAAACACATGTACACATTGAAGTAGAAACAAACCAAGTAGCATACTACCATTTTGAGCAAGATTGTCAATACAAGGTGAATATCCCAAGCTTCCATTAAGTAATATACATACTAGTATGATACAGTAATGGCCTCTAGGGCATATACACTAACAATCTCCCACTTGCACTAAGGCCATGTACTGGCGTATCGAAGACCTATCATCTCGATCAGCCGCTCGAACTGAGTCTGGGGTAAGGCCTTCGTGAGTGGATTAGCAGTGTTATCTTTCGTATTTACTCTCTTCACCTCGATCTCCCGGCGATCAACGATCTCCCTGATCAGGTGGTACCGCCTCAAAATGTTCCTGGATTTCTGATGGGACCTGGGTTCCTTCGCTAAAGCTATAGCGCCGTTGTTGTCACAATATAGCGGTATTAGATCAACACTGGTAGGAACCACCTGAAGTTTCGTGAGGAACTTCTTCATCCAGACAGGTTCCTTTGCAGCATCGCAAGCAGCTATGTACTCCGCTTCCATAGTTGAGTCAGCAACGGTTTCCTGCTTGGAACTCTTCCAGCAAACCGCCCCTCCATTGAGGGTAAAGACATAACCCGACATGGACTTGGAGTCATCCTTATCACTCTGGAAGCTGGAGTCAGCAAAGGCCTCAATCTGGAGGTCTTTTCCGCCATACACCAAGTACATCTCCTTAGTCCTTCTCAGGTACTTGAGAATGTTCTTTACTGCTATCCAGTGTTTCTCCCCTGGGTTTGACTGATACCGGCTTACAACGCTCAATGCGTATGCTACATCTGGTCTGGTACACAACATCGCATACATAATAGAGCCTACCGCAGATGCGTAGGGTATTGATGACATGCGAGCCCTTTCCAAATCAGTCTTGGGAGACATCTCTTGGGAGAGGATGATTCCGTGACAAGCCGGTAGATTACCGCGCTTGGAATCTTCCATACTGAATCGTTTCAGTATAGTGTCGATGTACCTTGACTGTGAAAGTCCCAACATCCTCTTAGATCTATCACGATAGATCTGGATCCCCAGAATGTAGTTGGCATCGCCCAGGTCCTTCATGGAGAACCTCTGCGATAAGAATCCTTTGACTGACTGTAGCATAGGAATATCATTTCCTATTAGGAGAATGTCATCGACATACAAGACGAGGAATACCACATTTCTCCCTACAATCTTACTGTAAATGCATGGTTCATCTGGGTTTTTGACAAAGTCGAATTCTTTGACAGTATCATCAAAGCAGATGTTCCAACTCCGTGATGCCTGCTTAAGTCCATAGATGGACTTGAGCAATTTGCACACTTTACCGCTGCTCCCACTCTGATTGAATCCCTCTTGCTGATCCATATAGACGCACTCTTCCAAATTTCCATTTAGAAAAGCCGTCTTTACGTCCATCTGCCAGATTTCATAATCGTGGAAGGCAGCAATGGCAAGAAGGATCCGAATGGATTTAAGCATGGCCACCGGAGAAAAGGTCTCGTCATAGTCCAAACCAGGTCTTTGACGAAAACCCTTTGCAACGAGCCTAGCTTTATAGGTTTCAACCTGCCCATCTACACCAATCTTCTTTCTGAAGATCCATTTGCAGCCTACGGGTTTTACCCCTTCTGGAGCAAAGTCCAAAGTCCAAACTTTGTTGGTGTACATGGACTCCATCTCGGTCCGCATTGCATCCAGCCATTTTACCGAGTCACCGCTCTGAATGGCTTGCTGGAAGCTAGTAGGCTTACCATAATCCATGGTGCAATCCTCTCTATCCCCGTCTATGAGAAAACCGTAGTATCTCTCGGGCGGATGAGACTGCCTACTACTCTTGCGGAGTGGCGTAGGAATGTCCGGTTCCTTTGAACCTTCTGGTTCTACTAAGGTTTCAGTAATAGTTTATGGTTCTGGAATTTCTTCCAGTTCTATTGCGCTCCCACTTATCTGATTTTCTAAAAACTCAGTTTCCAAGAAGCGGGCATGACGAGAAACAAGGACTTTTTGCTCTTCTGCGTAATAGAAAAGATACCCCTTGGAGTTCTTTGGGTATCCCACAAACTTGCACTGTACTGAGCGTGCCTCGAGCTTGTCCGCATGCTACTTTTTTACAAAAGCTGGACATCCCCATGTCTTAAAGGATTTAAGACAGGGTTTCTTCCCACTCCACATCTGATATGGTGTGGTAGGCACTGTTTTAGTAGGAACTTGGTTCAAGAGATGTGCAGCTGTTTCTAGTGCATAACCCCAGAAAGATCGCGGTAACTCAGCCTTACTCATCATGGAACGAACCATATCTAATAGGGTTCGATTCCTCCTTTCCGATACACCGTTGTGTTGTGGTGTGTATGGAGGAGTAAGTTGAGAGAGGATTTCATTCTCTTTTAAGTAGCCCAGAAACTCGGCACTCAAGTATTCGCCACCTCGATCCGATCTTAGAATCTTGATACTTTTGTCGGTTTGTTTTTCAACTTCATTCTTGTATTCTTGAAATTTCCCAAAGGCCTCGGATTTGTGCTTCATTAAGACATGACAATACCTAGAGAAATCATCTGTGAAAGTAATGAAGTATGAATAACCACTTCGCGCATGTGTAGACATTGGACCACACACGTCACTGTGTATGAGTCCCAAGAGCTCGCTCGCTCTTACTCCGTGTCCAGTGAACGGAGTCTTTGTCATCTTTCCCATGAGACAAGATTCACAAGTGGCATAAGACTGGTACTCGAACGGATCCAAGTATCCTTCTTTATGTAACTTAGTCAACCGTGTCTCATTGATGTGACCCAGTCTACAATGCCATAAGAAAGCCTGATTTAATTCTGGAGACTTTCTTTTAAGTGTGTTCTGGACACTGAATATCTGAGCTTGATTCAATACGTATATACCGTTATTTAATGTACCTGACCCAATCAGTACTTGATTTAGGTGGATGTTTACTACATCGCTTACAAAAGCAAAATCATATCCTTCCTTAGAAAGTAAGGATACAGATATGATATTACAAGTCGCACCTGGTACATACAAACAGTTACGCAGAATCAATATCTGCCCAGTTGTTAGTCCTAGGTGATATTCCCCTACGGAGACAGCACCCATGCTCATTCCGTTAGCAACCCTGAGAGTCATATCACCTTTCCTGATAACCCTACGGTTTCTCAGAGCCTGTAACGAATTACAGATGTGAGATCCTGATCCGGTATCCAATACCCAGGAAGTAGGGTTAACTGACAAACAGTTCTCTATTACAAACACACTCGAAGCCGAAGCCACAACATGCTTCGAATTTTGGCTACTGGCTTTGCAAGCCCTGCAATCTTTCTGTCATTGTTCATTCCCGTTACAATAGGAACGTCCCTCTTTTACTATATCCAGTCCTGAAACTTTTGCCCTTGCTTTTCCTTTTTCTTCCCTGGTTTCTTTCAGGGTATAAGCAGAGGGCAGGGACTGTAGAATTAAGTCAGTACTTGACCCATTCTTCAACGTGGTCTCCAGGTCCGTGAGCTTAAAATAGCTGGTCTCTGTAAGGACGGTGTCCCTTACAGATGACCCGACAGCCAACCTCGCTTGAAGCAATTCGTTCGAGGTCTCATATCTTGCGATACGAGATTGCTCTCTATATAAATCTTTATTATGGAGGAAGATAGAAACTGAGTCCATCTTCTCGTGCTGCCCCTGGTTTGCACCATCAACTAAGGCTAACACGAGGCACTTGGCTTTCGCACAATCCTTTTCCGATGTCCTTTGGATGTAAACATCCGTGACAGGGGAAATTGGACCTGAGACAGCAGGGGTTTGATTAGTTAAGAGGTGTCCCGGCTTGTCATGGGTAATGGACATCTGGACAGACCTTTGCCAGTCATAACAGTCAGATTCAGTCATTTTATTATCTAGATGTAACCTAGGTGCGGTCACTTTGTCGCTGCAATGAAGAGAGAGAGAAGAAAACACTCAGCATAATGCTCTTGCAAGTTTAGAGTGGTTTTTAATTTGTCTAAACAGGATGGCTCCCACTGTCTCTCGAATCCCTCTTCAAAACCAAAAAGGAAGAATTAGTCAGGATCAATCTCACCGTACAATTCTTGCTTAACCGTTCAGCCAGGCCAGTGTCGGTACTTCGAGGGAGGTTTTCCAACGCTTTCGCGAAGTTCCTTAATTCAAGAACCTCTTTTCCCTGGGGGCGTAGCCCCGCTAACACCTTTCTAGGCACCTACTTGGTTTATAGCATTGATCGTTAAGTGAGAAATTTCCCGAGGAGTAGCATATACTCACAGTAGGATCGGGATCCAAATATCATCGTGTGACGAAACTGAAGGAATCCTACCAGGATCATCACACTCCAAATGGTATGCAACACTAGCAAGTTTCAGTACTTTTGAAACTCCCGATGTGGATTTTTGCCCCATGCTCTTATGACCTTGACTAAGGCCAACAAATCATAAGTCACATGTCAAGTTCTACCCGTCGTTGTCCAGGTTGATTTGAACCCACCCGTATATACCCTTGACTATGGCCAACAAAGTAATACGACTGTCCCAAACCAACGTATTCTATCTATGCAACATATGAATACCCACCAGCTACCAAACACTGTGCCTTGACTAAGGCCAACAAACACAGCTTGAATACTGTTGATTATTCATTTGAAACGACGGAGGGCTACGGATGGTTTTGGTTAAACCTTGAACGTAGTGAACTTGATATAATCGAAGGAACGAAATAGCTTTTAAAAGGAGTGGCTCAAGCTCCGCATTTAAAAGTTAGTTTTGAAAAGAACCGAGTGGTTTTCAAAGTGTTCCAACGACTTGTACTTGGTTTATTTTCTTGCATTAGTTCTTTTAATGCGTGATATTCTTGCATTAGTTCTTTTAATGTGTCCCATCAATTAATCCTACCATTGCAGAAAACAACCAAAATATGACGTACGCTTATGCCATTCGCATTCGCCACGGGGCCCCGTCATTACCCGTTAGGTTACTTAACTAACGACAGAGCGGGGGCTGCGCTAGCGCGGCTGTAAAACATAAGCAACGCCTAAATAATATCATATATAGATATATTGCAATGATAGCCATTTCAGATCACAGATGAACACATTGGATACTAGGAAGCTGCAATTCGTACGAGCCTGTAACGAAAAGCAGATTACAC
This sequence comes from Agapanthus africanus, assembly GCA_030015575.1. Classification (NCBI taxonomy): domain Eukaryota; kingdom Viridiplantae; phylum Streptophyta; class Magnoliopsida; order Asparagales; family Amaryllidaceae; genus Agapanthus; species Agapanthus africanus. Next base: position 239,361,452 of record CM057343.1, on the reverse strand, counting down.
GGTCGCGGTGAATAGCCAAGACCCCTACGGGTGCGGCAAGCTACCCGCCAAGTACCCGAAGCGAAGCAACCTCCCTCAACTCAGTGAGTAGGCCACTCGGCACTTCGGCATACCCGGTAGTTTGTGCACCCCCTCCATGGGTCTATCCTAGGAGCAAAAACAGTAAAAAGAAATTATACAATGACGGCTACAACCCCGACCCGGTTGTGCGGCCATACAAATAATTATTACATCAATTTACAAATTTACATGAATTGAAAGAAAAGAAAACTCTCGTCTCACAACCCCCGGCTATTCACCCGCGACAATCCAATGAATTCATATACACATTCCAATAACATTACAGATCACATATTTGTATAACCCCCACTAATCGACATATAGCGATTAGCAGACGTTCAATACAAATATCACATCACAGAAAAACCCGTCAGCTTAAGTCTTTTAGAAGTTCGATCAAAAATACGGATTTTCAGGACCCCAAAAATAAAATTTTCGTTCTGGAAAATCTGGGCAGAAAATATATATTCCAAAAATCCCAAAATACCCCTATAAGCAAATTGCAAAGAAGAAACCCCATGACCGAGTCAACTCGGCCGCGGAACCGCGGCGCTTTGATCGACTTAGGGGGTCAAATTTTTGCAGTTTCTTCAGAAAACCCTGAGTCGATTTTTGGTGTATCTCAAAAAAAATTTCCAGCACTTTTTAAATCGACAGAAAGTTTAAAAAACGGGGTTCGTTTTGCGACTTTTTCTTTGATCGATCTTCTAGCTACTTTGCTAACATGTTAGATAGAGTTTAACTAGGCTCTGATACCACTGTAAGTTCATGCTACCTCTCCTGGTACTTTCGGGCATGCGGAATTTGGTGAAAAACAATTTTCTTAGAGGTGGTAACATGGACTCAAAACCGGATCTTTGTTAAACATCTAACTAACAACCTAACTACGAGTTGCTAACTACTCGGTTAGGGGGTTATACCTTTCTTTTTCTCAAACTCCTTCGTCTTCAAGCTTCGATGGTCGTCCGAATCGGCTTCTCCCCGTCGTCTCCTTGCGCCGAAGATAGATCCACCTGAAAGCTTCAACCTTTGGCTCCTTCTTCGAACTTTGAAGAAACTAGTTCACTCGGTTTGCTAAACCTTGTGAACTAGAGTGAGTAGAGAAGAGTTTGTATGGGATTTTATCTACGGTTCTTGGTTCTCAACTCATGAGACAAGTGAACCATAGAATCAAGAGAGGGAGAGCAAGAGGAGGAAGATGAGAGCTCAAGAACAAGAAAGAGAATGAGCATGAAAGAATGAGAGAAGACTTTTCTCATTTTGCTCTCATAATCCAAAACCATCATCACAAAAATAATAATCAAGTATTGTGTAAAATGGTTTAAGTCAAAATGGCTAAATCATTTCATGCACTCATTTCTCACAAAAGAAACAAGCAAGTAAAAAGTCTTTGCCATGAAATGATAGCCATTGTCATCATGATGGTCAACTAGTCCAACCTAGTCAACCGGTCAACAAAGTCAACAAGTCAACAAAGTCAACCCCTCAACAACCATGTCACCACAATACTTAATTAATATTATTGTTAATCATATATCATATTCTCATTAAGGTTGAGCAAAAAGTCAATAGTCAACTGTCAACGGTCAACAACCCTAATGAGAATCCTCTGCCTCTGTCTCTCCGTCACTGTGCATACACACCCGCATCCGCGTTCCGAGGAACTCGAATGCATACTGGATAAATCCAATCCCAAAAGGTACTCTAGGATCTGGCTTAAACCAAAGCCCGCTAGTGTAAACTGTCCGGACACTGTACGTGCACAAGTGCACGGATGTGACCGAACCCTGTCGCAAAACCATGCGACCTGTCGCAAAACCATGCGACCTCTACTCTTTTGCCTAAAGGCGAATAGCTTTCTGTGTGGGAATCTAAAGACTCGACACTACGCTGGCAATGGGTTTAACCACAGACCGCAAGCGGCACTAGCTGTGCGTAACGGTCCCCAGGTAGACGCCGACTAGAAGACTAACGAGGCGAAACCCATCTGAACTCCTACTGAGCCTGAATGTGACATTCTCCGGACAGTCCGGTCTGTTCGTCTGATACATCGCATGGCGTGCCTAGGGGACGGTAAACGTTAGTCCCCCAATAGCGGTACAAGTCGTGTCGGAGTGAAGCCCAAAACACCCTGAGATAACACTGGAAGCCTACCAGTATATCTCGTTTGCCCTGGCCAAGGACTACTCATGTAATGGCTCTCCTAGACACAGCGCGATGTCAACCCCCAATACCGGGAGAGACGGATCCTGTCTAACCGTCACTGCCTCCAAGTGCTTCGGGACTGCACCCAACTACCACTTGTTTGCACGACTCCTTTGAGCCGTGGTAGGGTAGTAATCAAAGTACAGTGGGAACACACTCGAGGCGAAGTGACAGTGTCAAGTCAGCGGACTAAGCTGTACTCATGTCACCTGGGAACTGATAACTGACGATAGGCATAATACCAACTAGTCTGTTCCGGACGAGTCCTGTCCAGTGTACTCGTAACCCAACGAGCACTCGTATACTATCTCAAGTACGACGTACCGACGGCTGTGGGACAGACCGTCTCCCATACTGGGATGAGAAGCGCATGCGCTAGTCTACTCCGGAGTATCGATGCCCTGTCTTAATAGTCCTGCGACAGGGACCTGCATAAGGATGTGCTTATAGATTACCCAGCCCTACTAGTGTGACCGCCATCACATCGCTGGTAATCATGCAAAGATCCTAAGGGCTCCACTAATGTGTATAGGCGATATACTAAAATAAACACATGTACACATTGAAGTAGAAACAAACCAAGTAGCATACTACCATTTTGAGCAAGATTGTCAATACAAGGTGAATATCCCAACCTTCCATTAAGTAATATACATACTAGTATGATATAGTAATGGCCTCTAGGGCATATACACTAACATAGGGACCATTTAAGGATGCGCTTATAGACTTCAGGTCCCACGTATATGATCGCCATCATACTGCTGGCAGTCAAGCGAGAATCCTAAGGGCTCTATCAACATGCAATAGTGACCTGTAAGGTCACCTAAAGAACTACACGATGATAAAGATAAACCAGATAGCATACTATCATCTCGAGTAAGACTGTCCTACCGGTATAGGTCCTCCCTCAATCATTGCAATCACGTGCCTGCGATCCAATAATTGACTCTGAGGGCACTATATCCAACAATCTCCCACTTGCACTCAAGGCTAATTATTGCGATGTCGTATACTCATAGCCCGTGTGATACCGAACACCCAACTCCTCTACTAATCAGTTTCACTAAGCCCGTTTGCGAAACTATTGCGTTTGAGGAATAGCCTCAGTGAGTGGATCCGCCCTGATGTTTCTTTCTATGTCTCTCTTTATCTCAAGTTCGCGGAGAAAGCCATCTCCTGAAATGAGCAATACCTATCTTAGAATGTGTCTGGATATCTGATGGGACCTAGCTCATAAATGAACTCCAAATCCAAACTTCTTAGACTATATCGTCAACTGAAACCAATCAATATCCTGCGCTATGCCTCCCTCAGTATCCGCTTGGACCAGCTGTCCAAAATACTGCCCCTCGTCAGAGAGAAAACTATAACTCAGACAGTCACTCTGTTATCCAGGTCACCTTGGAAGCCTAAAATGATAACCGTCTCCTAAAAGAGGCTGTTGTTATCATATCCCTAGAACATCCACTTATGTTCTAAAACTGCTTCCGACTGTTTCTCCAGGATTGGATTAATATCAACTTATTGCATCTCGTGCAAAAACAAAATCTGGTGTGGTACTTGACATCTCATGATTGACTCAATTGCCTAAGCAAGTGATCTGCCAATCATGCACATCCCCCTCCCCTTTAGTCTGTAAAACACCTTTAGAGAGGGTGACTCCATCAACTGCAGGTACAATACCAAGCCAGGAGTCATCCATTCTAAATACCTTTAGAATGCAGTCTAAGTACCCTGATTGGGACACTTCCCAAATCTAGATCTAAAACTATTGATCTAGTAACCAGAATGTCTGATATAAAATCCAAGTCCTATGTGGAGAAACTATTGTGTGACAACAAAAGTATAACCGACCGTAGTATAGGAATTTCACTTCCTACTCTGTGTATGTCATCCAAATACCAGGACATCACACCCTACCACCTTCTTAACAGATCCATCCCCTTTTCTGATGAAGTCAAACCTATGACTGTCACATCAGAAATAGATGATCTATCTCCGCTATATGCGCTTTAGTCTATAAATAGATATAAGCCACTTGTCCACCATGCTTCCGCTGCTCCCACTGACTACGACAACCCTCTGGCAGAGACATTTACACGTACACTTCTAAAGCTAGAATAACGCTATACTCATTCTCCTGCCGGGTCTCATAGTCTGAAACAACAGCAATGGCAAGTCTGGGTAAACAAGAATCTCCCTGTCACTGTCTTTGAGCATACCGAAGTACCTCTCGAGTGCCTGGGGTTACCCACCATATCTGCGGAGTGGCCAATGGAATGTCAAACCAAATTGAATCTTTAGGTTCTTATCAAATTTTCAGTAATCATTTGCGGTTCTGGAATCACATCCAGTTCTACCATACTCACACTACTGTTTTCTGAAAAAATCCATTTTTATTAAAACTGTGGCGAGTCAAGAACAATATCACTATTGATCTTCCAGATGGTAGAAAGTCAACCCTCGTCATAGCCCGGGTCAACCTACAAACAACCATTACAGAAACGTGCCTTGAGTTGACCAAAGTCTGGTTTTAAGCATAAGCCGGACAACTCCCCGTACCTTAACATCGTTAAGATACGAACCGTTCTATATCCAATATAGAAATAGAGGCACTGATTTAATTGGAACCAGATTCAAATCATGCAGCTGTCTCCAGTGCATGTCAACTAAATGGAGAGAGGCTGATCAGCATTACTCAACTTAGGAATGCATCCAGATATGAGTAACCTGAAAGAGAAGCAAGTTCACTTAATCATTACTATCAACTGAATACCATTCACAAGTATCTACATCTTCGATCACCTTGAAGAATCCCAATACTTGCAATACCTGGTTCTCTACTTTATTCATATACCTATAACTTCTCAAAACTTAGACCTTGTATTTCTACGAAACACATATCTGAGAACTAGAGAAGCCACATGTAAACAGAATATAGTACGAGTACCATTCCCTCTGTCCAGATGGACACTGGACAATATACAATACTCTGTATAAGTCCCCTGAGTCTAAAAAATCAATCCCTGTGTGTCGTAAGTTGAAAACTGTACTTATGGTTAAGAAGAATTACACCATTGTTTAATGCTCCTTACCTAACCATCCACTGATATAGGTAAATGTCATAGATATAATTTCAAAAAGTTATATCTCACTCTATAAAAATAGACGTACAGATATGTCAATTTGAAATTGGTGCATAACAACGGATATTCAAAACCAAATATTTGCTATCCGGCAAACAACACAGTCGATTTCCTCAAAATATCACTAATTAAAACGAATTCTGATATAATGAAGATGATCACCCAATTGCCAATACCTTACTCCCACTCATCATCTGTAAAACTATGCAGATGTGAGAATCAAACCTGGTAAATACATACCCTGGAGCAAGGACTAATTGGGAAATCTGTTTTCTTTTAACAATACACAGTGAAACTGAAACATTGAAATGTTTCGTAGGAGTATCCGGGTATTCCTAGTAATGCCTCTTCCATTTTCAGATTCACAACTGTAACCATATATTTCTTTAGCATCTCCAAATCCTTTTATATGTCTTTAGTCATTACCTTCTGTACACCCTCATAGGCTAAATGGTTTTCTTCCTTCCCTACCGTTCGGCACCAGCCTATGGTTTGGAAGAAGACTATCCAATAAGCATAATGGGTGTACTGTCCTAATCCAAGGAGCACTCGTAACCTGAGAGAAGGTGAAGATAAAATACAACCGAATAAACCTTATTCCTATTTCTCCTGAACCAGAATCCATCCTCGAACTGGAACAAGTTCCTTTCGAGTTCGTATATAACCATACGATGGAGTATCCAAATAACTGTGGATCTTCGTAGTGATACGGAGTGTCCCGGAGAAATACAAAGGTGAAATAGGAGTGGCGATGAAATACTTGGTTTGGTCGTGAATAGCAGTCGCAGTTTACTTTGCCCTCTTACTAATCCCTTTATTTTTCTTTACTTAATACCTTCTGTACACCTTTTAGGCTAATCAGCTTTCTTCATTCCCTACCGTTCGGCACCAGCCTAAGGTTTGGAAGAAGACTATCCAGTAAGCGTAACAGGTGTAATATCCCCTAATCCAAGGAGCACTCGCAACCTGAGAGAAGGTAAAAGGAAAAGAGAATTGAATAGTCCTATCCGTTTTCTCCAGAACCGGAAACCATCCTCGAATAAATTCCTTCGAGTTCGTATATAACCATACGATGGTTTTATCCAATGGAAGTGGACGTTCGTAGTAATACGGGGTGTTCTGGAGAAAAGGGTAAAAGTAGGAGTGGCAATGAGGTATGCAACTCTGACAATCCAAAAGCCAGTGTTTTAAGAAGGTTCGGTCAACTTGGTCACTGAGTCATAGTCAAGGGTCGGGCCATGGTCGCTGCCAAAGAGAGAGAGAAAAGAAACACTCAGCGTGCACTCTAACCTAGATCAAAATGGTTATCACTTTATCTAATCAGGAAACCTCCCACTGTAACCTCAAATTCTCCTCCAAACCTGAAAGAAGAATTAGTCGGGATCACCTGAGGACAAAACCAACTCATCAGTGGGAATCAGGATCCTACTATCATCGCATGATAACGTGATGGAATCCACTCACGTTATCACACTCCAGAAGGTATGCGCATGCCTGGCAAGTTTCAGTTTCTTTAGAAACTCCCGATGTAATTTTTACCCATAGGACTCAAGTGACCTTGACAATGCCAACATATCAAAGAGTCCTAGTCAAGTTCAACCCGTCATTATCTTGATTGCGTTAAACCCACCCGTTCGAGTCCTTGACAATGCCAACATAACCGTACGACTGTCCTAACTAATCCACTTATCAATGCGACAGAAAAGCATTACAGAGCTACCGAACACTACGCCTCGGCAATGCACAACATACGTAGCACTAATACTAAGCAATGCTAATCTGAAATGACGGAGGGCTACGACTGGTTTTTGGCGAAAAACCTTTAGCGTAATGAACTTGATATCGTTGAAGGAACCAGATAACTTTTTATAAAAATATAGTGGCGGAAACCTTTGCTAATGAGGTCACTCCCGGTGAAGGGATCTCGGTTCTTTCCCCGTAGAATGAGGTGCAGGATATTCCAATTGAATACCACGATGCAAAGCAAAAGTAATCGACTATAGTGAAGTTATTACCCTGACGCAAACTTCTGTCCAAGGGGTCACTCCCGGTGAAAGGATCTCGGCCCTTGCCTCGTCGACTGAGGTGCTGGATATTCATGACCGAATACCACTGTGCAAAACAAAAGAGAACGTCCATGCAAGAACAGGTTTTTTTTGAAAAATTGTCCCAACAACATCATAATAGGTTTTTTTTATCTTGCATTGATCCGAATCAATGCAGTCCCATCAATTGATCACACCACAAAAGAACGAAAAAAATGATGTACGTATATGCCATCCGCATTCGCTACTGGGTCCCGTCATCGCCCGTTAGGTTACTTAACTAAAGACAGAGCGGGGACTGGACTAGCGCGGATGTAAAACATATACAACATCTACTAATATATTTCAATATATAATATTCGCTCAAGGCGTGATAAAATGCAACATCACAGAACAATACAGATATCTGGGATCCCCGGGTTTCATAGAGCCGCTACTGAAACCCGACGTTCCCCTGGTCGTGTGGATAGCCTGTGCAATGAAATCCTAGACCCCTACGGGTACGGCAAGTTACCCTCCAAAACCTGAAGAGAGGCAGCCCCCTTCAACAACGTGAATAGACCACCCAGCACTTCACGGAATTCGGTAACTTGAGCACCCCTCTTTGGGTTAACCTGTACCCCCTACGAGTGCGGCGAATAGCCCGCCAATTCTAGAGTGAAGCCCCCACCGTCTCAAAGCCATGAGATGTGGGCCCGTTTCCCTCTAGAACCCGACTATCCGTGCACCCCACCGTGGGGTAATCCTAGTACATAAAATAAAATATATACAACGAGTACATCGACCTCAGCCCGGTCGTGCCCCAAAAGAATAATATACAAACAGGCAGTGACGGCAGTCCACATGTCGGACGCTCGCCCCGCAATATCAAATATACATATACAACCAAACTGTACTAACATTGCATCTAGGCTATCCACCACGACAAATCCGCAACATCACAGCACTACACAGAACATCAACGTGAATGCCACGTTCGCAAATCCGTCGAAAAGGGCTATAGCAGTTAGACATGATTTACCGATCAAATGACATTCACGGTCGCAGATATAATGTAAATACTGTGAACTAACATGTTTAAGATTTTCGATCAACTAAATTTTCCGAAGTGGGCCCCAAGCACAACTGTAGCACTCAAAATAAATCTAGGCCCAAACAGAATTTACCAAAAACCCTATTTCCATGTCAGAGAAGCACTGTAGAAAATTGGTGCAGAGAGGAGTCAAACTGGCGGCGGAACCGCGGCCAGAGCATGGGTTGGGCCGCGGTTCCACGGCCGAACAGTAAGATTAGGGCAACAAATTTTCACAAAATTCTTAGAAAACCCTGCACGTATTTCTGCAATACACCAAATAATTTTTTGACCACTGCAAAAATTCGACAGAAACTGTGACATGAAAACGCAGTTTTTTTAAACTCCATTCGATCAAACTTGTAAACACGTTAGAGCAAGCTAGACTAGGTTAATGGCGTGGCTCTGATACCATGTAAGACTACGGTAGCGCCCTGGCCGTCTTTCCGAGGCCAAAATGCGGAAACGAAAATTTTTCACAACTAGAAAACCGGCGATATCGTATGCTTAAACCACGGATCGTAACCATTAACCTAATGCTAGCAACTAGAGAATGGGGTAGAGAGCTATACCGAGCGATCCGTGTCCTTCGTTCTTCGGCCCCCATCCCGATCTCCTCGCGGAATCTCCGGTCTTCATCTCCTCGTCGGAAAAGGGCACCACATCACCGGATTCTTTTATGGGCTCCTACCTCTGGACCGAGGCAACTCGGGAACGAAGTTGGCGAGCCGACGTGTCCAAGAATGCTGTAGGCTAAGTTTAGAATAGCTTGTCTCTAGGAGGTATGAAGTTGCTATAATGATGGAAGAAGGAAATATGGAGATGAATGATTTTTGTAGCAAGCAAAAATATATGAGATGAACATTTTTCCCACCAAATGAAAATGCCCTCTCATCCCCACAAAAGAGTGGCTGTCCATGCATAAATTGGGAGTGGGAATAAATCCAAGGGAGGTGAGCACAAGAGAGTGTGAGGTGACCATAAAGAAATGGGTGATAACAAGGAAATTTAGTCGCACTAAAAATAAATCAATCCAATCTCAAATCCTTTCTCATTAATGCAAAACCATGATGAATGAAAAAGCAAAGATGCTAGAACCATCATAATCCTCCATTTACAAATAACACCCTTGCAATTAGCTAAATGCCACTTTGCAAGAAAACCCCTCTCACAATGCTAATTTGCAAATATGCAAATTATCCCCTCCACCAGAAAAATCCGGCCTTGAAGGAACAAAGGAAAACTGGCCGAAACGGAATACAAATTGGTAACTTCAAAAAACCGATCCCGTAATAAATTACAGGAAAACCCCGCGACTGTATATACACACCCGCATTTTTTTCCGACCGAATACTATGCAATGAGACAAAATCTACACTGTACAATACTAGGATCCGGCTTAAACCAAAGCCCGCTAGTATTATCCGTCCGATCATGATCCGTGCAATTCCGCACGTATAAGATCGAACCCTGCCATATCTCCAAACGGCCTCTACAGCGTTTCGCCCGAAACTTGAGAAACTGTCTGTGGGGGACTCTAAAGACTCGTCAATACTTTGGCTGTGGATTTAACCATTAGCACGTCAGAGAAATTAGCCATACGTGACTGGCTACCAGCTATTGACCAAAAAGGAATTTCTCTGAGCGAACTCATCTTGACACCCTACTGAGCCTGTCAGTGACAATATCCGTACAGTCTGGTCCGTTCGTCTATGAGCATCGTATGGCGGGCCTAGGGGGTTGCTAAAAGTCAGACCCCCAAAAGCGGTACAAGTCGTGTCGGAGTGTAGCCCAGAACACCCTGAGATACTACTGGAATACCTACCAGTAAAACTCTTGCCTCGGCCGAGGGCTTTGTGTAATGGCTCTCCTAGACATAGCACGACCTCACCCCCAATACCGGGAGAGACGAACCCCTGTCGATCCGCTCACTGCCTCCATGTGGCTCAGGACTGTACCCAACTAAAACCTGTTTGCACGACTCCTTTGAGCTATGGTAGGGTAGTAATCAAAGTACAGTGGGAACTCACACGAGACAAATGACGATCTCAGGTCGATGAACTAACTTGTACACATGTCACAAAGGAACTTCTATCTGACGTCTGGTATAATTCCATCTAGCATGTTCCCGGCGAGTCCTGTCCGGTGTACTCATAAACCAATGAGCACCTGTATACAACCTAGGTGAACCAACTGACACCAGTGGCTTGTGAGACCGGCCACCGCCCCTCGTCGGGGTCTCGATTGTATACACTAGTCTACTCTGGAGTATCGATGCCCTGTCTCGAAACTCCCACACTAGGGACCATTTAAGGATGCGCTTATAGACTCCAGCTCCCACGTATTTGATCGCCATCATACTGCTGGCAGTCAAGCAAGAATCCTAAGGGCTCTATCAACGTGCATTAGTAACCTGTAATGTCACCTAAAACAGTACACGATGATAAAGATAAACCAGATAGCATACTATCATCTCGAGTAAGACTGTCCTACCGGTATAGGTCCTCCCTCAATCATTGCAATCACGTGCCTGCGATCCAATAATTGACTCTGAGATCACTATATCCAACAAAAAAGGCACCGGGAAGGGACAAGAAATGGGCTGCTGCGAAAGGACGAGGGGAATGTTTCCACTGCCACCAGACTGGGCACTGGAAGAGAAACTGCGTTGGATACTTGGCCGACCTCAAGAAGAAGAAGCAGGGTGAAGCTCCCACTTCAGTTGTTTTTGTAATAGAAAACTGTTTTTCAATTAACTCTTCTTCCCCAGTATTAGATACGGGGTCAGGATCTCACATCTGCAATTATCTGCAGGGGCTGAGAAATAGCAAGTTTTTGAAGAAAGGTGATCACACTCTCCAGGTTGGGAATGGTTCCTTAGTACATGCTACAGCTGTGGGAGAGTATCACCTTGGTTTGCCGTCGGGTTGTATATTGGTTTTGAACCCGTATTATTTTGTACCCTCTATGTTATGTAATATAATATCTTTATCGGTGTTGAACAATGCAGGATACAATTTTGTATTGCAATCTAATGTTATGAACATTAATCTTAATCAAGAGTTGACTGGGTCTGGTACATTAAATAACGGGATATACGTCCTAAACCAACATACAGTTTTTAGCATATAACACACAAACAAAAGGAAGGTTTCAGACATAAATGAAGCTTTCATTTGGCATTGTAGACTTGGTAATATTAACAAAATAAGACTAACCAAGCTACATAAAGATGGATATTTAAACTCGTTTGAATATAAATCTTATGTGACTTGTCAGTCTTGCATCAAAGGTAAAATGACTAAAACTCCCTTTACTGGACACGGAGAGAGAGCTACTGAACTCTTAGGCCTCATACATAGTGATGTATGCGGACCAATGTCTACACATGCAAGACGTGGTTTTTCATACTTCATAACCTTTACTGATGACTTCTCAAGATTTGGACATGTGTTCTTGATGAAACATAAGTCTGAAGCCTTCGAAAAGTTCAAGGAATATAAATCTGAAGTAGAAAAACAAACAGGCCTAAGTATCAAGAAGCTTAGATCAGATCGAGGAGGTGAGTATCTAAGCTCAGAGTTTCTAGATTTCCTAAAAGAGAATGGGATTCTCTCTCAGCTCACTCCTCCGTACACACCACAACACAATGGAGTATCGGAAAGGAGGAATCACAACCTATTAGATATGGTACGATCTATGATGAGTGATGCTGAGTTACCAATATCTTTCTTGGGGCACGCATTAGAGACTGCGATTCATCTTTTGAACAGGGTGCCGACCAAAACCGTGTCTACTACTTCATATGAGTTATGGTATAGGAAGAGACCATCTCTTAAAAGATTTAGGATATGGGGTTGTCCGGCTTTTGTGAAAAAGCAGAATCCAGACAAACTGGAGACACGATCGGTTTTGTGTAGATTTGTGGGATATCCAAAACACTTGTATGGATATCTTTTCTACCATAAGGAGGAACAAAGGGTGTTTGTTTCTCAGTATGCCACATTTTTAGAAAATGAATTTTTTGCAAATGATACTATTGGCAATGCGGTAGAACTGGAAGAAGTTCTAGATACACAAACAATTACCAATGATTTGGTTGAACCTGAGATTTCAATAGAACCTCAACCACTCCGTAGATCAAGTAGGACTTCTCGCCCACCTGATAGATACAACGGTTTTCTAATTGATGGTGATAGAGAAGATTGCATCATGGATGATGATGACCGTACTAGTTTTCAGTAAGATATCACGAGTGGTGACTCAGTGAAGTTGCTGGATGCCATGAGATCCGAAATGGAATCTATGCACACCAACAAAGTATGGACTTTGGAGGTTGCACCTTCTGGAGTAAAACCCATAGAGTGCAAATGGATCTTTAAAAGAAAGATCGGTGTGGATGGTCAGGTGGAGACCGATAAATCTAAGCTGGTAGCAAAAGGATTTCGTCAAAGACCAGGACTGGACTATGATGAAACCTTTTCATCAGTCACGATGCTCAAATCCATTCGGATCCTGCTTGCTATAGCTACTCACTATGATTATGAGATCAGGCAGATGGATGTTAAAACGACATTCCTAAATGGTCATTTAGAAGAATGCGTTTTTATGGATCAGCCAGAAGGCTTCATTGATAGTGGGAGCAGCGGAAAAGCATGCAGGCTGCTTAAATCCATCTATGGATTAAAGCAGGTATCACGGAGTTGGAACATCTGCTTTGATGATACAATCAAAGTGCTTGGTTTTATCAAAAATGTGGATGAACCATGCATTTATAAAAGGATTGTAGAGAATACAGTTACATTCCTCGTATTGTACGTGGACGACATTCTCTTAATAAGAAATGATATTCCTATGCTACAATCGGTCAAACTATTCTTATCGCAAAGGTTCTCCATGAAAGACCTGGGCGATGCCTCGTACATTCTGGGGATAAAGATTTATAAAGATAGATCTAAGAAATTATTGGGATTGTCCCAATCGGGTTACATTGACACCATACTAAAGAGTTTAGTATGGAAGATTCCAAGAGGGGTAATTTACCCGCTTGTCATGGGATCACCCTCTCCAAAGAGATGTCTCCAAAGACTGATGAAGAGAGGGCTCGCATGAGCATTATTCCCTACGCTTCAGCAGTAGGATCTATAATGTATACGATGTTGTGTACTCGCCCAGATGTAGCATATGCACTGAGTGCAGTTAGCAGGTATTAATCAAACCCAGGGGAGAAACACTGGACTGCTGTGAAGAACATTCTAAAGTACTCGAGAAGAACTAAAGAAATGTTCTTGGTGTATGGTAATGGAGATCTCCAAATGGAGGGATTTACCGACTCCAGCTTCCAGAGCGACAAGGATGATAATAAGTCCATCTTCGGGTTTGTATTTACCCTAAACGGAGGGGCGGTATGTTGGAAGAGTTCCAAACAAGATACTGTCGCTGACTCCACGATAGAAGCTGAGTATATTGCTGCTAATGATGCCGCAAAAGAGGCAGTCTAGATGAGAAAGTTCATTTCTGAACTTCAATTGGTTCCATCCATTGCTAATCCAATACCTCTGTATTGCGATAACAATGGAGCCATGGCTTTGGCAAAGGAACCTAGGTCCCATCAGAAATCCATACATATCTTGATGCGGTATCACCTAATCAGGGAGATAGTGGAACGCCAGGACATCGAGGTACGGAGAGTAGACACGAAGGACAACACAGCAGATCCATTCACCAAGGCCATCCCTCAAGTCCAGTTTGTGAAACTGTTCGAGCTGTTGGGCATGCGGTACGCAGGTAACTGGTTCTAGTATAGATAGTTGGTACTTATTGCATCAACTACAGGCCTTAGTGCAAGTAGGAGATTGTTAGATATGTATGCCCTAGAGGCCTGTATTGTATAGGATGCTAGGCATGTATATGTGTAGAAACAATCGTTTCTCGAAATAATAGTATGCTATCTGGTTTATCTTCATCTTAACTTGTGTTATATTTCATATCTTTATATGCATGTTGATGAAGCCCTTAGGAATATGCTTGACTACCAGGATTATGATGAGATCATACTAGTGAGGCCTGGATAGTCTATAAGCATATCCTTTAATAGTTCCTAGTCGAGGGTATATCGAGACAGGGCATCGGTATTACCAAGTTAGACTAGTGTGTACGTTTCCTGACCCTGGGGGGTGATGGTTGATTCCACAACCATTGGTGTTTGACATCAAAGATTGTACACAGGTGCTCATTGGAGAATGTGTACACCGAACAGGACTCGCCGAGAACTCCTAGATAGTATATATACCAATTGTCAGATAGCAGTTCTCTGACGACACTTGTACAGGTTAGTCTATAGACCCGAGATCGTCATAGTGTCTTGTGTGATTCCCACTGTGCTTTGATTTCCTCCGTACCGTGACTCTGCTGAGTCGTGCAAACAGGTGGATTTTGGGTACAGTCCCGAATCGCATGGAGACAGTGAGCGATAGGAGGGGTTTCATCTCTCTTGGTATAGGGAGTTGGTATCGCGCTATGCTTGATCGGCCATAACATCAAATCCCTGGTCAGGGTTCTTGAGATTTACTGATAAGTGTTATCAGTAGTTTCTCGAACCGTTATGAGCCGTAAATCAGCATGACTTATAAAGTTACCGGGGTCTGACATTTACTACCTCTAGACTTCATATGCGATGTATCAGACGAAGAGACCGGACTGTACGGTAAGTGTTGCTTGCAGGCTCGTTGGGGTTGTGATGAGTTCGTTCGTCGGCCACTTTTTTGTCATGTACCTGGTTAGCCGTTACACACAGCTAGTGTCGCTGGCGCACTTGTGGTTAAACCCACTGCCAATGTACTGTCGAGTCTTTAGAGTCCCACACAGAGGGATCACTCGTTTAGGCGAAAGATGTAGAGGCCGTAAGTTGTTACGGCAGCCGTAAGGTGTTACGACAGGGTTTCGATTATTCGTGTAATTGATACAGGAATAATAATCGGAACAATAATGCTGGTAGGCTTTGGTTTAAGCCGGATACCGGTATTATATTATTGGATTAATGGTATTCTTATTTTTCGGAATTCGGATACGGGTGTACGGTATACGGTATACGGAGGAGGGGTATTCTTGTAATTGTTACAAGAATAACTTCTAGAAGGTGCCACCTCATAATGACATTATTTACTTTATGAAAATAAACAAATGAGGTGGAAATAAGAAAGTCCAAGAATGGTTGCAAGAATGGGTTATTTAATTTTATATTGTTTTGGAATTACTATTGAAGCATGGTGCTAATTTTATATTATATGCTTCAATTATTTAATTTGCAATATATCATTTTCTCATGCTTGAACTCTCTCATTATCACAAACACTTTCTCTCTCCTTCTTCCCTTCTCCTCCTTCATCCTAAGCTTTACTCTTCACATGTGTTGTGAAACAAAAGTTTAGGATTAAAGATAATCCAATACACTAATCTCTATATGATCCTAGTGACCTCTTCTAGCAAACTTGGTCTCTAGGTTAAACTCTTATGAAGAGTTTCTAGCTTGCACAACAACTCTCGCGTGGATCATCTAGGTCTTGGGGTGGCCAGAGATCGAGAATATCGGCAACAACCAAAGGAGCTAAGGAGTGGCAAGGAGCAAAGGAGTTGCACCAAAGAGAAGACCCGAAGGACCGTATCATTGAGGTATAATCCCTAATATAGTAGATAAGATCTCTAGTTAGGTTTTTCTAGTTATGGTTTAGACAAGATCTTTGGAAAAGTGCGTGTTGTATGCAAAGAAAATTTTTGTTTATCGCTTCCGCCGCCTCACAAGAGTTATGGGAGCATGCAACATGCACTAACACTCTAGTCAAGGGTATGGATCAAACCTCAAGTCAAATTCATCACGTACGGAAAATTATCGTACGGCGGCATTAAGCTATCAGGGATCCTATATACCTTTGCGACAGTAAGGAGTATGGACCTAACGTCTCGTACGACATATCACACATGATTCACGATATTCTATATATATCTATTTACCTATGTCCCTGGTCACATCCATAACAATCTCATATCAGGGGACCGGCAGGGTATCAATCATCTCAATCGACTCGCATCCGTATACCAATATATCATCAATCATCATATCGCGTCATATATTCTTTTCATCGCATTTATATCCCTCATCAAGTCAATTTTACAAATACATTCTACCATTACTATAAGCATAAGTATCTAATCTAACATACACACCCGAACCATACAAACAGTTTTTGAAAGATGCGCATCGTAGGTTTAAAAGTAGGAGCTACGGTGTTTTTAAAGAAAAGATATCATTTGAAAATCCGTAACATCCCTCAAGATATCTGTTTAAAAGATGCAAACGATTCTTCAGTTTAAAAATTAGTTTGGTTCGGATGGCGCATCTACGTCGACTATCTAGTCCTATAGTACCCTAAACGGCAATATCAACAAATATCATCCTCAACTCCCGTCATCACATACTAGTCATATCATATCGCTTCTAACTATCCTTAGTTCCCAATATGGTTTATCTAACTATCTTGTTACTCTATCAATAGTTTTCTATTAAAAGTTTCATTAACCATAATCTACATATAAATCGGTTTCCATCAAAGTGTGTGGGGGTGCTGTACGCAATCCACCCGACTTCTCCCGTAGATATAGATCTACTCACCTTGACCCTTACTTGTCGAAGTCGATGACGCCACGCTCCGTCGCCTCGAAATCCAAGTGAAGGTACCTACAATGATATACAATCGTAATCGCTATTAAAATCAAGTCCAGAAACCAAAACGGCACACGGATCGCCTATAGGTTAGAACCTATAATCCATGTAAGCAAAACCAACAAATTACCCCTAGTCGTTGATGTGCGAACATACAACAATCAATAACGAACCCAAAAGAAAAAATCAAACATTTCAAAATACGGAAAAACATAGCCAAAAGCACTCTAATGTGCTCCCAGATTTTGACTCAAGCCAAAAGGAGTTGCACAAACAAGTCTAGGGTGTAGTACGAGGTGTATATGACCTACTGAACCAACCTAGACCCCTACCCTCACCAAGTGGCCGGCCCCAATACCCTAAAATCCGGCGAGCTCAGCCCCCATGGCTCCTCTGGGCTTCGTTTGGTCATGGTGGTCTCCTATGGTCCAAAATGGGTCCCTAGTATTGTTTGCTAAGCTCAGAAAGTCCCTGGGTTGCTCCAGATTTCCCTGCACACCCTATATCCTCACAAAACCGACATGGATCAATTCCTAAATCCGTATTTTAGGCTTCTAAGCTATGGTCCAGGTCAAGAATCATCTCAAAAGTCTTATTGACAGCAACAAAACATCATCAATTTCCCAAACCCTTCTCTAGAATTTCAAAGTTCACGAATCCATCACTAAACAACTTCTAAACATAAACAAAATGCTAGGAAAACAAAACTACCCTACATGAAAAGAGATATACCTCATGGTTACACCCAAGAAAAACCCTAGAAGTCCCAATGTTTTCAAAATCCCACTTTGCCTGGTCCAATGTGATGAGCATGAAGAGGGGATCATTTTTAGTGAAAGGGGTTTAGGGTTTTGATGGAGTTTTGGAGGTGGATTTAGGGGTTGAAGGTGGAGGGAGATGAGAGTGAGAAAGATGAAGAAGGAGATGCAAAAAAGATGGGGAAAAGATATGAGGCATCCTCCCCGCTCTTTCAATTATTCTCACACTCTCTCTCCAACCATGCTCACTCTCATCATTATGTCCCCCCCTCTCTCTATCCTCAATCATCATGACACCCTTTTCTTTTTCTTTTTCTTTTCTCACCATAATAAAACCATAACACATAACACAAATGAAATGAAACAACATGTAACATGTCATGGTGCACTAGCCATGGAAAAATGTAGAAACACGGATTTGGCTTAATCGCGATTAGCTGTACACTAATCGGGTTTTATCAAAACTGCATATAATAAATTTTAAAAATGCCAAATACTTTTAATATATTTTAAATGAATAAATCATTTTAATTTCCAATTATTTCACAATTATTGGTATATATTTATACCCTTTTCGAAAACCCCAATTTCGCAAATCGGGCAGTTTTCGGGAAATATATTATTTTAATATTAAATTCTAAAAATAATATTTTATATTTTCTGAAATGCTACATACACCCGCGCTAGTCCAGTCCCCGCTCTATCGTTAGTTAAGTAACCTAACGAGTGATGAGAGAACCCAATGGCGAATGCGGATGGCATATACGTACATCATATTTTCGTTCTTTTGTGGTGTGATTAATTGATGGGACTGCGTTGATTCAGATCAATACAAGGAAAACAGGCCTAATTGATGTTGTTGGAACAATTTTAAAAAGCTGTTATTACAAGGACGTTCGCTTTTGTTTTGCATAGTGGTATTCGGTTATGAATATCAAGCACCTCATTCGACTAAGCAAGGGCCGAGATCCTTTCATCGGGAGTGATCCCTTGGGCAGAGGTTTGCGTCAGGGTAATAACATCACTATAGTCAATTACCTTTTTCATTGCATCGAGGTATTCAGTTGGAATATCCTGCACCTCATTCGACGAGGAAAGAGCCAAGATCCCTTCACTGGGAGTGACCTCTTTAGCGAAGGTTTTCGCCACTATATATTTATAAAAAGCTATCCGGTTCTTTCAACGATATCAAGTTCATTACGTTAAAGGTTTTTCGCTAAAAACCATTCGTAGCCCTCCATCATTTCAGATGGGTAGCACTTAGTATTCATACTATGTATGTTGGCCTTCGTCAAGGAAAAGTGTATGGTAGCTATTTGTTACTTTTCTATTGCATAGATAGATGCGTTGGTTTGGTACTATTTTGGCCTTTGTCAAGGGTATGTACGGGTGGGTTCAAATTAATCTGGATAATGACGGGTAAAACTTGACATGTGACTTATGATATGTTAGCATTCGTCAAGGTCATAAGAGCATGGGGTAAAAATCACATCGGGAGTTTCAAATATACAGGAAACATGTCAAGCATGCACATACCTTCTGGAGTGTGATAACTTAAGCGGATTCCATCAGGTTATCATGCGATGATAGTTGGATCCCGATTCCAACCGATAAGTTGATTTACTCCCCGGTTGATTTTAGATGATCACGACTAATTCTTCTTTCAGGTTTGGAGGAGAATTTGAGGATACAGTGGGAAACATCCTGATTAGATAAAGTGATTGAACATTCTGATCTAGGTTAGAGTGCACGCTGAGTGTTTCTTTTATCTCACTTTTGCAGTGACCATGTCCCGACCTTAGACTATAACTCAGTAACCAAGATAACCGGACCTTCTTAAAACATATTGACTTTTGGATTGTCAGAGTTGCATACCTCATTGCCACTCCTACTTTTAACCTTTGCTTTTCTCCGGAACATTCTGTATCACTACGAAGATCCACATTTATTGGATATGACCATCGTATAGATACATACGAACTAGAAGAAACTTGTTTCAGATTCGAGGATGGTTTCCGGTTCAGGAGACATTGAATAGGACCATTCAGTCGTCTTTTCCTTTTACCTTCTCTCAGGTTGTGAGAGTTCCTAGGATTACGAGAGAGTACACCTATTGCGCTTATTAGATAGTCTTCTTCCAAACCATAGGCAGGTGCCGAAATATGGGGAAGGAAGAAAACCAATTAGCCTAAGTGTGGTGTATAGAAGGTAATAATTAAAGACAAGTAAAGGGATTAGAAAGAGGGCAAAGTAAATTTTGTAAGTCCACGTTACCCACCCCGGTTCTTACGGGGAGGCGGAATAGGTAAAAAAACGTTTTTTGACACAAGGTAACATGGACTATAAAAGGAGGATCTTTGCTAAACAAAAACCTAGGAAACAAACTACAAGTTTAGCTACTCGGTTAGAAGGTTATACCTAGGTCTTGAACTCCTTCTCTTCTTGCTCCTTGGAGTGGTTTGAACGGCTCCTCCTCGTAGTCTTCTCTTTTCCGAAGAAGGATCCACCCGAATGCCTCTACCTTGAGCTCCTACCTCAACCTAGAGGTAACTAAAGTGCTTGGCTTGCAAAACCTAGAACCCTAGAATGAGTAGAGAGGAGTTTTGGTGGTTTTATCTCAAGAGCTCATGGTTCTCAACACATGAGAGATGAGAGCTTTGAGAGAGGAAGAGGATGAGCTAATGGATAAGAGAGAGTGAGCAAGTGAGAATAAGAATGGAATTTTACAACCATGCTCACAAAATAAGAATAATGATAATAATAATAACAATTAAGAAATTGTGATGGTTAGTTTATGAATGACCATTATCATTTCATCATTTAATGCATTTGCAAGAAACAAGAAGCATCTTTGAAATGAAATGATGATGGTCAACATGTCAAAAATAGTCAACCGGTCAACCAAAGTCAACAAGTCAACAAAAGTCAATTGGTCAACCTGACCATGGCACAATTATCCTTAATTAATATTATTAATCATATTTCTCATTCTCATTAGGGTTTGGAAAAAGTCAACGGTCAACAACCCTAATGAGAATCCTCTGCCTCTGTCAACTGTGCATACACACCCGCACCCGTGTTCCGAGGAACACGAATACAATGAGATAAAACCAATCCCAAAACAAATACTAGGATCTGGCTTAAACCAAAACCCACTAGTAATAACTGCCCGGACAGCAAACGTGCACAAGTGCGCGGATATGAACGAACCCCGTCGCAAAACCATGCGACCTCTATTCTGTTTTGCCCAAAGGCGAATAACCCTCTGTGTGGGACTCTAAAGACTCAACACTATGCTGGCAGTGGGTTTAACCACAGGCCGCAAGCGGTACTAGCTGTACGTAATGGTCCCCAGATAGATGCCGATAAGAAGACTAATGAGGTGAACCCATCCAAACTCCTACTGAGCCTGAATGTGACAATCTCCGTACAGTCCGGTCTGTTCATCTGAGAGTATCGTATGGTGGGCCTAGGGGGAAGTAAACGTCAGTCCCCTAATAGCGGTACAAGTCCTGTCGGAGTGTAGCCCAGAACACCCTGAGATAACACTGGAAACGCTACCAGTATATCTCGCTTACCCTGCCCAGGAACTTCGTGTAATGGCTCTCCTAGACACAGCGTGATATCAACCCCCAATACCGGGAGAGACGAATCCTGACTAACCGTCACTGCCTCCAAGTGCTTCTGGACTGCACCCAACTGCTACCTGTTTGCACGACTCATTTGAGCCGTGGTAGGGTAGCAATCTAAGAATAGTGGGAACACACTCGAGGCAAAGTGACAGTGTCAAGTCAACGGACTAAGCTGTACTCATGTCACCTGGGAACTGATAACTGACGATAGGTATAGTACCAACCAACAGTTCCCGACGAGTCCTGTCCAGCGTACTCATAACCTAACGAGCACCCGCATACTATCTCAAGTACGATGTACTAATGGCTATGGGACAGACCATCTCCCCTGCTGGGATGAGAAGCGCAGACGCTGGTCTACTCCAGAGTATCGATGCCCCGTCTCAATAATCCAATGACTAGGGACCTGTATAAGGATGTGCTTGTAGATAACCCAGCCCCCACTAGTGTGACTGCCATCACAACGCTGGTAATCAAGCAAAGATCCTAAGGGCTCCACTAATGTGTATAGGCGATATGCTAAAAGAAACACATGCATACATTAAAGTAGAAACAAACCAAGTAGCATACTACCATTTCGAACAAGATTGCCTATACAACTGTGAATATCCCAAGCTTCCATCAAGTAATATACAAACTAGTATGATACAGTAATGGCCTCTAGGGCATATACACTAACAAATTGCGATTGCTATCATTCACGACCAAACCAGATATTTCATAGCCACTCCTACCTCACCTTTGTATTTCTCCAGAACACCCCGTATCACTACGAAGATAAACAGTTATTGGATAAGCCATCGTATAGTTCCATACGAACTCAAAAGAACTTGTTCCAATTCGAGAATGGATTCTGGTTCAGGAGAAATGGTTATTCAGGTTGTCTTTTATCTTTACCTTCTCTCAAGTTGCGAGTGCTCCTAGGATTAGGAGACTACATCTATTGGGCTTATTGGATAGTCTTCTTCCAAACCATAGGCTGGTGCCAAATGGTAGGGAACGAAGAAAACCATTCAGCCTAAGGATGGTGTACAGAAGGTAATGAGTAAAGACAAATAAAGGGATTTAGAGAGATGGAAAAGAAATATACAGTTATAGTCATGAATCTGGATAGTGGAAGAGGCATTACTAGGAATACCCGGATACCCCTTCGAAACATTTTCATGTTTCAGTTTTACTATGCGTTGTTAATTGAAAACTGATTTCCCAATTAGATCCTTAGTTCAGGGTATGTATTTACCAGGTTTGATTCTCACATCTGTATGGTTTTACAGATGATAAGTGGGAACAAGATATTGGGAATTAGGTGATCATATCATCATTATATCGGAATTCATTGTAATTGGTGATATTTGAGAAAATCACCTTGGATTTTGCCTGACGGCAAATATTTGGTTTTGAATATCCGTTGCTATGCACCAATTTCAAACTTATATATCTGTACGTTTATTTTATAAAGTGAGATATAACTTTTTGAAATTATGTCCCTGACATTAACCTATATCAGTTGATGATTGGGTAAGAAGCATTCAACAGCAGTGTAATTCTTCTTAACCATAAGTACAGTTTTCAACCTACGACGCACAGGGTATGAGTTTTTCAACTCAGAGGACTTATACAAAGTATTGTATGTTGTCCAATGTCTATTAGAAAAAAGGGGTTGGTACTCGTACTATATTCTGTTTAGTTATGACTTCCCCAGATTTAGACAAGTGTTTCATAGAAATACAAGGTCCAAGTTTTGAGAAGTTATAGGTACAAGAATAAAGTAGAGAACCAAGTGTTGCAAGTTTCAGGATTCTTCAAGGTAATCGAAGATGTAGATACTTGTGTTAGGTATTCAATTGATAGTAATGGTTTTGAGAACATTCTTCTCTTTCAGGTTACTCATATCTGGATACATTCTAAAGTTGAGTAATACTGATCGGCCTCTCTCCATTTTGATGACATGCACTGGGGACAGCTGCAAGATTTGAATCTAGTTCCAATTAAAACAGTGCCTCTGTTTCTATATTGTATATAGAATGGTTCATATCTTACAGATGTTAAGGTATATGGAGTTGTCCAGCTGATGCTTAAAACCGGACTCTGGATAACTCAAGGCATGTTTCTGTAATGGTAGTTTGTGGGTTATCCCGGGCTATGACGAGGGTTAACTTTCTACCATCTGGAAGATCAATAGTGATATTGATCTTGACTCGCCACTGTTTTAGCAAAATGGATTTTTTCAGAAAACAGTAGTGGGAGTATGGTAGAACTGGAAGTGATTCCAGAACCACAAACGATTACTGAAAATTTAAATAGAACCTAAAAATTCATTCAGGTTTGACATTCCACTAGCCACTCCGCAGATATGGTAGGAAACCTCAAGTGCCCAAGAGGTACTTCAGTGTGCTCAAAGACGGCGACAGGGAGGTTCTTGTTTACCCAGACTTGCCATTACAGCTGTTCTAGACCATGAGACCCGTCATCAGGATGAGTACAGAGTCGTTCTAAACTAGGTTTAGAAGTGCAAGTTTATATGACTCTGCCAGATGGTTGTTGTGGTCAGTGGGAGCAACGGAAGCATAGTGGACAAGTAGCTTGTGTCTATTTATAGACTAAAGCAGATATAGAGGAGATAGATCATCTATTTTTGATGTGAGAGTCAAAGGTTTTGACTTCATCAGATTAGGGGATGGATCTATTATGAAGGTAGTAGGGTGGTATGTCCTAGTATTTGGATGACATGCACATTGTAGGAAGTGAAATTTCTATACAACAATCGGTTATACAGTGGTTTTAACAAAGTGGTTTCTCCATATAGGATTTGGATATTATATCTGGCATTCTGGTTACTAGATCTACGGTTTTAGATCAAGATTTGGGTAGTTTTCCAATCTGGGTACTTAGATAGAATTTTAAAGGTGTTTTAGAATGGACGACTCCTGGCATGGTAATGTACCTACAGGTGATGGAGTCACCCTCTCTAAAGGTGTCTTACAGACTAAAAGGGAGAGGGATGTGCATGATTGGCATATCACTTGCTGAGGCAATTGAGTCAATCATGAGATGTCAAGTACCACACCAGATGTTGTTTTTGCACTAGATGCAATAAGTTGATATATTAATCCAATCCTGGAGAAACGTTCGGAAGCAGTTTATGAAAATAAGTGGATGTTCTAGGGATATGATAACGGCAGCCTCTTTCGGGAGACGGTTATCATTCTAGGCTTCCAAGGTGACCTGGATGACAGAGTGACTGTGAGAGTTATAGTTTTTCCTCTTAACGAGGGGCAGTAGTTTGGACAGGTGGTCCAAGCGGATACTGAGGGAGGCATGGCACATGATACAGATTAAATTCAGTTGACGATACTGTTAGATATAGTGCCCTCAGAGTCAATTATTGGATCGCAGGCACGTGATTGCAATGATTGAGGGATGACCTATACCGGTAGGACAGTCTTACTCAAGATGATAGTATGCTATCTGGTTTATCTTTATCATCGTGTACTGCTTTAGGTGACCTTATAGGTCGCTATTACACATTGATCGAGCCCATAGGATTCTTGCTTGACGGCCAGCAGTATGATGGCGATCATATACGTGGGAGCTGGGGTCTATAAGCACATCCTTAAAATGGTCCCTAGTCGTGGGAGTTTTCGAGACAGGGCATCGATACTCCAGAGTAGACTAGTGTATACAGTCGAGACCCCAACGAGGGGCGGTGGCCGGTCTCACAAGATATTGGTGTCAGTTGGTTCACCTAAGATGTATACAGGTGCTCATTGGGTTATGAGTACACCGGACAGGACTCGCCGGGAACATGCTAGTTGGTATTATGCCTGATGTCAGATAGCAGTTCCCAGGTGACATGTGCACAGGTTCGTTCATCGACCTGAGATCGTCATTTGTCTCATGTGAGTTCCCACTGTGCTTTGATTACTACCCTACCACGGCTCAAAGGAGTCGTGCAAACAGGTTTTAGTTAGGTACAGTCCCGAGCCACATGAAGGCAGTGAGCGGATTGGCAGGGGTTTGTCTCTCCCAGTATTGGAGGTGAGATCGCGCTGTGTCTAGGAGAGCCATTACGCGATGTCCTTGGCCAAGGCAGGAGATTTACTGGTAGGTATTCCAGTAGTATCTCAGCGTGTTCTGGGCAACACTCGGACACGATTTGTATCGCTTTTAGGGGTCTAACTTTTACCAACCCCCTAGGCCCTCCATGCGATGCCCATAGACGAACGGACCGGACTGTAAGGATATTGTCACTGACAGGCTCAGTAGGGTGTCAGGATGAGTTCACTCATCGACCTCCCTTTTGGTCAATACCTGGTAGCCCGTTATGTACAGCTAGTACCACTGACGTGCTAGTGGTTAAATCCACAGCCAAAGTATTGATGAGTCTTTAGAGTCCCCCACAGGCAGTTTCTCAAGTTTTGGGCGAAACGTTGTAGAGGCCGTATGATATATGGCAGGGTCTGATCATATACGTGCAGTAGTGCACGGATCATGATCGGGCGGATCAAACTAGTGAGCTTGGGTTTAAGCCGGATCCTAGTATTAGATTTGTTGGATTACTTTAGTCTCATCGCATTCGCATTCAGTCGGAATGCGGATGAAGGTATGTATATACAGGTGCGGGGTATCCTTGTGATCCGTCACGAGTTTACTTTAGATGTTGCCGTATCTTTTTATTGCTGTAAACATTTGGGTTAATGTTTACAAATGGTAATTATGAGCTAGATATGATGATTTGGAGCATTTATTGTGACACATGCACAAGTGGTGACTCATGGTCTCTTTTCTTGTGCATGTGCCACATTATTTGATAGTTTTGTATTGATATAATAACAAGAGAGAGAGAGGGGGGCTGCCATGAGGAGGTGAGCTCTCATATTATTGTTTCAAATGTATCTCATTTTATCATAAGAAACACAAGAAAGAAAAAGGCTTTTTTCTTCTTCTTCTTCCTCTAGCTCAAAACTTCTATCAATGGCTTCATCTCTAACCTCCATCCATCTCATGGATGCAATAGACAAAGTGATCATAAACATTCTCTATATCATCTTGGACACGTCGGCTAGCACACTTCATGCCCGAGTTGCTTCGGACGAAGCGGGAGCCCGTAAAAAGACTCGTAGATGTGGTGCCCTTTCCAACGAGGAGATCAAGACCGGAGATGCCGCGAGGAGCTTGGGATGGTGGCCAAAGACCGAAGGACCCAGATCGATCGGTATAGCCTCTCTACCCTTTCTCAAGTTAGCTAGTAGTAGGTTAATGGTTCGATCCGGGTTTTAAGCATACGATAGCGCCGGTTTCTAGTTTGAAAAAGTTTTTGTTTTCTGCTTTTTGGCCTCGGATAGACGGCCGGGGCGCTACCGTAGACTTACATGGTATCAGAGCCACGCCATTAACCTTTACTAGCTTTCTCTAACGTGTTTAGAACTTCGATCGGACGAAATTTCTAAAACTGCATTTCCAAGTCACAGTTTCTGTCTAATATTTCCCGTGGTCAAAAAATTATTTTGTGTGCTGCAGAAAAACAGGTAGGGTTTTTTAAGAGAACTGAGAAAATTTGGTGGGCTGATTTCACTGTAGCACGGCGGATCCACGGCCGTACCCATGTTTTGGCCGCGGATCCGCCGCCGTACTGTAGCCACAGTGCACGAAATTTTCTGAGGTGGTCTCTGACTTGGAAATGTGGTTTCTGGTATTTTTTGTTTGGGCCCAGATTTGTCTGAGTATTGGGAATTGTGCTTAGGGCCCACTTCTGGAAATTTTGTCGATCGATAATTTTAAACATGTTAGTTCACAGTATTTACATTATATCTGCGACCATGAATGTCATTTGATCGGTAAATCCTTTCTAATTGCTATAGCTCTTTTAGACGGATTTGCGAATGTGATATTCACGTTGATGTTCTGTGTTGTACTGTGATGTTGCGGATTTGTCGTGGTGGATAGCCTGGATGCAATGGTAATACAGTTTGGTTGTATTTGTACCTTTGATATTGCGGGGCGAGCGTCCGACATGTGGACTGCCGTCACTGCCTGTTTGTATATTATTCTTTTGGGGCACGACCGGGCTGAGGTCGATGTACCCGTAGTATATTTTACTTTCTGCACTAGGATTACCCTGTGGTGAGGTGCACGGATAGCCGGGTTCTAGAGGGCAACGGGCCCGCATCTCTTGGCTTTGAGACGGAGGGGGATTCACTCTAGAATTAGCGGGCTATTCGACGCACTCGTAAGGGGTATAGGTTGACCCGAGGAGGGGTGCCCAAGTTACCGGATTCTGTGAAGTGCTGGGTGGTCTATTCACGTTGTTGAAGGGGGCTGCCTTGCTTCTGGTTTTGGTGAGTAACTTGCCGCTGCCGTAGGGGTCTAGGATTTCATTGTACAGGCTATCCACACGACCAGGGGAATGTCGGGTTTCAGTAGAGGCTCTATGAAACCCGGGGATCCCAGATTATCTATATTGTTCTGTGATGCTTATTACTCTCTGTGATGTTGCATTTTATCACACCTTGAGCGAATATTATATATTGATATATAAACTAGTAGATGTTGTATATGTTTCACACCCGCGCTAGTCTAGTCCCCGCTCTGTCATTAGATAAGTAACCTAACGGTTGATGACGGGACCCGGTGGCGAATGCGGATGGCATATACGTACAACATTATTTTCGTTCTTTATTGGTGTGATCAATTGATGGGACTGCGTTGATTCGGATCAATGCAAGCTAAACAAACCAGTTTGATGTTGTTAGAACATTTTTCAAAAAGCTGTTATTGCAAGGATGTTCTCTTTTGTTTTGCACAGTGGTATTCGGTTATGACTATCCAGCACCTCAGTCGACGAGGCAAGGGCCGAGATCCCTTCACCGGGAGTGACCCCTTGGAAAGAAGTTTGCGTCAGGGTAATAACTTCACTATAGCCAATTGCCTTTTGCTTTGCATCGTGGTATTCAGTTGGAATATCTTGCACCTCATTCTACGGGGAAAGAGCCGAGATCCCTTCACCGGGAGTGACCTCTTTAGCAAAGGTTTTCGCCACTATATTTTTATAAAAAGCTATCCAGTTCTTTCAACGATATCAAGTTTATTACGTTAAAAGGTTTTTCACCAAAAACCTGCCGTAGCCCTCCGTCATTTTAGATTAGTATTGCTTAGTATTCGTGCTATGTTTGTCGTGCATTGCCGAGGTGTAGTGTTCGGTAGCTCTGTAATGCTTTTCTGTCGCATGGATATGTGGATTGGTTAGGACAGTCGTAAGGTTATGTTGGCATTGCCAAGAACTCTTACGGGTGGGTTTAACGCAATCAAGATAATGACGGGTTGAACTTGACTAGGACTCTTTGATATGTTGGCATTGTCAACGTCACTTGGGTCCTAGAGGTAAAAACACACATCGGGAGTTTCTAAAGAAACTGAAACTTGCCAGGCATGCGTATACCTTCTAGAGTGTGATAATGTGAGTGGATTCCATCACGTTATCACGCGATGATAGCTGGATCCCGATTCCCACTGATGAGTTTGTTTACTCCTCGGGTGATCCCGACTAATTCTTCTTTCAGGTTTGGAGGAGAATTTGAGGATACAGTGGGAGGTTTCCTGATTAGATAAATTGATAACCATTCTTATCTAGGTTAGAGTGCACGCTGAGTGTTTCTTTTCTCTCTCTCTTTGGCAGCGACCATGGCCCGACCCTTGACTATGACTCAGTGACCAAGTCAACCGAACCTTCTTAAAACACTGGCTTTTGGATTGTCAGAGTTGCATACCTCATTGCCACTCCTACTCTTACCTTTTTCTCCAGGACACCCCGTATTATTACGAACATCGACTTCCATTGGATAAAACCATCGTATGGTTATATACGAACTCGAAGGAACTTGTTCCAGATTCGAGGATGGTTCCGGTTCTGGAGAAACTGAATAGGACTATTCAGTTGTCTTTTCCTTTTGTAGGGTTCCTAGGCACTCTCAAGAGGTCTCACAAGGCATCAACCATGCCAATTTCAAATTTTACAAGTGCCGAGAAACCCTAATACGGATCGTTAACTAGAATTTTAGGTGAAATACGAAACTAGTTAACATCTTAACTAAAGGAGAGAGGCTACAACCTTTGTAGATCCGTTTCTCCACTTCCTTAGCTCCACGTAGGGGTCCTCTCGCTGTCCATCTCGAATCCCGGACTCAATCGTCAGCTTCATCGTAGAAATGGGCAGGCTAGGTCGTCGGCTTCGTGCCGAAGATGATCTACGTCGAGGCATCACAAGTTCAAGCTCCAACTTCACCAAGTTGTGAAACTTGTGAAGAAAACACCCTATACTACTTGGCAAGAGGTAGAGGGTGAAGAAATAGGAGGTGGGTTCACTTTAGAATTGGATTTCTCACACTTTAGCTCAAGTTTCCATTAATGGACTTAAGCTTTTTCTTTTAAGATCAAGAAGAAGATGAAGCTAGAATATGATAAGTATTTTTGAAAATAGAAAAGAAAATAGATACTTATCATATACTAACTATGGTAGAGTGTAGAGAATAGACCATGGTTACTTGGAATGGTTAGGGTTAACCTAGAAGACAAGAATGGTTACAAAGTCAAAGCTTCATGAAGCTTCAACTAGAAACAAACAAAGCCACCATTCTCTCCAAAATCTTTTCCAAATAAATGAATAAATAAATAAATAAATGAATAAGAAAAACCCTAATCATCTACTTAACCATGGTTTGATTCTTTACACTTAACCAATTAAACATGCATCATCAAACATGATACAAACATGTGCACAAAAGTATATCACATATACAACTTGCACATCAAGTGAGAAAATCCATTTAAAGTGAACCAATACTAGTTAATGCAAAGTAATATATCAAATATATAATTATACATTAAATCATTAAATCAACACTTGATTTAACGATCCGGTCATATCGCATATAACCGACTAGTATCCTATGTATCGGCTTATCGAATCACTCCTTGATTCGATATCTAGGTTATATCGAATATAACCAATCGATACATTCATCGCGAGAATGGAATACGGTATCACATACACGCATTATTCTCGGTCCTGCACATATCTCATATGCGCTCCTATTTCGTTTCGCTTGATCCAGGAAACCTCTGTGTAGGACTCTAAAGACTCGTCAATACGCCGGTAGCAGATGATGATCATATCAAGCACCTACAACCCGCAAGCGGTCTGCTAAACGTAACGGCCATCCGGGTATTGAGCGATCAGAAGATCGACGAGCTAGCCCGCTCACACTCCTGTGAATCCAACCAGTAACACTTACCGTACAGTCCGGTCTGTTCGTCTGATATGTCGTATATCAAGTCTAGGGGTGGTAAACGTCAGACCCCAATAACCGATAAGTCGTGCCGATGTGAGGCTCATAACGGGTCGAGAAACTACTGGTAACACTTACCAGCAAATCTCTGATCAGCCCTGGCCAGGGACTTCCCTGTTACAACCAATCGAGCACAGCGCAACATCAACCCCCAATATCGGGAGAGACGAAACCCCTCCTATCGCTCATTGCCTCCATGTGACTCGGGACTGTGCCCAAAGACCACCGTTTTGCACGCCCTCATGGACGTGGTAAGGTGGAGATCAAAGCACAGTGGGAATCACACAAGACTCTATGACGATCTCGGGTCTACAGACTAACCTGCACAAGTGTCACCTGAGAACTGCCATTTGACGTGAGGTATGATACCATCTGGGAGTTCTCGGCGAGTCCGTCCAGTGTACCCAGTCTACACTGAGCACCCGTATACTATATCTGATGTCAAACACCAATGGATATGGGATCATCCATCGCCCATCTCATGGGTCGAGAAGCGTATACGCTAGTCTACTCTGGTATATCAATGCCCCGTCTCGATACACCCACGACTAGGGACCTTGAAGGATGTACTTATGGACTACCATGTCCCCACTAGTATGATCTGCATCATAGTCCAGGTAGTCAAGTACACATCCTAAGGGCTTTACCAACATGTAACTATAAGACAGTTTAAAGAGACAAGTGTACATGTTAAGATAAAGAGTAACCAGATAGCATACTATCATATCGAGCAAGAAAGTCATCTCTATATATGTCCAAGCATCCAATATAATATACATCATCTATACAATACTGGCCTCTAGGGCATACATACAACTAACAATCTCCCACTTGCACTAGGGCCAGCTGCTGTAGTATCGCATACCGAGCATCCCGAAGAGTCTCTTAAACTGTATCTGGGGAATGGCCTTCGTGAGTGGATCCGCTGTGTTGTTCTTCGTGTCAACCCTCCTGACCTCGATCTCCCGGCGATCAACTATCTCCCGGATCAGGTGATACCGCCTCAGAATATGCCTGGATCGCTAATGGGACCTAGGTTCCTTGGCCAAAGCCACCGCTCCATTGTTATCGCAATACAAAGGTATTAGATGCTCAATGGATGGAACCACTCCAAGTTCAGTAATGAACTTCTTGATCCAGACAGCCTCTTTAGCAGCATCGTTGGCAGCGATGTATTCAGCCTCCATCGTTGAGTCTGCCACGGTTTCCTGCTTGGAACTCTTCCAGCTAACCGCCCCTCCGTAAAGGGTAAAGACAAATCCCGACTGCGACTTAGAGTCGTCCTTATCACTCTGGAAGCTCGAATCGGTAAAGGACTCCACTTGGAGTTCTCCGTTACCATACACCAAGAGCATCTCTTTAGTCCTTCGCAAGTACTTGAGAATGCTCTTCACAGCTGTCCAGTGACTCTCTCCAGGATCAGCTTGATACCTGCTCACTACACTTAGTGAGTATGCTACATCGGGTCTGGTACAAAGCATCGCGTACATGATAGAGCCTACAGCCGAAGCATAGGGTATCCCTTGCATGCGAGCTCTCTCCAAATCAGTCTTGGGAGACATCTCTTTGGAGAGAGTGACTCCAGAAATCGTGGGTAAATTCCCACACTTGGATTCTTCCATACTAAACCTCTTTAGCATGGTGTCAATGTACCTAGATTGGGACAATCCCAATATCCGTTTGGATCTATCTCTATAGATCCTGATTCCCAATATGCAGGAGGCATCACCAAGATCTTTCATTGAGAATCTTTGTGATAAGAAGAGCTTGACCGATTGCAGCATAGGAATATCATTTCCTATCAAGAGTATGTCGTCCACGTACAATACGAGGAAGACCACCTTACTCTCTGCTACCTTCTTGTAAATACAAGGTTCATCTGGATTTTTGACGAAATCAAACTCTTTGATAACGACGTCAAAGCAGATGTTCCAACTCCGCGATGCTTGCTTTAATCCATAAATGGATTTAAGCAGCTTGCATATCTTCCCGCTGCTCCCACTGTCTACGAAGCCCTCTAGCTGAGTCATGTACACGCACTCTTCTAAATCACCGTTTAGAAAGGCGGTCTTAAAATCCATTTGCCAGATTTCGTAATCATGATATGCAGCGATGGCAAGCATGATCCGGATGGATTTAAGCATAGCCACTGGAGAAAAGGTTTCGTCATAGTCCACACCTGGTCTTTGACGAAAACCCTTTGCTACAAGTCTAGCTTTGAAAGTCTCCACTTTCCCATCTACACCAAGTTTCTTCTTGAAGATCCACTTGCTCCCAATGGGTTTTACCCCTTCAGGAGCAACATCCAAAGTCCATACTTTGTTGGTGTATATGAATTCCATCTCGGACCGCATTGCATCCAGCCATTTCACTGAGTCCCTACTCGTGATGGCCTGCTCGAAGCTAGTTGGGTCATCATCCTCCATGATGCAATCCTCGCTCCCACCATCCATGAGAAAACCGTAGTATCTCTCAGGTTGGCGAGGACCCTACTAGATCGGCGGAGTGGCTGAGGTTCATTGGGAGCTACTGAATCCTCTGGTTCCACTAAATCTTCTGTTGTGTTTTGTTCAGCTGGAACCTCTTCCAGTTCTACCTCAAAGCCACTAATCTCTTTTGCAAGAAATTCCTTTTCTAAAAAGGTGGCATGTTGAGCTACAAATACTCTTTGTTCCTCACTGTGGTAGAAGATATACCCTCGCGAATGTTTGCGATATCCAACAAATTTACACAAAACAGACTTTGCCTCGAGTTTGTCCGGTTTTTGTCTTTTAACATAGGCCGGGCAACCCCATATCTTAATAAAATTAAGATATGGTCTCTTCCCTTCCCATATCTCATATGGTGTGGTAGGAACAGATTTGGTGGGAACCCTATTCAGTAGGTATGCTGCTGTTTCCAGTGCATATTCCCAGAAGGAAACAGGTAACTCAGCTACACTCATCATAGAGCGCACCATATCCAATAGGGTGCGGTTCCTCCGTTCTGATACACCGTTGTGCTGTGGTGTATATGGAGGAGTTAGCTGAGAGAGAATCCCATTCTCTTTTAGGAAGTCCAGGAATTCAATGCTCAAGTATTCACCTCCTCGATCAGATCGTAGGATTTTAATACTTTTTCCGGTTTGGTTCTCGACTTCTTGTTTATATTCTATAAATTTCTCAAAAGCTTCTGATTTGTGTTTCATCAGGAACATATATCCGAATCTAGAGAGATCGTCAGTGAATGTAATGAAGTACGAAGAACCATCCCTGGCATGTGTAGACATAGGACCGCATACATCACTATGTATCAGTCATAAGAGTTCAGTAACTCTTTCTCCGTGTCCCGTAAACGGAGTTTTAGTCATCTTGCCTTTGAGACATGACTGGCAAGTGTCATAAGATGAAAATTCAAACGGATTCAAATATCCATCCTTATGCAACTTAGCCAGTCGTGTCGCATTGATGTGACCCAGTCTACAATGCCACAAGAAGGATTCGTTCAGTTCAGAACTCTTCCTCTTGTGTGTGTTTGTTATGCTCAGAACTGTTGATTGATTTAGAACATAAATGCCTTTGCACAACGTGCCTGATCCAACCAACTTTTGGTTACGGAAAATGTTCATAACATTGTCCTGTAATACAAAATTATATCCCTCTTTACTCAATAAAGAAACTGATATAATGTTGCATATCAGGTTCGGCATGTAATAACATTCGTTCAGAACCAATGTATTATCAGTTGGTAATACAAGGTGATATTCCCCGACAGTCTTAGCTGCAACAATTGCACCATTTCCAACTCTAATGTCTTTATCACCTTCTCCAAGTTCTCTACCTTTTCTAAGCCCATGTAACTGATTACATATATGGGATCCTGACCCGGTATCTAATACCCAGGACGTAGAGCAAATGGAGAAACAGTTCTCTGTAATGAACACACCCGAAGAAAATGCATCATCATGTACTTTCTTCATTCGGGTGGCATGGGAATCCTGGTATTCCCCTATATCCTGTTCAGTCCTATAACTCTTATAGGAAAGAACGGAACCAACGTTCCCCAGCACAGAATAACATGCGGGTTCGGTCAATACAACCATATTATTATCTTTATTAGGGCATGAAATGGTCGCAACCTGGAGAGAGAGAGAAGAAAAAACTTTAGCGTATGCTCTTGCAAGATCAGATTGGTTTTTATCTTATCTAATCAGGATGGCTCCCACTGGTTTTTATCAAATCTTCCTTCAAACCCTAAAAGGAAAGACTAGCCGGGATTAATTACACACTACAAGTTCGTCGATCTTTCAGCCAGGCCAGTGTCCGTACTTTGAGGGAGGTCCCCCGTGCTTTCGCACAAACCTAATTAATGTAAACCTCGTTTTCCCAGAGGCGTAACCCCGTTGACACCTTTCTAGACACCTACTTGATCGGCTAATTGTAATGTGCGGGTTCGGTCAATACAACCATATTATTATCTTTATTAGGGCATGAAATGGTCGCAACCTGGAGAGAGAGAGAAGAAAACACTTTAGCGTATGCTCTTGCAAGATCAGATTGGTTTTTATCTTATCTAATCAGGATGGCTCCCACTGGTTTTTATCAAATCTTCCTTCAAACCCTAAAAGGAAAGACTAGCCGGGATTAATTACACACTACAAGTTCGTCGATCTTTCAGCCAGGACAGTGTCCGTACTTTGAGGGAGGTCCCCCGTGCTTTCGCACGAACCTAATTAATGTAAACCTCGTTTTCCCAGAGGCGTAACCCCGTTGACACCTTTCTAGACACCTACTTGATCGGCTAATTGTAATGTGCAAAACTCTCACAGGAGTAACTCTTACTCGCAGTGGGTATCGGGATCCAACTATCTCATAGAAGGTATGCAATCTCATTGCAAATTTCAACACTTGAAATTCCCGATAATATTTTTCCCCAAGCATCCTATGACCTTGACGGAGGTCAACAAACCACAGGGTGCAAGTCAAGTTCAACCCGTCATTTCTTGATTGAATCAAACCCACCCGCACGACCCTTGATGGAGGTCAACAAGGTCGTACGACTACCCTAATCCAATCTGCATCACATGCATAAGCAGATAAATACTAGTTAGCTACCGCACACTACGCCTTGACGGAGGTCAACAAACGTAGCACGAATACTAAGTAGGATTTATCTGAAATGACGGAGGGCTACGACAGATTTTTCTGAAAACCTATTGCGTAATGAACTTGATATCGTTGTAGAATCAAATGAAGTTTTGAAATGGAGTGATTTTGAGGCTTTTCTAGTTTTGCTAAAGGGGTCACTCCCGGTGAAGGGATCGTTGGCCCTTTCCTCGTCGAATGAGGTGCGGGATATATCATATATATCACTGTGCAAAGCAGAAACTATAGAAGCAATCAAAAGTCAAACCGAGTGTGTAGCATCTGCCAGTTATTGCTAAAGGAGTCACTCCCGGTGAAGGGATCTCGGTCCTTTCCTCATCGAATAAGGTGCAGGATATATCAAATATACCGCTGTGCAAAGCAAGAACTGTAGCTACCTGTTTTGTTTAAAATTTGATTCTACAACATCTTAGGTTTCTTTTCTTTCATTAATCACATTAATGAAGTCCCATCATTTAAGTCACCTAAACATCACAGATAAATACGACGTACACTTATGCCATCCGCATTCGCCTGGATGTCCCCTCGTGCACCGTTAGGTTAGGTAACTAACGACAGAGCAGGGCAGGGCTAGTGCGGGTGCAAAACATAAGTAACGTCTATATAATATATCATATATACTATGTCAAGTATCCATCACAGAACATATCACATGATCACATCACAGATATCGCAGCAGAAGAAACATATGAAACATTGGATATTCTAGGACGTCCGTGTTTTCAATACGAGCCATTATAAAACACGGATTCCACGGTCGTGATGAATAGCCAAACCCACACCCCTAGACCCCTACGAGAGCGGCAAACAATCCTACCAATTCTAGGGTTAGAAGACCCGGACTCGACTCCTCGAGATGGTCTCCCACTGGACCCTAGAACCCGGTTACTTGTGCTCCCCTCCTTGGGTCTATCCTAATGCGGAAAAGTAAATAATATACAAAAGGTGACAACTTCCGCAACCTGGAAGTGCCCCAATAAAAGAATATTACATACAAGTTTTTACATGAATGAAAATGAAAAACACTCATCTCACATAAAAAAAACCCGGCTATTCGAACACGACAATCCAATCTAACATATCCAGCAGCACATAACATCATATGTCATCAACGTAAGTAAATATGCGCATCCCAATTGTCGTTGACATATAGCAACGAAACCGGCGATATCACATATTAAACTTACGGTCACAGAAAAGAAAGTGTAAAACTACAACAGTTGGAATCCGCAACCTCCTTAGACATCGCATGCCTAATCAAATGAAATACTTAGACATCACATGCCTAACAAATGTAAACCCCGTATTTTAGTCCCATTATCGAAAACTGTTTTCAATATCATGTGAGACTAAACCGCTAGATTTATAACATTCATTCAGTTATCTCATAACTGTTTGTGAATTCCAATTATTGTATCCCATTCCGGATAAAATAGAAAATATTAAACTTTCCGATCGAACATTCGAACACCCAAGTTTTCCCGAGACCGTTCAACACATGAAATAAGTTCAAAGACATTCACTTCATGCCTCAGTACCAACGGTCCAGCCGTAGAAGGGTCAAGCCAACGCCGCACATGTGGCACGCCGTACTGCCCCAAACCCGAAGGTTCAAAGGGCAGTTCAAGACGGTCACATAATCGAGTTAAGGTTTGTTGTCTTCTAGAGGGACCATCGCGTTACTTGCACTACTTAGAACGTCATTAAACTACGGAAAAGTCCAACAATTGGAAATTTCCGGGCAAGGGAAAGATTGGGTATTTACATCCGGTCGAACTTTTTAACATATTCTAAAATTATCCGGAAACCACAGTGACGACGTTTGAAATTACTGGTCGAAACATCGAAGCTCTAAAACACCTCAGAAAACTCAACTCTTTAGTACATATTAAAAATTCCCAGAAAACTCAGCTGCTGAAATGATGAATTACTGTGCAAATATTACAGGAAAATCCTATTAGTTGGCCGCGGAACACCTTTGACAGTTCATGAGGTAAATTTTGCACCGTAGATTTTAGAATTCCCTGCTAAATTTTTTAAGCATTTTTAATCTAGAAAAATCCCAGTTTTTGGAAAAAGTCCAGAGAGCATGATGTGTTAGGGTTTCGATGTGTATTCGGGTTTCAAACGTCGTCTAGACTTCGCCTAAGGCTCTAGCTAGGCTCTGATACCACTGTAGGATTCCGAGGCACTCTCAAGAGGTCTCACAAGGCATCAACTATGCCAATTTCAAATTTTACAAGTGCCGAGAAACCCTAATACGGATCGTTAACTAGAATTTTAGGCGAAATATGAAACTAGTTAACATCTTAACTAAAGGAGAGAGGCTACAACCTTTGTAGATCCGTTTCTCCACTTCCTTAGCTCCATGTAGGGGTCCTCTCGCTGTCCATCTCGAATCCCGGACTCAATCGTCGGCTTCATCGTAGAAATGGGCGGGCTAGGTCGTCGGCTTCGTGCCGAAGATGATCTACGTCGAGGCATCACAAGTTCAAGCTCCAACTTCACCAAGTTGTGAAACTTGTGAAGAAAACACCCTATACTACTTGGCAAGAGGTAGAGGGTGAAGAAATAGGAGGTGGGTTCACTATAGAATTGGATTTCTCACACTTTAGATCAAGTTGCCATTAATGGACTTAAGCTTTTTCTTTTAAGATCAAGAAGAAGATGAAGCAAGAATATGATAAGTATTTTTGAAAATAGAAAAGAAAATAGATACTTATCATATACTAACTATGGTAGAGTTTAGAGAATAGACCATGGTTACTTGGAATGGTTAGGGTTAAGCAAGAAGACAAGAATGGTTACAAAGTCAAAGCTTCATGAAGCTTCAACTAGAAACAAAGAAAGCCACCATTCTCTCCAAAATCTTTTCCAAATAAATGAATAAATAAATAAATGAATAAGAAAAACCCTAATCATCTACTTAACCATGGTTTGATTCTTTACACTTAACCAATTAAACATGCATCATCAAACATGATACAAACATGTGCACAAAAGTATATCACATAAACAACTTGCACATCAAGTGAGAAAATCCATTTAAAGTGAGCCGATACTAGTTATTGCAAAGTAATATATCAAATATATAATTATACATTAAATCATTAAATCAACACTTGATTTAACGATCCGGTCATATCGCATATAACCGACTAGTATCCTATGTATCGGCTTATCGAATCAATCCTTGATTCGATATCTAGGTTATATCGAATATAACCAATCGATACATTCATCGCGAGAATGGAATACGGTATCACATACACGCATTATTCTCGGTCCTGCACATATCTCATATGCGCTCCTATTTCGTTTCGCTTGATCCAGGAAACCTCTGTGTAGGACTCTAAAGACTCGTCAATACGCCGGTAGCAGATGATGATCATATCGAGCACCTACAAGCCGCAAGCGGTCTGCTAAACGTAACGGCCATCCGGATATTGAGCGATCAGAAGATCGACGAGCTAGCCCGCTCACACTCCTGTGAATCCAACCAGTAACATTTACCGTACAGTCCGGTTTGTTCGTCTGATATGTCGCATATCAAGTCTAGGGGTGGTAAACGTCAGACCCCAATAACCGATAAGTCGTGCCGATGTGAGGCTCATAACGGGTCGAGAAACTACTGGTAACACTTACCAGCAAATCTCTGATCAGCCCTGGCCAGGGACTTCCCTGTTACAGCCAATCGAGCACAGCGCAACATCAACCCCCAATACCGGGAGAGACGAAACCCCTCCTATCGCTCATTGCCTCCATGTGACTCGGGACTGTGCCCAAAGACCACCGTTTTGCACGCCCTCATGGACGTGGTAAGGTGGAGATCAAAGCACAGTGGGAATCACACAAGACTCTATGACGATCTCGGGTCTACAGACTAACCTGCACAAGTGTCACCTGAGAACTGCCATCTGATGTGAGGTATGATACCATCTGGGAGTTCTCGGCGAGTCCGTCCGGTGTACCCAGTCTACACTGAGCACCCATATACTATATCTGATGTCAAACACCAATGGATATGGGATCATCCATCGCCCATCTCATGGGTCGAGAAGCGTATACGCTAGTCTACTCTGGTATATCAATGCCCCGTCTCGATACACCCACGACTAGGGACCTTGAAGGATGTACTTATGGACTACCATGTCCCCACTAGTATGATCTGCATCATAGTCCAGGTAGTCAAGTATACATCCTAAGGGCTTTACCAACATGTAACTATAAGACAGTTTAAAGAGACAAGTGTACATGTTAAGATAAAGAGTAACCAGATAGCATACTATCATATCGAGCAAGAAAGTCATCTCTATATATGTCCAAGCATCCAATATAATATACATCATCTGTACAATACTGGCCTCTAGGGCATACATACAATTAACACCTTTTACCTTCTCTCAGGTTGCGAGTGCTCCTTGGATTAGGACGGTACACCTATTATGCTAATTGGATAGTCTTCTTCCAAACCATAGGCAGGTGACGAACGGTAGGGAATGAGGAAAACCAATTAGCCTAACGATGGTGTACAGAAGGTAATAAGTTATGACAAATAAAGGGATTAGTAAGAGAGCAAAGTAAATTGTGACTGCTATTCACGACCAAACCAAGTATTTCTTCGCCAATCCTACATCACCTTTGTATTTTTCCAGAACACACCGTATCACTACGAAAATCTACAGTTATTTGGATACTCCATCGTATGGTTATATACGAACTCGAAGAGACTTGTTGTTGCGCCACTGCAGCGCCCCGGCCGTCTACCCGAGGCCAAAATGTGGAATCAAAATTTTCTCTTAACTTTAAACCGGTGCTACCGCGGACAATAAAACCTGGATCGATACCATTAACCCAATGCTAGCTAACAAGAGATGGGGTGAGAGATGTACCGAGCGATCCGTGTCCTTCGGTCTTCGTCTCCACTCCGGTCTCCCGCGGAATCTCGGTCCGTCACCTCCTCGTCGGAAAGGGCACCACATAACCGGATTCTATTACGGGCTCCCACCTCTGGACCGAGGAAACTCGGGCGCGAAGTTGGCAAGCCGACGCGTCCAAGGGATCCTGTAGACTAGTGTAGAAACTTTGGCTCTTGGGCTTGTGAAGTTGCCATGGATGTGGAGGAATGAAGATAAGAAAAATGGTGCTTTCATTTTTCCTAGCAAGAAAATGAGATGGAGAAAAATGCCACACCACAAGAATGAACTTCTCTCTCTCTCTCTCCAATAGTGGCCGGCCCTTCAAGTGATCGGGTGGGGAAAAAGAATGGATTATTATCAAGAGAAGAAAGGGAATAAATATATGAGAAAATGGTCACACTAATTTCAAGCTCACATCCTTTCACCAACCATCAAAAAGAAAGCAATGGATGAGATAGAAAAAGAATCTCATGATTATGAAGGCACAAATGCAAGAAACCCCTCCACAAATAAGTTATTTGCGAACGGCAAATAACCCCCTACATCAGAAACTCCGGCCGTGAAGGAACAAAGGAAAACCGGCCGGAACGGAATGTAAACTGGCAACTTCAGAAAACTGATCCCGTAATAAATTACAGGAAAACCCCACTACTGCATATACATGCCCGCATTTGTATTCCCACTGAATACAAATGCAAAGAGAAAAAATCTACACAGTCTAATTCTAGGATCCGGCTTAAGCCAAAGCCGGGTAGTAAAAACCGTCCGATCACGATCCGTACAATACCGCACGTATCTGATCGAACCCTGCCATATCTCCATACGGCCTCTACAGCGTTTCGCCCGAAACTTGAGTAACTGTGTATGGTGGACTCTAAAGACTCCTCAATACTATGGCTGTGGATTTAACCACTAGCACGTCAGAGGTATTAGCCATACGTGACGGGCTACCAGCTATTGACCAAAAGGGACGTCGATGAGCAAACTCATCCTGACACCCTACTGACCCTGTCAGTGACAATATCCGTACAGTCCGGTCCGTTCGCCTATGAGTATCGCATGGCGGGCCTAGGGGGTTGGTAAAAGTCAG
Source organism: Agapanthus africanus (assembly GCA_030015575.1). NCBI lineage: Eukaryota > Viridiplantae > Streptophyta > Magnoliopsida > Asparagales > Amaryllidaceae > Agapanthus > Agapanthus africanus. Next base: position 239,319,315 of record CM057343.1, on the reverse strand, counting down.
ACCCCCAAAAGCGGTACAAGTCCTGTCGGAGTGTAGCCCAGAACACCCTGAGATACTACTGGAATACCTACCAGTAAATCTCCTGCCTCGGCCGAGGGCTTTGTGTAATGGCTCTCCTAGACACAGCGTGACCTCGCCCCCAATACCGGGAGAGACGAACCCCTGCAGATCCGCTCACTGCCTCCATGTGGCTCGGGACTATACCCAACTAAAACCTGTTTGCACGACTCCTTTGAGCCGTGGTAGGGTAGTAATCAAAGCACAGTGGGAACTCACACGAGACAAATGACGATCTCAGGTCGATGAACTAACCTGTACACATGTCACCAGGGAACTGCTATCTGACGTCTGGTATAATCCCAACTAGCAGATTCCCGGCGAGTCCTGTCCGGTGTACTCATAACCCAATAAGCACCTGTATACATCTTAGGTGAACCAACTAACACCAGAGACTTGTGAGACTGGCCACCGCCCCTCGTCGGGGTCTCGACTGTATACACTAGTCTACTCTGGAGAATCGATGCCCTGTCTCGAAACTCCCACGACTAGGGACCTTTTAAGGATGTGCTTATAGACTCCAGCTCTCACGTATATGATCGCCCTCATACTGCTGGTAGTCAAGCAAGAATCCTAGGGTCTCTATCAACGTATAATAGCGACTCGTAAGGTCACCTAAAGCAGTACACGATGATAAAGATAAACCAGATAGCATACTATCATCTCGAGTAAGACTGTCCTACCGGTATAAGTCCTCCCTCAATCATTGCAATCAAGTGCCTGTGATCCAATAATTGACTCTGAGGGCACTATATCCAACAATCTCCCACTTGCACTCAAGGCTAATTATTGCGATGTCACATACTCACAGCCCGTGTGATACCGAACACCCAACTCCTCTACTAGTCAGTCTCACAAAGCTCGTTTGCGAAACTATTGCGTTCGAGGAATAGCCTCAGTGAGTGGATCCGCTTTGATGTTTCTTTCTATGTCTCTCTATATCTCAAGTTCGTGGAGAAAGCCATCTCCCGAAATGAGCAATACCTGTCTTAGAATGTCTGGATGTCTGATGGGACCTAGTTCATAAATGAACTCCAAATCCAAACTTCTTAAACTGTATCGTCAACTGAACTTAATCAGTATCCTGAGCCATGCCTCCCTCAGTATCCTCCTGGACCACCTGTCCAAAATACTGCCCCTCGTCAGTGGGAAAACTAAAACTCTGACGGCCACTCTGCCGTCCAGGTCACCTTGGAAGCCTGGAATGATAACCGTCTCCTAAAGGAGGCTGTCGTTATCATATCCCTAGAACATCCACTTATGTTCTAAAACTGCTTCCGACAGTTTCTCCAGGATTGGATCAATATCAACTTATTGTATCTACTACAAAAACAACATCTGGTGTGGTACTTGACATCTCATGATTGACTCAATTGCCTAAGCAAGTGATCTGCCAATCATGCACATCCCTCTCCTCTTTAGTCTATAAGACACCTTTAGAGAGGGTGACTCCATCACCTGCAGGGATACTACCATGCCAGGAGTCGTCCATTCTAAATACTCATAGAATGCTGTCTAAGTACCCAGATTGGGAAACCACCCAAATCTAGATCTAAAACCATAGATCTAGTAACCAGAATGTCTTGACATTATATCCAGGTCCCTTTTGGAGAAACCACTGTGTAACAACCAAAGTATAACCGACCGTAGTAGAGGAATATCACTTCCTACTCTGTGTATGTCATCCAAATACCAGGACATTACACCCTACTACCTTCTTAACAGATCCATCCCCTATTCTGATGAAGTCAAACCTATGACTTCACATCAGAAATAGAAGATCTATCTCCGCTATATCTGCTTTAGTCTATAAATAGACATAAGCTACCTGTCCACCAATGCTTCTGTTCCCGCCAAAAATTTCTGCGCAGAAGAGTCCAAGATATCAAATGACAGCGATACGCTTACGGAAATGGGAACCAGTATCTTCCGGGCTGTTTTTTGACAAACTCCCGAATGAGAAACAGATAAATTCTGATGGTATCGAAAGCGGCTCGAAAAACCCTTCGATTTGATATATTATGGGCCTCGTAATTCATTCGGGATCAAAAGTTATGAGGAATTACATGTCCACACGTGATGGGCCTTTAAGAACCCGCTGGAGGAGTCAAAAAATATAATAAAAACTCAGAAAAGACCCCAATGGGGCATCACGTGCTCACACGTGACCATGGGTCACGTGCAGACATGTGATGGGCTTTTAAAGCCTCTAAAATAATGAATAGAATTTAATTCTAAAAGTCAGAAAATACCTCAACGAGGTATCACGTGCTTACACGTGACCAATGGTCACGTGTTGACACGTGATGGTTAAAACTGAAACATAAATAAGCGGCTGAGAAAGGAACCCAATTGGGGGTCACGTGCTCACACGTGACTGGCTTTAAAAGCCTTATAATTTAATAGAATTAAATTCTAAAAGTTTCTGAATCTTTCCAAATGGAAAGGGTGATTAAAAATCACCAATTTATGGAAAAAACCTTGGACAAGGAAAGATTTCCCTGAAAATCTCACCAGGATAACAAATAGAATATCTTTTGGATTTAAAATCCACGGTGAATAAAATTCACTGAACAATCTAAAGGCCCAGATTAATGATGAATGCAAATCAAATCTTTCAACATACAAATCAAATCTCTTAATGAGAAATTTGCTAAACAAATTGATTCTCTGCCTTCTCCTATAAATAGGAGCCAAGAAGAGAAGAGGGGGGATCTACTTTTTGGAGAGAAAAAACAGAGGGAGGAGAATTTAATTCTCAAGAGAAAAAAGAAAAGAGAGGAGAATTTAATTCTCTACGAAAGAAAAACCCTAGGTAAGAAAAGAGAGGCTTAAAAAGAGAATTTAATTCTCAAAAGAGTTTAACTCTTACATAAAGAAAAGAACTTAGTTCTTTCTTTGGTTGAGGATCTGCAAAGTGCACATCTCCCCATGAATTGAGAATTTAATTCTCATTGGGTTGAGATCCTGCCATGCAGATCTAAAACACAGAGGAGGAATTGAGTTTTGAGAATTTAATTCTCCCAAACTTTCAGGAATTTAATTCCTCCTAAAACAAAACTAGGGTTTAACCCTAATCAAGAATTTAATTCTTTTACATATCTGGAAATTTAATTCCTTTAAAAAGAAATCAGGGTTTTATCCTAAATAAGAATTTAATTCTTTCACAATAGGAATTTAATTCCTCCAAAATCATAATTAGGGTTTAACCCTACAAAGAATTCAATTCTTAAAAGATCTCTGTTCATGAAAAGAATTAGGGTCACGTGCCCCCACGTGACCCTTGAAAAGATCCCCCGCAAAGAACTTTGAAGCATCACCTCACGTGCTCCCACGTGACCCCTGAACAGATCCCCCAAAATGAGAAGAGGAAAGCTTTGAGGCAATACCTCACGTGCTCCCACGTGACCCTCATTATATATAGAACAAAAGCAAAGGCGGAAACAATTCTGGGCGCTCTCACGTGTTACCACGTGACCCCTAATAAATGTTCTAATAAATCAGGGCATGATTATGCATCACGTGCCCATACGTGATGGCTATGAAAATTAAAAGTGTTTAACACTTGTTTGCAGAACAAAATAAAGTGGATCTGGCCCCACTTTTTGATGCCATCACGTGTTCCCACGTGACTCCCAAAACGCAGAAAGAAAAAGCAAAGGAAATGAAAGCTTTGGGCGCTCTCACGTGTTATCACGTGACCCCTCAGCAAATGCTTTAACAATCAGCGCACTAATCCTCCTCACGTGGCAGCAAGTGATACTCCAAAGAAAACATAAAAAGTGCTTAACGCTTACTTACAGAACGAAGAAAAGGAGATCTGGCTCCACATTTAGGGCGCCCTCACGTGTCACCACGTGACCCCTAATGAGCATTCTAACAGACCAGAGCGGGGGTCTCCATCACGTGCTCACACGTGATGACCGCCAGAATTAAAAGAGTTAAACACTTATCTGCAGAATAAAATAAAGGGAATCAGGGCGCTCTCACGTGTCCACACGTGACCCCTCTCTCCTTAGTGTTTAACACTAATCTGAAGACTTTGTTCCCAGTGTTTAACACTGATTTGCTTTAGTGTTAAACACTAATTTGAAATCTCTGATTACCAGTGTTTAACACTGATTTGCTTTAGTGTTTAACATTAATTTGAAAGCCCTGTTGCTAGTGTTTAACACTGATTATCTTTTAGTGTTTAACACTAACTTGTTAATCTTATTCCCAGTGTTCAACACTGTCGACCTCTAGTGTTTAACACTAGCTTTAGCCCAATTGGCTAAGTTTCTAGAGGCAAAGCCTCTCCTTCAATGGACCAGCAAAGAGCCAATATTTCAAACACACTTAGCCCAGATTGGCCATAAGTCCTCAAATCATCTTGAACTGAGCACATCTGCTCTTTCAACCAACTCATTGGTTTAAGGGTACATCTCGGAACTCCTCTGATATTTGTCGTTGTAATCCTTCAACGTCTTCAGAGAGGTAACGGGTCCCGACAACCACACATCAACACGGACTGTGGGGTCCTTAAACTCATGGACTTATGCGTCCCTAAACCAAGATACGGACTGTGGGGTCCTTAAACCCGCGGACTTATGCGTCCTTAAACTAACGGACTAATGTGTCCTTAAACACGCCCATATGGACTGTGGGGTCCTTAAACCCATGGACTTATGCGTCCTTAAACTACCAATGGACCACCATGTCCCTAAACTGGTATTAGACCACCATGTCCCTAAACTGGTATTGGACCACCATGTCCCTAAACTGGAACAATAGAGCCCCAAATGCTCTTTTGTCGGATCTAAACGATCCTGTTTAAGTTGATCTTAGTCTCAAATATGACTAACGTATCCTTAAACCTTCAAACAGACTTTAGTCCCAAATCGGACTATAAACCCCCTAATCAACTCTGGCTCAAGGGTACATCTCTGAACTCCTCTGACATCTGTCGTTGTAATCCTTCAACGTCGTCAGAGAGGCGATGGGTCCCGACGGCCATACATTTAATGGACCACTAGGTCCCTAAACTGGAACATTAGAGCCAATTGCTCTTTTGTCGGATCTAAACGATCCCGTTAAGTTGATCTTAGTCTCAAACTGGACTAACGTATCCTTAACAAACGTTTGAGTTGATCTTAGCCTCAAGTATGGCTAACGTATCCTCAAACCAAACCCCAAACCCAAATCTAAGAAAACACGGATTTGGACTAATCCACGTCCTACGGGCGACGACATAACTCAGTCTCCGTATACAATCCACGGGCAACCGAGCACAAAATAAACACCCACGACACGAAGTGATCATCTGGAGAAGGAGAAAGTTGTTACCGCAATGCGGTAGCGTAATTAACTGCAGGGGCTTGCGCCTGCAGGGAAGAGCGTCCCCACAATAAAAAAAACCCCTCAAGCGAGGGGGAATCTGACGAAGTCTGCTACATCGGACGCATCCATTTAAACCTCCGATACATGGTGCCATAAATCAACTTGGCATCTTCGGAGAGGTAGACGGATAGCACCAATTAGCATCTGCCCCGAATCTCAGGCAAGACAGCCCATGTCTCGGCCGCCGTTCGGAGGGGAACAGATTCTGGCACGCCCGGTGAGACCTTTTCCTCTTTCCACTCCACACTTCGTGTGTCGTGTTCGCGAATGAATCGCGGTTTATTGTGGTTGCCTGTGGATTCGAGGTACTAAGATTTGGTGTCTTGCTCCGTGCAGAAAACAGAAGATCAATGGCTTCAAACTGCACTACCTGCAACTGCAACTCTCGCTCCGTCCTTGCTGGAGGAGTAACTTATGGGCCCCAAGCGGCCTCCCTTTTCAAGATGCCAGTGGAGCAGGTAACTCAGGCCACCACTGGATTATTCTTCGGGACCATGCTCCCACCGTTGAGCTTCAATGCCACAATGACGTTGCAAGAAGCCCCAAAGAAGTCGGTCTTTGATCGACTTACCACTGCCGTGACCCCTCTCAACGGGTCGCCCAACTTCAATACCTCAGTTTTCAACAGACTGGGCCAGAACGTCTATAAGCCCGTGATACCCGAAGCTGCCATCCCAAAGCGGATAGCCATCCCGGCTCAAGCGAAAAAAAATTATTGGAAAGGCTCCTCCTTCCAAGAAGTCAATTTTTACAAGGCTGGCTATTCCGGTTGCTGCTCCAGGCGAGGTCCTCAAAGCTGCTTCTCCTACCCAGAGGTCTGTCTTTGACAGATTAGACATTGCTTCTCAACGGGTGTCAGTCTTCGACAGGCTAGCACCAATAACGGTCTCTCCTCAAAGCAGGGGGCATGACGAAGTCGCCCCTACGGCCGAAACAACTCCATCCGCACGACACGCTCGACGTCGCCACTGGCGCCGAGTAAGGAAGGCTGGGGGCAACTCCCCCTCTGGATTTACTCCACCAGCTCCAACGGTGGGGATCGATGCTGCTGTTCCAACCGGGAACAGCTTTGAATTGTTGAACACGGTGCGCAGAAACTCTCCTACCGCCGTACTAAAAAGATCCCCTCCTCCGGTGGGAAACGTTGCGGAAGCCAAGCCAGAACATTCCTCTCAGCGGCTGTCCTCTAAAATTTACAAGGTCTGGCGACAGGTCCAGGTGTCGGTGATTGATCAAGACTATCTCCGCCGACAGAAAAAGATGAAGGTTCGGCAGGAGAAGAATTACTCTGTCAAGCCGGAAAAAGCAACAGCTGGATGGGTGCCCACTGCAACGGCTCCCTCAACTTCAACCACTCAAAAGAAAAGGAGTCCGCAAAAATCCCCTGTAAACATGGTGAACCGTAAACGCGCTGAGCACAAACGCCCCAAGTCTGGGGGCATGGTGGTGCACACCGTTTATATGGCTTGCGGAAAGGAGGAAAGCCGTACTTCGACGGGTCACCGACCGCTCACCCGATCCGTGACGAAAATCCAGGAGCAGCAACAGAAGCTTCAGGAGATGATGACTGCAATGGCCGCACTTACCGGGCCAAAAGAAAGCTCGGAGGCATCATCAGAGCAGCGTCATGAACAAGAAACCGATGCTGACTTCCTCCGCAGAGTCCTCGAAAAGAGGGACAGAGAAGCAGCAGAACAAGCTGCCAACATAAAACGAATGGCGATTCTCTTCCAAGACATGGTCGGGATGATATTACAGCCGGACCCTCCAGCTGATGACCCTCCAATCACTGTTGAAGACGATGGAAGGGAGACATCTAATCCTCCGCCGGCTCTTTCAGCAACCAAAGACGAAACCATTTCTAAGGCCGCGCTGGATGACTATATAGATCAGCAAATACGAACTCATCAGGCGAGTGAAGCGGCTGGGCAAACGGTTAGAACTGGACGACCCTATCCGGGCTGGTATGACCAAATCAGTTACCCGCCGGGATATACGATCCCTAAGTTCCACGTATATAAAGGGACGGGAAATCTGCATCAGCACGTCGCTCAATTCAGGGCCTTATGCGGCAATACTGGAGGCGATGACAAATTGTTACTACGACAATTCGTCGGCAGCTTAGCAGAAACGGCCTTTGAATGGTATTCGGAGCTGCCTAACGACTCTGTTAAAACATTTGCGGAGATGGAGCTGCTGTTTACACAGAGATTTATAAGCGCTAGCGAGCGCACCCCGATCACGGCACTGATCAACGCCAGAGTGAAGCCAGGAGAGACATGGGTGCAATATGCAATCCGGTGGCGGAACCTATGGTCGAGATGCGAACAACGCATAGAAGAAGCTCCTGCCGTGGGCATGTTCGTGGGTACTCTCGACCCTCAAGCGACCATATCCCAATTCATGATGTTCTTCAAGCCGACCACTTTTCAGGCCTTGATTGACAAGCTGGCCCAAATGGACCAGATGGGTCATAGACCATCTCCTTCAAAGACAGAGCCTTGGAATGAAAAGGACAAAGGGAAAGCAACCGTCGTCACCAATACTCAACAACAGCCGAGCCACTTAAAGCCGGTTGTTCGCCAGAACAATGTGCGACCACGCCCATCCCTCGAGGAAAGACTGGGACGTCCTTACTCATTTCCTCAGGATAAAACGAGAAAACTGTTCGAGCTGGCAGTGCGGAACAGACTCATCAATCTGCCGAGTCCAAAACGTCCGTTGCAACCAGGCGATGTCAACGATCCCAATTATTGCCCTTACCACCAAGCGGTAAGCCATCCAATCGAAGATTGCTTCGTCTTTAAGGGATGGATCGAGGATCAGTACCTACAAGGCAAGTTTGCGCTGTCTGAAAAGTGGAAGGTAAACCCACCACAGCCGCACACTCCAAAGAAGACGGACACACCGGGGGCAAGTTGTCACATGATCTCTCACTCATTGATAGATGATAAAGAGGCTCCTTGCACCGAGAAACCAGGGGCGGGGCCTGAACCAGAACTTCTGTGGCCATCAGACGAGATGATCGATGCCTTCCTGAACGAAGCCCGTCTTAAAAGCAAAGCTGATCGAGAGCGCGAGATGGCCATATTCGAGAAAGCCAAACGCCGGCGACTAGATGAAAGGGTCGAAACACTCCCACCAGATGAAAGTAAATCCGCCGCAAATAAAAGCAGGATCAAGACAAGGAAACGATTCGCCAAAGCCATAGCAATGGGGATGAGGCCGCCCTCTTTCAGAAAAAATTCTCCTGGTGGTATACATTTTGATGAAACGGACGTACACCCTAACTTCTGCTTATATCATCAGAGGATCGCACATCCTACTGAAGACTGCAACTCCTTTAAGTGTTGGTGGCAAGGATATGTCGCTCATAGACAACACGTCAATAGAATAAAGCGGGAAGCTCGTAGACAGCAAAAAAATACGACAGATGAGCATAAAAGAGTTACCGGCAATTGTCATAGGGACGAGCCCGGGGGATCACGAGTTTTCACCTTTAGAAGCGATTCTGACGAAGAAGCCGCCCTCAACCCTCTCTTCAAGGAATTAATTTCTAAAACAAAAGAATTGGAGAGTTGCGAGAATGTTCAGCCGTACAATCTCACGCTACCCGGAAAGAATCTCGGACCCGCAAACGACGGAGCAAACGAAATGAGAAAGGAAAAGGAAAAAACGGCCTTTGTTGCCAACACTCAACAACAGCCGAGTAACCCGAGACCGTTTTGTCGTCAAAACAACAAGCCGCGATACCTCAATGAGAAGTTGAAACGTCCTTACTCATTTCCCAAAGATAAAACAAAGAAGTTGTTCGAGCTAGCAGTACGCAACGGGCTCATCACTCTGCCAGATCCAAAACGTCCATTGCAACCAAGTGACGTTAACAATTCTAACTATTGTCCCTACCATAGAGTAATGGGTCACCCACTCGAAAATTGCTACGTCTTCAAAAACTGGGTTGAAGACCAATACCAACAGGGCAAGTTCGCGCTGCCCGAAAAGTGGAAAGTAAACCCGCCACAACCACATGCCCCGAAAAAGATGGACATGCCGGGGGCATCGTGCTCTTTCATAGAGAAAGCCCCATAGACCGAAAAGTCAGTAAACTAGAGATGCGTCTCAAATACGGCGATGGTGGACAGAAACGTCCTTAAACTAACGGCGGACCGCAATGTCCTAAAACTTGCAAATGACCGAAATGTCGTTAAACTACTCCCAACCCGCAGCATCTTCAGGCTGACGTGGTTAAAAAAAAAAAAAAAAAAAAAAAAACGGTATGTCCATAAGCAAAATGGGCACGGATGAAAACCCGAAAGGGCTCCGTGAGTAAAAACAGCAGGGCTACCGGCGAGTGTTCGTGAAAACCCGAAAGGGCGCGACCTCGTAAAAAAAAAAATTTTAAAAAAAAAATAAAAAAATAAAAAAAAGAACGGTATGTCCATAAGCAAAGTGGGCACGGATGAAAACCCGAAAGGGCTCCGTGAGTAAAAACAGCAGGGCTACCGGCGAGTGTTTGTGAAAACGTGAAAGGGCGCAACCTCGTTAAAAGACACTTATAGGGTCCTCTCGACCTTGTAAGGAGAAACCACCCGCGTGAGATCCTTACGACTCACAAGGGAGCAACACACTTAGGGATCCTCACGATTCCTAAGGAGAAATTACACTTGCGAGATCCTCATGACTCGTAAGGAGAACTTTCTTATGGGACCCTCACGGCTCATAAGATTTGAAAGTCTTAAGTTACAGAGACCTGAACCTGTTCTTAAGCAACCCCCACAACCTTTTGGCCCTACAAGCGGCTCAATGCTGACCCATGTATACAATCCACGGGCGCGAATAAACATTTCCCTAACCAAGTCCCACCCGTGACTGGGGATATGTCCATACGGTGAACAACCCTTGTAAGTCCTCTCGACTTATAAGGAGAAAACCCTTTTGTAAGATCCTTACGACTTACAGGGGAACGTACACTTAGGAATCCTCACGATCCCTAAGAAGAAAACACTCTTGTAAGATTCTTACGACTTATAAGAGAACACACACTTAGGAATCCTCATGATTCCTAAAGAGAAAACGCACCTACGAGATCCTCACGACTCGTAGGGAGAAACACCTTTGTGAGACCCTTACGGCTCATGAAGTCAAAAGCCTTAGTCGACAGGATCCTAACCCTGTTTGCTAAGCCACCTTTGTTCAACATCGACAGAGGCAAATGATGATTCGCTCCTGGCAATATCCCAGTTGTAGCGATGCTGATGTCTAAACCGGTATCAAATTCCAAGCTCTTTCAAGGCAAATGATGATTCGCTCCTGGCAATATCCCAGTCGCAGCGATGCTGATGCCTAAACCAGTATCAAATTCCAAGTTCTTTCATGGCAAATGATGATTCGCTCCTGGCAATATTCCAGTTGCAGCGATGCTGATGCCAAGATTGGTATCAGATCCCAAATCCCCTACTCGCGAGAAAAAAAAAAACTCGGCGAGCCAAAAAAAAAAATGCATATGAAAGCAGCCGAAATGATTGGGCAACTCGCAATAAAAAAAAACAGCGAGTAAAAATAAAATAAATAGCCGAAATGATTGGGCAACTCGCAATAAAAAAACAGCGAGTAAAAATAAAATAAATAGCCGAAATGATTGGGCAACTCGCAATAAAAAAACAGCGAGTAAAAATAAAATAAATAGCTGAAATGATTGGGCACCGCGAAAAATAGCCGAAATGATTGGGCAATCGCGACCTTCGCGATATAAAAGCTGAAATGATAGAGCATCGCGGAAAGAATAAAAAAAATGAAAGAATGAAACTTTTTGCCCTACAGGTGAAATCACATCGATCCCTGTATACAATCCAGGGGCACAGATAAAAAGGGAACCATACCTTCCCAACAGGCTCCATCAGAAAGCGGAGCCAAATCTCGACGGTTAATAGACAACCTAGAGACAATCTCGACATTTATCGCAATATTGCAGACATAATGTCAACAAACGAAGCAAAAAGAAGATCCCGAGCTTCAGGGTCTCGACGTCAACATCGACAACTTAGAGGTCACCAACGGCGTTTCTCCTCACTCCAGCCAGATGCAGACGTGAGTCAACAATCGACCTCGGAGTCGCAACGAAACGGAACCATGGTAAAGTCCTTAGTTCCAAATCTCAATGGCCACATCTACAGCCTGGAGACCAACAACGGCGTGCCTCCTCATTCCAGCAGGACACAGATGTTACACCATCAAGCGGAGCGATGGCAAAATCCCAACTCCGCCTTAGCATTCGTCTCATTACAGCAGACGCAATGTTAACAACGACGTTCCTTCGTAGTCCAGCAGGATATACATGCAAAGTTAATAAAAGACCTCATGGTCAGCAAAGCGGAGTGACGGCAAAATCCTAGCTCCACCTCAACACTCGTCTCGTCATAGCGGACACATCATCAAGCAAAGCGGAACAGCGGCAACTCCCAATTCCATGACTCGACGATGTACTCCCACAGAGAGTCAAATCCCAACTCCGTGAAATGCGGATATAATCAACAAAATTCCTGGTCATGTGGAACACGGATAACGTCACTCTTTGATCCCGTGGAAAACGTCCAGAGCGGATCCTGGTCCTCGCAGAACACGGCAGTGAACCCGTGTGAAGCATCCAGAGCGGAGCCTAGTCCTCGCCTAACGCGGCAGTGAAACCGTGTGAAGCATCTAGTGCAAAATTTCTGGTCACGTGGAACGCGGAAAACGTCACTCTTTGACCCCGTGGAAAACGTCCAGAGCGGATCCTGGTCCTCGCAGAGCACGGCAGTGAACCCGTGTGAAGCATCCAGAGCGGAGCCTAGTCCTCGCCTAACGCGGCAGTGAAACCGTGTGAAGCATCTAGTGCAAACTTCCTGGTCACGTGGAACGCGGATAACGTCACTCTTTGACCCCGTGGAAAACGTCCAGAGCGGATCCTGGTCCTCGCAGAACACGGCAGTGAACCCGTGCGAAGCATCCAGAGCGGAGCCTAGTCCTCGCCTAACGCGGCAGTGAACCCGTGTGAAGCATCTAGTGCAAAATTCCTGGTCACGTGGAACGCGGATAACGTCACTCTTTGACCCCATGGAAAGCGTCCAGAGCGGATCCTGGTCCTCGCAGAGCATGGCAGTGAACCCGTGCGAAGCATCCAGAGCGGAGCCTAGTCCTCGCCTAACGCGGCAGTGAACCCGTGTGAAGCATCTAGTGCAAAATTCCTGGTCACGTGGAACGCGGATAATGTCACTCTTTGACCCCGTGGAAAACGTCCAGAGCGGATCCTGGTCCTCGCAGAGCATGGCAGTGAACCCATGCGAAGCATCCAGAGCGGAGCCTAGTCCTCGCCTAACGCGGCAGTGAACCCGTGTGAAGCATCTAGTGCAAAATTCCTGGTCACGTGGAACGCGGATAATGTCACTCTTTGACCCCGTGGAAAACGTCCAGAGCGGATCCTGGTCCTCGCAGAGCATGGCAGTGAACCCATGCGAAGCATCCAGAGCGGAGCCTAGTCCTCGCCTAACGCGGCAGTGAACCCGTGTAAAGCATCTAGTGCAAAATTCCTGGTCACGTGGAACGCGGATAATGTCACTCTTTGACCCCGTGGAAAACGTCCAGAGCGGATCCTGGTCCTCGCAGAGCATGGCAGTGAACCCATGCGAAGCATCCAGAGCGGAGCCTAGTCCTTGCCTAACGCGGCAGTGAACCCGTGTGAAGCATCTAGTGCAAAATTCCTGGTCACGTGGAACGCGGATAATGTCACTCTTTGACCCCGTGGAAAACGTCCAGAGCGGATCCTGGTCCTCGCAGAGCATGGCAGTGAACCCATGCGAAGCATCCAGAGCGGAGCCTAGTCCTTGCCTAACGCGGCAGTGAACCCGTGTGAAGCATCTAGTGCAAAATTCCTGGTCACGTGGAACGCGGATAACGTCACTTTTTGACCCCGTGGGAAACGTCCAGAGCGGATCCTGTTCCTCACACCAACATGGAATGATCACCACCGCGACATTCGTCTCGATACAGCAGACGCGATACCAGCAAACGAAGCGAAGGCCAAATTCCTAGCTTCAGGGTCTTGACGGCAAGTCATATAAAGCCCGTAAGACAATCGAAGATCATCCCACACCAGCGCGGAGTGGTCACCACCTCGACGTTCGTCTCGATACAGCAGATGAAATATCACCCCAGCGTTCTTCCCCCAGCAGGATTCGGAAGCGACAAAGCAAATGAAGCGAAGGCCAAATTCCTAGCTTCAACATCTTGACGGTAAGTCATATAAAACCGGAAAGACAAACAGAGATCATCCCACATGGAATGGTCACCACCACGACATTCGTCTCGATACAGCAGACGAAATGTCACTACAGCGTCCTTCCTCCGACAGGATCCGGACACACCAAAGAAAACGAAGCGAAGGCCAAATTCCTAGCTCCAGGGTCTTAACGGTAAGTCATATAAAACCGGAAAGACAACAGAGATCATCTCACACCAACATGGAGTGATCACCACCTCAACGTTCGTCTCGACACAGCAGACGCAACATCACCGAAAGGAGTCACGGCAAAATCCCTGGTTCCAGACCTCGACGGTTCACCAGCAACCTAGAGACAACCGCGACATTCGTCTCGATACAGAGGACACAATGCCAGCAAACGAAGCGAAGGCCAAATTCCTAGCTTCAACGTCTTAACGGCAAGTCATATAAAGCCTGAAAGACCATCAGAGATCATCTCACACCGGCTCGGAGTGGTCACTACCTCGACGATCGTCTCGATACAGCAAATGAAATGTCACCCCAGCGTTCTTCCCCCAGCAGGATTCGGAAGCGATAAAGAAAACGAAGCGAAGGCCAAATTCCTAGCTTCAACGTCTTGACGGTAAGTCATATAAAACCGGAAAGACAAACAGAGATCATCCCATATGGAGTGGTCACTACTACGACATTCGTCTCGATACAGCAGCCGAAATGTCACTACAGCGTCCTTCCTCCAACAGGATCCGGACACACCAAAGAAAACGAAGCGAAGGCCAAATTCCTAGCTCCAGGGTCTTAACGGTAAGTCATATAAAACCGGAAAGACAATCAGAGATCATCTCATACCAACATGGAGTGATCACTACCTCGACGTTCGTCTCGACACAGCAGACGCAACATCACCGAAAGGAGTCACGGCAAAATCCCTGGTTCCAGAGCTCGACGGTTCACCAGCAACCTAGAGACAACCATGACATTCGTCTCGATACAGAGGACGCGATGCCAGCAAACGAAGCAAAGGCCAAACTCCTAGCTTCAGGGTCTTAACGGTAAGTCATATAAAACCGGAAAGACAATCAGAGATCATCTCATACCAACATGGAGTGATCACCACCTCGACGTTCGTCTCGACACATCAGACGCAACATCACCAAAAGAAGTCAAGGCAAAATCCCTGGTTCCAGAGCTCGACGGTTCACCAGCAACCTAGAGACAACCATGACATTCATCTCGATACAGAGGACGCGATGCCAGCAAACGAAGCAAAGGCCAAATTCCTAGCTTCAGGGGCTTAACGGTAAGTCATATAAAACCGGAAAGACAATCAGAGATCATCTCACACCAACATGGAGTGGTCACCGCCTCGACGTTCGTCTCGATACAGCAGACGAGATGTCACAACAACGTTCTTCCTCCAACAGGATTCGCACATGACAAAGCAAACGAAGCGAAGGCCAAATTCCTAGCTTCAGGGTCTTAACGGCAAGTCATATAAAGCCTGAAAGACCACCGGAGATCATCCCACATGGAGTGGTCACCACCTCGACGTTCGTCTCGATACAGCAGACGCAACATCACCAAAAGGAGCCACGGCAAAATCCCTAGTTCCAAATCTCGACGGTTCATCAGCAACCTAGAGACAACCACGATATTCGTCTCGATACAGAGGACGCAATGCCAGCAAACGAAGCGAAGGCCAAATTCCTAGCTTCAGGGTCTTAACGACAAGTCATATAAAGCCTGAAAGACTATCGGAGATCATCCCACACCAGCGCGGAGTGGTTATGACTCATCGGGGCTCTCCAAAATGAGCCTAACCTCAAGTAAAAAGCGGCATGGTAAATTCCTAGCGCTTGCTCTTCCGACGGTCAAACTGCCAAGGAGGATTGCTTGAAGACGTCTTGTCCAGCCCCCGAAGGAATCAGAGACACGGCAGTCGCAGGGCTACTCGAACAGCACGATTGCCTATCGAGGAATACATCAGCTCATGCGACGGTACGACGGCTAAAATCCTAAGTACCACAGACCCTAACGGACTTCTGTCGTAAAGAGCAGAGGTTAACTGTGACGTTAGGATATTCTTGCGAGATCTGCTCGATTCGTTTTGACTCGTGAGGAAAATGATGCCTTTACGAGAACTTCTCGATTCGTCTCGACTCGTGAGATAAAGCCTTAGGCAGTAGGGATTAAAAAACCTGTATCCTAAGCACTGGGATCCTGCAAGTCGGCCCAAAATGGTCTCTTGCATACTATCCACGGGTCTCACTCTCCGAAGTCGAATTTCGACAAGGAGGGGAACAACCGCTTACGGGTCCTCTCGACTCGTAAGAGGGAAAAATTCTCTCATAAGATCCTTACGACTTATAAGAGAAAACAAACTTAGGAATCCTCACGACTCCTAAGGAGAAAATACACCTACGAGATCCTCTCGATCCGTAGGGAGAAAAGTCTTTATGAGACCCTCACGGCTCATAAAGTTGAAAAGTCTTAGGTGGCAGATCCTAACCCTGTCTCCTAAGCCATCACCGCCCTGCAAAGAGGTCAAGATGGACCATCTATGAGCCAGACTCGCCAAAGCTACATGCCACTGAAACGGAAAAGCTACTCATGAGCGTATAAACTACTCCACGCCAGAGTAAGACATAAAGAAATACAAGGGTGCGACTCATGGAGTTGAGAGTTTGGAACTATATCTCTTAAGAGTCGAGATTTGAGTTAATGATAAATGACGACGCTTGTGTCCGCTCGTTATCTTCTCAGATCAAGATTCTGAAAGTTATATACCAACCCGAAACTGGTCATACGCTATGCATAGCTCTGCACTACTTCACCCACGTACATACTTACGTGGGCAAAGTAGTGGGGGGCATTTGTTCCCGCCAAAAATTTCTGCGCAGAAGAGTCCAAGATATCAAATGACAGCGATACGCTTACGGAAATGGGAACCAGTATCTTCCGGGCTGTTTTTTGACAAACTCCCGAATGAGAAACAGATAAATTCTGATGGTATCGAAAGCGGCTCGAAAAACCCTTCGATTTGATATATTATGGGCCTCGTAATTCATTCGGGATCAAAAGTTATGAGGAATTACATGTCCACACGTGATGGGCCTTTAAGAACCCGCTGGAGGAGTCAAAAAATATAATAAAAAGTCAGAAAAGACCCCAATGGGGCATCACGTGCTCACACGTGACCATGGGTCACGTGCAGACACGTGATGGGCTTTTAAAGCCTCTAAAATAATGAATAGAATTTAATTCTAAAAGTCAGAAAATACCTCAACGAGGTATCACGTGCTTACACGTGACCAATGGTCACGTGTTGACACGTGATGGTTAAAACTGAAACATAAATAAGCGGCTGAGAAAGGAACCCAATTGGGGGTCACGTGCTCACACGTGACTGGCTTTAAAAGCCTTATAATTTAATAGAATTAAATTCTAAAAGTTTCTGAATCTTTCCAAATGGAAAGGGTGATTAAAAATCACCAATTTATGGAAAAAACCTTGGACAAGGAAAGATTTCCCTGAAAATCTCACCAGGATAACAAATAGAATATCTTTTGGATTTAAAATCCACGGTGAATAAAATTCACTGAACAATCTAAAGGCCCAGATTAATGATGAATGCAAATCAAATCTTTCAACATACAAATCAAATCTCTTAATGAGAAATTTGCTAAACAAATTGATTCTCTGCCTTCTCCTATAAATAGGAGCCAAGAAGAGAAGAGGGGGGATCTACTTTTTGGAGAGAAAAACAGAGATAGGAGAATTTAATTCTCAAGAGGGAAGAAAAGAAAGGAGAATTTAATTCTCAACAAAGAAAACCCTAGGTGAGAAAAGGGAAAAAGATAAACTTTAAACAGAGAATTTAATTCTCAAAATCCAAGAGTTTAACTCTTATACAAAAAAGAACTTAGTTCTTCTTCTGGTTGAAGATCTGCACAGAGCACATCTCCCCATAACTTGAGAATTTAATTCTCATCGGGTCGAGATCCTGCCATGCAGATCCTAAACTTAGAAGGGGAATTGAGTTTTGAGAATTAATTATCCTAAAACAAAACTAGGGTTTAACCCTAATCAAGAATTTAATTCTTTTACATAACTGGGAATTTAATTCCTTTGAAAAGAAATCAGGGTTTTATCCTAAATAAGAATTTAATTCTTTCACGATAGGAATTTAATTCCTCCAAAATCATAATTAGGGTTTAACCCTACTAAGAATTCAATTCTTAAAAGATCTCTGTTCATGAAAAGAACTAGGGTCACGTGCCCCCACGTGACCCTTGAAAAGATCCCATGCAAAGAACTTTGAAGCATCACCCCACGTGCTCCCATGTGACCCTCATTATATATGGAACAAAAGTAAAGGCAGAAACAATTCTGGGCGCTCTCACGTGTTACCACGTGACCCCAAATAAATGTTCTAATAAATCAGGGCATGATTATACATCACGTGCCCACACGTGATGGCTATGAAAATTAAAAGTGTTGAACACTTGTTTGCAGAACAAAATAAAGGAGATCTGGCCCCACTTTTTGATGTCATCACGTGCTCCTCGTGACTTCCAAAACGCAGAAAGAAAAAGCGAAGGAAATGAAAGCTTTGGGCGCTCTCACGTGTTATCACGTGACCCCTCAGCAAATGTTTTAACAATTGACGAGCAGATCCCCATCACGTGCCAACACGTGATGCTCTAAAATAAAAATAAAAGTGTTTAACACTTATTCACAGATTTGAGGATAAAACAAAAGAGATCTGGCTCCACATTTAGGGCGCCCTCACGTGTCACTACGTGACCCCTAATGAGCACTCTAACAGACCAGAGCGGGGGCCTCCATCACGTGCTCACACGTGATGGCCGTCAGAATTAAAAGAGTTAAAACACTGATCTGCAAAATAAGATAAGGGAAATCAGGGCGCTCTCACGTGTTCGCACGTGACCCCTCCCTCCTTAGTGTTTAACACTAATTGGAAAACTCTATTTGCAGTGCTTAACACTGATTATCTTTTAGTGTTTAACACTAACTTGCTATCTTATTCCCAGTGTTCAACACTGTTGGTTTCTAGTGTTTAACACTAGCTTCAGCCCAATTGGCTAAGTTTCAGAGGCAAAGCCTCTCCTTCAATGGACCAACAGAGGGCCAATATTTCAAACATAACTGGACTTAGCCCAAACTGGCCATAAGTCCTCAAATCATCTTGATCTGAGCACATCTGCTCTTTCAACCAACTCATTGGTTTAGGGTACATCTCTGAACTCCTCTGATATTTGTCGTTGTAATCCTTCAACGTCTTCAGAGAGGTGACGGGTCCCGACAACCACACATCAACACGGACTGTGGGGTCCTTAAACTCATGGACTTATGCGTCCTTAAACCAAGATACGGACTGTGGGGTCCTTAAACCCGCGGACTTATGCGTCCTTAAACTAATGGACTAATGCGTCCTTAAACACACCCATATGGACTGTGGGGTCCTTAAACCCATGGACTTATGCGTCCTTAAACTACCATTGGACCACCATGTCCTTAAACTGGTATTGGACCACTATGTCCCTAAACTGGAACATGGACCACCACGTCCCTAAACTGGAACATAGACCACCATGTCCCTAAACTGGCAATGGACCACCATGTCCCTAAACTGGAACAATAGAGCCCCCAAATGCTCTTTTGTCGGATCTAAACGATCATGTTTAAGTTGATCTTAGCCTCAAATATGGCTAACGTATCCTTAAACCTTCAAACAGACTTTAGTCCCAAATTGGACTCTAGATCCCCAATCAACTTTGGCTCAAGGGTACATCTCTGAACTCCTCTGACATTTGTCGTTGTAATCCTTCAACGTCGTCAGAGAGGTGATGGGTCCCGACGGCCATAAATTTAATGGACCACTATGTCCCTAAACTGGAACATTAGAGCCCAAACGCTCTTTTGTCGGATCTAAACGAACCGTTAAGTTGATCTTAGTCTCAAACTGGACTAACGTATCCTTAACAAAAGTTTGAGTTGATCTTAGCCTCAAATATGGCTAACGTATCCTCGAACCAAAACCCCAAACCCAAATCTAAGAAAACACGGATTTGGACTAATCCACGTCCTACGGGCGACGACATAAATTGGTCTCCGTATACAATCCACGGGCAACCACAAACAAAACAAACACCCACGACACGAAGTGACCAGCTGGAGAAGGAGAAAGTTGTTACCGCGATGCGGTAGCGTAATTAACTGTAGGGGCTTGCGCCTGCAGGGAAGAGCGTCCCCACAATCAAAAACCCCTCAAACGAGGGGGAATCTGACGAAGTCTGCTACATCGGACGCATCCGTTTAAACCTTCGATACATGGTGCCATAAATCAACTTGGCATCTTCGGAGAGGTGAACGGATAGCCCCAATTAGCATCTGCCCCGAATCTCAGTGCCAAGACATCGCAGTCTTGTGCGCCGTCTTTTGGAGGGGAACAGCTTCCGCTGCTCCCACTGACCATGACAACCCTCTGGCAGAGTCATATACACGTACACTTCTAAAGCTAGTTTAGAACGATGCTATACTCATCCTCCTGCCGGGTCTCACAGTCTGGAACAACAGCAATTGCAAGTCTGGGTAAACAAGAACCTCCCTGCCACCGTCCCTGAGCATACCGAAGTACCTCTCGGTTTCCTGAGGTTACCCACCATATCTGCGGAGTGGCCAATGGAATGTCAAACCAGATTGAATCTTTAGGTTCTTATCAAATCTTCAGTAATCGTTTGCGGTTCTGGAATCACTTCCAGTTCTACCATACTCCCACTACTGCTTTCTGAAAAAATCCATTTTTGTTAAAACTGTGGCGAGTCAAGAAAAATATCACTATTGATCTTCCAGATGGTAGAAAATCAACCCTCGTCATAGCCCGGGTCAACCCACAAACAGCCATTACAGAAATGTGCCTTGAGTTATCCGGAGTCTAGTTTTAAGCATAAGCCGGACAACTCCCCGTATCTTAACAATGTCAAGATATGAACTGTTCTATATCCAACAGAGGCACTGATTTAATTGAACCAGATTCAAATCATGCAGCTGTCACCAGTGCATGTCAACTAAATGGAAGGAGGCCGATCAGCGTTACTCAACTTAGGAATGCTTCCAATTATGACTAACCTAAAAGAGAAGCAGTTCTCATTACTATCAACTGAATACCATACACAAGTATCTACATCTTCGATCACCTTGAAGAATCCCGATACTTGCAATACCTGGTTCTCTACTCTATTCTTATACCAATAACTCCTCAAAACTCAGACCCTGTGTTTCTACGAAACATATGTCTAAGAACTAGAGAAATTAAAAGTAAATAGAATATAGTACGAGGACCAACCCCTCTGTCCTAATGGACACTGGACAATATACAATACTCTGTATAAGTCCTTGAGTCTAACAACTCATTCACTGTGTGTCGTAGGTTGAAAACTGTACTATGGTTATGAAGAATTACACCGCTGTTCAATGCTCCTTACCTAACCATCCACTGATAGAGGTAAATGTCATAGACATAATTTCAAAAAGGTATATCCCACTCTATAAAAATAGACGTACAGATATATCAATTTGAAATTGGTGCACAACAACGGATATTCAAAACCAAACATTTGTCGTCCGGCAAATAACCCAGGTGACTTCCTCAAATATCACCAATTACAACGAATTCCGATATGATGAGGATGATCACTTAATTCCCAATAACTTACTCCCACTCATCATCTGTAAAACCATACAGATGTGAGAATCATACCTGGTAAATACATACCCTGGAGCAAGTGTCCAATTGGGAAATCAGTTTTCTATTAACAGTACACAGTAAAACTGAAACATTGAAAATATTTCGATGGGGTATCCTGGTATTCCTAGTAATGACTCTTTCATTATCCAGATTCACAACTGTAACCGTATAAATCTTTGCCACCTCTCCAAATCCCTTTATATGTCTTTAGTCATTACCTTCTGTACACCCCTTTAGGCCAAATGGTTTTCTTCCTTCCCTACCGTTCGGCACCAGCCTATGGTTTGGAAGAAGACTATCCAATAAGCATAATGGGTGTACTGTCCTAATCCTAGGAGCACTCGCAATGCGAGAGAAGGTGAAGATAAAAGACAACCGAATAAACCTTATTCCTATTTCTCCTGAACCAGGATCCATCCCTGAACTGGAACAAGTTCCTTTCGAGTACGTATATAACCATACGATGGATTATCCAATAAACTTGGGATCTTCGTAGTGATACGGAGTGTCCTGGAGAAATACAAAGGTGATTTAGGATTGGCGAAGAAATACTTGGTTTGGTCGTGAATAGCAGTCGCAATTTACTTTGCCCTCTTACTAATCCCTTTCTTTGTCTTAACTTAATACCTTCTGTACACCATCATTATGCTAATTGGTTTTCTTCATTCCCCACCGTTCGGCACCAGCCTAAGGTTTAGAAGAAGACTATCCAATTTGCGTAATAGGTGTACAATCTCCTAAACCAAGGAGTACTCGCTACCAGAGAGAAGGTAAAAGGAAAAGACAACTGAATAATCCTATTCGTTTTCTCCAGAACCAGAAACCATCCTCGAATTCCTTCGAGTTCGTATATAACCATACGATGGTTTTGTCCAATGGAAGTGGACGTTCGTAGTAATACGGGGTGTCCCGCAGAAAAGGGTAAAAGTAGGAGTGGCAATGAGGTTTGCAACTCTGACAATCCAAAAAGCCAGTCTTATAAGAAGGTTCGGTTAACTTGGTCACTGAGTCATAGTTTAGGGTCGGGTCATGGTCGCTGCCAAAGAGAGAGAGAAAAGAAACACTCAGCGTGCACTCTAACCTAGATCAGAATGGTTATCACTTTATCTAATCAGGAAACCTCCAACTGTAACGTCAAATTCTTCCCCAAACCTGAAAGAAGAATTAGTCGGGATCACCCCAGGAGTAAACCAACTCTTCAGTGGGAATCGGGATCCAACTATCATCGCTTGATAACGTGACTGAATCCACTCACGTCACCACACTCCAGAAGGTATGCGCATGCCTGGCAAGTTTCAGTTTCTTTAGAAACTCCCGATGTAAGTTTTTACCCCTAGGACCCAAGTGATCTTGACGAAGTCAACAAATCAAAGAGTCCTAGTCAAGTTCAACCCGTCATTATCTGGATTGCATTAAACCCACCCGTACGTGCCCTTGACGGAGTCAACAAGGCCGCACGACTGTCCTAACCAATCCCATTTATGCAACAAACAAGCACCACTTAGCTACCGTACACTACCACTTAGCCACCGTACACTACGCCTTGACGGAGTCAACAAACGCAGCACGAATACTAAATAATACTGTAAGAAGTGACGGAGGGCTACGGCTGGTTTTTGGCGAAAAACCTTTAACGTAATGAACTTGATATTGTTGAACGAACTGCATAGCCTTTTTTATTAAAATATAGTGACGAAAACCTTTGCTAAAGAGGTCACTCCCGGTGAAGGGATCTCGGCTCTTTCCCCGTAGAATGTGGTGCAGGATATTCCAACTGAATACCACGATGCAAAGTAAAAGTAATCGGCTATAATGAAGTTATTGCCCTGACGCAAACTTCTGTCCAAGGGGTCACTCCCGGTGATGGGATCTCGGCCCTTGCCTCGTCGACTGAGGAGCAGGATATTCCAATTGAATACCAATGTGCAAAACAAAAGAGAACGTCCTTGCAATAACAGCTTTTTGAAAAATGTTCCAACAACATCAGAATAAGTTTGTTTAGCTTGCATTGATCTGAATCAACGCAGTCCCATCAATTGATCACACCAATAAAGAACGAAAATAATGACGTACATATATGCCATCCGCATTCGCCACTGGGTCCCGTCATCACCCGTTAGGTTAGCTAACTAACGACAGAGCGGGGACTGGACTAGCGCGGATGGAAAACATATACAACATCTACTAGTATATATATAATATATAATATTCGCTCAAGGCGTGATAAAATGCAACATCACAGAAATGTAATCAGCATCACAGAACAATACAGATATCTGGGATCCCTGGGTTTCATAGAGCCGCTACTGAAACCCGACGTTCCCCTGGTCGTGTGGATATCCTGTGCAATGAAATCCTAGACCCCTATGGGCGCGGCAAGTTACCAGCCAAAACCTGAAGTGAGGTAGCCCCCTTCAGCAACGTGAATGGACCACCCAGCACTTCACGGAATCCGGTAACTTGGGCACCCCTCCTGGGTCAACTTGTACCCCCTACGAGTGCGGCGAATAGCCCGCCAATTCTAGAGTGAAGCCTCCTCCGTCTCAATGCCATGAGATGCGGGCCCGTTGCCCTCTAGAACCCGGCTATCCGTGCACCCCTCCGCGGGGTAATCCTAGTACAGAAAGTAAAAATATACATACAACGGGTATATCGACCTCGACCCGGTCGTGCCCCAAAAGAGTAATATACAAACAGGAAGTGACGGCAGTCCACATGTCGGACGCTCGCCCCGCAATATCAAATATACATATAAAACAATAACTGTACTACCACTGCAACCAGGCTATCCCCACGACCGATCCGCAACATCACAGCACAACACAGAACATCAACGTGAATGTCACGTTCGCAAATCCGTCTAAAAGGGCTATAGCAGATAGACTGGATTTACCGATCAAATGAAATTCTCGGTCGCAGATATAATGTAAATACTGTGAACTGATGTGTTTAAAATTTTCGATCAATCAAATTTTCCCAACTGGGCCCCAAGCATTATTGTAGCACTTAAAGAAAATCTGGGCCCAAAAAGAATATTCCAAAAACCCTATTTTCAACCCAGAAGCTCACTGAAAAAATTTGGTCCAATGAATTGTTAAAATGGCCGTGGAACTGCGGCAAAAACGTGGGTTTGGCCGCGGTTCCGCGGTGGAATAGTGACATCACACGACCAAATTTTCACAGAAAGCTTAGAATTCCCTACACATGTCTCTGCAATGTACTGAAAAAATTTTGGAGCCAAAAATAAATCGACAGAAACCTGATGCACATGAAATCGGGTTTTCGGAAAATTTGTTCGATCGAGTTCTAAACATACTAGAGCAAGCTAGACTAGGTTAATGGCGTGGCTTTGATACCATGTTGCGCCACTGCAGCGCCCCGGCCATCTACTCGAGGCCAAAATGCGGAATCAAAATTTTCTCTTAACTTTGAACCGGAGATACCGCGGACAATAAAACCCGGATCGAAACCATTAACCCAATGCTAGCTAACAAGAGATAGGGTGAGAGATGTACCGAGCGATCCGTGTCCTTCGGTCTTCGTCTCCACTCCGGTCTCCCGCGGAATCTCGGTCCGTCACCTCCTCGTCGGAAAGGGCACCACATAACCGGATTCTATTACGGGCTCCCACCTCTGGACCGAGGCAACTCGGGCGCGAAGTTGGCAAGCCGGCGCGTCCAAGGGATGCTGTAGACTAGTGTAGAACTTTGTCTCTTGGGCTTGTGAAGTTGTCATGGATGTGGAGGAATGAAGATAAGAAAAATGGTGCTTTCATTTTTCCTAGCAAGAAAATGAGATAGAGAAAAATGCCACACCATAAGAATGAACTTCTCTCTCTCTCTCCAATAGTGGCCGGCCCTTCAAGTGATGGGGTGGGGAAAAAGAATGGATTATTATCAAGAGAAGAAAGGGAATAAATATATGAGAAAATGGTCACACCAATTTCAAGCTCACATCCTTTCACCAACCATCATAAAGAAAGCAATGGATGAGATAGAAAAAGAATCTCATGATTATGAAGGCACAAATGCAAGAAACCCCTCCACAAATAAGTTATTTGCAAACTGCAAATAACCCCCTCCATCAGAAACTCCGGCCGTGAAGGAACAAAGGAAAACCGGCCGGAACGGAATGCAAACTTGCAACTTCAGAAAACTGATCCCGTAATAAATTACAGGAAAACCCCACTACCGCATATACATGCCCGCATTTGTATTCCCACTGAATACAAATGCAAAGAGACAAAATCTACACTGTCTAATACTAGGATCCGGCTTAAGCAAAAGCCGGCTAGTAAAAACCGTCCGATCACGATCCGTGCAATACCGCACGTATCTGATCGAACCCTGCCATATCTCCATACGGCCTCTACAGCGTTTCGCCCGAAACTTGAGTAACTGTGTGTGGTGGACTCTAAAGACTCATCAATACTATGGCTGTGGATTTAACCACTAGCACGTCAGAGGTATTAGCCATACGTGACGGGCTACCAGCTATTGACCAAAAGAGACGTCGATGAGCGAACTCATCCTGACACCCTACTAAGCCAGTCAGTGACAATATCCGTACAGTCCGGTCCGTTCGTCTATGAGTATCGCATGGCGGGCCTAGGGGGTTGGTAAAAGTCAGACCCCCAAAAGCGGTACAGGTCGTGTCGGAGTGTAGCCCAGAACACCCTGAGATACTACTGGAATACCTACCAGTAAATCTCCTGCCTCGGCCGAGGGCTTTGTCTAATGGCTCTCCTAGACACAGCGCGACCTCACCCCCAATACCGGGAGAGACGAACCCCTGCAGATCCGCTCACTGCCTCCATGTGGCTCGGGACTGTACCCAACTAAAACCTGTTTGCACGACTCCTTTGAGCCGTGGTAGGGTAGTAATCAAAGCACAGTGGGAACGCACACGAGACAAATGACGATCTCAGGTCGATGAACTAACCTGTACACATGTCACCAGGGAACTGCTATCTGACGTCTGGTATAATCCCAACTAGCAGGTTCCCGGCGAGTCTTGTCCGGTGTACTCATAACCCAATGAGCACCTGTATACATCTTAGGTGAACCAACTGACACCAGTGGCTTGTGAGACCGGCCACCGCCCCTCGTCGGGGTCTCGACTGTATACACTAGTCTACTCTGGAGAATCGATGCCCTGTCTCGAAACTCCCACGACTAGGGACCTTTTAAGGATGTGCTTATAGACTCCAGCTCTCACGTATATGATCGCCCTCATACTGCTGATAGTCAAGCAAGAATCCTAGGGGCTCTATCAACGTGTAATAGCGACTCGTAAGGTCACCTAAAGCAGTACACGATGATAAAGATAAACCAGATAGCATACTATCACCTCGAGTAAGACTGTCCTACCGGTATATGTCCTCCCTCAATCATTGCAATCACGTGCCTGTGATCCAATAATTGACTCTGAGGGCACTATATCCAACACTTGTTCCAGTTCGGGGATGGATTCTGGTTCAGGAGAAATAGGAATAAGGTTTATTCAGTTGTCCTTTATCTTTACCTTCTCTCGCAATGCGAGTGCTCGTAGGATTAGGACAGTACACCTATTACATTTATTAGATAGTCTTCTTCCAAACCATAGGCTGGTGCCGAATGGTAGGGAAGGAAGAAAACCATTTAGCCTAACGATGATGTGCAGAAGGTAACGACTAAAGACATATAAAGGGATTTGGAAAGATGGCAAAGAAATATACGGTTACAGTTGTGAATCTGATAATTGAAGAGGCATTACTAAGAATACCCGGATACCCCTTCAAAACATTTATATGTTTCAGTTTCATTGTATATTGTTAAAAGAAAACTGATTTCCCAATTAGTCCTTGCTCCAGGGTATGTATTTACCAGGTTTGATTCTCACATCTGTATGGTTTTACAGATGATGAGCGGGAGTAAGTTATTAGGAATTGGGTGATCATCCTCATTATATCGGGATTCGTTGTAATTGGTGATATTTGAGGAAATCGCCTGGGTGTTTACTGGACGGCAAATATTTGGTTTTGAATATCCGTTGTTATGCACCAATTTCAAATTGATATATCTGTACGTTTATTTTTGTAAAGTGAGATATAAATTTTTGAAATTATGTCTATGACATTTACCTGTATCAGTGGATGATTAGGTAAGGAGAGTTAAACAGCGGTGTAATTCTTCTTAACCATAAGTACAGTTTTCAACCTACGACATACAGGGAATGAGTTATTAGACTCAGGGGACTTATACAGCGTATTGTATGTTGTCCAGTGTCCATGAGGACAGAGGGGTTGGTACTCGTACTATATTCTGTTTACTTGTGACTTCTCTAGTTCTTAGACATGTGTTTCGTAGAAATGCAAGGTCTAAGTTTTGAGAAGTTATAGGTATAAGAATAATGTAGAGAACTAGGGGTTGCAAGTATCAGGATTCTTCAAGGTGATCGAAGATGTAGATACTTGTGTATGGTGTAAGTCCACGTTGCCGTCCCCGGTTCTTGCGGGGAGGCGGAAACGGTATAAAAATCAAATTTTTAGCGCATGGGGCAACATGGACTAACAAAGTCGGGATCTTTTCTAAACTAAACTAGCAAGAAAGCTAAAGAGAGTTAGCTACTCGAAAAAGAGGTTATACCTAACTTGAACTCCTTCATCTTGAAACCTTTGTAGGGGTTGATGGTGCTTTCCTCGTCGCCTTCTTCCGTCAAAGATGGATCCACCTGAGGGTTCAACCTTCGGGCTCTTTCTAGAACTTTGAGTGAACTAGGATCTTTGGCTTGCTAAACCTCTAACCCTAGAGTGAGTAGAGAGTGGCTTTGGGGTGTTTTTATCTCAAGGAGATGGATTCCCAACACATGAGAAGGGAGCTCCTTGAACTAGAGGAGGAGGAAGAAGAATTATGATAGAATGAGCCATTCTTTTCATTTTACAACCATAACTAAAATGAAAAGAATTATCCAATTAACAATAATAATAAAAATGAAAAAGTTGATTGATGGTTTGGAATGACCATTATCATTACATTCATTAAATGATTTTGCTAGAATCAAAGAGCATCTTTGATATATAATGATGATGGTCAAACTTTCAACTATGGTCAACTAGTCAACCTTGGTCAACAAGTCAACAAACCCAACCATGACACAATTTCATTTAATTAATATTATTAATTGAATATATATTATAAATCCATTAGGGTTTTGAAAAAGACGACTGTCAACTGTGCATACGCACCCGTTCCGAAACCCTAATGAAGATCCTCTTCCTCCGCCTCAATCAACTGTGCATACACACCCGCATTCTTGTTCCGAGGAACATGAATACTAAGAGATAAAATCAACCCCAAAACATATACCAGTGTCTGGCTCAAACCAGAGCCTGCTAGTGATATCTGTCCGGACTCCAAACGTGCACAAGTGCGCGGATGAGAACGAACCCTGTCGCAAAACCATGCGACCTCTACTCAGTTTTGCCCAGAGGCGAATAGCCCTCTGTGTGGGACTCTAAAGACTCGACACTACGCTGACAGTGGGTTTAACTATAGACCGCAAGCGACACTAGCTGTGCGTAACAGTCCCCAGGTAGATGCCGATAAGAAGACTGACGAGGTGAACCCCATCTGAACTCCTACTGAGTCTGAATGTGAAGTCTCCGTACAGTCCGGTCTGTTCGTCTGATACATCGCATGTCGGGCCTAGGGGGCGGTAAACGTCAGTCCCCTAATAGCGGTACAAGTCGTGTCGGAGTGAAGCCCAAAACACCCTGAGATAACACTGGAAGCCTACCAGTATATCTCACTTGCCCTGGCCAGGGACTACTCGTGTAATGGCTCTCCTAGACACAGCGCGATGTCAACCCCCAATACCGGGAGAGACGAATCCTGTCTAACCGTCACAGCCTCCAAGTGCTTCGGGACTGCACCCAACTACCACCTGTTTGCACGACTCCTTTGAGCCGTCGTAGGGTAGTAATCAAAATACAGTGGGAACACACTCGAGGCGAAGTGCCAGTGTCAAGTCAGCGGACTAAGCTGTACTCATGTCACCTGGGAACTGATAACTGACGATAGGTATAATACCAACTTGTCAGTTCCCGACGAGTCCTGTTCAGTGTACTCGTAACCCAACGAGCACCCGCATACTATCTCAAGTACGACGTACTGACGGCTGTGGGACAGACCGTCTCCCACACTGGGATGAGAAGCGCATGCGCCAGTTTACTCCGGAGTATCGATGCCCTGTCTCGATAGTCCTGCGACTAGGGACCTGTATAAGGATGTGCTTATAGATTACCCAGCCCCCACTAGTGTGACTGCCATCACAACGCTGGTAATCAAGCAAAGATCCTAAGGGCTCCACTAATGCGTATAGGTGATATGATAAAATAAACACATGTATACATTGAAGTAGAAACAAACCAAGTAGCATACTACTATTTTGAGCAAGATTGTATATACATGGTGAATATCCCAAGCTTCCATTAAGTAATATACAAACCAGTATGTTACAGTAATGGCCTCTAGGGAATATACACTAACAATCTCCCACTTGCACTAAGGCCATGTACTGGCGTATCGAAGACCTATCATCTCGATCAGCCGCTCGAACTGTGTCTGGGGCAGGGCCTTGGTGAATGGATCTGCAGTGTTTTCTTCTGAAGCAACCCTCCGAACCTCGATCTCCTTGCGATCCACGATCTCTCTGATCAGGTGATACCGCCTCAAGATGTGTCTGGATCTCTGATGGGACCTGGGTTCCTTCGCTAAAGCTATAGCCCCGTTGTTGTCGCAATACAGAGGTATTGGGTCAACAATGGACGGAACCACCTGAAGTTCTTTCAAGAACTTCCTCATCCAGACAGCTTCTTTTGCGGCATCAGATGCTGCGATGTATTCCGCTTCCATCGTCGAGTCTGCAACGGTTTCCTGTTTGGAACTCTTCCAACACACCGCCCCTCCATTGAGGGTAAAGACAAAACCCGACATGGACTTGGAATCATCCTTGTCACTCTGGAAGCTGGAGTCAGCAAAGGCCTCGATCTGGAGGTCTTTTCCGCCATACACCAAGAACATCTCCTTAGTCCTTCTTAGGTACTTGAGAATGTTCTTTACCGCTATCCAGTGTTTCTCCCCAGGGTTTGACTGATACCGGCTTACCACACTCAGTGCATAAGCTACATCCGGTCTGGTACACAACATCGCATACATTATAGAGCCTACCGCAGAAGCGTAGGGTATAATAGACATGCGATCCCTCTCCAAATCAGTCTTGGGGGACATCTCTTTAGAGAGGGTGATCCCGTGACAAGCCGGTAGGTTACCACGCTTGGAATCTTCCATACTGAATCTTTTCAGTATGGTGTCGATGTACCTGGACTGTGAAAGTCCTAATATCCTCTTGGATCTATCACGATGGATCCGGATCCCCAGGATGTATGAGGTATTACCCAGGTCTTTCATGGAGAACCTGTGCGACAAGAACCCCTTGACAGATTGTAGCATAGGAATGTCATTTCCTATTAAGAGAATGTCATCCACGTATAAAACGAGGAATACTACAGTTCTCGCTACAAATCTACTATAGATGCATGGTTCATCTGGATTTTTGATAAAGCCAAATTCCTTGACCGTCTCATCAAAGCAGATGTTCCAACTCCGCGATGCCTGCTTTAGTCCATAGATGGACTTAAGCAACTTGCATACCTTTCCGCTGCTCCCACTCTGAATGAAACCCTCTGGCTGGTCCATATAGACACACTCCTTTAAATTTCCATTTAGAAAAGCGGTTTTTACGTCCATCTGCCAAATCTCATAATCGTGGAAGGCAGCAATGGCAAGAAGGATCCGAATGGATTTCAGCATAGCCACTGGAGAAAAAGTTTCGTCATAGTCCAAACCAGGTCTTTGACGAAAACCCTTTGCAACAAGTCTAGCTTTATAGGTTTCAACCTGTCCATATACACCAATCTTCCTTTTGAAGATCCACTTGCATCCTACGGGTTTTACCCCGTCTGGAGCAATGCCCAACGTCCATACTTTGTTGGTGTACATGGACTCCATTTCGGTCCGCATTGCATCCAGCCATTTTACCGAGTCAACGCTCTGAACGACCTGCTGGAAGCTAGTAGGTTCATCATAATCTATGATGCAATCCTCTCTATCCCCGTCTATGAGAAAACCATAGTATCTATCGGGCGGATGAGACTGCCTACTACTCCTGCGGAGCGGCGTAGGAATGTCCTGTTCTTTTGAACCCTCTGGTTCCTCTAAGCTTTCAGTAATAGCTCGTGGTTCTGGAATTTCTTCCAGTTCTACTGTGCTCCCACTTATCTGGTTTTCCAAAAACTCAGTTTCCAAGAAGTAGGCATGACGAGAAACAAAAACCTTTTGTTCCTCTTCGCAGTAGAAGAAATATCCCTTGGAGTTCTTTGGATATCCTACGAACTTGCACTGTACTGAGCGTGCCTCGAGTTTGTCCGCATGCTGCTTTTTGACAATAGCTGGACATCCCCATGTCTTAATGTGATTAAGATGGGGCCTCTTTCCACACCACATCTCATATGGTGTGGTAGGCAAAGTCTTAGTGGGAACTCGGTTCAAAAGATATGCAGCTGATTCTAGCGCATACCCCCAGAATGATCGCGGTAACTTAGCGTTACTCATCATGGACCGTACCATATCCAATAGGGTCCGGTTCCGTCTCTCCGATACACCATTATGTTGCGGAGTGTACGGAGGAGTAAGCTGAGAGAGAATTCCATTCTCTTTTAAGTAATTCAGGAACTCGGCACTTAAGTATTCTCCACCTCGATCCGATCTTAGAATCTTGATACTTTTTCCGGTTTGTTTTTCTACTTCATTCTTATATTCCTGGAACTTTTCAAAGGCTTCAGACTTATGCTTCATCAAGAAGACATAACCGTATCTTGAAAAGTCATCCGAAAAAGTAATGAAGTAAGAATAACCGCTTCGCACATGTGTAGACATTGGACCGCACACGTCGCTGTGTACGAGTCCCAAGAGCTCGCTCGCTCTTACTCCGTGTCCAGTGAACGGAGTCTTTGTCATCTTTCCTTTGAGACAGGATTGACAAGTGGCATACGATTGATATTCGAACGAGTCCAAATATCCTTCTGTATGTAACTTAGTTAACCTTCTCTCATTGATGTGACCCAGTCTATAATGCCATAAGAAAGTCTGATTGATATCTGGAGACTTTCTTTTGTGTGTATTTTGGACATTGAAAATCTGTGGTTGGTTTATTACGTATATACCATTGCTCAGTGTACCTTACCCAATCAGAACTTGATTAAGGTGAATGTTTACAACATTGCTTACAAACGCAAATTCATAACCTTCTTTAGAAACCAAAGATACAGAAATGATATTACAAGTTGCGTTGGGTACAAAAAAGCAATTACGCAAAACTAAAACATGCCCATCTGTCATTCCCAGGTGATAGTCCCCCACGGCCTTAGCATCCATGCTAGCTCCGTTCGCAACTCTGAGGGTCATGTCACCTGCCTTCAAAAACCTACGGTTTCTCAACGTCTGCAAAGAATTACAGATATGAGATCCTGATCCGGTATCCAATACCCAGGAAGTAGAGTTTATCGAAAGACGGTTTTCAATAACATACACACCTGAAGCTGAAGCCGCAACCTGCTTCAGTTCCTGTGTCCTGCCTTTCCAAGCCCTGCAATCTTTCTTCCAGTGTCCACTTTTATGACAATAGAAGCATTCTTCTTTACCCACAAGCTTCCCCGCTATCTTTGTTGCCTTTGCCTTTCCCTTCGTATCCACTTTACTAACACCGCCCCTTGGTTTGGCGGGGGCTTTCTTCTTCTTTCCCTTGGCTTTCGCCTTGGACCTAGAAGAAGAAGATCCTCCTACAAACAAAGTGGGTGTTTCCCTACCTTTCTGTAGGGTGCCCTCTACGCTCCTCAGCATGTTGAGGAGTTCTGAAAGTTCAACTTCTTTTTCTTGTAAGTTGAAGTTCAGTATAAACTGGGCGTAAGTGGAAGGAAGGGACTGGAGAATCAAGTCCGTATAGAGCTCACTCTCCAACGTGGTCCCAAGTTCTGCGAGCTCCTCAATGTAGCCAATCATCTTAAGCACGTGTTCCGCTACCGATGATCCGACGGCCAATTTTGCCGAAAATAACTTCTTCGACACTTCGTATCTTGCGATACGAGACTGCTCTCCATACAGTTCTTTTGTATGGAGAAATATGGATTCCAGGTCCATATTCTCGTACCTCCTCTGATGTTCATTGTCCATAGAGGCAAGCACGAGGCACTTGGCCTTCGCGCAATCAATCTCCCAAGTCTTACGGATTTCCTTATCCGTGACGCTGGAGGTGGGACCTGGGACGGGGGGAGCTTTGGTGGTAAGAAGATACCCCAGCTTGTCGTAAGTGATTGCCATCTTGACATTCCTGAGCCAATCTTTGTAGTTTGGCCCTGTCAGTATGTTTTTATCTAGAAGTAACTTAAGTCCAGTCATGTTGATTGGTCGCTGCAATAAGGAGAGAGAGAAGAAACACTCAGCACGATGCTCTTGCAAGTTTAGAATGGTTTTTAATTTGTCTAAACATGATGGCTCCTACTGTCTCTCGAATCCCTCCTCAAACCATAAAGGAAGAATTAGCCGGGATCAATCCCACCGCACAATACTTGCTTAACCGTTCAGCCAGGCCAGTGTCGGTACTTCGAGGGAGGTTTTCCAACGCTTTCGCGAAGTTCCTTAATTTAAGAACCTCTTTTCCCGGGGGGCGTAGCCCCGCTAACACCTTTCTAGACACCTACTAGGTTTATAGCATTGATCGTTTAGTGAAAAATTTCCCGAGGAGTAGCATATACTCACAGTAGGATCGGGATCCAAATATCACTGCGTGACGAAACTGAAGGAATCCTACCAGAATCATCACACTCCAAATGGTATGCAACTCTAGCAAGTTTCAGTACTTATGAAACTCCCGATGTAGATTTTTGCCCATGCTCTTATGACCATGACTTTGGCCAACAAATCATAAGTCACATGTCAAGTTCTAGCCGTCGTTCTCCAGGTTAATTTGAATCCACCCGTACTTACCCTTGAATTTGGCCAACAAGGCAGTACGACTGTTCCAAATCAACGGATCTATCTATGCTGCACATGAATACCCAATAGCTACCAATCACTATGCCTTGACTTTGGCCAACAAACACAGCTTGAATACTATTGACTATTCATGTGAAACGACAGAGGGCTACGAATGGTTTTGGCTAAACCGTGAACGTAGTGAACTTGATATGATCGATGGAACGAGATAGCTTTTAAAAGGAGTGGCTCAAGCTCCGCATTTAAAAGTTGGTTTTGAAAAGAACCGAGTGGTTTTTCGAAAGTGTTCCAATGACTTTTGCTTGGTTTATTATCTTGCATTAGTTCTTTTAATGCGTGATATTCTTGCATTAGTTCTTTTAATGCGTCCCATCATTTAATCCTACCATTGCAGAAAACAACCAAAATATGACGTACGCTTATGCCATTCGCATTCGCCACAGGGCCCCGTCATCACCTATTAGGTTACTTAACTAACGACAGAGCGGGGGCTGGGCTAGCACGGCTGTAAAACATAAGCAACGCCTAAATAGTTATAAATATATAGCAGTGATAGACATTACAGATCACAGATGAATACATTGGATATACTTGGAATCCGCAATCCTTTCGAGCCTGCAACGAAAAGCGGATTACACGGTCGCGGTGAATAGCCAATACCCCACCCAAGACCCCTACGGGTGCGGCAAACTACCCGCCAAGTACCCGAAGTGGAGCAACCTCCCTCAACGCCGTGAGTAGGCCACTCGGCACTTC